>OY101448.1:172377944-173689194 GCA_956483635.1 Panzeria rudis
ATAATTTTGGTTAATGAGTTCAAATAAATCGTTTTATTATGTATGATGTTAGAATGTTTTTTAAGTTGAACTAAATTAACTTTATTATTAATTTAATTGTCTTTTATTTAGGGTTACCCCTAACAATCCCACTGTCTATTAAAATCATTCAGGCAGCCATTTCTTCTTATTACCACTTACATTTGAAAAATTATATCGTTGTATGTGTCACATATATGAAAACACTGGCATAAAGTTGACATCAAAAACATTACTCAGTCACATTCAATGGCATTAAAATAACACCATGTCTGAGAGATGACAAATTGGATACAATTGTACTTTTTGGTATACTTTTTACCCAAAAGTTTTTTACACAAAAGTTTTAGTATGTTGCAAATTGCCAATGAAGATGCAAAAAATTTGGTACCAAAAGAAATAAAACTTCATGTTTTAAGAAGGCTCAATATGAACTTATGTAATGCATCTTTAAATTATTTTCAACTTTGAACAGGCTGGACAGTCAATATCAAAAACAAATTAAATTTTTATTTTTCTTATTTTTTTACTGTTTTGCACTTTTATTTTGCATTTCTATCATATATGTAGATATGTAATTGTGCACACTAGGCACATAGCTAATTTTTACGAAAATTTTGGCATACCACTCACTACGCACAGTGGGCCGAATCTGAAGAAAGGGAATCTACAATTTTTTACCGAAATATTGATTTTTCGAAAAACTAATATTTAAGGAAATATGATGACCAGGGAAACCGCAAATAAGCAATTGCATGTTTTTTCCTTTGCGATATATGTAGGCACAAATAAGATATTTATACGTTTTAGAACTTTTTAAGAATTTTGGCATCGATTTGTTGGTGCATATTTTTGCATATTTTATCCTTTACAGCACGTTTTTGCATATTTTACACTTAGTCGCATATTTAGGGTATTTATTCTACTTTTGTGGCATATTTGGCTGTTTTCCTGCATATTTTGGTTCTCTAAATCTTAATTTACAAAAAAATTTTGCCATCGAAAATTTTGAAATGTTCCTTCCATATATGAAAAACTTTTCTTTTACGATTTTAATTTAGTCTAATGTATTTTTTCCCAAATTTCTTACAAATTTTCCTCATTCCACTGATTTATTCTCAGTTTATTCACAGCTTTAAAAATGTTCAATCGTGTAGTTTTGAGGATTTTTTAGTCGAGCTTGTTTTCACTTCATAGAAAAATACCAAGACGATTATAGTCGCGTTTGCCAATATTTAAGCTATTTATGCCATTTCGCTTATTTCTTCCTAATAGGAATCACAAAATATGTCTTGATGTCTTGGTTCCCAACATTTTACATTCGGACAGATAAAAGGCCAGGATCCCGTACCCATAAGAAACCAGAATATATACACTCTAAAACATTACTTCAAATTTACGATTATATATTATCTAAATTTGTGTTGAAAATTTCTCCTTGTCTAAAATTGCATCGATTTTGTAGTTATTTTATTAAAGAAAAAACCTTTCAAATTAAACATATTCAGTCCAAGTGGAAAATATGTAACATAAAGTATAATACGGCTGTGGCTGAATGGTAGATACGTCAGACTATTAGTCAGGAGGTCGCGGTTCAAACCTGCACGCAGCCAATCGCTTTTTTTAGTAAAAAAATTTTGTTCAAAAATTATGCGTGGGTAATTTTAGGTCGATAATAATCTGTCAAGTGTTGCCGACTATTATCGACCTAATTTTCAACAAAAAAGTTTTAGAGTGTAGGTGGCATGCAATATCGTCCAATAAAATAGTATCCATGGACGCTGTTTCCACGTTGAAGAGGATATAATGACTATAAAAAAAATTCAAATAAAGTTCATGCCAATAATATTGCAGAGTGATGATTGACTGCATAGCCGGACTTTGGACGGGATTAATTGTTTTCTTCTCTTTATATGCCGAATAGTGGCTTTGCAGAGTTAAGACTTTTGACTAGGCAGAAAACCTTCACTATGCGAAGCCACTATTCCACATTCCCATGGACACTATTTCCTTTCTGAAGTGGAAATAATGTCCGTGGACGCTATTTTCTTGGGCATTATTCCATGCCACCAATATATGTACATAAATCGTGGTATAAGAAATTAATATTATATAAATTATAAACGAAATGATAAAATTTTAAGAGCATATTTTTTTACATTTTAAAAGCATATTTTTAAGTTTTAGTGCATATTTAATGCGCATAAAAGACATTTTTTATGGCATATTTCCTGTTTACCTGATGATGACAAATGTGTATTTTTACTATCGAACGAAAACTAAGTTGGTATGGTGCTTCAAATTCGTCACTGATCTAATCTTGTCGTTTTAAAAGTTCTATTCTATGATTGTTTAGCTATCATACAGTGAAAAATCGCATCGATGTAGGTGTAGGCTTGCCTGTTATGAGAGCTTGAAGGTAGGCACTTTTTTGCATATTTTCAAGTATTGTGGATCATTATAATTGGTAATGGAATTGGCAGTGGCTCGTATGATTAATAAATAATCAACTATAAAACATACGCAGCTGTAATTCTAAAGCAGTGTCAGTTAAAATTGCTAGAAAAAGTGTCTAACTCTTCGATAAATTCGATTACATACGGGTGGAATACTTCCCTTAGTAGAAGAAAAAGATTTTGGAACATTAGCGCAGTTAGCACTTGTACCAAAAGCTATTTAGATAAAGAAGAACGTGCATAATTCGTCGGTATATTTGAACATAATTGTTATTATAAAGCAATTGCGTTTAGTGCGAAAACGTTTTGGCAATGACGAAATAAAAATGACCATGGATCTTCTTAGTTTTTTATGCTGTATTCGACTATGCTATTCCATTTTTCCTCTTTGCAGAAATTGTAAAAAGCTATATACCGAATGTACACATGAATAAATTAATGGGAGTTTTTTCATATCTTTTATTTATTTATTTTTTGTTTTTTTTTTTTTTTTTTGTAATAATAAGAACCAATTGAAAAGGAAACAAGAGCACTTATGTACAAAATATCATTACATACAAATACAAATAATTTTTGTATACTTAAGCTTAAAAACATATCGCTCCTTTATTCCAATAGTCATAACTAAAAAAGCGAAACTTGGCAAAAAGTTTTTAAGGCCTTAAAAATTTTAGCATATATGTACTAGGGTATTCATTTAATCGGGTTTCCGCTTTAATCGGTTAATCGCTCGATTAATTAATCGAGATTTTGGCTTAATCGGTTAATAATTGGTTAATTGCGGTACTAACCGGTTAACCGATTAATGAAATTTTTTCATAAATCAAGTAATTCTAGCAAATAAAATTGCATAAATTATCTATTATTTTGAATTTATTAGTAAAAAAAACAATAACAACAAACATGACAATTCTTGAACTTAATCAAGCAAAAATAAATCATAAATATGTATTCATTTAAAAATAAACAAGTTTGTGAGATCATTACATCAGTTATTTCAATAATTTAAGGAGATCTTCTAAAACAATCTTTCAGCAAAATAATTTCTTTAGTTTTGATAAAACTTGGCTTGAAAAAATTGTGTCATTTGTCGTGGATGTTGAAGAAATCGAAAGCAATCTAGTTATAATACAAAACATCTAGTTTCTCAGTCCTTTTCCTGGATTTCTCTAAACTTGTAAAATTTTCCATTATGCTGTTTAAATTTTTTTATTTCAAATTCTTAACACTTCTAATTGTTTCGGTTAATTCTGTTAAAACATTTCTTGTGTTACTATCGACAGTTTCTTCTGTAAGGTCATCATCTAATTCATGCTGGCAGAGCTCAGCAAAAAAAGTTTATTTCCGAATTCCTGTTCCTAGAAGGAAATATGTATTCCTGAGTGAAGGTATAAAATTGAATTAGTCTCTCATTAAATCTAATCCTTAGATTTTTAATTAAATCGTTGGCAACAGTATTATTAAATTTTATAAAACTATTAAGCAAAAATTTAATACATAATTCCCTCAAGTTCAATTAGAATAGCAGTCTTCACTGAATTCTTTTATAGGCACGGCCCGTTCCAAAGATTTTAATGTTTTACTTAAGTTAAAATCACTGAACACACTTATTTGTTTGTATGAAAAGTAGTTTCTAAACATATGTATATGAGACGAAACAAATAATTAAACACACAAGAAATACGTTATAATAGTACAAAATACAAAAAAATTTGTTACGTCAGTTAATTGGTTAATCGACTGAAATTAATCGGTTTAACCGCTAATCGAAAAAAGCCCATTTTAAATTAGCCGGTCAGTTAATCGGGTAGTAATTAACCGGTTAACCGATTAACGGTTAACCGAATGAATACCCTAATATGTACTATAAAATCGTTGATTATTGATATTTTCGAAAGAAATTTTGCAGTTATCTAGGAATTTATGTACTAAATACCATGCAAGAGGGTGCTGTTGGCTGAGTAGTTACCACGTTTGACTACAAACCCTAAGGTCTTGAGTTTACGACCACCCAGTAAAAAAATTGCTTCCAATAAAGCAGGTTTCTACTATTATGGAATAAAAGTAGCGCTGACATACCTGCTGATATCGCTGCTGATTTTTGTATGGCGAGTTCCCGGATTGGAGTACTACATTTTTGCTCACAAAAGCGCTTTTGAAGCGCTGAAAATCATCAACATTTGCAGCACTAGAACTGAAAATATATGAAAAAAATGGTTCGATGTGGATTGGCGTCGTCAACGCCATTTTGAATTTTTCTTATTTCGTTTCTTTATTTATTTTTATTAATTTCATATTTTTACTCAATGTTTGTTATTTTAACTTTGACTAGTATCGAACTAAGAACCTTCAGGTTTGAATCCCAACGTATCAATCACTCGACCAAAAACACTGTTGCAAAACGGCATCAAGAAACTCAAATAAACTTACTCTTCATTCTCGCTTAAAAACCTGCTTTGGATCAGCACTATAAAATCAGTTTTTTGTATAGCTTGTGTACGAAGCTTTTGTATAAGTAAAAAGCAAATACTTTTCTCGCTTCAAAACCTGCATTGTTGTAGCGCTATGAAATCAGCTTCTGGACAAGCTCATATTTTAAAGCGAATTATGGAGCGCTTTATTTCTTTAGTGCTTCAAAAAACATGAAAATTTTTTACTGGGTAGTTTCAGGCAAGCCAACAACATCAAGCATTTTTCTTATGTGTATTGGTGTGTTATTGTGTTGGTTGTTGTTGGACTGTTAAAGTGATGAAGGCATAGCACTGATCACCTTGGCACTCGATGTTCGAGTATCGAGTGTGGCACTTTAAAAAAAAATTAAATAAAATTTGTTTCTTGGAATCTCAAAATTCTTAAGAAAGTTCCAAAAAATCACAAAAATTCAATTTTGAATAATTTTGAACATAGCGTCCAATGGACGCCGTCCATACTTCATATAAGGCCCATTTACTACTTTGGCAAATAAATACGTACACATAAGGGTTTTATGAAGTGGCAATTGTTTTCGAATCTCAACTTTAGGATTTTAGAACATGTAGACTAAATTCTAACGGCTGTATGCAAAAATACTTAAAGTAGCTTTGCCAACAATGTTAAGTAAATTTGTATTCTAAAACAATTATTACATCAAAATTTTAAAGTAGGCACACACATTTGTTAAGACTACTTAAGTTAATATATCCAAAGTATCGGTTTATATTCAAAGCACACACATTTATCTCTGAGTAAAAATATATTATTAAATTGAAAAATTAAATTAAAACCGAACTGAAGCCAAAATAATTAAATGTCTTTAGATACAAACCCATACAGTTCGACTAAAACTCATAACTTAATTGCTAAACTCTAAAGGCACCTAGCAAAGGGATGTACATGTTCAAATAAACTAAGCAAACAAACATTCACACACTAGTACTTGTAATTATCAATGATAATTCATACTAGAATAGAGAAATAACAAGAAGCTTAACGCAAGACATAAAGAAAAAAGTGAATATCAATAACTACCAAATGAAATACAGCACTAAGAGAACAGTATGAATTGATTAAAAGTAGATGATATTCAACTCTTGACTGCAAACCACCGACTTTGCTTGAGTGGTCTAAGCGGAAGAGAAATCTGAAGCGATTAGCGGGAGCATGCTTTACATTTGTCTCTAAGTAAAATATAATTTAATTGAAAAATTAAATCAAAACCGAACTCATGCGTGTAACGTGCCGTTACAAATAAATACAAAATACTACGTAAGTACCCTACAGTTACAAATATAGTGACGAAGAGGTGCAAACCAATATGCATAGTGTAGCGACCACTATACACAATATTAACACAACCAGCATACAAGCAGTAACAACTCTCAGATAGTTAGTAAATTAACATGCATACAACGTCGAGATTTGCACAAAACGATTGAGCAATTATCGATACCGTAAGAACGATAGTTGCAAGTCAGCCACTCGAACTGTCGTCTGAGAGCTTTATCGATTCTTGTTTCTATGCATGCATTCGTATTATTTAGTTTTTCGATTGTAAGAGCTTCCGAATACACTCTTGCACTCCAGCGTGACTGTTTTGCGACTAAAGTGGCAATTTGCCACTTTTTCAACTGCCTTGCCACTTTTAGTGCCCCTTTTTTAAAATGACCTAAATCTGCCACCTTTTGTAATATTATGCCCCTTTTTGCCCCTTTTTATGAAATGATGCTTCTTGTTTTAATATAAGCTTTTTACGGCACGAAACTGTTTTTATAAAAAAAAAATCTCAAGACAAAAATTTGTTTTTGAGTCTATCATGTAAAGTCTTATGACAAAAACTATTTTGAAATAGTTTAAGCGTTTAGATCTATAGATATTCATTATTGTATTAAAATTATTAAAAATAACACCCTGATTCACTAACACGAACAAGAACGTTTTGTTAACAACTTTTATTTTTTTAAATTATTTTCATGCAAATTTTGGTGCCATGTCACAATATCCAGTGACATAATGTCCAAAGACATTTTGTCACTGCTAAAAATGGCATAACATCCATTGACATTGTGACACTTAATAGTGAAATGGACTTTATGACATTATTATTAGGACCATTATGACACTTTGAAATGTGTCATAATGTCCACACTTTTAAAAATGAAAACAAATTCAAATACATGTACATGTTTTTGACTATTCACTTTTTACTTCTGCAATCGGTGACAAGTAATAAAAGATCAATTGACGTTATTGCATTTTAAAAAGTGAAATAAAATCAAGAACAATTTGCACATAGCGTCAACAATGCTTAAAATATGTCCAATCGACATCGTCGATTCAAAGAAATATTTGGAAATTAATTAAAATTGTTAAGAAATTTTATTTTACTACAAAATATTCTTTGCGTAGCTGGCTTTCGGCCGGGCTTAAGTATTTTTTCTTCTTGGTATATTGAAAAGCGGCCTTCGGGCGGTCTTAACGATTTTCTCCTCTCAGTATACTCAGCGGCTTCGCCGACCGAAGGCCGGCTATGCAAAAATCTTTACTCAGCGAAACTGCTTTTCGATATACTTTACTAATGTGCTGTTTCCATATGCAGACAAGCGACTTGAGTAAAAATTTTTTTATGGAAATTGCTAAAAAAAAATGTGAGTGCCTTTCACATAAATTTTATACAAACAAGGCTTGTTTGCATTGTTTGTCTACAATTTAAGTTTTTTGAACGAAAAAACATCAAAATTGATTCATTTTATTTCAAAAGCATTATATGCCCTAGAAATTCATTAAATATTAGAATTTGGTTCAATTATGCCCTTTTCAAAAAAGTTGCCCCTTTTTTGGAAGAATCCCCTTTTTGGTGCCACTTTTTTCCTCAAAATCCCCTTTTTGTGCCACTTTTTAAAAATTTTCAACGGTCACCGCGTTGCACTCACCGTAGTTCGTATTATTTAGTTTGCCGATTGTAAGGGCTTCCGAATACACTCTTGCATTCGTACTAACCGTAGATCGTATTATTTAACTTGCCGATTGTAAGAGCTTCCGAATAGACTCGTAATAACCATAGGTCGTATTATTTAGCTTACCGATCTCAAGAGCTTCCGAATACCAGCGTTGTCATATCGTACGCGTTTTTACGATATGACAAAACGGAAATAGTCATACAGCGTCGTCATATCGTAAGTTGTTTACGATATAACAACACTGAGATATCCATACACCGTGTACTGATATCTCAGTGTTGTCATATTGTAAAAAACTTACGATATGACGACACTGTATTGATATTTCCGTTTTGTAATAACGTAGATACATTAGTGCCTAGCAATTTACCAGACATCTCACCCGAAGTCTATATTTCGTTTTATTCTTTTACCAGACACCTGAGCCCCGACTACCGACGATCATCTATCACACCACTTACCGCCACCTGCTGTACGATTTCGCCCGTATATCGTATTGCAAGCTAGTACCTAACAGACTCCGTAGTTTTAAGTTAGTCTTAAGTAGTTTAAGTTTCGTTAAATAAAGCTTTGTTCCACATATCTTTAACATCTAAAAGATACACGTATTTTATTTCAAAGGAAGCAGACCTCTGTTACGAACCTGGAGAGACTGAGTCATACCTCGGCTGGGAAAATAAACTGCATTACAAGCGATAATAACTAAATTTCTTTGGATATAAACCCATACAGTTCGACTAACAGTCTTCATATTGAATTTATTTCCACATATTTCTTTAAGTCGGCATATTTTAAGCATTGGTGACGCTATTTAAAAACTTTTGTTGATATCAATTGACTTTATATCCCAGCATGGTAACCGGACTCAAGAATATAATAAAAACATATGAGCATATAAATATGTATGTTTTAATTTGTTTTTATTTTTAAAAGTATGGACACTATGACACATTTAAGTGCTCATACTGCCCATAACAATAATAATAATAATAATAATAATAATAATGTCATAAAGTCCATGGACATTATGACACTTTCAAAAGTGTCATAATGTCCATGGACGTTATGACACTTTTTGGACTGACATAATGTCCACGGACATTATGTCACTGGACATTATGACATGCCACCGATTTTTAAATGTCGACTGTTTTCGTAGCTAGGAGACTATAACACATCAGATATATTTAATAATCATAGAAGTTCATGATAAAAGCATTATTTTGTTGCATAGTGTAAATGTGTTACAAGGGTAAAATAAATAATAATATAGACTAAGACCTCGATACTAAATACTAACTGCCTGTTCCACGATGTCGACAAGTCGATTTCGTTTTCATATTTATATTGAAAACAATAATAAAAAATTTAGATTTGTTTTTTGTAAGACAGACATTTAATTTTGATTCAACATATTTAACTGATTCAACGCTTTAACGAATTTCTTGAATTAAAAAATTTTATGAAAAGAAACTTTAAAAATTATATATACCACAACATCTGATTCATGTCTAGTAGTAAATCTCCTAACAATTTTAGCCATCAAACATTTTTTTTTTTTAAGTTTAAACTTTATCATGTCATTGAAATGTATTATAATTGCCGCTTGTTTATCTCAGCTGTATTTCATTTTAATTTATGTTCTAAACTTTGAATTTTTATAAGCTTCCAAGTAAAATTTATTTCACTACACAGTAGTTTTTCTACATCATTTAATTGGCAGTTAAACTTAAGTTAAGTTAAAAGGATTATATATGTATAGGAATATGTATGTATGCATGTCTGTAGGATTAGTGTCGCGTTAATATATTAAGGACATTTTAGATACAAATTCTTTTTGTCTTGTTTCATTCTATTGCCGCTATCCTTTGTAGTGTTTAATGTTAAGAGGTTCGTTCTATTGGGTTTTGAGAAAATTTTTAATTAAACAGATTTACTTTGATTTATTTTGTAAATTTAAGACGCATGTTTTTTAGTCCATTAATTGTTTTTGCGGTTTGTTGGTGTTGAGAGTTAATGCCAACACAGACTATTTCTTTCCTTCGCTTTGTATCTTGTTGTAGTTGTTGGTGCTTTGTGATAGTGGAAATATGTTTAATGTGTATGAAAGTGAACTGTGCAAGTCATTCCTGCCTCCCAACCGCACGACATTAAAAAATAGTGATTTGTAGATGAGAACAAAAAGAACAAAAAGAACAACGAACGACAATGAATAGCAAGCAAGGCAGCAACAAAAACTAACAAAGTCATAGTTTTTGTAACAAAAAGCGCAAACAAAAGCTTAATGGAAATATTTTTATAAAGAGGAGTAAATTGTTATGCCTCATGTTCACAGATTTTAAAGAAATCCTTTAACCTAAAATAAAATGCACATATCATTGTATGTGGACTTTTATCTGTATTATGTTTTTGTTTGTATAAGCGTTTGTTGAAAAGATTATTATGGAGGTACCAAAAGCTGAATTGACCCCAAATATTTCCTGATTTTTTGTTTACAAATTTTACTGACATTGAAGAATTTTAAATATTTCGAATTTAATGCTTTACGACATCTGAAGGTTTGTCTTTTAATTCAAGTTAAACACTAGTGATTGAAAAGATATATTGTTTGTGAGAAAGAAGATTATTTTATGTTTTACGAAATAAGGCTCAATATTTTTAGAACAAAAACATTTGGTCAATTCACAACCTGTTGTATCTGTTGTAGATCGTACAAATATTGTTTGTAATTTCAACATAAACAAGTTTCTAAACAAATTTTTATTTAGAAATTACAAACAACATTAATACGACCTACAGCACATACAATAGTTTGGGAATTGGCCAATTATAAAATTAAACAAGAAATTGCCGTTGCCCTAATCCTAAACACCACTCCTCCATATGGAGGGCACGTAGATAATAGCCAGCGCGCAAACAAATATGTTTCTTTTTTGCTATTTTGCAAACCAAACGCGGATATAAAATTACACATAAAACCAGAGAACAACAACAACAACAAAGTTAAACCGGAAATGTAAAATTGTATAAAAGTGTCGTTTACACTTACTGAGCCAATGGTTACTTCAACTCTTCCTTTTTTGTTATTTTTAAACAATTCCTGTTTTTGTTACAATTACTATTGTTGGTGTTGCTGCTATTTAACCAGTTAGTAGTTAAATTCTTGTTAGTTACACTTCCCAACAGGGGAATAGAGTAATATACGTTTTGTGATTGTGTTTGTAATTTCTGCGATAGGCTCTTCCGACCTTATGAAGTATGTACATATATTAGGGTCACCCTCAAAATTAAAAGTTAAATTTTTCCCAGTCTCATCCCTAACACAGAAAAAAAATTGTTTTTCACTTCAAACACCAAATTCCCTAAATAAAATGTAAATTTGTACAATTTTGGTCCTATAAAAAATTTTTAAATTCAAGTGCAAAAATTTTTAAAAATTCGTTTGAAAAAAATCAGATTTTTTTTCAATTAAAAAATTTGTTCAATCAAAAAATGTTTTACAGAAATTTAAAAAATAAATCAAGCAATTTCATAACTGTATCAGGCCGCCAACATTGGCTATAGCAAAAATGAAATGAAATAATAAGTCAAACAAAATGATTTATCAAACAAAATAGAGACAATAATAATATTTAAAATCAGTTACAAAAACATGTTTGTTTAAAAAAAACCTATCATATTTCTGTGTAGTTTGGTGAATATTGATAAGAGAAAATTATCATGCCAAATTTTCAGATCAACCACTTGAGGATAAAACGTGCCGCCACACAGTAGTTCCAAATGGAAAAAAATGCTAATAAATCTGTATCTTTGATACGATTACAAAATGATTTTTATAAAAATCGTAGAAGAGGATCTAAGCTTTAATAATGTAGAAGTTTGGACCGACCACCTTGTTGAAACACACGGTGAGCTACAGAGTGTCAAAGTTGATTACATCGGGCATGAAAAACCTTGTTGGCCTCATAACTTTTACAAATATTATCCGATTAAGCTGACTTTAAATTTGTTGTAAAGTTTATAAATAGTTAAAGAAAATACGCTTTATTTCATTAAGACACCTTTAATGCTTTTAAAAATATTTGATTTTAAATTTTGAAATGTTGGTTTTTGTCCTCGACTTTGTTCTCTATTTCATAAATATCGCTGATAATAGCATAGTCAAATTTTTCTGAAAAACATTTTATGATTTTTAGCATATCCAATGACAATATGCAGAAAAACTGTTTAGTTATCTTAAGTCATGTAGTCGGGAAAAGAAATCAAAGTGAAGACTTTGAAATGAGAATAAAAATTGCTTAATTTTGTTGGACGTTTTTCTTAGAAAAATTTCAAATCAAAAATTTTTCGTTTCAATATTTCAAAAGAATCGACTTCAATAATTCTGCCAAAAAAACCGACTTTAATTCAAAGATCTTATGGAACAGATTACAAAAAGGACACAATTTAACGTTAGATCAAATGGTGTGTTTGTCTACAATTGAAGACTCCGTCCACAATTTGTCATAGTACCGATCCTTTCATGCCTATTCAAATATAGTGTTTTTAAAATCAGTTAAGAAATGGCGGATTTATGTGATAATTAATATATCGGGCTGGCACTTTGTCAGCCCGATTTTTACTCCTATGGGATCAAACTGAGAGCAAACCTTTTGAAACATAAAAAATGGCCCCCAGATGTTCGAAAAAAATGTATGGGACCAACTACAAGTAAACCCTTTCAAACAAAAAATAGTTTTGAAAATAGGTTCACATATGACGGTATTATGCTTTGGGGGAGCAAATTTCCCCACCGATTTTCGAAAGAAATTATGCACCAAAACTGCAGGCAAACCCTTTCAAACAAAAAAATATATTTTGAAAATCGAATTACAAATGACACAGAGTTGTGCGTGTTGCGGTAGGTGGGTGGGGAGGGGGGATGCAGGGAGCAAATTTCCCGGTCGATTTTCGAAAAAAAATTGTGGAGCGAAACTGCAAGAAAAAACCTTTCAAACAAAAAGAATTTGAAAATCGGTTGACTAATGACAGAGTTATGCATTGGGAGGAGCAAATTTCCCCCTCCGATTTTCAAAAAAAAAAAATTTTGTGGGACCAAACTGCAGGCAAACCCTTTCAAACAAAAAAAGAATTTTGAAAATCGGTTCACAAACGACAGAGTTATGCATGGGGGGAGCAAATTTCCCCCTCTGATTTTCGAAGAAAAATTTATGGGGCCAAACTGCAGGTGACCCCTTTCAAACAAAAAAAGAATTTTGAAAATCCGTTAACAAATGACAGAGTTATGCATGGGGGGAGAAAATGTCCCCCTCCGATTTTCGAAAAAAAAAATTATATGAGAACAAACTGCAGGGAAACCCTTTCGAACAAAAAACAATTTTGAAAATCGGTTTACAAATGACAGAGTTATGCGTCTACAAACATAAAAGAAAATACACACGAATTGATAACCTCCTTATTTTTTGAAGTCGGTTAAAAATTACTTCAGTTGAAATTTTAAATCGATTAGGGCGGAATTGTCATATGTACCGAATTAGTAATATAATGGTACCATCATAATATGGCAATTTCGCCCTTAAATGAATCGTTTATTTATGAAAGGCCTTTTGTCATTTTTGTTTACCAAAGACCTTTTATTGCGAAAATCGGTAGGTCATATGATAATACGCCAATTGATTATCAAAGGATCCATGACATGTGGCAAAATTCTGTTAAAGAAATAGCCAAACATGGTCAAATGAGGTATTATCATATGACCTACGGATTTTCGTAATAAAAGCTCTTTGCTGAAAAAATGGCCTTTCATAAACAAACGATTCAAATATTGGAAATCCGCATTTTCTTCATGTTTTCTTTTTTTTATTAAAAATTCGTTTAAAAATGCCCCGTTTAATATCGCGTGCATGCTTCAATCGATTCAAAATTTTAACTGAAGTAATTTTTTAAGTCTATTCTTTTGAAATATTGAAAATAAAACATTTCAGTTTTGAAATTTTTTTTTGAGAAAAACGTTTATTTTTGTCAAAATTAAGTAATTTGTCAACCTCACTTTAAAATCTTTACTTTGATTCCTTTTCACGGCTACATCAGTTAAGCTAACTAAAAGAATGTGTCTGCATGTTATCAAGGATTGTGTTCCAAATCATAAAATATTTTTTTGAAATTTTTTGGCTATGCTATTACCGGAGATATTAACGAAATAGAGAACAAAATCGTGGGTAAAACCAAAATTATCAAATTAAAATGTATATATCTTCGAAAATATTAAAGATATTTTAATAAAGTAAACTGTACTGTTTTTATCTATTGATAAGCTTTACACAAAGTTTAAACTCATTAAAATGAGATAATATTTGTAAGAATTATGAGGCCGACAAGATTTTACATGCCCGAGGGAGTCAACTTTGACACCCTGTAGTTGAACGTGTGTTTCAACAGGGTTTTCGAAATGTCAACCCTCTTAAAGCTTAGGTCGTCCTCTATGATTTTTATATACATTGCAATGTTATCGGATCGCAAGTTTCAAAGATACAGATTTATTAACCATTTTTTCCAATTGAAACCACCGTGTGTGGGTTGGTTGAAATTAAATTAAAAGAATATCTCAAATAAATTTAATAAGTTCGAAAATTAAAAAATATGCAAATAGAAAAAAGTTTTGAATAATTCTAGCCTTTTTGAGGCAAAATCGAAAATTAAAAAAGCGGAAAAAACGCCACGAAGCTAAAACGGAAGTTCAGCCTCGGGAATTGTAAACCTAACAAAGCTTATTGCTAAGGAATGATAGTGTTCGTATTCTGTATCATTAAATAGTAAAGTTATATATTTGATCTTCTTAAATACTGACAGCCATCTAAAAAGTGTAAAAATCAAATGAACGATGGTGAGGGGGTTTTTAAAACAACATGTCCTCCTTTCCGTGTTGCTCTAGAGTTGTTAGAACCGATTAGCGTTATTTGTACTCACTCCTTCGTAATAAAAATAATTTGAATTAACAAATTCAATTCAGGTTTAATAACTTTCTGTTATTCATTACTTTAAATTTTCTTAAATTATTTACATATTGGCAAATTCCTAATTATCATTAACAAAATGAACTAATTAATTTATTGAAGTCGAAACTTTAATAATTTTAAAACCATAAAATAATTTAAAGGCATCGGTTAAAATATTTTATTGAATTGTCGGCCAAAGAAAAAAAAAATGGTCGTAAAGAGTACAACAAAACCAACATTGTAGTGGATGTGTTCGTTCAGCTTAATTTACTAAAGTGTTAATATGTTTGCACACTCAAACACCTGTACCTCTCTTAACACGTTTTATCTTTAACTGATGTTTGCATTTGATGTAATTGCTGCCACCCACTAATTGTAGCCCGAATTCAATCAGGGACCCTAAGCCAACAGCAAGCGGCAACTCCACTTTGAGTTGTTTTTTTTTTCAAGTCTTACAAACTTTCCAACACACATACACGCACACACATACTTGCATCCAAGTATATCCAGGAAACATTTTTTGTCTACATATCCATCAGCTTAATTTACAACTAGATACGCTTTGGGACAGTCATATTACTAGTTGTAGCAAGACTAGTAACGATACTAATAAAAAAGAGAACAATCATATTACTAGTTGTATCGAGACAATAACGATACTAGTCAAAAAAGGACAAAATGTTCAGATATACGACTTGTATATAAAACATATTTTTAGCGCTTAAGAAAATAAGTAGAAAGTGGCTCAGTGGGTAGAGTACTTGCCTTGCAATATGAGGAATGTGTGTCCGCACCCGGGTTGAGCCAAAATTTTTTTAAGAGTAACAAAATCTAAATAAACAAACTAGTAAGAGCACTAGTTTACAACAACTAGCATTCCAACTGGGATAAAACTGTATACAAATGAACTAGTTGGTCTCCTATGACAACCTAATGTTAAAATCGATAGTTCGATATATTAAAAAAGAACAGATGGGCAACTAGTCTGAAGTAAAAAGCAACTAGTATAGTTCTAACTACATAATAGCTACTTTATCTGTAGGGTATCTGACGTCTACCAGACAATCTACAGACATTTGACAGAATAGCCGTCAGTTTTCTGGTACAACGTTTCTGCACATTTTCAGAAATATTATCCTATTAATACCAGACATTATCTGAAGGCAATTTAATTTTTTTAAGACATTTAGGACCATTATTACAACTTCGCTTTAGTTAAAGTTGGGATTTTATCGGACGGATAAACAGTTTTTCATTATTGCGACTTTACTTTAACGTAGAAGTGAGTGATAAGTTATAGGCAAGTTCGTTCTACCTACAATTTTTCTCGGCAAGTTTAGTCATTTGAAGCTGCCACGTTTTCATAGGCTGCCATACTTTCTAGTTTGTTAAGTAAATACATATATATGACGTTGCCACTCATCTCCTTAACCATTCACAATAGTCGCTAAATGCTCTGGTATAGCTATACTTTGTAAAAGTAACTTTTATTTTATAGGCAAGTTGTAAAAATGAAAATTTGTTAAAGCTCACTTTTGCTAAAGGCGCCCGTAACTATCTTCTACTTTACTGCCGAGTTGTAATAATGGCCAGGCGCGGATCCAGCTTGAGCTTTGTAGGGAGGCGGGCTTCGAAGTGAAACATACTATTTTGCAAAACTTCTTTTAGAAACTCTATAGAAATTTACTCGTTTTGAGGGAGGGAAATATGCCGTTTCCCCCTTCCCCCACCCTTGTATCCGCACCTGATAATGGGCCTTAGCAGAATAGTCTGCACATCTTCTAACCTACGACTTAAAAACTTTTAGCAGTCACTTCTTTCTGCACATTGTCAGATTTTAGTTTTCGTAACAATTCTCTCTTTCTCTCTTGAGAGTTTTCCGAAATTTTACAGACGTCGAAAATTCCTTTAGAATTACTCAGAAAAATTCTTCAGAATTAGTACAGAATTCTCTTGAACATTCCGTCAAAGTTCTTGGAATTTCCTTAGATAAAGAGGTCTGCTTTCTTGACAAGCACTCAGACTGTCTGACCGACTTCGGACTGAAATCGGCAAAAAATGTTTGCTTTCTTGAGAGTTTTCCGAAATTTTGCAGACGTCGAAAATTCCTTTACTGCGCGTCTCCACGCGCAATATTTATTTCCGAACATAAGAACTAACGTCGGCAGAATAACAGCACAAATATGTTCATGTATAGGCTTATGTTCTGAGCTATAGAACACGTATTGTGGTATTGGACATAAATTTAAAAAATTGACTGTGAATGGATCGATGTTTTTTTGTCTTTATTTTAATTTATTTAATTTTGTTTAAAACTATTTTATTTTAATTTGCTTTATTTTATTAAAAAAAACTTTGTATTTTTACCACAGCTACAAGTTTCTTTTGTTTAATTCACGCAAACAACAAATGCCGATCAAATTTGACAGCTTATGTTCAACATTATTTCTTGAACATAAGTTTGAACAATTATGTCGCAATTTATTTTCAAATAAATGTTTCTGCGGTCCACACGTGAACATATGATGTTGGAAATAGAATTTGACAGATGAGAACATAATTATTTCCAAGTTTATTGCTAGTGGAGACCCCCAGTTAGATTTACTCTGAAAAATTCTTCAGAATTAGTACAGAATTTTCTTGAACATTCCGTCAAAGTTCTTTGAATTTCCTTAGACAAAGAGATCCGCTTGCTGGACAACCACTCAGTTTGTCTAACCGACTTCGGACTGAAATCGGCAAAATATGTTTGCTGGGTAATATCATCATTATGGCAGAAACCGAACTCTCATACCAATACAATTACAAAACTTTAACGGATGTTGTGGTATTTTAGTGTTGCATTTTTTATTCTTGTACTTGTTTGATTTTTTCCTCATTTGTTTCCTGTTCAACATGAGACCTGTCTACTATGAAGCCGTGTTGAGGTTCCAGCTCATGCCGTTCATCTGGTTACTGTTGTTGTTATTTTTGCTAGACTTTTTTCATCACCTACAAACTTTGTTTTTTTTTACCTTTTTTTATGCTGTTGTCATTTTGGTTGTTGTAATTTCTACTACTGGCTAATGACAACAACAATAATGAATACAAAAATAACATTGTATTCGCAAATAAAAATGTAAATGTTGCGTATTTTTACAATTTTATAAACTGAAAAAAACTAAAAAAAAACAAATTAACAGACGTACGAACAGTTAAATATACAGACAACGATACAAATAACTAGGCAGACCAAGAGAAAGAGAGACAGTCAGACAGACGCAAACAATATCATATTTTATATGCAAAACTGTGGTGCTTGCGGTTTCCATATTACAACATTGTGTAAATACAAATGGCACGCGTAAGAGTTGGATGCGGTGTAAATGTTAGTGGTAAGCGGCAAATATCATTAATAACTCATTTAATTAACAACGCGCATTTAGAATAATAGAACGAGCGAACGAGTGTATTGTTAATTAAGATTTTACTTTTGAAATTTATTTAAAACCAATTTCAAGTAAATAAACACATTTATTAATTTATTTATTTACGAGGGTTGTTTCTACTATATTTTTAGTCTATTTATTTTGTATACATATTTGTATTGTACTACAAAAACTTCCATACCTTAAGACGGCACTTTTGTAAATACGTAACGCACAGTGGTTCCAATCGCAAAAAAGGGTGGTAATAAATCGGTATCTTTGAAACTTGCGATACCATTATAAAACGATATATGTGAAAATCATAGAGGCGGATCTGATCTTTAAGTATGTTTAAATTTGGACCACCCTGTTGAAAAACATTTTGAGCTACAGGATATCACAGTTGGCTACCACGGGCATGGAAAACCTTGTCGTCCTCATAACTTTCACAAATATTATCCGATTTTAATAAATTTAAACTTGGTGTAAAGTTTATAAGCAGATAAAGAAAATATAGTTTATTTTATTGAAATATCTTTAATATTTTCAAAGATATTTTGCTTTGAATTGTAAAATTTTCGGTTTTTGTCTCGACTTTGTTCTCTAGTTCGTCAATATCTCCGGTAATAGCCTGATAACGTGTAAAAAAAATTTGCAGTTATCTCAATTAATCTAGTTTTGAAAAGGAATCAAATTCAAGACTGTGAAATGAGAGTGAAAAATTGCTAAATTTTTTTCAAAGTTTTTCTCAAAAAATTTTTGAAACTAAAATTTTTTAATATTTCAATAGAATAGACTTCAAAAATGGATGCAGTTGAAATTTTAAGTCGATTAAAGCAAGCACGCTACATCTACCATTAATCGAAAATGGTTAATTGTTTTTACGAAATTCTAAATTAATCACTTAAGAAAAAAAACACCCATCGAGTTTTTCAAATTTCTCTATAAATTATATTAGATATATCTAATATAATTATTCTGGCTTTTAATTGTTATGGCCAGGAGAGCAGGTTTTCTAAAAAATAGTAGAGTCCGACCGAAACCAGTTTTTTGAGGCCGAACCCGAACCGAACCTAATATTCGGCAAAAAGGCCGAATATTCGGCAGAATCCGAAACTTGCCGAAACTTTTTTTTAACATTAACTAATATTGACATTTTAAAAACAACAATGTGATTAAAAGTTAACGTGGTCTCTTTAACGGCAAATTCGGCATACAAAACTCTTCGTTAGAGTATACGTTAGCTTTTAACTGTACACTGTGAAAAAGGGCGTAAGAGTATTTCTACATACATATATACAGTGTCAGTCAAAATAATAGTAGAAATTGAATATATTTCATTCCATCGAGCAAATATAAAACTTAACTATTAATGAGCATATGACTAATAAAAACTTGGCATGAAATTAGCTTAAATGATGATTAGAACTGGAATATTGGGTTCGCTACATATACATTGAGCAGTGTTTTATCACTCTATTGATGATGTTACAAGAACACCAATCAAAAAGTTGAGTCGGAATAACTAAAAAGATATAAAGTGGAATATTTACCTATTTTTGATACTAAATTTATAAGATTTCGTTCATTCCTACTAAAGTGAAGTTTTTTGTTTACGGCAGCGGTTCATCGTTGATATACACAATAAAGAATTTTTCTCGACGATATTGAATGAATTTATCATGAAGATTGAAAAAGGGCTTTCTTCTTATTTTGAAATTATTTAAAAAAATCTATTTAAAAAAAACAAAAAATCAATTTCAATGCAAAAAAATCTATTTATTATATATAACATAAAATAGATATTCGATTGGAATCGAAATCGGTTTACCATTCCCCAGTTTATTTTGGCAACAAACAGTTGAATACTTTATTTTACTATCAGGCATGTTCTGAAATCACGGTGATTTCAAACCACGAACGATTTTGAAATCACCCGAGTGATTTTTTGGTGTTCTGAAAGTACGAGAATTTTAATTTTTAGTCGTGATTTTTATTGTTTGGCTACTAAAAAGTAAATCACGAAAAATGTAAACAAAACAAAATGAAGTTGCAACAAAAAATACAGTGTCATCCCAAATGAGTAAATTTTAAGGCTCTTCTGTGTAAAATAATTAATTTTATTACAAAAACAAATAAAGAACAAATCATATTAAGTGTATGTAATCATATTATTGCACAGTTCAAAGCAAAATGCTTAAAAAACGTCAAGTGATTTGAAATCGTCAGCCCGTTAGGTGACCGGTTTCAAATCACGAGATTTCAAATATTTTAGTGAGCAGACCATCTTTTCGGTGATTTCAAATCACTTTACTATAAGGTAATTTTTAGAACATGCCTGTATGGTATATCTTTTGGTTGCGCTTTATAAAACTAAGTAAAATTTTAATTCAATTTGAAGATATAGGTCGGGAAAAAACAGATTCATGTCGGTGACATATTTTAAGTTTGGAAAATATTATTTCGATTAACTTCCTTATTTATAGAGAATAAAACGTTTCGGTATTCGGCCAAAAAGTTGGCCTAAACCGAATATCAGCTGAAACCACAATTTTGGCTGAATCCGAAACCGAAACCGAATATTCGGTCGGACTCTAAAAAATAGTCAAGTTTTCACAAGCATTATATTTAACTGCATCAAAACTGTACTAAAAAATTTCATTCTTTAATTTTTTGTTTCTTTACTATTTATTAAAAAACACAGAAATCCTGCTATGTTTAAAAAATTTTAATTGAAAAAATTTGAAGAAGTTGCTAATATCCAATACTTTTATTACATATGTATTTTATTTATAAAAATTTATATATTGCTAATGCCCCTCGTATACCAGCACGATTTATATGCCTTAACAAATACGTACACTCAAATATGTACATCAGTTGTTAGGAATCAACCAACTTTAATTATAATTTAAGCTTGTATTATATTAAGCCTGGTCACCTTGTGCAAAACAGGCGTGGCACTTTCCACTTTGTTAATCATACACACCTGTTCTGGAAATCACTTTTTGTGAAAATGATTTCAAATCACAACAAAGATGTCTGTGCACAACTTTCAAAAATTTTAAATCACACCAAATCTAGTAATTTACAGATAAAGTGATTAACTATGGCCTGTCTGCTCAGGGTATCCCAAAGGCACCGAACCAGCGGACCCAAGTGAGTCACTTCTTGAGTTGTGACTACCCTCGCAACCTAACCTAATCAATTGATTTACAGAACAGTATGTCATGTGACTTTCAGAACAGGCCCGATAATGTTGTATTGTCAGGGAAACTTAATATGTGTGTAAAGTTTCTTAAGGTTTGGTTCAGTAGAAGTAGTTGAAATAGAATATTGATTTCGTTTGGACGTCACTTTTCTGATCATAATGTTGAATTTTAACGAGAACTAAATGTGTGGGCTTCAGTATCATAGGATATTTGATAGAAATATCCGAATCTTCACCGACAGCAAAGCCGCAATTAGGTCCCTAACAGGTGTATACACAACATCTAACGTGGTCCAAGAATGCCGGGCATCCCTGAACGGGATGGCGAGACATTCAAATATCACCCTTATATGGGTGCATGGACACGGCACCAGCGCAGGCAACTGAATCGCTGACGAACTAGCTAAAAGGGGGACGACACTGCCAGAGCCAGACATTGATGTCTTCTGCGGTATTCCCCTACATGCATGCAAGCAGCAAATAGAAAACTTTTTCCACACCCTGGCACAGACCAGATGGTTCAATGAACCTACTTGTAGAATTTCCAGGCTGATCTGGCCAAGGCTGGATTCGAACCGCACTAGGAATCTATTAAGACTTCAGAAATCACACCTGAAAGACATCGTCGCAGCTATCACAGGTCACTGCAAATTCGGCAACCATGCAAAGCTAATGGGACTAACGTCCCACGACTTCTGCAGAAGCTGTCGGGATGAGGAGGAGGAGGAAACCATCTTTCACCTCCTTTGCCTCTGCCCCTCGCTGGAAAACCAGCGGCTGACACAACTTGGTCAGCAATCCTTCGTCAGTCTATCTGAGCTATCAACGACGAACCCTACTAAACTTAGCCTCTTCATAAGGCGCAGTGGATGGTTTCTGCCCTGAACCACCCCCTTCTGGCGATTGATCGCCATAACTCTTCTCTCTCTCCTCCTTTCTCTTATTCACACCTTCACTTGACCTCTTCTCTTCCTCTCACTTTTCCTCTATTGTACAGGTAACACAAAGGGACCAACCATGGACCCAAGTGAGCGTAAAGCTGCCTGTACAACCCAACCTAACCTAAATGTGCGTGCGAAGTTTGCAAAAGAATCGGTTTAGCAGAAGTAGTTGAAAAAGAATATTTACTTTGCATGGGCGTGGCACCCGCCCACCTTTCTAATCATAATGTTGTATTGCTTCGAAAACTTAATGTGTGTGCAAAGTTTCACAAGAATCGGTCAAACATGTAGAATAGTTGAAAAAGAATATCTAATTGGCATGGGAGTGGGGCACTGTCCAATTTTCTAACCATAACCATTGTTGTATTGTCACGTTAACTAAATGTGTGTGCGAAGTTTCATAAGAATCGGTTTAGTAGATGTAGTTGAGAAATTATATTTACTTTGCATGGGCGTGGCACCGCCCACTTTTCTAATCATACAGGTATGTGATGGAAATCGATTATTTCTTTGTTAAAAATAATTGTATCGCAAAAGTTATATCAATTGGATGAAAAGTGTATTAAAAAGGGCTTTTAAAATTGCTTAGTTTTCAAAATCGATTTACATCACATAGCTGATAATGTTGCATTACCCGGAAAACTGTGGGTGAATTCGTAAATGCAGTAAATTTGTACAACCGGTTTGCAAACTGTTGCAACAGTAATAAAAATGCTGCATTAGTTGCAGAAATATGCGGCAATACTGTCAATTGTTTGCGTAAAGAAACTTTTGACGAAAGAAGTAATGCCAAGTGATAGTTGGATCAGAAAAGCAAACTTTTTTCAATACCTTTGATCAGCACTATATTTTTTCTGATGTGTTATGTCCCCCCCAACTACAAAAACAGTCGAAATTTAAAATTCTATTGATACGTTTTATTTTAAAAATATTTTTCTAAAATTTCGGATTTTTCAAGAGGCTGCTACACCGATTTCATCATAACTTGGAAAGGAGTTATCCAATTTATTTACAAAAGACACTAAAAAACTTGGAATAAAATTTGACTCCCCCTAAAATAAATTCCAGATGCAAACTTTCAAACCCCTGATTCACGTATGTATTTTTTTGGTGACTTCTACCAGAATCAGTTGTAAAAACCTTGTTATTCAAAAATAATAATTGATTTTGTCGTACAGTGTATATATTCACAATATTTGCAAAAATCAGATTTCACTTTATTAGGAATAAAATCAATATTTATAAATTGACTTTCACAGAACAAAGCTTATTTTATTTGTAATATAATAAGTGGCTTTATGATTTGTTAATAAAAATGGTAAGATTTTTCATATATTTTTAAAAAATTAAAATTTTCCAATTGTGCCTAAAAATATATATTTTTCATCATTGCGGTCTGAATAATTCCGAAACTATTGAGTTTGTAAAAAAATATTCAAGCAGCTTAAAGGTAGTTTTATTTCATGTCTTTTCTGCTTTTTGTAATAAAATTGGCCAACCCTTTTAAAAGTTATGATAAAATCGGTGGAATCTGCAAAACTCGATTTTTTGCAAAAATTAGGTAATTTCACTAAATTGTGAATAAAATCAATATTTATCCATCGATTTTCGTGAAATATAACTTATTTTATTTGTGGTGTATGTGGCTTTATAGTTAGTGAATAAAAATTTTAATATTTTGCAACTTTTGATTTTTTATAGTATATTAAAAAGAAATATTTCAATTTTGAATAAAAAAATAATCGTTGAGTATATAAAAAAAATAATGTTCGAACGGCTTAAAGGTAATTTTATTTAAAATTTTTTAGTGGTTTTTGTAAAAAAGTAGGACAACCCCTTTAGAAGTTATGATAAACTCAGCGAGCAGTCTTTTCAAAAATCCCAAATTTAAAAAAAAAATTATTCATAGATTTAAAATTTTCGAATGTTGTTGTAGTTGGCATTTTTCTTGGTGCATAGTAATATCTCTGTTCGCTTACTTACTACAATTTACTACTTTTACTACAGCTGGAAGTTTTCAATACAAAAAGCAAACAAATTTTTCCAATTGTAGTAAAAGTAGTAAGAATTTCGAGTAATCGAACACAGCTATTATTTGACAACTTTTTGGTCCACATTGACTTTACTGATATACATAAAAACATTTAAAATCACTGATGCAGCGCAGTGATACATTTCCGAATAGGCCCTTAGTCACTTCTTGAGTTATGACTGACGTCTCAACCTAACCTAAGAAACTTTTTATCTAATTTAATAACAAATGAAATCAAAATATTGAATGAAACCTTAAAGAGTCTATTAAAAATTAAATTAAACAAATATTTTTTTCTTTTTTTTTATAAAAGTGTTTATTAAAAAAAATTCAACATGTTTTCTTAAGGATGATTAAATTGGACAAGTTATAATGATATTCATAATGAAAGAGCGAAAAAAGCGAATGGAAATGAATGAAAAGAAAATTACTCAAGCGTACTGAAAATATTTTGTATTTTTATCACTAAAATTCCATACAAATTCAAACACACGATGTCACACACACACACACACACACACACATAAAACTCATACCATCACCATCAATGGCATATTTTTTTTTAGTAACGGCAGCACAGTAGCAAATATGTATATAGTACAACCATTGTAGGATTTATTTGTTGTATGTACTTCATACCCATTTCCACAATCAGTCTTCTATGACACACATAATGTTGATGCCGCTTTTGCCAAGATTAACACCCTCCAAGCTACTCTCTTGATGGGAACGCATATAAATCAGAAATTGTATGATAACATAGAAAAGATTATTGCGGTCATAGGCACAATTGTGGATTTCACCATCACTAATAAAATTGAATTTGGGCTTTAAAGGATTAGTACACAATATGGCACAATGAGCCTTATTTTGTACCAAGGCCACCGTATCTCTTGCCGAACGTTTCTCTTCGCCAATAATAACATAACGACTATAAAAGGGACGACCACCGCCTTGAGGTAAAGGCATAAGTTGAGTATCCAAATATACACAGAATAAATGGAAAAGAATCTGAAGGGGAAAAAAAACAAAACAGAAATAAATATAAAATTAAAGTTGGGCGGCAAAATAAAATATATATAAATAAATAATACTTACAGCTGAATCAGTTGGTAAATGTTCGTCCCATTTAAGACCATGATATTCTGAACCAGAATTCCAACGATAATCTGCTATACAGGAACCTTTAGCCAAGTCTATTGGTAGCAAAGCCAATGCAAATACTATTTATCTATTAGCTCATATAAAAATGTCATTCACTTACCCTTGATACGTTGCACTAAATACTCTTGATTGCTTGACATTTCCAAAAATGGCACTATCATTGGCAACATGGGCATATAAAGAGTTACAAAATGTTGACTTTCCACTGTTTTCTTTAGTCTTTCCAAACCAATACCACCAATTTGCATGTCGTGAAAACCGCGTTGTTTAAATGACTCATCAACATTTCCAATTTCTTTTATTAGACGTTGTAATATGGTAAAGGAAATCCACTATTTGTTAAAATATTAACGAGCACAATTAAAAAAATAAA
Source organism: Panzeria rudis (assembly GCA_956483635.1). Lineage (NCBI taxonomy): Eukaryota > Metazoa > Arthropoda > Insecta > Diptera > Tachinidae > Panzeria > Panzeria rudis. The sequence goes on from OY101448.1 coordinate 172,403,977, forward strand.
TAAAAGTAAACATAAGGATATGATCGAAGAAAGAAAAGAATATATGTATAGTGTTGTGTTATAATTTGTACATCGATTCGTTTTAAAGATGATGTAAAATCATACCGTTCTTAAATTGCCCACATATTGTGCAAGTTTTTCCGATGAAATGCGTTTTATTACTTCAGAGTTACTATCAATTATATTTAAACCTCCCTCCTCTTTCGATGTTTGTTTGTTTTGTGTGGCCGGTGCTGTAGTAAAAGAATAATTTATGGTGTAAAGGAAAATTATTTAAAGGAATTTTTTAATAAAGAAATATAAAGGAATGCAAATGAGGACAGTTTGAGATGACAAATGAAGCTTGTTGGAGTTAGTTCCAATTAAAAGACTAAAATGAAAAATTAAATGAAAAAATTGAAAATTTTTTCAAGAAAAAAAAACTTTTCAAAGTTGTGGTCTTACTGACGATTTGGTAAAGCGCCAATGAAATGCATATAGACAATGCTTAACTATCAGCAAATAGACTTCATTTTTTCAAGAAGTTATTTAAATTGTAATAGTCTTAACATATTAATCGCTGTCTAGCTCAAACTACTTGCAAAGATAAATTTGTTCTGTAAGTTACAATTTGAAATAATGTACATCTGCTGTAATTTTTTTAGTAGTACATATCGACGTAGTTGCGTAAAAAGGGCCAATCTCTCACCATTTTACACAGCAGATTGGCCCTTTTTACGCAACTACGTCGATATATTCGAAATATAATATATTCGGTCATGTCACAGAGTTTAATTGCGTTCGGAAACGAAATTCAACCTACCCCATTTTAGTAGCAGCTGGTGTCTAAAAAAGAAAACTAAAATACGCAAATTTTTCAGGTGTGTACAGACTGTTGGCGGCGCTACTATACTGTGGTATGCTCCAGCTAGGACTGACATATTACGCTGGATTGAATCCCGTTTCCGAACGGAATTGAACTCTATGACATGGCCGATTGTTACGAAATAAAAATGCAGATTCAAATAAAACGATATAAAAATGACAGCTGTAACCCTAAGTTGATGTTTCCCTATGTAATATCAAAGTAAAAGTATTGGCAGCACTTTGAAATAGCCGTTAGAATTCAAAATAGCGGAAATAGAAAGAGTGCCGAGAACATCCAAGATTATTCGAGAATGTTAAAAGACAATGTAGATAGCGGCAACTAAACAACCTCAGCTGTAAGAAATGTAAACTTGATAACAGCGTAAATTGTTTAAGTAGCAAAATAATCTTGAAAGCATTAGTGTGCGTGTATTCATATATAAACATGCATAGTCAACGTTCAGACGATGCAAGTCTTATTGATCAGCTTCTTATTCCGCTGTGAGAAAGACAGAGAAATTAATACAAATTGCTCTGTCGCTCTCCCAGCTGAATAAGAAGCTGATCAATAAGACTTGCATCTTCTAAACGACGACATAAAGAAAAATCTCGTGCATACTAATATACGAACATAGATTACACATAGCAAAATCATAGTAATGATCATGCAGTAATACAAAGTCTGCTCTTACACACATCAGTTTTCCTTGAAGCAACTTTTATTTTCTAGTGAGAAAGAGCGAGAGGATACATGAAATATATTCCTCTCTTGCTCTTTCTCACAAGAAAATAAAAGTTTCTTCAAGAAAAACTGATGTGTGTAAAAGCAGATTTAAAGATAAAAGAGACTTGCATTACATAATCGTTAAAGATAAAAAGAGCCACCTTCATTCCAGAAAATCGGCGAAGTTATCAGAAGGTTTTATAGTTAACTATATAAAGCAAGCTACCGGATGAGTATTATTCAGTATATTTTTGAACTTACACGAGTAAATATCGCCAAGAATAGTAAGTGGTTACATCGCGTTTAGTTGCACGTGTAATTGTCAAAGTTAATTGATAATTAAACAGTGCTATCGAGAAGTTATTTGTAAAAATAGATATCCTTGTTTTATTTTATTGCAATTCAACGAATCCTGTGGAAAATAATAAAACCGTTTTTTATGTAAAGAGCTAAAAACATAACAATATGTAAACCATTTATAAGTTTTGAACGACTTAACCGATCGTATCACAAGTTTCTTGAGATTTTATCTTAACTTATATACATATCTTTGGAATATGGACGGATTTGACTTGGTCGATTTCGAGAATTTTCGAAAGAAAAATTTTTTAAATATTTTTAAACAAATTTTGATCCGATCGACTCTGAAAAATACTAAAGGCCGTGTCAGATACAACTTTGTCGCTTTGCGTGACGTTTCTAAAGGCCGGGGCACATAGAATCCGTCGTACGTTATACGTCGCCTTTTTCAACTGACATTAACGTAACGACGGAGGAGGTTGACACAATGAGTACTTTGTTGACGGATATTAAATCAACTGTTTTTTCTTCGCATGTTTCTGCAGCTAAATTTGATTTGATTTTATTTATTTATATTATTTGTTTTTATTGTTTTATTTAATTTTTGGTGCCAAACAGCAGAAAAAACTAAATCGAAACAAAGCAAAAAACCAACTGATAGCTGTCAAAGTACTCGACGTACGTTAAAAGTTAAAAGTTGGCCAACTTTAGTACTTTGCGTTGACGGAAACGTACCGAATGTGACTAAGCTCATAAGAAAACATGTATTTCAACTTAGTTGTCAGTTGAAAAAGGCGACGTATAACGTACGACGGATTCTATGTGTCCCGGCCTTAACTTTGATAGAAAAGTGTAAAGCAAAAGGTGTATGACACAATAAAAACTTTGACAACACTCGCGCACTGCTTGTTTACCAAAAAAAGTAGTTGATAATTTTGGTATTTATTTATTTCTTGTTATAAAAATAAAAGTCAATTATGTTATTTTACGATTTATTATAAATAAATAAATGGCACATACATATTTACCTCTTATTAAAACGGATTCAAAAGCACGATATGTTTCGTTTGGCAATATAATAAAAGAAAATTATTCCAGCTGGTTGTCAAAGCGAGCAAAAAGATGAGAGTTGCCGAACTTTTCGCTGTAACGCAACGCGAAGCAAAAGTTTTATCTGACATGACCTTAAGTGGGTTGCTGAAAATGTGATCTAGGGATTTACGAGAGTATTGTTGTGAAAATTTTTCGAATAAGTTGTTACTTTTTTTGTAATTACTCCAAAATTTTTGTCAAATCGATTTTTCATATTTAAACATTTTTTTTAGAATTTGAAAAACTACATCGAAGTTGCAAATCTGAACTAAATCGGTTAAGTGGTTAGAGAGATTTCTAAATATATAAAAAAAGTTACTCCAAATCACTCGAAATTAGCAGGAAATTCGACGGATGGCCAGCAAGGTCAACTGTATTTCGTATTTGCTTTGTTTTTTATTTTTGCTCAGTCAGAACTACGCCATTCATAGGCCGTTTTGGAAAATGTTTAAGTTATATGAAAATTTACACTGCCATATTGGTAACCATCATATATTTGAAATATTATGGCGCTCTAACAACCAAAATTTAAAATTATATTAAAAGCACTTACGACCACTGTTGCCAGATATGCATATTTCTCTACATTTTGCTGATTTTTACTGAAAAATTGTCATAGTGAGATTTGCAGACTTTTGTCCTTAAATTGTAGATTTTATACAATGCCATTTCGACAAGTACAACTACTGGAAATCTGATCTTATATACATAAATAATATTTATATTACAGTGACACCGCATATGAAAACTGAAAAACGTTTTTTATTACGCCACGTCCAAACATTTTATATATTATTTTTGAGAAAAGTGGACAGTACCATTCCCTTTTATAAGCAGATTTTGTAAAAAAATTTGTTTCTAAACGATTTAAATACGTTTCAAAAATATGTTTTCCCATACAAGTTTCAAAACGAAAAAAACGTTTCTATTTACAAAATTTGGTCTTTAGAGTAACTGGCTGTTTTTGTAAATAATATAAAAATGTTCGTTAAGGATCTATATTGAAACAACAATAAAAAAAAACTCAAAATTGTTTTTGTTTTCAATTCAAAGTTCCTAACGAAAATTTTCATTTTATTAACAAAAACAGGCAGTAAATATAGTTTTTTAACCGACTTCAAAAAAGGAGAAAGGTTATCAATTCGTCTTGTATTTTTTTATGTATGTTCCCTCAAAACTTCGCCATTTCTGAATCGATTTTGGATTTTTTTCTCCATTCAAAAGGATGTACTTCCAGGTTGGTCCCGTTGAAAAGTGGGCGTCGTCACGCCCATACAAAGTAAATACACATTCGTTTACAACTACTGCTACTAAACCGATTCTTATGAAACTTTGCATACAGCTTTAGTTATCGTTACAATACGACATTACCCATGAAAAGTAAATAAGAATTTTAACTATTTCTACTTAGCCTATTCTTATGAAACTTTGCATACACATTTAGTTATTGTTACAACATTGTAGTTAGAAAAGTGGGCAGTGCCACGCCCATTAAAAGAAACTATTTATTTTAACTACTTCTACTTATTCGATTGTTATGAGACTTCGCACACACAATTAGTTCTCGTAAAAGTAGATGATGATAAAATATGTGGGCGGCGCCACGCCTATTTTGTAGTCGGTTTTTTTGCAAGAATTATTTAACTAGATACTACTACTTAACAGATTCTTACGAAACTTTGCTCACACATGTAGTTGCTCTTTAAAGTAAATATGTATTAGTTTTTTCAACATTTCTACTTAGCTGATTTTTTCTGCAAATTTAAAAATATTAATTTTTAAAAATTAAAAAAAAAATCGTTGCATCATGGTTTGGCAATAAAAATGGTCATCTTTTGCATTTTTGATATTTTTATCTCTTCAAAACTCCCAATTTTAGTGAATAACGTTTATCTATAGATTTTCGTGGCAAACAACCTATTTTGTTTTAGGTAAAAATAGCTTCAGTATGCTCCAATTTTGAATTTTTAGCAAATAATAAATAATAATAAATGATAAGTGTGTCGTTCGACTGAATTTGCAATTTAAATGAATGGACGGACTTACCTGAAGATGGAGCCAATTGGTACAAAGATGTTTTTAATAGATTAGCAGCTGTATTACAATAATTCCAAAATGAATTAATTGAACCTCCAGTAGGGTATGCGAGATTTGTGTCTGTTATTTCAGTCATACTGTATTCTTTGCGAGAAACATCTCTAAAATATACAATATCAATTAAATCAATTAGAATTAAAGCAAATTCAGACACAGTAGCTACTCAAACTATTGAAAGTTCTGTTTTTATCCAATAACGTTTGTCTTAAAATTTTATTTTCAGTAGAGCAAAAAAAAAATTGGTTTTGAAATTATGCCCACGATATCAACATAATCGAACTTTTCTTTTAACACTTTCGTAAATATAAATTTCACAAGAACTTTGTGTAAAAATTGCAGGCAAAAATAACGTAAGAGTGAGATCGTAGCCAAGATGCATAAAACCACTTATGTCGACATAAGTGACATTTGCTAAGTAGAAAATAAAAAAGCAAGCGTATTTCTTCTTGCGTGTTTAAATTATCCATCACACACGAATACCTAAGTCTTTATTGCTGAAAATTTATGGAATTAATATAGAAGTTAGGTTATTTTCTACAAACAAAATATCGAGAATGATACTTGATATTCCGAAAGTTTTTACTCTCATTGCAAGAGCGATTAAAATAGAGCTATTTAGCATTAACAACTCAAAATCAAACCTAAGTAACTTTGTTAGGTATGTCTTGCTTAAAACTTCAAAGGTATGAGCGACCATCGATCCTCTTTTCTTTTTTCTTTCTCTTGCAACGATTTTTCTTTATTTCTTTAATACAACTCAGGCCGCTTTTCCATAAATAACATTAAACTAAAAATTTTATAAACCCCCCAAAAAAAATTTATGATAACCTCAAAACGGCTGAAACAAATTTTTGTTAAATATAGGGCAGATTTTAAATCAAGTCACCTTTTAAACAAATGAAACTAAATTAAAATAGCGCTAGCCGTTTAGGAGCTACGGTGCCACACACAGATTCAAGATGATATCGCTAGAAAATAGGTGTCAACTTCTAAACGGCTTGACCGATTTTCTTTAGACGTAGCTAAGAACACTGTCGATAGTCACCCTAAACGGCTGGACCCTAAACGGCTGGACCGTACGGTGGACCTACGAGTAACAGACAGACACACTGATACACACCATATATGGCCTTCTTTTTTGGTTGGGGGTTAATAAAAGATTTGCTTGCAAGTTTTATCGAACTAAGACCAATACACAGATTCTTAGAAGAAAATAACAAGTTTGTGTTCTATATTTCCCTACCATTTAAATATCTTAAAAAGAAACTTACTTTAAATAGCGCTGCAAACTAATATGATCTGTAATTTGTTCATCCCTTTCATATCTTTGGTAGGGAGAAACAAACGGTGAATTAGTGTCATCCATTGCGCTGACATTATTAAATGTTGAAGTGTTCATCATTGATGAATTCCATGAAGTGTTTTGTAAATGATGCTGTTGCTGTGGACTTAGACTTTGACGAGGTGGTGTAGTGCGCGTATAACTCCAGTTGGAGGAGTTACCAACACGAGCTGAAATCGAAAATCGATTAAAACCAATTTTTAAAACGTTCTTAAAACCAGCAATTACATTCATTAAATGAAGAATGCCAACTAAGGATGGTATTATTTACATACCGATCCCGTGGATTATCGCCTAATTGTTCCGTCTTCTTGGGTGGGGTAGTAATAAAGGAATTATCTGCGCAATTTAAATATTTTTTTTAATATTGTCAATAATAGGACAGCATGACTTACCGTTATCATCAAATTTCATGAGATGCTTTTGCTGCATTGTTCCTTGCACTGGTTGTGTGTAAAATATGTGCAAAAAGTAGTTTATGAAGCAGGCCATCATGCTAAGGCCGACAACTGCCGCTGTAGCATATTCTATATAATACCATTTAGATTCTGCATAGGGACACTTGCTGCTTATATCAAACATTATAATAGCTAATATGACAACATTAAATGAGCCCCACTTTAGGTAATATTTAGCTTTAGAAGCTCTTAGTTTCAAGTCTAAACTTTGCTCCACTACAACATTTGGTTTTAATGGCGTGCTAGGAAAAATACCGAATTAAATGTAAAATTAAATTTGCGGCATATCGTAAGTTATTATATTTACCAATATGATTTCATACAATTCATTTTACTATTATATTTTAATACTAAACTAATAATATGTATTAAGGTATATCGTTTAGCAGCCGCCTTTTTTGCACTGAAAGATTTCAGCTGTTGTTGAAAGGTTATGTGAGCAGTAATGCCAAGTTTATTAGTGAATAATGATGCCATCTGTTTATACTCTAATGTAATTGGGCGTTTTTACACAATTTTCAAGCAGGCTGTATGCTTATATATTACCATTATAAACGTAACGGATGATTGCTTTCATTTCATTTCGTTGGTTAAAAAAATTTTTTCTTATTAATGTTTAAAAATTTGTTTGTTTGTTGTTGAAAAGCTAAAGAAGCTCAAATTCAAACATTATCGGTTCTGCTCTGTAAAGCGAATTCGAGTATATATCTCGTTGTTCAAAAATAATAATGCAGATATGATTTTCTAAGCTCTAAAAAAATATGAAACCGCAAAAAAGTGTGAACATTTTTGCTATTACTGGATTTAATTTCTCTAAATCGGGCGTTTTTAAATCCACTTGATTTACAGACCATGCAGGTATATCTATTCTTTTTTTTAAACTAAAATAACAACAATGCTTTGATAATTCCGCACATTTTAATTCCACATGAAATACAGAACATACCCCTATGATAAAAAAAAATCGGGCAGTGCCACGCCCATGCAAACTAAATATACTTTTTCAACAACTTCTACTAATTTGATTCTTATAAAACTTTGGACACACATTTAATTATAGTGACTACAACATTATGCTTAGAAAAGTAAGAAGTGCCACGCCCAAACGTAGTAAATATTAATTTTCAAATACTTCTACTTAATTGGTTCATATTGGACTTTGCATACAAAAAAGTTTGCAGTACCACGCTTGCTTTGTAGTCGTGTTTTCAAGAATTATTAAATAAATTATTATAATTTCGTTTGTATTTTTACCCAAGTAAGGCAGCGGCGAAGGGACTGTTCACGTAGTACATATAGCTATTTTCGGGGCTTTATCGCACCGAACCCACCGTACCGGCTAAAAAAATTTTAGTATATATTAACAGCTCCGTAAACCATCAGCGCCTATCGTGATGGGTATCATATTAAAGAGCACGAAAATAACATGCTAACGACTTATAACAAAATTCAAATGGCGGCCACGGAGTACTATAAAGTCAGTTACCAAAAACTTAGAATTTAAGAGCATAAAAATACCATTCTAGCGAAAAATAAGAGATTCTAAATGGTGGCAATAGATCAGCATAAAATCATTGACCAACAATTACAGATCATCAAAACTTATCGTAATGTTTATCATACTAAGGGCCATTATTACAACTTGGCAATAGCTAAAGGCAGGAGTTTGTCAGACGGATAAGCAGTTTATCGTTATTACAAATATACTTCAACCTACCAGATAGGATGAACTTGCCTTTAACTTATGGCTCACTTGCAGTTAAAGTAAAGTTGTAATCAAGATAAACTGTTTATCCGTCCGACAAAATCTTGCCTTTAACTCTTGCCAAGTTGTTAAAATGATCCTAAAGAGCATATAAATATTATTCTAACGATTATTCTAATCATAGGTTTCAGCTTTGACTTGTGTTATATATATTTTGCTCAGAACTGCGCAATTTGTAAACGAATTTGGAAAGATTAAGATTGTATTTTACATGAAAGGGATACCTTTAGATAGGTGCCGTTGTCTTCATGGAGCTGTTGTCCATATGTCTGCCCCCACCTCACTGTTTTAAAGTCTGTTTTTGGAAGAATTCTTATAAAACTGTTACATATGTAAAATAATATTTTGCAAAAACAATCATGTTTAAATGTGATTGGCTTTAAATTTGATTTTCGGTCAAATGATTTTTTTTTTACTCGAAAAATTTTTATATTCGGACTTTTCGGTTTAAGCGGTAAATATTCTTTCAAAATATTTTAAAGGATAGATTTTATTTTAGTCTTTTTGCGTTTTGAAATTTGTATGGAAAACAATTTTTTCGAAACGAATTTGTGTTACTTTTCGTACAAATTTGAAACGTTTATAAACGAAATTTTTTACAAAATCTGCCTATAAATATATTTTTGTTCCATTTCTATTTTATTATTTATTGTATGATTTTTAATAATTGAAAATTTGTTTCTTTAGTTTAGAACTACTTTTTATTTTGTTTTATAAGTATATACTGAAACGTTTCCAGGTCTTTCGAAATCAGCATCCATCTATTATACACAAATAGAATGTTGTCTAGATTTTAATACATGTTAAGAGTTATTAATTTTTATAATTTTTATTACAATGCATTTTGAATTATTTGAACTTAAATAAGTTTTTTTATATATTTCTTTGTTTTTAATCATCGGAAGTTTCCCCTATAATACATTATTTAAAATAATTTTAGTTATAATACTGATTTTTGAGATTTTTCAATATTTTACAATAGAATTTTCGGAATGTTGGACTAAATATGAGTAGAAATAATTAGAGGCTTTCATGCAATTTTATTTACTGAATTTTTAGTTCACAAGCAATTTATTTATGCCACGTAAATAAAATTATGTTTGCGAATAAAATTGCAATGATTTTAATATTTTAACTTAAAACTAATATATTTATGTATATATATATTTTTTTTAAATTTATTTTTAAATAAACTGATGTATTGTATAATTGTTCATAATTTTGTTCATAAAGTTTAAACATTTTATATAATTTTCAAATTACCAGCAGCCACTAAAAGTTTTTTTTTTATTTTCAACACTATTTTACATAGAGAATTAATGTATCATGTTGCCTCGAATAATTTAATTGTTTTGAGGAAACTGTGATGAACGTTTGCCCCAGCTACCTCTCAAATAGTTCCATTGATCACCTTTGGAGGCGGCACGTTTTTGCGAGCTACCATTGGAAGTGGATCGTTTGCCCCACATGCCCTTCAAATTATTCCAGTTTGGCTCACGTTTACCCCAGGAACCTGTAGCTGAAGCAGAAGGTGCAAAATCTACCTTACAATAATTTTTAACTATTTTCTTTAGAGTATAAAAATATACAAGACTCACCTCTATTCATGTATTGTCCAGAATTACGTCTTTTACCCCAGGCTACGTTCATTTTCTTCCATCCTCTTTTCTGGTTGAGAATACCATCATCATTCATTTCGCCACTTTCACTGTTGCTTATTTCGTCCATTAATGCAGGGTTCGTAAAAAATACCATTACAGGCATCACGTCCGCATTGAAATCGTCATTTCTGACCGATCTTTTACCCCAAGGAGAATATAAATCACCATAATCGTCTTTATCATCTTGTGTCATTAGAAATTCATTTTCATTATCGCTAACTGTTGGGATTTCGGGTGTAACGGCATTGGCACAGACACTTTTCAGGGTTGTGCTTAGTAGTGTAATGGTCACTAATATTTGAAGAGTAAACATGTAGACCCAGTGTTGATGTGAGATAATTGACTTGTGCATTGTGCGGTTAATGACTTCAAAAAACTGAGAAAATATTAAAACAAGAAAAAAACAAGACAAATTTAACAAAGTTTAAAGTTTTTGATAGAGTTTTTTGCCTTGAGAACGAATAAATCAGCCTTAATACGTAGCCCAGACAAAATCAATGAAATGTGGCAACGATTGACGTATATTCAATCAATTTAAATTTGCGAATCGGTATCGTCGATAATTTTTTTCTCAGTATCGGTGTCGTATCGCAGCAAAAAATGAGCATACAAATCATTAATAACATCATTGATGAACTGAGCTCAAATTATACCTCATGTATAAGCACATCTCATTTGCATATAAGAATGTAGTGCTGCCAAATATATTTTTTTGGAACTTACTAATAGAACGTTTATACACACGACTGATCCCCACGACGACGACTCGTGGGGATCAGCTGGCAAAATAAGTAACATAAAAAAAACTGGTTACTAAAAACGTATCGTTGCTTTGGTCACGTAGAAAATCTACAGAATGTTGACTTTTACATGGCAAATGTCATACTAATGCCAAAGGCATGACAATCCAATACTATCAGCTGGCAAAATTAATTGGGGTGATATGTTTTCTATAACTAACACCTAAAGTTGAGCGGTACTCAAAGTTCTAACCAAGGTGTATTTAACTAGGTGGCACCATAAGGATTTGTTGTACAACAATACAACAACCACATTCATATTTTGTTTGTGTAATAGACAAGTTGCTGTCAAAAACGTATGTGCAAATAAGAAGAAAGAAAGAAAAATTGTGAAGAATTGTTTTAACTTACATAAACATTATTAATTGTGAATTTTAATTGTTTTGCGTGATTTCAATCAATGGAAACATTATTAATCTTTTTGGCATATTGGCCTTCCCCTTTGCTTTTTATTTTCGTATTTGGGACGCTAAAAAATACTCCTATCCAAGGAAAATTTTTCTTTTTACATAGAAAGCAGTAACGCATTTTTACAGTTCCACTTTAAATTATCTAAAATTTTATTTCTTAATCGCACTTTTCACTTTTAAATGGTTTAAATTGTATTTGCTTCGCTTTGTACAAACATAAACAAAATTTTGACATAAACTTGACTAAAAGTTCGCAAAGCAAAAAATTGTCAGCTGAGCTTGTGATGCCACCTAGTTAAATACACCTTGGTCCTAACGTTACGCGATACGTTTTTACTAAATAGACCTTAAAGGACCAAATAAACTATGCAAGCGGCTTGCCAAACATGACATAAATTTGCGTTTGTACAAGCCTGTTGTGTAATATATGGTGGTGTTTTTACGATTGACAAGCGGCTTGCCAAGTTGCGAAGCATTTGAAAAAAATCCTTTTTTTATTGTAACTTATTAAATCACTGATTATTCATATATTTGTGTATATTTATCTATTTATTATTTTTTATTAACAAACATATGTAAAGGAGGCAACCCAAACTTCTTATTTGCAAATAGCGTGTTAATCAGTAATTCTTTTCGTGAGTTATTAATTTACAATAAAAATACATACTTGGTACTACTACGTTTTTATTTGCAAATAACTCGTGCGTATAAACGTACTATGTTGTGATAGCATTAATATATGAACTTTTTTAACCACTAAAATTCAAGTATTTTCTCATTTGGTTACATTTTGCTTACAGAAACTTTTCGGTCGTGGCAACACTGGCTTTTGCTTGTAAAAAAAACAACTTTGTTTTCTTCAGTTTTATTCACATCTCAATTTCGTTTATCTCAGTTCAGTTTATTCGCAAATTTTCGGTAAAGTGCGCGTTTTTTATATATTTTCCCAGTTAAATTTTATAAAATATGTTAAATTTTTATAGAAATATCAATTAATATAGATTAAGAAGTGCTCTATTAAAGTGCCATGCAAATTATTACTAATTTTTGCTTTTAAGATGAAAAATACGTAATTTTGTTAAAAAAGTGAAATCAGTGAAATCGACGGCGCAAAATCTCTTGCTTATTGTTTTTATTTGTGTCGTTCGTTTATTAAATGTGTGCGCGTTGGTATATTTCTTACAAATGAGAGACAAAGAGGAAGGAAATAAAAATTGCAATTTTGCTTAAAGGTGAAACGTTTGGGTAAAACGCGATAAGAGGATGGCGCAATTTCTGTTGCTTGCTTTTTTTATTGGGATTCAGTGTTCTTACCAACGTTGCCAGGATGCTATTTTATTTTGGAGATTTAAAAATATGTACATATGTATCTGCAAGGTAAGTTGGCCTCTCTTTCGTCCTATTCTATTTTCAAAGAAAATATTGCCCAATTTTCCTGATAGTGAAAAAGTAAACATAACACTGAACAATGTTACCACAACATTGCACAAATGCCTTGACTGAACAATAAAAATCAAAAGACTTTTGATATTTTCCAATATATTGTGCCACCTTCGAATATGACATACACATTGGCGATATTATTGTATAATACGAAAAATTACACAGTTATATTGCAAGTGGGTGGGCCGCTTAATGTAAATTTAAACGTCTCAAAAAAATAAGTAGTAGTTCAGCAATTTGTGCATTATTTCTTATGTTTTTTAAATCATTTACAAACCGATTGGGATTTTTTTATTTGAAATCTTATAGATTGGTTTCGTTGTTTCATAATTTTCAGTTTAAGTTTGATGTCTTTCTGTACGTCGAACTAGCCGTCAAAAGTCTATAACTTTCGATAGAATTAAAGATTTTAATGGTTTTTTTTTGTTGTACAAAGAATATCTTAGGCTTCAGTTTAAAGTTTTAACCTTAAAAATCGATTGGTAGCAGAGTTCAGATATAATGGTTTGAAAATGTTTTTGAATATATAAGGAATTTATCGCGTATTAAATTCTATAATAACTACCATTAAATGAAATAAAGTTTGCTTTTTAGGGCCATTATTACAACTTGGCTTTAGTTAAAGTTGGTATTTTATCGGACGGATAAACAGTATTTCATTATTACAAGCTCAGGCGTTTGAAGTTGCCACATACTCATAGGCTGCCATACCTATTACTTTATCAAGTAAATACATATCGCTCATTTGCTGCAACGTCATCATATCTTAAAATTTCTGATTTTTTATCTAATAATGCGGAATTATTCGTTATATCGTTCTTCATATTGCGTAAAAATTTCATAAACATATCTTGTATATTCAACTCTTGAGAGAATAATGAAATTTTCTTTCTCCATTAAATTGGGTGTAAATTAAAAACTTTAAACTCGTTTTCTGTAAAACTAGGTTTTTTTTAGTTATGACGACGTTTCATCAAATGAGCGATATGTATGACGTTGCCACCGACCTCTTTAGCCATTCACAATTGTCGGCAAATGCTGTGGTATAGCCATACTTTGAAAATAGTTACTTTTATTTCACAGGCAAGTTGTAATAATGAAAAATGTTTAAATGTCAGTTTATCACTCACTTTAGCCTAAAGGTGCCTGTACTTTAAGGTGTTCTTTACTGCAGAGTTGTAATAATGGCCCTTAGTCCAAGAACTGAGACAAAATCAACATGAACTTATTTTTCAGTGTACACAGTAGAGCATAATAACAACACTGTTTCGGAAGCCGCTAATGTAATTTAGGCTGCCTTCCTAAACGTCTGTAGACAACGTCAAAGCAGTGTTTAAATCAAGCAATTATACTTTACAACACTGCAAATAAAATGCATTGCCAATTTAAATAGTGCGCTACCCTGCAAAAAATGTGACTACTCTATGCACGCATGTATAGAGTACTCCACAAGGGACCAGGAGTAGTTACAAAGTGGTCCAAATGTATGCAATAAACATGTTTCATTTAACATTGCGATGTCCTAGGACTGGACTATGTGCTCCAGCTTTGCATTACATCGGGCTACCCCAAAAGCTAACCCTATCTAACTACTCCATGGAGCACCTACATGAGGCTACTTTTGAAACTAGTCCATGTCACTACTTGATGGAGCACTAAAGTGCTCGTGATTTAACGATTGGTTATGTTATTTGCAATCGTTAAAACGCGAACACTTGTCGCTTAACTACAAACTCTTGTTTGCAAATGACATGGTCCATGACTGTATTACATAGGACCATGTTGTAACTACTCCATTTCAACTAAAATGGACCACGTGGTCCAATAATTTTTGCAGGGTAGTTGCATTTAATTGTATTTCAGCTGCAAAACAAATGACTTTAGGACTGTAATACTTTGTCAAAGTTTGCATGGTTGCGTTTGGGAATACGTGACATTGTTGAACTGCAAAGCAACATGCGCTTAGGAAGGTAGCCTTACTTATCGCCGCCTGTAAGGTGGCTTTGTTGAATGTGATTGCAATTCGTATACAAACTTTTCGTGAAAATTGAATGCGAGAGTTAATTCAATAATAAATGGATGCTACTATGATGTTTATCACAACAAATCTCAGTTTTACCGTTAGTTTTTTCTTTATGATATTTTATTTATATATTTTTTAATCGACTTCAAAGAAGAGGACGGCTATCAATTCGTGTGTATTTTTTATGTCATTTGTGAACCGGTTTTCAAAATTCTTTTTTCGTTGGAAAGGGTTTGCCTACACTTTTGTTCCAGAATTTTTTCGAAACTCGGAGGGATTTGCTCCTCCCCATGCATAACTCTGTCATTTGTGAACCGGTTTTCAAAATATTTTTTTTTGTTTGAAAGGGTTTGCCATCAGCTTCGTACTTTATTTTTTTACGAAAATCGGAGGGGGAATTTTGCTCTTCCCATATATAACTATGTCATTTGTGAATCGATTTTCCAAATTCATTTATTGTTTGAAAGGGTTTGCCTGCAGTTTGGTCCTATTTTTTTTTTCAAAAATCGCTATTGAATTTATGTTAACTTGATGTTTTATCACAAAAATTACAATGTTAACGGTAAATTAATTTTCTTCATTTAACATGAGTCCCAGATGTAAACTTTCAAATAGCCAAGAATAAATAAAAACGTACCAGGATAAGTCGTTAGAAGCTTGTTATTTTGAAAATTTTTTAATTAAAGACAATCATGCTATTTGATTTATTCATAAAATATAATATAAAAAATTGTTGTGCTCAGGAATACTTCGTACTTTTATATACATTTATTTTTAAATATTATGTAAATAGTTGTTTTGCGTAGAGATTAAATATTTTACATAAAAATTAAACATTTATTTTTGATTTTAAAATATTAGTAGCACATTTGATGTTTTTTTTAAAGAAACTATATATTTTTATTGCGTGTTATTGATAAGAAGTTTTCCACATATTCCATTGTTCAAAACTATTTTAGGTAGGAGGAATAGCCCGTCTTCAAGCCTCTGCGACCACTTAGCCCCGAAATTTTTTAATATAAAAGTAGTTGTGTGGCTTAGACTTTGGTGGAGAATCTTTGGCAGAACATAATCATTTATAATAAATTTTCATTCTTTTATATCGAATATCAACACAACAAGGACCCACCTCTCTTTTTCTTGGCAATATTGCCATCATCCATAACGCCATTATCATAGTTCATTGATGCTTCCGCTGCAGCGGGATCTGGAGAAAGTCTCTTATTCCAAGAAGTGTACAGATCATTTGGCATCAATAATTCGTTTTCATTTTCACTAAATGCTGTAGCAGAAACGGTCTTCAAATTTGCGCTTAACAGTGCCATGGCCAATAGAACTTGTAGGGCTATTAGTATAGTGAGCCAGTGTTGATTTAAGAAAATTGATTTGTACATAATGGAATTACCTCAAAATCTAGTTGTGACCACAATAAAAGGCAAATTATGTACTTATGAACTTAATAAGAGTTTGCTGACAAACACAACACCTACGGTTTTGTCAGGGAGAAATTCAAGTACATGATTGTACATACATATACATATATGTTTGTATGTACATTAGCGTGACCCTAAATTTCAAAAAGTTCGACTTCTCTCAGTCTCACTCCCCAGCTTGGAAAATATTGATATAGAAATGATCCTGGGAAATTTTCAGTTCAATCGGTTCGGGCTAAGACGTGCTGCCAGCCCACTCAAGTTTAGGAAAAAACACAAAATTTAGATATCTTGTCTCATAACCATTGTCGTAAGTAGACCCTTATATGGGGTAAGCCACCCCAGAATCTCACTAGCCCCCTAGAAATTCAAAACATTAGACTAATTTCGATAATATAATCAAACTGTATCGACTAATGTAGGCTTTACGATCCCCAGGAAAAATTTCTACCTACAAAAATGCTCATAACTTCAAGATATTAATTGCACAAAAAAAAAATTTAAAGAACAATATGTTGCTCGTGAAGTTTACAGCATTTTATACCTTAAGAACATTTCTCTAAATGTCATAGAAAAATTAACATAAACTTTACAATCAACATATTATTTCAAAGGCTTGGACTTATTCAGTTGAAATTTTCTTATGTAATTTGGAGGGCTGAGAGTGAATCTGCAGGCGGTTTATTTTTTTTTAGTTCTAGTTTTCCAGTTTTCCAGTTCTAGAATTATTCCCCCGCCCTATTCAATTAAACAAAAACCAAAATTCGGATTTAATATTTTTTAAGCCGCACAAACATTGTTTTTTAATCTGCTCAGAAGTTTCAGAGATATCGTGGAACTTGTGCGAAAAAAATTTTTATAAAAATTTTTGTTTTTAAAACATTCATAAAAAATAAAAACTTTTTGGTTATTTTTCTTTGATCATATAGCTAAATGTGTTTCAAACAAAACAAGTCATATGTTCTTAAAATCGATCCACAACTTCTGACTTTATTCGGAACTAAGTGGGGGGCCTCAATTGATAAAAGTAACAATTTTTATAAAGACAGTAAAATCATAATTTGTGGGTGTCGTATGGAAATCAAAATTTTTTGTCAATTGAGTTCCCTGACTTAATTGTGAATAAAATCAAAAATTGTTATTCGATTTTAGTAAAATATGGTTTGTTTTGCTGCAAACTTCATAAGCAACATTATCTTCTTGGACATTTTTTTGTTGAGAAATTTATATTTTTGAAATTGTGAGGCAAGAAAATTAAATGTTATGGTTTTTCCTAAATTCGAGCGGGCTCGTGGCATATCTTACCCCCAACCGATTGATCTTTTAACTTTTAAATATTAGGGTCACCCTAATTTACATATGTGGGTGAAGGTGTAAATAACAATTGTTAGCAAGTAAAGCGATCTATTAGTGGGATGGGGTCATACAGTTTTCCTTGCAGTTACACATTAATAACATATTAATTAAATGTATATATTTATTTGCATATATGCTTGTGTAAATTCTTATTTAAGATTATAATGGCGACAACTAAATACATTTACAATAAATAAACACAACTTTTGTGAGACAACTTCCCTGCAAAAATCGCGACTACTGCATACAAGCGTGTACAGAGTACTCCATAAGGGACCAGGACTAGTTACAAAGTGGTCCAAATGTATGCAAAAAACGTGGTCCATTTAACATTGCGATGTCCTAGGATTGGACCATGTAGTCAATCTTTGCATAGCATAGTACTACCCCAAGAGCTACAAATATGTAACTACTCCATGGAGCACCACCATCAGGGTAGTTTTGAAACTACTCTATGTCACTACTTTATAGAGCACTCAAGTGTTCTGGTTTTAACTATTGCATATACCATTTGCAATCGTTAAAACGCGAACATTTGTCGTTGAACTACAAACTTCTGGGGGGTTACTCTGGAATTCGAAATGAAAGAAATGCTTTCGCATTGCAATGTAAATAACGTACAAATGCGAACAGTTTTCCTTTCGCATCGCAATACAGAATAACCCCCTTGTTTGCAAATAACATGCATAGTACATGGTTTCATTACATAGGACCCTGTTGTAACAGAGTTATGGATTGGTTAAGCCTAAACTTGTGCTACAAATTAAACAGAGTAAAATATTAATGAAAGCACCCAGCACACCATGATTTTCCAAGCAGGGATGTCAAACCAAGATTTGAGAATGATACCGAGCTACAATTGAGGGAGTGAAAAGCAAAGGGGTACAAGTGCCAAAATTATAAAAATTGAGTTATATACATGAATCAACACTTAATACCAATATCTATCACTCTACAAAAATCTAGACCTGTACGATGACCTCAAAAGACGGTATGTATTAAAAATCAAACATATTATGTAGGAAATGCATGAGAGCAAAAACACTTTGAAGCTTAATTACTCAAACATTTCTTTTTTACACTTATACCTCTTTGCTCCCCTCAATTAAAAAAGCCCTCAATTAAAAAAGGAATTTTTTGCGTTTTGTAAAATTTATATAATTTACTAAAAGTCAAAATTAAAAACTACTTGAAAGCTTTCATGCAAATTGGTTTATTGAATATATTTCATATAAAATCTACGAATTTAATTATATATATACACACATATAAGTAAAATAGTTTTTATAGATTATTTGAAATAAAATTATATATTTATCGACGTACATAAATATCTTTGTATGTCTGTCTATTCATTTTAAAATATATACATACATATTGTATAATAACTAGATTTTTATAAAAGTTAATTTTAATTTTATAAAATATCAGCAGCTCCTTCAAAATATGTTTTTTTATAGCAAGGTCTCACAACTTATTCTTATTTTCCTGGATAAAGAATTTTCAACTTATTCCATTGGTCAAACTTGGATGGCGTTGGGGTAAATTTTCCTTTACCCGGCTTCCCATCTCGTTTGCTCCAATAGTCTCTCAAGTAAAAGATATTGGGATCAGAGTTATCTTTTAGTTCATTCAAGGCAGCAGGATCTGGAGAAAATCTTTTACTCCAAGAAGTGTACAATGCGTTTTCGTTTTCGCTAACTGAAGGACTTTCGGATAAAATAGCATTAACATAAACGTTTTTCAGATTAGTGCTCAACAGTAGCATGGCCAAAAGAATTAGTAGGGGGAATATATAACCCCGGGCTTGATTTAAGGGAATCGATTTATACATGCTTTAGCTCAAAGTTTAGCTATGACTATAATGAAAGGGAAAATATTGTATTTATATACATACTTCATAATAGTTAGCTGATAAATGCAACAGCTACGATTCGTCAGCGATAAATCTGAGTATGTGGATAAGAGTGGGTTGTCTTATATGATTTCCCTTGCAATGATAAATGATTTCCCAAACAAACTAAATTTCTATTTATGGACAATTATGTATATGTGCTTAAGATATATCATAAAGGTATTTAAATGGCCACCACTTTTGTGAGAAGTATTGAATTTTAATACATTACATACCACACATTTCCCTTTTATTCGAGTTTTAAGTGCATACGTAATTTAATTATCACTTCGTACTTCCACAGACATTATTTATGAAACAAACTACATCGTTCTAATAATAAACAAACCTATATAAAAGTAACAAATAAAACAAGTTTCATCAGGTCGTATCGCAGTACTCGCGCAATTTGTATTTTTCATCAAGAAATATCGAATTCAAAATAAGGACAACTTAGTAAGTATATGTAAATATATTTATATAAAAACAATGCATCCTATATGAAAAGGTTTCTGAAATAGGAATCTTTAACAATATGCGAGCAACAGTCTGCAAAAAGGTCTGAACAACATAGAAAAAAATTAAGTTTTCTTTAAAAGTTTAGGATTAACAAACTAAACAAAACCTTGGCAAGAACAAAAACTAGACAAAAAGTTTGTATAAGTGGCGAAACGGAAATGGATCTTAACGACTTTTTCCATATAATTTGGCATTAAAAATCACCGTTGAAAATAGACCTAAATCAGGACTGCAATCTACAGTGATTTTTAATGTAAAATTGTATAAAAAATCTCTTTAATTTCGTCACTTATGCTAAGTTCATGACAAGTTTTTGTTATGCACATGTCCATTATAGTTTTACGATTGAGTTTCTTGGCGATTATTCTTCGAGTTTTATTCCACAAAGGGTCAGCGAGCCAATAAGCGGAGAGAATCCCGAATCTATGAAGTGTAAAGTTTGCCCTTTTTGTACAATTTCAATTATAAGCTAATAGCTTTTAGCAGCATTTATTTAAGGGTACTGGTTTTTATCATGATGTACTGAATATAGTGTAAAAGTACCGAGTTTCCATCCCTGGTATAGAGCATAGTCAATTAAACCTTTTCTATCACACTCTCAAGGGAAAAATTAAAATTCTTATAGCAACACTCAACTTCCGTTGTAAGAAAAGTACTCAGTTAACGGTAAATATGATGACAACAAAAACAGTAATGGCAACAAGTGGGTGTAAACTACATGTAAATGCCGGAAAAACAAAGTAATTTTTATTTATGAGTATGAACCATTTAAGCCTACAAATGCTCTTTAATTGAATAAATGTTTAGTTAGAGATTGTTAAAATTACATGAACACAAACATAAATACACAGATATATGCACTAATATATATATACTCGTATATAATATTAAAACAAAAATAAAAATATAGCAGGAATAGTTACCAAATAGTTTAAAAAATATGGGTACGCACAGTGGGACTGATAAGCAAATCTGATTGGAGCATGAAAAAGAGAAGAATTTAATTAAAATATTAGCGTTTTCATAAAAAAGTTTCAAGAATTGTTGTCCCAAGTAAGTTGTCATAACTGAAGCTATGAGAATGATAAAAAGTTGGTAGTTTGTTAAACTCGAAGGAATGTGAATAGGTGAAATAAATGTATATGGATATAGGGGTAGAAAGACCATTTTGAGCTTCATGTATAACAGCATAAAGTAACTGCAAATAATATCACTTAATTGCAAATTCATAAAAATAATAAAAAATATTTTTGTCACAATATTTTGTACAATGAACCAAAAAACCTTGTAAAAAAATTTTGTGCACAGTGGTTAAGACTATCCTTTACTTTATATATTGAGATATCCTAAATATGACAAATGAAAGAAATATAAATTATTACATTTAAAAATTCTTTACGTTCAAGCTCAACGAATTGTTTCTTGTAATATGGACATAATATGTATGTACATTAGAGCCGCTCTATTTTTTTTTACAAAAAATCGAAGGAGCAATATAATTCTTCGAAGAAATCTAAGCAACTTTGCCCTCGAAACCATCGGTCTAAAATGGACTTCGAGCTTGGGGAAAGTTCAAAATTCCAAAAAGTGCTTGAAGCAATTTGGCGTATACTTAATATTTTATCAATGCATTAAATAATAATACTCATACGCTATCGTGTATTAAGTGCTTGAAGGAAAAATTTTTGTAATTGTTCCTGTAATAAATACCTCATAAATTTGGCCCCACTGTTGCTAATCATAATTTGGGAACCACTGGCGCTTGTCTCTGATTTTTTGGCCAAATGTACTCGTACATCAGTTTTTATGCTTTTCGGAGGGGCTATGACCCAATCACTGGCTGGTGTTATACAAACTAAATGACAAAATATATTGGAATTCCCGCAAACTCGAAATCTATCTTAGACCCACGATATGTGGGGCAAAATTACTTAGAATTCTACGTAGAATCATTTCCTCCTCTACGATTTCTTTTTTTTATCTATAGAAATCGATCCACCCTAATGTACATGTACGTATGTATTTTTTATATATAAATACATACCATTTTTTATGAATATGACAGTTAATTGTGAAAAAATATATTTTCTGTGAAAAGATGTATTTGAAAATTATTTTCGAAATTTGCAAAAAGTCTATTTTATCTTAATGAAACATACAAGTATCATAAAGTTTAAGGTATAAATAAATATATTCGAAAGTTCGACGCTTATTTCGAACTATTGAAAAAAACATTTATCTGAAATCATATGAAAATTAAAAGTTCTTATTGTGCAAAAATTCTTCGGCTATGTAGAATCTCATATGTATATCCTTTACATATAAAGGTATGAAACAATAAATAAAAAAAAAATAGATTTTGCTCACCTAACTCACCCCCCTTGTAAAAATTGAGTACACCCTTGATGGCGAGTCAGACAATATGAAGTAGGAAATTAACGATAAAATGCTGTTGTTAAATATACAGCTGTACACGGTTGGTAGTTGTTATGTATGTATGTCGATTGTACATTTAGCTTACTGATTATCCTGCAGTTTGTTATGAATGATAAAAAAAAACCTTGTAAGCTATCATTTCAACCAAAATTGTATGAATTTCCTGGTGTAGTTAAGCGGATAGATATACTACTTTAGTTAAAGTCAAAAGGAATAACAATCATTACAATTTATGGTGGCCTACTTAATTCATTATTTATCTTGATTGTAATCACAACGCAGACACTACAACAGGATCATACATTAGGCTGGGTCGATTTATATGGATGCAAAAGAATAAATAAATGATTCTACGAAGAATTGTAAGCAACGTTTCCCTAGAAACCATGTGTCTACAATTTATTTCAAGCTTTCGGAAATTCTAAAATATATTGTAAGTGACTTATAAAAACAACTAGTGACAATTCACATTTGACCAAAAAGAAAATCAGAGGACGAACGCTAGTGGTTCCAAACCTACGAAGCCTTTACTATAGAAAAAAATTACAAAAAGTGCTTGAAGCAGTTTGTATCAATACATGATGGCTTATGAGCATCATTATTTAATGTATTTGTAAAATATTAAGTATACGCAAAACTGTCAAGCACTTTATGTGATGCTTCCTTTAATAAAGGCCTCATTAAACATACAACATATTTTGGAATTTTCCATAAAATTTTTTCGTTAACAAAGTCGACCCACCCTAATATATATAGTATCGATGGTCATACGTTGACAACTCATAACTGATATTTTACTATATTTCAGAAAACGCAGAAAACCTTATATAATTTGCTAATAATTATATATTTAAAATAAAAACCGAAATTAGTTAAGAGTATCTACTAAAAATTTTTTAGCTATTTTATTTCGTCGGTAGTAACGCTTTCTGCCTATTTATATTGTAATTTATTTAACTTAGAAGTTGTAAAAATCAGTTACGTGCTATCAACGTATGACCATCGATATGCAGTTGTGTGGATTTATATACATGCACTCATATAATATATGAATGTACACTAAAAGAATTTTGTTCATAAATTCTGTGAATTTTGACATTAATCCAATGAAAAATTTCACTAAAACTCAACCAACGTCACACTTCGTTGGATCAATGAAACAAGTTTCGCTAAAATTATTTTAATGAAAATTTCATTAAATATATGAAATAATTTCATTTGACATATTTCACTATATCAGTGAAATTATTTCATTGTTTTAATGAAACTGTTTCATTATTTTAATGAAATTATTTTATTATTTTAATGAGACTCTGCCATTATTTTAATGATATTCTGTCATTATTTTAATAAAATTATTTCATTGTTTTAATGAAATTATAACATTACTTAGTAGCCTCCTTACTCTTTCTATTTTTAGTGTGTATTTAAATTTATGGACAATTCCATGATTGAAATACGTACGAAGACGCCAGTGCACATCAGAAAAATGTTTAATGTTTATGACCGCTCACAGTATCGAATTGAGACTCTTGATTCTCGTCATTTGGCTTATAGGCAACGTCTTAACTAGTTCAGCTAACATCACTGTCAAAACAATGTGTCTATGAGTGTATAATAATAAGAAAGAGTAGAACAACAAACATATATGTAAAACTATTTTGTTGTTCGCTTTTGACTGTCAACTATTGAAATAAATAGAGGTGTATTTCTAAAATATGTATGTGATTTATTTAATTCATAAATCCAATGAAACTTTTCATCAAATCAATGAAATACATTTAATTGAAATTATGGCATTCTAGAACATACAATTTTTATTATTTTTTTTAATTGTTTTTTTATATATTTAAAGAATTTTAAGCATCAATTAAAATATTTTGTCCAAACTTAAAGGGGTTTCCATAAAATGGCAAAATATTGTTGTCATAAATCCAATGAAATTTTCTAACGAAACTATGAACGTTAATGAATCAATTGCAATGAAATTCTTTCACAATATTCGTGAAATTTCATTAGAATTATGAAATATTTCATTAGATTTGTGAAAAAAGTTTAACGAAGTTTCATTGGATTCATGAAGCGAAATTCTTTCAGTGTATGTATATAAATCCACATAATTCTATACTCGTATATTATACGTGTATAGAAAAGGTGTATTACAATTAGGCTCAAAACTGTAGCACTTGTTTTAGGGTTGGAGGCAAAATTAATTTATCGTATCATGTATAGGATAAAAAGTGAAGCTTTTGGGATATTTAGTTCCTGATTTTCTATATTCCTTTCCGAATAAAGTAATATAATAATTAATAATTTGAATGAAATCAAGATTTCAACAAATCATTTTACTGGTAATCTTTTGCCCGGAATGTTTAACGCTAATATTACCTTGATATCAAAATGTCCAAGCTTATCAGATTTATTGTCACTAATCAGTTTTAAATCTGTTCATATTTGCTTATTATAAATCTTACGTCTTAAGACGTTTTATTCTATTTTTATTTTTACATCTATTGTTCCGTATAATATTCCAACTTCGTATACACTAACCTATAATTCGCCCAAAGATCCATTGTGTCTAAGTCGCCACCACTTGATGAGTGTGCACATTTTAGCATTTAAATTTACAGACGTTGGCTACTTCATTAAACATTCCTTAGACAAACTCATTTATAACATATAAGTTATAAGTATGCATGATTTGTATGCCCTACTTATATAAGCCTTTGGAATGTTAATATATTCAAAGCGGTTGCAATTGTAATGGCGGAAATAATTCGTGTGAAATTTTGAAGACAAAATTTAAAATTTTGCTAAATTCACCCATTTACCAAAAGAATTCGCTATTTCTACATTCAAAATTATTTCATTTTGGATAGTTTTAAAGTCCATACTATCTTTGTTACTATTTAAAAGTGGCTTTTATATAAATATTAAAAAAAAAAAACTTAAACAAACATCTTTCAATAACTCACATCAAGTTTTATTTTTATTGTTTATTAAAACATACGTAAATGTATGCACGTGTAGAAATGTTGCTTTTCCTTCCTATTCTTACAAACGTTTGCATCTTACAATGTTTAAGAACAATAAGGCTTTCAAGTTGTCATTATTTTCATAGTCAAAGAATTGCAGATTTATGATTAAAGTTCATTGATTGTGAATTGTTGTCAGTAGCTTATTGTTAAAGTGTAAAGAGCTTAAAGTTTTACGCAAATTGTATGTTAGATTTAAGAAAATGTTTTTGAACTTGAAAAGGAAGTTATAAGTTTCTAATCCAAGGAATTTTTATTATGGTGAAAAATTAATTTGAAAAAATTTTTTTTTGCAAAAAACCATTTGCGCGAATAAAAATTACAGTGTTATTTTGATTAATGCAAATTTAAGAGAATTTTGATCATTAAAACTCAAAAATTGTAAAGTTTACATTATCAAAATTTTTTACGAAAAAAGTAGATTTTTCGCGAAAAAAAATCAGTGTCGTGTCATGTTGCGTTTATTCAACCGATTTAAATTCGAAAACTTTCGCGAAAGTACAAAAATATCGCTTTTATGGTACTTTACCATATTAGTTTTTAGTCGCGAATATCACGAAGACAACCGCTAATTTCAAAAAATGGCTAACGCCATTGAATTCAACATAATCCAATTAACTTTACCAGTAGGAGCCCCAGAAAAAAAGTGGCAAATTCAAGCACAGTATTATTAATAAAATCAATGCTTTCAAAAATTATAAGCCACAATACACCGAAATCGGATAAAAGTGAAAAGTGATATAATGAAAAAACGAAATCACTAGCAGTTTAATTTACTATCATATATTTTGATATCGATAATTTTCTCAAATAAAAATAAGAAAACTTTTGCCGTCGCTACTTTTTCTCCAGACAATTTTTGTTATGTTTGTTTGAATAGAAAGTTTTTGTTATCGATAAATTTTATATAGAAAACTTTATTTATCGCTAAAATTTTTACAGAAAATTTTTGTTATCGAAAAACTATTACGCAATATTTGCTCGACTAATAATATATGCGATGAAATATTTCATGATATTTCTTTTTAATAAAACTTTGTTTATAAAGAAACTTGGCAAGAACCAGCCAACTTGCCCCCTGACCATCCTATTGACAAATAAAAAAAGTTTCATTCAATAAATTTCATGAAATATTTCATCGTTTAATCAATTTTATCTGTAAAAAAAATACTAGAACATTTATAGACATCAAGAATGTTTTTGGTATCGTTGATGGCTTAAAAAACAAAATTTATATTATTTGTTTTATCAACAATTTTTATTGTTGATAATTTTGCTTGAGAAAATTTTTGCTCTTCATATGAATATTTACTAAAGCAAATGATTTTTATCGATAAATTTTCTACAGAAAATTCTTGTTATCGATAATTTTTTTAAAGAAAATAAATTATTGTTATCGATATGTTTTATGTAGAAAGCTCTTGTTATTGTCATAAATTCTGTGGAAAATATTTTTCATCTATAAATTTTGCTCCTAATTTTTTTTTGTTATATATTATTGCCTTAATTCATAAAAAATAATTCTTACTTATAACAGATTAATAAAACAGATTTTCATACAAACGGATCAGTATGAAAAATTATATTCTTGCGAGAATCAACGGTAAAATTAATATCGTATGAATATAACTGATTTGCAAATTTTTGAAAATTAAATTTTCGAAAACATTTTTTTTTAAATAAGTTTTAAGCCACCGTTGTTTCGATCTATACCTTTAAAAAATACATCGATTGCTGAAAATTTCATCAAAATCGGCTAGTTCGTGCGAGAGATATCAGTGCTATTAGTGATATAATTACTCCAGAATTGTTATCAAATCAATTTTTCATATTCAGTAAATTTTTTTGGATTTTAATAACTGTATCGAATACTGCAACATGACCTAAAGCGATCAAGTGGTTCATCTCACGAACCACTTAACCGATTTAGATCGTTATCGGAAATTAATAAAAGTTTTTTTTAATTACGGCAAAAATCTACGGATTCGCTATTGCTTTCAGCTTGGTATTAGCGGCAAGTGCCAGGGATGGCTTGCAAAGTCAACGGTATCTAATGCCAAATAATCGTAAACTAAGTTCTGTATAATATGGAAATTGAAATACTATGCATCTAACGAGAGTTTATAGTTGTAAGAAAGTGAAATTTGCTTACAACTTAGAGTGTAAAATCAGCGGATATTACTATTATTTCTTAATATATATCGGCACTTACGATAATATGACACTAAAGGCTATTTTTTATGGAACAATTTTACGTAATCCCACGTCAAATTTGATTGATAATCAGACCGGCTTCGGTTATATGCCATGTTTAGTATTCTATTGAATATTTTTTATATTTTTTATTCTTATTGGCGGAGTTTTGCTTAATTGCTCATTTCAACTTTTTTTCGCACTTCAAATGATGCTTGTTACAATTGTGGTACACTTTTCAAAGAAATCTATGAATAATTTTTAAATTTCCATTCTTTTTATTATTTTTTTGGATTTTATAAGCTGTTCTAATTATGCTTGGAGTGGTACGCACTCATATTTTTATTTGAGTTTGATTTTTTTTTTTCGGCCAACCTAACTAAACAACAATTTAAATACAATTTTTTTTAATATTTATGCAGAAATTGAGTATATAAAATGTAAAAAAATACAAAAAATGCTAATAACACAAGCCACAGGGATAACGAATTTTTTGCTGTCTTTAAGATACCAGTGAGTAGAATGGGCCGCAATTGCACATAATTTTTAAAGCATTTAATCTATTTTGAAAACCAAGAAAAGGAAATATTCTTTCTTTAGAACAATTGTGTGCTTTAAAAAAGGCGTGTTATACTCTAAAAGTTGGGAAAACTTGTTAGAAACTTACAAATTTCATTAAATTAAGACATTCCAAAGGACATTTTTACTCTGCCTCTCTATGTAAAAAATAATCACATTTATTTTTTCGATATTTAACTTATTTACAGTCATATATTTTGTGATATTTGTTTAGTATTTTGCATATTTATGTATTTTAAACAACTTTTCCATAAAGACGTCATTCCAAGCACGATTTTAAAGATTATTGGTTTATTTGTTAATAGGAACTTTTAGATTTTTTTTTTGTGTCCTGCCGACTCTTATATGGTTAGACCATATCAGATTATTTAAGAAACATCAATATGTTTAAGGGGGATACTATAAAGAAATTAGTGATGTTTAAAGCAACAAAAACAAGCAAGTGATGCCGCTTGAATCAGGGATAGAATATTCAGTGCTAACGCGATGTGTAAGACCATAACAATCACAGCTTGGTTCGAAGGACCATAAATAAGTGCGTAATCGAAATCACTCTTATTTGCAGGTGTAAAAAAAACAGAGATTGAGAACCGTAAGTAGACAACTATCCAAATGGACAGACATTTTCTATGTCGCTGCACACCTTGCCAGCATTGTTTGTGTCGTGTATGGTGTTTTCTAAAATATTTACTTTCAATCCCTGACCTGAATGCTGGGTCTAAGAAACAACTTAGCACAACATACATATGTACATAGATATAAGAAGCTCCCCATTGATATATTCGTGACAAACATTCTTGAGTAGCGTTGCTTGAGGAAACTGTCAAAGGTTATGATGGATGCAACAAATGTTGTGGGGAAAACGAAATGAAGAAAATACTTTTCTAAAAGTTGTAGGAAAGAGTTAAACAATGCCGCAGCATAAGTAACATATACTTGAAAATGGTATTTAGAAAAAATAAACACAAATAGAAAGTATATACTCGTATAAAGGGTGTTAAATAAATATTGATACAACAAGTAACACCATAGCATTAATTCACAAGAAAAGGCATGGATTATATTTTTGGAAATTTCGTAACGGTTTCACACTCACACACACGCACTCATCCATTTACATATATGTATGTATGTATGTGTTTTTATATACCCTGCAGATAGCGCGACTAGTCCATATAATCATGAAAATTATACCTACGGTGACCATATTTTTAAATACAAAA
Source organism: Panzeria rudis (assembly GCA_956483635.1). Taxonomy (NCBI): domain Eukaryota; kingdom Metazoa; phylum Arthropoda; class Insecta; order Diptera; family Tachinidae; genus Panzeria; species Panzeria rudis. The sequence continues at coordinate 172,433,606 of OY101448.1, forward strand.
AAAGACAATTAGAAATGTGACAAATATATTCGGCCATGTCACAGAGTTCAATTCCGTTCGGAAACGGAATTAAATCCACCCCATTTTTGTAGCAGCTGGTGTCTAAAAAAGAAAACTAAAATACGCAAACTGTCCAGACTGTTGGCGGCGCTGGTATGCTTGGCTATACTCCGGCTAGGGCTTGACATATTGGAGTGGATTGAATTCCGTTTCCGAACGGAATTGAACTCTGTGCCATGGCCGATTTAGTAGTATTAACTTTATTGGACATTTTATATGTATATAATCAATACATATAATAAAACTGTAAAATGAGCGTGTCTCTACATGAAATATTTTTTAAAAATTTTTATGGTGACATAAATAGTAATCGATGTAGAACACAAAACACCAAATTTTAGAATTTTTGTCCGTCTGGCCACTGAACGAATTTTCATGAAATTTGGCATGGAGTTAACTTACGGTCCTCGTTCAAACTTAGGGTATTTTTTTACCGCGATAAAATATCTCATTTCGAAGTTAAAATAGAAAAAGACCGAAAATACGCAATTTTATTAATATAACGTCCCTTTTCACAATGTATGATTAAGAGTTAACGTGGACTTTAACCACAACTTTCATATGCTGAACTTGCCGTTAAATTCCACGTTAACTTTTAATCGCACATTATGAAAATGGCCGTAAATGTTGTTTAAAATTAGAAATATATTTTCAATTTCGTACCACTGCTTATTTTGTATAACGGGAAATTTAAACCTTATCTAAAGAACTTTATATTATATTCTACGGACCTCATAAAGCGAACTTTAAGCGCACGAAGCGGGCAGGCACATCTAGTATATAATAATATAATTCAAACTATGTAATATTAGTGAGTAATACAAGTAGTAACATACATACTTATATTTTGGAGTTTAAAGAAAAAATTTGTGATAAAAAAGTAGTCTCAAAACTAGTCTATATCACTACTTAATGGTGCACTTTACATGCGTGTATGCATTAGTCGTATTATCTGCAGGGCCACTACTAACTAAAACACTTGCAAAAAACTAAAGAAAGAAAGTCTTTTACATGACTCAACACACAATATTTTGCAAAATTTATTCAAAAATTGAATTCAATAATTTCATTTTATATATTTTTCTAATTTGCTCCTTGTTGTTAAGGGAAAAAATTTAAATTTTTACAAAATTTGTTTACTTGAACACTTACGCTTCTGCTATACTTGTAACAACCAACCAATATTAACAAGGGACAGCCACACATTTTTCAGTTAAAATAATTTTTTTTTTAGGGAACCAAAAAAGTTTCTGTTGATTTTATTGTTGTGAATTTTAAATTATTTACTCCGAACTTGTTGAGTGAATTTGGTAGTTGTGGGCAGTGGAGCTAATGAAATTATCTAAATATTTTGGGTGACAAAATTATTAAGAGGAAATAAGTTTATGAGTTTCCTTGTATCTAACCGCACAGTGGTTAAGAAATTTATTATTTAAAGTGGATACCATGGACTGACAATTGTCTACTTTTAGTCTATTTGATAATTCGTTTCTTAGTAATGTTAATTTGATAAATACAGGATCTAAATACCCAATAATTTTTCGCTACTATTAATTAAAGATAGAATTTCACTGCACAGCTTTTTGTAAAAAAAAACAATAATATGGTCTTAATATCTATAATATCGCCCCTTAAGTACATGACACATATATAGAAGCTTGAGCATCTGCGTACATTTATTGCAAAAATAAAAACAAAAATTGAGTTTGATCAAAAAGGTGCGAAAGGAGCACAAAATAATACAAAATGCTACGAAAGGGGATTTAAAACAAAGGGGCACCAAAAGTGGCCTGGCGGATAAAAAAAGGGCGAAATGCGACTTTAGTCGCACAACAGTAACGATTACATGAAGTCATTGTATACATTGTATACATAAAACTACTTTGAGAGTTGAGAGTAATTGTTTCTCAAAGAGAGTTTTGTAGAAGTAAAATATTATTTAAAAAAAAAATAATAAATGCTTAATTAATACTATGGATGTAGTGAAACAGTCACTCTTTAAAAATTAATTATATTTTTTTTCACTGTGATATCATACATCCATCTTTTCGCAGCAGCCATAAACATTTTCATCATTCTACTTACATCAACTACTCACACACTTGCTCACACTTATTCTAACCCTAATGAAGTAATTGTGGTATTTAGTATATTTTTTAATCAGCAAAGTTTTATTTTTAATTTTGTGTGTATTAAATCAATGCTAATATTAGGCAGTTTGAATTTAAAATTGTGGTGAACTATATCGCAAAAATTTTTGCATTTTACTTTTTTTATTGCTAAAATGTTAAGCATTGCTGTTGCTATGTGTGTTTTTAACCAAAAATATTTTGAAAAATTTAAAAATACTTGAGCATGTTAACTGCCAGGATATTTTAAACTGTTTATATTGTGGTAAAGTAAAATACCAAAAAAAATGTAATACTAATTATACTGTATAATAAAAAAAAATTACTTGGCTCTAACAATTGATTCTGGTAGAGGATACCAAAACAAGATATGTCGTCGTTGCTCTGACAAAATCAGCTATGTGTTTTTTATTATGTTTTCAGGAGAGCAAAAAAAACACTTTATACTTTATAAAATTATTCGAAAAACTACACATAACTCATTTTTTTAAATAATTTTTAATAAAACTATTTTTTGATTTCGAATATTTCTTACACATGTCTGTACTCTATAATAAATATTTTAATTTTATCATAAACATTTTTTTCTTGTTTGAATTTATACACATAACTTCTTTTTAGGAACATCCTATATATGGCTTTCATATAGCTGCTTTTGTTAACTTCTAAAACCTTCAAGATATCCATCCTTAAACGCTTTGGTGGCTAAATGTATGACCAAACAATTTTGAGAATCAATGGTGCAATAAAAAATATTTCGAAAATTTTTACATAACTGATTACGTCAGAGCAACGACGATATGTGTATCACCGTTTTAAAAGTTTATATCTGGGATTCATTTTAGAGGGAGTTATAAAATATCGATAGCACAAAGGGAACATAGACATGAAATGGCTTTATGAAAAACGAACTCTAAGCACCATTAAGCAATTTTGATTAGAATTTTATTTAGAGCTTTTTTGCTTTTTAACATATTTGGAATTAGATGTTCATTAGTCGCATATTAACCCAGCAAAAACTTTTGGCATTCTTGTAATCGACAGTACTCTTTTTAATGGGCTACAAATTAATGAGTATTACTTACTTATCTTATTAGATAAATTAGAGCTACTATTTAGCATGTAATTAATAATATTAGTACGAATTTATCTGATTATCTGAAAGGAGTAATAAATTTGTTATTATGTTTTAATAAAATAAGTACACAAACACTTTTTAAGTTAAATGTCGCATTTGCTTAACAATACTGTGCTAACTCAAAATTTTAATTTTATCACTTTTTACGGAATAACGACATTATTTATTCATATCTACCAACTATAAAAATGGTGTACTGCTCTGACCACTACCTCACGACAAAAAACGAGTTGTGATCTTTTTCGTCAAATAAAATAAATAAAAAAATACAAAAACAGGCTGTAAGTATTTTAAGTTGTGACTGTTTTCATGCTTTAACGGCCCTTTTCACAATGTACGATTAAAAGTTAACATGAACTTTAACGGCAAGTTCGGCATACATAACTTTCCGTTAAAGTCCACGTTAACTCTCAATCATACATTGTTAAAAGGGCCGTAAATGTTCCAATTTATTAATTTTTATTTTGAGTTGATTGATACTTCCTTCTTAACATTTTTCGAAATAATTTTGAGTTCATACTGTTTTTGTTGAAAACATTTTTTCAAAATCAAAGGCAATAACTCAACCGGGTAAAAAAACAAAGTATGAGAAAATATAAATAAAATACTGGGTGTATAAAAATTTTTTTTTAATTTTATTTTACTACGTATTATTTAGCTTCAAGTAAGTTAAATCCGTACAAAAACATGAATGCCAAAATAAGGTCAAGTTCCTATCCAAAAATTTCGGCTGCAAAAAGTATTGAGATCAAAATAAGGACCAAGTTCTTGATAGGTACAATATCATCTCATTTCTAGGCAAGCTTGACAACATTTTTCCCATAATTCTCTTCCATATTAGAAAGGCAAAAAAAAAAAAAATTGCCATGCTAACAGGTTGCCTAGAAATGAGACGGTATTGTACCTATCAAGAACTTGGTCCTTATTTTGATCTCAGTACTTTTTACGGCCGAAATTTTTGGATAGGAACTTGGCCTTATTTTCCCATTTATGTTTTTGTGCTGATCTCAGTACTTTTTCTAAGCTTTTATTTGATACAATAAGTGCATCATACAAATAAGTGGCACCCTTGCCCTCCCCCTCCCTCTGCCCTAGATGAAAAAATTTCGTTTTCACATTTTTCTTAATACTTTCCCTGTGGACCAAATTTCAGCTTTCAAGCTATACTGGAAGTGCCCCATACAAAGAAAGGGTACTCTATTACCCCCCCCCCCCCTCCCCTCAAATCAAAAGTACCCGTTTTCAATTTTATTTTCGTTAATTGCTGATCAGGACCTACCTGTGTACCAAATTTCAGCTTTCCAGCTATACTGGAAGTGCCCCATTTCTGCTGCTGGCTGAGTAGTGAGCGCGTTTGACTACAAACCCTGAGGTCTTGAGTTCAAGACTACTTTCAGGCAAGCCAACTACATCATGCATTTTTCTCATGTGCATTGGGATGTTATTATGTTGGTTGCTGTTGGACTGTTAAGGTGATGAAGGCATAGCACTGACGACTTTGGCAGTACCGGCAGCGCTTAATACTAACATATCCTAATGCACTTCACAGCACTCTCCTTCGTCGGTATTGTAGCAGAACCGTCGGCGAAGTAAAAGAATTAATAAAGTGGCTACACAGCTTAAACAATACGACGCTTCTACTTGACACCAGAGAGGCTCGCAAGAAGGTAACACATTAATTAATTAACTGGTAGGCATTAATTGCCTGATTGCGTTTCTTCTCTTTAAAAACAGAGACCTACCTGTATACCAAATTTCAGCTTTCTAGCTATAGTGGAAGTGCCCAATTATATTGATGAGTCAGTGAGTCAGTCAGTGAAGCTTTTATAGTAGAAATCAAATTTCACCCATGAGATTACCTCTGTAGGGAGACCTTACGAATATGTTTCATGTTTCATTATTTTATGACTGAGTGGAGCAAAGTTATGGGGGGGGGGGGAGGTAAAAACAGCTCGAATGGTTTCGTGTAATATATACACTGTGTGGCTGGAACTTGGCCTGCCGCACTACCGTGCGCCTAGATAATAGCGAGATAATTGCTGTGAAAATGTAAGTCCATTTATTTTTTGAGCTTCTCAAACAAAAAATAAGTAGTTATTGAGTCAATTTATAAGTGGTTACGATTTAAATCGTCATATACTTTTTTGCCTACCAGTAAGCAAAGTTTTTGCTGGGAAGAAAAATTTAATTCTCAAAACTTTAATATTTTTGAAGCTACATAATTAACATGAAGTATGACGACTAGACTAAAAGATACGCTATAAAAATTTGCAGTTGTAACTTTTCTAAAGTCGACTTAAGTTCTTTTGGCAAAAGTCTACAGATATGTATTTTTTATTATATAAGTTTTATGGCAATATTTCGTTTAAATATTTGAAATAGTTAAAAGCTTATGAAATATTTCTTTGAAAATACAATATACATACTACATACTCAATCTTATGCAGTCTTCTGAAGATAAATACTACAAATGTAAGTAAATATTTAGTACAAGTATGTTTAAGGGTATTCAGAAAATTTAATATTATATTTTAAATATTTTGTAAAATTCGTTCTTGTTATTTGTTCCAAGAAGTAGTTTCATCTCCTCTGGTTGTTAAATATCTTTCTATAACATTTGAAAACTTTTGAAAACGTTTACAAACAACAACCGATGGATAGGACAGATGAAATAGTTTCCGCCTATAGAATTCTTTTTTTTTTTTTTTTGATATTTTATTCTTCAGTTTCTTAAAATTGTATACTCGGTGAAAAAACTTAAAAGCATTTGCTAGCTAAATGTTTTCGATCATCCTGCCTGAATATTCATGCATCAAAGAAATAATGTTTCGACGTATACAACATTTTCAATCGTATCGATTTTGTTGAGTAGTCATATATCATGTCAAACAAAATTTTTTTTTCTGCCACCTTTTTTCTGTATTTTTGTGTTTTATTGCAAAATTGCATATGAAATGGATACTTGTACATAGAAATATAGCAAGGTACTGGTATAGGCCATAATGTATATGGCAACATTAGCTCCAACATCGTTATGACCATTGAAATCATGATAATACTAGAACATAGGTCCCCAAATTTTTTTTATCTCATAGAATTTGCTATATATACATATTTTTCGGTAGAGCCTTGCTTGTCTAATATTGGGCTTATGCAGATTCATAAATTGAAAATAACGTAATATATGACCGATATTGTAGATGTAAAATAAATTGATAATAGGAATTTAGGAATATGGAAGGAGTGCTTATATTAGTAGCAACTTTAAATGCTTATAATTGCGAAATACTGAACCGATTTTAATAAAATATATATTGTGCTCATCAGTAAATAAATACCTTTAAAAGGGTATATTTTTTGTCTTAATCGGTTGTACAATATGAGTGTTAAAGGGATGAAAACAATCGTTATGACTAATAGTTTTATCGACTTTGAGGACTTTAAAGTTAAAAAAAATCAGGTCTTTTATAAAATATAGTACGAGGAACATTTATATGGAACATTGTAACAGTCTATCTCTTCGCTGTATGGTTTTTTTTGCACCTTTCTTAAATAAATTCAGTAACGTGCAATTTTTACGTGTTGCGTTTTTGTTTAATTTTATTTTTTTTATATTTTTTTAGTTTTTCGTTTTTTTGTGATTTTCCGTTTTGGCCTTTTTTCATTTTGGTGATTTTTTCGGCTTTTGGTGATTTTTCGTTTTTGTCGATTTTTGTTTTGTCTTTTTTTGTCGATTTGTTTCGTTTTTGACGATATTTTTGGCTTAGCGATTTATTTTAGTTTTTGGCGCTTTTCCAGTTTTGGCGCTTATTTTCGCTTTCGGCGTTTTTTCGGCTTTCTGTGATTTTTCTAGTTTTAGGGACTTTTTTTTTGATTTAGCACTTTTTTCTTTTTGGCTATTTTTCGGTTTTATTGTATTTTTTTGCCTTTTTTCGTTTTAGTGATTTTTTCCATTTTTGGCGATTTTTTCGTTTTTCGATGATATTTTTAGTTTTGGTGCTTTTTTCGGTTTTTGTCATTTTTTTAAGTTTTTTTACGATCTTTTTAGTTTTGGTGGTTTTTTGCGTTTTAGTGATTTTTACTTTCGCTGCTTTTTTTAGAAATATTAAAAAAAAATTTACTGACTCAGACAAAAAGTTTGTTTAATATATTACGAAAATCCAGTAAATATATTTGTTTGATTGAGTAAACTATTTTGTTTTGCGCTTTTAAGGATTTTTAGACCAATTGTTTGATAAATTTAGATAAAAATATTGTTTGATATATGCATTGCAGAAAATCCAGTAAATATTTTTGGTTGATTCAGTAAATTATTTTATTTAGGGTTTGTAGATATTTTTAGAAAAATTTGTTCATAGTTTTATACAATTCGTTTACTGAAAATCACCGGTTTTTCAATGAAATTATTGACACATTTTTGTCTGTGTTTACAAATGTGTTCGTAGTTCGGCTTCTGGACAAAATGTTTACTAATTCATCGAATTTCTTCACTGAAAATGTAATTTAATTTTTTCTGTGTAATATAGAAGCATATCAATGTTGGCGACGGAATTGACCATATTTTAGATGTAAATGATTTTATTAAGCTTCATAAAAGCATTATCCAAACATTATTTAAGTCTTATGCTTTTCCTACAACAACTCCAATTTAAAGCGGATTAAAGTTTAGCCAAAATCGCTCTACTTATTAATAAAAACATTATTTTGACACAGTTGGTTCTAAAGGTGTCAACTACATCCAAAGATATTACTAGTGAAAGTCTTAACAAAATGCTAAAAAGGTTTCGTTAAAAAAGAAATCAATGCTTATATAGACCGCTGGGGTCGCCGCAGCACACTTTGGGAATTGCACATCTAGATAAATTCGACGCTGTCGATACAGATTGTGACCATGATGAGAAATAAACGTTTGTAAAGACTTGATTGCTTATCTTATCACAAATTCAATGCAAGTATTAGCAATTCCTTAGCTGCTCCTTTAAAAGTGTTAGCATGGGCGTTTGATTGTGTGTATATAAGTATGTGAGTATGAGAGTACTTGTGTTGTTGGTAAGAACTAAAAGTGTGTAAAAAAAGAGTAACAGAAAAATGTAAAAAGATACATATTTCCATAAAACGTCAAGTTCTTTATGACAGCCTTTAATATTTTTACTTTTTATTGCTTTTCTTTTATTGAAATGTTAAAATGTTTCTAATTGATAAGCGTGTCTGTATTGATGTATGTAAGTGGTGAAACAATTACTTTTATGTACTTTTGAATGCACATAACTGCAAATGTACATTAATATTAATTTTTATACATTTTGTGATCAAATGTTTGCAATGTTGAATGAAGATTTTATCATATCCTAAGTGCTTTTCTTTACTATAATAAAACTGTTTTATCAAAAATAGTGCTACAACTTGTATATACTGGAATAATTGGCGTGGCACGATCCATAAAAATTACAGATTTATTATTGTACATATATCTAAAGAGTTTTAATTGTAAGAACCTGGAAACTTTGTGTAAGAACGTTTAAGTCTAATGGATAAAGGCAAGATGGGAAAAGTGGGCGCGGCACTTCCATGCAATGGAATTACTGATCAAGTAATTTTGGTAACGATTTGAGTACTTGCTCCAACAATACAGTATTAGTATCGTGTGCTTCTCACTTCCTATACAAAGTGAAAATTAATAATCGCCTATCTAAAGAATAACATTAGTTGAGGTCTTCTAATTTTCTGTGATTTATCTTATTACTAAGAGCCACAAAGTGCCGCTGTGGATGATTGGTGGCGATGGTAGCGTATTAGTCCAGAGGTCGTAAGTTCGACTCCCGCCAAAGACCCAGGGTGTTTCCGAAGACGAGCCAAATAATTCGCGGGTTGTGTTGTTGGTAAAAAAAATAAAAATAAATACAAATGGATGGAAACAATGGGCGTGGTACTTCCTACATAAAATATATATCTTGAGTATTATCGAATATTTGAAGAGCAATAACAGTGACAACATTAAATTTTTCGGTGCGTAGCTCTTTAAATAAAGCGGGTAGACAAAAAATTAACAAAAATTATACAACACAAAAAATAACATGGTTCTAACGACTAGCTCCGGCAGTGAACACTAAAAAGCATAACCCTCTTTTTCACACAGTTATAGTGACTAGCTATAAGAAATCTTGTCAGCCTTGGGTTTAAGTTATAAGATGTGTTCAGTACTTTTATGTAAAACACCATGGCAAATATTATTGTGGAACATTTTGACCTTCTAACTCGTCGCTGTATGGGACATTTTATCCTTTTCTTAGAAAATAGGGAAAAAACTTCTCTTTGGCGGTGATACAGTGGGCTATAATGTTCTACAAAAATATTTGCTATAAAATTCTAGAAATCATTCAAAACTTAGAATCATCACAAAGGGACCAAGGGACCCAAGTAGGCCGGTTTTTAGAAACCGGCAGCCTGTTCAATGTGCTTAAATGTTAATTTCGTACTTATTTACAATTCTTACTCGGCATAGGAAATCTTGTAATCCTGACGTTTAAAGCTCAACACTTTTATGTAAAGCACTACGAGAAAAATTTTTGTAGAACATTTCCGCACACTTTATCGCTTGCAAGGTTTTCCGTATTCGGAGTTGTTAGTGCTCTTTCATACAAAACTAAAAAAATTTTTTCTTTCTAAAAGCTCATCAAAAATTTAAAACTGCAAAAACGTTATCTTTTAACTATTCTTCTTAATGACAGGGTCTTACGACCAAAATAAGTCATATGTCATGCAAAGCGATGTATAAATATTGATTTTATTAGCAATTAAGTGAATACGTCCAGACAATTAAAAGGTACTTTCGGTAATAAATTAATTTTATCCATCGATTTTCATGATATACTATGTCTTATTTAGTTCGTAAGACAGCTGTTCTTGAGAACAAAAATTTAAGTTTTTGCAGTTTAACATTTTTTATGAGTTAAGATAGAAAATCTATTTTTTCAATTCTTGATGAAAAGGCTAATTTTGTTAAACTAGTCCGAAAGCGTTGATCAAATGAAAAAATAATATGTAAAGAGTTTAAAGCTTATTTTGTCCTGTTGATCCAAATTGAACAAACCGTTCTCGAGTTATGATAGCGTGAGTGCCCTATTTCGGCCATTCCGAAAATTTGTCTGTGGTAGAAAAAAAAATAATATGAAAATGGATTTTAAAATAGCGCATTAAACTCTTTATATTTCAGTTATAAAACCGAAATCTTTTGCTGACCAGTGTGATTAAATCATTCCTTAAAAAAAACTTTCAGTTTTTTTACTGAGCCACGTTTGTTTTTTTCCATTCATATAAAAGGTTTCCGCTTTTTTTCTAAAAATTTCAGACGCCCCTGAAAAGTGTCTTTAAAATAAAGCAATTTGATATCATCAACTCCAAATCAACATAAAAGCCACAAAACTATTTTATTTTAATTTTTTTCCTGTCACACTCTCTTATTTTATTGCTTATGATTGCCTTTCAATTTATAAAAGTTTGCCATAAGTCTTGTATGTGATGTCTTTTCTTTGAAATATTTATTTTAAATGTTTGCAAAACTATTATTACTCTTACATTAAAAACACTTAAGTAAAATGTTTATCGTGAACAAATATCTAATACATTTTCTTCTTTAACCCCTTTCAAATTTATAAATTAGATGTAACAAAAAAAAAATAATAATTCTATAAATGAATATTTTGTATACGCGATAGTCTTGCTGGTGAAATAAATAAATTTACAAAATGCACCTCATGCTGCATGTACATAAAATTAATTAACACAGGTGGGAAGTTCAAATTGCATAAACAATTTTTTTGTACTTTTATAGCATTTTAATTTAGAAGAACGCAATAATTAATTAATCATTATATTATGCCAACACTAACTGACATGAAAAAATATTAAACTAAATGTTTATAAATATAAAATAAACAATTTTAATAAAATGAAGTATAGTTTAAGGGGCGTTGCAATGTTATTTCTATGAAGTGTTTTAAGCGAAATCAATTTTTGAAATTACACACATTTTAATGATTTTTTAGCTGTCTGTAAATAATTAATTTGTTTGTCTTGTTGGCATAAAGGAAGCTTATATTGAAAAGTAAGAATCTATAAATAAGAATTTGCGATTATAATAAAGAACTTGCTTATAATGAGTGATTTGTCATTTTGAAAAATAAAATGTATGGATTTTTCAATAAAACATAATTCATTAATCATTATTTTCGTTTACCGTAAATCGCATTTTGAAGTTTCTATCGTTTTCCTCATTGTCTTTAATTTCCTTTGGAAACAATTTTTATCAAAAATTTAATAAAATAAAACTAAATAAATAAAAAAATATAAACCCTAAAAGTTGGCAACATATCTTGCAAATAACAACCCCTTGTATTAGGCAAACTTCTATTGAAGTTTGTTTAGCTAGTAGTCAGCATCTTTTACATTTAGAACGTGTTTAAATAACGGTTCGTATAAAAAGTAAAAGTACTTTTGTTATAATTTATTTTCAAAAACTATATAAAGTTAACTTAAGTCAGATATTGGTTTTTGTGACAGCTCATTGAGTCAACTGAGATGCTTAAAAAGTTTTTAATAGGACTTTTTTTATTTACCGAAAAGTCGAGATACGCCTCTTTTATATTAAGACATCAATATATTTACTTGAAATACGTTAAACATATATATCCCAGTTAAGTTAGTAGCTTTTAAAAACAGTTTCTGCAAGAGTAGAAGAAGCGTGTATAACGAAAGTAAGTAGTAAAGTAAAGTAATCATATCAAATGAATTTAAATAGATATAATTGGCATGTGGAAGTATCTCCCATAATATATTTTGGCGGGAAATCTAATTTATCTTATTTTGAATTTTACTTTTTGTTATATTTGTTGCTTAAAAATACAATTTCTTATGTTGTAGAAGGAGCTCAATTGACAAAAATCACAATATCCTTACAACAGAAAAATTTTGTTTTGTGCGTGTGTATGTGTGTTGTGTGAAAATTCCAATTTTTCTACTTAATTCTGAATAAAATCGACATTTGTCCATTGATTTTAATGATTTGTGCCTTATTTTATTGGTAATGTACCCAGATTTCTTAAAAATGAAAAAAAAATAAAATTTTTGCCTTCTTAATTTCTTAGTTTTTGAAAACAAAAAAAAAACAGTTTCAATTATAAAAAAAAATATGTATATACATTTTCATAAATGTATTTTCGCATCTTTTGATGGTTTATTTATTCAAATCGGGAAAGGCGTTCTTGAGTTCTAATGAAATATACTGAAGTATCTAGTGAAAATATTAGTCATGCCTTTGGAACGATTTTCCATCATCACACGCCAAATTTGGTTGATAAACAGACCGCCCATTTAAAAAAAATCTGTACATGATAGATAAAAATTTAAAAAGGATTTGAATTTAGCGCGTTAAACTTCGTATATTCTGCATATTTTTAGTTAAAGGCGACTTTTCTGTAGACCTGTGTAATCAATTTCTTGTTTCTGGATCGAGGTATATCATATTCAAATATTATGAAAATCGGAAACATCAAAATGTTTACCGCTCTCCTTTACATGTCGTGCCATAACCGCAAAAAAAGCTCAAGTGCCAAAAAGTACATTTTACAGGCGAAGTATTTTTTTATTATCTTTGGTTTAAATCGAAGTAGAGCCTTAATATTTTCTACATAGGATTGTAGTAGACTGTTATATATAATGTTAATAGTTTTAAAACATTTTCTAAAAAATAACGCATGTTTTTGCGGCTTAATATATTTTAGGATATTCTTGATGTCATGAAAAATCGTTAATTTAATCAGATCATTTTAAAAATAGTAATTATTATCCTTAGCAAGCTATTCTTCAACTGTTTCATTGATATCCTTGCAGTCTTTCACACTAGTTTTGCTCTACTTGAAGCAGAGAATTTTATCTTAAGCGACACTTTGCAGTTACAAAAAATGTAAACAAACTAAAAATTTAAAGGGAAAATGCACTTAAGCTAAAATTTTGTATGCTGTATTTCCGTAGCGGTACTTGATATGACTTTGCCAGATAGTCCAAATTATCGTAAATAATTGATTTTTGTCAAAAAACGATTTTCGAAATATATGTCGCTTAAGCTTTTTTTGGCAATTATGGCACGATGTAATGCCCCATATTAGGGTGATTATTTTTTAGTTGCAAGTATTTTTTTTGCAGTCCCCACTTTAAATTCTGTTGGAAATGTTTAAAAACAAGCCCTTAATATTAATTTTAAGTACTTCCCCAAAGTGTGGAAAGATTTTCCAAACAAAGTACACGTGAAAAAACGCATTTTTATTAAAAGTTCTAATACTCAGCCGCATTTTATGCTATTAGATTGCACTTGACCGTCATTTACTCAGAATAAAACGAGCTTCACAAATGCATATGGCCACGAAAGTGTAACTTGTATCGGTGAGTTGGTACGGGTCACTGAATTTGATTTTTACCTAAAACTCTCACTTTTTTGCTGTTATCTCCGAAATAATCAACTTTACGAAAAAAAATTGGTTAGGAAAATTTGTTGCAAACTTAATTTTACACAAAATTATTATATAGACGAAATAGGTTAGATAAACATTTCTTGAGATATTACACTTAACTTATGAGTAGTAGAAATTTTTCCATACAAAAAACACTTAAAATATTGTGCTTTTTTATTCTATCACTCAGCTTCACTTTAGGCAATTACATCGTACTCGGTCTCGATTTACTCGGAATAAAACAATCTTTAAAAATGCCTAAAGCGACGAAAGTGTAACTTGTACTGGTGAGTTGGGTACGGGTCACTGAAGTTAATTTTTACTTAAAATTCTCGTTTTTTTGCTGTTATCTCCGAAATAATCAACTGTACGAAAATAATGCAAATGGAAAGTTTGTTAAAACCTAATTTTCGACAGAAATGTTATATAGACCAAATGGCTTAAATTAATATTTCTTGAGATATTATACTTTAACTTGTGACGGCGGTTTTAAACTATTTGGATTTAATCTTATTTTAAATTTTGCTTATTTTATAATAACAAGCTTAAGAATCAAAAAAGCTAAAAAAAACAAGTCCAGTGTGCGGAACATATCGCCTTTTACGTCCGGGAACCATTATTGCGAAGATTTGAAGATTAGATTTTTAATGCTTCCCGTCTGTAAAACTAGCTGTATTCCGCACACTTGACTTGTTTTTTTTTCTTTCAGTTTTTTTACGCAGTCGGTTTGTTTGATTTTTTAAATTTATGTCTTGTTTGTTTAATGTTGACATTTTTTTGGTTGCGGCCAATTTTGAACCGTTAAAGATTTTAACCGGTCAGTCAAAATTAAAAATCATAAGAGAAACCTATAGATGATTTTTAAATACCTGTCGAATGATACCCATTTTGATATAGTTCGCCGACTTTTTATTTCTTTTCGTATTCACAAAATGGCGTCTTTTGGCCGCCATATTGAACTTTAGCTACTGTCATATCTTTAGTGAAATTGGCCTACGAGCTATGTTATATATAGTGCCGCAAAGGAACATACATACATAGGCCGATAAACACAATATCCTTTTTTGCGTCGCGCAGTCGGGTAAAAAATGTAGTAACCTTGGCTCAAATTTATATTTTTATAGCAAGCAAAAAAAATTTTTTTAAACAAACTTACACTTTTATTATATTTTGATTGATTTAAAAGCAAAAGTATAGTTTTTCCTGCAAAATTCTTTTTTCTGCAAACTTTATTTCTTTAAAAAAAAATAACTCTTGCCCGCTTTTTAAACCGCGACAACTATCGGCCACAAAGTTGGAAATGGAAATAAAATACAATAATAAAATTAAATTATTGTGTATATTGCTGTTGATTTTTGCTCTACAAGCAAGAAATGACCAGTAAATATAATAAAAAGGATATAAAATTATTTAATTTAATTTTGAAATAAAATTCAATTAACCCGCAAGTTTAAATTGCTACACTAAACGCACCACACAACGCCAGTATGATTGTAACGGTAAAATAAATATTTCGATAAAAAAAAAACACTTGTTGCCACTTTAACACTAAAACAAAATATACACTATTACAATTACGTACTTTTATTTTAAATATTTTTACTCTCTCTCTCTCTCTCTTGGTTCTTCTCGTTTGTTTCAGTTTGCGTTAGAGTTTACTTTTATATTAGACGATGTGCATTAACCTGTTGATTGACTATAAATGCTTTCTAACAGTTTCGAAATCATTTATTTATACCCGTTATTCTATCAACACACTGACAATTTTACAATTGAAAATTGTATGCGCGAATACACCGATACTCTTACACACACTAAATGTCATCACGACAAAACTTATATGTAGCGGATACGTAATACACAAACACTTAAACGTTGTTAAAAATTCACGAACATGATGAAATGGTTAGTTGTTAAAAGATGAAAATAAGAATATTACACGAAGTTATAAAAACGATTTATAACGAATACATTTAACAGCAAATAGCAAAAATAAACGGAAATATACACATACATTCACATGCTAAGCATACACAGGCATTTACAAAATAATATTTTTTAGCTTAAAGTTTTTACTACAGTTACAGTGATGCTTTTTAAAAAACAATGGATAAACAATGAAAATTAGCAAAGTTAACTATTAGTTAAATTTACTTAAAAGTTTTAATTGCTTAGAAGTTTTTATTTCGACAATAGGCAATCAGTCGACCCCAAAATATCTATTCAATTTTTTTTTTACCAGTTTTGTGATAAATTTGAGTTTTCCAAGTTTTGAGCATTTTTACTAGCTTGAATGAAGAACTTTTAAGATCTTTAAATTTCAGAACTTTTTATAGCACATTTTCAAGAGTTTCGAGATTTACTGTGCGATATGCTCGAGTTTTTGGCATTTGCTATAGTAATCTTTTTGTTACAAATAAGTATTTACATATTCCAAATTAAAATATTTTTTCGATGTTTTTTTTTACTGCTTAAATGATTTTGAATGAATTTGAAAGCTTTTTGGCGATTTTATAAATATATTCGATCTCTCGCAATTTTTGCTTGAAGCATTATATTTTCTGAATTTTATTTACCCTGAAGTGGTTGACGCGTTTACTACAAAACCTGAGATCTTTGGTTCGAGACTAGTTTCAGGCACGCCAATAAGTAATAAAATGGTGAAGTAAAATAACTAATAAAATGGCGAAACAGATTAAACTAATTAATGTCTATAGTTAACACCAGAAAATGGATTAAGCTTCCTATCTCTCTCTCTCTCTCTCTCTGTCTCTGTCACTTCGCCACCTGTTATGTCTACACAATCTCTTTTCATTCATTAACTGGTATGCAATAATTGCCTATAGTTTTAAAAGTCTTTCCCATTTATTTATTTTTTTTTTTTTTTGCAATTTTCGTATCTTTTGCAATATATGATATATTTCCGAATGTTAGTTTCTTTTTTATAATATAACGACTTTCAGCTTTCAGATTTATAGCAAGCCATAACTGGAAAAATACGTGATCGGCATGTAGTGTTTTTTTTCTTTTTTTATGGCAATCGATAATTTACGATCATTTACATCATATCTAAAAATTTCATAAGGGTGAGAGGTGCCGTTATAAATTTATGACAAAAACATCTAAGACATAAGAGTAATTTGTTACGGATTATATAAATTATACGGCAAATTTTGTAAAAAGCGATAGGAAGGGGGTTGGGGGGTATAAAAACTCCGAAAATAGCGTTACGTAATATATTAATAGCCCCTTATTGCGCCTTTTTTGCTCTAGCGCTTTTTCGTTTTAACGACTTTTTTAATTGCACAGATTTTCTTGGTTTTGGCGAAATTTTTAGTTTTGACGCTTTTTTGCTTTTACGAAAAAATTTTTTTTTTTGCTTTGGAGATTTTTTCAGAGTTCAGAAATATACACACACTGAATATAAATCTCGTACATAAATGTAAACAAACACAGCTCAGAGCAACCAACACATATTTTTAGTTTTATATCAATTATGTGTGTCTAGGGATGTGCGATTAATCGATTAATCAAATTTTTGATTAATCAAAATTACAATTAATCGATTAATTACGAATCCTTACTAATCAAAGTGCTGATTAGTCAAATAATTTTAAATTTGATTATTTAAAATGAGGATTATTTGATTAATCATGATTTTGAATAATTTATATTTTGAACAATTGAATAATTTGTGTTTTTAATTTTTGTCTTGTGTTTTTTATTTTATGCTTTTGTTTTTTGTATTTCTTTCGTTTTATATTTGAATGTGTTAATATTTTGAATAAAATTATTCAAATTTGAATAATCAAAATTTAGATTATTTGATTTATCATCATTTTGATTAATCAGGATTCTTGATTAATCAATTAATTGATTAGTCAGAATTTTGATTAATCAAAAAATTTGATTAATCGATTAATCGAACATCCCTATGTGTGTCTCTAATTTTTTGATGGTGCCGAACACAATCATGAATGTGTTTTGTTTTAATAATTAGTTGCGTGCACGAACATAGTTCACACAATAGTACTTGAAGTTCGTGTACGGTAAAAAAAGTACATGTACGATAAACAGTTGCGAGTGTTCTGTACTTTAAATTCATGTACGTGTACGTTTAAGACAACAAAGTACATGAACGATACATATTGGAAATATTATTCATCTGTAAGTTTTGCGCATTCAACTCTGTATATTCCACCAATTATTATTTAAATATGATTTTTTCTACAGACCAGTGTAATAGTGCCAACAGCACTAACTTGGCATTGCAGTTACCAAGTCGAATCTATTCATCTTCACATGATATCTAAGTTAAGCCAAAATCCTTAGAATGGCGAAATGTTTTGCTCATAACTCTAGTCTTTACCACTGTACCTGTGCACAGGAAATAGCTAAAACAGTGTTGCCTACACTTAATGCTCGCATTCCTCTGCTATACATATATGGTTATTTGTTATTTCTTCATGTTGCATATTTGCTTAACACCCAAAAAAAGCAACAGCAACAAGTATAAAAACAAAAATTATATAGTGTGGGATTTGTTTTTGTATTCGCACATGTTTGTTTAAAGCAAAAATGGCTTTGAAATTTAATGGAATTAAGCAAAACATTGTATGCGTTTGTAGTGTACTTTTGAAAAGCAATAATACGGATATAATTTCATATGAATGTGTACGTGCTCCTTGTCTCACACATACTGTTAACACACATGCAACTTAAAAACAAAAGTGTATGATTGCGTGTGCAAGTTATTTTTAATTCAAAAAGCCAAAATGGTATTTTAACTGTTTTTATTATTATATTTAACTATTATTATTGTTATTATTAAATACATACTCTTGTCAGAAGGACAAAAAACATTTTTAATAGCAATTTTGTTTAACATGTCAATATTGTTAAACAGTTTAATGGATAGTTATTTATAGAAAATAAGTTACGCAGCCATATTGTTTGAATTGTAATTAAATGGGTTGAAGTGTTTCTGGAGAAACTAACAAAAACTCATTTGAAAAGGTTACTGATGGGTTTTTAGAAATAACAAAAATAATATAATTTTTGAATTTACATATGTGCATTAGGCGGTCCGTTATTTCCCAAGTTGGTTTTCTCTTTGGGGCCGCCTCTAAATCTTTAATTTAGATATGTTCCAAATACAAGAAGCCCCATTTCCTTTAAATCGATCTACAACTTTTGATTTTATTCGAAACTAATGGAAGAAACTCAATTGATAAAAATCAGAATTTTCATACAACAGAAACGTTTAAATTTTTGTGTAGCCGTAAAAATAATTTAATTTAGAGTTTTTAAGTGGTTTTTGTAATAAAATTGGACAGTCCTTCCCAAGTTATGATAAAATCATGCCGGAAAGCAATTAATCACTGCCCGCGATTGAAAGAATATCCGTAACTATGCCAAAAATATTCTTTCCGGAGCATGTAGTTAAAAAGGTTTTCGCGGGGCTCAACGTAAATAAGTCTCCTGGGCCGGATGGTATTCCAGTAGTGGTCTTGAAGCAGTGCTCTTCGACGCTAGCGCGTCCTTTGGCAACCCTTTTCAGCATTTTGTACCATGCTGTTGAATTTCCAAGATATTGGAAGGCTGCCAATGTAACGACAATCCCCAAAAAGGGAGAGGCTAGTAGTTTGTCAAAACTTGTTGCTTTTGGCGTTGGTGATGACTTCTCTCTATTCATGTCAAGCTTTCTCAGGGATCGTACTATACAAGTTGTAATAGATGGGATCGCATCAAACGAGTTCAAGAGGGTGCTGTTGGCTGAGTGGCTAGCGCGTTTGACTACAAAACCTGAAGTCTTGAGTTCAAGACTAGTTTCAGGCAAGCCAACAACATCATGAATTTTTCTCATGTGCATTGGTGTATTATTGTATTGGTTGTTGTTAGATTGTTTAAGTGATCGCCTTGGCAGTACCGACAACGATTAATACTAACATATCCTAATGCACTTCGCAGCACCCTCCTTCGTTGGTATTGGAGCAGAACCGACAGCAAAGTAAAAGTACTAATAAAATGGCTACACAGCTTAATCAACTCAATGCCTCTACTTGACACCAGAGGGGCTTTCAACACTGCTCTACATAAAACGCGCAATAGCAGGGTTGTAAATGAATTAGGCTTTCTATCACTCTTTCACTTCACCACCTGTTCTCTCTGCACTATTCCTTTCCCAAAGAAGGTAACACATTAATTAATTAACTAGGAGGCATTAAATGCCTGATTGTGTTATTTCTCTTTAAAAAAAAAAGATTAATTCAGGGATACCGCAGGGCTCCGTTCTTTCTCCTGCCTTATTTCGTATCTTTCTTAATGACTTTCTCTGTCAAATTTCCAACCCTATCTACTCTTTCGCAGTTGACAGCAGCATTTGCCATTCTTATTCATTCATCAAGAGACCAAGCTTGTCAGAGATTGGGGCCAAGAGGCAAAACATGAATCTTAATAAACTTAATCGTGATTTTGTAATAATCTCCAAATGGAGTCATGCGAAAACGGTTGATTTTAACGCTCGTAAGACCCAATGTTGAATGCTTACGCACAGGCGTATGACCGAACATGCTGCTTCATCTGTAATTATGGACGGTATAGGTATTGAGGAATCAAAAGCTCTTGATGTTCTTGGCATGAAAATCCAATGTCATATTCGATGGAATGATAATATTTTTCAAGTCGCAAAAGAAGCATTCAAGTGCCTCGGATTTTTGAGACGGCACAAGAGTTACTTCACTTCATCTGTAGTGCGATTCTCTATTCAACTTTAACAATAGTTGTCATTGTTAAGAAATTTAATAACCAAATTAACGATTTTTCCATTCCGTAAAAATTTTAACAATATTTGCTGTTGCTTAACTAGCGACAATAATTTTTCTGTTGTAACCGAATATACTGTACACTGTTTGGAAATCACAAATTCATCTGTTTTTGTTACGTTCCTCTTTGCGCTTTTCGTTAATTTTAACAGAGATGCCACATGATAACGACTGTTGTTATTGTTAAAAGTTACAGAATCTCACTACTGATCTCCTTAATATTTATACCACCTATTTCCGACCGAAAATGTAATACAACTTTTACGTATGGGCCGGTGCTTCAAATACTATTTTGAAGTTACTCGACCGCGTACAGGAGAGGGCGAAGACGCTTATCACTGATACTAGGGTAGCCAACTTTATTGACTCACTGGAGCATCGACGCAATGTGAGGTGTGTTTCGCTGTTCTATCGCTACGACAATGGAATGTGTTCTAATGAAACTAGGTAACTTGTTCCCGAAACCCAATCAATTTTGCAGACAACACGTTTTTCATTAAGAGCACATTTATTTTGGTCGATCTGCCAGTGAGCCGCACTACGCATTACAGAGAGAACTCGTACTTTGGCCGAACAGTCTTTCCAGTCACTTTCAGTGTGGGAAAGTTCAACTCGAATGTCCGCAGATACTACTACCTCTATCCTCCTTCCCATAACCAATTTTCCTAGTTCCAGCACAATGCATTGCATAAATAGGGGTCATCCCCTGAGTGCTGGTCCTAACAACAAAAAAATAAAAAAATTCTATGGAACAGCCTCTTCAAAAATCTCAAATTTTAAAACAAGAAAAAAATTATCAAGGAACTGGAAATTTCTACTGCTATATAGTGCTACTCCTTGACATGTTTTGTTATTTAACATAAATATATTTCTAGCTTTCCGAAAATTTTAAAAAGAGGCTTCCTTCAAATCTTGCTTGAGCACCAGTGAAATGCGCTTGGAAACCAGTTTACCACTCTACAATTAATTTCAGTGTAACTATTAGAAACATTTAACATTTCAAACAGCAGACTTATGCAATTGTATTCGCCTGGTTAATACAATTTTCCACTAAGATATTTCTCAATGTTCATAATAAGTGTGAATGTGACAAATTAAAAAAAAAGTGCAAAATAAAATAGTACGAAGTTTTAAATTAATTCAGTGTCTTATAATTTAGAAATTCATGGTAATTAAATCGTCTAGTTTGATGTTAAAACAGTGGAACAAAAAAGCTTTCGTACAAATTGCCATTGAAGTACAGGGGGGGGGCAGAATGAGCTATATGGTTTGAGTTCTTTATAACTTTTTTATTTATTATTTTTTCTCAAAATTTTTTTCAACATTTTGTGAAGAAGACTTGGGAAATTAATTATGAATCATTACACGATCGAACAACGTATATGAAGCTTTGTTAGTACAATATGGTAACATACGTAACTGAATTCTTTCTTAAGTCGACTTAGCCGGTTGGTTATCGATTGTGACCACAGATTTTTTAAATTAAATTATTTCCATAATATATTCATGAGTTATTTCTGTGCCGTAAATACATTTGCAAACAATTAAAGAACATTAGCTAAAAACAAATTCAATAAATGGCTCGATACTATCTTAACTAAGGCGACAAGCCACTGATTGATATAAATATCCATCATAAATTAACATAAAATGATAATGAAATATTTTACCAATTTGATACATGCATACTTATGTATGTTAATACAAGGCAAACTAACATTAAGGTGGTATATAAAAAAAAAATGCAAAAAACTGCGACCAACAATTTATTTAGCCTACCTTAAATCTTTAATGTTAACGAACTAAAACACAGAAAATAAGACTAGTTTTACATTTTCGGTAGTGATTTTCCCTTATAGCTACCCACAAGAAAAATTTAATGCTAAAATCATCGAAAAAAGTCAATTTTACATTCTTCGGTATTGATTTTGCTTCATAGGTGTTTCATGTTAATTCAACATGATTTTACAATTGCCTTTAAAGAACAATTTTCATTTTGAAATAATTATATTTCACGTTGATTTAAAATTTCATCACAGTTAGAGCAAAATTAATTTGATACTGAAATAATACTAAGAATCATGTTGAATCAAAGTTGCTTTAAGTTGAAACTACGTGAATTTGATACTGAAATAACACGAGAAATAACACGAAGAATCATTCATGAAGAATCAAAGTTATTTCAAATTGAACACAACATGAGTTTAATGTTAACGATTTTATTAATTACACTGCCTCACATATTGATACTTTTTCTTTCTGTTCTCAATAAAACTAAAATGTTTCTAATCAGTTTGATGCGCTAAAAAAAAACTGTGTCCTCAGGTTGTTCCTCTTATTGCGAGATTATTTTATGGGCTACCTAATATTTCCTCTAGGTACACCAGTATATTTCACTTTAACTCGAGAACAGTATGTCCGATTTCGACCAACAATGCATCAACAGATGCATGATTAAACTACCTTAACTACCTACACAGAAAAAAATAGACAATAATTATATTCAATAAAACCATTTTATTAAAAAAATATGAATTTCAATAACATTTATCTTTAACATAATAAAATATTTCGTTGTAAAAATTTCTTTTCCATGCCGGTTAAGTACTTAAAACAAGTTGTATCCCATAAAAAAATAAATGGGATATGGCTCAGCTAGAGAGTGTATGCTTTACGTCCGGAAAGCCCGGGTTCGTATTCCAGCCATGTCAACATTTTTTTAATTTATATATATATTTTTATTTTGAAATAATTTTGTTATCAATATAGGGGAATTCTTTACCACAGGAAATTTGAAAAAAAAATTATTGAATACCGGGATTTTTGTTATCAAAAACGAAACTTATTTTTTTCTTTGTAACTAACTATATAAGTACAATTAGGTGAAAAATCAGGGGTTTTTTTATGAAAAATAATTTTTTTTTCGAAAAGCTCTTAAGAAATGTAAAAATGCAAAACTAAAACTTTTAAATATATGTGGTAAGGACAGGTTTCTTACAAACAAAATAAAATATAAGTTATGAAATACGATGGACAAATATTGATTTTATGCACATTTCAGTGAAGGAACTCAATTAATAAAAATCACAATTTCTATACAACAGTAAAATTTTGATTTATGGGCTGTGAATGTGTGTTATTTGAAAATCACAATTTTTACATGTTTACATTTTCATGTATACTTAAAAAAACCGAAGTTTGACTTAGGTAGAAAAATAAAAATTAAAAAAAGAACATGAAGAAAAATAAAGTAGCGGCAACTCTTAAATTTGTTGTGACAAAACAGCAAATTAACATCAATTAAGTATTTATTTAATTCTCGTATGCAATTTTCAAGAAAAAGTTGTGTATACTCATACGTAGTGATAAGCAAAATACATATGAGCACTGATGATGGAAATATAGTGGCTTCCAAAAGCAGCGTTGTTATGTTCTGCTGTGTATGTGGAAAAATTAATTGATGCTTTTCCCTTGTTCCTTGGAATGTGAATAATGGCTGATTCTTTCTGAATATAACGTTACGAGCCTTAGCCTAATAATCAATTCAAAAGCAATTAAGTTCGAAAAAATCATATTAAATAACGAATAATTTTTAATATAATTAACATAAAACATATAATATATTATATAAAAGACCGCCCTATTAAAAAATCGTCTATAGTAAATAGAACAATGCAAAAACCCACGGACACTGTTATAAATGCCACATAGAGACGGGAAATGATCGATAAGAAAATTAGTCCACAGATTGTAAATACTGACAGCAAAAAAAAAATGTTTTACACAAGTACGTACATACATATGTATGCATGTATGTGGGGAGTTCTTTGATATTTGTGTAAATATTTAATTTGTTAAACAACTTGTTTTTTTTTTGTATACTGTGGGAAAAAATGTATTACTTGCATACGCAACATGCAATATTTAATTAACTAAATTATACTTAAATAAATGTAAAAAGTCTTATAATTATAGTTAGCAGCCGAAACTAATAACAGTATCATATTTATATCGGTAGTAGTTTCGGAAACTATTTTTAAATTATATCGGCTAATAGCATATGAAAGTATTATGATTTAAATTATAGAAAATAGTAAAGGGCCCTTAAATAAGTCATTAGTCCTAAATTTTAATTTTATAAAATTGTAATAATTTTTAAAATTGCTAGTTTGCATTGCGAACGGACGCCCAATAAAATATAATTAATATATTGGCTTTTTATATCATATGAAATAAGTCCCTTATTATTATTACTGCACTTTAGACAAATATTTTCGATTTGGAAAAGATCTGCTTGAATAGTGGGGGTATTTTGCCAACATTTTGCATGTAGATTTGTGATATGGATTCTCTTCACCGGTCACTACTCATAAACATTTTTTACCATTCCCATTTTCACCAGTCATAGGACAAGTACGTTCAAAATAATTAGTGCAACATTTATCGCGGGGTGTTTATTGAGTTATTAGGAAGTTCCCATGCGCTTTTCACTGGGACTAATGCAGATCATTAGAGAGCTTCTACCCAAAAATCTTATGGAAACGTAAGATTATATGAAAGTCAAAACATGAGCTTCATAATCAATCGCGATTTTTATTTTCACATTTTACCATTTACCGGAGCAGATACAGCTTGAATTTTTGACGCAAGAGGTTTTAACTGAAAGATACTATTTTGCAAAATTTCTTTTAGAAACTCAATACAAATGAAGTATATTGGCTGGCTTTTTCTGACTCTAAGTCTAGTTAGTTGTAAGAAGTCATTGAAAATAGCTGTAAGAACAACAAGAGCTACATATTCTTCTCGCAAACAATAATGAGTACTGTCAATAAAAATGCATTTGAAGAATTTATGAGTGATGACCATGAAGAGCATTGCTGTAAACAGTTTTGGTTATACAATTACCATTGACTAAAGAATTTATGAAATATTTTTCCCTAAAATTTTTGAAGTTATTTGTTTTATCTGTCAAAAATACCATTTCAGCTTGACAAATTACATTTGAGCTTGTAACTTGACAGCATCTAAAATATATTGACAATCAAGCTCATTCAAGCACGTCTGGCAAGCCTTCCTCTGCTGCTTTGGAATAACAGCTGCGTATGTTTCATAGTTCATTATTTATTAATCATACGACCCAGCACTAATCCCAGTACCAATCATAATTATCAACAACGCTTGAAAATATGCTAAAAGGTGCCCACATTCAAGCTCTTCCGGTAAATGGGGCACTTTTAGAAGACCTGCGCGATACTGCTCCACACTCATAGTAAGCTCTTGGGCAGTACAATAATATAATAAAACTGAAGTTGGTATGTCCAATTCTTTCTCAGGGAAGGAGGTATAGCGGGTGGAATTTGACAGATACATAGAAAATACGCAATTTAAACTAATAAATCTGACAAAATGGACACTTCTAGAAGACCTGCGTGGTACTGCTCCACACTCGTACAATAATAAACTACAGTTGGTATGTCCAATTGTTTCTTAAGCATAAGTGACGGACTTAAAGCACCAGAGCAACTTAGAAGTTTTTGGAACGATTTTCCGTCATCCCACGTCAAATTTGGTTTGTAAACAGACCGGTTTCGGCTATGTGCCATCTTCAGTGTTCTATTGAATACTAAATCGTTTTTCTGTTGTACGTTGTTTCTTTTATAATTCGTTTGTATACCTAACTTCCTTCCTTGATCCCTTTTGTATTCTGCTCCCTATTTCTCTCTCTCCCGCTCTTTCTCTCTCTCTCTCTCTCTCTCTCTCTCGCCTCTATATGCTTTTGTGTGTCTCTACCTGCTACCTGTTTCTCTTACTATTATGTTTGTGTTTAATATTTGGTTTATAATCTGCTCTATTAGTTATCAGTTGTTCTATCCCTACGTAGGTAATAATCCGTAATTGTACGTTTCTGGGTAATCCTTTTGTCTTGTTCATTTTCTACTATGTTGCCTGGACTATTGTTTTCTTTTGTGTAAAAATATTTTAAAGGTTCAAATATTACGTCTGAAGCAGTGTTTATTTGTTCATTTATTATTCTTCCGTCAAATATTTTTTGCTTGTATATTTCCATGTTCTCTAATACGTTCAGTCGCCGTCCTTTATGTTGTGAATGTAATAGTTTAACTGTTTTTCTAATATGTCCTGGTGTACATTTGTTGTCGAATATGTGGTTTGCGAAATTCGATTCTGGTGTTATTCCTGGTTCTCTCAGTTTCTTGTTGTAGTCTCTCATGTGGTCGCGAAATCTTGTTTTTATCTTTCTTCCAGTTTGTCCGATATAACTGTGTTGGCATGTGCAAGTTAATTTGTACACTCCTTATTTATCTAGGAAGTCTGTTTCGTTTGTTCTGTTCTGTAGTATTCTACCCAAGTTGTTTCTTGTTTTGAATGCTGTGTTAATGTTGTGTTTTCTAAAAAATTTTGCCAGTTTGTATGTTGATTTTCCCATATACGTAAAGGTAGCCCAGGTTTTCTTTTCTTGTTCCTGTTCTCTGTTCCGTTTCTTACTTGCCTCGATATCCTTTCTAATCTTGTCAACTAGGTCTTTTTTATATCCGTTCTTTTCCGCTATATTATATATTATTCCTAACTCTTTCATATGGGCCTCACGTGTTAGGGGTATTCGTTCAAGTCTCGTTATTAATTGCCTAATTGCTGCGTTCTTATGTTGTTGAGGATGGTTTGATGAGTTGTGTATTATTGTATCTGTAGCGGTTGGGTTTATGTATATTTCGTATTCAATTCTATTTAAGCTCTTGTTTGCCCTAATCGTTAGGTCTAGGTAGTTTATTCTTTCGTTCTCCTCCACTTCCATTGTAAATTTTATGTTTTTGTGTTGTTTGTTCAGTAGATCCAGAATTTGCTCCTCCATATTTCCTTCTATTACACATATAACATCGTCCACGTATCTTGCATAGAATGTTACCCCAAAATTTGTTTTTAACTCTTCTACGTATTTCTCTTCTAAATTTTGCATAAATACTTCCATGAGTATTGCTGATGTTGGATTTCCCATTCCTAGTCCGTTGATTTGCCTATATGTGCTATTGTTGAATTTGAAGTAATTTTGCTCCAATGTGGCTTTTAGCGTGCTTGTGAGTTGCATTGAAAAATCCACGTCTTCTGTTTTATTGAGTAGTGTTAGATGTAGAATGTTTATTGTCACTGCTGTTGGGATTGATGGATATAAGTCTTTTATATCAAATGAGACTAGTTTAGTATTTTCTGTTATCTGTATGCTCCCTATCTTGTTAACTAATTCCGTGGTGTTGGCTATTGTGTGTTTATTCTCTAGGTCCAAAGTATCTTTCAGTATTGTTTTTAAATATTTCGATAGTCTATAGCTCGGAGCAGATTTATAATTAATTATGGGTCTCATTGGCGTGTTTTGCTTATGTATCTTCGGTAAAGCGATCATAGATGGAGCAGATGGATTCATAAGTGTTAATGAATATGATATGCCTGGTTTTATTACTTTGGTTGCCTTTTTTATAAGTTCCTTTACCTTTGCCTGGTATTCGTCTGTAGGATCTTTCCTGATTCTCCTGCATTTAGTATCCACTATTAACTGTTCCGTTTTTTTAGAAGTTTTCATTCAATAGTAAAAAAAAACACATTTGTCATCATATTTCGTTAAATATTAGTTTTTCGAAAAAATTACATATACTAATTGTTGTTTGTGTTGATTACTTCTTTCGATTGGCATAACAAAAAAAATCAAAATTTCGATAAGAAGTCGCAAATTCCTTTTTTTTCAGATTTGGTTCACTGTATGGCGCCGATCAGCAAAGAAAAACTAATCATTTGACAACGGAATGAAAATAACATCGAGTAGGATGTTATTGTTGTTGTTGTTGTTGTTGTAACAGCTCTGCTGTCGTTGTCGGGAGTTCTTTCCTGTAATTAAATAGAGATTAATTATTTGTGTTATGAGTGTCATTAGGTTGGAGTGGGAGCTGGAAAAACCTTGCCACCTCAATTGGTCTTAGCCATAGGTCTATGGGGTTGCGGGATGTAGACCTATTGGAGCATTTGAACAAGTGTTCAGTGTCGCGCGGGCCTTGGAGACAATCCGTGCCGGTGACTATACGTTCTTGGTAGTAGTTGAGTATACTGCTCCAGCCGGCTCTTAGTTGTGCCAGGGTTGTTCGAGATTATCTAGGGAGTTGCCGCTTACTGTCCGAAATCGCAGGTGGGTGGGTATTAAGGACTTTATTGCATCTATAGCTATCGAGTAGATTGCTGTCGATGCTGTATCAACGAAATATCATATTTTTACATGTAATTCCGTTTCAGTTTGTGTTTTATGCCAGTTAAAAGGAAAATGATTTAGAAACGAGACAGTGACGAACAGCGACGTGTTACAGTTTCAGTTTTTGTTTTCGCCGCCGATTACGGTGTATGTGGAAATGCACCTTAAGCCGATCAAATTCAAGTTCTAAACAACGTCGACTGCTGAGCAATTCCATTTAGCCGGATGTTACCATTTTACACACATATTTTGTTATAAATCAAGAATATAAAATTTTTTACTTAAAAAAGGACATTAAGCTTAAAGTCGTTCAATAACGGATAGACTCTGATATAATACGGTTTCTACTCAGAATGTTCTTAGTTTTAAAGAATTATGACTTTCAGTATAAATTCTGTAAAATTTCGAATATGAGGTACACAATAATTTTGGTATAGATATCTGTTCAAAGTGTTTTTAATTGTATTATGTATTTACTGTTTGAAAAAAAAATATTTTTCTTATAAAAACATTTTTAAAATGAGACGGGTGTGACCGACGGGTGTGACCGGCGGATGTGACCGACGGGTGTGACATAGAACAAAAAATAAATAGCAAAAAAAAGTATATTATTTTCAGAGATAACGGTTTTAATTAAATTGAGAAAAGGAATAAAAGAAAATCTGAAATAAATATTAAACATACAAAGAGGGAGAGCAAAATGTTTCTTGCATGATCATTTAAAAGTGCCTCAAATTGATTAAAAAATATTAAATAATGTATTTTTTTATTTTTTCTATAATTGGCACTCTCTAAAAAAACATCAAGTGAGAGATTTTTTATTAAAAATGAGAAAATTATTTTTTCATTGCATAGGGCCGTTTTACGTGGAATCACTCTGCTGTAAATTTGATTAAAATCGATTGATTCGTTCGAGAGATATCGTTGACGAAAATTGTCGAAAAAAGCGCTTTATTTTAATAGCTCCAATATCTATTTTCGCGATTCATTTACTTTTTTCGGACCTAAAATACTGCGTGGAATGTCGTACATTTTATGTAAACTGGTTAAATGGTTCGAGAGATATAGTTGTCGAAATTTGTTGAAAAATGTTTTTTAAATTGCTCAAAAAATTTATATATTTTCCAGGTCTTTGTTTCCAATTTTACTGCCTTATTCTAAGATTGAATATTTCTTCAGTTAAATTTATAAATTTATATTAAACCCCTTTTAAAGTCCCATAAAATATTGCTGGAAATCTATTTAAGAATTTCTTTTGTATCGAAGATATCCGTATCCTATGAAGGATATCCTCGAAAAAACTAAAAGGCATCAAGCAAACATCACTTTATTTGTTTATTTTTTTTTCTCCTTTCTATTACTGTTACCAATAATAAAATGCATAAAAACTAATATTTTTACATACGATAATAAATAGCAAAAAAAAAATATAGTGAATACAAACAAATATGAAGCTGTAAAAATGAGATGAATAATGAAATTGCGACCATTTTGTGTGTTGGTTAGTATGAGACGAACATGCCATTTCATGCATCAAGTCCATATTGTTTGCATATTGCATTTTGCAACAGCCTTCACAAAAACTCCTACTTCCCTTTTTGTAGTTTTTTCATAAAAAACAATGCTCGTGGTAACATGAAGCCAGAAATTATGACAAATTGATTAGGGAGGTTTGAAGCGTTGACATTTGATTGGAAACTTTTTATTCAAAAGTGTATTTAATGGACAAGAGTTCTTAAAATTTTAACATGCATACATACATACATACATGCACATGTACACACAAATGAGCGTAAATGAGTAGCTTATTTTATTTATTTCTTATGAAATATGTTTTTCTGACAGTCACCCACTACCTTAATGATAGTAATATGTATTTGTTATAGTTCTATTAAAATTATTATCATCTATAATGCAATATTATTAAGAAATACCAATTTTAAAGACATTTTCATAGTAAAAACGTAATATTTTATTAGATATCTCATAATGAAACGAGTTGCTATAAATTTGAACAATAAAATATTGTTTACAAAACAAAGAAGTTATTTGCAATATGTCAAATATGTGAAATTAACTTAAAACCAAATGTCTACAATATGAACAAACATATCGATGGTATTGCGTAAAAAGAGACAATTTGCTGTACAGAATGGTGTGAGATTGGCCCTTTGTACGCAACTCCATCGATATGTCCAGTCCCTATTCAAACTTTTGATAAATTTACTTCTACGCTCATCCGAGAAGAATTAGACCTGAAAAGCTCATGGGATCGCCCGATATTACATTTTTACCAGTAAACAATTTAATTAAAATTTTATACTTACATCGATTAAAACAATTTTTAGTTCATTACAGTAATTAAAACTTTAATAGAAATATTTTTCGGTTTTCTATTCACTGATAAACATGGTATGTATTGTGTTCAAAATTTCACGTGAAATGCTGTCAAAACACATATAAAAAAAATTGCCATGAATTAAATATTCATGAAAAAATGTTGCGTAAGTGGTACTCCGTTTTTCTTATGAAATGCATTGGCAACATTTTAAATTTCAGGCGAAATAATATGAGGGGCACATGTGTTAGTATGGAATTTACAACAAACACATGAAGATTATAACAAACGTGCATGTCAAATTTTTCGCATGAAATAATCAATGTTGCCAACATTTTTGCACAAATTTGAACACAGTACCAGGCTATAATAACAATGAAATATTAATTAATTTATTTTTTAATGCAAATGTTTAATAAGACTTTTACTTTTCTTCCAATGCGGTTTGTTTCTGCAGTGTTGTCTTGACTAATCAAGAGAACACTGAAAATGGCACGTAGCCGAAACCGGTCTGATTACACTATACAACAAAATGAAACTTTTGTCATTACCTTTGATCTCTACTATATATTGTTGATGTGTTATGGTCCCCTAACTACAAAAAGAGTCAAAATTAAAAATTTTTATTGATTCGTTTTTTTATATTATTTTTTTTCTAAGATTTTGGATTTTTAAGAAGCTGCTGCACCGATTTCATCATAGCTTGGGAACGGGTGGTCCAAGTTTATTACCAAAAGTACTAAAAAACTTGCAATAAAATTACCTTTAAGCCGTCATAACATAATATTTTTTTATAAACTCAATGGTTTCAGAATTATTCGGACCCCAATGATGAAAAATATATTTTTTTATGCAAAATTGAAATATTTTTATTTTTTGAAATATGATAAAAAAATCAAAAATGGCTAGAACTTACCATTTTTATTAACTGATCATAAAGCTACATTTTGAAGCGTTTTTTAAAGTCGGTCAGACTGCTGTAAAACTTTCCTGCGAATGAATCGTACGAGCAGGGCCTTAAATGAACATTTTAAGGGAGCACAGTTTTTCCTCAAGAAATAGCATATTTCCCAATAATAACTAATATGTATGTACGCATGTAAATTAATATGAATAAGTACATACATATTATGTATAACAATTTGTTGATATAGTCAGCCATACCTTCCCCGCATGAACTGCATGCATGTTCATGTTGCATATTGCTGCCCCTCTAGTAGTGAACACATTTACTTCCTTTCTTATTTTTTCGTTCGTTTTTATAAATACATAGATTATGGGTTGTTTGACAAATGTCAGTTTAGTTAGAAATTGTTATAAAACAAACAAACAACAACAACAACAACTAAAATTAGAAAAGACCTTAAATATAATATGACACCCAACTTATTGTCAAGAGAGGCAAAACGTATGTTAAGTGACTTTATAACAATGACGTTAAAACTGTTTTTTTTAAGCTTAGTGAAAATCAAAATCCGACACAAAGACTGTAAATACTTGTACACACATGAAAAAAAACGTATGTATATACCGGAAATCTCTTCAAATTCAAATGCATTTAATAGAAGACTCCTACTGCCAATAATAAAAATGATCCCATCATCAATTATGCCATCACATGAAATCGTAGCTGCTCATCCCTCATCAATGAAATGAAATGAAATGAAATACGTAAAATGGCAAAATGGAATTGTGATATAAAATGAATAAAACGATTTAAGCGTTAAAGTATTTTGATCTCGTTTTATACTCTTCGACAATAATGTTAAGAACCCACGAAAAAATAGATGATAACATGTGTAGGTGTTAGAAGATTTTAGATCGAATCATCTTCGAAACAAAATAGAAAATAAGTTAAAATCGACTGGGGCATACAACTAGAGAAGAGGTGACTATAGTCAGGGATCCTTGTTAGCATTTTATGAAATTAATTATCAGATTCGAGTCTTTTTCGACTCCTCTGCGCGATGAAAAATAAGAATATGCGCTCGTTTTTGAGTCGAATATGACTGTTCTTTCGGGAGAAAATGGTACTCTAGCCGCGACTCTTCTGAGAGACTCTCTTATGACTAGCGTTTCTGGTCAATTGCGACTCATCTTCGACTCATTTTTGAGCAAAAAAAAATTAGTCACATTTCGATCATCTGCATGATCAATTTATGATTGCGCACAAGTCGCTTTTTAAGCATTTGTGAGAGTCATTTTCTATTAATCACTTTTTGATCATCCAGGGAGTCATAAAAGACTCAGTTTGGTGATGCTAAGTGGGGTATGTACTTCCCAGCGGTAAATTGCAGGAGTAAAGAGGCCTTCTAGGAAGCCTGCTTAGCAGACACAAGGCCTAGCAATCTGCATTCCACACTCATTTCATTTTTACCGATGATGTCTTTGCAGCGCAGGCATTCCACAGTCACTTCCCAATGTAGCGATTCTTACAGGCCTCTTCTGGCAGGCCATTTTGAAGGCTATCTAAGGAAGGTCTGCTAAAAAGTAAATGGAGGTACACATATTTTTTCAGTATGTATTTTCATAGCGTCTT
Organism: Panzeria rudis; assembly: GCA_956483635.1. Lineage (NCBI taxonomy): Eukaryota > Metazoa > Arthropoda > Insecta > Diptera > Tachinidae > Panzeria > Panzeria rudis. The sequence continues at coordinate 172,467,387 of OY101448.1, forward strand.
CTTTCGGTTTGATTAATGTGATATTTTATTTCGAACTATTTCTTTTCATCCCAAGTAATTTTTTATACATTGAATTAAACGTGATGTAGGTAGTTCCAGCGGAATAATTATAAAATAATCAGCTCCGACATAATAACATGAAAAATTAAGTTGATGCTAATTTTTCCCTTGTTCCTTGGAATATTAATCATGCCCAATTCATTTTAAATATAACGTTAGGAACCTTAGCCTAATAATCAATTTGAATTCACAAAGCAAATACGTTCGAAATAATCATATTAATAAGCAATTAGCTACTGGCTTGAGCTTTTCACATGCTTACATGTTCATATATACTTAAGTATAAAAGCAAACCAAAAAAGTTTGTCTTGAGTAGAACAAAAAATCAGAAAAATGGGAATGAAGAAAAATAAACCGATGGCAACGCTGGGAAAGTGCATTTAATATCAGCTTGAGAGTGATTTAATTCTCGTATTAAATTTTCACGAAAAAGTTGTATATATAAGAATTAAAATCACATTCAACAGAGCCACCTGACAAGTGGTGATAAACAAAATACATATATTCCGGCGGAATAATTAATTATAAATTAATCAGCTCCGACGTAATAGCAGCATGTGTGATGTCTCTTGTATGTAAATTTCAGTCTTATATACAAATTACATGCGAAAAAAGAATACGAGAATGTTTGTTATTTCCAAAACACTTTTTAATTTTAAATCTAAGCATACAATACTCCTTCCATCTTAACTGCTTAATCAAAAAATAAATAAAAATAAGGTACTACTTCCATCTTTGCTTTTACAATAAGGCTGATTTTTACCACTAGGTTGTAAACTGCTGGACTGATTTTCTTCAAACATATGTAGCTCTCGATTAAGCCACTTTTGAAACAAAATTTCAAATTTCTTAAAAAGTTTGCATATTAAAGAACTGCGATGAGCTTCATCAGAGGGACACTAATCCATCTTTCCTTTTACAATAAGGCTGATTTTTACCTCTAGGTTGTAAACTGCTGGACTGATTTTCTTCAAACATATGAAGCTCTCGATTAAGCCACTTTTGAAACAAAATTTCAAATTTCTTAAAAAGTTTGCATATTAAAGAACTGCGATGAGCTTCATCAGAGGGCCACTAATAAGTGGTGAAAGCAGAGATACACATGGCGGCTTCCACAAACAACGTTAATCTGTTTTGCTGCTTACGTTGAAAAATTAAATTAATGTTGATTTTTTGTGACTCCCGATTTCTTATGACTCGATATATTAAGCAGAAGTGTCAAGTATAGTCCATAAATGGGTAAGATATGGTTAAAAAGAAATGTTATTAGCAACAGAGCAGCAAAGCGACATAGAGATCAAGCGGCATAGGGACAGAGTAAATTATGTGAAATGTGAAAACGACAGGAAAAATGTCTTCAAAACTTCTACAAAAAATTTTCAATAAAAAATGTTTGTCCATAAAAAAAATTTCAATAAAGAAAACTGTTTGTAAGAATAACTCTTTAAGAATAATATTTTTTAATCGTTAATTGAACAGTTTTGTTTATAAGAGAAATATTAACAACCATATAAATTCAAAGATGGCCACCTCAGTTATGCTTTTAAGCCTAAAAGCTTTGAAACAGTTGTAAGTAACAATACCACAGCATGAATATTCATTAAAGCTATTTTTAAAATTCGCACATAAAATTTAATGGAACAAAAAGGACCAATCAGATTAACATCTTAAATATTTAAGGACAGCAGGGAAGACTAGTCATATGAAACATTTTGCTTTTAAATAATATTTATGTATGACGGTTAAAAGCAACGTAGAAAACTTTTCATTTGTTTAATTGCACAGGTCTACAAAATATTTTGCTTGTGGCTTCTGAGTTAATTTGGATACATGTGGTAATGAGGTTCAATGCCTATAAATTAGTTTTTTTTTTTAATTGACTCTGGTTCCCGGGATATACCATTATATAAAAAAATTAAGGAGGATGCAGCAAATAATTTGGGATAACTGGAGAACTGGCTGTGCGATTTATCTAAATTAAATATAAGAAACCTGGAGATAAAATTACCTTTAAATTATATTAATTACCTTTAAATTATATTCGGAAGATTTAGGCAAAAGACCTATTTCTTAAAGCAAAATCTTAAAATGTTTGTTATTGGTTAACTGCCTGTTTCACTAAGTGCGTACGATAGTTTGTTTTTTTTAAACTATATTGAAAAGAAAAATCAAAAAATAAAACTATTAATCATGCCCAATTCTTTCTGAATATAACGTTACGAACCTTAACCTAATAATCAATTTGGACTCACAAGCAAATATGCCCGAAATAATCATATTAATAAATAATTCTTGCAAAAAAAACCGACTACAAAATAGGCGTGGCACCGCCCTCATATTTTATCATGCAGTTTTACGAGAACTAATTGGGTGTGCGAAGTGTCATAAGAATCGGATAAGTAGAAATTACTAAAATGCTTATTTACTTTTCATGGGCATGGTACTGCCCACTTTTCTAAACATAATGTTGTATTGTAACGATAACTGAAGGTGTATGCAAAGTTTCATAAGAATCGATTTCGTAGAAGTTGTTGAAAAAGAAAATTTACTTTGCATGGGCGTGGCACAGCACACTTTTTTATCCTGATTTACTATTTAAACAGAAGCTTAATGTGTGTGTAAAGTTTCATAAGAATCGGTTGAGTAGAAATAGTTGAAAACGAATGTTTATTTACTTGCATGGACGTGATCCCGTCCACTTTTCAACGGGACGTCCACACTTTTGAATAGAGAAAAAAATTCGAAATCGGTTCAAAAATTGCGGAGTTTTGAGGGAACGTACATAAAAAAAATCATGACGAATTGATAAGCTTTCTCCTTTTTTTGAAGTCGGTTAAAAATGAAATATGTTTTGTATTTTGTTTTCAATATATTAATAAGAACAAAAAACGGTCGTTCGCATTAGAGGAAAAAAAATTGCAATATATTAAATTATTTTAATTATGTGTCAATTGAGCTCTTAAATTATATACTTACATGTGTTTCCAACAAAATGTTCTATATCTATATATGTATGTAATTAATAGATGAGACCATTTTTTGTGATGCAGTTTATACTGACATTATACACCTGATTGTGGCAAAACTTCTACCGTTTTAAAGATATTTATTGACAGATGTGTACAATATATATTTTGCTAAGATCGGTTCAGTATATTAGGAGCTATAAGATTTTAAATTTGCTACTAATACATGTGCACATAATACACATGCATGTATTAGCTAGCTTAAGGTAAAAAAAAACAAACAAAACATACACGCGTGTTTGTAGTTCTTACTTTTGGAAATATAATAACAACTCAGCAAACATATTTTGCCGATTTCGTCCGAGGAAATTCTGAACACTTTGCCGAAATGTCTAAGAGTTCTTGAAATTTTTCGAGTGAAATTCTGAAGGAGTTTTTAACATGTCTGAACAATATGGAAAAAATGTCTGGCAAAACATCAGAAATTTTCCGATTTATCTGATACATTCTACATCTTATTAATTTCGCTAATTCGGTGCTAAAATTAGTAATATATCAGAAATGTCATGTAAAAGTCGCACATAATAGATACAAAATGTTGTAATTACTTTGTTTCCGTAAAATCTATTAAAAACTTAAAAAATTAATTGTTCTACTGTTATATGGTAGTCGTGATTTTTATCAATTGAGTTCCCTTTTATAATTGAGATAAAATCAATCATCAATGAATGCATCGATTTTAATTTATGAGCAAACAATTTGAAAATTTGCTTTGAAAATAACGCGTGTTAGCAATAACATTTCAAAGAGTGGCATCACCCTTATATGAGACAGCCTGTGTTCATAACACAACTTCGAAAAAAGCTACATTCGAATTTCACGGACCAGCTGTTTGAACAACTGTTTACAATTTATTTTTTATAATCGGCGTCTTTTCACAGAATTTAGCAAGAAATTGCAATATAATTAAAAAAAATTAATATAATAATTAAAAAACTGTGACAGAACAACTAAGAAAATTTTACTAATAATATGAATAACAAAATGTAAAAGAAAAAATTTATTTAGAAAGTAATAATCAAAAAAATTTCAACAAACAATTACCAATGGATGCCATTCTACCATTTAAAATAAAAAATGAACAAAAGTTCTTTGAAAGTGCCTTAAAAGTGGGCTACAACGAAATGGAAATAGTAAGTATCCTCAAATACATAATTATTTAATTAATATTTCATATTATATTGTTTAAATTTTAGATCAAGTTTGTATATGTCGTGCAACAAAGTGACTTGGACATATTTGGTAAAATGCATGACGAACGCATTAATATTCTTCTCTACGGCTGGGAACTGTGCGAAGACTACAAGCAAAAACTTAATCCTAACGAATGGGAGCTGCCTGAAGAATTGGAAACTGTTTTAAAATATTTAGTGTCCTGGAGCATGGATATATGGTTTAGCAAAGAGTGGGATAGATGTAAATATCTTCTCAAAACTGCTTTAATACATAGTCTAAATCGTGCTCGAGATTTGTTGATGCGTATGCCGGACATGATGCAAATCAATTGGGACTTCTTACTTCTGTATAATTTAAAGCCGTGGAATGTTTTGTATTTGAAAAAGATTACAGTGACTAAGGAAAAGACGATAGAGAATGGTGCCAATTCTATTGAGACGGAAGAAATGCCAGCAACTGATGAGGGTAAGTTCAGTGGTACGGTTCTATAAAATTTGGTTTGTGTACACAAATTAAATTTTGTTTAAACGCAAATGTGTAGTACATGCACATACATATAAGGGTAGGGCCGCAAGAATGTTTTAAAAACACACGTTATGGCTTTTTAAGCTTAATTTATCATTTCAACTTTATCTGATATTTAAGAAAACTATTTTCATCTCTACTGCCCCTTTCCCAATGAAAGTCAAACATTGATTATAATAAGAAGTAGAGCATGAAAACTTTCTGCAAACGTTTCATGCGAAGACACAAACTTTTAAAATATTTTTCATCGTTTTGTAAATGAGCAAAACCAAAACAAATACTTTTGCAGTGACAAAGTTTGCAATCAAAACAATTGGCTTTTCGTTCATCTGCTTACTTTAATATCTCGTTGCTACATCCTGTCTATTAGCTTTAAGTATTTTGATGGCATAATTTTAAATAAAGAAATATTGAATTACTCGACCTGCGTCTCCTTACCATCGATATACAATTAAAACAAGCTGCAATCAACCCAAAAGCAGAAATGTATTTTGTTGAATGATTTATTGTATTTAGCACATTCTTTACTATAATGAGGAAATCAATAGGGAAACGTTTGCAAACGTATTTTCTACATTTTGTTCTTTCTCATTCTTTTCTAGCTGCGTACATTTAAGTTAATGTACATTTAGTGCACACAAGCAAAAACAATACAAAACTAAATGCGACAATCGCTACTATGATAAAAACTTAAATTGGACCGTTTTATCTAGAAAAGGCTGTCAAACGAATCGCTTCATTCAGAATATCGTGGAAAAACAAGCCTTTTATTTACAATAGCGTGGAAAATTAATGGGTTTATTTAGAATATGCATAGAAATGAAGCGGTGTATTTAGAATAGACTTTAAAATGGAGCGGTTCATTTCGGATAATCTGCAAACTGAACCGGTTCATATAAAATAGTCTGAAAATTGAAACGGTTCATATATAATAGTTTGAAAATTAAACGGTTTATTTAGAATATCCTAAAATATAAGAGTTTCATCTAGGATAGCTTGAAAAATTAACCGGCCAGCAAAATTAACTGGTTGATTTAGAATGATCTGAAAAATGAACCGGCTCAACTACAATGGCCTGAAAATTTACCCAGTTCGTTTAGAATCGGCTGAAAAATTATCCGTCTAATTTAAACTAGCTAGAAAACAGAACCAGTTCATTAGCGTAGCCTAAAAAATGAACCGGTTCATTAGTAGTAACCTGAAAAATTAATCGTTTCATTTAGAATGGCTTGTAAAATGAACCAGTTCATTTAGGATAGCCAAAAAATAACCAGTTCATATAGCATATCCAGAGAAATGAACAAGATCAACTAGGATAGCCAGAAAAATGGAATGGATTATTTAGTATAGCCTAAAAAGGAATTGTTTTATTTTTTGTCTTAAAAACTAATCTGTTCATAGAGAATAGGCTGCAAAATGAAGCGGTACACAGCAGAATATAACAACACTGTTTTCCCTTATTCCTTGGAATATTAATGATGCCTTATTCGTTCTGAATATAACGTTACGAAACTTAGCTAAATAATCAATTTGATAATATTTATAAAAACTTTTTACCTTTTATATATACAGATATATCGTATGTTAAACTGGAACAATTGCCCATAATTGTACTTCGATTAATTAAAATATTTGATCAATCCTCCATTGACATGGTAAAAACTTTATGTATGCGCGTTATAACAGCTTGGAATAAAATTCATCAAACTGAATCAAAAACTTCAGGCTCTAGACGCCCTTATATACCTCCCGAAGATAAAAAATGTCTAATGTTAATATGCCACATCTACCTTATGGCTGTTTATGAATCAGATGATGTCAAAGGCTACGTCATTGATAATATGGTCGGTATAAAAACTCTCAAATATGTAATCCTTTATAATAATCCACAAATAAATTTCCATGCAGATCAACAATATTCGTTTCTATTATCAGGGGTTTCAGAACTCCTCTCATGCTATTGATAATCTAGAATATACACCCGCACGTTATATAGCTCTAACAAATATTCACTTGCGCGTTCAAAAACGTGATTTTTTTGATTTTTTTATTTGGAACAAATACGACACTTCTCTAGTCAATTTATTTGGCGTTGTCTCACAAGCCTACAAAAGTTATTTACTCGGCAATCTACTAATGGAACTCAACAATATGAACGAAGATGATTTTGCAGCCAATGCACCGCTTTACAAACGTCTAATGAATTCTTATGTAAATGAACGTGAAAAAAGCGAATTGTTTTTACTGAATGAATTGGATAAAATAGAAGCTCAACGTTATGCTCACAATGTTATACAGACTGTTCAAAATGTTACTGATTTCAAAAGCAAAATATGTAAAGGAAATCGCATGAGTAACATTGGTAATTATGAAAATTCAGATGATACTGTTGCACCGCTAGCGGATACAAGCATTGATAATAATAATTCTGAGATTAAAAAAGATGAAAAGGAAGAAATTAAAGAAGAAGTTGCTGGTGAAGAAATAGAAGATGAGCTAGAACGTGTTCGTGTTAAAGAAAGTGAACTACGTTTGGATCCAGTATTTCAATTTTTACCCAATAACGAAAGCATGCTTTATTATGTGTATGATGTTTTAGCGAAAAAGGTTAAATAATTTAAATTCATAACTTATATATGCATTTATATTAAAAAGAAACATTTTCTTTCTCTCAGGACTACACTGGTTGGCATTTTGCTAAAATTGTTGTACTTGTAAAAATAATTGGACTCGAACAAAACATGATTGAGACTTGGCGTTATCACCCTGGTCTAACCACCGATTTCATGTTAAATCTCGAAGTTAAACTTTCCGATCATTATGTTGATTTGGCGAAAATCTTTAAGAATCATCCATTCCTGGAACAAGAATTTTGGCTGACTGCATTCTATCTAAATCCCACTACTGAGATTTATGAAGTTATCAAACGTCTGGGCATGCGTAATAATCGTAAACGAACCGATGAACATACTAAACTTGTCATGAGCGTTGACAACATTGAAGCAAAATATGGTTTATTAAGCTCCACGATTGATGTTAAGGAACTTGCTACAATGGCGAATACCGATGATCCCACTAAAGATTATGATCCATTGTTTTCGGTTTTACATTCCTTACGATTACCAGATAGTTTGGTTAAAGATATGCTTACTGCCATATTTTTGCCTCGCAACAGAAGCTTTGCCTGGGCTGTTGATTGGGTCATATTGCGTAACCGTTGTAAAATAATTATGAACAGTTCGAAAGAGAAGAAACGTTTTGTCGATCTTAATATGGCCGAGGCGAACGAACGTTTGAAATATTTAATAATTGATTATGAAAAGTATAAGAATAGACCACAGCTGGACTATGGTACTATTGAGGCGGGCTATGAGAATCTTATGGCTAGTGCTGAATTCGATAAGGAGTCTGAGGAAGAGGAGGAAGACGAAGATGATTTTGAAGACGATGAAGATGAAATGTATGAAAGGAGAGGTGGAAACAGTACGGCTACTGCTGCCATTAAGAAGGAAGAGGAAAAAGTAGAAGGTAAAACAAGTTGCTAAGACTTTTTTTTTTAAAGAAAATAGAATTTTTTGTGGTGGAAAATTGGAGTAAGTTCCGTAGAGGCGGGTAATGTGGTATAACTGATTTTCTCTAAAACTAAGAGCATAGGCATATCCCTACCAATCTTAATAGTTTGATACTCTCAGAAAGTAAACTGCCAGGCCTACTATGTCGACACGATTCTTTCTTTCGTACAATTGACGTTTTTTTCTGCTCTGTTAAAAGTTTAATATTTTTTTTTAATTCTAAAAACAAGTGATTTAAATTTATTTATTTTAATTTTAAAGTCAAATGTACAAATTACGGCATTCGATATCTATCGAAATTTGTGTTTAAATTGTTGAAATTTCGATCGATCGCTGCCAAACCCTGGTTGTTTCTACAGAAAAACCGAAAAAGGCTTAAGCAGTATGTGTGTTTGTTAAAAAAATACAAAAGTGAAAATAAGCCACAGTTCCTATCCAAAAACTTTGGCTGTAAAAAGTACTGAGATCAAAATAAGCACCAAGTTCTTGATAGGTACAATACCATCTTATTTCTAGGCAACCTGTAAGCTTGGCAACATTTTCCCCATAATTATTTTCCATATTAGAAAGGCAAAAAAATATTGCCAAGCTAACAGGTTGCCTAGAAATGAGATGGTATTGTACTTATCAAGAACTTGGTCCTTATTTTGATCTTAATACTTTTTACGACCGAAATTTTTGGATAGGAACTTGGCCTTATTTTCACATTTATATTTTTGTGCGGATCTCAGTTATTTTTTTTTTGTAAGCTTTTATTTGCTACAATAAGTGCCCCATACAAATAAGGGGCATACAAATAAGGGGCACCCTGGCGTAGATGAAAAATTTCCGTTTTCACATTTTTCTTAGTAGTTTTCCATTAAGACCTAGGTTAGGTTAGGTTAGCTTGTGCAGGTTGCCAGTTTCAAAGATTTAAAAAAACAGCCCACTTGGATCCCTATAAGTCCCGTTGTGTTACCTGAAGCGGGAACATGAACAATAAGTAGAAACCCCTTACTACGTTTCCCTATTCGGATCAGCGTTGAACCAACCCGACGATCGAATGAAAGAGTTTATCCGTCTGATGTCGCAGTTTGATAAGGCTGCTAGATCCTGAAGCAGCGGGCTGCCCAGGGAAACCACCCTTTGATCGGAAAGGGCGGGGCATAAACAGAGGAGGTGCTCTACATTTTCCTCCTCCTCCTCATTATGACAACTTCTACAGAAATCATTATACGGTAGATTCAATCTCCTAGCGTGCGCACCAATAAAACAGTGCCCCGTAATTACCGCCACAAGTGTGCGTATTTGCCCCCGAGGGATTCCGTCCAGGATTGCAGATCTACTACAATCATATTGGGGCCATATTAACCTCGAAATCGAGCAGGTGACCTCGTTTGACCATCTGGTCTGCGCGATCCGAAAAAGTTCCTGCTGAATATGAGATTTGAAGCAGTTTAGCGGTACGCCTACCATTTGGTCCGTGTCTCGAGTGTTCATTCGAGCCCCGGATTTGGCTAAATCGTCCGCAGCCTCCATTAAGACCTACCTGTGTGCCAAATTTCAGCTTTCTAGCTATACTGGAAGTGCCCTATATAAAGAAGGGGCACCCTAAACATCTGTCATTTGTGAACCGGAAATTTTTGTTACGGCATCACGCCCAAACGGCTGAACTGATTTAAATGAAATTTGGTACACAGATAGACATTTAGCCCACAAATAATATAGGTTTCAATTGTTTCCAGGATGTTGGACCGGGAGGGTATAAAATGGGCCAATTCCTCCCCCTGCGCATAACTCTGTTATTTGTCAACCGATTTTGGTCCCAAGCTTAAATCTGTCATTTGTGAACTGCAGATTTTTGTCACGGCATCACACCTAACCGGCTGAACCGATTTAAATTAAATTTGGTACACAGATAAATATTTGGCCCACAATCAATATAGGCTGCTGTTGTTTCCCGGATTTTGGACCGCGAGGGGATAACATTAGTCAAAACCTTTCCCTACACATAACTCTGTCATGTGTCAACCGATTTTTAAAATTATTATTTTGTTTTAAAGCGTTTGCTTGCAGTTAGTTTCCATACATTTTTCCGAAATCGTTGGGGAAATTCTTAACTCTGTCAGAAGTGAACCGATTTTCAAAATAATTTTTTTTGTTTAAAAGGGTTTGCCTGAAACTTAGTCCCATTTCCTCTAACCCATGATTAACGCTGTCATATATAAACTGATTTTCAACATTTTTTTGTTTTATTCTGTAATATTTTTTCCAAGTTCTTTGCCCCCCCCCCCCCCCCCATTTTTAACTCTGTCATTTGTGAACCGATTTGCATTTTTTTTTTTTAATTTTTTTTTAAGGGTTCCATATTTTTTTGATAATAGGTGAGGAGGTTTGCTCTCCCATGATTAACTCTGTCATTTTTAAACCGAATTTCAAATAATATTTTTTGTTTGAAAGGGTTCAAGCAAACCCTTTAGTCCAATAAAAGTGGAAATGGGGCGGAAAAAGTGGTAGCCCGATATATCATTTCTTGACCGATTTCAAAATTTTTTCTTTGAATGGACATGAAAGGTTTGGTACTATAAAAAAATTGCGGACGATCACACAATTAGTAGAAATACACACACACCATTTGACCTAACGCTGAATTGTGTCCCTTTTGCAAACTGTTCAATGGGATCTTTGCATTGAAGCCGGTTTCTTTTAGCAGAATTGTTTCGTCCTCATTGCTAGACCAGACAGACGATATATAACGCATTACGGACTTCTACTCAATATGTTCAAGGCCCGTGCATCGCCGGGTCGAATAAAGCTAGTTTATAAATAAAATACAGGAATTTTTTCATACCCAGTAAGAATTTAGCTTTCAATAAATAAATTTATGGAATCACAGTTGCTTTGAAAAAATGTTAGAAACTTTTTTGTAAACAAATTTTAAAATATTTTTTTTATTCATATAAAGTAAAAATACAATACATTTATAATAGTCTGTTTGGCAGAATGACCATTTGTTGTGTCGAGATATACCTTTTTTTTAAATGTATATCTCGAAAACTAGAACTAATCTTGAAAAACGAAATTCAGATTCGGACTCTGCACCTTAAATAACATAAAGTTTTGTTCTCATCTTTTCTGATCCAAAATTTGACTGGATTTTGTAAACTTGTGTTATTTGAATAAACCTGGGGCTCGGCTAATGTGGTGTAGCAAAAAGCGGGTAAAATGGTACAATGTATCAAATTATAATATATAAGAAAATGTGCAGTGGTATATATGGCGGTATGGTATACCACATTAGCAGAATATAGTATACCACATTATCCGCCAATGTTTTAAATTGTTTGTTTATGGGTTTTTCTTAATTTTTCTCTAGTTTCTCTGAAACTTGTGTTTCAAAGACTTCCCTTTCCCAAATGTAAACATAAAACTTGTAATAGAACACCAGCAGAGTGAGATCTGTTCTAATCGAATAAAATTTCAAAATATAATATATAAATTCTTTTATAAAACTTCTCACTGAAATTAATTTTTATTTTTACGTAATTTTATTTTGAACTGAAAGGTAGAAAAAGTCTGAATTTATTATTTTCGCTTTTTAGTTTAATATATGAATTAATGTAAATTCACATTATTTTATTAAGAGTGGAGTGTTTTAATATTCAAATCAAATTAGCAGAACGGATCAGTACTACTGATTTCGACAGGCCGCTACTCCGTCTCATCAGCGTTCTTATTTACTTTTACCACATGAATGTGGATGCTGTTTACAAGGAAACATCTGGTATTTAACTAATTTTGCCGCGAAATAGAATACATGTAAATTCTTGCATTCATTTTTATTGCGACTCAACTTATTTCCCTATCCGATTTAATAATCCAATACTCACAAGCTCTTATTATTTTTTGTTTTCGCTTTCGATGGGCATTTTATTAATACCTACTAATTTTTATTATTTTTTCACTTCAGACGATAACTCGCAAGAAGATGATCCATTTTTGATGGGTAAAAGACGTACTCGGGCTCGTACAGCAGCTACCCTGGCCAGTTTTCTTTTCCAAACTCTACCCCGCGCCTCGAGACGTAAACGAAATCAAAAGCCTCCAGACGAGGAAATTAAAAACGATGAAGAAAAAATATCTGCCGAAAATGATGACAAATCTTCAGACTCCAATACTCCTTTAAGGACATCTCAATCCCCCATACCATCACTTACCCCAGCTGATTGTGATCTAAATGACACAGAAATTGTCAAAGTACCAACTAAGAATTTAAAGGAATGTCTCAGAGAAAGACCAACAATTTTAAATACGACAAAAGGTTTTCAAAACTTAATCGATATTTGGAATGTTGAAAAATCTGATTTGCAATCAATCGATGAAAATTGTGTTTCATTAATGGAGAGTTCGTACGCTTTGCAAATTGCTGTAAAATTAAAATTGCTCAATAACGAAATTCATCCTATGGGTTCTGACGAAAAAGAATTTATCGATGACAAGGAAATGATAATACACAATGCGGAATTTATCATAAAAAAAGAATGTGATATGGATATATCAGATGTTATAGAAGAGACGAAAACCTTTGAGGAGGCTGTAGTGGCCATGGAGATTGATAATAACGAAATAAATGGTATTTATAAATAAACATTTAGGTTGACCAGTTGCAAAAATATTTTTATTTTAGTTGAAACTGAGAGAGTTGAGAGTTCTAATAATGTTGCGGTTAATTTTGAGCAACCTGAGGAACCTGAAAAACCTGAAGAATCAGAAGAGTCTAATATTGCAGTTCCTAAGGAATATCCTGTTGAAAAAGGTAAAAAATGAAAGGTTTTTTATTTCCATGAAAAAAGAAGAGCGTCATAAGTTTAATGTGTACATTTATTTGTGTGTCTGTCTCTTGCATTGTAGCTTCCGCACAAATTTGATATGTATTCTTTTTTAAAGGTTTTATTTTTCTTTTTTAATTTTAGTAAATGCACATGGTACAACTGAAATTGATCACAATAAAGAAGTAAGTTTCTAATAAAAATTCAACATAAAGCTGATTGTATAGGATAACTTTTCATACTTTGTTTCCTTTCAGTTTTCACCAACCGATGAGAACAGCTGCGAAAGTATAAATTCGAATATGTCTACAGCTGCTCGCAAAGACAGCGGAGAATTTAGTGAATCCAACACGGAAATAAATTCAAAACGTAATAGTCTAAACATTGATACTGATTCGGAATATAAAATGATTCAAAATGATGATTCAAATGAACGAAACGAAACAGCAGCTAATCATAAAGAGAATTCAGAGGCTGAGCTGCAAATACACAATGAAGAACAACCAGTAAGTTTAGAAAACATACAAGATAGTTCAGAAAATGTACAAGCTGAATCAAACATGGATAAAGGAGATGCCTCAAAGGAAGAAAATAAAGAGCAAGAAGAGTATAAAGCTCAGAAAGAAAATGTAGGAGAAAAAGAACTTAAGGTACTAGAAAGAAGACCAGATGAGAAATTATCCATTGAGATTGATAACAAACTATCAGAAGAACCTAGAGACATAGACAATGAAAAAGAAAGAAAAAATGATGCTAGCAGCTATGACAAAAAATCTGAAGAACTTAAGGATATAGATAATAAAAGTAAAAATCAGGAAACTGAGACGGAACAGTTGGAAACTGTTGACGATAAAATATTGGCACAACCTGAAGATACAAATGATAAAGACAAACATCAAGAAACTGAAGCGAAACATTTGGAAAATAATGATGAGAAGATACGTGATAAAATATCGGAAGAATCGAATGATGCTGATAAAGAAGACAAAAATCAAGAAACTGATACGAAACAATTGGAAAATATTGATGTCGGGAATCATGAAAAAATATTGGAACAACCTAAAGATAAAGATAATCAAAGCAAAAATCTTGAAACTGAGAAGAAACAATTGGAAAATATTAGTATGGGCAATCATGATAATCAAAGCAAAAATCAAGAAACTGATACGAAACAATTGGAAAATAATGATACCAGCAATAATGATAAAATATCGGAAGAACCTAAAGATATTCAGAATGAAGATAAAAATCTAAAATCTGAGACAAACCAATTGGAAGATATTGATGCCGGTAATCAAGATAATCAAAACAAAAAACGAGAATGTGGAGAGGATCAATTGGAAAATAATGATGCCAGCAATCAAGATAAGATATCAGAAAACCCTGAAGATAGAAAAAATGAAAATCAGAATAATGCTACACAAAAATTTGAAAATAATGATGCCAGTAATCATGATAAAATATCAGAAGAACCTAAAGACATAGTAAACGAAAATCCCGAAAGTTCTGCACAACAATTAGAAGAAATAAAAGAAAAACCCTCTGATGAAAAGGTAGATGATGATGGTGTGCAATCAAAAAATTTCAAGGAATCGGAAGACATTGAGAAAAGAAACAATTCAAAAGAAACTTTAACGAATAATGAGGAATGTTTACAAGAAGAAATAAATAAATTGGATACAAAATCTGAAGAAATTTTAGATAAAGAAGAACAAAGCGTCGATTGTAAAACAGAAATAATAAAAAATTTAGAAAATAAAGCAGATAACAAAGGAAATGAAGAAACTGAAACCATCCAAAAAGCTTTAGAAAATGACACTGAATTAAAAGTTGTTGCAAACGATTTAAATGAAACAAATAATTCAAGTCAACCGCTTGATACTACTGGCTCAAGTATAGATTTACATTTTTCTTCAAGCGATGAAATGAATGATATAGGAGAATTAATTGATCAAGCACAAGCAACACATGATCAAGCAATAATAATTGATCAAGAGGAATTGGAGACATTTGATTCTGAAAAAGGAACAGTCAAAGCCACAGATCAAGAGAAATTACAAATAAGTGATATTAAAAAGGAAAGAGACGCAAAAGTTGAACAGGAGAAACTGACAACAAATGCAGAAGACGCCTCTAGTGATCAAACAAAATTTGAAGCCATTGATGTTAAAAGAACCAGTGACAGCCCAACTGTATTATTGGGCAATACTAGCGATAATGATTCAATAAAAAGCCCAGAAAGTCAAGATAATACAGATGGTGAAACGCAGCATCTGAAAAATTTATGCTTAACGAGAAATGTTAAAATATTAATACGTAAATTGCGACCTGCAGATTTGAAAACTCTGCGACAACCAAAAGTGAAAATTCAACGGATAAGTTATGAAAAGTATAGAGAAAAATTTAGAGCTAAACGGAGATGTATAGAAGCAAGATGTAAGTATGAAAGACATATCTTATTTCATTATTATTATTTTTTTATGAATTCATTAAAACGTTCACAATATACGGTTGGTCTGGTAGTAAATTTTACGAAAAAATGCTCCACGAAAAGTGAGTATAGGGTTTGAAACCGTCTAATCTAAAAAAAAATATTAAAATAATCGTAGGAAGAAATTAAGAGTTATGAACATTTTTTAACCGACTTCAAAAAAGAAGGAGGTTATCAATTAGTGTGTATTGTTTTTAGGTTTGCACACGCATAACAATGTTTCTTAGTTATTCACAAATTAGTATCGAAAAATATTGGGGTTTTATAAAAAACTAAAAAAAAATTCTAAACACTCATAAAAATTTTTTAAAACTGAAAAACCATAAATTTTTAAATATTGTTCCTCATGGATTTTTTACGGAGCCTGTGCAAAATTTTTTACAGGCCCATAAACCGAAAATTTTGTTTTGAAAATGTATGATTTTAACCACTGCCAAATGTGGGGTACAGATCCAAAATGACAGACACAGAAACTATTGATAAATTATTTCCCAAATTTTTCATATTAACTGCTTACTCAAAAATGCTATTTTTAATTAATATTTTTATTGAATCAATGTCTATTTTAATTGGTTTTATTTTCATTTAAAACAATGTTATCAATTAGATATCAAGTTACCATAAAATAGAAAAAATATCTACATGTTCATTGTTCACCCCCTGTAGCTCTGCCCCTGGTGCAGCTACAGACTTCAAAAGATTCTGAAAGATTGACTCCTTCTCTACACATATTTAAATTTTTAAACAAATCCATTTCTTCCCACTTCTTTTATACTTTATTCTACGCCACTGAGTGTCGTATGAACAATCCGGACAGTTTTGCGTTTTGTATAGCGATTATAAATATTTGCCCAATTCACAAGCCATCGCTGTATCGAGTTTATTCTTTTACAGAAGTGTATACTTGTTGTTTGTATTTTTCCTATAAAATAAAATACAATTATACACTTTTATTTTATGCGTTTGGAAAAAAAATATTATTTAGTATCGTGTTGTTCGTTGTTAAGGACTAAAACAAAAGCACACGATGTTTAGCATCCTTGCAATAACAGTAAGATATCCTGATATACTCACCAATGTGACTCTACTCAAACGAAAGAGCTTTTTGTGTAGATTGATATTCCAGAAAGTATTTTAAGGTTTGGATAATCGTTCGAGAAATATTAAGCCAATTATGCAGAAAGTAGTGTAAATTATGCAAATATTAAATGTCACTATATCTTTAAAACTAGAGCTAGTTAGAACAAAAAACGAATGATGCCATCGTAATAAGTAGATGCAAATATGTAATTAAGAATCAGCTATTTGAATTTCAGAAAATTAGAAAATCACAATTTTGTTAGGCTTTGTTTATTTTTTTAAATTATTTTATTATTTATGTATAAAAGTGGATGAATTACAATCAACTTTTAAATTTGTTTTATTAAAAGATCAATAAAATTGGGATTGACTATGTTGTAATAAGGTTAATAGATGTTAAGATGTTCAAAAGTTGTCATCAAAATGTTTAAGTCTTGATCACTCAGGTAACGAAATATTTTTTCATTACACTCATATGGCAAAGCAGGAACGCTTTTAAAGAGCAAATTAAAGATTTTATTGCCATGTTGCAGTAACTCTTTTCTTTCCATACCCTTTCTGAGACGATGTCTTACCACACCAGCGTATATTGGAAATTTTGTTTCATAGTCGACTAATTTTAAAAGCTGCACTGTATCTTCTTTTCTCATAAATATAGATATTGAGTGTGTTGTTTTAGCCAGGATATCAAAAAATGATATGTAAGTATTATTAATCTTTTCACTTTTCATGCTAGATATTTCTTCCTCACATTTAGCCCAAAAGTTCTTTATTGCTGGATTGTGAATTGATAAATTTTTTTCACTTACATATAAATTTGCATTCTTCATCCTGACTATATGAAGTACAATAGTTTGAGCAGTTTCTTTATAATTGTTATCAAATCTATTATCATAATTCATTAGGTTAATAGCATATTTAAGAGGTGTATTAATGCATCTACATGCAATATTAATATCAGCGCCGTATTCCAGAAGTGTTGAAACTACATGGTAATGACCTCTGAAAGAAGCAATGTGAAGTGGTGTTAAGCCAAGCCCATCTGTAGAGTCAATATTAGCACCATATTTTAAGATGGTCTCAATAATTTCCGGATATCCTTTTTCAGCAGCCTCGTGCAGTGGCGTAACGCCAAGTGCTGTTTTAGAATCAAATTTGGCACCGCCTTCAAGCAATACTTTTGCAACCTCTTTATGACCCTTCTGAGCTGCAATATGTAGTGCAGTGATTCCATCTATTTGACAAGCATTTGCGTCTGCTCCTTTCTTTAAAAGCATCCTGCTGATTTCTTCATGTCCTTTTCTAGCAGAACCATGGATTGGTGTGAAGCCATATAAATCACAGTAATAGAAGATTCCTCTCTTTTGATTCCAGGAGGCATCCCTGTATGTTGCTTTACAGTTAACATCTGCATTATATTCCAAAAGAGCTTCAACAACTTTTGCATATCCATTTCGAGAAGCATAATGAAGTGTTGTTAAACCAGCATTATCTCGAGCATCTACATTAGCACCGTTACTTAGAAGCAGTTTCGCAATTTGTCCCCTAATGTTACAATCAGACTTTTCATTAGTATCAGCAGTAAAATGTAAAGCAGTTTGTTCACATGCATCAGTTGCGTTAACATCAGCACCATGCTGCAAAAGAGCTTCAACGATGTCTACGCATTTCCTCTCAACAGCAATATTTAATAGATAAGGACAATCTCTTATATTAGCTCTATTAGTTAAAAGTAGTTTGGTAATATTTAAATCATCATTTTCAATAGCGTAATATAGCGGAGTATTTTCAGATTCATCTTGAGCATTTATATCAGCTTTATAGTTAATCAATAATTTAGCAATTTCTTCCTGTTTGTTAAAGGCTGCAGTATGTAAAGGTGTAAAGCCATGGTTAAACTTTGAAAAGGCATTAACATCAGAACCGAACTTTAATAGTCCTTCAACAATTTTTAAATATCCACTTCTAATAGCACCATGTAATAAATCAGGACTATTTGCATCGTCAGGTTTAACATCAATATCAAAACCATATTCTAGAAGAGCCTTGAAAACCTCATTAGACATTTTTGAGGAGCTTATCATTGCGATTTTAAGAGAGTTTCTGTTAATTTGATCATTAGTATCAGGAGAATATTTTAAAATATCTTGAACAATTGTAAAATTCGTATTTGCAACAGCAGTATAAAGTATAGTTTTGCCATTGTTATCCTTAACATCAACTTTAGCACCATGTTGTAAGAGCAGTTTTAAAACTTTTTCACAACCTCTTTTGGCGGCAATATGTGTAGATGTTTCATTACTCTTGGTGGCAGCATTTATATCGACATCTCTATCCAAAAACAATTTCACAACTTTCTCATTGTCCTGTTCAGAAGCAAAGTGCAGTGGTATATATCCCTTCTCAATTGTTAAAGAATTAATACAAGCGCCATTGTTTAAAAGGTTTTCCACATTACGTACATTTCCTTGCTTAGCAGCAATATGAAGAGGAGTTATGCCATCGTTCCCTTTAACATCAACACTAGCACCACTACTTAAAAGCAGGCTAATCATTTCTTCACTACATTCTTTAGCAACGGCAATATGAATTGGAGTTCTATTTCTATCGTCCTTAGCATCAAGATAAGCTCCATTAGATATAAGCAACTCAATAATTTTCATCCTCCCTTTTTCAACTGCATGGTGAAGCGGCGTTTGACCATACTTATCTTTAGCATCAATATAACCACCACTTTGTAAAATCGTCTGAACAGCTTCAGTGTCACCATTCACAACAGCAAAGTGAAGACAAGTCCACGAATAGGTATTATTTTTAAATTTTCTGTTATCTCGAATTAAGCGGTTGTGTGAATCCATATTCTTTACAATAACTAAATTTATATTAATTTATGCTGTGGATGAAAAAGAAAACGTCAAATAAAGAACGTTTAAAGTAGGGATGTAACGATACGCCTTTTTGCCGATACGTTTCCGATACCGATACTCAAAAAGAAATATCGGCGATACCGATACGCATATTGAAATTGAATTCAAGTTAAAATTAGCAAAATTCAAGTAGATGCATTTTTTTATTATACAAATTTACAGCGTAAGAGATTATATAATATTTAAAATTGATATTAACCCATTAAGAATATGGAAGTAATTTTTTAAGGAACTACATTTTCATTGCTTCCAAAGAATCTATAATACAAATATGCACATATGTAATTAGTGAAAAATCCAGTAAAAATTCATTTAAGTTATACAATAATTTTTAAGAAATCAATTTTTAAAGGACATTTTATAAACTAATACTCTTCTAAAAGTGTATATTTTATTCACGTAAATTTGCATGAAAACAATGTTTAGCGTTTAAATTCGTACAAAAAAAAAAAGAAGTTGCATAAATGTGTAATTTTTCATAATTTTTTCTAGAGGGAAATATCATTATAGAACGCCAAAAAAGAAATTTTTCTTAAAATCGCTTCCAATTCGGTGATTGGTATCGAAAAAATTTTTGGCAATGACAAGCATATGCAAAAATGATTAGAAATTATCAAAATTTTCACTACTTCCGGATGGCGAATTCTACATTTTCATGACTTCTTTGGAGTGTATTATTTTGCTGGGAATAGGATTCATAGAAACAAAAAATTGAATTTGAATTCACGGTAAAATTAACAAAAAATTAATTAGGGAATTCACAACAGCGTTCTAAAATGTGTCTTAATATAACGATGTTTTAATTTTCGTCTTTTATTATGGGTTGGCAAGTTTGTTGTTTTTGTTTTGTGTGTAAATGAAATTTACCACCAGATGACAAGTTCAAAAGTCCAAGAAGCATGTTTTTTTTTTCAATGCGGCAATATTTTAAATAAAGAATTTGTGCGTGGTTTAAGTGTGTTGGTGTTTCTTTGGCTTGTTGATAGGTACCCTGCAGACAAAATGACTAGTATGTGGTTAGAAATATACTAGTTGCTTTTTTATTCAGATTAGTTGTCTAACTGTCCTTTTTCCATATATCGAACTATCGATTTTAACATTAGGCTGTCATAGGAGCCCAACTAGTTCATTTGTACATAGTTATATGCTAGTTGAAATACTAATTTATATAGACTAGTGCGCTTACTAGTTTCTTTATTTATAGTTTTTTAAATATTAATAAACATTTGGCTCAACCGGGGTATGAACACACAGTCCTCATATTTCAAGGCATGTACTCTGTCCACTGAGCCATTTTCTACTTATTATATTTGGAGCTAAAATTTTGTTTTATGTATTTACAGCTGAAAATATGTCAATTTAAAAAAATAATTTTAATTACAAGTTTCATTACAACTAGTTGTATGACTGCTCCAAAACGTTGTTGTTTGATTAGTATCGTTACTAGCCTCATTACAACTAGTAAAATGACAGCCCTTTTTTGACTAGTAACGTTACAACTAGTAATATGACTGCCACAAAACGTAACTAGTTGTACATTTCGCTGCAGGGTACCAAGCACTAACGTGCGTGTGTTGTTGTTTTGTTTGTTGTGTATTTTGAGTTCGTGTTCTATACATGTAAATAGTGAGAAATATTCGGCAAACTTCGTCGTTACTTTTATTACTTTAATATGCTGTGCTTTGTATCGTTGCTCACAATGAAATTGTAAGGTTGTAACGATATTCCTATTTCCAAATTTTAAGATACACATTGTGAATTCCCTAATTTTTTTTTACAAAATAGCGGCATGAAATATTATTAATATATTAAATTGATATTAATATGAGTTAAAAAACCATAAATTGAATTTGAATTCATGGTGAAATTAACAAAAAATAAATAATTTGTTAAAAAAAGCTCTGAAAAAAAATTTTAAAAGTATCGTCGTATCGACAGTAGAGTATCGCCGATGCCGATGTATCGCAAAATCGGAAGTATCGCCTATATATCGGTTACATTCCTTGTTTAAATTCCATTTACACCACTCATCCTTTTCGTATAAGTGCCGTATCAGTTCCATTCACTATCAGTGAAAAATAATATCGTTGCCTTAGTTTTACAGGGAGCTGTTTACACCCACCCGTCCGTTTTTTCCGTCTGTGCTGCTTCAGTGTACGGGGTTTTTTTTTTTTAATAAATCGGCAACGATATTTTTTGATTTTTCACTGATGCATTGACGGTATTTCATTGCAAGCTCAAACATTTTTAATAAACATACATTTTGTGTGTTTTTATTACCAATCTAACTAAATCAAATATGAGAAGGTAGGATTCATATTATAGTTTTCGCCTCATTCAATGAATCCTGAAATGCACCACAAAAAATGAGTATAGGGTTTGAAAGCACTATACATCTACTCTCTAAAAACAAAAATTATAATAATCGAAATTAAAAGTTATAACCACTTTTGACTTGGGTTCACATAAAAAAATTAATCTTTTAAAATAATTCTTTACAAACATTTATACACGAGCGAAAAGTAGGCTAACTCTTATTTCAAATTAGACTAATTTTAATAAAATCGACCGGCAATGTTAAAAGTTATGTCAATTTCAAATAATTATTCATAGCACAATACGACCTACTTAATGCATTCTTCGAAAATATAACCATATCTGTTAAGTAATGATTAGTAATCGTAATGAATAGTAATTAGATTACTTTTTTGCGTGTTTCAAATTATTTATTTATTTTTTATTTATTTATTTACTCATTGATAAAATACAGTACAACAAGATTCAATCTTATTTTGTTCAAAGGGTAAAATAATGATTAGTATTACGATTATTTTCAGTTTGTAATCGTAAGCCCACGATTACGATTACTAATAATTAGAAAATAGTCGAGAATACTTTTAAATAATCACAAATAATCAAAAGTAATCAAAAAATAATCCGACTACTTTCTTTATTCGATTATTTTTGATTATTTTTGATTATTTTCAAAGCATGTTGCATTTATTTATTAAAAATACTAGCAGATTTGAAACGTAAAGCATATTAAAAAAAAAGTTGATGTTGAAAAAGTTTATTTAAAACATATCGTGTCATAACCGCCAAAAAAACTTAAGCGCCAAAAAGTAAATTTTACACGCGAAGTATTATTTAATTATCCTAAGTTTAAATCGAAGTAGAGTCTTAATGTTGGCTGCTTAGGGTTGTAATGGACTGTTATATGTAAAGTTATTCGAAGGGCTCGGACTTTCATGCAAATGCATGTTTTTTTTTTTGGTGATAGATAAAGAGGTATTGGCTAATTATCTATGCGAATCATCAAATTTCAAGTAGTTTGGCATCGATTTTTAGTTGTATATTTTGGTGGTAAGTGCATATTTTGGCAATACATAAATGCATATTTTTGGAGTAGTATATGATTTTCAGTAACTGGCAACCCAACTGAAGCTCAGTTGCCATCCATAATCGGCCTATTAATATTTTTTTAAAAAATTGAGAAATATGCATAAAAAAATTTTACTACTGATGGCGACTGGCAACTGAGAACTGTCAATTTCAGTTGCTATTTAGTACCTTTTTGGCAACCATTAATTTTCAGTTGCCGACTGGCAACGCAACTAAAGTCCGGTTGCATTAAATAATAGACCAAATTATGTTTGTTTTATGTTTTTTTTTCTCTAATAATTATAAAAAATTAATAAAAAATCCATATTATTTTAGTTTTTGTACTTTGTTCGTATGTAAATGCATATTTTTGCGCTTATTTTAATTTTTAGGTGCATTTGTTAAGCGCTTAAAATCAATATTTAGTTGCATGAAAGTCCGAGCCCTGTTTATTAGTTTTCATAAATTTCCTATAAGACAACGCATGTTTGTGGGGGTTAAGATATTTTAAGACATCCTTGATGTCATGGAAAATCAATTAATTTTATCAAATTATTTTAAAACGATGTAGTAGTTATTATCCTTAGCAAGCTGTTCTTTAACTGTTTCATTTATATCCTTGTAATTTTTAACACTAGGTTTGCTCTACTTAAAAAAGAGAATTTTAGTTTAAGCGACACTTTGCAGTTACAAAAAACTGTAAATAAAACATTTAAGCTTAAATTTGTTTTGATGTATTTCCGTAACGGTACTTGACATGACTTTGAAACTTTGACAGATAGTCCAAATTAACGCAAATAATCAATTTTTTTAAACTTTTTTTGCGGTTATGACTCGATATATTGATTTTTTAAAAAGTATGCTTAACTGTGCTTGAAATAATCAACGAATTTACTACAAAGACTAATTACAAAAAGAGATACACAATGGAAATGCTACATATAACACCGGTCGACAAACAAACAAACAAAAAAAAATTATTGTGTTTCTATTTTAATGCATCGATTCTGATGCTAGATATCGCAAAACACCTAAATATCGATTCTTAGCTTTTACAGTTTGTTTTGTTTGCTTTACATCGATAACAAAATTTGAAAGATTACCAAAAACCTATTTGTACAAAAACAAACTTTGACAAAAAAATATATATTTTTCCCTTTATAAGGAACAAAACAGAAACCAAAATTTGCCATGCAGAAGTCAGGCTCAAAAATCGTGACGACCTGTATAATAGATGAGCCAGCTGACAAGAGGCTAAATTATAAGTTATATTTATAGGAACACAACAAAATAGCAATACTGTTTGTTTGGACACTGATGAGGACTGTGCGAAAGAAACGTTGTGTTTGTTTTCAAACTCTGCTTTCTTTTGAGTGTAATTTTGCTAATGTACATAGTTTCACGATACCTTACTGGTATTGCTAAACTGCAAAAATTGTATATAAAGCCTTGAGGTTGATTAACATCTAAAAAGGACAAAACCTTGCAAAAATCATGCTTAAAGCGAAAATAGAATAAATTCTTAAATAATTGCTCGATAAAACTGCAAGGAATGCCAAGAACTTGAGAAAGATCGCGAAAATTCGCAAAAACTTGCTAGAATTTTAAAGATCGCAAAGATAATATTGATTGAAAGTCCCTAAAAATGCAAGAAAGCCAAAAGCTTTGAAAAAAATCACATCTATCGCGAAAATAGCGAAAACTCGCGAAAAATTAAAATTTTAAACATGCAATAATATCGGTTACAAATCGCTAAAACTGTAAGGAATGTCAAAAATACGATAAAAATCGCTAAAAGTGCAAAAATTCGCAAAAACTTTATAACAGTAACATAATAGCAAAGTATTGGTGAAAAATCGTGAAAACTGTAAAGACGCTGAAATCTTGCAAAAGCCGATTTTATCGCGAACATTGCAAAAATTCGCGAGAAGTTGCAAAGTCGGAAGGAAACCCTAAAATTGACTAGATATCGTCAATGCGATAAACTCGCATCACGGCAATGTAAATTTGTTGATGTTTTCTTGTGAATTGAATAAAATAATTGCTTAATTCTCAACAATCAAATACACTATTTGTTTATTTATTTGTGAACATCAAGTGGATGGACAAAAGTTTCAGACTTAGATTTATTATTACTACTTGTCAAAAACTCAAATCTTAAGTAAAAATCCAACAGTGTGAAAACAAATTGTTATGATCTGTCAAATAATACGTAAAGAAATTTGACAGTCTTATAGTATTCGTAATTTTTTGGCAATTTTCTAAACAATCACATTTTTCATTTTATCAGGGTTGTCTTTTGCATAAACAAACATAGGAATAACAAAAACAGTTGTGTTTTTGTTTGCCGGCATAAATAAAGAAAAAGAAAAACGAAAAAAATTTGCTTTATTGCATATTATTTATGTTATGTTTTATTTGAGCGGAAAAAATTAAAATTTTGCATGTGCCGCAAACATATCACGCTAATGGTCAATGGTAGCCTAAAAACTTGTATGAAGAAAATGTTTATCATTGTAATGAAGGAAAAACTATATACAACTTATTTGGTAAAACCTTTTAGTTTAGGAGTTATAGGTAAACTAAGCCGTATATTCCTTTTCAGGATACTTTTGGAAATTGTTGAGCTTTAAATGCAAACCGACCGACCAGTCCAGTCCGGTCGGTTTACACTTTAGAAACTTATTTTTTTATGTACTTCGTACATTTCAACTGAAAATGAGCGGGGAGCGGAAGAAAAAACACTTGCACATTTCATACATTTCATGGGTGGTCTATTACATAGTTATTTTGAAAAAAAATAATAATAATAATAATTTCGTTGATACTAATGCCAACTCATATAGAATAGCTAAAACTCTGCAACACATAATAATTAATTAAGTAATTAATATCTGAGACTATCTCAAATAAATTTCATAAATTCTAAAGTTATTTTCTTCGCATGATAAACAAAATAACTACATAGTAAAAATAATTAACAATTTGTATGACTATTCACTGAAATCATCGGACGTACATCCAATTTTCTAATACTGAACGGACACGGCACTGATACGAAACAGATGAGTGTAAATATACTTTTATTATACACAAATATACCTTTTTTTTATACACTTTGAAATAATCCAAACAACGTCTTTTTTTGTGTTTAGGTCTTTGTTTATTTAATTTAAGTTTTTAATTTTGCTCGATGTGTTTAATTTTTATGATTACTGGTAAAATGAGCACGAACTTTAAACTTCTTCACTTCACTTTTGAAAAGCAACTACAGATTTATTTGTAAAATCTATCCTACAACTAATCTAAAACTAAATTATTTCTGTTTTCCTCGCTAATTACTTATTAATTACGGTTGCATGTGCTGATCCTTTCTGTCTCATAGCTTTTCAATGTGACAGAAACGATCAGCACATGCAACTAATTACATCAACGTTTTCTACATTTACGGTCGGCTAAATCAGCCTTTAGGTTTTTCTTGCAATTATTATTGCAGCCCATTACTACAGGAACACAACACGTCCGAACATATTAAAAATGTGTTATTTTAGTTGATGGTTTTTCCAGCAGCATACATTTATTACCTAGCCAAATATGTCCTTGAGATCATATTATCCATGTAATAAAATACCAAGTGTTTCCAGGTATAAATGAAGAGAACAAAATAGAATACTAGATAAACAGAATAAAGAAGAGGTTTCATTTACAAAACTTAACATTTTCCGGCGTACTATGGGATATTTCGAGATAAACCGGCCAAAAGTCTATAACTTTCAATAGAATTAAAATTTTTTAAACGGGGGTTTTTTTTGACGGATGACATTTTAGGCATCAATTTAATGTTGTAACGTTTAAAATCGAATGATGGCATTGTCCAGTTGTAAGTAGAGTATGCAAAAACCGGCTAACCGGGGTTTCGTCTTTCTGAAAATAACCCGGTTTCGAATAATTCGGCATGCTGGTTTTTATGTGTCGATTAGCTGCCCATTTAAAAACATCTATTTACAATATTAAGTTTTTGGTTTTCTTCCATTTTCGGGGCTTTTTATCAATCGTAATATTGCATATAGGGGAAGTTCACGCGATAAATTAAAAATGGGATTTAAAAAAAATATGCCATTTGAAAGAGAACACTTTTTCACATAACTTTTGTTCTAAACTTTTTTCTCTCTGTAATCCCAGGTTCGAGTCCAAAGTCAACTAAAGAAATTTCATCTTCAAAGTACTAAAAAAATTTCTTTAAAATATAAAAGTTTGACATGAAAAAATTACGTTTCTCATTAAAAAAATGTAGTTTGATTTCACATTCTATTGGTATGATTTTTAGAGAATGGATCTGTGTAAAAATATTTTTAAAATTATGGTCCATTTATGGTCAGATTCATGTTTGTATGAAAAGTATAATTGTAGACTATATTTTCTATATTTTAATATTTCAAAAGCGTAAAAGTTATAGAGATCCCCAATATTCCCCATATCTATTATATACACAATAAAGATCAGAAAGTCTATATTTGCATGCAAGTTTAACTTTTTGCGATTTCTTGCGATATTGCATTTTATTTAAGTTTTGCACTTAATACATTTTATATATTTTCCAATATTGTTAGTATTATACGGTGCGTGTTCCGAAAATAGGTGCAGCAATCACCTCCTAGAATAAATGATATATCAATGACGTTTCTAAAAAATGAAAAATTTGTTTTTGCCACGCCTTAAAATACTGCACTTTCTATATTTTATATATAGCGACACCATTTGAAGTCCGATTTCATCATATTGCATATCGTTGTTTAAGGCTTGACTATAGCTTAATATTTGGTTCTGGTGGCTTTTTAATCCGACATTGAATTCTGGGCGCCCCTTATGTTTTTAAATTATTATTATTTCTTATACAATTTTTATAGAAATTATCGAGTTGTCATAAAGAAACAACTGTATTTTTTTTAGTCCCCCGGGGAGCACGGTTTATGCATCTTGGTAATAGTCCCACACCTTGGTGATGTGCTTCCTGGGAATATGGTAATTGGTTTTTGCTGACATTACCTTAGGTCAATTACCACCAAAACTTATGTGTTACTACCCAATCTCTAGCAACAGAGCAACGGGAGTGCATATATTTATTTTAAGGAAGTAGGCTAACCTACGCTGTCAGTAAGGAGGAGAAAGGGCACCTAGGGTCTCGCCCGAGACCAAAATCAAGAGAAAGTTAACGTCTAGGGGGTTTCTTTCGCGGCTTTAGCAGTAACCATAAACTGGTACCACGGGAACCAGTAGCCCCACAGATGACCTGCCTTCCAGAGGGTTAAAGAGATGATGCTCGTTGTTAAGCGATTTCATCTTTGCGTAGCGGACTTCGTAGCGGACTTCGTCTTACCCTCTACAGGTTGTTGGTGAGTTTTCCTTCGGGAGCTAATCACGTGGTGGCTGTGGTTGCTACCAAAATCGTTGGAAGAGGTTTGGTTAAAGGACTGATGCTCGGCTAGTGCTAGTGACTGGTTGGACTTCGCGCTACCAATTGCTAGCCTCTGTGCTGTTGCTAAATCAGTAGTGCTTTGTAGTCGGGTGCTGGAGAAAACTGAGTTGCGGACAGTGTCTACACGTTCGTTGTGGATTACAAGGCCTGCCGGTTACTCCCCGGTTACCTTGTGTGCATCGCATATGCTGCTGATGTAGTAGTGATATTATATAGTTCAAACACTTTAACAAGGTGTTTATGCATGGTGGGCCGACCATGCATGAGAAGTTGCTACCTGTGTGCGCCTTGCAAGGCAACTTCACTCAGTGTTATGAGAACACTGTCGGATTAAGCGAACACGGCAGGTACTGACGTTAATCATGAACACACATCTGTATCTTTTCAGTCTGTTTTCATTCCATCTTGAAAATTGTACACAATAAAGATATGTCAGTGGCTACACTCTGTAAAAAAATAAAGACAATTAAAATACCATTTTGCAGGATATTTAAGGATAAAGGATACTTTGGCATTTTAGAAGCACTTGTAACAGGAATCAATGGCCTTTTTAATCAGTATTCATTAAGAAGAGACTGAGACCTTTCGAATGACATCAATTTTATTTATATCCATCCTATGATGCGTTCTTAAGTTATTCAGTCTTCAATATGACGAACTTGTCTCAAAAATGGCCGAGATGCCCAAGTTTAGACACCTATGAAATAGAAACCATAAGAGGTATCGAAATAATTTTTCGATCTCGGAGAGGTGAAAAATCCAAACCCTTGTTTTCATGTCGAAAATTTTCGTTGTTACCCTATATAGCTTCACATTTAAAATTAATTAAATATTCTTTAATGTAATTTTTTTCGAAATTGCCAATTACAATTGATATATGACCCAGGGATGGAGTTTGTAATTTTAAAAACAACGCAGGGTTGCATTGATAAATCCAGTTCGAAAAAAAGTATTTTCGACATAATTTGGAGCAAATTAAGTCCTTTGAGATAATTTGCCAATATGAAAAATATATGGGAAATCATGTCGCAAATTACTTAATTTGTGCAAATCAAATATAAGTATTAATTTTCTCCTACGATTATTTGAAAAAAATTTTTAGACAATAAATATATAGTGCTTTCAAACCGTACACATACTTTTCGTGGAGTAGTTTTAAATTCACCCACAGACCAACCGCGAATAACATATTTACCTTTTTTTATTTAATTTGACTACAATTCTAACAAAGATATTCTCTAATTTTTATGAAGCAGACCATACTATTTTGATTGGAATCGAACCTTCCGATTAGAATTACAAACTCGTTTAATATTTCAGTTTAAACACAAACCCATGATCTTTTTTTAATTTTTCTTTTTAATCACACGAAATTAATTGAAAACAATTTAAATTAGGCCTGTTCTGTATTCCATGCGGAATGAAAATGTTCGGAATTATCAAACCATTGTATGTGTATGTTCAACAATGCTATGACAGTTCCGAACATTTTCGTTTTGCATGTAACGCAAGATAGGTCTGAATAAGTTAATGAAATATGTGTATTAAACACAAAAGTTTGTTTAATTTAAATTTAATTTCTTTAGCTTATGTGGAGTTCGAAGACAGTTCAAGCTCCAACCACAGCTTTGCGACGAACACCAGTTCCTCTGAAGTCTACCATCCCACAAGAGTTAAAAGAAAGATAGCTGTTCGGCGACACTCTTTACGGCAAGTACGCACATCCGAGTCAGACAACGATACCAATAATTCGGACGATTTTAAATTGTCTACCATAATCACAAAGTCGCGCAAAAGGCGTTTAAGTACACCTTCTACATCTCAAAGTTCCGGATCTCAACATGTCACAGGTCCAAGATCAGCACGCAAAATAGGTCGACCACGCAAGACAATAGGGCCAAAATCAGCTAAACAAAATTTGATTGTGACACCACGTAGTGCTAGTGGCTTAAAATTACGCATCTCAAATGCCGAACAAAACATTGCAGAAACAGGGCCAAAGAGCAAGAGATCCAGACGGGTAGTATGTGATGAAGTTGTACAATTGTCTTCATCAAGTGATGAATGTGCTTTGGATGAACTACCTACTATTGAGGAAGTTATTGAAATAGAAGAATATCCTTTGTTCGAAGAAATTATTATTTAAGTTTTTTTTTTTAATTTTCATTTTATTTTCTTTTATATGTAGTTTTTAATTTAATATGATAATGTCCAATACTATCATTTAGTGCAAATTTAATTTATTATCGTGAAAAATTTCATAAGCTATCTATCACAGAAGAATCTTTTTATCGTTTTCCTAATTGTCTTGTAAATACTAAAATTAAAACTATCACAGTTTAGTACATAAATTAAATTAAGTTTGAAGCATTCAAGAACAACAATTTTAAAGTAAATACCATGTTACTATAAATATCCTTTGGTACATAAATACATTTTGTTTCTCCTTTCAGATTTTTAGAAGAAAAACTAATTACAGATGATTTTTAATTGATTTTGTTAGGCAGAGGCCTCACGGGCGTTGTTAAAACGCTCTTTTCTGAACAAAATTTACAATTTTTAAACCTTATCTATGCGCTCCACTCGCTCGTTGGTTTTATTGAGCAATCGATGCAGCAGGAGGAGTAAGCATTGGTGGCCTTCCTAGACATAGAAGGTGTCTTCAACAATGTGAAACCAGATACCATCATAATGGCTATAAGAAGACTGAATATCCATCAGTCAGTTATAAGCCTAGTCTGGAATTTAGTGACCAATAGGGTTATCGTACTCACTCTAGAACGTTGGCAATATCTGGCAAATACCCTTATACTCTCTCATAGCGTCTGCAGGATTCACTGAGAACCATCAGCAGGTGGAGTACCGAAAGTAGTCTCATTGTGAATCCTCAGAAGATGGAGTTTGTACTCTTCACAAGAAGATATAAGGTACGTTGTCTGACAATGCAAAGTATCTAGGCATATACCTAGACTCCAAAATGTAGCACCGCAACGTCAAGCCAAGGCGAAATAGGGCCGCGGTGGCCATAAATGCATGTAGAAGAGCTATTCGGAAGACCTGGAGAATAAATCCCGGGAACTTCAAATAGTTCTTCAACATGGTGATAAAGCCAATACTTACGTGTGGTGCACTAGTATGGTGGACTGTACTAGACAAGATCACCATAGAAACGATCCTGCGCACATCACAGGTGCTCCATGCATTACTCCTTGAGATGTACTATTTACGATGATGCATTGGCTTCCAGCTGATCTCATGGTTAAACAATTAGGCATGAACTCTGCGACCAGACTCGACTCGGCAGGTGGTGCATGGAAGAAGGCTACCAAGGACATGCCAAAATCTTGAAATTCGCAACTGGTCTGCTGATCTGCTCACCCATGTTTCTGACCGATAAAAGATTTACAGTAACGCTCTCGAGCACTTCCTCCTAGAGATTTATACGGATGGATCTAAGTCGGACTTTGGTGTGGGTGGAGGCGTCTTTTTCCCCCGTTACCAGCAGAGGATAAGATTTAAGCTACAGCATCAATGTGTCGTGATACAGGCTTCAATATCAGCCACAAAAAGAGCAGTTAACTGGATGAGGATAAACAATGAATACATATATCCAAATTCGTACTGACAGCAAAGCTGCGATCAAGTCTCTATCGGGTGTTTAGGTATCAGGCGCGGATACAAGGGGGAAGGGAAGGGGATACCCCCCCCCCCCCCAAGACGAGTAAATTTCTATAGAGTTTCTAAAAGAAGTACTGACAGCAAAGCTGTGATCAAGTCTCTATCGGGTGTTTAGGTATCAGGCGCGGATACAAGGGGGAGGGAAGGGGATATTCCCTCCCCCCCAAGACGAGTAAATTTCTATAGAGTTTCTAAAAGAAGTTTGGAAGAATAGTATGTTTTACTTAGAAGTCCATCCCCCAAAAACTCCAGCTGGATCCGCGCCTGTTAGGTATCCAACATCCAACTTGGTGTGTGAATACCGGGATAGCCAGGCATTTAAACCTGGAACTACACTGGGTTCCAGGGCATAGCAATCTACCCGGAAATATCGTTGCAGACGAACTAGCCAAATCCGAAGTGGACACCTCGCTAACAAATACGCGCCCTTGTGGCGGTAATTACAGGACAATGTTTTATAGGTGCGCTGCTAGGAGATTAAATCTAACGTATAACGATTTCTGTAGAAGTCGTCATAATGAGAAGGAAGAAGAGAATGTAGGGCACCTTCTCTGTCATTGTCCCGCTCTCTCTGAGAAAAATGCGGCTTCACTGGACAGTTCGCTGCTGCAAGATTTATCAGCCTTGTCTAACTGCGACATTAGACGGATAAACTCGTTAATCCGGTCATCGGGTTGGTGCAGCACTAAACCAAATGGAGAAATATAGAAGGAGTTTACCTCTCTTCACGTCTCCGTTTCAGGTAACAAAATGGGACCAACTAGGACCCTGATGGTCCCATAAATTAATGAATGGGCATATGAGAGAGAACATTAGGGTCAACTTTGGTACTTTTAAGAACAAAACAGATTTTGGTTACTGGAAAAGAGCAATTGGAACTTTTTGGTATCTTCTCCGTATATTACAGTTACTTTTATCTATTTTATATTTCAAATTGTTTGGAAAGGCGATTCTTTGCAAACGTACTTTTTTGAAAAGGTATACTTTTTTCAGGCATAATTTTTTTTTGAAATGGTACTTTTTGAAAAATTGTGTTCAGGAAAGGTAATTTTCCGATGAACGTTTTGGAACGGATACTTTTACGAAAATATGCTTTGTTGGAAAATGTACTTTTTGGAAATGGTACTTTTTGGAATATTTCATAACAAGGTAATTTTTGGAAAAGGTCCTTTATGAGGAAAAACTTTATGAAAAAGGATTTTTTTTTGGAAAGGTACTTTTTGAAAAAGGTATTTTTTTAAATGTACTTATTTGGAAAAGGGAATTTTTGGAACAGGTACTTTATGAAAAAAGTACTTTTTCGAATACTGTAAATTTTTTTTAGAAAGGTATGTACTCCTGTGTAACAGGTACTTTTTTGGAAGTATACTTTTAGAAAAACTAACTTTTTTTTAAACACCTTTAGAAAAAAAGTACTTTCTTAAAAATTCACTTTTTGAAAAAGGTATTTTCAAACAAGGTACCTTAAGGAGAGGGTATTTTTTGGAAAAGGTACGTTTTGAAAGCGCTACTTTGTATTTGGACAAGGTGCTTTTTGCAATAGAAAAATTTTGTTTAAGGTGCATTTTGAAAAAAGTACTTTTTGTTAATTTAAATTGGACATTCGATATCCAATTAATGAGTAAAAAACAAAAAACAAATACAGATCAACTAACTGCTAGTCTCAAATAATAACACGCTTTACCAACAATTCTCTCCCTACCTACGATATTTGTCCACTTTAAAAGTCAAACAGCCACTTCAATTAAAATGGTCCTTATCGAATGAATATTTTACGCAAATTTAATCGAAATCACAAATTTTAAATAAATGAATAGAAAAAAAATCAAATCGCTCAAATGTTCTTGTCATCCTTATTATTTTGTGTTTATATTTGTCTATCTGTCTGTCAGTGCGGTGTCATAAAATATTAGCAAAAAGTAAATAATCCAACGCAAAAATGCCAACAATAAACAACAATAGGATAAACAGAAATTTTTTTGTTTGCTTGTGTGTCATTGTTGTCGGCTGCATTTCGTATTTAAACAGGACATGGAAGAAAATACAAATGTTTACTTTGGTGTATGATGAATTCGGTATTTTAATGGCAGTTATTTTAAATAATTTATTTTTTAAATGTCTGTGTATGTGAAAAGTTTAATGTGTTGGAAATGATTTGTGCTCACGAAATCGATATTTTCATTCTTTTAAGACTCTGCACTATATATGCTGCACAATATGTTCACTTTAAAATTGGCCAAATCATAGAAGAAATTTTATTTAATTTAGTTATACAAATACATAAACACAACACATAGACAGACTGTTTGTAAAAGCAGACATGCACAGAAGTCAGTCAATCAATGGCTTAAAGAAAAAGTCCTTAAATCCTTGAAATAAGTAAACATGATCAGAATTCATTACAGGCTTAGCACGGAATGGTGATTAGAAATTTTTGCCATCATTTTTGCACATTTACTGGCACATACATATAAATCCAACAATTAAATTTTTTTCAATTTTCCTATAAAAATTTTGTAAGGGTCCCTCCAATATTTTATTTTTAAATTTATTTTTGGTAAGGGTGGCTGCAAAAATACCCATTTTACTTTGTTAAACGAAGGATGGCAGTATTTCCACTAGATTTATTGTATGTTAAAATAAATAAGTTTGTACTACTTGTTAAAAATTATGGATGAAAGATTATATGAAGGAATCTTTGGTAGCCTTTTATTTCAAAGAGCGAATATATACTTAATAAATTTTAAATTTTTATTTGTATTTTTCAGCATTTATGAAATAAATTGAAAAATATCTAACTACGATTATGTTGTGTGCACTTACATGGATATCAAATAAAGGACGTTCGTGTTTGCCATCGAGCCGAATAGTTGTTATTCTTTCACTCAAGTCATTATGATGATCTTGCGAATCTCTTGGCTGGAGTCCTACTTTATGAGCATTCATTTAGAAGAAGTTTTGTACAGACTATCCGTATGTCTCTTGGGTAAGTTATGTATGTATAGTCAACAATAAATCAAATTTCTGACATGCTATTTTCGTGAAATCAGCTATAAAAGTGGTGTCTCCCGTTGAACATTACTAAACTTAAAAATTATTGCACAAATTTTTTTGATGTTTAGCGGGAAATTGAAAATTAGCAGCCCCACAGAATGTTAGTGACAAAAATGTTAAATAATTTTGCAATCAAATTAAATTATTTGATTTAAAAATAAAACAATCTTCACTTTATTGCAACTTTTTTTCTTCATTAATTTAATTGGACCGTTCAAACTTTACACTAAATTTAAGGAAAAATCTTTGAAAGTGTAGTGAGAGTATCACGCAATTCATACGATGATTTTTTCCATGTTTTTTAAAATATGATTTTTGGAGTATGATGACGAACGGGGTAGAGAAGCAAACGGAGTAGAGAAAAAATCACATTTTCAGTTTTCGGTGATTTTTTTTACATTTTTCTTTCGTTATATTTGCATTTTCTCTCATTGTCTATCTCTTATGTAATTGTGTTAGGTTTTTGTTGTTGTGAAAGAGCAAATAAAGCAAATTTTGAGAGTAATTTATAAAAAAGACATGCAACTAAAAACATCGTATGAATTAAAGAGAATTAAAAATAAAACATGATTTTTAAATCAGCGTATGAATTGGCTGTATGTTGAAATTAGAGTTTTTCATGGGAATCTCCCTAAATTTTCAACTATAATTTGAAGAATTTGAAATTGTTTAAACCTAGTCTTCACACAAGCATCCGCCAAAATTTTAGCTAAGTGTCGATAGAACTCATGAATTGTTTTAGATTTAGCTCAAATTTAAAATGTAGATAACTTATCTTTGAACGCGATCGGTTTATTGCCACGTCGAACAACTTATACAATTTAAGTTTAATATAACTTAAAATTAATATTTTAAGAAACATTTTTTTTAATATTTACACTATTTTATAAACTGTTTTTATAAACCGTTCAGCGTTTAGCAATCATGGAAATAAACCGATCACGTTCAAACTTCACAATATGATTTCTACGAAGATAAGCTATATACATATTAAACTTGAGCTAAATCTAAAACAATTAATGAGTTCTATCGACATTTAGGTGAAATTTTGGCGGATGCTTGCATGAAGACTAGGTGGAAACTTTGACCGATTTCATCAAATTTAATTTAGGTATATTTGTATAACATAAGTAACTTAGGGCCTATTCACATATTACGTAACGCTATTTTCGGAGGTTTTGTACCCCGCCCTCCCCCTCGTAACGCTTTTTAAAAAAATTTCAGTATAAAGTATCTAGTCCGTAACAAATCTTTAAACCACCTTCTCCCCCCTTGAGCGTTACGTAATGTGTGAATAGCCCCTTATAAACCGAATTTCTTCCAATTATCTTAAGAATTCCCTCTTTAATCCAATGAAAATTGTACAAAAACTTAAATTTTAATTCTAAAATATCTCTTTATTAAGAGTAACATTAAAACATTAAGTTTACCCGTCGGGTGCCCCTTCTGACGGAAAAAAATTGTTTTGAATTCATGCTATTTATTTACAAGGCTTATTTTTCTGGTTAACTACAACTAAGCGGAAAATACTAGAAAACTTTATAAATCCATGAGCAGAAAGGAAATATGTATGAATTTTTGGAATTTTTGTAATCAATAAAACTCTTTTAATGGTCTACAAAGTAATGAGTGTTACTTACTTTACTTATTACTATGCACCAAATTACAACTACATACTTCTTAGTCATTAATACAATTAATATGTATTTATCTCATTACCTGAAAGTAGTTACTATTTATTGTTATGTTTTAATAAAATAAATAGACAAGCACTTTTTAAAGCTCTTATGACACTACAATTGTTCTTAATTTTTCTTAAGTTTTGGAGAACAGTGCAAATAGAATATAATAGAAAATTTTGCCAGGTGCAAAGCGTTCAGCTATATTAAGATAAATACCAAATTGTCCAAGCTTTTACTAATGTTATCGATAGAAAATGGGGGCCTGTCAAAAAAAATGTAAAAATGTTCAACATAAAATTGACATTTCAAGCTTGAAACATTAAAGAGTTGCCAAGTTAGCGGTTTATTCACGAAGTCAGCGACTTAGCGCCTCTTTATTTCAACTTTTTTTCTTTTGTCGTTTTATTATAAATAAAAAGTAGGCAGCACTTAAAGAAGCCATTACGTTTTGTTTACATTTTGTATAGTTGTTTCTTTCTATCATGTGCTATTTCTTTCTTTCAATCCTATAGCAAAACAATGCAAGAAAAATGTAGTGTCATAAGGGCTTAAGTTAACATGTCTTTGTATATGAAAACTATTTTTTGGCGCTTAAACTTATAAAAAGTCAACAATAGTTAAGTGAGTAAAGTACTTGTCTTCAAATCTGAAAGAGCACGGTTCGTTCGTATCACAGCCGGGTAAAAAAATTTGTTTTTTTTTTGTGAAAAAATATAAATAAAATATAGGGTTTTAATTATATTTTGTTTATTTGACAGCTTATTTTTGATCCTCAAGTAAGTCAAACAGTTACTACTTAATTGCTGTGACAATGTAAGTACATTTGTAAGAGTTAGCCCTTACTTTTTGGACTTCCAAACAAAAATAAGTAGTAATAGTCAAATTGTAAGTAGCTACGATTTAAATCCTCCTATACTTTTTTGGCTACCAGTAAGCAAAGTTTTTGCTGGGTACTGACTGACTTGCAATAACCATGTAAGCCACGATACAAAAATATTGAATAAATTTAGTTTGAAGTTTGTAAAGAATTACTTTAAAACTGTATTTATCCAAAATCTCTCAACTAAGCAAAGTTGTGGTACTTAACCAGCAAAAAATTTTGTAATTTTTGTAATCGGTAGTGCTTTATTAATGGGTTACAAAGTAATGAGTGGTACTTATTTATGTTATTACTATGCTTCAAACTAGAACTATTGCCTAGTTTTTAATAAAATTAGTACGTATTTTTCTCATTATCTGGAAGTATTTACTATTTGTTGATATGTATTAATAAAATAAGTAGACAACCACTTTTTTTTGAGTCAACATATGTTTGTATATAAAAACTAATTTTTGTCTCTTAAAATTATAAGTCAACAATAGCTGAGTGGGTAAAGTTCTTGTCTTCAAATCTTAACGAGCACAGGTTCGTATCACAGCTGGGTCAAAACGAAAAACAAGAAAAATAAAAAAATATGAATAAAAAATAATGTGCATACATTTTTTTTTTAAATTTTAATTTGTTTAGTTGACTACTTATTTTTTTAGCTT
This sequence comes from Panzeria rudis, assembly GCA_956483635.1. NCBI lineage: Eukaryota > Metazoa > Arthropoda > Insecta > Diptera > Tachinidae > Panzeria > Panzeria rudis. Next base: position 172,505,853 of record OY101448.1, read on the forward strand.
CAAGTAAGCCAAATAATAACTTGTTAATTACTGTGACAATGTAAATAAATTTGTCAAGGATACCCCTTATTTTTTGGACTTCTCAAACAAAAATAAGTAGTTATCGAGCCAAACTGTAAGTAGTTACGACTTAAATCCTCATATACTTGTTTGCCTACCAGTAAGCAAAGTTTTTGCTGGGTGGTAATATAATAGACTAATGAACCCATAAATGCAATTTTAGAAATTATGTGGCTTACGTGGTTACTGCACTAAACGTGTCATATAGTTTGCAGAGTTGAATTTCAAGCAATTTCAGGATGGGGTCAAAAACTTTCAAACTGTTAAAAGCATAAACAACGGTTCATGATATGCGATTCTTACTTAAATCCTTAAATTCGTTTCCAACAGAAACCGACATTGAAGCCGTATTAATAGAAAAATTTCCAGAAATTTACCAATACGTAATTTGTTAGTAATAAATGCATTTTTCACTAAATCTCATGAATCGATTTCATTTGCATTAAAAAAATAATTGTCCTCCATATCAAGTTTTCTCGATTCGTTCCTGGTAGTTTCACAAAATTAATCAATTAATAAGAACTATTAAATATGAAAACATATTTACATTAAGACAAAAGAAGCAAAAAAAAAACTACGTGTTAATTCTGGCTCAAAACAAATAAATAATTTCACAAATAATCGAAAAATCATGTCCACAACAAATTCAATTTAGACCGGACGAAAATCTAAAATGAGAAAAAGTAAGAAAAAAAATAACTGACAAAAATGATAAAAACAACCAGAAACCAAATCAAATTCCAGGTGCAGTCATAAAATCAAATAAAACTGCAGGCAGTCATTTAGTACGTCAGTCAATACAGAGAAAAGCCGAGTAATTATTTAAAAATAAAACATAGAGGCTGGCAGACTTGCTGTCTTGGCTGGCTGAACGGCTGAATGACTAACAGGCCACCGCATACGAAAAAATGAGGGTGAAATAATAAAAACGAACCAAACTTGGAAATAAAACAAAAAAATCACAATCCAAATTTGAAATACACTGGCAAACTGTGGATGTAAGGAAATATAATGAAGTTAAATATCAAGTTTCATATAACAAAATGTGTATGGAAAAGGAGTCCTGCAGCAACAAAATACACACACACACTCCTGCACGCATCTACTAACACACTTATTCTTACACACAGTTTAAACTAGAGAGTAAATACTCGCAACAAATATGTATGTAGTATGTTTGAGCTCAAGGACTCTAATGTTTTTGAAAAGTAAAGCAAAAAATAGGATATAGTTGTAAAATAAACATAAGGAGCGCTACGAATTGAATTTTATGCGGCTCGTTAGAATGCAATTAGCTTTAGGGCAAATTATATGTATGACTGAATGACTGACACGTTAACTGACGGAAATGTTTGATTTTTATTTTAGGGATGCAGAACATGAAGAAGTTCAAATATTTATTGTTTTTGTTTTAACTATAATGAATAAATTATTTGCTTCACATGTAGAACATAAAGCAAAATATACTTTTAATTTCAGATCATCTCAAATAATAAAAAACAAATTGCCTCTAGTCCTTAAAACCAGTAAAATCCCTTGTATTTTCTTTCGTTCATTTTAAAACTTTGGTTGATGTTAATTGAGTTAATTTAAATATTTTGTTTAAACAAACTATCATGAAATACATCACTACCTATATATAAGAGCATGTAATTTGTTAGAGAAGTTGTACTTACTTTCCTTATTGAACTTGTCCAAAAACTTGTATTATCTTTTGATTTATTAGAAACACTTAACAGTGAAACAATACTGTTCAAATTTACAATGTACACCACAACAATAAAAAAATACATGGTTCTAACGACTGATTTTTAGCAGAGTACACCAACAAATATATTTGTTTGTATATCGACGTTTTAAAGTTTACATCTGGGATTCATTTTAGGAGAAGTTAAAGCTCCCCACTTTTTCACATAGTTATAGTGACTCGGCTAGGATATCTTGTAAACCTTACGTTTAAGGTGTAAGATGTGTTCAGACTTTTTATGTAGACCACCACGAGAAACATTTTTGTGGAACATTTCAACCATCTACTTCTTCGTTGTATGGGACTTTTTGTCTCTTTCTTAAAAAAGGGTAAAAAAAAACTCCCCTTCATTTCCATGTGCATTAGGGTGTCCGTTATTGCCCAAGTTGGTTTTTGGGTTCCGTGCACCAAGAAGTATAAAGGAACCCTATTGTTATCGCTAAGCTGTCCGCCTGTCTGTCTGTCTGTCACAGACTGTTTTCTCAAGAATCGTAAGAACTACGGACCTGAAATTTTCACAGAATTATTCACAATTATTCACATTGGCCGTTACAACAACAAATATATGTCAGTTAAAAATTAAAGGGTGTTCTAAAGCGAGCAATGAAAAATGTTAATACTAATGTAATATACAGATACTTATTTATGGACACTTAACATTTTCAAAGTTAGTGTTAATTAGTGTAGTCTGTAGAATAGACTACACCAATTAACACTGATATTTAAAACAATAAAAATTAAAGAGTGTTCTATCAATTAATGTAATTTTGACTATTTAATTTCGACAATTTTCTGTATCTTGGAAACCGTAAGAGGCAAACTCTTGAAATTAAAAAAAAACGCTAAAGCTAAAATATTCCAATATTAAAAAATGTAAAAACGAAAAATCGCAAAATGAAAAGAAAAAAATACGAAAATTAAAAAAAATTGCTAAAATGCAAAAAATCACCAAAACTAAAAAGATCGGCCAAAAACTAAAAAAATGTCAAAAATCGAAAAAAGTCGTCAAAACGAAAAAAGCTTTAAAAATCGCTAAAACTAAAAATATCGTAAAAAAATGAAAAATCGCCAAAAATGAAAGAAAATCATAAAAACGAAAAAAACGCCAAAAAAAAGAACAGCGCCAAAACTAAAAAATCGCCAAAAACCGAAAAAGATCGCCAAAACGAAAATAGTGTCAAAATCCAAAAAAATAAATCTAAAACTAAAAAAATCACCAAAAACTGAAAAAAATCCCCAAAACCGGAAAAAGCCCTAAAACTGAAAAAAGCGCTAAAACTATAATAAATCGCTAAAACTAAAAGTATAGTTAAAAAGCGAAAAAAACGTTAAAAAACGCTAAAACCAAAAAAAAAAATCGAGAAAACAACGAAAAAAAAATTAAAATAACGAAAAACGAAAAATTGATATATGAGTAATTCCATTTAGCCGGGTGTGACCATTTTACACACATTTTTTGTTATAAATCAAGAATATAAAATTTTTTACTTAAAAAAACGTTGCGGCTCGCAAGGACATTAAGCTTACAGTCGTTGAATAACGCGTAGACAGTGATAGAACACTATTTATGCTTAGAATAGTCTTCAGAAAGCTGCGACGGGTGTGACCTTACAAATCTTAAAATTCTGTAAAATGTTGACTCTAAGGTACACAATAAGTTTGGTATAGATATCTGCTTAAAGTATTTTTAATTGTATTGTGTATTTACTCTTTGACAAAAAATTATTTTTTTTTAAAGAAAACTATTTTTAAAATGAGACGGCGGGTGTGACCGAGTACGAAAATTTAAAAAATTCGAAGAAATAAAACTTTTTATTGATTTAATTAATATAAATAATATGAAAATAAAATCATAAGAAAATAATACGACATTAAATTATTTGCTATCCGTTCTAGTATGACAGCAGAATACTCTAGCCGAATATTTTTTAAATTCAATAAAAAGCAAAAAAGTTTATTCTTTTCAGAGAAAAGGGTTTTTATTAATAATGAGAAAGGGAATAAAAGAAAATCTGAAATAAATATTAAACATACAAAGAGGGAGAGCAAAATGTTTCTTGCAAAGTGCTCTCAAATTGATTAAAAAAATATTAAATAGTGTATTTTTTTTTATTTTTTCTATAGTTGTCGTTCTCTAAAAAACATAAATTGAGAGATTTTTATTAAAAATGAGAAAATTATTTGTTCCTTGCATAGTGCCGTTTTACATGGAATCACTCATATGTGTATTTGTACGGAGCCCTTCGTGCAAGTCGCACTTTACTGAATTTATTTCTTTGGTGCCGCCCCCTAAGTTTTAAGTTTTTTACCTAAAAATAAGTGTCCAATTCACAAAAAAAAAACTCAAAATTTTCAAGCTGAGCCGTGCCACGGCACCAAAGAAAAAACCAACTTGGGAAACAGCCAACAGCACCCTCTTATGGTAATGAATATGTATTGTTTTTTGGATTCATAGAAAATTGATAGCGTAAGTTGAAATATAGTCTACTCAACTAATATTTTATCAGCCTAGCCATTTTCCAACCAATCTTTTTTCTGGGTGTACCATTAAGAAACTATTTCATATGCACAAAATACCACATAACACCATCTTTCCCCCTTGCTTTGCAAAAAGTCTTTTAAAATGTTTTAAATTGCTAAAATCTAAATACATTGTTGAAAATTACACATAATTTTGTAAATTTTGGTATGCGACATATCTACCTCTCTTTTAAACATATACAATTAATGGACTTTAAATAAAAACTCGTATTAAAATTGTTTTATTTATTAAAAGAAAAGAATTGTCAATATTATTAAAAAAAAAAGAATGAAGAAGCTTTTAGCGCAAAAATTCTAAAAAATTCAACATATTTTTAATTTTAAAATTCTGTACCCCTATTTTTAGAACAAAAATAAGTAGTTACGACTTGCATCCATCCTACTAGATTCTAGTAAGCAAAGTTTTTGTTTGGAGAAATAAAAAAGTCCTCAGATTTTGTTACTAACAACCTTATACGAGTAACAGTTGTGATAACAAAATAAGCACAAACACGTGTCATAAGGATATCATAATAATTTAATTATAAACATGAATGATAACGAATTAAGCCGCTAAATGTAAACGCGATGATACCCGTTAATACCAGCCAGTGGCAGCGCAATTCTTCAAAACAACAAAAACACCGACACATGTCTGCACTTATTTAACTATTAACTAACAAAAACAACAAAATGCCAAACAAAACTTGATCTGTGACAATGAGTGAATGAAACCACCCGCTGAAACACTCCAAAGGATAAAAATATTCACACACACATGCACGTGGCAGGCTCATAGACAATTAAAAGGGGCTCTTATTTTTATTTTTCTTATTTGAATAAATATAATTTGTTAAACGATAACAAAATGTTTTACCGCAATATTTAAGCCTTCACAAGACAAAAAGTCCTTGAGTCAAAAGCGTCAAGGAATAAAGCCATGCAGAAGGCAGCGTGAGGCATGCCGAGGAGTGTGTCAACACTTGAAATTCATTTATGCATTTAGTTGGTCATAGAGGAAGAAAAGGAGAAAATATTGCAACAGTTGCTTAAATATTGCAGGACTTAACCACAAATTATGTTGTTAAAATACACGGGGACACGTGTAGCCAATAAATTGTTATAAAAAGTGGCAGAGAATACAAGGAGTTCTTTGTGAGTTACTATAAAAAAACGGTTTAAAATAAATAAGTGTTTTATTACGGTTGACCGTTTTTGGTAGTAGAACAAAGGGGCTGTAGTGTCCTTAATAACAAAAAAAAATTAGTCTCTTGGGAAAATTTTTAATATTTATTTAAGAAAAAAGTGTTAGAAATATATATTTTTTTAATACTAGTTTTTAAACTAAGTATATATTTTGTCATTTAAAATTCAAAAGGGCCCAACATCGCTTTTTCCCTCCAAACGATTTTTCAAGTTACGGTAAAACTCCGGTATAGAGAACTCCGTGGAATCAGTAAACCTAGTTCTCTATTCGGGAAGTTCGTAATAAGCGTGAACATTTTTGTCCGATACAAAAAATCGTAAAATTTTTTGTACTATGTAGTAAAAATTCTAACATAAAAATTGATATTCGGCTATGTCACAGAGTTCAATTCAGTTCGGAAACGGAACTCAATCCAACACATTTTTGTAGTAACTGGTGTCTAAAAAAGAAAACTAAAATACGAAAATTTGTCAGGTGTGTACAAACTGTTGGCGGCGCTAGTATGCTGGGGTATGCTAGAGCTTGATATCTTGGGGTAAATTGAATTCCGTTTCTGAAAGGAATTGAAATCTGTGACATGGCCGTTTGTCTATCATATTTTGAAATGTTCGTTGTAAAAAGAGGAAAACTGTTTGAAATTTACAAGTTCTATATAACGAAAGATTTTTGTATGAAAATGGCAACTAAAATGATGGATGCCAAACGGGACTGGCTTTTGTAACTCCCGGTATTAGAGATTTTCGAATTTTAAATCCCGGGATCTCAGGATCTTTTTACACCTTTACAGCCTTTAAGGAACATTTTGTTGTCGAATATCGAATTATTTTTTTACTGAATAAGGCAAACCATTCTCAAGTTATGATAACATGTATACGTCGACCAAGTCCTTAATATTTGACATAACGGTGTATCACGAAAACTAGAGCTGATAAAAAAACGGAGTGCAGATTCACGTTCAGCATCTCAAATAACTAGGGAAACAATTTTCAGTTCTAGGGAACGAAGAAGTTTGCCGAAATTTGCAAACTTGTGTAATTTATCAAGTTGTTTATATCTTGGTTAAATGTGAGCTAACATTTTGAAAATCTTAGTTACTTGAATGCTTATTTGAAGACTTGAAAAATATATTTACTCCATCGTACATAATACTGAATTATCTGGATAAAAACAACATACGATTGCTATGCCTTGTAGTTACAGTTGAAATATCAAGATAAAATATATATCGACGTAGTTGCGTAAAAAGGGCCAATCTGCAGTGTAAAATGGTGAGAGATTGGCCCTTTTTACGGAACTACGTCGATATATGATCCTTTCGAAGATTGTTACAAGATCGTGTTAGGGCGTATCATTCGTAATTGGACTCGTGTCACAGTTTCCAAACAGATTGTTGTATTTTTTTGTGATTTGTAATCCCTGTTGTAATTTTCAAATTACTAGTGCTAAAACTTTCACACACTCTAAAACATTACTTCAAATTTACGATCATATATTGTCTAAATTTGTGTTGAAAATTTCTCCTTGTCTAAAATTACATCGATTTTGTAGTTATTTTATTAAAGAAAAAACCTTTCAAACTAAACATATTTAGTCCAAGTGGAAAAAATGTAACATAAAGTATAACACGGCTGTGGCTGAATGGTAGATACGTCAGACTATCAGTCAGGAGGTCGCGATTCAAACCTGCACGCAGCCAATCGCTTTTTTTAATAAGAACATTTTGTTGAAAAATAATGCGTGTGTAATTTTAGGTCGATTATAATCTGTAAAGTGTTGCCTACTATTATCGACCTAATTTTCAACAAAAGTGTTTTAGAGTGCATATGAAGTCATATAGGAAAAAAACATTGTAGGTTATGGAACGGACGGTTGCGATAAGACTCAATTAGTCGTGAAAGACCGCTGCAAATCGAGAGAAGAAATTACCGACACCAAAAATCAATAATTTTTGGAACGAAAGTTCCTTATGGCGCGTGATGCACAACATCATTGCTTTGAATAACATAAACGAATGCTTGGGGGGATAGAACAAAACTATTTTGAAAATGCAACTAGATAGCATAATGGCGTTGCCGCTGCAGATTTTTAGATTTTCAGCGTTGTCGTAATTTTCCAGGGAATATACAATATGGTTTGTGTCTTTGCTAAATGGTTTGTAGATTGCCTACGTGGTTCGTGGCGGTGATATCAATCTGCTAATTATATCAATTCTTGTATATTATACGAAATTTATGACATTACACAACATAACATAATAATGTTGCCGCTGCGGATTTTTTAGATTTTCAGTGTTGCCGCAATCTTCCGGGGAAGTGCCGGTGAACTCCTTGGATTTTCGGCCTAGCTTTTGGGAATCTTTAATATGGTTTTCGTCTTCTCTAAATGGATTGTGGCTTGGCTAAGTGGTTCATGGCAGTGATAGCTGAAGGTGTCTGCTAACTATTGGCGATAAGTATCGTCCCACTATCTTCCAACTGATGTTGATTTAGGTGCTGACGCCTTTTGGAATTGTCTTCCTCTTATCATCTGAAATTTCAAATTATTATCTTTCTACTGATTTATCTTATTAATAAGCCATTGGCGTACTAAGACTAGCTGCTGCTGCTGCTGACGAGCATGCTGTTGGTGCAAATTTTTCTGCTGGTGCTATTGGAGTTACTGCTGATTCAAGTTTTATTGCTGTAGCCTCTGGTAGGAGGAATTATCGGCAGAAGAAAAACTCGGCGGCTAGTGTTGGTGGAATTAATGATTGTGGTCAATCCATGATAGAATTGAAAAGGGTCACTGAGCGAGGTGTTGCCACCTGATGAAGCAGATAGAGTGCTGGCTCGTTAGGTGACTACTATTTCCTTACGTATGAGGCTCCCTTGAAGAAAATTATAGCTGCGGCTAATGTTGCTGTGTTTAGGGCGCAAAATGCTGCTCCAATGGTAACCCTTGCAATTTATACCGGTTGTTGCTCCCAAACCGATTGGACATCAGGACATTTCTACGCGGTGTCCCACGACACCTTGCGTTCTTTTTTTATATAAACTTCTCTATATCAAGCGCCTTGAAAATATCTACAGTTACCACCACTACTTTCACCGAAGCGAGGGCTTAGAGGTTTCCCATATTGCGTCCCCTACGGAAGCCACAATAATTAAATATATATTTAATTTTTAGGCTTTTGTGCAATATGTACAATTTTGGATAATTTTGGAGCTCTGCCTGCGTAAAATTGTATGTATTGGAGATGTGTATGTACATATTTTTGTTAATATGTAGTTACAATTAATCTTTATATCTAACAATCCTTTCTATTAGTATCACAGTCAACAGGTTTTACAACTATACAAGTTTTTCTTTGTTAATCCCTTGCAAAATACTGAATATTAGCTCAACATATTGTCTATTGCCGCAATTGAAAATATTTGTTAAGCTTTTTTCCTAAGTTATCACAAAAAACACTTTAGTTATCTTTCCCTTTCTCTCTTATGTTGCTTAAGGATGCAATTTGTGGTAAAATAAATTTATTTTACGATATCCAAACAATGGCTAGCTGGCTAACAGACTACCCGAGGGTTAGTATAAATTTTAGAATGAATGTTATTCAAACACACACACTGCGCATATATGGGCATAGTAAATGCACGTAATAGTCTAAAATGCTTAACAATAAGTCCACGAAATGAATGAGGAGCTTAAGTACGGAAATGCATAAACTTGACATCATCACAATGATGTTGTTGTTAATATTCAACACTGAGTTCTCTGGGATATGAAAAACCAGTAAAACAAATCGAAACAAGTTAAACAAATGAAATTTAATGAAAGTTACCCTTAATACGGGTTTGTTATATTTCAATAAGCCCTAAGGCGACAGTAATATGGCGCAATTATTTCTATGCCGAAAAAGCTTTTATCTAAAATGAGAAGTATTTAAATATGTATGTAAGGGAGAGAAAGCAAGATAAGAGAAACTTAAATAAGTGGAAACTAAAGGCCCAATAGGAAATTTTTGAAGAAGAAGGACAAAAGGGTGTGTAATCCTTGTATTATAAAATTTTTTTTTAGTCTGGAACGATTTAACGTCATTCCACGTCAAAGTTGGTTTATATTCAGACCGGTTTCGGCTAGAATATGGCACATACTCATGCAATGCATTGTGACTGAAATAGGGAAATTGGTTGTGGGAAGGATGATAGAGGAAGTATTCTTTGTGAACTTTTGATTTGAATTTTCCAATATTGAAAATGACACGAAAAACCTTTCATTCGACATATGAACTGTTTTGTAATGCGTAGTGCGACCCACTGAAATATCGACTACAAATGCATGTGCTCTTAATGAGGACCTTTTTAGGCGGATTTCGGGAGCCAAGTCCTCTGGTTCCATTAGAACACATTTCATTACAAGGGCGGGTACTCCCTTTAGTGCTGTCGACAATGTTAGTTTACACGAGCTGTATGAAATAACGCCCAACGAAATAAGTCCCAATGAAATGGGACCTAAAAAACTAAATAAGTCCGAGCAAAATTTTATGAAATAAATCAAAAAAAAATTTAATTAATCCCAAACCTCAAATGAAATAAGTTAAAATTTTTGGACTTGCTTCATAATTAGTTTTTGTTGTTGGGAGCTACACTCGTTTACACGTTTAACATATTAAAACGTTTGTATATTTTCTATAGTTTCTTTTTAATTCTCCAAAAACAAAAATAGTTTGGAAAATCCAAAAGTGCACGGCTCATAATCTCATTTAGACCATGAAATTAAATAGGCTTCTATTCCTAATTATACTGAAGCGCAAAATAAAAAAAAGGACTCGATTCGTGAAGTCTTTCGGTCGTTATCGTGACCACATACAGGATCCGTACATACGGACAAACGGACGTCCTAGACAGAACTTTTTTAAATAGTTTTTTAACTAGTTTAAATAAAACAAATGACATTAAAAATGTCATGAGTGCTAAAAATAGTATTTTTTCTTAATATGTGTCTGTATACATTTTTTACAACTGCAATATATGATAATAATAGAGCCATTTTAAGTTTGAAAAATCAGTAGTTTCGCGTAAAGTGAGAGTAGTACCCACCTCAACGCTTCGCTTATGAGGCGTGCAATATAGTTCATAAACACAGATGTTTATATTCGTACGATTATCTTCACTAAGATAAACACGCAATAACTTCCAAACTGATTCTGTTCTTTTAACAGCACTCGTAGCTGTTTGTAGAACATTCCCCAAAGTTTCCCTTCCATTATTTTGAATCTTAACAGCTGTTGTTCAGTTAAGCAAAGTTTATCTGACGCAGCATACTCAGAGTTGTCAATTTGTATTGTTGTTAAGTTCGAATCGGCATTTACAATATAATTTCGTAACAATATCTATGATTCTTCAACTAAGGACAATTTTATGTCTGCAACATCCGGGCATGCAAAATTTTTTCTCTATTAATGCTAATGAATGGAATGGTCGATCCATTTGAATGAAAGTTTCGCCCAAAGAATGAGATAAATAGCGTGAGTAGGCATTCTTAGATGTTCGTGAAGTATTGGTAATTACCTGTTCTGTTCGAGCCGTTCATGGTGTCATTCTGGATGGGTTGTTGGTAGGAGCTATTGTACTATACAAGACGTTGCGGCCTATCCGTCTTCAGTTGTGTCATTATTCATTTTGTGGATGGTGTTTAGTAAGTTTATATCCCGCCAGTTTTTCTCATTCCGAAGTTTACTTTTCATTGGTATAGATATGAAAAGACCTTTGGTCCATCAGTGTGATACTTATCCATTCTTAGCAGAAAGATAAAACTATTATTGTAACTTATATTTCATTGAAATTGTGGAAACTATTTACTTAACTTAATTGAAAAGATATTTCATTCAAAAACTAGTTTAAAGTGTTGCTAACCTAATTTCCTTTTAATTAAATAAGTAAGTGTAATTATTCCTAGTGGGTATTATTGCAAAGTAAAAAAAAAATCTGGTTGATCGTTGCAGGAATTTGATTGGTCAAAACTACTAGTGGCTGTTAAAAAGAGAGTTTATAATTACAGCAAAATTAGAGAGGACGAAAACAACCCTTCCCATAACAAGGGGATTTTAAATGGCGCCTTCACGACCACAACCAATACACACAGGGTTGGTCAAGTGATGAACGCAGAAATATAAAATACCAGTAACACCCTTAAAAGTTGTTTAGTTGGTTTATTCACGTGATACGGGCAACAACAAACCGCTGTTTGAAAATAAAACAAGAAGTAAAAAACAAAAACAAAACAATGCTACACGATAAAAGAAAGTGAAAATAAAAATCGTAATAGAAGGTGAATTTCGTGCAAATTTTAAAAGTCAAACGAATTCAAAATGTCATCATGTTATAGTGGTTTTGATGATCGTTCTTTTGATTTTGCCGATGATGATGATAATTCATCTTTCGATAGTGGTTACGAAAAAAGTTTTGAAACGGCCGAGTGCCATTTAAAACCACGTAAACTAGTGTTTGATAGTTGTGCGGACTATTATAACAATGTTCCGGCGAATGGTGACTTAAATGGACATTTAGCTGCTGGCTTCAATACTTTGTCTTTGGAACACTCCTTGCTACCGGGCTTATTCGATACTAACAGTAATCACAGCAGTCGTAGTGGGCGAACTCTTGTAGAACATATCATAAGCAAAGCTCCACCAGAAGATTTGGATTTTTCACCAAAATTGGGAGATCAAACTTCCACACCGAGTAAAAAATCTTCGGGTGAGAGTGGTGATGATCAGCCAACTGAACCCAGGCAAAAACGTAAATATGCCGTCGGAAAAAATCGCATGACTCGGTCTCGCAGTCCCACTCAAGTTGTGCGTATTAAAAAATTCCGCCGTTTAAAGGCCAACGATAGGGAACGTAATCGCATGCATACATTAAATTATGCCTTAGAACGCTTGCGTGTCACCCTGCCTCAATTGCCGGAGGAAACGAAATTGACAAAAATAGAAATTTTGCGATTTGCCCACAATTACATCTTTGCCTTGGAACAGGTCCTAGAGAGCGGTGGTACTTTAAATTTAGATTTAGAAAAACTGCAAAATTTCACACTGAGTGGAGAAAGGATTACTAAGGAATTATTTGATGCCATCTTTGTTAACCCTCAACCGTATACCATGATGGCAGGAGGTGGTTATATGGGTTTTGGCAGAATACCTTATCCACCACATATGACATATGCATCAAATCTAACAGCACCAACACCAGCAACGGTTGTAGGAAATCATTATCAAGGAAACTTTAATATGCATCATACATCGAACATGCATGGAACACCAAACCAAAATCTACACTCTAACACAAATCCCGCTTTTACACGTCATGATTTCTTAAGCAGCATGCGGCACTACAATAATCAACAATGCGAGCCAGAACAAACGATGGATGCTGATTTCTCACAAGAAAAATATGAATTATTTAAGGGCACATTTGAAGCAGCTGCTCAAATGAAATCAACAATTACAACTACCACACCTTCTACACCTACAATCGACATCAACACAGCAGACTTTACGACAATGAATGCGGGCTTTAATGCTTCATCACCAGCTTCATCACATATCAGAGTCAGATCTCATTTACCCTCGCATACAGCAGCTGCAACATCTTCAAATGGAACTCCAGCAGATTTGCCATATCATCATAATAGTAGTTTTTATACACAGACACCACCATGGAAAGATTTTAATGAACAGGTGATTAATACAGGTTCTGCCAAAGGATTTGCGCAATATGGAGCGGTATAGCCGCAATTTTTTAAGGTTGTCATTTACATATTGAAAATAAGTTTATTGATTATTATTTGATAGCTAATGAAAAATGGAATAATGTGTGAAAAAGTTCGCTTTTCTTATTCCAATGGGAGCGGAGCGGTGTTTCGAAATAGGAACTAATACGTTTCAGATGACTTTACGAACAGGCTGATTGTCATTAAAAATATTTACACAAGGCAATATTGAATTTCTCATGAGATTTATTAGTCAATTCTGATGCATATATTAATGAAGTTGACAGCCTTTAGTTACTTTGTTTGGACTGACTTTGCTTCTCCAGATAAGCTGCATGCGAGTTAAACTACCTCAAATCAACTAACCAGTTAACCTCACCATCTTCGATTTTCATAAAACTTTCTGTAGAATTTTTTCAGTATATAATATAAAATTTTGGATTTCTAACTAAAAGATATATAAAAGCTGACTTTACTTGAAAAGCTGTCAATATCTCCAAACGTGCTTAAGAACTTAGACCTTAGCAACATGCCGTTTGAAAGGTTATAAAACCCCTTTCACAATGACGAAACATAAAATTTTCTCGAAACAAAAAAATGTTTTTAAAAACACTATATCGTAAAAAAAGTAATTTACAAAATTTTCAAAAATATATATGTTTTGGTTCGCGTTCATGTCTACCGAGACTACTTAACCGTAAAGTGGTAAAATTATTATATCTAAAGTTAAAGACAAAAATGTAGAAAAAGTTGGAAAATTAACAAAATCTTCAATTACAGTAGTTTGTAATAAAAATGAAGCTTAAAACAAATGTGGGATTTAAGCTAATTATGGATCGCTGAACCCGAAACTGAAATTCATTTATTCTTCCCAAGAATCTTTTTCCAGATATACGCAAAAACGTATTTAATAAAAAAAAGATTTTTGGGTAAAGGTTCCCTGACGATTTGCATTAGCCCCAATGAAATGGCCATAGGAACTAGCTAATACCCCTCCATAATCAATTTCAATATATTTTACTAAGAAATTTAATATTTTACTTAGAAAGTAAAATATTAAGTTGGGAAAAAGCACGTTAAAAACTAAAATTAATGGAATTTAATAATTCTCAAAAAAAGAATTTTTTAAAAAATTACGTTTTTCTCGGATATCAGCTTTAAAAGCATTTTTGATTTAAGCAAAATTTTTTTTGTTGAAGAAACTGTTAATTTTTCTAAGTTTTTCTACATATTTGTGTATAACTTTGGATATAATAGTTCTACCACTTTGAGGGGGGGTATAGGTTATTCCTACCTCCCTCCCCCCCCCCCCCCAAAACGAATAAAATATACCCATTTCTGTTGAGTTTCTAAAAGAAATTTTGCAAAATAGTATGTTTCAGTTAAAAGTTCACCCCTCCAAAATAGGTCCGTCCACCTGGAACCACGCTTGGTCTATGTAGATATGAAAGAGTGCAAAAACATATATTTATATTTTTGAAAGTGTAAAAATCTAATTTTTTAAGATTTAGAGATTTTAGTTTTCTTGTATGTGTATGTGGGAGGTAAACTACGCCAAGTCACATTTTGAAAATTTTACAGCAGAACGCAAAAACATTTTAAGATCGCAAATAGTTTTATCTCTACAGGATTAACAGTTTGACTTACACCACATATTTTATATAACTCTAATATTATTTCTTTATATCTAACCTATCCTAAGTAAAATTGCGACACATAATATTACCGTTACTTATTAAAATGGACTTGGTGTTCTTGACCTCCCAGATGGTTTTGAGCAGTCCCTTTAAACATACGACTTACACTGGATTTCACCTATCGATAGAGGAAGAGTGCTCATTCCAACAGTATAAAAACCCATTTTGAAAAAAATGTGACTAGGTGTAGTTTTTAATGGCATAATTGTAAGGAAGATATTATTACACAGTGCAACACGAAAAAATATAACCATATACGGACACCATTACGTGATAAAAGACCAAAAAAAAAAAGACTGGTTTCTCCCAGTTTTGCCCCAAGTCATGCATTTTTTTTACGGGCCCCCAAAGATTTGGGGACTCGGTGTCATTTTTGCAAAAAACTGATCATTTTCTCAGGCTTATATCTTGCAAACCCTTCGGAATTTTGATTTATTCTCTGACGCAGAGTTGTAGCTCTTGTCATAAAGAACAAAAATTGTGAACATATAAAATCAAAAAAACTTCATCTTCAAGATCAAAATCGCAAAAAACTTTAAAAAATTAGATTTTTTCGTTTGGCGGCTACCTATGCGCTACCTAAACGGTGTTAAGAATCATTCCTAGGAAGTTCATATGCTCTAGAAAGTTGTTTATTGAGATCTTAGGTACATTTTTGTAGTTGATTGTTTCCTTGAATTTTGAACGGTTTGCTACCTATGGACCTGAAATGGGGAAAAAGGTTAAAAAAAATTAAATTTTTTTGCGATTTTGATCTTGAAGATGAAGTTTTTTTTATTTTATATGTTCACAATTTTTGTTCTTTATGACAAGTGCTACAACTTTGCCTCAGAGAGTAAAGCAAAATTCCAAACGGTTTGCAAGAAAATGATCAGTTTTTTGCAAAAATGTCACCGAGGCCCCAAATCTTTGGGGCCCCATAAAAAAAAGTGCATGACTTGGGGCAAAACTGGGAGACAAAACTATAAGACATTTTAAAAATTTACAAAACCTCCGAAAATAGCGTTACGTAATATGTGAATAGCCCCTAAACTATGGGTAGGCCCACAAAATCTTAATTTCAATAAAAAAGTTAATTTTTTACAACATGTCGCTTACGATTAAATCGAAAATAGGGCTCGATTTAACGATATGAAAAAGTTATCGTATAAAATCCTAAACTTTTGATGCAATTGCTTATCTCGAGAACCAGAGTCAAATAAAACTTCTTTTTTAACAATCTGCTTCAGGCTCTTTTGGCTTTTCTGCAGAAACACCAGGGTCTTGGCAATAATCGAACCTGCGACCTCTCGTCTAGCATACTACCCACTACACTACGGGGGTAACCGTATCAAAATTGACTCCGAAAGGTTGCGCAATAACAAAATAGTTATATATTATAGAGGTGTGTAAATATCTGTAACAGCTTATTATGGTTTTTGTCCGTCGGAACGAAAATTTATTTCGAGTCAAATAATTTTCAAAAGTTTTATCAACTTTTAAATAGGTATGTATATGGGTGATTCTATTCTAACTATAATTTTTCATGTACTATACTGTTTTATCTTACTGGCTATAATTATCTATCTATTAATGAATGTTTTATATAGATGCGGTCCTTCGAACATGTCCCGTAAACTTTTTTCGAAATTTCATTTTGAAGTCGACAGAAAATATCAGTACCATGTCATGTCCTTACCTAGATTTTGCCTGTAAATTGTTTATAAGAAATTTGCTTCCACATCTTATTGTATATAATAAAATTTAATAGAAGTAGAAAATTTTATCTCAATATATCTTCTTAACATCGAATCCTGTCCTAATAGTTTCTTGTCTACGAGCTACCGCGAGATTATTTAAACAACTAGCAAGAGATATTAAAACTAGGTAATATAATTATTGTTTGGATGTATCATGGATATGAAACAGTGCAACAAGCTTTTGTTATATAAAATCAAAATTTTCAAATGGTTTGTCATAAATTTATGTCAGTACCATGGCATTGCTTTATTCACCTTTTATTATTTTTAATCACATTTTATTATTTTTAATCACCTTTTATTATTTTTAATCACAAATAACGCATTTCTCTACTTATTACAAACCTTTCTCATACTTTAGTTTGATATTGCCAAATTCATAGCAAATAAATTACAGGTGCGGTTTAAATTGAAAAGTCTCAGTATCGTGGATGTCACTACCGTATTCAGTATTGTAAAAATACACTTATGTTTATTTATAGTTGTACCAAAATCTTCTTGCACTGCACTTTCATTTTTACATTAAAATGAAATAATAATTTGCAAAAAAATCAAGCTATTGGCTTGAGCTATTCACATGTTCATATGTACTTAAGTATAAAATCAAACAAAAAAAGTTTATCTTGAGCAGAACAAAAATCAGAAAAATGGGAATGAAGAAAAATAAACCGACGGCAACGCTGGAAAAGTGCAGTTAATATCAGCTTGAGAGTGATTTAATTCTCGTATTAAATTTTCACGAAAAAGTTTTATATATAAGAATTAAAATCACATTCAACAGAGCCACCTGACAAGTGGTGATAAGCGAAATACACGTGAGCACTGACGATAGAAGTGTAGCGGCTTCCGAGAGTGGCGCTACTCTGTTCTGCGTGTACGTTGAAAAATTAAGTTGATTTTAATTTTTCCCTTGTTCCTTGGAATATTAATCATCCCAATTCCTTCTGAATATAACGTTACGAACCTTAGCCTAATAATCAATTTGGATTCAAGAAAAGTTTTATTTAGAATTCAAAATTTTCTTATAAAAAAACTAACATTTAGAACAGAATCACCCAAATGTATGTATGTATCTGTGTAATAAAAATCGGCGTGATATATTTTTATAAGATAGTCAAGTAAATATTGAAAAACAACCACTAATTTTTGGAACTAAACAATGATATGAAATATTGATGAACTACTCCAAGTCCATAGTGCAAATTCGAATGGAAAACATTTCAAAATATTCATTTTTATTTGGATCAGTTTGTCATATACAAATTTAATCATATTATTGTTTACTGCCAAAAAATTGGAAAATTAATGAAATCTAATTACAAATATTAGTCAGACACGCACAAATTATTGTGCAATAACTTCAGAAGAATATATTGCACAGCTTTTTTAACAATACTATAAAATGAATGTTACATTTTTCAACTATACAAAATATTTGACGCACAAAAGGAGTTCAAAAGATGTTTAGTCTGTTGTATGCAGTAAAGTTTAAAAAAAATGATATCTCCAAATGCCGCAACGTCGTTATTATTCTATACTAATAATCCCGAACTATTCGCCATATCGTTCTTCATATTGTTTAAACATTTAATACAAATATCTTGTATATTTGACTCTTGAGAAAAAAACAAGGTTTTTGAGTTATGATGACTTTGCAGAAAACGAGCGATATATGTAACTCTTGCTGGCTGATAACTTCTATAAAAACGACATGCAAAAAAAACTGCAAAAAACAGCACTCAGTAAATCTAGTACATTCCTTTATTAATTTTCATAAAGCACTTCATCAATCTGCTGTACCATTTTTTTTTTTTGGATTTTCACATGTACAACAGATTTATCAAAGTCCTTTATGTCAACTTAAAAAAAATTTCTTTTATAAAAATTTTCAGAAAATGTGAATTTTTATACAACACATTTTTTTTTTGTTCCAAAAAGGAGGAACATTATAATTATGTAATTCAAGTACCTTAATTATGTTAGAAATATATGTATTTATTTATGTCTAAATATATGTATTTATTTATGTCTAAATATACATTTATTTATATCTAAATATGTATATATATTTTTTAATTTAAACCAAAAAAAACGCATATATTTTTGTAAACTTTTATAAATTTAAGAATACAATGAATTAAACAGTCAATCAATTGTTACTAAATCAGGTAATACAAACTAGTCATTTTTTATTGTTCAAAGAATATATACTTTTCAGGATAAGTTTTAAGTATTATTAAGTTTATTTTATAAATTATGGAAAATAAACTGCGTATTTTTTTATAATAAAATAAAGTTAGCAAGACGAAAAAAATTCATACAGACTTTTATTTATTAAAAACATTTTAGTTAACATTAAATTAAGTGATATAATTCTCGTATTCAATTTTCACGAAAAGTTTGTATATATAAGAACTACAATCACATTCTAACAGAGCTACCTGGCAAGTGTTGATAAGTAGACTTGTGCCAAATAGTTCATTTGAATGTTCGGTCATTCTAGTTTATATTTCCTCAATGAACTAGGTCGGTCTTCTAGTTCAATCGCTCTTTTTGAACTATGAATGAATGGTGAAATATAAGAATGATAGGAAACATTCTGTCTGCTTTTCATTCTATCATTCTTTTGTTTATTTGTTGTGTATATTGTTGGACCATGTGTTGTTATTATTGCAGAATTAGCGGCTTGCATAAATTCATTGATTTAGTAAAGAACATTTATTGAAAATCAAATTTATTTTTAGATAAACTTTTGTTTGAAAATTTTTTGGTGATAGTTTTTTCTGAATATTTTTTGAGTAATTTCATTAAAACTAAAAATGTGTGCTACGGACGGGTACAAAAGTGTATATAGGGTTAAAGAGGACATTTTAATCTTTCTCTGGGTGATTTCTTTTTTTTACTCGAGAATGGTATGTCCGATTTCGACTCGCAAAGCATCAACGGATGCGTGATGAAATTACCATCAAACTATCTTAGTACAATTAGGCGAACAAATCAGTGGTTTCTGAGGTATTCACAAATCAGTATTGAAAAATTGCGGTTTTTTATGGAAAATTAAATATTTATGAATTCCTTGATTGTACAACAGTAACTAGAGAAAGAGAGAGAATAATAAATACTAATTTTGTGTGTGAATATAAGTAAAAAATTTACCTAGTAAACATATTCTGTGAAAGCGATGCCACCAAAGTACATATGTATGTATGTAGGTGCATACATGCATATATTATTTCATCCGATACATACATATGTACATACGTGACTGATTTCATATGTACATTTGCTCAGAGGGAAAGGTATATTTCATTTCGTCTCATAGTTCAATTGAACTAGTAAATAGTGAAAAGTTGAACTAGTTTCCTTAGTTCAATTGATGAAATAGTTCAATTGAACTAGTTCGTTCGTAAACTACACAAGCCTATTAATAAGCAAAATACACATGAGCACTGATGATGGAAGTGTAGTGGCTTCCGAAAGTAGCGCTGCTATGTTCTGCTGTGTACGTTGAAAAATTTAGTTGATGTTAATTTTTCATTGTTCCTTGGAATATTAATAATAACCAATTCTTTCTCAATATAGCGGATGAATGATCTTATGCTCGGAAAATGTCCCTTCAGTTTTTTGACTTCCATTCGTTTCTTTGGATTTGATTGTCCTTCCACCTGCTATCCCATTTGTATAAAAAGCATGCATAACTCTATCTTAGAAAATCGAGGTGACATCACGGAGTTGAAAATGATATAAACTTGAAATGTATTGAATTTGCTTACCACGTACAATAGATCAGTCAATCGCAAAGATATGGGAAGGTGGGGTCTACCGGGGGTCTAGAAACGGACCTACAAACAAATGTGTAAATATCGACAAAAATATCTCAACAATTTTATTGGAAAAACGTGAATTTTTCAGTGAATAAATTGTTTAAATCAATAAAACAATTTGTCTAAAAATATTTACAAATTGTAAACAAAACTATTTACTAAATCAAACAAAAAAATTTACTGGATTTTCTGAAAAATTTCAAACAATACTTTTGCCTAAAGTTATGAAACAATTAGTCTAAAAGTACTAACATATCTTAAGCAAAATAGTTTACTACTTAAGTTATGAGTTTAATCGAACTGTATGGGCTTATATCCAAAGAAATTTAATTATTTTGGCTTGAGTTCGGTTTTAATTTAATTTTTCAATTAAATTATATTTTTATTTAGAGATAAATGTGAAGCTTATAGGCAAAGAAAACTTTTGACTGCTCGGCAGATCGAAACGTCAGTTCAACCATGCGTGGAGTCAAACATTTTCTTTGTCTATATGCTTCACATTTATCTCTAAATAAAAATATAATTTAATTAAAAAATAAAATTTGTCTTGGACTCCTTTCAGTTTTGGAGTTCATAGCATAAGTTAAAGAAAGGGTTGTAAATTAAAACCGAACTCAAGCCAAAATAATTAAATTTCTCAAAATAGTTTACTTAATCAAACAAAAATATTTACTGGATTTTTTTTAAATATATCAAACAAAATTTTTGTCTGGGTCATCATCATCAGCCGTTAAGCATCTATGAAATTTCTCTTTGTTAAATGTGTCCAAGTCTGAATGTTTATCTAAAGACGCTAAAAAACAATGAACGAGAATTAACGCAACGACATTAACGAATTCGATTCACTCAAAAATCTGCAGTAAACAAACTATCATTGTTGTCCTTGTTATATGTGTGTATGTCGTAATGAGTGTTGTTTTTTTACGACACAGTTTTTCTCGTTGTTTCTCGTTGACTTTATTTAGGACGCAAACTCCAAAGCGTCCTAAATAAAGTCAAACAAAAAATTCATTGATTTAGTAAAGAACATTTATTGAAAATCAAATTTATTTTTAGATAAACGTTTGTTTGAAAATTTTTTGGTGGTAGTTTTTTCTAAATAATATTTTTTGAGTAATTTCATTAAAATTAAAAAAGTGTGCTACGGACGGGTACAAAAGTGTATATAGGGTTAAAGAGGACATTTTAATCTTTCTCTGAGTGATTTAGATACTTTTTTTTTAGCTCGAGAACAGTATGTCCGATTTCGACCAGCAAAGCATCAACGGATGCATGATGAAATTACCTTCAAACTATCTTAGAACAATTGGTCTAACAAATCTGTGGTTTCTGAAGTATTCACAAATCAGTATCGAAAAATAGTGGTTTTTTATGGAAAATTAAATTTTTTTCGAAAAACTCTTAAAAAACTTAAAACTGCAAAAACTGAAATTTTTAAATATATATGTGACGCGCAAAATAGAAAGGGACCTAAGGGTAAAAACCGGTTTTGTTCAGTAGAGCCATTTTAAAGATTTAAATACGTGTATCTTTGGTGTACCATCACTGAGCGTGTTGGTATTGGTCTCATTTGAAAGCGACACATCTCATGACGTCAGAAACGTGTTGGTCAACCTTGAAAATGCGCGTAGGTCGTCCCTACCTCTTGTTTTGTGTAGTTGGTTTTTACTGTTTTCTACCTAGCGCGCTGTTTCCATGAGTTTGATATCAATTTTGCTCGCGTTTTTTCGAATCCAGGTTTATTTTCTGAAATTATTAATTATGAATTATAATAAATACTCATTTATAATTCTTTTAAATCGTGAATATCACTATTTTAGTACGAAAGTTTTTTCACATAACCTCATTATGTTATTCGCGAAAATAATTTAAAACTAATAACATTCTTACTGACTGTTTTAGGATGAAATGGTGGACGAATTCGAAGAAGTAGATTTACTTTATCGCTTTATCAATTTCATAAAACGCGCATATCTCTGGAAGGGAACACTTTTGGGGCATGGGGTCGGTCTCATTCGATGCTCAGATGTTGTCCACATCAAAAAAAATGAAAATTGATTTTTTTACCCTTAGGTCCCTTTCTCTATGCGCTGTCACATATATGGTTGATTCTCATTTCAAATGCTATTTTCGTGCCCGTTGAAAGTATAGTAAAATATTTCATAAAATAAACGCATACATTTTAAAATGAAAACCGCTTTAGCATAATTAAGATAGATTATAAATAAATGTACATAAGTTTTTTTTTTTGTACAGGACTGCACATTATGTTTTAAAAGCCAAGGACGAAAATACTGTTTTTACTCTCTTCATACAAAATGGAATGTCCGTAATGCATGCTGTTGATTTTCCACATTGAGAGGCTATGAATTTTTCCAAAAACAAAAAAAAAAAAGATTCGATTTATTACGGTTTTGGAATATTTGCATTTGCTTCTCTTATTGCATTCATAAAATTTTTGTAAATATTTAAAATTATAATTTTTTTAATTCTTGTTGTCCGCAGTCTTGTATATTGAGCTTTACGCTTTTTTAGTACGCTTCATTACTCAATATAATTATTAAAATTGCATTAAAAACATACACTATAAAACATACACTAACAGCCATATTCATAAATATTTAAAACAGGGCAATAGACTACTTTCAAGCAAAATTTCATAAAATTGCATGAAAATTTTAAAATAGGTTTAAAGATGGTATGCACCTACTATAAACCTGCAATAAACTCATATCATCGATATATCAATTTCAACTTCAAATATCTTTGCAAATTTAGCACACAGGAATACATGATATGCTTTAAATTAAAGCTTGAAGTCTTGACTATAAGCGTTTACGTATGTTTTTTTTTAATTTGATAGAATATGTCACTTAATTATTTAAGTTAAACAAAATTCGCAACAAAATTAGCAAAAAAACACCATCAAAACACATAAAAGCAAAAAGAAGTGTTAGTGATGTAGAAACAATCAACACAAATGAAAATAGGCTCGTTATTCCAGTACCTTTTTCATACATGATTAAAAGATTCGTGTGAACTCTTTTGTAATCATTTCTCGTTTTTTGCTTTTACTTCATAGAAAACTTGTGTTAAATAACTTGAGAACTATATTATAAAGAGAGTTCAAAAAATCTTAACTTACACGAAAGCAATAAAAAGCTATTCGTGTATTTCAATATCCGGATGAAATCATATTCTTTTTATTGCAACACTAACTACAAAACATGGTGGTGTTGCCAGTATCGAAATCTAAATTTCCTTAAAACACACAATGTCTATTGTAGTGTTTATGAATGCAATTTTATATTAAACAGTTTTTAGCGTGAAACTGAGCAATAACAATTGTGAGTCTTAAACCTAAAATAAGAATTTTTTTATGAATTTGGCTGTAAAAGTTTTGTGAACTTTGTTAAATAGTATTATAATGCAAAACGTTTCAGCAATCCAACGTGGTTTGTATCCAAAAAATGTATTGAGTGTTAGCCATATATTTTTTTTTTAATTTAATTAATATTTTTTAGTGCAAATGAAGGAGTTTATATTAAAACTCATCAAAGATTATACATCTGAATTGTTTTAAGTTCAAAATATAGTGTGCTCTGAAAAAATATTGAATTCGTATAAAAATATATTGAGCGTTATGTATACAAAAAATTTTAAATATAATTTATCTGTAAATTATAAAGAACATTATCTGTTTACAAATTTCTGGCTTTCTTTGAAAAAATTTTGCTTCTACCGCACTGTGGTTTGCTATATTTTCGAAGAGTGTATGTATTATAGTTCAGACATGGATTTTTAATTGAGATAATTTAATTTTAATTGAACAATTAAATTTTGTGTTCACACATAGTAAGCTAAGATTACTCAATTAGCATTTGAATTGCCAATGTTGTAATAAGTATACAGGTGGCCGCATAAAGGCAACGAATACAGCAATAAAATACCAGTAGCTCGATTCTGTAACTTTTATTACGATAATCGTGTCGTTAAAATAAATATAACGAAAATTTTTCGAATTTGTTATTCAGTAACATTTATAACAATATTCGCTGTCGGTTAAGTAACGACAATAATTTTTCTGTTGTTAATGGATAGACAAGAGTCAGCTGTACAGCCGTAGCACGTACTTTATGCCAACAACTAAAGTTATTGTTCTAAAACAATATAGAAACATGTAAACACTTTTATGTATAAAAATTGCAATATTTCTATCATTTAAACATTTATTTTAACATATATTTCTCAAAATTAAAAAAAAAAAATAATGAAAAAAATGTCTGTACACTGTTTTGCATGTACAAATTAATTTGTTTTTTTCCATTCCTCTTTGCGCTTTTCGCTTTTTTTTAACAGAGATGCTACGTGAAATCGAATAAAATTACACAATCGCACTATCGTTACTACAAGCGACTCAATTGGTCGAACATTGTTACGATTATCGGATCGTTAAAAATTACAGAATTCCACTACAGAGCAAAAAAGAATCATCTGACGTTGTGCTGCCATCTGTATATATATTGCACCATGAGCTTGCCACTGTATACAATTTTTGCTTCTCACTGAACACACTTCGCAGTAAACATACTTGTCACGAAGGGTTGCATTTCGAAGTTTACTCAATTTATGAAAAAATTAAGTACTAATTGCTCAAATTATTAATTGAAGCTTTGTATCGTAAATTGCGCTCAATTAAGGGCCTTAATTTCGTTAATTTTCTAAATTGCGCAATTAAAGGGTATGTCTGAAAAGGGTATTAGGTAGGTCGTATTTTGCTACGAATAATTATTTGAAATTGACATAACTTTTAAGATTGTTGGTCGATTTTATTGAAATTAGTCTTTTTTGAAAAAACAGTTATCCTACTTTTTGCTCATGTATAAATATTTGTAAAGAATTATTTTAAAAGATACAAATTTAAAATTTTCCCAAATTTTCAAAATTGAAAAATTTTTCACAACTTTTAATTCTGTTCTGCGATTATTGGGCCTGATTGTATAAAGCGTTGGCATAAACGCCTAAGTCGTTTATTGTAGTAGAATAAAGAACACGGGTTGTGTGTCGCTTTAATATATTACAAAAAATGAATTAGGCGCTTACGCCAGCCCCTTACACAATCAGGCCTATTATATTTTTTTGTGTATAGAGAGTAGATGTGTAGTACTCTCGAGACCTATACCCATTATCTGTGGTGTTTTTTTTTTTTGTAAAAATCATTTCCGGAACAACCGCGAAAGCAAATGTAACGTTGAATACACAAAAATTTTGAAAAATCGAATACTATAATTTTATTTCATGACACATTGAATGAGACGAAAACTATAATATGAACCCTACATTCTCATATCTCATTTAATTACACACAAAATGTATGTTTAGGATGAGAATCACACATGTGCTGAGGTCAGCTGTTTTACGACCAAAATAATGCATGTCATGAAAGTCTATGGACAAATACTGATTTTATTCACAATTAACTGAAAAACTCAATTGATAAAAATCACAATGTCCATACAAATGTAAAATTTTATTTTTTGGGGGTGTGCATGTGTGTTTTGTATGAAAATCGCAATATTTGTCTATTGAGTTCCTTCGCTTAATTGTGAATACAATCAACATTGGTCCATCGATTTTCGTGCCTAATAGCTTATTTTGTCGTTAAAAGCATTACATACAAATTGAAGTTTTTGCTGGCTTAAATTTTAGAAAAAACTTTTTTTTTAATATTTTCATAAAAATCCACTATTTTCAATACCAATTTGTAAATAACTAATAAAGCACCGACTTGTTTACCTAATTGTATTCAGATAGCTTGAAGTTTGTCATGCATCTGCTGCTGTTTTGATGGTCTAAATATCGGACATACTGTTCTCGAGTTGCGGTGAAATATTCTGGTGTACCAAGTGGAAATATTAGATAAAGCCACAAAAAAAAAATAAATAAAATCTGTAAGTAATTACAAAAAAGGATTTTTTAACGCTTTAAATTGATTAGGAAAATTTTAGATATGCTCAAAACGGAATTTCACTGTAAGTCTGTGTAATCTATTAAACATTTTGTAGGCAAAAATGCTTAACGAACAATTTCTTACTGGCTTAAATCAATATCTCTGTTATAATCTATGAAAGTTAACAAACACATCTATAAAATTCAACAACGAACTGTATCAGGTTTAAAGTGCAAGGACGACATCCGATAAATTCTGAAAACATCAAAAGAATTAAATAAAGGAATAAATGTATTTGTGTATGTGTGAATGTATGTTGGTAATTCCCAATTCACATATAAAATGATGTGATGTAAGTGGAAGGATAACAATTTGTAACAAACATTTCATTATTTTATTATTTGTTGGTTTCTTATCAAATCTTTCATATCGGAAAATTGTTTGTTCTCTTTTTTCATTTTCCGTTCTGATTGTTTTATTTTGCGTAAGAATCGTATTTACTATACATATTTTACAAATTAGCAGTTTTCATAATACGAAAGTACTTTAAGAGATATTTTTGTTTGAAAAGAACTGATAAAAAAGCATTATATGTAGTTGTATTTTTTTAATGTGCATAAATATTAAGCGATTGCTTTAGTAACATCAAGAAATCTCTTTTAAATTAAACAAATAATGAAGTTTTAGTCGGCAGTGACGGATGTTATGTACCCTTCATCTTAATATGCAGTTACTAAGAATGTCTTGCAAAACAGATGTGCAGAAGCAACTATTAGCGATTACTAGTACTAGGACTCAGCAAAGAGATGAAAATTGGCTTTTTTTCATGGTGTCTTATAGTGAAATTTTATGCCAGAGATATTTTTAATGCAGATATTTTTAATACAGAGATATTTTTAATACATGGAGTCATAAAATCCGGCTTTTTGGGACTTTTTAGCACTAATTGTGAATAAGTACAAAATTAAACCTTAAACACATTTTCAGTTTTGGCTTATTTCTGGCGTTCAAGTCGAACTTTTAGTTTTATTGTCTTTAAAGGTTTATAGTCGAATTTTATGAAAAACAGGTCGACTTCCTAAACGCCAAAATGCATTGATTGCAGTGATGAAAAGTTCATATAATATCTGTTTAATCCAAAGTGCACTCTAAAACACTTTTGTTGAAAATTAGGTCGATAATAATAGGCAACACTTTACAGACTAGTTTCGACCTAAAATTACACACGCATTATTTTTAAACAAAATGTTTTTACAAAAAAAAGCAATTGGCTGCGTGCAGGTTTGAACCGCGACCTCCTGACTGATAGTCTGACGTATCTATCATTCAGCCATAGCCGTATTATACTTTATGTTGAAAATTTTCCACTTGGACTAAATATGTTTAATTTGAAAGGTTTTTTCTTTAACAAAATAACTCCAAAATCGATGTAATTTTAGACAAAGAGAAATTTTCAACACAAATTTAGACAATATATTATCGTAAATTTGAAGTAATGTTTTAGAGTGTGATTAATAGGATAACGCTCGTAACATTCTTAACCAGAATTGGATATGATACAATAGTCCATGTATTCAGGGAAGAATTAAGGTATATTAATCCCAAAAAATACACGGCAAAACATAACAATGTTGTTTTTGGAAGCAGCAACACTCTCTTTTCATGTATATCTCATGTCTTTCGCCATTGTTTAGATGACTCGGTTGAAAGTGCATATAAATATTATTAATAACACAAGTTCTCGACAATAATAGCCCAATTCAGTATCTCGATAAAACGTTACGTCTATAGACGGAAATCACTCATTAATGCATTTCAGTAAATCATTATTATTTTTTTCGTTTGAGTTTCGAGGTTCTTGTCTTGGCTACAAGAAATTGCAAATAAGGTACTGCCAAGTCAAAAACCATAATAGTTTAAGCAATTAGTTAGCCTGTATTTTTTGTTCAACTTATAATTATTCTAATGTGGCAATTTAAATAATTATTTTATTGGACGCAATAATTTTTCATTTTCAAAGACAACGACCTAAATATGCTTTAAACTGTTTAGCGAATATAAAACAAAGAAGTCAAACAGAAATTAGTGGGAAAACGTGCAAAACCGACATAGTGAATTGGGCTATAATATTATATTGTGACAAAAAAAATTTATAAACAATTTTGTTTTAAAAAAATTCATTAAAAAAAATTCTATAATTTTTCCATAGAAATATAGTTTGTTTCGAACTATAACTTTTAATTTTATACGCAATTAATGGGTCGATTATGGATAGCAATCGAACTTCAGTTGCGTTGCCAGCTGGCAACTGGAAATTTGTGGTTGCCAGAAAATCACTAAATAGCAACTGAAAATAACAGTTCTCAGCTGCCATCCGTAATGCCGTTTTTTGGCAATTGGCAACCCAACTGAGGATCGGTTGACATCCATAGTCGACTCATAATATTAATTTTATTACAACAGTAACATTTTACTTTGCGTGTGTGTATGTGTGTTTTATGGAAATGGCAATTTTCGTCAATTGAGTTTTCTCACTTAATTGTGAATGAAATCAAAAGTTTTTTTTTTCATTTTTATTTAAAAAACATTTTGGGTAACGTGCAGCCAAAGAGTTTTCTTCATAAACGGTAAGAATTTCGACAATAATCCAATGAAAAACTTCATTAAAACTCAACAACCAAGTTTCGTTAAGATAATTAATATGAAAATTTCGCCGATATATGAAATAGTTTCATTGATCCAATGTAATAATTTCGCTAAGCTAATAATGAATGATTTGTTACTATTTTAACGAAAGTATTTCATCATTTTAATTAAATTATTTCATATTTTTATAAAATTATTTTATTATTTTTATAAAACTATTTCATTATTTTAATGAAATTATTTTATTGTTTTAATGAAATTATTTCATTACTTTAACTATGCTATTGGCTATTTAAATTTATTGACAATGCAATCCTACAAATACGTACGATAAATATTAATAGTCATTAGAAAAATTTGTAATGTTGGCGACCGCTCAAAGTATAGAACTCGGACTCTTTACTTTCATCATTTGCTTGATAGGCATCGCCTTAAGTACTAAAATTAATTTGCTCTATGAGTGTTTAATACTAAGAAAGAGTACAACATATAAATTGTCATTCAACCAATGAAATTGTCAATCAATCAATGAAATTCTCTCACAAAATTATTGAAATTTTCATTGGATTTGTGAAATTGTCATTGGATTTGTGAAATTTTCATTGGAGTAATGAAAAAAATCGAACGAAAATGTTTCATTGGTTTTATGAAGCAAACTTTTTTCTGTGTTTGAGGTTTTTCTTCCTTCTAAAAAACATGAAATATATGCAGATTGTAGCGTACTTTTAGTTATTACCAAAAATCCATTATTTAAAAAAAAAACGTATAAAATTATTATCATCAGAAGTAAATAAATTGATAAAAATCTACCCCTCGGATTTTCATAACTTTGCAGGGATTATTTGCTACAAAATACATCATAACCCTGCTCATATGAGTTCAAACATGTACTACCTATCAAAAGAGTATTTACTACGGGTACTTATTCCTATTACAAATAACAAATAAAATGTACTTTTGTTGTAGGATTTTTTGCATCAATCAACCCTCTAAGTCAATCCAACCAGCCAGTAATGGAAAAAGAAAAATACTTTTGACATTTATAGTTTGCATTCTTATATTTTGCTAAAATTGTTAGAATTTCCTTCTGAACTCTTAATGTGCAGGTTTAAATATTTATGTACGTGTTTTAGTTTCCTGTTACTTAAATATCTGTTTGAGTATCCTGCTGGGTATTTACTGCTTTTCTCTATTGTTTTGTTTCCATTTTTTTTCATCTGACAAATAAATGATTGCAAAGATAAATCTTAACACCTTCTACAATACAACACATACTAACAAACGAGAGCACAGAATGACATTTTTTCGGATTTAGCCATTGGGTGCCTTTAGTATTAAATATTTTTATACTTTTGCTTTTTTTTTTTGCTTTCAAGGGACGTTTTGTTTGTCTGTTTTACAAAACTAATGTGGATTAAATTATTCCAGCGGAATAATTACTAACAATAATTTCTATCAGTCAGTGTCTTTATGGTGGTTACTTAGAAAAACATTAGTTAAATCTTAAATTGAATTTTGTTGAAAGCACATATAGGCTTTTACGCATATTAGAGAAAAGTACAATAGCAAGGCTATTTCTAGACTTGACTTTGAAATACTTAAAGGAACTTAGAAAAAATAAATAAATTCCGACAGTAGCAAAATGGAATCCATCTAAATCAATGAAATTTAGCAAGATTCCCGAAACTCTAACTGGTAGATTGTTCATAAATATCTCTCGACTATCAAGGACTTTCCAAATATTCACTGCTATATCTTTACAGTTTACTCAGCGATCGTCACTATGGCTTCTGTAGGCTTCCGTGACTTACTGGCCTTCCTTGCGGAAAAGTGGTGCCACGAAATACACAATTTCGGCGAAAGTAAGGTGGTGGCTCTAGATATTTCCAAGACATTCAATAGAGTGTGACATACTTGCATGTTCTGTAAATTGAGTCGATTTAAAAACGCTCGATTTAGAGAAATTAAATCCACTAACAGCAAAATTTTTCAGGCTCTATTGCAGTTTCATATTTTTTAGAGCTTAAAATATCATATCTGAAATTAATGTACTATATACGACTTAAAATACATCAATGGGGGCATTATTCATTTTTGGAAAACGAGAAATTTACTCGGATTCGGTTTACAGAACAGAGCAGATAGTGTACTTTTGTCAAAACTTGTTACTTTTGGTGTCGGTGAGGACTTCTCTCGATTTATGTTGAGCTTTCTCAGGGATCGTACTATAAGAGTTGTTATACATGGGATCTCATCCAACGAGTTCAAGATTAATTCAGGAGTACCTCAAGACTCCATTATTTCGTTTTCACTATTTCTTATATTTCTTAATGACCTTCTCTGTCAAACGTTCAACCCCATCTACTTTTTCGCAGATGACAGCAGCATTTGCTACTCATAGTCATTCACCAATAGGCCGGCCAAGCCTGTCGGAGATTTGGGACATGAGAAAAATAATGAATAATGCAGTTAATCGCGACCTTATGGCAATCTCCAAATGGGGTCAAGCAAATAGGGTCAATTTTAATGCTCGCAAGACCCAATGTTGTATGCTTACACACAGGCGTATGACCGAACATGCTGCTTCATCTGTAATTAAAGATGGTATAGGTGTTAAGGAATCAGAAGCTCTTGATGTTCTTGCCATGAATGAAAATCCAATGTGATGGTCGATGGAACGATCACATCTTCGAGTCTCGAAAGAAGCATTCAAGTGCCTCGGTTTCTGCACTCTTTCACTCCGTACTCCTTAATATTTATACCACCTACAATGGCATACACCTCTCATGTGTGGACCGGTGCTTCAAAGTCTATTTCGAAGATACTCGAAAGCGTATAGGAGAGGGCGAAGAAGCTTATCGGTGACAGTAGGGTAGCCAACTCTGTTGACTCACTCACACAGAAAAATTTCAATGTAAAATCGTCGAAAACCAGGTTAATTGTAAAATTTTTCGGTAGTGATTTTCCTTCATAGGTGTTTCATGACAATTCAACATGACCTACAATAATCTTGAAGGAACATTTAGCCTTTTAAATTAACTATATTTCATGTTGATTTAATATTGCAGTACAGTTAAATCAAAATGAAGTTGATACTGAAATAATACGAAAAATCATGTAGAATCAAAAAAGTTATTTGGAGTTGAAACAACGTGAATTTGATATTGGAACAACACCAAGAATCATATTAAATCTAAGTTATTTCGAGTTGAAACAATGTGAATTTTATATTCAAACAACACGAAGAATCATGTTGAATTAAAGTTATATCAAGCTGAAACAACATTACTTTAATGTAGTTATTTTATTAATTATTTTACTTAAGTGATGTGCATGATCATAGGCATCAGAAAACTTTGTGTTATAGTTGGCTGCCTCAGCCAAGATTTGAACTCGTGCCACCTGCATGATGACAGTCCACGCGCTAACCACTGCAGCCACAACAGCTTTAGTTATACACTAAATAAATATCATCATATGTAAAATTAAATTCATTTTCATGCAACATGATTTAAATGATTATTTAACATAAAATTTATTGGAAATTAAAGTTATAGTCATGTTGATTTAAAATGATATGTAACGTTTCTAACAAAGTTGTTTTAATAGTGAAAATTTTTAAATCAAAGTGATTTAAGGTTAGTTGAATAATTTTCCGCTTAAAATCAATATGAAACAATGGCAATTTTAAGCCAGCAGCAGTAAACTTTCGCTGGTAATTCGTTTTTTGTCGTCTACATAGCCGACACATGTATAAGAATAAACAACAGCAAGTCGCACAACTTACAAAGAACAGTGCATTTTAGCAATGAACAAAGCAAATAAACACCAAAACACTTAAACGACAAATTATGGCTTGTAAATTTAATATGATCTCCAATCAAAATTGCGTCATGTTGATTTTACATTTCTGTTTTTCTGTGTGCTGTGGCATTGAACCAATGTGAGATGTGTTTCACTGTTCTATTATTACTACAATGGAATGTATTCTAATCAAATCTGGAAACTTTTTTCCGAAACCTGAACTTTATTGCGTACAACACGTTCTTTAATAAGAGCACATCCTTTTGTGGTCGATCTGCCAGTGAACCGTACTACGCATTGCAGAGGAAATTCGTTTTTTTTACCGAACGGTTCGTATGTGGAATAAACTCCCCGCAGAGGTTTTTCTGGTCACTTTCAGTGTGGGAAGTTTCAAATCGCATATCCACAAACACTCCCTGCGGAAAATTTGGTGACAAATGATCCAAAAGTACTCGTCCTATGACTTGAGAAAATGAGACTGGTACCAAAAATAAGGAGTAGTGAATGGTGAAAAAAGACATTGTGTAAATTGTCACATATTAACCATTTTCAGTCAATTTAGTTGCTACTCCGGCTAGTATTGTAGTAAACGGCACTGAACAAATTCGATGCACCTGGATCTAAGGCCTATCACAAAGTATCTATATACTATTAATTGTCTCCCTTCAATGAGACTGCCAAACCACTCAGGAACCTGTTCCGTAACTATATTCAGATATTAACTCCAGCTTAACTGGTATTTATAACATTGAAATATAAGTTCCCCTGTGGTGCAGTGGGTAGTGTACTAGCCTGTCATGCCGGAGGTTGTCGGTTCGAATCCTATCAAAGACACCGCTTAAAAATAAAATAAAATTTTTAGTTGGATTTGTAACAATAAAAAAATAATTTAATCGATAATTACAGCTGAATTTGGAATAATATTTATATATAATCTATATTATATTACACCGATTAGGACTCCATAAGATAGTTCAGAGACAAGTTACAAGGTGCATACAAAGTATCAATTAACCCCATCCTAGGCCATCCCCATGTAAAAGTGGCTGGTCCCCTTCATAGGAAGTGTTAGAACTCGTACTGGTCCCTACCACCTGGGGAACGGTCACGTGACTTGTTTTGTGTCAGTTCCATTTACCGTAGGGACTACTCCTTCTATCTTCCTTCCCATAACCGATTTTCCTTGTTCCGGCACAATGCATTGCATAAGTAGGGGCCATCCCCTGAGTGCTGGTCCAAACAAAAAAAATCTCTTTACAGACAACGGTCAATGGACCCCTGTACCCAACATTTTTTGGGTATATTTTCATATTTAAGTCGATCGTCAATTAGTTTTACATATTTATAAACTAATAAAACCAACCATAATCAA
Source organism: Panzeria rudis (assembly GCA_956483635.1). NCBI lineage: Eukaryota > Metazoa > Arthropoda > Insecta > Diptera > Tachinidae > Panzeria > Panzeria rudis. The sequence continues at coordinate 172,540,168 of OY101448.1, forward strand.
TATGTAAATACTGGAACATAAATAAAACATATTTAGAATTCAGAAGCATGTAATAATAACAAAAGTCTACATTAACAACTGACTAGAACAACAAAAGAATTTGAAATCTTTTAAACAGGAAAAAAAAAGGAATCAAATTCCAAACCACCCTGAAAAGATTAACAAAACTAACTGAAATGCTCATTGTTCCTCGTAGTAGCTTAAAGTCGTACAGAAAAGCAGAAAACAAAAGATATTACACATTTGTACCATAAACAAAAAAAAATTATTCCAAAAAATTATACTCGAAATGGGGTGAACATTTTAATATGCCCTTGAAGGCAAAATCAGCTAGAGTGCTAGAACAAAAACAATAGATGACGATTTCGCGTCACCTGCCAAAAACAATGGACTCCAAATAATGGCAAATAGAATTAGAGAACAAATAAATACATTCACTTAGACTTTTACATAAGGACACTTTTTTTTTATTACACGTGAGTGAGTAAATGTGCATTTTAACAAATAAAACAATTTTGTAGTCAATTTTAAAACAATACACAGTGATGGTTTTTCTTTAAAAACAATCTACAAGAAGAAATGCAATTGGTAAATAATTTGTTGAAAGATTTAGTTATAGAATTTTCGGAAGACAGAATTTCTTAAGACGAAAATTTTCGTGGCCATGTTCCATTTTTTGAAGGTGACGTTTTTATTTAAATTTTTCTGATTGCATAAGATGTGAAAACTTCGCAGAATGTTTTTTTTTTATAAAGAAAAACACAAAAATGCAACCTTTGTACAGCGCTTTGTGCCCATCAATTACGGAAAAACTTGTTAAGACCCATTTCAATTTCATCATTTAGGCTAACTTCATGCCAACGTTTTGTTATGCATAAGGCGTTATTTTTTCATTTTGATATAATTAAATAATTAAAACAATTTTTTCCTTAGTATTATTTATCGTATATTGCTTGATCTTAGAGTTCTCTAGCGTTGATAAGAGGATATAAGGGAGTTAGTTAACTTTCAAAAAATTTATAATTCATCAAAGTTCGTGGAGAGTATTACTTGATTTTTTGCATATTTTACGATTCGTATTTTTGAAGTTGATAATTCTTTTTTATTTAATTATAGTTTTATATATGTACAAGCTAAAACCCGCGTGCTTCACTAGACAATATCCCCTTTGCAATGAAAAGAAAAACAAAACTTTTAACTATGATTCTTTTTAATTTTGTTTATTTAAAATTAGTTACTCGCTGTAACAGTGAAAATACTCGTGAAAAACCACTTAGGGCCATTATTACAACTCGGCTTTAGCTATAATTAGCATTTTATCGGGCGGATAAACAGTTTTTCATTATTACAACTTTAATTTAACCTAAAAGTGTAGGATGACTTACTAGCAAGTTCATTCTTCCTCTAACTTTTATCGGCAAACATTTTCATAGGCTGTCATACTTGCTTCTTTATCAAGTAAACACCAAGACAGACGTATCTAACAGGTGAACTCACTAGAACACATGACCTTACAAGGCAAACTTAGCGGAGTGCTGAAATTATCACAACTTCCTCACTATATGGAGCTTCCATTCTTTACGATAATGGACATTTCTTTATAGATCTACCTGCGCTGATAATTCCACTCATCTTTTAACATTTTTTGACAACTGTAGTGTAGTTTCTACAACAAATTTAATATTTTTGTAGATTTGTGTGTACCTGTTATCTGTGCCATTGTAAATACATATGCATGACGTTGCCACTTGTGCTCTGGTATAGCCATCCTTTGAAAAAGATAATTGTTATTTTACAGGCAAGTTGAGGGTGCTGTTGGCTCAGTAGTTAGCGCGTTTGACTACAAACCCTGACGTCTTGAGTTCAAGACTAGTTCCAGGCAAGCCAACAACATCATGCATTTTTCTCTTGTGTATTGGTGTGTTATTGTGCTGGTTGTTGTTGGACTGTTAAAGTGATGAAGGCATAGCACTGATCACTTTGGGAGCACCGGCAGCGATTAATGCTAACATATCCTAATGCACTTCACAGCAACACAGCTTAAGCAACTCAACGCCTCTACTTGACACCAGAGGGGCTTGCAACACTGCTCTACATAAAACGCGCAATAGCAGGGTTGTAAATGAATTAAGCTTTCTATCTCTCTCCCACTTCACCACATGTTCTCTCTACACTATCCCTTTCCCAAAGAAGGTAACACATTAATTAATTAACTGGTAGGCAGTAATTGCCTGATTGTGTTACTTCTCTTGAAAAAAAAAATTGTAATAAAGAAAAATTGTTGCAGGTCAGTTTACCGATAACTTCTGCTAATCGTGCCAGTAACTATCTTCCACTTTACTGCTGAGTTGTAATAATGGCCCTTAGTGAGGCTTGTAGGTCTAATTGTGTAGATCATTTTGCCATTTTACAAATTGCAATACACTCTCAAAATCGAAAGTTATTGATAAGAAACGATTTTTTGCAAATTCACGGACAAATAAATTTTCACTGCGTTGTTTCTGCGCCTATTTTAAATTTTTAAACGTTTGTCAAATAGTGGAGGACTTAAGCTTTCCGTGTATAAAAAAAATTGAAAATGTTTATTTTTTTCCGATTTTTTAAAATTTTTAGTATTTTTTCAGCACTTTGCTTGAAAGCCTAACCATTTTTTTTATTTTATATAGCGATGACAATAAGCCCTAAATTATTAAAATCGGTTGGAAATTGGCAGAGTTAAAATTTAAAAAAGAAAATTTTTAATATAAAATTATATCATCGAAAAAAATAAAAAATTTCAATTTTCTTTTGGTGATATTTCCGCCAAATAAAAGTCAAAATAAAATCTTTCAAATATACAGGGAAAGCTTAAGTCCTCTTCTATTCGACACCGTTTAAAAATAGAAAATCTGTGCAGAAATAACGCAAAGATTTTTTTTGTCCGTGAAGTCCCAAAGAATCGTTTTTTTATCGATGACTTCGATAAAAAGCGTACAAGTCTCACGTATGTAGTTTTTCAAACCTCTATTTAAAAAACTTGCTGTTTTGTAACACCGTGTTATAAAAAGAAATTTTAATTTTTCACGCTTTAGTTCGTTTAATATAATTTTTCAATTAAATTATTATTATTGAGAAAGGATTTTTCAAAGCATGTAATAATTGAAAAGGCAAGGACGTGCCTTTTTCGAAATGACAGATTCCAATATGTTTAAAGTTTAATTTTGTGCTTATTCACAATTAATTAGTACTCGGCATAGGAAATCACTTGAGCCTCACTTTTAAGGCATAAGATGTGTTCAGTTTTTCTATTTGTAGAATACTTTAGCCCGCTATATCACCGGTGAAGGGGAGTTTTTTGCTCTATTTTAGTAAAAGGTACAAAAAGAGCCATATAACGAAGAGTTAGTGGGCTGCAATGTTACACAGAAATGTTCCTCCTGCTTTTTATATAAAATATATTTTATACCTTAAATGAAAGGCTTACAAGACTTCCTGTGCAAAGTCAGCGTAACTTGTGAGATAGGAGTTGGAAATTTATCTCCCCCTAAAAGGATATATTTTTGGCGCCCTTTACCAGAATTGGCCGTTAGAACCTTGTAATTTAGAAAATATTGATTTTGCTGTACAGTTTAAAGCTTGTTTTGTACATTTTGTACACAGAAATAAAACAAGTTTCGTTTTTGATAAAAAAAAATCCCGGTATTCAATAATTATTTTTTTCAAATTTTTTGTGATAAAGAATTCCGTTATATTGATAACAAAATTATTTCAAAAGAAAAAATATATAATTTATAAAAAAAAATTTGACATGGCTGGGATACGAACCCGGTCTTCCCGGACGTAAAGCATACTCTCTACAGCTGAGCCATGTCCCAGCTTTTTTCTTATGAGATAAAACTTGTTTTAAGTTCTTATGTATGAAGAGAAAAAAAAAAATAACCGGCATGGGAAAGAAATACATATAACGAAATGTTGTATTAAGTTAATGACAAATGTTATTGAAATTCATAATTTTTTTCTATAACATGGTGTTATTGAACATAAATCTTTTCTATTTTTCATCAATACGGTCTTTACTGTTCCGAGCTCTATTTAAGTATGCATCTGTATTTAACTTGAAAAGCCTTTTTTTTATTAATTATTTTTCTCTGCACTAATTAAGCTTGAAATTTTTAGATCAATAATGTCAAAGACCAATATAACAAAAAGAAAAAGTTGCCAAAAAAAATTGTATGCTTTAATGCGATAACGTGACATTTGCACAGAATAAAAAATGTTAACAAACTCATAAAACGCCTGATTACATCGATTTGAGCACAAATATCAATACATTGATTTGGCGAGAAAAAAACATTAGTACGAGTATTTTTTAACCCTTTTTTACTAAACTAAAATAAAAAAATTACACAAAATTTGCCACGCAAAAAGTACGCACAAAACTTGCAAACTACGATTGTGTGATTTAAACTTGTAGCAAATAGTATTTCGAGACAGTGCAAGCGCTCAACACCTTTTATTACCAGCAGCTTTATTTAAATGGAATCCTTTTAGTGCAAAATTCGTTTTGGTTGTGCAGTTACACGTTCCATTAAAAGGATGTTTGATTTTTGCTTGTTTTTTATGAGCCGCATGTGTTTTTATTTTCTTGCTGAAATGCACACAAAAAATTCAAATACAAGTAGAATAATAGTGGTTTATTACCCTTCTCGAATTGATTTATCTGTAAAATAAACCAAGACGACCTTTTTTTCGAAATGCAGTGCATGCGTATGAATGAATAAATGAAAGATCCTCAGAGATGCTCATATGTCACAATGATGATGATGTGCTTAGAAAATAGGTTAAGGGATTTTCATTTATTTCATCATAAATTTTCACCCGTTTGATTCTTTTTCTTTTTTTTTTTTAATGTATGAATAATGTTGTTATTCAAACACTATAACTCTTTACATTTTTTCATTTCACTTTGCAACAGTCTTTCTAAAGCCGGATGTTTAATGTGAATGAGTAGTTGTAGCATTTAAACTTCAAACCTTAGATACATTTCTATCCGTTTGTTATTCCTAAGTTTTTTTCATGTTCATATTTTACTCTTTCTCTCGCTCTATGGAATCATTGAAGTGCATAAACATTGGATAAACAAACATCCTTTAAAGGATACAATGTATGTCGTTTCGCTTTTTTATAGCAAATACCTTTCAATATGAATTCTTATGCGTTTTTGAAAATTTTGTATTTTATTTAAACCCTTATTTGTCACATCGTTCTGTTTCATTTACTTCTTTTTATTAAAAATTCTCTAAAAAACACTATAGATGATTTTTAATCTGTTGAAATCGCTTTAGTCAATATTTAGAAGGATTTATGTCATTCTATACAAATATTTTTATTTTTTTTTTAGTAGAGTCTCGGTGATTTTCTTTTTATAATTTTAAAATCTAATATTTTATGTTGTCTATTTGCAAATGTGGTTAAACATAATGAAGTCACTAAATTTACAAGGATTAAAATAAGATTGAAAAAAAAAACAATATTTACAGAGGCAGTTCATTCATTAAGCCATTAGAGCAGTGCTAGCCATAAAGAGAAATGAGTTTTTAGTTTAGTAGTAGTGTTTAGGCACATGTGTTAGTAGTATTCCACTGTTTGCCTATTAAAAAGAAAAACAACAAATTAAAAAAACAACAAGCTTTTATACAAGTGATTGTAGTTTTGTTTATTTTTTTACTCTTTGAAGAGTATTTTTGCTTTCATTCGGCTGTATACATATAAGAGCCGATTAATGTTCGGCACACTGGTGTCAGTATGAGCGACTATGCATTAGAGAGATAGTTTTCATAGATAATATGATCCACTAAGAGATCGCAACGTGACAAAAATTTTACTCATGCTTCCATATGTAATCATAAAGCCACATAATATACGACGAAAAAAACAAGCTTTTTTCATGAAAATTTGTGGATAAATATTAATTTTATTCACAATTAACTGAAATTACCTAATTTTTAAAAAAAAAAAGTTGAATTTAGAAGAGGATGCTCCGCAGATTTTATTATAACGTGATCAACACTCGTCCAATTTTGTTAAAAATTAATTTAAACTAGTATGGTCAACGGACGACACAATCGTCCGTATTCTACATATAAATAATTTAATTAAAGTTCATTGAATAATGCAAGTGTGTATAATTAGTTATTGATAGCAGCTTTCCTACACTGAAGTTAAGGCCCCAATTACCGTTCACAACACTACATAATTATTTTAATGTTGTATTTTGTAAACTGCGATTGCGATTTACAACACTTATCGGCAGTGTTGTAGTTCTAGTTGTCTATATCCATTCAGTGTGATTATCGTTTACAACATGTATTTTTATTTATTGTCACAGCTGTCAAAAACTTACAACTGCTCATTAACTGTTGTCTTGTTGCCGTGGCATGATGAAAAATTAAAATGGACACAAATTTATAGGTATGTATATAGATTTTTCTTTGCAAACCGTTAATAACATACACAACAACTAGATGCTTTAAATCATAATCGAAAAACAACTTATGTTGTATTATAGCCGAAACAACACAACATTTGTGTGTTGTAAACGGTAATAGGGGCCTAAATAAACTCAGTACAGTGCGATTTTAACTCGAATTCTATATTCATAATTCCATTTTTTTTTTTCATTTTGGCGATCTTAGTTTGTTTGAATTTTTTTGTTTTGAGTATTTTTTTTGTTTTTAGCTTTTTTTTCGTTTCAACGATTTTTTTGCGATTTTTTTTTGTAATTTTAGTGATTTCCTAGTTTCAACGGTTTTTTTCCATTTTGGTGCTATTTTTGTTTAAGCGCTTTTTTTATCCTGGCAAATTTTTTAGTGTTGGCTTATACATACATATATACTCTGCCAACTAATTTTCATACAAAAATTTGTTTTATAAGCCTCTTATTCTTCAAAAATTTTTTATGAATTAGGTTGTTATACTTTAAGTAACAGGCATATAATGCAACCAAAATAATGACATCTTTGTATGAATTTGCATAAACATGTTAATAATAAAAAATTTAGTAAAGAGCGACTTTGGCTCGTACACGAAGGGTTCCGTACGAATACACAATTTTCGTTTTTCCTCTTTTTTTCATTTTGGCAATTTTTCGTTTTGCTTCTTTGTTTAATTTTAGTTTTTTTATATAATAAGTTTTTTTTGTTGTTTTGGATATTTTTTTTTTTGTTTTAGCGCTTTTTTCATTTTTGTGATTTTTTCGTTTTTTTGCGATTTTCGTTTCCGGCAAATTTTTTTGGTTTGGCGATTTTTTGGTTATGGCGATTTTTTGGTTATGGCGTTTTTTTTTTTTGTTTTGACGTTTTTTTTTCACTTTTTGATGATATTTTTAGTTTTAGCGATTTATTTTAGTTTTGCGCTTTTTTTCAGTTGTTGAGTATTTTAGGTTTTGGAAATTTTTTTCGCTTTTTGGTAATTTTTTTGTAGTTTTAGCGATTTTTTGGGTTTGACGCATTTTTTTCGTTGTGGCAATTTTTCGGTTTTTTGCGATTTTTTTTAGTTTTTGCGCTTTTTTTTTTGTTTTGCCGCTTTTTTTTGTTTAGGTGAATTTTTCCCAAATTTGGTGATTTTTCCCAAATTTGGCATTTTTTTTTCGTTTTTTGATTATATTTTTAGTTTTAGAGATTTTTTATGTTTTAGTGCTTTTTTTCGTTTTTACGACTTTTTTCGGTTTTTGGCGCTTATTTATTTTTTTGTGATCTTTTTGGTTTTGGTGATTTTTTGCGTTTTGGTGATTTTTTAACTTGGTGCTTTTTTCCCTTTAATTTTCTTACTTTCAATTTTCTAACTTTTAGTGCTTTTTGTTTCTTTACGTGCTTTTTTCATTTTGGCGATTTTTCGTGTGGAGCCTCTTCAAAATTAATTTTTTTGTAAAAAGCAGGTAATTTAACTTTATTGTGAAGAAAATCAATATTTTTCCATCGACTTTCATAAAAAAATGCTTATTTTATTTGACTATATATTGCCCTTATGATCAGTTAATAAAAATGGTAAGCTTTTGCCATTTAAAATTTTTTATAAACTTAAAGAAATAATTCCGAAACCGCTGAGTATATAAAAAAATAAACTTGAAATAGTTTTATTTGAAGTTTTTTTTGGGGATTTTTTGTAATAAAATTGGACAGCCCCTTCCCAAGTTATGATAAAATCCCATATTAAAAAAAAGTATCCAAAGAAATTTAAATTTCGACTGTTCTTGTAGCTAGGGGACCATAAGACATAAAAATATCGTTTAATAAAACGCAAAAAAACTTATATAACAAAAAATTCTAATCGGATTTTTAGTAAATTCGGATATATTTCACCAACATAAGTATGTAGCTACAGTAAAAATCAGACTTATCCGAATAAAAAAAGCGATAATGCTAAGAAAATATTTAAATAATTTAGCTTTTTTATTTCCTTTCCTGTAAAATTATGAAAATGTTAGTTAGGGCGTTTTACGTTTCAGGTGTCGATATAATGGTTCTCCTTGGCATTTTTCTTGTTGCTTAATATGAGTTGAAATGAATTTACTTACACTTACTTTAGTTTCATCAATTTGTGATCCAATAAGAGATCACAACGTGATAACATTTTTACTCACGGACACGAAATTTCACGTGCCAATCTATTTATTTAAACACAATCATTCACGATCTTGTTTTCTTTCTAGGATCACTATCATGCATGATCACATAAGACTAAAAATAAAACTATCAGTTATAATCGCGATAACGCATAATCATAGTGACAGAAAAAGGCTTTTACCTGAAAAAGAATTTGTTTTACAATAATAAATAATTGCTAATGCAAACCGTTTAATCGGTTAGGTGTATCAAATGATAATAAAATTATCTACTAGTTAGTTGCAACAACCGATAAACAGTAAAGTAAATTTTTAAAGAAAATTTTTTATTGCTCCTAAAATCCAATTTAGAATATTTCATTCGGTTGTGCTCATCATATTCGTTACTTAGTCATGTCATGGTTGTTCTAATCAATATAAGAATTGTCTGAATCATATCTTTATTACGTTTATACTCTTAAGGTAATGAACATGGATTGTTTTTTGGATTCATAGAAAATTGATAGCGTGAGTTGAAATATACAGCCCAATCACAAACAAAAATTCCGTGACAGCTTTTTCACTTTTCCATTTTCTCCTATTATGAATAAAAATTCCGTCGGAAAAAATTCGATGGGGGAAAATAGGGGATATTCTCAATGCATTTGAACTTCGCTTTTTCCCCCGGAATTTTTCACTTGCAAAACAGAAGGGAGTTTGCATAAAAATCCATGTAATATTTAAATAAAACAAAATTTCTATCAATAAAAAATTATTTTATTGTTTTTGTAGGTCGAATACCACAAATAAATCACAAACACAACATTTTTTTAACTTTAATCGACCCATTGCTTTTGGTTTCCATAAATGCAGCAAAGAGTAACTTGCACGATTTTTTTCTTCTTCGGCACCAATATCCTTCAAAAATGCTTGCACAGCTGCTAGGTTATTACTTTTTTATTCACTTTTTTAATTAATTTTACTTTAAATTTAATTAAAACATCAATTTTATTTATTTTTGGACACAAAAACACTGAATAAATAAATGTCAACAGACGAAACAGCCGCCATTGTTATTCAATGATGCCACTTTTTCATATTTTTGTTCCCGAAAAGTTTATGATGGAGGAACTATTTTTTCCCGAGAAAAGTGTTTTCCGGGGGAAAGAAATTCCTAGGGAATATTCATGATTGGGCTGATAGTCTATTCAACTAATATTTTTTTTATCGGTCTAGCCGTTTTCCAACTACATAATCTTTTTTCAGGGTGCGTAAATAAAGATTTGCAATAAACCAGTTTTCAATTAACATTAAAATCCATAACAAAACATAAACTCCACCCATTTTCTAAATGGACTTTTTACATTTGCCCCCTTAACAAGGCATGAAACCATTGTTTATCCTTAACATTTCCAAACTTTCCTACAAAAAAAAAAGAAAGAAAAGAAATGATATTAAAATTTTCATACTTTGATAAATAATCACGTACGCATAAAAAACCATAAATTACCGATGCTGTTTGTTGTCTTATTAATTATTCACATTTACATACAGACACATTTTTGCTGGTTTCTCGACTTTGGCTGTGAAAATTTCCTTGTTCCTGCATTTGTAATTATTTAACTGTCATTTAACGTACGAGTATAATTCCTCCCTTCTTGAAACTACAACAACATGAAATGTCTGGATGTTTTCGAAAATGTGACTGTATGCAAATTATTGAAATTTAAAATTTTTGTTTTAATATTTTTATTTCATTTAACATTTAACTAACAGCCGAATGAATAATTTACTTGCCTTTTTCTTTTTTTTGTATGGCCACTTGATGAAGTGCAACCAGTGAAAATTGTTTACAAAAGAAAACAAAAAACAATGTTGATTTTAAATGTAAAATGTTGTTTTGTGTTAATGACACTGACATTCAATGCCTTCCAAAATGTATCTAGTATTTTATAAATTTTTATGTATTTCACTGCAGTTTAAGTTAAAATCATTTTGTATCCGTTTGTGCTCGTATCTAGGCTTACAAATATCATTTGCATAACAATGATGTTATAAATTATTTTATTTCAAATCGTTTTAATTTCATATTCTCATTTATTTTATTTCATAATGGGGAGGGATCAGATTAATGTTTATTGAAAACTAACAGCGGGTGTGTATGAATTTTTATTCAAATTGGTTTCTTCTTTATTTTGTGTTATTTAAAAATAGAAAAGAACTTCTTATAGTTATACTAGCAGAACGCAACAAACGTTATGCTGCCTACACTCCAATCCGTAACTTTTCTGATTTGCAAGAAAAATTTTATTCAAAATGTGCTTTTGAAAAGGCATGATTTTTTTCTCGGTAATAAGCTTATTTTTTAACGCTCCGTTTAGTTATCTTAAGCTTTACACGCTTAAACTGAAATATTGTTTATAAAACTTGATGTGTTAAGAAACTTTGTTAAATGTTTGAACACAAATGAATCGGGAATCAGCGTTTTGAAAACACCTTTTCCTCAACTTAGAAAAGCAGAAACAGAGAAAACATATTTGGCCAATTTACAACCTGTTGTATGTGTTGTAGATCGTATAAATGGTGTTCGTAATTTCCGACTAAACATTTGCTTATGCAGGCCATACACTACACAAGTTCACTGCACAAGTCTGGCACTGTACAGTGCGTTTGTGTAGTGTATGGCGGTGGTTGTGCTATTTACGCAGTGAACTGAGCAAAAATCAAAACTATTTTGATATTTGCTCAAGTTTCTAAAACTGTACAGTGAACTTGTGTAGCGTATATTGCAAACGCTCAGTTGTGTCGCGATTTTTGAAGAGTTAAAACAAAAAATGAGCGCAGAAAAAATGTTCTGGACAAAGTTTGTAGAATTATACGGAGAATCGTTTGTATATTGAAAGCACCGATTACAGCAAGAGAATCATAAAATTCGAAGTCTACGAAAAATTAATTTAAAAAAGCGAATTTTTTTTCTTTGTTTTCTTTCTATTTATATAGCAAGTAATAAAATAGCGCTGTATTTGTACATGTTGTCTTCTTCGCTGTAGATTTAAAATAAACAACTGCGCAGTTTACTTGTATAGTGTGTATTACAAGTTTCGTTTACGCAGTGCAAGACTTGAGCACTGAACTTGTGTAGTGTATGGCTGGCACTAGAAACATGTTTATAAGGAAATTATCAACAACATTTTCACGATCTACAAATAATTGTGATAACCGACTTTGTAACCAATCGAATTTTGTCAGTGCACGTACATATTATAATTCAGTATCTCAAGCAGAAGCCAATATCTTACGTACAGGTAATAACTCATAATAAATCATATTACAAATCGGCTTGACCTACGAGAATTCATGAAACTTTTTAGTGGGCTAAGGGTCCATTCACATATTACGTAACGCTCAAGGGGGGCTTAAAGATTTGTTACGGATTAGATACTTTATACTGAAAATTTGTAAAAAGCGTTACGAGGGGGGTGGGGGGTATAAAACCTCCGAAAATAGCGTTACGTAATACGTGAATAGGCCCTAACAATGACCGTTCGTGAGCTTAATGGCGTCGAAAAGGTACATTTATGTAATTTTCTTCATATTTTCGAATTTTTTTTGAAACGTCTCTCTGAACCGTATCATATGAGGCATTGCACTATACAACAAAATGAAATTTCTGCCATGACCTTTGAAGATAACTATCTTTTTTTTTTGACGGGTTATAGTCCCCTAACGGCAAAAAGAGTCGAAATTTAAAATTCTATGAACAATTTTTTTTTATTTTTTTTTCTAAAATTTGGGATTTTTTAACTTTGGAAAGCTTTGTCCAATTTCATTACAAGAAACACTAAACAAAAACTTGAAATGAATATACTTTTAAGCCGTTCTTGTATCATTTTTTATACACTCAACGTTATCGGAATTATTCAGACCGCAATGATGAAAAATATTTTTTGTAGCAAAAATTGGAATGTTTTTTTTTTAATTTATACAAAATCTAAAATTACAAACACTTGCCTATTATAATAAATGATTATAAGGCCACGTATATATAGTACAAATAAAATAAGCTTTGTTTTTTTTAAAAATCTATGGATAAATATTGATTTTACTTACAATAAAGTGAAACTACCTGACTTTTTTAAAAATTTTAGTTTTGAAGAGGTTGAATCGCAGATTTTGCTATAACTTAAGAAAGACTCGTCCAATTATGATGAAAATTAATTGAAATTTTTAGAAAGGAATAGTAAAAAATTAGGGTTTTTTGTAAAAAAAATATATTTCTTAAAAAATTAATAAATTCAAAAAAGTGAGACTTTGGCTCGCTCACAAAGGGTTCCGTATGAATACACATCGTATGTATGTATATTCCTTTTCGTTCTTGCCCTTTTTTCATTTTCGCAATTTCTTCTTTTTGCTTTTTCGTTAAATTTTACTATAGGGTGTTTTTTATTGAGGTATAGAACTTTAAGTTGGCATCACTTTTTTAACTGGCGGCCATTTTGTCAGCTGTCAAGTGATTAATATTTAGTTTGGTTTGCCATTTCATCATGAACAGGTTGACAAAAGGACAACGCTTGCAAATCGTGCAAATTTATTTCGAAAATAATGGTTCAGTTCGCGAAGTTTACCGCAAGCTCCGTCCATTTTATGGTCGACATAATCGTCCATCAGAGCAATTAATTCGGTTAACCATGGATCGTTTTCGCACTACGTTTACTCTATGTGATAATACGCATCCGCAGAGACGTCGAACAGTGCGCACCGAAGAAACAATTGCCGCTGTAGAGCAAAGTGTTGAAGAGGACCCGAATGAATCGATTCGCCACCGTGCACAGCAATTGGAGCTTTGTCCATCAACTTTATGGAAGATTGAAAATTGGACCTGTAGAATTGGCTTTATTCGAGCCAGCCGCGGCGGCCACATGCCCGAAATCATATTTAAACATTAATGGCATAAAATTATCCTTCCAATAAAGCCAAATTGATGGACATTAAAACGATTTTCTTGTGTTTTATTTCAATTCGAAGTTCTATACCTCTAAAAAAAACATCCCTTATTTTTTAAAGTTTTTTTTCGCTTTTTGCTGAATTTTTTTTAGTTTTGAAGCTATTTTCATTCTAGTGATTTTTTCGGTTTTTTAAGATTTCTCGTTTTTGGCTATTTTTCCGATTTTTTTAGTCTTGGCGATTTTTTAGTTTTGCTTTTTTTTATTTTAATGATATGTTTCGTTTTTGACGATATTTTTAGTTTTAACGATTTATTTTAGTTTTGAGTTTTTTCAGTTTGTTTTTTTTTCGTTTTGGCAATTGTTTTCGGTTTTTGGAGATCTTTATAGTTGTGACACTTTTTCCTTTTTTAGCGGTTTTTTTCGTTTTTTGAGGATATTTTTGGCGATTTCTTTACTTTTGGTGCTTTTTTCCTTTTAGCAGTTTTTTCATTTTGGCGATTTTTCGTTTTGGCATTTTTTTAATTTTGGAATTTTTCAGTTTTAGCGTTTTTTAAACTTCAAGAGTTTGCCTCTTACGGTTTCCAAGATACAGCAAATTGTCTTAATTACATAGTCAAAATTACAATAAACTTTATTCAGGCGCGGATCCAGCTTATGCTTTTGGGAGTGGAACTTTTAAGTGCAACATACCATTTTGAAAATTTTCGTTTAGAAATTCAGTAGAAATGGGATTTATTTTATTCGTTTTGTGAGGGGAAATATCCATTTTTCCCTCCCCTGCATCCGCGCTTGCTTTAATTTGTATTGTTTAAACTATCAGTGTTCATTAATGTAGTCTGTATAATAGTACACTAACACGCAATTTACACTGTGATTTTTAAGACATGTCTTTTTTTTAATTCTCTTTCAAAGTTGCTACCAAAAACATTTTGCATTTATACAATGATTTTTCATTTCATGTCTTTTTTGTACATTACTCTCAAAATTTGCTTTGTTTACCTGTTCACAACAACAAAAACCCTAACACAATCACATAAGAGAAAGAAAATGCAAATGGAACTAAAGAAATATATGAAAAAATCTAACCCGCTTTCGTCTCTACCCCGCTCACTCTCATACAAAATAAAGCGTAGTATGCAGCTCTTGCTGAAATTCAGGCTGCCATAAGAAGTATGTGTAAAAAAAACTAACTGAAATTCAGGTTGGTAAATTTCTTAAAGAAGTATCCGTTTACAAGTACGCAGTACCAAAAGAAAAGTACACGGAATTTTGGCATTTATTGTCTATTACAGGCATGTTATAATATTAAGTGGAGAATTTTTTCCGTCAACTGAAATAAAAATTAATGTTCAGACAATTTTTTGGTCACGGAATTTTTGACATTTCTAGTTTTTCGTACATTGTAATTAATTTTTATTGTTTTTGTGTGTTGTAAATTAAAAAATATATAAATTTTAGTGTAGGCAAACAAAATTCTGTATAGAATTCTACACGATTATTTTTCCGTGCAGAAATAAATGCAAAACTCAAAACCTGAATTTCAATGAGAACTGCATACTACGCTTGAGACGTGATTTAAAGACAAGTGAAAAAATCACTTTCTATAAATTCAGTAGAGAGGCTCGCACACTAGCAATTCCGTACGAATACACATATATCCCTCTTTCGTTGTTTTGTCTGGCTTTTTTTTTGTTTTAACAATTTTTTCGCTTTTTGACGATATTTTTAGTTTTAGCGATTTATATTAGTTTTTGCGCTTTTTTCTATTTGGGGATTTTTTTTTTGGTTTGGTGTTTTTATTAGTTTTAGCGATTTTTTTTTGTTTTCTCACCTTTTTTCGTTTTTGGCGATTTTTTTAGTTTTTTCGACGTTTTTAGTTTTCGCCGCTTTTTTTCGTTTTAGTGATTTTTTTCCGTTTTCCCCCGTTTTTGTCGACTTTTTTCGTTTTTTTGCAATTTTTTTAAGTTTTGGTGCTTTTTTCGTTTTGACGACTTGTCGGTTTTTTGCGTTTTTTTTTAGTTTTTTGGCGATCCCTTTAGTTTTGGTGAATTTTTGCGTTGTAGCAATTTTCTTACTTTTAGTGCTTTTTGTTTCTTTAAGTGCTTTTTTCATTTTGGTGATTTTTCGTTTTGACATTTTTTAATTTTGGAATTTTTAGTTTTAGCGTTTTCTTACATTTCAAGGGTTTGCCTCTTACGGTTTCCAATATACAGTAAATTGTCTAAATTACATAGTGAAAATTTTATTAGCTGATAGAACACCCTTTAATTTTTATTGCTTTAATTATCAGTGTTAATTGGTGTAGTCTATTATACAGACTACGCCAATTAACACTAACTTTGAATATTTAAAGTGTCTATATATTACAATAGTATTTCTATATATTACAATAGTATTTCTACATGTTTCCTTGCTCGTTTTAGAACACCATTTAATTTTTAACCGTCATATATTTATTGTTTTAGCGGCCAAAGTCTTACATATTCAGGGGCGTAACTCTTACGGCTCTCGAGAAAACAGCCTGTGATAGAGAGACGGACGGACAGCGTAGCGTAAACAATAGGGTTCTTTTACACTTTTGGTGTACGGAACCCTAAAAAATTGCCTCAAATATTTATACTGGGTGCGAACTAAAATCGGAGCACTTTTTAAAATATGGGGCTCTTTTTCAAATTCCTTGTAAAAATATCACGCAATTTAATAAAAATCACTTTAATCAAGCGATCTTCTATTAACTGGTAACTCTGTTGTAATTGCCAAAAAATTTAGTTTTTACGTGGTCCACGCTAAAACCAGTGGCTAAATGTTTTAGTTCCGGTAAAGTTATTTGGTAATTAAGTTGAAAGTGTGAAATAAATATCAAAGTAATTAATAATAATTGGAATTAATATAATTCAATAGAAAATCAATTAAAATTGCATTAAAAAGGTGTTAATATTAAATTTTTATTAAAGTAATTGCATGCAGTCTGTTAAAAGTAGAAATGCAAAAGTTTCATGTTGTTGTTGTTATTACTAGTATTTTAAGTGTTTTTTTTTTGTTGATGGCACTCAGTTGCCTTTGCATTTGTGGATGTGTTGTTGTTGTTTTGCGTTTGCGTTTGGGCATGAAAGAAATGCAAGAGAAAAAAATAAAATTCTCAATAGAAAAAGCAGAGCAAATAAGTTTGTGTTTTGTTTACAAAACAAGTCATCACGTGTTTCAAGTCATCACGTGTTTCAAGTCATATTAAAAAGTGCGTGTTAGAGTTGCCAGTATGTAAATGATATATTATGAATAAACGGGTTTCTATTCAGACGTTTAATAAATAAAAATTATTTAAGTCTATGCTAAATTAAGAGGTGAGTAAACTTAAAACATACTATGTACAGAGTAGTGTTGCCAATTATTCAGGCTTTATAATCGTTCGAATAAAATATCATAATTTTTTTCTGGGTTGAACAGCTGAATAATTTCAAACTTTTTTTTTATAATGAATAAAAAATTTTTATCCGAATAACCACCTTAAAACCACGATTATTAATATATTCTTTCACTTGTTTTGCCTTTTTAAAGGCGTTAAAAGACATTCAATCATCAGCCAAACTCCTTCCTACATATTATTTCTTCGGTTGAATTAAGATAACTTTTCTTTACGTATTTTGTTCTTGAGCCCATATTATTCTATCAATTTGTCAATTGAAACCCAAGTCAAAAATAAAAAATTTCTAAACTCTTAATTTCTTCCTATGGCTATTTTTAGAATTGAAAAACCGAGTCAAAAATAAAAATAATTTCATAGCTCTTAATTTCTTCCTACGATTCTTCATACTGTCTAAAAACTAGATATATAGTGCTTTGAAACCCTATACTCACTTTTTGTGGATTAGATTTTGTGTAAAAATCACTCCCAGGCCAACTGTGGGCAGTAAGTTCTTAAAAAATGTCTATGATAAATTTTGTTAGTACCGGGTGGCCCAGAATTAACGAAGGGGTTTGAATAGTCTATAAATCCATAATCTTAACATGTTTTTCATTTATTTTTTCAGACTTTTGTAAAGAAGATATGGGAAATTGAAACTGGAAAGATTTACTATTGAACAACGATCATAGAGAAAGAGACACAATGACGGAGCGTTTTCAGCGAACGCATTATTTCAAGAAGCAGTGATTTTATTAGCTGCACTAAACCGCTCTCGAAACGTTTTCTTTGGGTTATTTTAAAGATCGTGCATACGTAATAAGCCACAGACCATGACCCAACCAAAAATAATAATAGTGGAGGAAAAATTCGAACGATGGCTTCGAAAATCGTGAAAAGTCATGGATAACCACGAAAATGTCCGGTAACAGCACCATTGTTTCCCTCGATGTATGTTCGTTGGTCAGTAGTAGGGTATTCACTCGAATAATTTTTGCTCGATTGATCGAATAATTAAAGTCAAATAATGTTCGATCAAACAAAAAATTTTAATTTCGAGTAAAAATTTATTCGAGTAATTTAGGTCGATTAATCGAATAAATCGATTAAAAAATTTTATGTAAATTTTCTTTTTTTTTAATGAGTTTTTGTAGATTTCTTAATAAAAAGTGGATTTTTTTTAATTTATATGAAATTTGTCATACAATTCGACCGTTATTTCATACTAATAGTCCGCATGATCAAAAAATTAAGTAAATAATGTAGTAGCAATAATAGGGAGAAAGAAACCAACTTCAAATGTCTTTTAAAAAAATTCGAAAATATGAACATCAAACAAACTAGATGTTTCGAATGTAATGTTCGAAATTATAAAAGCCTTAAGGTACGGTCACACTTGGCAAATATTTGCCGAAAAAAACGTAACCCACAGACAAGTTAAAATTGTATTTCCTTTAATTACAATATTTTTTAAATATGGGTTCGCATTTATTAAAAATAATATAAAAATAGTTTTTTGCAGCATAACTTCTTTTGATATAAAAAACAAGTTAAATCAAACTAGCTCTGAGCAAAAGTAGTGGTTACGTTTGTTCGGGAAATATTTCCTAAGTGTAACCGTATTTATATTTATAACAACAATAATGTTATGCCAATTCCGGGTATTTTTATTCTGCATTGAATACAGGACAGCGCGGAATGGTATTAAATGGTTCCTGGCCCAAAATTTTCTCAAAGCGCGACATTTGAATTGTGAAAAATAAACTGTTTTAAAGGATCAGCTTCTGATCCTATTTATGTAGAAATGTTGTGTTTTCTTTTGTTTTTATTATTAAAATATATAAAAACGCGAACAAATTTTTTTGTTTTATTTTTGTCCACAAAAATGTACAAAAAACCGATTAAATTCCGATTAACTCGAATAATTTTTAGCAGTAAAGCTTACTCGAATAACTCGAACGAAATAAAAGTTTTACTCGATTGCTCGAGTAATTTAAAAACCTCAATTTCGATTAATTGATTAATCGAACAATCGAAAATTCGATTAAAATGAATACCCTAGTCAGTAGTAAACCTTCCCAATTTTAATTTCCCAAATCTTCTTTACAACAATCTGAAAAAACAAATCAAAGAAATGTAAAAATAATGGAGATATAGACTATTCAAACCTCTTCGTTAATTTTGGGCCACCCTGTATTATAAAGGAAATGTGAAAAATTTAATTTTTTCTTGTGTCTAGCTAATCTTAAAAAAATGTGCATAAGATTTGTTGTCCTGATTTGATGTAACCATGTGTGAAAAGTTTTCAAAACTCTTATAGTCAGACTCTGATACAAGAAACGAGGATCACAATCAGCGCGCTGCAGCGTTGCCAAATGTACAGTTTTCTCTGCATTTTGCAGTTTTTATAAGCACTGAGCAGCGTTGCTTAAAAAATAAGTTTTTCTGAAAATTGTGCAGATTTTGCAGTTTTTCCATTTTAATTTTTAATCTCAATTTTGTTAATTTAATTCCAATTTTTGAAGCCATAGTTTTACCCATTTTGCTAAATATAACAATGCCAAGGCTTATTAGTAATTTTATGGGTAATATCCCATAGTGCAGCTCAAACGGCTCCTTTGCAATTAATTAAAAAATGTATACATTTGGAGAGCCATATTTTCTTAACTGTTGCCGATAAGGCTTCCGAGATGGTAAAACGTACCAACTTGATATTATTTTACATGCGGTCCTTAGCGTTTGGGACAATATGCTGTATCTCGTTATATTGATCCAACACAATAGCGTGACCCGAGTCCATTTTCATAGTTAGATTCTCCGGACTTTTTTTTTATGAAATTTATTAAAACGGTCTGTTCACTTTACGCTAAACTCTAATTTCAATTATTTTTAGGCAAGTTTTCCACAAGAAGTTATGGTGGCAATTTTTTATAAAAGGTATTTACTAATATATTGTCCATTAAGAAAATTAAAGCATCAAAATAAAAACAAAAAAATTAGTAAAGTGTGATTTTGGTTCGCACACGAAGGGTTCCGTACGAATACATATATATTCCTTTTCGTTTTTGCCTTTTTTTCATTTTGGCAATTTTTTCGTTTTGCTTTGCTCGTTTAATTTTTTTTTTGTTGATTTAGCGTTTTTTTTTGGTTTTGGTGCTTTTTATTTGGGTGATTTTTTCATTTTTCATTTTTGAAATTTTCTTTTTTTTTTGGTTTTGCCGAGTTTTAGCGATTTTTTTACACTTCTATTTGTTTTAATCAAAAGTCCCTATACGGTATTACCAATGAGGGTGTCTTACTAAAATCAATTTCAACGATCTTAGAGTCCGTGAACTCGGGAGTTACGGAGAACCTCCCACTAAAACCGATGCCATTTAAGATTGTTGTGTGGCCTGTTAATCTTCCCCTCATCAAACCTGCCTCTAACAGTCTAAGGACACCCCTTGCTGCCGTTATCATCACAAAAAGTGTAGAGCAAATCTTATACCTCAATCGTAAGGCTTACAAGGCTTCCTATGTCGATTACTAATTGTGAATATGTACGTACGAAATTAGCCCTTAAACACATATTAAGTTTTGAACAATTTCTGGCGTTCAAGATGAGGGTGGTGCTTGGTTATTTTTGTAGATTATTTCCTTCCGTTATATCTCTGCTGAAGGGGAGTTTTTGTTCCTTTTTTAAGAAAGCGAGAAAAAGAACCATACAATGAAACGCTAGAGGGTTAAAGTGTTTTATAAAAATGTTTTCGGTGGTATTTGGCATGAAAGTGTAGAGCAAATCGTATACCTTACACGTAAGACTGACAATAGTTCCTATGTCGATTTCTAATTATGAATAACTACGAAACACATTTTAAGTTTTGATCGGTTTTTGGCGTTTAAGTTGAGTCTGGATCTTGGTTGTACTTAAAACTTATAATTTAATTTTATGGCGACTATTTTTGTAGAGCATTTCAGCCCGCTATACCGCCGCTGAATGGGAGTTTTTTTGCCCCTTTTTTAAGAAAGCGACAAAAAGCGGAGTTAGAGGTATGAAATGTTCTAGAAATATGTTTTCTTGAACAAATTTTATACCTTAAACGCAAGGCTGACAAGATTTCCTATGCAGAGTAACTATAACTATGTGCAAAATGGGAGGAAATTTAACTACCCCTAAAATGAGCCCCAGATGTAAAGTTTCAAAACTCTGCTATACGTATACATTTGTTTGGTATCCTCTACCAGAATCAGTTGTTAGAACCACGTAATTTGCTTGTATTGTGCAGTGTAATTTCAGTTTCTATCAAACAAAGAGCAGAAATCTCGACGCGGTTTTTTATATGACATATTTCACTCTTTGCAGTCAGTTTAAATAAAATTCAGAGAAATTATACTATTCGGCTTCTTAATAAATTTCCACAATATGCCTACTACATATTTATTTTTCTTTCCATTTATGATAAACAAATCACTTAATTTTTTTAGCAGCAGGTGTGTTAAATAAACATTAGTGCGTGTCAGTCACTTCAAAAGCAATCCTTTTGACTCATTCACACTTGTGAATGATTGTTGTCACTGTTGTCCGTTTGAATGCCACTGACTTTGAAAAATATACATACATACTTCGATGATTATAGCCAACTTGTCTCATTTTCCAATGCAAGAATTCATTCATATTGAACGTGGACAGATGGCCAAGTCGACAAAGAGTAAACACTAACAATACACAACAATTAACGTATCAACCTACAAACCAGCAACAATAACAATTGCAACTTCCTTTTGTTTTTTTTACATTTTTATTATTCTCTTTTTAAGCAACAAATTAACGGTTGCGTGATTTCCTTCTAAATTTTTTTTTGGTCCTATTTACTTTTTTTTTATCATTATCCTTAATCATTCATATGTGAACTTAGATCTAAATTCAAATGATTTTATGTGTGTGTGTGTTAGTATCTTAAAATACGTTACAAATATAAAAACAATTTATGGTTGGCAAACATGTAAACGAACCAAAATATTAAAAGTAATAAAGGAATGAAAAAAATCCGAGAAATTTGGAGATATTGTATGACGATTAAAGCTTTTACATGAACAATAAACAACATAAAAAACAATCAATCTATTTTTTTATTTTTTCCACAGCAGTGCGTTTTTTATATATTTTGTATCCATTGTTAATTTATCACAATAGAAAATGTGTATTTATGGGGTAAATTTTTGCAATTTTTATATCAAAAATATAAATTGGTTTTTTTTGCAAAAAATTTACAAGGTTAACCAGGAGACAGTTATATAAAAAATTATTAGGGAAAGGAAATAAAAAACAGTGTTTTAATCCTCAGTTAATCTTAGTTTTTGGCACATGGAGTTTAATTAATGACGGTTGTTTAGCAAGTATAAATGTGTCATGTGTCCTTAATAAGGATTACTTAACAATAATTACATTTTTGCGACATTAAAAAAGAGGATTTTTCTTATCCCTTGTAGCCAGGGGTGTTAAGTATGACGATATTTTAGGATATGACAAAAAACGATATGACATACTGTGTTGTCATATCGTAAGCTATTTACGATGTGACAGCACTGAGAAAGCCATACACGGTTCATCGCTTTCTCAGTGTTGTCATATCGTAAAAGGCTTACGATATGAAAACACAGTATGTCATATTGTTTCTTGTCATGTCGTAAAAAATCGTCATACTTAATACCCCTGCTTGTAGCTACTGGCTTGAGGTTTTCTTATATTCAATAAACATTGTTCAAATACTACTCGTATATACTTTAGTAAGTATAGAAATCAAACCAAAAAAGTTTGCTTAATGCATGTAATTTTTTCAAATAGATATCTCTCGGTGCTTAGTTATCTATAGTATAAAAATATTTGACAATTTTAACTTTTAGGTAGCGATTGTAAACAAATGTGAATTTACCGCCTAGAACAAGGTTATGACCTTTTGAATTTGTCATAACTTTTAAAATAAACATTTTTAATTTTTTCCTTTGGCGATAATTCCTTATAGAATGAGAGAAAACATCTGTCCAAATTTCTTCAAAATCGAAAGGGGTCGTGTCTAACTGTTGGTCGATTTGACAAGGAACTAACCATACAATAATTGAAATCTCATTCAAAAGAGCCTGCTTTTACGTGGTGACAAGCAAGATACACAGGAGCACTGATGATAGAAGTATAAAATTCCGAGAACAGCGTTGATATGTTCTGCTATGTACGTTGAAACTAAATTGATGTAGATTTTTCCTTGTTCTTTGTAAACATTGATCCTGTCTAATTCTTTCTGAGTATAATGTTATGAGCTTTAGTGTATATAATCAATTTGAAGCTTTTTGTACCTTTTGTATATAACTTTTCAATGTCATATTTAAGATTTTTTATATGTAGCTCACGGTTGGTCCGAAGCTGATTAAAAGAAAAAAAAACTTAACAAAAAGTGAGTACAGGATTTGAAAGCACTAAAAAATTAAAAATAATCGTAAGACAAAATTAAAAGTTATGAAAATTTTTCTTTAATTTGGACTTGGGCTCACATGGAAAACTCAAAGCTTAAAATTATTCTTTGCAAAGATGTATATGTAAAACTAGGCCAATTCTTCTCTCAAATAAAACAAAATTTAACAAAATCGACCGGTAATGTTGAAAGTTATGCCGATTTCAAATAATTATTCGTATCAAAATGCGACCTACCTCGGTATTGATATCGTATCGGCAAAAAGGCGTGGCGATGTGTCCCTAATCAATTTTTTTTCGTTTTAAATCATGTCTATAAAGATACCTTTCGATTGGTAGTTGTCATTCCGAAAAAGTACATTTTTGGTGCTTTAGATTCCGTTTATTTTGTATTTCGTTTTTACAATGGTAAAGTTTTTATACCTTGAGGCGTTTGTTTACTCTTGTTTTTAGATGCAAATCTCATAATAAGCTTTTTATTCACATGGAAAGCTCATGACCAAATATATATTTGACACTCCTAAGAGTATGCATGTTTTTTTGTATTTACTGCAAATGATGTCAGTAGAAAAGTGTTTTTCAATTTCGCTTTGAAATTTAAAAGTGGTTTGATTACGAAGAAAATTGTCGTTTTCTGAAGAAGCAACTTACGAAATTGAAACCACTGCCGATCGGAATGGTATTCTGTGACATGGCTGATATATAAATATAATATTTGTATGTTCCTGAAGAAAGTTTTTGTTTTATGGAGAAAAGAATGATGGTGCTATTTTGGAGAAAACTGTAAAGTCAAAATTAAAAAAAAAATTTAAGAACCTCAAAATTTTTTAAATTTTCAAATTAAGAATGACATACTCGTATTTTCCAAATCAAAAGGAATATTTTTATAAATTTTTTTAAGAATTCGTAATTTCTAATGCTTTTTGTTGGATCAGAATATATATTTAGAAATGGCTGATTTCTTTGCAAAATATTTTAAGTCTGCCCTGACCTTCGACTATGCCCTCCCTGTTCAAGTTTCTCAAGTGTTTAATGCCTTTTTCTAAAATCGGTGACCTATTGAATACGGAACCCTAAAAAGTACATGACTCAGCAATAAAAAAATCTTTCCATATCAGAAAAAGGAGAAAAAATCTTACCTTCAGAAAAAATTTTAAAGAAAAGCTTACAAAAAAAGCTAATAAAAAAATAAATAAAAAATAGCCAAAGTCTTGAAAATCTTAGAAAAAAAATTCCAATATTCCACTAAAAGATATGTTAATAAAATGATCCTTCTGAGCATTGGTAGTACATATTTTTAGATTTTCCTTTTTTAGAAACCCAGTAAAAATGGGAGATTGCATTTAAACTGGCTTGCAAGGGAGAGAAGCAATACCTCTGCTTACAAACCTGGTTTCAAGAGACATGATTTTGGTATGGAGAGTTCCCACTTGGAAGCACTATAACTTGACAAATAAATATTTTGTTAGTGATTCGAAAGTTTTGCAATACCTCCCGCTTCTCTGTAAGCGAGAGGTGTAAGCCCAGAAAAGAAGAAAGCGCTCAACAAGCGCATCCGTTCGTCACATGTTTCTAAAAATCTAAAAATTTTTTACAGCGTAGTTACGAAACAAAGTTTACAGCAGTTTCATTTTACGCTTAAAAAGACTAAGATAATTTGGCCGCCTAACTTCGAACGATTTTAACACAAAGTTTTTGCCAATATTTACTTTAATTGCAAGTAAAAATTAAACTATGAATAAATATATAAGCTAGTTTATCTTATCTTACAACTAACGAAATTGCGGTTTGTATAGTGATTTTAGCTAAAAAATGTTTTCCAGGTAATAAATAATTTATGATGTCACTTGGCATGATTGTTATTCGAATGCAAATTATTTTATGAACTCCCTGAGTGGTTGTAAAAATCAGCAAACAAATACTTTAATAAATAGAAAAGTATTTAATGTTTATCACTAAAATAAAATGTATGACATTTGCTATGTAAATATTTGCAATGGCTTTAAATGCCATGTTTTAGTTATTGAAATTTATTTACAGAAAAAACATATGGTGAAAAAGTGATTAAATAAATAGAATATTAAATATTGGTTTATGAATAAATATTGGCCGTGGCAAAATGAACTAAAACCTATATTTTATTTATAGTAAATTTTAAATCCAAAGAAATTTTAATCGTTTTGTCTTGAGTTCGGGCTTAATTTAATTTTTCAATTAAATTATATTTTTTTATTTGGAGATAAATATGAAGAATGTAGACAAAGAAAAATTTTACTGCGCGGAGGGTTGAACTAACATGTTTCGATACCTCACGGTATTCTCGTCAGAGTTCTTTACCGCTTAGACCACTCAACCAAAGTCGGTGGGTTTCTGTCAAGAGTTGAATATCATTTACCTTTAATTCATATTGTCACTCGAAATAAAAAATACAATTTGATTGAAAAATTAAATTAAAACCGAACTCAAACCAAAATAGTTAAAATTTCTCTGGATTTAAACCCATACAGTTCGACTAAAATTCATAACGTAATTTTATCAGTTTTGATTTAGGCCATTTTTTATGGAACCAAAGAAATTTATTAACTTATTACTCGTATTAAAAAAAAACAAGTTATTGCTAAGAATAGAATCAATTGATTTAACAAATTTTAATTGCAAAAGTGTTTTTAAAAGTAGTTTAATGAATGCTTTGTGTTAAAAATCCTGATTAACAAATGTTATTTTACGTTTTTGAATTTATGAATGCAAACAGTTCACCCTTATTCTGAAGTAAACATTTTAAATGAATAATATAATAGATTAATAACAATAATTGGGATATATATAAGAAATTCATGATAGGTAGTCCACTTGAAACTGATTTATGATGATTCACATGTCATAATGATCATCAATCACAGAAGCCATTAATTACACTGTACAGCAAAATCAAATTTTAGTTAACTTTAACCCGCACTTGGAATAAAGACTATAAATTTATAGTCTTTGCTTGGACAACAATAATGGCTTGATTGATCGTAAAGAGGAGCTTACTTACGAACAAGCAACACCAAAAATAAAATAAGAGTTGGAAAATTGGAATAAATAGTCAGAGGTGGAACTTCATGCTCACCATATTGATAATACGAACATAGACACTCATATTCTATTTCGTCATAAAATTTGGTTCAATAGCTTATGTTTCCTTAAGCTGTTTTTAGACTACTATACAAGCTGTTCGACTTCTGCACAAAATGCAACCCTGATATAATGTGTTGTTATTGCTTTTTATAACTTTCCATAAACTCATTAGATCAGGGTTGCATTTTCTACAGAAGTCGAACGGCTTGTGAGATAGTGTAAAACAGCTTCTATTACTGGTATCCACGATCAGGGTTGTCAGATATGGCGATTTCTCGCCAAACACGGCGATTTTTCAACTTGTTTGGCGTCTGAATTTTTGATTTGGCGATATGGCGATTTTTCTGGCGATAAATAAATTTGTTGGCGATTTTTATGGCTATTTTTCAACAAAATTAAGCATAAACATGTTTATATTTCAGGAATATTACTTTGTTACAAGAGTAATGCCGAAAATAAATTTCTCAAAAACTTGTCTGGAAAAAATTGAAGCAATGTGAATTTGATGATTTTTCTTATTGATTTTAAATTTTGATGATAAAAATTGACGAGAAATAGTTTTTGGCGATTTTATTTCTACTTTTGGCGATTTTCTGGAAATTGTTAATACGATTATTTTATAAAAACTTATATTAAAAAAAAAACTTTATATAAAAACAAATTGACTATAAAATATATATTAAGAAAAACTTCATAAGACAGGATTTGGCGACTTTTGGCGAACGTTAAAATCAATTTGGCGAAATAGGCCAGAAAAAATCTGACAGCCCTGTCCACGATCAAACGTGGTAAAAGTGAACAAAGGACGCTGCTGATGACAGTGTAGGGACTGTCGAAATTAGTAGTACTAATCCGTTCTGCTAGTCTGATTAGATATTCTAATATTCCACTCTTAAAAAAATAGTTTGAATTTACATGAAGTCAAGTTTTGAACCTAAGCCGAAATTGTAACTTCCGACTAAAACTTATTTCAGTTCGAATATTAATTATGTACAAACATATATTTCACTAATTGTATATGAGTACACATTTTTTTGGCTTACTTTAGATGCTGAAGTGGAATTTTAGCTCTGATGTCTTTAAATACTTCTAATAAAATTTTATGAAAAAGTTAAATTTCCCCTTTTTTACATATAGTGATAGTCACTCGCCTTAGGAAATCTTATGAGCCTTACGTTTAAGCTATAAGTTGTGTTCAGCAATTTTATGTAAAACATCACAAGAACATTTTTGTAGAACATTTCAGCCCATTACATCTGCGTTGACGGAGAATGAGACAAAAAGACCCATACAGCAAAGAGTTAGAGGGTTAAAATGTTCCTCTTAAATATTTTTCGTGGTGTTTTACTTAAAAATGTCGACCACATGTAATACCTTAAATGCAAGGCTTATAGGATTTCTTAAGGCGACTAAGTATAACTACATATGTGCAAAAGGGGCGAACTTTAACTTCCCCTAAAAAGAGTCGTTGATACTCTCTATCAGAATTAGAATACTGAAAGAGTTTCGCTTCATAAATTCAATGAAACAATTTCGTTAGATTTTTTCATAATTCTAATGAAATTTTTCACAATTCTAATTCTAATAAATTTAACGAATATTGTAAGAGAATTTCATTAGAATTGTTTCATTAGCTTTCATAGTTTTGTTAGAAAATTTTATTGGATTTATGACAAAAACATTTTGTCATTTTATTTGTATGTTGTTATTGTACTCTTTCTTATTATTATACACTCATAGACATTGTTTTGACAGTGCTGTTGGCTGAAGTAGTTACGACGTTGCCTATAAAGCGAATGATGAGAATCAAGACTCTGAGGCCCCTATTAGGATTCACAACTCAACTAGGTTGAGTTGTCAATGCTACGACCCAACTCAACAATTTTTTTGTATTATGACTCACAACTAATTTTAGTTTTCTTCGAAAATATGCTCGAAAAAAGGTTCTTGTCTATACGAGTACTCTCTGTTTTGAAACCATAGTAGCCATCACAATTATTTTAAATATTTTTAGTTTTGGACTTAGTATTTTTTTTTGAGATTTTATGTTTTACGGATATGGCAACAATATTGGTTGGCAAATGGGATAGATTGGCGCCTAAAAACACCATATTTAAAGTAAGCAAAAGTAACACAATAGTCGAAATAAAAACCAAAACACAATTGTTGAAACATGTTGTCGTCTCACTTTGATGAAAGCTGTAATCTATAATAAGAATTTGACTACTTACTACAACTCAACTATCAATTTAGTTGTGAATCATAATAGGAGCCTAAGTTCGCATTACAAACTTTTATAATAAGAATTGACTTTTTAATGAGCATTGAATTGAAATAGTCAATAAAAGAGATAAGCTGATAAGGCTACTAGGTAATGTAATAATTTCATTAAAACAATTAAATAATATCATTAGAATAATGACAGAACATCATTGAAATAATGACAGAATTTCATTAAAATTATGAAATAGTTTAATTAAAATAATGAAACAGTTTCATTAAAACGATGAAATAATTTCACCAAAATAATGAAATATATTCATTACCTTAGCGAAATTATTACAATGGATCAATGAAATTATTTCATATATATCATGAAAGTTTTATTAAAATAATTTTAACGAAACTTGTTACATTAATCTAATGAAGCGCGACGTTGGTTGAGTTTTAATAAAGTTTTTCATTGGATTAATGACGAAATTCACAGAATTTATGAAAAAAAAATTCTTTCAGTGTAGTTAGAACCATGTTATTTTATTTTTATCTATTTTTTTGTTGTACAATGTAATTAAAGAAACACTTTTCATAATATGAATGAAACGCTACGATGCATACCGATGGTTCAAAACAATGACAAAATCATTGATGTAACGTAGGAACAATTATATACACGAAGGTTGTATTTTCAGTGTAAAAGTCTGATATAATCTCGTATGCGCGTTCCGACGTAGCAGAGGTTAAAGGTCACAAAACTCTCTTAATGTCTTGAATTCGTGGTTTAATGTTATTATAAAAGTTGTAGAAAGGATCAACAGTTTTGGAGATAGACCGCACTGTGCAAATATTGCGTCTTTCTTCCTTAGCTTTGTCCCGGAGTTACGGGGTGGGGTTCAAGTCTCATTTCTAATTGATCATATCTCTCGAAATACGAAATCTTTATTAATAAAACAGGTATCATCTGAAAGGTCATTAAAATACCTCTCTGTCGTTGAAACCCATCCAAGTTACTTTAAACCATTGCGAGGCAAATGCCATTTTTATAATTTTATATGTATATAACTATTTTATTAAATATTTTATATCATTTTAAATAAATATGTATATGTTATGAAAATTGCATTTCGCTAGCAATAGGCTGTGAATTTTAAAATATTATATACCAATCTCAAGGTTTTTGAGTTTTTAATAATGTTAAAATTAGTATTTTGTGTGACCTTTAACCTCTTAAATCTCATGCCACGTTCACAAGATTATATGAGACTTTTGAGACATTTTATACTCTGCCGAAATAAAAATGTTTACAAATTTTTAGCTCCTTAAATATATCAAATTCTGAGTTTTAGTGCTTCGCCTATATTATTTGACTGGACTATCAGAACTTTGTACAGTTCTCAAAAATTTTAAATAAAATACACTTGTAATTATTAAACGGATATGAGAGTATGAGTTGGCAGGGATAAATGTTCATCATAATATTCAGTCCTATAATATTTTATGTGTGTGTGTGTGTGTAGTACAAGTAAATAATAACAAGTTGTTGTTATTTTAATGTTTTAAAAAGTTACAATAATATCCTTGTACTTACCACACTTTTGCTTGTATTTTGTATTTTTAATTCCTGTTCCCATTTCGTCGTGTTCATTATTATTATTCTTTTTTGTTATTGTTTGTTTCATTTTTACTTGTTTACTTTATTACTATAGTAGATCTGCGACACTTCATTGCACCCTTTGAAAAGTTTGTAAGAGTATATTTAATTACACTACTCCCTCATCGTACAATATTAATCTCACATATATAATTATGTATGAAAATAAATTTGTTGGACCTAGAAGTCGATGTACATAGTGATCAAAAAGTCGTTAAAACTTTTCTACTTTAAAACATTTAAGACATTTCTGATTACAGCCGTCAAAGAGAGTCCTCGATGTTTCCACTTTACTGTACTTATTTGCATGGGTAACCCTGATTTTTATTTCACAACTAAATCATTGTTGTTACTGTTGCAGCAAGCAGCAATTTCGCTTGAACAAATAAAATTGTTTTTGTCTTTTGTACGTTACAACATCCCTTAGAAATGTTTGACACATTGTCTTTTCAACGAGACCGAGCTTGAGTACGGATGGAAAGCAGCAGCAAACAGTTCGGCGCAGGCAGGGTTAATGAGCACCACTACACATTATAAATCTAATTTTAACATTTATTATTTATGAGTTTATTTCGTTTTCTTCTTTTTTTTAGTCTTTTTCATATTTTCTATATATTAAACGGAGATTTGGGTGTTTCATAATTACTTTTACTTTCATATTTCTTTTCATTGTAGACAATAAAAGTTGACAGCTTTTACTATGGAACGTTTAACGAGCCTCGTTAGAGTTGTATTGCAAATGTAAAGTTGAATTTAATTAAAATTGTGCATGTGTGTTGTCTGTGTGTATTTTTATGAAGAGAAGGATTTTGATTAATTCGAGTATATCGATTAATTTAAGTATCCCAAAATTAGTTAAGTACAAAACTTTGGAATTATTATAAAAACCCAGCAACGACTACTGCTTCGGCCGAAGCAGGTTTCTAAGCGAGAGAAGATGGTTGTTCTTGTATCTCCTGTAAGAGAATATCTCCAGGAAAGAGAATACCTAAAATAATAAATTTACTAAATTTCTTTCTGAAAATGGTGTTTTTATAAATTTTTTGCTTCATATATGCAGGCCTCTGCGATTTTACCACTTTTAAAGATTTTTCTTTTACTAACAACAAAATATTACAAGCATTTGTCAAATTTCAATTACTTTATTTATAATCTATCTAATATTTTACTTAAAAATATTTTTAAAACTTCAATTACAAAGAACTTTTACACTTAGAGACTATTTTAACATGTTTGGACATGAGTGTATTATATGTATATCGTTGTTTAATATTAAAATAAAATTTATTTAAAAAAATTAATCACACTTTATATAATTAAAGTTTCATGTTGAGAACATACTTTTAATAAAAAACTAGTCATATTTCCCTAAATATACAGGTCTGTTCTCTATTCCATTCGGAATGAAAATGTTCGGAATTATCAAAGCATTGATGTTACAAATTAATATTTATAACAACAATGCTATGACAATTCCGTACATTTGCATTCCGAATGGCATGCAGAACAGACCTTATAGTTTTATTTGTTATAAATGTAAAAAATAGAAATAAAATTAAAATAAAATCACAGGCATATTAAACTAAAATGAAATTGATTATTTAAATAATATGCGCAGTCTTTATGGCTAGTGTTTGCGTTTTTTTCTTCTTTTGTTTTAAGCTTTTATTTTTAAAATTAAATTTTAAATTAAATTTAAATTATTCCTAAAAAAGAAATAAAGAAAGAGAATTAAAGACAGCAAATAGACTAACAGCTTTCACAGAGAGATGGAGAGAGAAAGAGAGAGCGAGAGAGAGAGAGGGAGAAAGCTTTCTTAACATTACAGGAAACCAGAACAACTAGTGCATAGACATTTAAAGTTTTATTTTGAGGCCTTAACTATTTCTAAGCCAAATGACTGGTTGCTACAATGGTCCATATATGGGTTCCGTATAGGGCATGTAAACTGTCGGTACGCCTACAACGCCATAAGTCTCTGTAGTAGAACGTGAGGCTTGTAGACTTCGTTTAGAGTGTTTTTTGTACCTATATGGGTAGAAAATACAAAATAATTGGTAAAAATTGTGTAAAATGACTTACAAAAAACAAAACTTACTTTCTCTTTAGACAACAGGCTGTACATGCCGTTATTATCGCCGCCAAACCAATAAATCCTGCTATTATGACCAACCACGTACCGGGGGAAGCCATGAAACTGGCTGCCGCCACAGCTCTGCGCATTGAACAGGGCTCGACTTCACTCACACCATATTCCACATAAACATCAAAAAGTTGCTTTTTCAAAAATTCCGAATTCATTAGTTTTTGCATTTCACTAATCGAAATTGCTGAGCCATTTTTAAACATTTGAAAACACGAACTAGTTGATGTAAAATCCAAACTATAATCGGGTCTTGTTAACACCTGCGTATCCAATATATGTAAATCTAAAGCTAAAGGTTTAAGTTTTCCTTTTAATTTTTCCTGGAATGGTCTTATATTAGTTTGGATTTCGCTAGCCGGCCGAGAAAATACAAATTTCAATAGTGATTTATCACGTATAACAAATACTTTTAAATTATTGAAAGTATGTCTTTTAGCTTTCACAGAGTTATTAGCTCTTATTCTCATATTAAAATAGCCATCCACATAATTAGCAAAGGACCCGCCTGTACGTAACTCTCCAGTGTGATTGTTTAATGTAAACAGATTTTGCAATAAAGTTGTTTTAACACTATTCGTACGTTTGTAGAATTGAGGCACAAAAGTAACATTCTCTATAGTTAGAATAATGGGCTGTGCCTCAGCATCCAAGTCTATAGCTTTTAATGTTGTTATTTTACTGTCAATGGGCACATTGATGCGTATGCCCACGGACATGTCCTGGTATTCGAATTTTGGCAAATTATCATCAATATCAATTATATGAATAATTACTCGCAAATGGGAAAAATCTTGACGATTATAAGAATCACCCAGATAAGGATATATAGGTTCGCCTACTTTCAAACATTTAATAGTGAGAGCATAACTATCGACCAACTCCCGATCTATGGGCTTAGTAGTCTTAATAATGGCCATATTGTCTTCAGTTCTTTGCACACTAAAAACATTCTCTTCGTTGCCTTCAGTTATGACATATTCAATGGCAGCATTTTCATCTATATCTTCATCTATGGCTGATATATTACCGACTAGAGTGCTCTCCGGTTGCTCTTCCAATAGTTTAAACTCCAAGGGAGCTTCATCCTACATTGAAAATCAATTTTACTATATTTGATAACATTAGATCATTTTTTAGTGTTTATCTTACCACTTCCCGGCTAAAACGAGGCTTATGATCATCTACATCCAGCACTTTTATTTGCAAAATTCTTGTTACTGATTGTCTAGGCTGGCCATTGTCAGCAACTTCCAGAATTATATTGTACATATCTTTAGATTCCCTATCTAATATCACAGAAGATTTGATGAGGCCCGTAGATTCATCTATTTCAAAAGCTTTGGCATCTGTAGTGTCATCTAAAATTTTATACAGCAGAGTACCGGATGGTGTTTTGGGATTGTCCGGATCATTGGCTTTAACCTGGAATACTGGAGTGCCGATGGGAGAATTCTAAAAAAGAAAATTTTATCTTTTCATAAAGTACATTTTAAAAATGAGTGTTTTAACTCAAACATTAATTTTAAAAAAGTAAGAAAAGTTTTATAAAATATATAAGGATCAGTACTTGAAAAATATATTTACTTTGTATGGGCGTGGCACGGCCCAATATGTAATAACACTGTACAACTAAATAAAACTTTTTTTTCAAAATGGTAAGGTTGAAACAACTGACTCTGGTAGAGGGCACCATAAAATATACAAATGTGTCGGCGTTTTGAAAGTTCACATCTGGGATTAATTTCCTTCCATTTTGCACAAAGTTATAGAGATCGGTATAGGGACTGTTCTAAGGTATAAGATGTGTTCACCACTTTTATGGAAAACACAACGATAAACATTTTTGTGAAATATTTTAACCCTTTAACTCTTCGTTGTATGAGTTTTTTTTTTTGGTCTCTTTCTTAAAAAACTCACTCAAAAAACTCACCTTCAGCGGCAATAAAGCGGGCTGGAATGTTCTACAAAAATGTTCGCTATAAAATTCAATGATAAGTTTTCAAAAACAACTAAGTGCCAGACGCGAGTTGAACGCCAGAAATTGTTTAAAGCTCAAAACGTGTTTAGAGGTTAATTTCGTACTTGTTCACAATTAGTACTCGGCATAAGAAATTTTGTAAGTTTTACGTTTAAGGTATAAAGTCTTTTCAGCACTTTTATGTAAAACACCACGAGCAATATTAATGTAGAACATTTTAAAAACGAACACGCATACTGCTTAAGCCATTATCGGTTTTTCTGCAGAAACACCCAGAGTCTTGGCAGGAATCGAGACTGCGACCTCCCGGTTAATAGTCTAGCACACTATCCACTACACGACGGGGGTACCCCATTTTAACCCTCTAAATTTTAGTTGTATGGGGTTTTTGTCCGGTTTTGATAAGAAGGGGCAAAAAACTTCCCTTTAGCGGTGATATAGCGGCCTTAATTGCTCTACAAAATTATTCGCCATAAAACTATGCTGTGTAAAATCAAGCTCCTGACTCAACTTGAACGCCAAAAATCACTCAGACCTTTGCATATGTTTAAGGGTTAATTCCATACTTATTTACAATTAGTATTCGTCATAGGAAATCTTGTAAGCCTTACATTTAAGGTATAAAATTTGTTCACCACTTTTACGTAAAACACGACGGAAAATATTTTTGTAAAACATTTTAACCCTCTAACTCTTCGCGGTATGGGTCTTTTTGTCCCTTTTTTGTTTTTTTACGAGAAGTAACACAATCAGGCAACTGATGCCTACCAGTTAATTAATTAATGTGTTAGCTTCTTTGGGAAAGGGATATTACAGAGAGAACAGGTGGTGTAGTAGGAGAGAGATAGAAAGCTTAATTCATTAACAAGTCTGCCATTGCGCGTTTTTTAGAGCAGTTTTGCAGCCCCTCTGGTGTCAAGAAGAGGCATTAATTTGTTAAAGCTGTGTAGCCATTTTATTAGTTCTTTTTACTTCGCCGACGGATCTGCTACAATACCGACGAAGGAGGGTGCTGTTAAGTGCATTAGGATATGTTAGAATTGATCGCTGCCAGTACTGCTAAAGTGATCGGTGCTATGCCTTCATCACTTTAACAGTCTAACAACAACCAACACAATAACACACCAATGCATATTAGAAAAATGCATGATGTTGTTGGCTTGCCTGAAACTAGTCTTGAACTCAGACCTCAGGGTTTGTAGTCAAACGCGCTAACTATTC
Source organism: Panzeria rudis (assembly GCA_956483635.1). NCBI lineage: Eukaryota > Metazoa > Arthropoda > Insecta > Diptera > Tachinidae > Panzeria > Panzeria rudis. The sequence goes on from OY101448.1 coordinate 172,575,873, forward strand.
AGCCAACAAAAACCCCCTTCATCGGCGATATAGCGGTCGGAAATGTTCTACAAAAATATTCGCCATAAAATTCTTCTATAGGACTTTAGATATACACAAGCTTCAGACTCAGCTTGAACAACATAAATCGTTCATAAATTAAAATGCGTTTAAGGGTTAATTTCGTACTTATTCACAATTAGTACTGGGTATAAGAAATGTTGCCAGCCTTACGTTTAATGTATAAGATGTGCTCAGCCCTTTTTTGTAGAACAATACGGGAAACATATTTGTGAAACATTTTAACCCTATAGCTCGTCCTTGTATGGGTCTTTTTAACTGTTTTTTGAAAAATTTACAAAAAAACTCCTCTTTAGCGGCGATATAGCGGGTTTAATTGTTCTACACAAATATTCGCCATAAAATTCTACTACAAATTCCTAAGTGCACTCAAGCTCCAAACTCAACTTAAATGCCAGAAATCGTTCGATACTTAAAATGTGTTTCAGGATTAATTTCGTACTCATTTACAATTTGTAGTCGGTATAGGAAATCTTGTAAGCCTTATGGTTAAGGTATAAAATGTGGTTTGACTGCAATAAAATATTTTAATTAAAAATCATTAATTCACCTCTGTTACATTGGCCGTTTGCCCCAACTCCGGTTCAATGAAAAATGGTATGCCATCATTAGCACTAACATCCCCTATAAATATGGTGACCTTAACATCTGAGCTCAAAGATGTCTGTTTTGGTATTTGATCACCGCTATCATGGGCTCTCACACGAATCTCGTACGGATCCGAACGACCTTTGCCAGTCAATTCTTTTTTCGTTTTAAGCTCACCCGTTTGTCTATTGATCTTAAACATGCCATTTACTTCTCCCTCATCGATTATTTCGTATGTAACCTCTCCACCCGGGCCATCATCTAAGTCCTGAGCAAACAGTTTTATAACAAAAACTTCTGGTCCAACATTTTCCGGTATAACAGCTGTATATTCTTTTTGACTAAATGCGGGAGCGTTATCATTAACATCTAAAACATCAATAACCAATTGAACTACACTTTGTTTGGAGTCTGTAGGCCTGCCTGGAGAATCTTCGGCTTTAACTTGGAGATAAATATGAGGAGTACGCTCACGATCAATTATGGCTTGCGGCGCCACAATTATTTCTCCTGTAACATTGTTTATTTCAAACAAATGAGCATTTTCTCCATATAAAGAATAGGATATTTTGTGATAGCCCAAACGTTCATCACGTGCTGTTAAAACAGCATCTTTATCTGTAGCCTTGACTCGTATAATTTTTGCTGGATATTTTTTATTTTCCACTACAGTGGCATGATAAGATAGTTCCTCAAATATGGGACTATTATCATTAACATTTTCTATAGAGACATTAACTTTTGTCACGGTACTACGTTGCATATCGGGAGCATTGGCCTTAACTTGGAACTCATATTCGGTCTTACCCTCTTCCAGAGCTTCATAATCCAAACGTTTACGTAAAATCACCTCACCAGTTCTGTCATGAATATGGAAGTATTCCAATTCCAAAGGTTCTACCAATTCGAAACTTTGTATTGGTAGCTTTGAAACAGGATCTTCAGCTTGTAATATAAAAAGGGTACTCTCTATAGGCATTTCTTCCATTATATTTAATTTAACCACTGGCTTTGAACTAGTCCAACCTTTGTTGGTAAATACAGGATTTGTATCCTTAAAGGACTGTACATAAACCGTGACCTCCGTAGTGTCTATTTGACCTTCAGGATCCACCTCTGCATGAAGATCTTTGACTTCTACTAACAAAACAATAACAGCAGCTTCATCATGATCTAGTTTTCCGTCGACATAAATAGCACCCGTTTCCGGATTAATACGAAAAGCATCTTGTACCCGATATTTACTGCGTGTCGTTATGCCTACTCCCGCTCTAGAAGTAGCACTGGGAATGCCTTTGATTGTGTAGTTAAGTTTAGAATTTAAATCTTTATCAATGGCTCTCACTTTCAAAATATTCTCTCCGATTGCTGAACGTTCCGATACATAGGCAGCATAACTGGGTTGCTCAAATTTAGGTTTCTCATCATTAATGTCCTTGACATTAACATATACAGTAGTAGTGGCAGTTTCTGGAATGGGTAGTCCGGAATCTACAGCATTTACCGTGATTTCAAAACTATCCATATTTGAATCACGATCAATGCGGGCCTGGGACGATACTGTAATAACACCAGATCTTTAAGAGAGATAAATATGATTAAAAATTTACGTAAACAAAAATTGGATTGACTTACTCTTCATCAATTTCAAAATTATCATTAGCTCCCACTATTCGATATTGCAACATGTTATCCAAACCATCTGGATCATGGGCCTTGACAGTAGTGACATTGTAGCCCGCCGGAGCATTTTCTGGTATCGACACTCTATAACTGGGTGGCCCCAGTATGGGTACATTTTCGATATTTTGAAAATGACCCTTAAATATTGGCCTCTGATTACCCGATATACCTACTCGTATAGAAACTTTGGTAGTATTAACCAAAGGCGGTATGCCAAAGTCGGTAGCCGAAATCACCAAATCATATTCTCCTCTTTCGGTATCCATAGATCTTGCCACTTTTTGCAAACTTATTTCTCCCGTCAATTCATTTATGCTAAAAACATTGCCAGATATACTATTTTCCGAAACTATGGCGTAGCGAACTTTACCACCACCCTGTGTTGGACCATCAACGTCCGTAGCTCTAACCTTAAATTCGGGCTCAAAATGATTGGTACCCTCTCTAATGGTTCTAGAATATTCTGAACTTTCAAACATCGGATAATTATCATTGACATCCATAACTTCGACATAAACTTGAGCATTAGCTTCTAGTCCTCCTCCATCAACGGCAGCAATTGATAAGCTATAACTACTTTGTTTTTCATAATCCAAAGCTTTTTTAATAAAGAAACCACCCGTTAAGGGATCTGTATAGAAAAAATCGGCTCCAAATCCTCTAAGGCGATATGTAATGAAACCAAATTTTCCTGAATCCTTATCGGAAGCCTTTACCATGCCGATTTGGGAGTTTATGGTAAGATTTTCAGGAGCTAAAAATCTATAGCTTGTATGATCAAATATGGGTGGATTATCATTGACATCTGTTAAGTGGACATTTATGCGGACTTTTGACTTCTCTACGCCACTGACCAAAGCTAAAACATCGAAAGCAAACTGCCGCTTTCCAATATCATCCACATCATAGTCCAAATGAGAAGAATTCAAAACCTTTACCACTATCGGTGTGCGTCCTTGGGCTTCCGAAGGGCTTACGGCAAAAGTATCCTTGGAGTTATAAATATCATTTAAAGCCAAGGTATAACGGCTGTTATTACCCATATCACGATCATAAGCAAACACCGTTAAACCTGGCAGAGGGATGCCAGCGTCCAAATTTTCCGGTATAGAAATATTGAATTCTTCACCATTAAATTCCGGTATATGATCATCAACATCATTCACCACAATGGTTATTTGTGTTGATGATGTATCAGACGGTACAACACCATCTATTAATTCCGTAGCACGTACGGTGAATATGTAAACACCACCATCTTGTAAAATCTCGGGATTTTCACGATCCAAAGGCTTATCTTTAGTTATCAAAACTGCAGTACCCTCTTTGGGTTCTCCAAATGGCACCAAATCAAAATGACCAAAATCTTCATTTTCTAGAGTAAGTAAGATATCGCGCGGTATACCTACGTCTCCATCAACGGCCTTAATGGTCAAAATACTCACACCTGGAGGAGTATTTTCATCTACGTTGGCCGAATAAGGAGCACTAGTGAAAACTGGCAATTGATCTTGCACATCGATGACACTAATCGAAACGGTGGCCTGTGATGTAAGTGGATTGTCAAAAGCTCCATCTGTAGCAGAAATTGTCATTATATAAGTGGGTCTACTTTCGAAGTCCAAGGGCCTCTTAAGTGTTATGCGCGCTGTATAGTTGCCATCTGATATTTTCTCGGCCTCAACGTGAAATGTGTCACAAATATCGTTTTCCTGAAAGGAGAAGACAAAAGTTTTTATTTTAAGACAAACATTTTTATTTTAAGTTGCTTTGGAATAATAAGTGATCATATGAGGCTAAGGCTCGTAACGTTATATTTTGACATGATCAATAGTACAAGAAACAAGAGAAAAATCAACATAAATTTAATTTTCAACCTACATGACAGAACAGTGAAGCAATTCTCATATGAAAATAGATTTTTATGAATAAGAATTGTGATTACATTTAACCGATCTACCTCACAAGTGGTTATAAATGGCGATACACATGAGCACCGATGATAATAAAAGTGTAGCGTCTTTTGAAAACAACGTTTTTCGATTCTGCTGTACAGTTTGAAAACTGAACTGATGTCAATTTTACCTTGTTGTTTGATCATGCCCAACTGCTTCTGAATATAACGTTACAATGGGGGCACGTATGGCTGAGTGGTAGCGATACTAGCTTGTCAGTCCAGATGTCGTGGGTTCGATTCTCGCCGTAGACCCTGCGTGTTTTCCGCAGACAAGCTAATTGCTTCGCGGATTATGTTTGTTTATTAAAAAAAAAATACTTAATCCTAAAATAACACTAGTGTCCAAAAAATAAAATCTCGGCTTTAAATAAAAATAAGAAAAATATACAAAGCTAAATGCACTTAATTCAAATCCGATTTCCAATTTTTCTTTCACTTTTTTCGTTCACCAGGGTAAAGATTCCCAATCGATTTGCATTAGCCCCAATGAATTGCGCATATCAACTAGCTAATACCTCCTCAGTTATTGCAAGTCAGTCATACCAAGTCCGTCAGTTATTCCAAGTCAGTCAATTCCAGTCAATCATTTCAAGTCAGTTATTACAAGTCATTCCAAGTCAGTTATTCCAAGTCAGTTATTCCAGGTCAGTTATTCCAAGTCAGTTATTCCAATACAGTCATTCTAAGTCAATTATTTCAAGTCAGTTATTCCAGGTCAGTTATTACAAGTTAGTCATTCTAAGTCAGTTATTCCAAGTCAGTCATTCTAAGTCAGTTATTCTAAGTCAGTTATTCGAGGTCAGTCATTCCAAGTCAGTCATTCTAAGTCAGTTACTCCAAGTCAGTTATTCCAGGACAGTCATTCCAGGTCAGTTATTACAAGGCAGTCATTCCAAGTCAGTTATTCCAAGTCAGTTATTCAACGTCTGTCATAGCAACTAGCTAATACCTCCTCAGTTATTACAAGTCAGTCATACCAAGTCCGTCAGTCCGTCAGTCATTCTAAGTCAGTTATTCCAGGTCTGTCATTACAGGTCAGTTATTACAAGTCAGTCATTCCAAGTCAGTCATTCCAAGTCAGTTATTCCAAGTCAGTCATTCTAAGTCCGTTATTCTAAGTCAATCATTCGAAGTTAGTTATTACAAGTCAGTCATTTCAAGTCAGTCATTCCAATCAGTCATATAATGAGTTATATAAGTTATTACAAGTCAGTCATTGCAAGTTAGTTATTACAAGTCAGTAAAACAGTTTTAAATGGATTCTGATGCATCCAAATGGTGCAAAATGCATGTAAATTTTTTTAAATTTATTCACAAATATAAAAAAGTGAACATTAATTGAAAAACAAACTTTGGAGTTGTTAAATATTGTTGAAAAGAGTTTCAAATAGTTTCTGTGAAATATTAGGTAAAATTCTTTAATGATTTCCTTCGACTTTTTTATATTACCGGAATAAAGCGAAAACCAAAATGGACATGCAAAAATAACTGTCAAAACTTACGGAAAAAACCAAATTTGTGGAGCCTTGCTTTTTAGTTTTATGCATTACCTACAATATCAGCAATTCAAAGCAGAAATATTATGGATTGTTATTCTCTTTTTTCTAACTTTCTTATCTCTAAGGACCCATAATATAGACATACTTTAAAGGCTCATTCATAGCTCTTGAGCTGATTTAAATTTTATACTTTCAACGGATACCACACCCAAAATAAAACGGTAGATCTACAACCAATTTAAATAGTTAACCTACTGTTAATGTAAAGTGTGGTTGCAATTTTTATGAAATAGCAATTGGCATTGCTTAAAACAATGTTTTAAAGTTGTAAGTCATTTCATGTCTATGGTGACTTAGCTGAGATGGTAAAAGCGCCCGGTTAATAAACATGAGAACCTAAGTCCTAGAGCGAAATATTACATTTTGCTGAATTGTAAAATATAAATTTGGGAAGAACGACGTTTGAAAATTAAAATTATTTTTGATGGTTAAATTTACTAATTCAACAATTTTTGTAGTTAAAGTTAACAATTTGTATGGTTAAAACTACCAATTTAAAATAATAACAACAAAAATTACTGTATTTAAGTCAAGCAAGTCACCACATGTCTATTTATATTTTGTGCTATAGTTATTTAACACGATAAGTTAGCTGAAATGGTGAAGATGTCCGGTTTATAAGCATGAGTAAATTTGTGAGAAGCTAAGTTAAAGACCAAAAAAATACAAGCCGTGGCAGGCATTGAACCTGCGACCTTGCGGATAATAGTTTTACATACTATTAAATAAACTGCAATTCCATTGTTTGATTTTTATTATATTTTATGGGTTGGCGCAATTCTAAACTATGAAATTGGTTAGATTTACCAATATATTATTTTGAGTGCTGAAGATGCGGAACAAAATTTCTTTGATGTGCACACTATAATTTTTGGTGTGTACAAAAACAGTCGAAACTTAAGAATACTCCCACTAAAATGAATCACTGATGTACATTTTCGAAAGGCCGATTCTTCATGGCCTGTACCAGAAGCAGCCGCTAGAATTTTGTTATTTAAAAAATAGTTATTTTGATGTACAGTGTAAATATTCGCAAGTTTTGTAAAAACCAGATGATTTCACTTTATTATAAATAAAATCAATGTTTATCCATAAATTTTCATAAAATAAATCTTATTTTATTTTAAGCTTAATGATTAGTTAATGAAAATTTTAAGTTTTTACCATATCCGATATTTTATAAAATTTAAAAAAATTAACATTTTCTAATTTTGCCAATAAAAATATAATTATTTTTCATCATTGTAGTCTGAATAATTCCGAAACTATTGAGTTTGTAAAAAAAAATAATATTCAAGCAGCTTAAAGGTAGTGTTGTTTTAAGTTTTTTTGTGGTTTTTGTAATAAAATTTTACAACCCCCTCCCAAGTTATGATCAAATCGGTGGAGCATCCTGATGATTGCAAAAATGATCAAAACTCGATTTTTTTTAAAAATCAAGTAATTTCACTTTATTGTGAATAAAATCAATTTTTATTCATCGGTTTTTATGAAATACAGCTTATTTTATTTGTAGTACATGTGGCTTTATGACTAAAGAATGAAAATGGTAATATTTTACCATTTTCGATTTGTTATAAATTAAAAAAAAAACGTCCATATCACTAACTATAAACACAGACTCCAAAAAAAATAATGCACTTACCTTAACACATCTTATCTGGATCTCAGCATTAATATCCACATCTCGATCTACCACCACAATTGCAGGTTTCACCTCCAATAATGAACCGACTGGCAAAGACTCACTAACACTGACCAAATATGGACGACCCAGAAATACTGGCTGGTTATCGTTGTAGTCGCGTACAGGAATAACACGCCTCAAAGACACAGTATTCGGTTCAGTAGCATAAATTCCTTCATCTGTAATACTAATAATGACCTCAACAGAATCTTGCGTTTCACGATCCAATAATTGACGTAAGCGCACCACACCCGTATCGCGATCAACAGAAAAAACTGGTCCCGAAATGCTGTATTTGAGACGACTACCTTCTGGATCAATACCTGTGTTTAGTAATAGAGATAATGATATACAAATATAATTGGAAATGTTTTGATAAACTTGAGAATGTGTGTCAGTAAAGTCAAGTGTATTTAAATTTATGAATAATAATGTGTGAAATAATATTTCATGTTCATGCCATACATTGTATATTAACTATTCTATCATTCTTACATTTCAAACATGGCAAAAGTAGATTTCTTAACTACTTTAGTTTGTTTAGTTTGTTTTGATAGTTTTTGTTCTTTTTTGTCTGATAATCGTGTGAAAAATGTTAATTAATTTCCCACAACCTTGCACAAGTATTTTACTATTTTAATTGTTATTTATTTAATGGAATTCTTTCTTGAGAAGTAGTTTTTTCGTTTTTCTTTTTAATGCATTTTCTTTTCTTGATTTCTTATATATTTCTATAGTATGATCTTTCTGCCCATAATTATGCTTAATTATGTTGACTTTGTGGAAATTGTGTTAGGAAATTGGGTTTCTTGATGTTATAGTTCTGCTGTTTTTGTTGCCATTTCTTTGAAATCAGTTAGTTATTATCAGGGAAACCAGAAATACATATGTTTTCAAAAATGTGTCTTATTTGCATTAAATATGATTTAAAAGTTTTAAAATGTGTTCCTAAGATTTAACGTTATTAGTTCGCTCATAATTTATGCATATGGCTGACTCTCATTCTAAACGTATACTTTGTGTTTCTTTTTTGTTTGTTTACCAATGCACCTAAATGAAATATGAGAATGTAGGATTCATATTATAGTTTTTGACTTATTCAATGGATCCTGAAATAAAATTATATATATTTAGATTTTTAATATTTCGGTGTATTGAGCATTACATTTGCTTTCGCGGTTGTTCCGTGAATGATTTTTGCAAAAAAAAAAAGATGCACCACAAAAAATTATTATAGGATTTGAAAGCACTATATATCCACTCTCTAAAAATAAAAAAATTATAATCCCCTTATTCCGTAACTATTTGTCGACGTCACGTTAATACAATACCAACAAATTGGCACTTGTCTACTCGGTGTCGCCAAAAATTTACTACTATTAACAGTCTCTTCCCATTTTCTATGCCTTAGAGAATATTAAGTGGCTGTCAGTAATAGTAAATTGTTGTCGATGACGAGTAGAAATATGCCAATTTTTTGGTATTGTCTTGACGTGACGTCGACAAATAGTTACGGAATGAGGAAGAATAAGCGCAGGACGAAATGCAAATTTATGACCACTTTTTCAATTTTCACATAGAAAAATAAAAAAATGTTTATCTTTTATAATAATTCGGAACAAACATTTATACATGAACGAAAAGTAGGCTAACTCTATTTTGAAATAAGACTAATTTTAAGAAAATCGACGAACAATGTTAAAAGTTATGTCAACTTTAAATACCTTCTTCGAAAATATAACAATCCTCAGTGCAGTAGAAGCAATATTTTTTCAAAGAAAATCAGAAATTCGTAAACAGATAATGTTCTTTATATCGTTTCTACCCTTCCGCTGTCATTAAAATTTTTTCTGCCGTCCTAAAATTTATGGATAGATTATACTTATGAACTTTGTTAACGTAACGCTCAATACATTTTTATACGAACTCAAAATTTTTTCTGAACACACACTATATTCTGAACTCAATACAAAATCAGATTTATAATCTTCGGTGTATTTGGACATAAGCTCCTTAGTTATTCACTAAAAAATTTCAGTTCCATTAAAAAAATACCGATAACACTCAATACATTTTTTTTTTTGGATACAAACGATGATTGATTAATGAAACGTTTTGTAATATAATACTATTTAACAAAGTTCACAAAACTTATAAATATTTAGAAGTACAAACATACGGTGTTATTTTAGTATATGTTGCTAATACAGTTTTAATAATTACACTGAGTAATGAAGCGCACTAAAAAATCATCACACTCAATACACAAAACTGTGGACAACAACAATTAAAAAAAATTATAGTTTCTAAAACCGTTATAAATTTAATCTCGTTTTTGGAAAAATTCATAGTTTCATAATGTGGAAAATCAACACTATGCATTAGTCAGACACGCCATTTTGTATGAAGAGAGTATAAACAGTATTTTCGTTCTTCGTTTTTAACACATAATGGACAGTTTTACACAAAAAATGTATATACATTTATTTATAATCTATCTAATCATGTTAAAGCAGTTTACATTTTAAAATTTATGCGTTTATTTTATGAAATATTTTACTATACTTTCAACGGAAATGAAAAAAGCATTTGAAATGGGAATCACCCATATAATATTCATTTCAGACTCTATGAAGTATAAATATTAAGGATCTTTATATGTACGGGAGTCGATTTAACAATGCCAGCCTGTTATTTTATTTGACCGAAATTAAAATGTTGGGCTCCAAAACCATAAAACGCGATTAGTAGCATCTGGCTATTTTTCTATGATCTCGCACAAATTTCAACTACTAAAAAATCGTATAAGGCCATTAAAAATCATTAATTATTAAAAATCAATAAATAAACACGAAAAAATCAATAAAATCAATAAAATTAATAAATTTTTAAAAAGCTGCGAAGAAAAAAATCGTCAAAGAAAAAATCTCTAAACTCTAAAAGAAATTGTGAGAAATTAAAAAAAAAAGTTTTTAACACAAAACACATTTTTACTTATAAATACATTAACATGCATATTAAAATGTAAACTAGCCTAAATATGCAGGAAAAATATGCAATTGCATATTTGCGGTTTCCCTGGTTATAATAAAAAGTCAGAAACTCTGCCAGGCAGACTACTTGAGGTCGTGATATATTTTCGTGTTTTTCTACAAAACATTCTACCTTGCTTATAGCTTCTTCTGCTTTTTGTTTTTAGTAACTTATCATCTGGCCTATATCAAACAACAGTCATGGTCAATAGAAGTTGTAGCAAAATTTACTTTCATCGCCTGTTTTGCAAACATAATTTTCTTAATCGTTTGATACTTAAAACTGCTAATCTTTGTTGAAATTAAGTTTAAACTTAATTGAAATTAAGATAAAATTAGCTTAAACCTATTTTAAACTTAGTAAAGCTCGATATTAAACTTAGTTTAAACGACGTTTAAGCTCAGTTTAAATGAAATTTAAGTTTTTTATTTATTTCATTTGTCAGCTTTCAAACCGCCGAAACATATGTACACATATGTTTCTTTTTTATCTCCTCAGAAACAGTCATAAGAACAATGTTATTTTGAAACTATTTGATTTCTTATTTCCACAGATCCGACATAGCAGCAAACAGTAAAAATAAGTTCAGTAAAGTGTGACTTTGGCTCGCACACTAAGTGTTTTGTACAAATGCACATATATCCCATTTCGTTTTTGCCCTTTTTTCTCATTTTGGAAATTTTTATAGTTTTCTTTTTCGTTTAATAGTAGTTTTTTATTTTTTAAGTTTCTTTTGTTGATTTAGCTATTTTTTTTTTGTTTTGGCGCTTTTTTATTTTTATAGTTTTTTAGTTTTTTCGCGATTTTTCGTTTTTTTTTCAATTTATTTGTTTTTTGCCGATTTTTTTAGTTTTGTTGTGGTTTTTTTTTGGTTTTTGGCGATTTTTGTTTTAAAGCCTTTTTCGCTTTTTGAGAATATTTTAAGTTTGGCTTTTTTTTCAGTTTTGGCGCTTTTTTCAGTTTTTGGAATTTTTTCGTTTTTTGTGATTTTTTTAGTTTTAGCGATTTTTTTCTGTCTAACACTTTTTTCGTTTTGGCGATTTTTTCGGTTTTTGACGATTTTCTTAGTTTTGGCGCTTGCGAGCTTGTGAATTGAACAAATAAAAACTTTTTTAAATTTATTTACTATTAATATCATGTCCTATAATGAATTTAATGATATTTATTATATGATGTATTTTCCCAATTTAATTTTTGAAAAATATGGTTGAACTCTTCTAAAGATTTTGTTATAAGCACGAATGAAATGCAGGCATATAGACAAGATTAACCCACAACAAACTAACACTTCTTATAAATCTATTATATATGTTCATATTTTTTCGGTGCTATTTTCGCGGATTTAATCAAATTTGAATAGTTTTACTATAGTTAAACATCAGAAGTGTTTCTAATTAAAAATTGTTGGGGAGAGGTCATATTGTTTTGTAATTCACTGTAGTTACTGTTCGGCTTATTGAGTAATTTATTCATGTTAAAAAAAACAATGACATTAAACTTGCTGGATGTACATAATTTTGAAAATGTATTTGACATATTTTTTTCTTATTCTTTCTCTACGAATATATGTATGTACATCTGTGCTTTTTTATGATTCAATTTTAATATCAAAACGTTGAGGTACCTACGAGTTATGAAAGTCCAACAAAAAATAAAAAGTTATTAAATTGTAATTGTATGTAAAAGCCATTTTTGAAAGATATGAAATAATTTGTTTTTCAAAAAGATGAAAACTTAACGAACATATTAAAATCTGATCTTACCTCACAATTACACTGTACAACACAAAAAATATGTTATGTAGAACTTTCTCTTGCATGGTGACATGCACTGAAATTTTATGTAGGACATATTTTTTATACAAACTATTCTCATAAAATTTGGTTTTGTGGGATATTTTAGCACTAATTGTGAAAAATACTTTTAAAATGAATCCCTGCTAAAGCTTTAAAAATACGAAACACATTAACTTGTTTGCTCTCCTCTACCAAGATCAGTCATTAAAACATTATTTTGAAAAAAAAAATTCATTTTGTTGCATAATGCTATTAAGAAAAAAAAAAATGGTATTAATCGTTTTTATTAATGTTAAATAGCTCTTAAAGAAAAAAGACTAATAGCGACATGGTCCGAGAAACGCGCGTACGGAAAACAAGTCGAAAAATAAAAATTTTAAGAATGGTAGCAATTTGGCAGAATACCTTTTGATATAAAATAAAAAATTTCCAAATCGGTTTACAAACGGCGCAGTTCTGAGGAAACATGCATAAAAATACAAACGAATTGATGACACTATGTAACAGTTCAGATACACTTCTGAAATGAACTAGTATAGGCTATAAGTATATAATATTGGCATTTTTATAAATTCGATTACACACTTGAAATCGAAAGTTATTGATAAAATAAAATTTTTTTAGTGGACTTCACGGACTTCCGATTTTTCAAGCTTAACGTCTTTTAGCCGACTTAAAAAAATGAGAAAGGTTATCAATTCGTCGTGTATTTTTTTATGGATGTTCCCTCAAAACTCCGCCATTTATAAACAGACTTCGGATCTTTTTTTCTCTTTATTTAAAACGATGTACTTCCAGATCAGTCTCGTTGAAAGGCGGGCGGGGCTACGCCCATGCGAAGTAAATACATATGCCTTTGACGCAGTGAAATTTCTTTTTGTCCGTGCAGTCCAAAAAAAAATAATATTTAATCGATAACTTTAGATGTTGAGGGTATAATCGAATTTCTAAAAATGTCAAAATTATCTACTCAAGTATACGTACAACCTACACTAGGACTTTCAAAAAGTGTTTCCAATTTTTTTCGATTTTGTCACATAGTGTAAGCTTCTGTTTTTTGAAGCCGGTTAAGAATTAATATGAAGATCTTATAAAACTCTAATATTATATTATTTATTATTAAATAATTCGTTTTATAAAAAAATAGGTGTAGTGTAGCGACCGCATAAAATATTGCGTTGTTCCAGTTTTTCCTGTAGTCCTTTGTTAATAAAAGTAATTTAAATACATACTTCCAAATTAGTACAGGTAAAGTAATGAGTACTGGGAACCGAGTATGTAATATGACTATAAAGGTACTAACGCACTGGGCGACACGACTCGACGAGCCACAGCATGACCAAATATTATTTGCATTAATTCTTATGAAGCATATCGCACTAAGAGGCAATTGAACTACCGCTTAGTGCAATATGCTCTATATAGGATATTCATATTAATCGATTAATCTATTAATCGAAATTGAGATTTCTAAATTACTCGAGCAATCGAGTAAAACTTTTATTTCGTTCGAGTTATTCGAGTAAGCTTTGCTGCTAAAAATTATTCGAGTTAATCGGAAAATGTTTGAATTTAATCGGTTTTTTGTACATTTTGTGAACAAAAATAAAACAAAACACTTTTTTTCGCGTTTTTATATATTTTAATAATAAAAACAAAAGAAAACACAACATTTCTACATAAATTGGATCATAAACTGACCCTTTAAAATAGTTTGTTTTTCACTATTCAAATGTTGCGCTTTGAGAACATTTTGCGGCAGGAAATATTTAATAACATTCCGATCTGTCCTTTATTCAATGCAGAATAAAAATAATCGGAATTGGCATAGCATTGTTGTTGTTATAAATATTAACTTGTAACTAGGGATGTAACGATACGCCGTTTTGCCGATCCGATACCGATATTTAGAAATAAATATCGCCGATACCGATTCCGATTCCGATACCGATACGAATATTGAAATTGAGTTCAAGTTTAGATCAACAAAACTCAAGTGCAATTTTTTTATTTACAAAATTACATTGTAAGAGAGAATATTTAAAATTGATTTTAGCCCAGTATAAAAATTGGAAGTCATTTTTAAGGAGCTACATTTTCTTTGCTTCCAAAAAATCTATATTAAAAATATACAGATAATTAGTAGAAAAGCAAGAAAAAATGTTTAATTCCTTTATAATTTTAAAAAATACTCGCCATGCTTTTTGAAAAATCGATTTTTTAAAGGACATTTATCAACTAATATTCTTCTAAATAACATAATAGCTTAATTATTAAAAGTCTTCTAAGTTTATATTTATTCACCTAAATTTACATGAAAATAAAGTTTTGAGTTTAAATTCGCATTAAAAAATGGTGAAAATGGGTAATTTTTATCCTTTTTCCTTGAGGAAAAATCATTATAGAACACCGAAAAAGAAATTTGTCCTAGCATCGCTTCCGATTCGGTGATTGGTAATCGAAAAACAGAACTTCTTGCAATGGCAAGGATATGTAAAACTAATTAGAAATTATCCAAATACTTCCGGATCGCGAATTCTACATTTTCATGACTTCTTTGGAGTATCTTTTTTTGCTGGAATAAGATTTAAAAAACAACGACTTGAATTTCAATTCATGGTAAAATTAACAAAAAATAAATATTTTTTTTTTACAAAATAACAGCATAATATATTATTAGTTTTTAAAATTGATATTAATAAGATTTAAAAAATAACGAAGTGAATTTAATTCATGGTAAAATTGAACAAAAATAAATTATTTGTTAAAAAAAACTCTGAAAAAAATTTTAAAAGTATCGTCGTATCGACAGTAAAATATCGCCGATACCGATGTATCGGAAAATCTGAAGTATCGCCGATATATCGGTATCGGTATTCGTTACATCCCTACTTGTAACATTAGAGGTACGGTTACACTTAGGAAATAGTTGCTCAAAAAAACGTAACCACTAATTTTGCTCAGAGTTAGTTTAATTTAACTTGTTTTTATATCACAAAATAAGGTCAATTATGCTGCAAAAAGCTATTTTTATATTATTTTTAATGAATGGGAACCCACCCAGGAAAATGTTTGTTGGCAAAGTAATGAGTTAAAATGCTAAAAAAAACATACCTTTCACTGCTTCTACTTTGGCATTTTAACCAATTACTTTAACATGGCGATGTCATTGGAGGCAAGTACTTGCCACAATTGATTACAAATAACAAGTTATAAATTTCAATATTTAGAAGGCATTGAATAAACAAAACACAATAAAAATTAAATCTCTCTGCTAAGCATTGAACTCATGCCGTTTTCAGTTATTGTGTTATTTTATGCCAAGTGTTTTACTCACTAGGCTACTGCACAACTATTTTGTTATGGGCTTAAAACTTGTTTTCACAAACATGAACACAATTAAAAAAAATCTATTTTGCTTCCCCAGCGGTAGAACTGTTTATCGTTTGTTTGATAAGCAGATACACTAGTACCCTGCCAATAAGAGAATATATTGCTTGTTTGATTACTAGTAAGTAATTGTTCAACTACTGTAAAGTAATTCAGACGGTATGTAGTTTGTGGTTGAAAAGTATATTGTTCGGGAATGACAACTCCTTACCAAGTTTTTGCTAGGCATATTTAAAAAAATATTGTAATTAAAGGAAGTACAATTTTAACTTGTCTGTGGGCTACGTTTTTTTCGGCAAATATTTGCCAAGTGTGACCGTACCTTAAGGATCTTATAAATCCGAACATTACATTCGATATTTGAATACGAAACATCTAGTTAACTAACTAGTTGATCTCGAAATATATTCGTTATTTCAAATAACTTTTGTCTTGTGCTTATATATCCGCATTTTTTTTAAAAGACATTTGAAGTTGGTTTCTTTCTCCCTATTATTGTTACTACATTATTTACTTAATATTTTGATCATGCGGACTGTTACTATAAAATAACGTTCGAATTGAATGGCGAATTTCATATAAATTAAAAAACTTTTCCACTTTTCATTAAGAAATCTTAAAAACTCATTAAAAAAAAGAAAATTTACATTAAATTTTTTAATCGAGTTATTCGATTAATTGACCTAAATTACTCGAATGAAGTTTTACTCGAAATTGAAATTTTTATTGTTTGATCGAACATTATTTGACTTTCTTTATTCGATTAATCGAGCAAACATTATTCGAGTGAATACCCTTGCTCTATAAGAATCAATGCAAATAATATTTTGTCATTCCGTGTGGCGTCGCTTCGCCCAGTGCATTAGAACCTTAAGTCAAACCGCCTGGAAGATTGACGGAGCAAAATACAACTTTACTTAAATGTATATATTTATCTAAGAGTTAAAAGTATCCAAACGAATAGTATCGGGTACTATTAAATAATTAAAAGTAGCAAAAATTACCACAACAATTCCAAATAAACCAACTTATAGTTAAAAAAAAAATTGCGCAGAATAACTAAATATAGCAATCTTAATCTTTTTTTCTTCTAAAGTTAATCTGTTTAGCGTATTTTTTGCTATTTATTAACGTCAGCCAAATGTTTATTACTGTGATTTATTCTAAAAAGATTTTATTATGTTTTTAAAAAAGATAGTTTTTTATTAAACGGAAAGATTATTATATTTTTTAGCAGTAGTACGTACGCAGTTTGTACAGAAACACAATAAAGTGAATTTAGATTAGACTAATCCTATGCTTGAAATTTCAGCTATAAAAGTGCTTATATCTCATGATATTTACCAACGTCTACTCTGACGTAATTAAAAAATTTTGTGAGCATCTTTAGTTCAGAACTAGACAAATAATTCTTTTAACAATCTAAATTTACTTTATGGTGTGTGTACAAATAGTAAGCTGGAAATTTCAGCTATAAATGTACTTATATCTCAGCATATTTACTATATCTAAAACGATTGTATAAAATTTAATGCAGCAGTATACTCTGACCCGATTAAAATATTGTTTTAGCAGCTTTAATTTAGTACTAGAAAAACAAATCTTTTAACTTTATTTGCTAAGCCTTTTATGTATATTTTGATAAAAACTATTTTTTTTTTGTATCTTTAAAACATAAACTAGAGGGAACTGAAAATTATATAAATAGTCCACAGCAAATATATAGCATTAAGTAGTCTGATAATATAGTTTGATAGAATCAGTCAGTATTCGGTTAAAGTAGAGAAACATGAAGTTGTCAATCGCTTGCATTTTAGCGACATTTCTGGTGATATTCAGTGAAGGTAAGAGTACAAAAATTCAACAAGATAAGTTAGAACTAATAATTTTAATAATCATTTTATCAAATTAATTAAAGTGAGTGGAAGACCATCTTTTAATTTTATTGAGTATCCATATGAAGTACCAGTTTATAAAGAAGGATATGATGAATCACATGTAGTACCAATTTATAATGAAGAATATGATGAATCACATCAAGGATATTATGATAATTATAAATCATATCCAAAAGATTACGTTGACATATGGCAACCACAAAAGCCGCACTCACACCAACACCCACACGTGCATCTACACGAACACCCATACCCACACGCACACCTACACTTAGAGGAACACCCACACCTTCACGAACACCGATACCCACACGCAGACCTACACCTAGACGAACAACCACATACACACAAACGCCCACACGTACACGTACACGAACACCCTTACCCACACGCACACCTGCACCTCGGCGAACATGCACACCCACACGTACACCTACACGAACACCCATACCCACACGCTCACCTACACCTAGGTGAACACGCACATGAACACCCACACGTACACCTACACGAACACCCATACCCACACGCTCACCTACACCTAGGTGAACACGCATACGAACACCCACACGTACACCTACACGAACACCCTTACCCACACGCACACCTACACCTAGGCGAACACGCACACGAACACCCACACGTACATCTACACGAGCGCCCATACCCACACCCACATCTACACTTAGGCGAACACGCACACCAACACCCACACGTACACCTACACGAACACCCATTCCCACACGCTCACCTACACCTAGACGAACACTCACATACAAATCAACACCCACACGTACATCTACACGAACACCCATACCCACACGCACACGTACACCTAGGCGAACACGCACACCAACGCCCACACGTCCATCTACACGAGCACCCATACCCACACGCACACTTGCATTCAGGCCCACACCCAGGTTATAGTGGCAGTGGCGGTAATGGTGAAGATTACGAGTCTTATGAAGATAATGAAGGATTTTATGAAATTTATTGATGTTATGTAGACAATGGCAGCTATGAAGGTTACGGGCGCTAATTAGAATACTAAAACTGTCTGCAGATATACCAATGGAATCTGTAGATTCAATTGACATTCTTTAAATTTTATATCATATATCAAGAAGTTTTAAAAAAAATATAATTATTAACAAATTAAAGTCATTTAAATTTTTGTGGGTTTCGTTGGAAGCGAAACATTTCGGATTAAAAATAAATAAATAAAGCAATACGACAAAAAAATTTTGGAATCAATTTTCTTGCACGAGACAATAAATTTCGTAGCCTATGAATTATTATTAATATTTTTTTCTGAGTTGACTCTGGTACTCGGGACAAATCGATTATTTAAAATTAAAAGCCTGCACCATAGATTATACGTAGATTGTCAACTGGGCTCCTGTCAAAAAAAAATTTACAACTTTCTTCACACCTATGGGTATTTTGTTATCCAACACACTGAGTGAGGCAACTCAACACTCATCAGAGAGCGTAATTTTTGCACATGAAAATGCTCTAAAATTAATTTTTTTGCACACACAAACACTATTTAATATTATTAAATTTTTTTATTTGCGATATAGCAAATTTTATATTTTTCTTGCTGTAATTTTAAAATATTTGTTTAATTTTGTTGACATTTGTGTGTTGAAATTTATCAAAGTATTCAACCGTTTTTTTCATTTAACAGTATTGCATTTTTGATACTATTTTTTCAGTGCCAAATAGAAAAAATGCTTAGCGAATCAACATTTTTGAGCTCAATTGCATTAAAAATGATTTTAGATTCATATTTTCATTAATTAAAGCAAAATTAATTGTATATAACAGCTAAAAATTCGTGTTTAAAAAATATAAATTTTGTTAAATACTTTTTGTGCAACTAAGTATGGTTTTGTAGCTGTGGGGAATATTTTATTTTAAGCCAATACTAAAACATAATGTTCTACTAACACATTCCTAGACTTAGGTTTTTGACAGCGGACTTAGGTTTTTGAAGTTTTAGTTGACTATCTACGTATAATCTATGATGGCCTGCACTACGTTTGTGTAATTGAATTAAATAAAAAATAAATAATCGACATTAAAATTCTCCCATAATTTCTTGATTTGAGTTTCGAAGACATTTAAGAAATTGTAGGGAAGAAACATTTTTATGTTTTTTAAAAATTCATAAAAATATCAATACTCGTTTATGGATCATTCTATTCTAACTGTAATTTTTCATGTCCTGTAGTGTTTTCCCTTACTGGTCATAATTATAAATATATTAATGAATGTTTTATATAAATTTGGTCCTCATGAATATGGCCCATCAAAAATTTTTTTTAATTGCAAATTGAAGTCGAAAGAAAACTTGCAATATCTCACGTAAATGTCAGTTGCGTGGCATGTCCTTACCTAGAGTTTGTTTAAAAACTGGTTATTTTCTTCATCCCATCAATTAATTTAAAAAAATTTTCTGTCAGATTCTATTGTATAATAATAAGATTTAATAGACGTAGAAATTTTTATCTCAATACATCTGCTTAGTATTAAATGCCGCCCTTATAGTTTTTGTCCAGGGAATGCACCAAAATTTGTTAATTCGGATTTGAACAGCAGCGATATTATTGAAGCAACTAGTAAGCCATATTAAAATCTGGTCAACTAAGTAATGTTTGGATGTATCATGGATATGAAACAGTGCAACGAGCTTGTGTTATATAAAATCAAAATTTTAAAATGGTTGTTCATAAATTAATATGTCGGCTCTATGGAATTGGTTAGCTAATTAATCTGTTATTATTTTTAATCACAAATAACACATTTCTATACTTATTACAAACCTTTATTATATGTTAGTTGGATAATGCCAAATTCTTAGCCAATTAATTACAGTTGCCATTTAAGTTTACTAAATTATGAATTTTTAATTTAAAAAAAAAATACGTAAAGAAAATGCAGATTTCCAATATTTCAGGGCAAAATTGTCATATGAGTAATAATAGATTTAAAATTTCAACTAAAGTCTGTTCTTTTGAAATATTGAAAATACAAATTTTAGTTTTGAAAAGTTTTTGAGAAAAACGTCGAACAATTCAGTAGCGTGATTCACCCACCAACTTTTATTACGATAATCGTATCGTTAAAATAAATATAATGAACATTTATCGAGTTCGCTATGCAGTAACATTTTTAACGATATTCGCTGTCGGTTAAATAACGACAATGATTTTTTTGTTTTTAATCAACAGACAAGTGTCAGCTGTTCAGCCGTAGCACGTACTTTAAGCCAACAACTAAAGTTATTGTTTTACAGCAACGTACAAACATATGTAAATCGAGTTGATTTAAAATAACTCGATTTGGAAAAATTAAATCAACAATTAGCAAGATTTTTTCAGACTTTCTTTTTTTAGAGCTTAAAATATTATGTCTGAAATTTATTTATTATATATGATTTAAAGTACATCAATGGGGACCAGAGTTCCCAGTTTTATTTCATACCTTCTCCCCAATTTGCGATTTTTCGATCCCCAAAATAGCTATTTTCTCATCCTTAAAAAAATCCCCACAGTACATTAAAAAGAAAATCATATTATTTCAAAGGAAATATATACGAAAATATTTTTTATTTAATTAAATCTATTTATATTGAATATTTTAAAACTAATTTTATTTCTACATATACCCAGCATATTCATATATTTTTTATACGTGATGTCATTGCGGAGCAAAACAGTACTGGACCTATTACTCAGCAGGCCTGATTGAAGGCATTCTTTAGCAGGCCTATTTGCTGGTCATACGTGGCATGCCTCACAAAAGGCCTGTCTGGGAAGGTCTGTTAAAAATTAAATGAAGATACATTTTTTATCAAGGTATTTCTATAGCGCCTTCTATATTTTTGATTATCGTGATTTTTATTTCGAGCTCCTTCTTTTCATCCAAAGTAATTTTTTTATACATATGAGGCTAAATTTCGTGTATTTATTAAGAAGGAATTGGACATGATGTAGTAGCTGCAACATAAACGACATAGTTCCCGTTCAGACATGCAATTTTTGTTACAGAAACTCTTATCATAGGTATCAATGTTCATCATTTCAAAGACTTCAGAATAAAAATCTTCTGAATAATCAGTTAATGCAATTTTGTTGTATATGTTGTTTGTATTAAAAGGCTTTAGCATTTGAGAAGAAATCTGAACTGTTTTTAGAGTGTGTTTGTATGAAGCGATTCGGAGCTCTCTTTTGTGTTTTACTGATTCACTATGCCTCTTTAAAGAGCTCTACTGAGCCACACACCAGACCATAGTTGTTGGGTGACTGGTATCTTGAAATGATTTTGGTGCAGAAAAAATAGATTTCAAATCTCCGAAAATCCCCAGCGAAAAAAGTGTTTTCCCCAAAAAATCCCCTGGGGATTTTAAATGTGTATATCCAATCCGAAAAAAATCCCCTATTTGGCTACAAATCCCCTATTTGGCTTCAAATTCCCTAAACTGAGAACGCTGATGGCGGACTTTATATGTTTTTAAGAGAAATTCACTCGGATTCAGTTCACAGAACATAGCCGATAACCACTATTATATATAAATAAGAATGTTTCTATTATTTAAACATTTATTTTAAGATTTCTCAAAATAAAAAAAAAATAAGGAAACAATTATCTGTACACCGTTTGGCATGAACAAATTCATTTGTTTTTCTTCTATTGCTTTTTGCGCTTTTCGCTTTTTTAAACAGAGATACTACATTATATCGAATACCACTATCGTTACTGCAAGCGACGAAATATGTCGACAAATGTTACGATTGTTGGATCGTAAAAAGTTACTGAATCCCGCTACAGCTTTAGTTTTGTAAAAATTAAGCATTTTTCACTCTCAATTCAAAGTTTTCACTTTGATTCCTTTTCACGACCATGCGAATTTAGATAACTAAAAAATGTTTCTGCATGTTATCAAGGATTGTGTTCAAAATCATAAAATATTTTTTGAAAATTTTGGCTATCCTATTGCCAGAGATATTAACGAAAAAGATAATAAAGTCGAGGCAAAAACCAAAATACTAAAATACAAAGCGAAATATCTTCGAAAATGTTAAAGGTAACCTAATAAAGTAAACTATACATTCTTTATCTATTTATAACCTTTACACTAAGTTTAAATTAATTAAAATCGGATAATATTTGTAAAAGTTATGGAGCCGACAAGGTTTTCCATGCCCGAGGTAGTCAACTTTGACGCCCAGTAGCTCAACGTGTATTGCAACAGGGCGGTCTAAATTTCAATATTTTCAAAGCTTATTTCCTCCTCTATGATTTTTATATACATCGTTTTTAAGTTTTAAAGATACAGATTTATTCCCCTTTTTTCAATTGCAACCACTGTGCGACGCAGGGATGGCAAAGTTGGTACAATTGTACCATTTTTGGTACAATTCGGATTTTAAAAGTACAATGATACGCCAATGGCTTATTTAGTACAATTAATAATTTTTCTATTTTTTGCTGGAAACCTCCTTATTGCAGTACTTTTATAAGGAAAAGATATTTTATCCTTTTCGTCCGCTCGTACATATGCCACTTTTACTGAATTAAATTTAAATGTAAAAGTTTGTCAAATCAGGTTAGCTTACAAAACGTCTCTATAATCTCAAGCTTGTAATGATCGTGATATATATTAAAAATTCATTTTTATAGATTTATTTGCATTGTATTAAAGTTAAATTTTTCGGAACTTTATTGAAACTATGTAAGTATGTCGATCTACGTTCCAATAGCTAGTATGTGAGCTATTTTAGATTAGAAATTTCAATAGCTAAATCAGACTTAAGCACAGTTTCCCTTTTACCACAAATATATATACAGAAAAGTAAGGTATTTTCTTTACTTAAAAAATGTTTTTGGTTTCAAAAATATTTTTTGGTACAATTATGCCCAAAAAAGTACAATTTTAGACTGCAATTGGTACAATTTTAAAAACTCATTTGCCATCCCTGGTGCGACGTTTCGTTAATTGTTGTGATAGTTTTTATGGGGTATAGACGGCAAGTTAAAGTCAATTATAATATAAAAACCAAACAAAATATGCTATAAATCAATGAATATTGATTTTATTCATAATAAACTGAAGTCACCTAATTTTTGCAAAAATTCAGAATATTTACACTATACAAAGAAAATCAAATTTTTTAAATAATATGGTTCTAACGACTAATTCTGATACATGCAAAAAATATATACGTGTATCGGGATTTTGCAAGTTTACATCTGGAATTAATTTTAGGGGGATTCAATACACCCTCCTCAAGTTATATGAGCAACATACAATTCTAAGCCTTAATTCTTCTAAAGTATAGGTGGAAGTAATATATGCAAAGCCCCAGATCCGCTTATTTTCTAGCTCAATCTGTCAGTAGTACTTTAGTTTTCAAATGAGTTCTATCGAATCTGAAAGACTATTTTCTACTGCAGACTTGTGAAATCTCATTTCACTTTAAATTTGAGATTACTTTTTTTTTAACAAAAATTTTATTAATATTGTTGCATAATAAAAGTAATTACATTAATATTTCCATATTAGTGATGGAAAGTTAATGAGTTGTGGGTACTGAGTATCGAGTACTTGCTCTTATTTTAAGATAGTCAATACTAAAAACTTGTTACTCGAACATTTCGCTGTTGTATTTTTATAGTCAAACCGACTGGAAAATTTATGAAGCAAAATAGAACTCTGCTTAAAAAGTACATCTATTCCTAAGCTTTAAAAGTGTTTAATAAGTATTGAGTACCCAAATTAAAAGCATTATGTAACTAAAGATGGCAGAAATTGCTAGAGTATTCCACATAAACCGTCTTATAGGCTAAAAAAATTGCGCCGAATATTTAAAATTAGCTATATAAATCTTATTTTTCTTAAGTTTATCTGCACATCGTATTTTTTTTTCTTTTTATTTACGTCAGCCAAATGTTTATTAATGTGGCTTATTCTAAAAAAATTTATTATGTTTTTAACAAAGATAGTTGTTTATTAAAAAGAAAGATTATTGTTATTTGTAGCACAAGTACTATAAGCATTTTAGTTTGTCTAGACACACAATATAGTAAATTTATATTAGAATAATCGTATGCTTGAAATTTCAGCTATAAAAGAACTTATATCTCATAATAATTACTATATCTAAAAAGGCTGTATAAAATTTCTGACAACAGTATACTCTGACCTAATTAAAGTGTTGTTTCAGCACCTTTAGTTCAGAACTATACAAATAATTGTTTTAATAATCTAAATTTACTTTATTCTGTATCTGTACAAATACTAAGCTTGAAATTTCAGCTATAAAAGTACTTATATCTCATCATATTTACTTTATCTAAAAAGACTGTATAAATTTTCCGACAGCAGTATAATCTGACCCAATTAAAGTATTCTTTTAACTTTATTTGCTTATCTTTTTATGTATGTATTATTTTAATAAAAACTATTTTTTTTTACTACCTTCAAATAATGAACTAGAGGGAACTGAAAATTGTATAAATAGTCCACACAAAAAATATACTATTAAGTAGTCCGATAATATCGTTTGATAGAATCGGTCAGTAGTCGGTGAAAGTGGAGAAACATGAAGTTGTCAATCGCTTGCATTTTAGCCACATTTGTGGTGATATTCAGCGAAGGTAAGAGTACAAAAAATCGACAAGATAATATTCAATTAATAATTTTACTAATAATTTTATTGCATTAATTAAAGTGAGTGGAAGACCATCTTTTGATTATATTGAGCATCCATATGAGGTACCAGTTTATAAAGAAGGATATGATGAATCATATGTAGTACCAATTTATGATGAAGGATATGATGAATCGTATGAAGTACCATATTATAATGAAGGATATGATGAATCATATCAAGGATATTATGATAATTATCCAAAAGATTATGTTGATATATGGCAACCAGAAACACATGACATACACCAACACCCACACGTACACCTACACCAACAACCATACCCACACGCACACCTGCACCTAGACGATCATCCACACCTATACGAGCACCCATACCCTCATGCAGACCTACACCTAGATGAACACCCACACATGCACCAACACCCACACATACACGAACACCCTTACCCACACGCACACCTACACCTACACGAACACCCATACCCCCATGCACACCTACACCTAGAGGAACACCCACACCTACACGAACACGCAGACCTACCCAGGCAAACACCCACAAATCCACCAACACCGACACCAACCTCCATACCCACACGCACTCCTACACCTTCAGGAACACCCACAGACACACAAACACCCACACCCACGCCCACACCTACACGAACCATACCAACAAGCACGCCTACACCTATTGATAGTGGAGATTACGAGTCTTATGATGATTACGAAGAATTTAATGAAAGTAATTGATTATATGAAGGTTACGGGCGCTGATTTTAATACTAAAACTGCCACCATATTTACTAATGGAATAGTTTCAATCAATATTCTTTTAATTTTATATCAAGAAATTTTTAAATAAAAAATGTAAGTACTTACCAACAAATTAAAGTGATTTAAATTTGTGTAGTTTTTATTGAAAGCGAAAAATTTCGTATTGAAAATAAATAAATAAAGTAAGACGACACAAAACTTTATGGAATCAATTCTGATACATGAAATAAGAATAGTTCACAAAAAGAAAAAAAAACAAACCTGCAAAAGCGAATTTTGGGTCGCTAAACACGAATAGGGCATTTATTTATTTTTCTTAAAGCATGTGGTACTCTGTTCATCATTTCGTGCGAAGTGCTGTCAGTCCATATAAAAAAAAATTTACACGAATTGCTCATGAAAAATTGTTGCAGAAGTAGAACGCTGTTTATTTTGTGAAATGTATCTACAACATTTTGAGTCTTCATGCAAAATAATATGAGCACCACTTTTTTCGTGTGGAATTTTTTTGGGTTTTTTTGTTTTAAATTGTGTACGTTCATATCGAATACAAATTATTTGCTGGGTTTTCTATAAGTTTCTAAGCCTACTACGCTTATTTTATTCTTTTGTGATTTTTAAAAATATTATCATTTTTAAATTCTCAAATGGTTTTTGAAAGTCTGTGCATAAGGTTTATAACTGTTCAAAGTTGTGGTTGAAGCCTACTGACGTTTTGGTAAAGCGCCAATGAAACGCATGTAGACAATGTTTAACTATTAGCAAATCAACTTCATTTAATATAAAATTATGACAATATGTCAAATAATAAATTTCTTATATCTAATAAAATATGTAGAAAAATTTTAAAAACTCGGTGGGGCGTTTTTTTTTTTCTTAAACGATTCATTTAGAATTTTGTAGTAAAATTCACCATTTTCGTCCAATGTTGGATGTAGCGTGCATGGTTTTTTAATCGACATAAAATTTCAACTGCAGTAATTTTTGAAGTCCTTGACTTTGATTCCTTTTCGCGACTAGCTAAATTGAGATAACTAAACAATTTTTACTACATGTTATTAGAAATTGTGTTAAAAACCAGAAAATATTTTTTTGAACATTTTGACTTTGTCGGAGATATTGGCGAAATAGAGAACAAAGTCAAGGTCAAAACTCAAAATCTTAAAGTTTAAAGCCAAATATCTTCGAAAATATTAAAGATATCTTAATAAGCTGTATTTGTAAAATTTATGAGGCCTGCAAGGTTTTGCATTCCTGAGGTAGTCAACTTTGACACCCGTTATCTCAACGTGTGTTTCAACAGGGTGGTCCGAATTTCCATATTCTTAAAGCTCTGATCCTCATCTATGATTTCAGATACATCATTTTGTAATCGGATAGCAAGTTTCAAAGATACAGATTTATTAACATTTTTTCCAATTGGAACAACTGTGCCAGGGTATGAAATTTTTCAAACTTTTCTTTGAACACTTTCGTAAATATATGCCAAAAGAACTTTGTGTAAAAATTTCAGGCAAAAATAACATAAGAATGAGATGCTAGCAAAGATTTATGTCTACATAAATGCCATTTACTGAGTAAAAAGATCAAATAATCCAACAGATCTTAATACTTAAGCCGTTATTGCTGAAAATTTATTTAATCAATATAGAAGTTCGAATGGGGGGCTGGGCTGGTCTATGAAATTTCCAAAATGCTTACACTTGTATTTTAAATAGGTGTGCATTTCAATGTCCAGCCCAACCCTGCGTGTAGTTTTTAGCTACTTAACTATTTGAAAATTTTTAAATATGTTTAATTTGTTTGTTTGTACATACCTGTTTCTAAATGTTTATATATTGATGGCATAAACATTTTTTGTTCACAGTCATTCCATAGCAAATACAAAATGAAAGAAACAACTTTAGAGTTGAACTTCCTCAAAAAGATTATTTATATCTTGATTCATTTAAAATAAAAGTAGGTGAAAATTGTTTATGCTAAGTGTGTCATATTTCATAAAATGATTAAAACAAGTTTTCACACAATTTTTCTAATCCTATTTAAAGCATTTACTTATCTAGTGGAACTTTTCTTTTATTTTATGTAAATATTAAAAAAAAAAGTACGCTTGGCGGAGCATGAAATCTTAAACACTTTTTTTTTTTTTGCTGTAAAACTTGTAAAAATATTAATAAAGTGCTGTTTCTATAATATGAAATCCCCTAAGTTTTTTTTAGATATTTTTAACGAGGGAGATATGTTGGACGATTTCCACAACAGAAATCAAACATTGAGTGTTTCTCATACATATGTTTCAAACGAATCAATCGTCTGTATTGTGGAAACCATACTTACCTCTAATTTAAATACATACTTAACACACACGTACAAAGTTTTGGTACTAATTTGAATATAATTAGATCAACAAAGAAAATATAAACTGGGCTTTTAACACATGTAATGCATGGTAATTGTACATGAAAGAATCAACAAAGCAATTAACCAACAAAAGATAGAGATACAATTGAATAAAACAAAAAGGGTGAAAAAGATAAAAGGAAATTCGTATGTTAGTAAATATTGATGAAAATTATCTTTTTACATAAGAAATCTAATAGATATTATGAATAAGCTATAAAGCAAAATAAGAAACTTCGTTCAAGATGATTTATATCTAACAAAATATATATAAAAAAAAACATTGTATCCACTGCCCGCACGAATACGCTAGGAGATAGTATGATAGTCTTGGGGTTAAGATTTTGGGTTTCACTAATAAATATGGTCTGCAAAAAAAAATTTTTTTTCGCGCCTTTAAATAAAAATATGTGGAATATACAAAGTTAAAATCCCTTTTCATTTTTTTTCTATCACGTACAAATTTTTTAAGGGGCATAATAATATTTCCACTGGTAGGTAAATCAGTATATATCACCCTAACTCTAGAACAGATTGTTCGATCTGAATAACTAAGCCATCAAAATATGCGGAATAGAATTATCTTTAAGTCATTAGTATACATTTTTTTTTTAAATAACTAACCAACTGCTTCAGAGTTATTCAGAAATAAGCGGCGAAAATTTGTATTTTGTCAAAATTAAATTCTAGTTTTAATTTGAAATATGCATAGCCAAATTAAAACTGCCAAACATTTTAATTTTTATCATTAATCTCAGAGCTAGGTGAACTAGGAATAAAATAAGCTATAAATCATGAAAATTGGTGGACAAATGTTGATTTTATTTACAATTAAGTGAAGGAACTCAATTGATAAAAATAACAATTTCCATACAACACTAAAATTTTAATTTGTGTTTTGAAGTTCTGCCAAAGTATTGAGTAGTGAGTACCAAGTATTTGCTCTCAAATACCAAAAAGTAGTTTCTCAATACAACTTTGTTTAAAAGTAAAATTTTTTCTACTCGTTAAAAGTATCCCTTTCCCAAAGATCGTAACACATTAATTAATTGCCTGTTACTTCTCTTTAAAAAAAAATGTATTGATTGCCCAAATGAAAAGTATTGTGCAGTATTAAGTAATTATTGAGAAATTCTCAGCACTAGTGTATGGACATCGCAATTTTTGTCAGTTAAATTCCCTCAATTATGAATAAAATTAAGATTTGTACATCTTTTTGTCATCTTTGTCTAGTACTGTCAGATTAATGGTCAAAATTAAAAATTTCGTTATGAATTTTTTTTAAATAAAAATATTTTTTTCTGCTAATTACTGAATAGCTCCGAAGCAATTAAAAAAAATTAAGTTAATTTTATTCCCCATCTTTTAGTGGCATTTTGATTCAAATCGGACAATCCGTTCTTGAGTTAGGGTGAAATATTACTCAAGCCCATTAAAAAAAAACCTGTACGTAATAGAAAGAAATTCAGTAAAGTCCGACTTTGACTCGCACACGAAGTTTTCCGTACGAATACCACACTCGTTTATCCTTTTTCTCGGTTTGGACATTTTGGTTTATTTCTGGAGACTTTATTTGAGCGTATTTTTCGTTTCTGGGTATTTTGTTTTGACGAATTTTTTCGTTTCTTTAGTGATTTTTTTGTTTTGGTGCTTTTTTCATTTTTTGGCAATTTTTTCGATCTGGTTATATATTCATTTAGATTTTTTTTCGTTTTCACGTTGTTTGTTTTCGCGATGTTTATCGTTTTTTTTTTAACAAGTTTTTGATTTTTGGTGATTGTTTGTTTCAGCTCCTTTTTCATTTTGGCGCTTTTTCGTTTCGACGTAATTTTTTGTTTTGGCGATTTTTTTCATTTGGTACTTTTTTTTTGTTTTAGCGAATTTTTACATTTTAGTTTTAGCGTTTTTTTATTTTGAAAATTTTTTCTTTTTTTCGTTTTTTTGCGATTTTTCTCGCATTGGTGCTTTTTTCGTTTCAGTGTTTTTTTTCCATTTTTACGGTTCTTTTTCGTGTTGGCTATTTGTTTTAATTTTGGGGTTTTATTTGTTTGGCGTTTTTTATTGCTTGTTCCTAACTATTAGAATACCCCCTAATTTTTATATTGTTAAAATTTCAGTATTTATTGGTGTAGTCTGTATAATTATACACTAATTTTGAAAATGTCCATTTTTAATTTTCATGAAGCTTTGCTAATTTTTGCTGTAGCGGCAATACTTACACATATTCTGTGAAAATTTCAGGTCCGTACCTCTTACCGTTCTCGAGATAGAAGCTTGTGGCAGACAGACGGAGGGACAGACAGACAGGCGGACGGACAGTGTACCGAAAACAATAGGGTTCCTTTTCAATTTTGGTGTACGGAAGCCTAAAGAACTGAAAACGTATTAGGACTTAGAGACTTAAACTTTGTATACTCCATATATATTTTTTTTAAAGGTAATTTTTTCTGTAGACCAGTTTAATAGTTACCTCGACTAATAAAACTATGTACACTGCACAACAAAATCAATTTTTTTAATAGCAATGTTCTAATTACTGATTCTGGTAGAGGGCATCAAAAAATATACACGTGTATCGGCGTTTTGAAAGTTTACATATGGGATTCATTTTAGGAGATATTCAGTTCGCCTCTATATAGTCAAGACCCTGTGGGAAATTTTTCATTAATTATCTTCAACGTATGTGTCCTATGGCTGGTGAAAATGGTAGTGGTATAATATATTCCCGAGTCATGAGCGGTAAAAAGAGAGCACATCACTTAACTAGAACAAAAGGTCATGATCACTTGCCTCACTTAGGCTCTTGAAATTAAATCTGTGGCTGGAGTCATATTTTTTCGTTTTGTATGAGAGCACTTTTAAATGTTCAAGTAGATTTTTAGAAATTTATTTTTATTTCTATTTAATTAGGAATGATTCTACTTATATAACAAAGATATTCACTTTGAAATTTAATATAACTTAAATTAAGTTATTATTCTATATGAGATTATGAGTTTAAAAAAAAGATTAGCAGCAACTCATTACTCTATATCTTCCTGAAAAATCGTAAAAAATAAATAAAACTTTGCCCAATGGTACCCAGCTAAAGCCTTGCTTACTGATAGGCAAAAAAGTATACATATGAGGATTTAAGTCGTAAGTACTTATAGTTTGACTCGATAACAACTTATTTTTGTTTAGAAGTTCAAAATATAAGTGGTACCCCTTATAAATATACCTACATTGTCAGAGTAATTAACTAGCTATTATTTGACTTACTTGGAGCTAAAAAATAAGTAGTTAAATAAAAAACGTATTTTTGTACACACTCTATTTATTTTTCTAATTTTTTTTTGCCCATCTGGGATACAAACCTTTAAGCGCCAAAAATTAGTTTTCATATACAAACACATGTTAACTTAAATCTATTATTCTTAAATCTACTAATTCTACTTAAGTTAATAATACATAACAACAAATTATAACTACTTTCAGGCAATGAGATAAATTATGATTTTATTAATTAAGAGTAGTTCTAAATTGGAGCATAGTAATAAGATAAATAAGTACCACTCATGACTTTGTAGCCCATCAAAAGAGTACTACCGATTACAAAAAATGCCAAAAGTTTTTGCTGGATATCTTAGAATATAGAGAATACAATGGGGATATGAACTCAAAATTTGCTTAAGTCGACATAAGCATTTATTCTTTATTTCCACAGAAATGTGAACTTCAAAGTGAATACAACCTTTTAACGATTCCAATAAAATTACATAATTCGTACGCGAATCCAGGAACTATATTCGAATGTCATTAAAGTGGAGTATGTTTTTTTTTCGAACTCTTCATCATCTACAAAAATGTATCTTATACAGTAACGTTTGAACAATAGACAATGTGAAGAAAATTCAAGTTGAAATAATAATTATGACTTTACTAATGATCTCAATTTACTACCATACAGTTGAACAACGTGCGAGATCTCAAAAGTACAAAATACACAATCACTTTTCTTTGAAATTAGAAAACGCACACAATTTGGTTGTTTGTTTATAAGTTGATACCATAATGCTGCCTTTTTTCTATTTCTGTACGTGTAAAATTGTACTTTTCTGTTGATACCAGTTTTATAACACATGCATCATCTAGCCACACAAAACATTACACGCATGCAACATTCTGTTGAAACTAAAGTGGTTTGATAGGAAAATTTAGTTTTTTGGACAAATAGGAAATGAATATTTTTTCACAATTGGATGTGACTAAGTCCCTAAGGGAATATTCAAAAGGCCTTAAAATTTTAGGCCTTCTAGGAAGTTAACAATGAAATAACTTCATTGAATAATATCACAATTTCATTAAAATAATGAAAAAGTTTTAGTATTGTAATAATATAATTTCATTAAAATAATGAAATAATTCCAAGAAAATAATGAAAGAATTTCATTAAAATAATGAAATAATTCAAAGAAAATAATGAAAGAATTTCATTAAAATAATGAAATAATTCCAATAAAATAATGAACTGATTTCATTCAAATAATCACATAATTTCATTAAAATAATGAAGTCCTTTCCTTAGTTTAGCGAAATTATTACATTAGTTCAATGAAATGATTTTATAAATTTGATGAAATCTTCATTAAAATAATGAAATTTGTTTTATTACTGCAACGAAACGTGACGTTACTTAAGTTTTAATGAAGCTTTTCTTTGAATTCATGGAAATCGACAGTATTTGTGAAGAAAATTCTTTCAATGTTCCATCCTAGCTCCTTCCAAACAAGGCCTTCTATAAGGTCTCTTTACTCATGGTTATAACCGCTGTAATTATTTTGTATATACATACATATTATGTATATGCATTCTGCATCTTATTGACTTTGAGATACAAATGTGTACAGAGATACTTACATGCTTATGTAGTATGTGTATGATAAGTTTGATTCAGCTGTATTTTTTCCTGTTTCTAACTAAATTTGTAAAGATAATTACACAAGAAACTTTCTTTATTTTCATTTTATTATTTTTTTTTTATTTGGTACTTAGATTTTGGTCATTATAAATTTCTTGTGGCTGCAATTGTTTTTTCTGGGAGAAAACAATAAATAAAATTTTAACATCTATTTCTATCGACTGAAAGATTGACAGCATAAAGTTAAGAAAAAGTAAAGTTTGAAATACATACACAGAGCCGTAAGCGAAAGCTGCAAGCACAAAAATTAAAAAAGGGCATAATATGAGAGCATCCGTTCGTCCGCTGCCAATTATTTTCTATTTATTTGAGTTAATTTTTTGTAGAAATAATAGTTAAGCAAATCACATTAATTCGTCGATATACATATTTTTTCTTAATGAAATCTTGCGGTGTAAAATAAACAGATGACAAAAAAGAACACAGATAAAGAATGTAGCGGTATCGAAAAATACATATTACTTTCAGCTGGAGTATCCCAGTAAAACATTTGCTTCAAAATGTGCAGGTTTTTACTATTATAGAGCCAAATTAGTGCATACAAACTTGTTGATATTAGTGCTGATTTTTGTATGGCGAATTATCGGTTTGGAGTACAACACTTTTGATACAAAAAGCGCTTTTTGAAGCGCTGAAAATCAACAGCATTTTCAGCACTAAAACAGATGGACGTATTCCAAATGGGCTAATGACACTGTAGTAGAATTTGCAACTTTTTTTCCTTTAACAAGCTGGGATCCCTACTGTTAAAGATACTTCGAGTACGCTGATTTTAATGGTCCTAGACGTTTTTCGAAGTTAGCGCTCCTATTCACGATATTCGCGATTTAAAATTAATATGGCAATATACTATAAATACCATGTTTTTGTACTTTTGCGAAAGTTTTCGAATTTTGATCGGTTAAATAAACACAACATAACACAACACAGTGATTTTTTTTCGCGAAAAGTCTACTTTTTGCTTAAAAATTTTAGTATAATGTAAACTTTAATATATTTGAGTTTTAATCATCTCTCATCTCTTAAATTTATATCTCTTAATTTACATAAATAGAACAGTCATTTTTGAACGCCCAAAATCGTTTTTTTTTAAATTTCCGAAAAAATTAATTTAAAAAAAAATTATTTTTTGCGAAAAAAAAGTCAGTCACACAGTCGTTGTTGTCGTCGGTATGTGTCCAAGTATGTGTGTACAATATCCCAGCGGTAAAACTTACAAGGCATTCACTAAACAGGCCTTTGTACAGGCCTACCAAGACATGAATTTAAGATGCAAAAGTAATTCTTTTCTGCTTGCTCAGGCAGGCCTCCTAGAAGGCCTCTACACTGGTTTCTTTTGGAAGGAGTATTCTATTTTTAGATTTTTCGTTTTGTTTAATAAAAAATGTTCTTTAGAAATAACAGACATTCTCGTATTCTTTTTTCGCAAATAATTCTTATATATGACTGAAATTTACGTACAAGAGGCATCATACATGCTGCTATTATGCCGTTTATGTTGTAGCTACTACATCATGTTCAATGCGTTCTAAATAAATACATGAAATTTAGTCTCCCTCATATGTTTAAAAATTACTTTGGATGAAAAGGAGTTCGAAATAAATAAAACATTACGATAATCAAAAATATAGAAGCCGCTATAAAAATACCCAGATTTAACAATGTACCTCCATTTCATTTTTAACAGACCTTCCCAGATCAGGCCTTCTATCAGGCCTGCTGAGTAATGGGTCGAGGAAGGTCTTGGTCCGCAATGACATCGCGTGTAAAACAGAAAGAAGTATGTAATGGGTGTGGAAGTACTACAGACTGCTAAATAACACCTTATAGAAGGCCTCTTTACTGCTTCTATTTACCGCTGGGATTGCATGGGTGCACATTTACTAACTTTCTCGCTTAAGACCCTGTTTTGTCGTCAACAATATGAAATCAGCTTTTGGTACCAAGTTTCTTAAGGCATGTTGTACATATGATATGCAGCATATAAGTATGTTCTATGCTGAGGGTAAAAAATTTGTTTTAATGCAAAAATACTTGTAACAAATACGTTTAACGAATACTGGTTAGAAATACGTCGGCGCGATAGTTAAATTCCTGAAGCACTCATATCAAGGGGGCGCCTGACATAGTAACCGAACGTGGCTGGCTGAAGGTTGTCGGCCAAAGGTAAGGTTGCCTGCCAATGGCATAAGGCCGAAAGTGGCCGCCAGATGGCATAGCGGCAAAAGTAGCAGGTGGAAGACGAACAGTGGTTCCAATGGGAGAAAAAGGTAATAAATCTGTATCGGTGAAACTTACGATCCGATTACAAAACGATGTATTTAAAAATCATAGAGAAGGCTTTCGGCTTTGAGGATATTGAAATTTAGACCACCCAAATAATACACGTCTAGCTACAGGCTGTCAAAGTCGACTACCTCGGGCAAGAAAAACCTTGTCGGTATTTTTTTATAAACTTTTAATTAAAAAATATATATGTGAAGAAAATGCGAATGCCCAATATTTTTATGGCCAAAGTCTATTACGTATGAGTAATACGGCTAATATGAGTAGGCCGAAGGCGACATGAACTTCGATCCAACCGGGTGTCGCATAACACCGTGCGTTCTTTTTTATTTTGTATAGTATACAAAATAAAAAAGAACGCACGTATACAATGTATACGTTCACTGCTGCGAAATAAGCTCTTATTTTGAAGCATATTATTATGTGTGGTTTATTTTAAAATTCTGCCTTAGTGGTTTAAAAAATATGAAAATTTTTTTACTGGGAGAGTATGATTATAGTGCTACCAAACCGAGACTACCAACCACTGCAATTAACGATTGCAACTTGTTTATGCAATTTAAGTATTTTTATATAAATTTCAAAGTTTAAAGATATTTAAATAATGAATAATAATCATAATAATGGTGGGAACATTTGCTATTGCAATATTTAATGTTACAATATAAAAATCTTACAAAAAGCACTAATTGCTTAGTAAATGTAATTTACTTTTAAAACTTCATCTGATGTAATTTACTGACTGAGCGACTGACTGACTATTAAGATTTTTCATTTGTATTGTATCAGTAGCGCATGCGTGTCTCAGATATTAACTACTTGTACAAACAATTTTAATGGTTTTTTTTTTGCAATTGTATGTATGTTACATACAAGTGTAAACTGGAGTAGAAATATTATGCAGATCATACATGTTGATGTGGCAAAAAAAATTTTTTTGAAATATATATTAGGGAAACTGCTTTTTGAAATATGTATTCTCAGGCTAAAAAGAACATTCAAAGAAGTTACTTTTAATATTTGTGTCAGTAAATTTAAATTGTGAGCTGCAAATATAATTGGAGGTAACAATTTATGGTTGCAATAAAATAATTAAACATTACTTCAGCTGCGATAAACAAGTCTATGTAGACATTTGATCATTAAATAGCACTGTAAAGCAAAATGTTTTTTTTATTTTTTCAAAATACATAACAATCTAATTTTCATATGGTCAGTTTTTAAGTTTTTAGATTTGTGTATTACCTTTTAGCTAATTGACCAGAAGTTTTTAAATGTAAATAAAAATTCCTTTTTAATTACAGTTTCCCCGACGTTTCGTAGATTTTTTGTCTACTTTTTCAAGGGATCGTCTATTTAAAATAATAAAAACAGTTTTTATAAAATATTTTACAATGAATTGAGAGATTACTTACAATGTGGGAAATTTTACATATACAATTAAATTGGAAACCACAAAGTATTTAATTTAATTTGTAATAAGTATAAATATAATTTTAAACACATAATAAATTAATTATCACAGTACTTATTATTTGTTAATTTAGAACCACTCTGTAGCTTGTATTTATATTTGCTGTGTCTTCTTTTAAATTCATCGTTTTGCTTATCTTTTGCTGTATACGTAAGCTCTCGATTGTGAATCTCTCAATTCATTGTGAATCTCTCAATTCATTGTAAAATATCTCAATTCATTGTAAAATATTTTATAAAAACTGTTTTTATTATTTTAAATAGACGATCCCTTGAAAAAGTAGACAACAAATCTACGAAACGTCGGGAAAACTGTAATTTAAAAGGAATTTTTATTTACATTTAAAAACTTCTGGTCAATTAGCTAAAAGGTAATACACAAATCTAATACATAACAATCTTCTATCTAACGACTGATTCTGGTAGAGGGCCATAAATCGTTTAAAAATGCGTTTAAAGATTAATTTCGTACTTATTTGCAATAAATACTCTTAATAGGAAATCTTGTAAGCCTCATAACTATAACTATATTTGTGAAATATTTTAAGCCTCTAACTCTTCGTTTTATAGATCTTTTTGTGGTTTTGGAACGATTTTCCTTCATGCCACGTCAAATTTGGTTGATAATCAGTTCGGTTTCGGCTATGTGCCGTCTTCAGTGTTCTACACTGAAAGGAAAACCTTCATATACACAGAAAAAATATCATCAAACTGCAACTAACAATTTCAATTGTTAATATGTCATTTAAATTCAAACATATATTTTGTTAATATAACAAATTGAGTTGTTGATATGACAAACACAGAAATTTTCTTTAACAAACTGAACTAACCAAATTTTTTGTTATGTATTGTGAAAAAAATGAACAATCATCATTGTTGATATAATAAATGAATGTACACACGTAGATAAAACAAAGCAAATCACGTTTTGTGTGTATTCATTATTTGCGTATTTAATAACGAATTGCTCTGTAGCTGAGAGGTAAGAACGTTAGTCTGTTAGTCCAGAGGTCGCCGGTTCGATTCCGCCCAAAGACATAAAGTGACATAAAGTCGCCTCGATGATTTTGATTATAGAAAAAATATTGTTAATACAACAATTATGATAGTTAAAATTTGTTCGCAAAATCAACAATTCACATTGTTGATATAACAATAATCGTAATTAAAATAAATTTGAAATCAACAAATAAATGTTTAAAAAAAATTTTCTGATATTTCTTTAACTTACAATTTCGTAATTGTATTTACACAAAAATCGTTTTAGGTTTAAAATCAATTAGTTATTTAATTGATGTAACAAAAAAATTAATTGTATTTACAAATTTTTTTTTCTGTGTATATAATGATTTATTACGTAACAGCAATGATTTTGTTATTGTTTTTTAACCAACGTAACGTTTCGTTCCTGGTATCAAAATTGCTTCTTTAATTATAAAAATTTCATAATTAAAATGAAATTCTTCGTTCACATATGAATATAACCAAGCGTCACAAGGTGGCTTTTTATATTTATTTAATCCTGTCAGAAACTTTAATATTTTTAACACTTGCAAATTACCTAATTTAATTTTACTTCCTATAAATAAATATGTAAATGTTAGTCTTGAACCCTTGATATCATGTTTGTAAGCCAACACCTTTACTGCTTCAGCCATGTCACCATTGAAAATCAATAGTACGAAACCAGTGTAATAGAAAAAGAATATAATACGATAAAAAAAAGTTCATTTCCAATATCTCTATTTGGACTTGAGTCACATTTTTATTTTTTTACTTTTTAATTTTCCGAATGAAAAAATTTCATATTATTAATGACAACACAAAATGTATAAAATGTGCCTGAACACAGTTGCATACCATTTATGTAATTTTTCATTGCTGATATGCAATGTTTCATGCCATTAATGATACTTTTCGTTGTATTAATGTAAGGGGTTAAAGTAATATTTTCATTCCCATTACGAACCGTTTTCCTTTCAGTATATTAAATACTAAATAAAGATTTACCCCCATATGCAAAGAAAATAGAGTGTGTTTGAAATGTAAGTTAAAACCGGTTTTTCTATGGAAATTTTGCTTTAACATACATTTCAAAGACACTTTATTTATTTTGCATATGGGGGCTAGTATTCAATAAAACACTGACGATGGCACATAGCCGAAACCGGTCTGTTTATCAACCAAAATTGATGTGGGATGACGGAAAATTGTTTCAAATTCAAACAAACCCCGTCGGAAGAAAAACACAACACTCATCTTTTTGTGCCTCTATTTAAAAAGGGACAAAAAAGCTCCCTTTTATCGGACATATAGCGGCCTGAAATGTTCTACAAAAATATATGCCATTAAATTCTACTATAAGTACTTAAAGGCGCCTGAGCTCCAGACTTAACTGGAACATCAGATATGCTTCAAAATTCAAAAGAGTTTAAGGGATAATTTTCTACATATTCACAATTAGTACTCGTCATAGGAAATCTGGTAAGCCTTACGTTTAAACTAGAAAATGTGTTCAGCACTTTCTGAAGAACATTTCAAAACGCCATATCGCAGTTAAGGGGGAGTTTTCATCCCTTATTTAGGAAAGAGACAAACAGATCCATATCACGGAGAGTTAGAGAGTTAAAATGTTTTATAAAAATGTTCTCCAAGGCGTGTTGCATAAAAGTATTGAACACACTACATCGAGTTATTATAACTGTGTCCAAAAGGGGAAATTTAACTAACCCTAAAATGAGTCCCAGATGTAAGCTTTCAAGACGCTAATACACGTGTGTATATTTTTTGATGCCCTCTACTAGAATCAGTCGTTAGAAATGTGTAAAATTTTAATTTTCATTTTTTGTACTTTTTAACATGTATTATTTGAATATGTACATAATTATATAATTTTTTATCATATGTAATTTTTGATCATCAGTGTAGGTTTCCTTTCTAATACTTATTGCATTCTATATCTATGGATCCCTTTAACCCTACATAA
Source organism: Panzeria rudis (assembly GCA_956483635.1). NCBI lineage: Eukaryota > Metazoa > Arthropoda > Insecta > Diptera > Tachinidae > Panzeria > Panzeria rudis. Next base: position 172,616,090 of record OY101448.1, read on the forward strand.
CAACATATACCGCCTTAATATTTTTACATACTACATGTAATTGGAGTCTGACTGGCTTGCTCGTGTTGAACTGAATGTATGAATGAAATAATAAAAACCAGGTTAAATTACATATGTACATATTGACATGTAGAGCAGCAACCCATTATGAATTGAGTAAACAAACCGATAAAAAAAAACTAAGTCGATAGGAAAATTGCTTGCTAAAAAGACGACACGATGACAAAACATACAAAAAAACCACAAAAGTATGACACTTACACCGACTGCAATATGCAATTGTATTTTAAGTAGCAGACAAGCAATAACAAATTACCTGTGTAATTTAAGAACTTTTTTCGATACAAGTACGAGTATGCTTGTATTCAAACTTAGTTATGTGTATTTCTTAATACTATTTTTTTAAATGTAGAGGAAGTTATTCCAAGCAGAAAATTTCGGATTGAAACCGAAAAATCTTTGTCACAAGACGAAATTTTATTGTAAAATAAAGTTAATGTACTTGTACTGTGATGGTTTTTAAAAGGGGTGTTATAAGTTTGTAGTGTTTATCTGTGTAACTATGTGTCTGTGTCTCTGTATTTCCTAGTAGAGCCCAAACAGCTGGACCAATTTTAATTAAATTTTTTTTTTTGAAAAGTGACTTGATCGAAAGTGTTTTTCGCTATGTTTGAAGAAAATCTGCCCAGCCGTTTAGAAGTTATCACCTATTTTCTAGCGGTATCCTCTTAAATCTGTGTGTCTGTGGCACGGTACACAGAAAAAAATAGACAAGAATTATATTCAATAAAACCATGTTATTAAAAAAAATATGACTTTTAATAACATTTATCTTTAACATAATAAAATATGTCGTTGTAAGTATTTCTTTTCCATGCCGGTATTTCTTTTCTTTTTATACATAAGTACTTAAAACAAGTTGTATCCCATAAAAAAATAAATGGGATATGGCTCGGCTATAGAGTGTATGCTTTACGTCCGGAAAGCCCGGGTTCGTATTCCAGCCATGTCAACATTTTTTTTAATTTATATATATATTTTTATTTTGAAATAATTTTGTTATCAATATAGGGGAATTCTTTATCACAGGAAATTTGAAAAAAAATTATTGAATACCGGGATTTTTGTTATCAAAAACGAAACTTATTTTTTTCTGTGTAGTTCCCCATTTTGGTCTGTTCGTGCTGAATATCGGTACATGAAACTATGTGTTTTTTACATCTGAAGTGTAGAGTATGTTGAGCAACTTTATAGAAAATATTAGGGCAAATATTTTTGTGGAACACATTAACCCTCTAACTCTACCACACAAGGGTCATTTTTGGCTCTTTTCGAACAAATAATAAAAACATCCCTAAACAGTGGGAGTGCAGGGTTGAAATGTTCCACAAAAATGTTGGCCATAAAATGTTACATGACTTCAAAGACAACCAAGCTCCAGACTCAATTTGTACGCCAGAAATCATTGAAAACTTAAGCTATATTTAAGGGTTAACATCATACTTATTCACAATTGGTACACTTGACATAGGAAATCTTGTAAGTCAGTATTACGTTTAAGGTATAAGATGTGGTCAGCATTTTTATGTAAAACATCACGATACATATTTTTTGGACCATTTTAACCCTCTAACTCTTCGTTTTATGGGAGAAAACTCCCCTTCAGTGGCGATATAGGAGGCTGAAATGTTCTACAAAAATATTCGCCATAAAACTCTACTCTAGGCCTTTGAAAAGATCCAGGCTGCAGAGATAACTCAGACGCTATAAATCGTTCAAAATTTAAAATGTGTTTAAGGGTTATTTTCGTACTTATGCACAATTTGTACTTGGCATAGAAAATCTTGCAAGCCTTACGTTTAAGGTATAAGACGTGTTCAACTTTTTTATGTATAAGACCACGAGGAACATTTTTGTGGAAGATTTTTGCCCCTTTTCCATAAATGTACAAAAAGACCCATAAAACGAAGAGTTAGAGGGGTAAAATGTTCCAGAAAAAAATTTTTCGTGGTGTTTTACATAAAAGTTCTGAACACATCTTATACGTTAAACGGTAAAACTTACAAAATTTCTCATGCCGAGTACAAATTGTGAATAAGTATGAAGTTAACCCTTAAACAAAAGTTTTCAATGATTTCTGACGTACAAGTTGAGTCTGGTAAAATTTTATAGCCAACATTTTTGTAGAATATTTCGCCCCACACTCTCCTTCTTTAGAAGTGTTTTTTACGATTTCTTAGAAAAGAGCCAAAAATTACCGTTATGTTGGGGAGTTAGAGGGTTAATATGTTCCACAAAAATATTTGCACTAATATTTGCTATAAAGTGGATGAACATACCGTACACATCAGATGTAAAGAACACATAATTTCATGTACCGATATGCTGCACGATCAGGCCAAAAGGGTGGAAACTTTAACCCCCCTAAAAAAAATTTCGATATGATCTTGCAAAACGCCGATACACATATATTTTTTTCCAGATTTGGCTTACAGAACATTATAATTTAAGAAAAAGTTCCAAATTGTTGTATAGTGTTATTATTAATACTATTATTATTATTTTGGTCTTTAACAAGAACCTTTTCCTGTAATAGCAGCTGGAGTTCCTTCCTCTAATTTTTAACTCTTATTCGACATACTAAATAATCATTTTGTAATAGTTAGCAATTTTTATTTTCAAGTCAGGTAGTTTCAGTAGCTGCAACGCCAAAAATGAGCAACAACAAAATAATACAAATCATGTTTGCCTACTCTTTGCTTGCAATAAGTAATTCATCAAGATCTCCTCTGCAACAAGTTTGATTTCACACATTATTTAAGAGATTTTTTTAGCTGCCTGTTTTTTTTAATTTTCATTGGAAAATTAACTTTTATGTTGTTGTTGTTTTTAATGATTCAACAAATGAAAAAACTAAAAACTTGCAATCATATATTTTTTGCCTGTGTATCAATGATGTAAAAGTGTCGTCATGATGAGTACATGATCTTTCTGGTATGCGAGTGCAGTTTATATTAAGGATGTATTATTTGTGGTTTTCATGAACAATTTTTTATATCCATTTTCATCAGTTTTGAGGTGCAGATATAGATGCAAAATTGCATCATATCCAACAATCTTTATATGAGAGTGAAAATCGTTGTAGTGTCGTGAAGCAATGTTGATTATGTTAAAGTAAAAAATAACTTAAATTTTATGTTTATTCAAAAAATGTTCAGAACTAACCATGTAACAAACATTACAGTATTTTTATTTTATTTTTCAATATAATGTTAGTCCATGCGAAATGTTCGGAATTGTCATAGCATTGTTGTTATCTATATCTATATCTATATCTATATCTATATCTATATCTATATCTATATCTATATCTATATCTATATCTATATCTATATCTATATCTATATCTATATCTATATCTATATCTATATCTATATCTATATGTATATCTATATCTATATCTATATCTATATCTATATCTATATCTATATCTATATCTATATCTATATCTATATCTATATCTATATCTATATCTATATCTATATCTATATCTATATCTATATCTATATCTATATCTATATCTATATCTATATCTATATCTATATCTATATCTATATCTATATCTATATCTATATCTATATCTATATCTATATCTATATCTATATCTATATCTATATCTATATCTATATCTATATCTATATCTATATCTATATCTATATCTATATCTATATCTATATCTATATCTATATCTATATCTATATCTATATCTATATCTATATCTATATCTATATCTATATCTATATCTATATCTATATCTATATCTATATCTATATCTATATCTATATCTATATCTATATCTATATCTATATCTATATCTATATCTATATCTATATCTATATCTATATCTATATCTATATCTATATCTATATCTATATCTATATCTATATCTATATCTATATATTCTTTGTGAAGGAGCGTAGGCTCACATTATACTGCCGATTTTGATAAAACGTATACCAGTTTAAACATATTTATTCACTGATGTGTACAATTCATATTTTTTAAAATCGGTTCAGTATTTTGGGAGCTATAAGCATTTAAAATTGCTACTAACACATACGCACATATTACTCATGTATGTAAAGGGCAATATACACAGTCAACATGCTTGACAAGCGTGGTAATAGTATGTGTGAAATTTCTTTAGTATTAGTGACACGACGACGCTTGATGGAAAATCTACTTGGTTTTGATTTTTCGTCAAGCACACGTACACGAATCTGACATCAAGCTGATTGATTGTGTATTATGCCCTTAAAAGAAACAAAAAACAACAAAAACAAAAAAAACCCATGTACATATGTGTGTTGTCCAACTGGTTTTGCAAAGAAAATAACAACAATAAGACATTTGTTTCTATGTTTTGATGTGGGAGAATTTTAGAAATGGCATAGCAACAAAAGAGAAGAGGGGCCAATAACTTGATTTAATTATTGGAAGGTGTTTTGTTTTTATATTTGACCTCTCTTCTTAGGGCTCCATAAACCAAAGGTGAAAAGCAACCCTATTGGACGCTGTCGGTCTGTTTGCCTAACACGGGCTTCTGTCTGGAGAACCGTAAAATGTACAGACCTGACATTTTCACAGAATATGTGTATCTTTGGCCGCTACAACAAGAACTACCAAAACTTTATAAAAGTTAAAAATTAAAGGGTGATCTAAAGCTGGTAACAAAGCGTGTTAAAATCCTAATGTAATAGTTATATAAACACGATATATTCAGAGTTAATGTATTTATATATAGAATATAGAATAAAACAACCAAAACTAAAGAAAAAACACCAAAACTAAAAAGTAATTAGTAAAAGTAGTAAAATTATAAAATCGCCAGAATGAAAAGCGATAAAACAAAAAAGCATCAAAATGAAAAACCGCCAAACTAAAAAAATCGACAAAAATAAACAAAATCTCCAAAACGAAATAGAATCGCCAAAACTAAAAAATCGCTAAAAATTAAAAAGATCGCCAAAGCACCTAAACGAAAAAAAACACCAAAACTAAATAGTAAATAGACAATACTAAAAAATTTTCCGGCATGAAAAAAGCGCTAAAACAAAAAAAGCACCAAAAGAAAAAACCGCAAAAACTAACAAAACGCCAAAAATTTAAAATATCACAAAAAAAAATAAAACTAAAAAATAGAGAACATGAAAAAAAAAAGCAGGAATGAAAAAAGCGCTGAAACAAAAATGCAACAAAACAAAAAAACTACCATAACTAAAAAACCCGAGACTAAAAAATATCAAAATCGAAAAAAACCAAAACTAAAAAAACAACAACAAGTAAAAAACCGCCAAAATTATAAAAAAAATTACCAAACCAAAACACATTGTCAAAAGGAAGAAGCGGCTAAAAAAAGCACAAAATAGCGCCAAACTAAAAAAGCCAAAACTAAAAATCGACAAAACGAAAAAAGCGATTAAACGAAAATAGCACCAAAACGAAAAACCCGCTAAAACTAAGGCATCATTAAAATTAAAAATATCGCAAAAAGAAAGAAAAAAATTCGTGAAAACGAAAAAAATAAAACAAAAAACTGGACTCGAAAAAATGGAATTGTGAATATGGTATTAAAACGGAAACTTCGTGAGCGAGTCAAAATCGCACTTTATTGAATTTATTTAATATCAGTGTACGAAAGTTACTATCATAAACTAATTATACACAGTTGCATTATATACTGTGTGGCTATTTTTAAAGAGATTTTTATGACGTTGAATAATTTTATTTTCTTATGAACCTTAATAAAATTATTTATATCTAGAATATCAACGATTGCGTCGTTCGCTGCCCATACTTGTAAATATTAATTTGGATGCACAATGCTTCGATAACTCCGAATGGAATACAGAAAATACATGCCTGATTGCAACCTCAAGTAAACTCAAGTATCGTACAATGTCAATTAAAAAAATCATAAATAAATAAATAAACTAGAGCAAGAATAACGAATTTATTTGTAATAGCACTGTATAACATAAACAAAATTCATGGTTCTAACGACTGATTCTGGCAGAGGGCACCAAAAATATATATATAGTATATCGGCGCTTTGAAAGTTTACATCTGAGATTCATTTTAGGCGGAGCTTAACTTCTGGCCTTTTACACATAGTTACAGTGACTCGGGATGGGAAATCTGGCCAGCCTTAAGTTTAAGGCATAAGATATGTTCTGCACTTTTTTGTTAAATACCACGGGGAACATTTTATATGCCCGGTCAGTATAACTCCAAATAAAATGAAGCCCTGGAAGCTTATTCTGAATTGCGATGCGAAAGTCAATGCGATTCGAAAATTATAAACGCGAACAATTGCTATTCTGTGTTACGATGTTCGTTTTTTATTCGCATTTAAAATCTGAACTACGCAACTATTTTATAAATTAAGGTATATAGATTTTATAATCCAAACTAACAAAAAAATTTCAATTTTAAATTAGACGTTTATTTGTTATTTTTTGACCAGTGTTGCCCCGATTAGAAATAAAATTCGATTGCGAATGCGAAAGTCTTATAGAATACCAAATTTCTATCGCATCGCATTTCATTTGCGCATCGCATTGACTTTCGCATCGTAATTCAGAATAAGCCTCCAGATGTAAACTTTCAAAACGCCGATACACGTTCATACTTTTTTGGTGCTTTTTACCAGATTCAGTCGTTAGAACCTTGTAAATTGAAAATAATATGATCTTGCTACACAATGTAATTAAATAAGTGCTTAATAATCTTAATAAACCTCAAAATATTTGTATTTAAACGTGACTTTTTATTAGAAGAATTTCTGTAAAAGTTAGAAGAAAAGCACGTTTTATTTTATTGTAAAAGAATTTTTGCTGACATTAACATGTAAATAAGATTTAAATGCAAAATAAAATTTTAATTGCACAAATATACTTTCATAATTTTTATATAACCTGTCAGGTAAATTAAACATACAGTTAATAATAAATTATCCAACCAAGCCCTAAATAAGTGATGTCATGGGTTTTTATAAATATATAAGTATAGTATAAAAGCTACACTCTAAAACACTTTTGTTGAAAATTAGGTCGTTAATTAGTCGGCAACACTTTACAGATTATTATCGACCTAAAATTGCACACGCATTATTTTTGAACAAAATGTTTTTACTAAAAAAAGCAATTGGCTGCGTGTAGGTTTGAACCGCGACCACCCGACTGATAGTATGACGTATCTATCATTCAGCCATAGCCGTATTATACTTTATGTTAAATTTTTTCCACTTGGACTAAATAAGTTTAATTTGAAAGTTTTTTTCTTTAATAAAATAACTACAAAATCGATGCAATTTTAGAAAAGGAGAAATTTTCAACACAATTTTCAAGACAATATATGATCGTAAATTTGAAGTAATGTTTTAGAGTGTAGCCCGACTAGATCTTAGAACGTTGCAGCTATTTAAAAAATGAAAGTGCTAGTTATGCTAAAATGAAAGTTTAGCATATGCTATACATATCAATAAATAAATATAAATTAATATGGAATTACCTAATTTTTTGCGTTTAGCCATTCTTTATTATAGTTTCAATTAAGTTTAAGGCTGCCTTGCCTGCCTGTCACTCTCACATATTTCAAGTGTTACCTTTATATGGTCAGACTTTACAAATTTAAGCTTTTTGTACTTTTTCCCCAAAAATTTTTTTGTATGAAGTTTAACCGGTTTTTATTATGGATAAAAAGGAAAAAAGTTAACTAAGAAATATTTTCTGTTCACTTACTGCATTTGGCTTTTTATGCAACAAGTTTGTGGCAGGTAGATGAGTCATGACAACATGTATTTTTTTTAACGTTGCACTTCAAACAGGGATGATAAATGAAAATTTTCATTTCGTACCAATGAGCTTTTAAAATAGTACTTTTTCGGCTCTAATAGTACTAAAACCTTTTGAATTGTTGTAGCCATGTGCTCATTGTGTCAAAGATCAAATATGGCTTTGTTTTCTAAAAATATTTTTGATAAATTCTTTTTCAAATAATGGTGCCAAAAATCAAACAATTTAAATTTGAATTTATCTCAATGAAAGAAACTTCACTTCTACCGTATAACAATGAACCTACTAATTTCTTTACTAATTTTGTTACTAATTACTAATTTCTTTATTCTTATAAACTTGGAGTTTGTTAAAAAATTTGAAATTCTTTCACAATGGGTAAACAAGCCATAGCACAAGATATATTTTCTCTCAAAATTTTAAATCCGACATATCTGCTGTTTTTTTGAATAAATGCATAAGTCGACTTACGTAGATTTTGAGTTATTAATGCGAAATAGCTCTATTTTAAGCGATCTTTCCATGAGAGTAAACATTTTCGGAATATCATGGACTATTCTCGATATTTTTTCATGCACAACAACCTGACTTCAATATTGATTCCATAAATTTTCAGCAATAACGGCTCAAGTATTCCTGCGTGATGAATTATTGAAGCACACAATCAGACATGTTATTATCTAAGCACAATTTGAAATTTGTTTTAAATATTTTGTTCTATTTTACTTAGTAAATGTTATTTATGTCGACATATGCGGTTATATTTGTCTGAAATTTTTACACAAAGTTATTTTGGCAAATATATGCTGAAAGTGTTGAAAAAAAAAATCAAAGATGTTCATACCGTGGACACAAGTTCAGAAATATATTGTTTTTGCTCTACTGAAAAAATCAGTTATAAGACATATGCCTTTATTCAAGAAAACAAAAGATTTGTTTATAGCATATGGAGTTTGACATTAAGCTACCCCATCAGCATCGCTGTTGATATTTGGCCTTGAGCACTAACAGGCAAATATTATATGTTGTGTTCTCAAGACCACCTGTTATGTATTCTTAAATAAGTATACAAATTCATTCACGAAAAAACTGCCTAAGTAGACTTAAGATAGAATTAAGTTAAAGGCCAAAGTAGAGATAAATTATTATTGAATAATCAATGGATACTTCACAACAAATTTTGAAATTTTGCAAATAGTACAAAATGAGTCACGGGGGTACCATCGTACTTTTTTGGTTTCAATAGTACCAAAAAAAGTACGATTGTACCAACTTTATCATCCCTGACTTCAAATAAATAAAATATCAATTTATTTCCGTAATTTATGAAAATTATTTCACAGTAATAAATATGTACTTCATTTTATCGGAAAACAGGATTTATTTGAGATTGTTTGCGATTAAACTAATTTCTCTCTCTTTCACTCATCGTAGACTGATTTTACAAAATTTCTCATAAATTGTTCCTAAGAAAAACAAAGGTTATAGGCCATTTTTTGTGTTTTCTTAAAGGGATGAACGTACGGACACAGTAAAAGTTTCTGTGTGTCATTTAAATTAGTAGTCTTTTAATATAACTGCTTAATAAATTCTATAAAAAAGAATAAAAATGCATTTTGAGATTCCCATTAATGTTGATTACGTCTATAAATATCATAAACATTTTTAGGCCCTTATAACTTTCTTTTTATGATTCAAATTTGTAGGTGAGAGGTAAACTACAGCAATTCACATTTTTTTTCAATATGCGTTTCCTTATACTGTTGGCATCACCATTTATAGGCAAAATCCAGTATGTTCTATGTTTCAGGGGATAATAGTACAGCTCAAAACGATTTGCGAAGTAAAGAACACCAAGTCCTTTTTAATAAGTAATGGTAATATTATATGACGGAATTTTATTAAAGATATGTTAGATATAAAAAATAATATTAGAGTTATATTTGGGATAATTGCAATCGTTATTCCTACAAAAATAGAACTATTTGTGATTTTAACTACGTTTTTGCGGTGTACTGCATATGTTCCAAAATGTGACTTGGTGTAGTTTACCTCCCACTTACAGAAATATAGTATTCATCTTAATTTGATGCCTAATTTTAATGCTATCAAAATTTATCGACTTTTGATGGCCTTATTCTGAAGTGCCTCACTGTTCAGCACACACACTCGCTCTAGCGATTTCTGAATCATATTTAAAAAAATCATAATCCATAAAATATCGCTGTAGAATATTAACCCATTCAGGACCAGAGAACGCATGTAGGCTGTCGCTTATTTTTCGTAGCTGTCGTAATTTATTGCTTATTACTCCGTAGTTCCACAAATTTGTTCTGTTTCATAAACCTACAAGTTACAACTAAAAGCTATTTCATCATGTCGAATCGCACTACTGGCGCAATTTGTATGAACGTGATTTAAACCCATATGGGCACAGGTTGGCGTTCGTCTTATATTTTTTCCTGGAGAGCATTTAATAGTTACGAAAATATTTAGAGGAATAAGGTACAGCCTATAAATATGCTTCCGGCAGGTTTGCTCTGAAATCTCATAATTGTCACCTAAAAACTCGAATTTTCGAAACATTTAATTTTTTTTTTAAATAAAGTCGATGTTTTTTTGTGAGTTTTTGATGTATTTAGTAAATATTGAGCTTCAGATGGACATAAAACAATTTTGGTGCATTATCGGATATGTATTGAAATTCGAGCTTTCGTAAAACTTTGGTGTCTTTCGGAGTAACTCAGATTTTTTGCTAGTTTGCTAGTTTTCGAATAAATTTATAAGTTTCTAATGGACTTTAAGCATATCTGGTATACGTATTTTCAAATAAGTATTTAAATTGAAATTTTACTAAAATTTTTGATTTTTTTCGGAGTGACCTTGATTTTTGTAAGTCTTCAATTTTTGTAATGAAATTATTGATACTTGATATTGATTTTATTATGTAAGTTACATTTTCGAATTTTCAGAGAATTTTTAATTTTTTCGGAGTAAATTAAAATGTTCGCGACTTTTCAATTTCTTTAGTGCAATTATATGTTTCTGGTAGATTTAAAGCATATTTGGTACATGTTCGATAAGTTAAAACTTTTAGAATATTCAAATTTTCGATCTTTCGGAGTAGCTTCTTAAATTTTATTTTTGCACATATGTATTCTAAATTATATATAGATTTTTTTTCGAGAATTTTTGATATTTTGTGAGTTCTGAAATTATGCTGGTGCAGCTATTGATTTCTGATGTGTAGAAGAATATGCATTAAAATTCGTATTTTGGGAGAGTTTTCGGTTTTTTCGGACCAGCGTCGATTACTTGCAAGTTTTCAAATTATTTAGTGAAATTATGTTTTTCTGATAACTTTATGGCTTTAAATTAAACTTGTAGGGAAAATTTCGATTTATCGGAGTAACACTGATTTTTGCAATTTTTCGATTTTGTAGTGAAATTATAAACGTAAAACAATTTTTGTGCATATTTGAATGGGGGTTAATTAAATCTAAATGTATTAATTTTTTCGGAGTAGCTTCGATGTTTTTATAAGTTTCAAATTCTTTAGTGAGTTTCTGGTGCATTTGCTGCACTTTTAGAGTTTTTCGGAAACAAACAAAAGTCAAATTTTTCGATTTTTTCGGAGTACATATCTTCGATTTATTGAGAGTTTCGATATAACTACTTAAAATAGACCCTTACGAAAATTTTGTTTTTTTTTCGGAGTAAATTCGATTTGTGGAAGTTTTTCATTTAATTTTCGTTTTTTTTTGTAAAACTATTAATTTTTATTTGATTCCAGGCACATTTGCTACATTTTCGAATATGTGTTTAAATTCGATAATGCGAATTCCGACTTTACGAAAATTTTGTTTTTTTCGGAGCAACTTCGATTTGTGGAAGTTTTCCGTTATTTTTCGTTTTTTTTTTTGTGAAATTATTAATTTTTATTTGATTTCAGACACATTTGCTACATTTTCGAATAATTGTTTAAATTCGAAAATGTGAATTCCGCTTTTTTCTGAGTATCTTCGATTTTTGCGAGTTTTCAATTTCTTATTGATATTGCGGCTTTCTGTTAAATATATAAAAGGCACTTTTAATGTCTTATATTTATATCTTTTAAATGAAAATTTTCAATAACTGCCCCTTTTGTAAAAAATGAAAACAAAAGGTCGTGTGAGAATTTATATTGAAAACACTACACCAAAAAAAATTTCTTATTTTATTATTGTTTTCAATATAAATTCTCACACGAAATTTTGTTTTCATTATATAAAAACAGGTGGTTAACATTGAGCAAACTAAAGATCGAACTAAAAGTAAGCAAAGTTAGAATGGTATTATTAATTATGTATTTAAATTAAATATTTAAAATTTTAATTTTTATATAACTACAACTAATTTTTAATAATTTATCTTTTATTATCTTTATAGCTTAACATGCTTAAAAACAAAATTGGTAAGTCAAATAAAAATGTTGAACAAGACACCAAATACATTAACATAATCAAAGAGTTTTAATAAGGTTTTTTTTTTTAACTTACCTCTCAATTGATACACTGGACTGCCCACAGGGGTATTTTCCGAAAGGCTAAACCGGGCCATATCACCAGAGCCGGGTACAAAATGTGGCGGTTGATTTAAATGTTGACATTTTACAAGACATGGCACAAACAGTGTTACGATTATGTTACAAATTAATGACTTCATAATTGATTTAACCAAAAAGTGATCAGAAGACCACCACCACCAGTTTATTTTGAACATTATATCTTCGTGGTTTTTTTGTAGACTATTTTTTTATGACTTTTATATTATTATTATTTTTATTTCTTTGCTGGTTGCTTTTTGTTCTACTAACAATTATTTGTATCCTATTGATGTGTATTTTACACACACTTTACGGTTATCATTATTAAACACTTATGCACATATTTTTTTATAAGAACAACATTTTGTTGCTGTTCAAATCAAACTTTGTTATTGACTTTTTCTCTTAATTTGGTAAAATATCAAAAAGTTAATTGATGTTCTTTTTTGTAAAGATTTTATTTGCTGGTCTTGCTGGTGGCTTAAAAAAAATAAGTTAATAAACTGGTATTTAGCATTTTAAATATTTAACGTATGAGAATTAAGCAGCTTTAAATATTGAAGATCTTGAAGTTTCTTCTTTAACTAACAATGATATTTAATTTTAATACGAGTAGATTAAAATGTTTGAGGTAGCCAGTTAGAGATGTTTATCGAGTTTGTTGCGTCATGAAAAGAATTTAAATTAACTTTATATTTATGATATTTTGCTGTTGAAGATCCATAAATATTGACTAATAACACTATACAACACATACAAAATAACATGCTTCTAACGACTGATTCTGGCACAGGGCACCAAAAAAATATATACACGTGTAGCGTGCATAAAGCTTACATCTGGCACTCATTTTGGGGGCAGTTAAAGTCTACCGTCTTTTTTCAAATAGTTATATGGAGTAGCTCGGCATAGGAAATCTTGTAAGACTTGCGTTTAAGGTACCTTTAAGCTTTGTTCAGCAGTTTTATGTAAAATATCCGAGAAACATTTCTATCAAACATTTCTACCCTCTAACTTTTCGATGTATGGGTCTTTCTTTCCCTCTCTTAAAAAAAGGACAAAGAAACTCCCTTTCATCGCCGATATAGCGCGCAAAAATATTTTCCAGAAAATATTATTATAAGTCTTCAAAGACATGCAAGCTCCAAATTCAACTTGAACGTTCGAAATCATTTAAAGCTGAAAATGTGTTTAAGGTTTAATTTCGTAGTACAAAAATGTTGCTCCCAACATTTTTGTAAACCTTGTAACCCTTTAAATCTTCCTTGCATTTCGGCGGCGATTCGCTACAAAATTCTACCATAGGTCTTTAAAGACATCGAAGCTTCAGATTCAATTTGAACGTTAGAAATCATTCGAAATTGAAAGTGTGTTTAAGGATTAATTTCGTACTTATTCAGGATTATCACTCGGCATAGGAAATCTTGTAAGCCTTACATCTGAGGCACAGTATGTGTTTAGCGTTTTTATTTAAATACCACCCGAAACATTTTTGTGGAAAACTTTAAGCCTCTAAATCTTCGTTGTATGGATGTTTTAAACCCTTTCTTAAAAAAGGCCCAAAAACCTTATCTTCGGCACTAATATAGCGGGCTAAAATATTCTACAAAAATTTTTTCCATAAAATTCTTTTTCAGGTCTTCAATGACACGCAAGCTCCAAACTCAACTTGATCAACAGAAATCATATAAAACTCAAAATGTGTTTATGGGTTAATTTTACGTACATATTCACAATTAGTACTCGGCATAGGATATCTTGTAAGCCTCACATTTAAGGTATAAGGTGTGTTCAGTAATTTTATATGAAACACGACGAGAACATTTATGTGTTACATTTAAGCCGGCTATATCACCGCTTAAGTCGAGGTTTTGACATTTTATTTAAGAAATGCACGAAAAGATCCATACCACGAAGAGTTAGATGGTTAAAATATTCTACAAAAATGTCCCTTGTGGTGTTCCAGACGAAAGTGCTTAGCACATCTTATGCCTTAAACGAAAGGCTTAAAAGATTTCCTATGCCCAGTCAGTATAATTGTAGTTTCGAGGAATGGGTCCCTGGAAGTTTAAAAGTTATTTCTTTACAACCATTTATATTTTGTTCGGTTCCACTGTGAATTCTTTCAAATATTTGCTCTAATCTGCAGACAATCTTAAAACTTATCGAAACTGCAGTTGTTTGACATGGAAAATTCAATACTAGTTCAAAAAATCACAAAGATTGTTTATAAGTTATTATTTTATAAATATATATTTGCTTATAAGATAAATATACTAACTAGTAGTTGAATTAAATAATGTTGTCTTTCAATAAATTGTTAAAGATTTTATGTTAAGTTTTTTTTTAATAATCATTTTATTATGCAACCTTGAGTTTAAAAAAACTTTTTACCAATACCGAATGTTTTTTTTTTTTGTTCAAGTAACAGAACTAATTTTTTTTCTTTGTATTTCGTCTAGTATCACAATATTTTTTTCAGTTTTTGTGCAGTATTTTACATATTTTTTAAAGAATGTTTATTGTGTTTGATATTTTGAAAGAAAAAAAAACTAAAACTTATGCGCTACTGGTTTTGTGAATGTTTTTGTTTTGTTTTGATTAAATAACACAGTGCAACAGTGCAAAAAAGACACGGACTTGACAGTACAGTTTCGATTGTACTACCAAAGTGTAGTAAAACCCTGGCGAATTTGGTGGAAAAAAATTTTTATGGGCCTCTAAAAGTTTCTAAAAATTAGTGGCCTCTCAAAAAAAAGGTGTCATTAGTTTTTGGCCAACAGCTAATTCAGATTTGGTGATACCGCCTAACTATGTATGGCAATAATGTAGCTAATCGTCCACTAAACAAACCTTATTTACTAAATAATTAATTCAAAATAAAATAAAATAAAAATAAATTATTTTTTTGGCATAAAATGTTAATAAGGTTTGTTTAGCGGACGCTTAGCTACATTATTGTCATATATAGTTAAGCGGTATCACCTAGTCTGAATTAGCTGTTGGCCAAAAACTGATGAGACATTTCTTTTTGGGCCCACTGATTTTCAGAAACTTTGGAGGCCCATAAAAAAATTGGTCACCAAATTCGCCTACCTGAGTGTAGGGTTTTACTACCTTTTTGTAGTACAATCGAACCTGTACTGTTCAGTCGGTGTGTTTTACCAAAAGTCTTCATTTGTCTAGTGTAATGTGTTTTTAATTTTTAAATGCTTTATCACAAGTGGATGTATGGCTTACGTGGTCAGGGGAGAAGTTACTTATAAGTATGTATGTTCTTCCATTTTAGTTTATATAATATTCATTTCAGATCAAAAGCCCCATAGTTAATTTAATGCTGAAGATATGTGTCTCATCGGATATCTTCTACTTCGGAATAGAGAAAAAGGCTGCCTTCCTAAACGTCTGAATGCAACGTCAAAGCAGTGTTTAAATCAAGCAATTATACTTTACAACACTGCAAATCAAATACATTGTCAATAAAAAGCATTACCAATTTAAATAGTGCATTATTTGCTTTTATTTGCATTTCAACTGCGAAACAGATGACTTTAGGAATGCCATACTTTGTCAAAGTTTGCACGGTTGCGTTTGGGAATACGTGACGCTGTTGAACTGCAAAGAAACATGCGTTTAGGAAGGCAGCCATACTTTTCACTCATGTACACACGGTGAAGTCGGTCAAAAGATATAAGACATACATGTAGCTCCTTTGGACCACAAGTCGTTGAGATCTAATAAAAATACGATTTTTTGCAAATCTGAACGAAATCAGCAACTTGCCATTTTTTGATTGAGGGAAGCTAAATATTCGAATTCAAGATTCGTAATTTTTATTAGCTTGAACCCCTAATATTTTATTCAGAAGGAATTTAAATTAAAAAAAATATTGCAAGGAGAACAAGGGTAAAATGAACGTCAATTAATTCCAACCTACACGGTAGAACATAAAAAGGGCGCAAAAACTTCTCATTAGTTTTCATGGGTATTTCATGTCTTTTGCCGCTATTTAGTTGGCTCTGTTTTATGCAAATTCGTTTTACGAATCGTGAATAAAAATCTAATACGGGAATAATTATTCCAGTAATAACATTTTACGAACTTGGCCCAACAAAAATCACTTTGAACAAAAAAAAATAAATAATAAACACTAAAATATACATAGAAAATATTTTTTTTGCTAGCAAAATTTATCGCGAAGATTTTTTAACCACTCGCTGTCATTTGTAAGATATAAATCTTCAAAAAAATATTTTTTTTATTTTATGCTCATAAAAAAATTGTCCAATTTGGGCCATTGTTAAGAAAAATGGCCCAAATTGAACAATTTTTTTTAATTTTTGCTTTTCGATATTTTTCCAGAAAAAAAATTTATGTTGATTTTTGGGCTTGAAATTTCAAATCGTATTTTTCAAAATGTGTATATCCTACGATGAGTGTATCCTGCGAAATTTCTAGTTTTTAACTTCTGTCCACCCAACAACTCCTTCCATAACTACTATTTTATCGAGTTTTGAAAATTTTAAAATAAAAATTATTTTCAATAAAGCATAAAAAATCTTGTAAATCTTGTGTTTATGGTATACAATATGTTGAGCACTTTTATGTAAAACACCACAAGCAACATTTTTGTGGAATGTATGTATCATTTTGTCCCTTTCTTACAAAAAAAAGGCAAAAACTCCCCCACTCAGCGGCGATGTAGTGGGCTAAAATGTTCAACAAAAATATTTGCCAAAAAAATTTTTACTATAGATTCTTAAGCTCCAAACTCAACTAGAGCACCAGAAATCAGTCAAAACTTAAAATTTGTTGTTCGTTGATAGAAGTTAAAAATTAGAAATTTTGCAAAAAATTTAAGAATACACTCATTTTCAAAAATACGATTTGAAATTTCAAACGCAAAAATCTTAATAAAAAAACTTTATTTGTTCTATTTATTCTGGAAAAAATATCGAAAAACAAAAATTAAGAAAAAAATGTTTCCAATTTGGATCATTATTAAGAAAGTTATGAGCCAGAACTAAAAAAATCTCAAAATTTACCAGGAAGGCTGTTTTACTAAAAAATATCACAAAATTGGTGGCAATAAAAAAAATGTTTTTCAAACCGTCTGAATAGGCGTGGACTGCCCCATATATGTACATACAGACATATGTATATATCCATATATATTTATTAAAAAGGGCGAAAATTATTTTGGCAGTCCAGTGTAATCAAACCGATTGCTAAAAATAAAGCATATTTCGCTGCATCTTTTGCGATTTTTAATCTTGTTATTTTATTTTTTATTATTTATTGACTAATTTAGATCGATTCCAATGCGTTTTTCAACTTTCTATCACATCCCACCTGATCAAGGCGTTACATATTTAAAATTATCGTTTCTTAAGAAAATAATGAAATTCACTAAAAGCATTTTTATTCGCAAAAGAAAATCTAAAATAAATTTGCCCCTAAATTTATTCTTCATTATTGCTTTGGTGCTTGATATTTCTATAGTCATGGCCTCAACTTCTTTAGAAGTGGAAACTATTTAAATCATTACACGCACATGAAAGATTTTTATACTTTCTTTTACTTTGTATTTCGTGTGCGTGTATTGCAGTTTTTTTTTTTTAGATAAAAGTGAAAAAAACTCACTTACTCTACATTCACACGTTCTATTTTACTATTCTAAGTACATATCTAACTCAGTAAATATCAGTTTTCTATGCTTGTTAGTTTTTCTTTATAGTTTGAGATTGTCTGATAAGTATAAGATGCACAGAAGCTTTTGAAATGAGATGTGTGCGTGTCGTGGCTTCTTCATGTCACGCGCGAATCACTCAATGTTTACATATTTCTCCATATTAGGGGCTATTCACATATTACGAAACGCTACTTTCGAGGTTTTTCACCCCCAAACCCCTCCCCATCTAGTAACGCCCTTTTAAAAATTTTAAAAATTTACAAATAATCTAGTCCGTAACAAATCTTTATATATTTTTTGGTGCCCTCTAAGCAGAATCGGTCGCTAGAACCTGGTTATTTGATTTTGTTGTGCAATGTAATTCCTTATTCGCACAAAAACATCAATGTGAAAACAAGGCCAAGTTCCTATCCGAAAATTTCGGCCGTAAAAAGTACTGAGATCAAAATAAGGAACAAGTTCTTGATAAGTACAATACCTTCTCATATCTTGGCAACCTGTTGGCTTGACAATATTTCTTTTGCCTTTCTAATGTGAGAAAGAATTAAATGGAAAAAATTTTGCCAAACTTACAGGTTGCTTGGAAATGAGATGATATTGTATCTATCAAGAACTTTGTCCTTATTTTGATCTCAGTACTTCTTAAGGCCTAAAATTTTGGATAGGAATTTGGCCGTATTTACCGCACATTTTTATGCGGATCTCACTTATTTTTTCTATATTTTTATTTGGTACAGTAAGTGCCTCATACAAATAGGGGGCACCCTAGCCCACCCTGGATGAAAATTTTAAATTTTCAGATTTTTCTTAGTGCTTTCTCACCAAGACCTACCTGTATGCCAAATATTAGCGTTCTAGCTATAGTGGAAGTGTCCCGTAGGAACAATGGGTACTCTAGTCCCCCCCGATGAAAAGTGCCCGTTTTTAGATTAGTCTGACTAATCCTGTGTGGCCGGAACTTGGCCTGGCGCACTACTTTGCGCCTAGATCTCATTTTCATATAATCAATAGTTAATTTTAAAGTGACTTATTCTTATTACAAACCCTCTTGCTGAAACTGCGCAATATAGAAAAAAAAAGAAATCGTCGTGAATATTAAAATTTCTTTCTTCTCCTATTTGCACCTTAAGACCCCACAGATGAACAAAAACCCAAATTTTTTTGCGGATGCTGTAAAAAACCGACTAAATGAAAGAAAAAGAAAAAATATCTGGGTTGAGTTTTAACAACAAAATTTTACTCAGAAAAAAATCTTTTCATTTACTTTTTTATGATTAAAAAGTTTTTTTTTTGCAAAGCGATAAAAAAAATAAACTCGTTTTATTGGCAACAGAAAAAACAAGTATTTTTACAGAAAGATTGGCTCTATAAACAAATGTTTGTACATATGTATGTGTCAGTATGTATACCACAACTTTACTAATATATTGTTAACACACCTCAAACTATTCTAAAAAAATATATATAAATATTTACTACCTCTACACGAGATCTTAAGCAAAAAGAAAAAAAAAGAAGATTCAGTAGCTTGTGGCAAAAAAAATATACAAATTTCAAATTTCAATTTCAAATTTCACCAATAATGATGTTCATGATCATGACCATCATTATCAGCATCATCGACGTTATTTGTAGAATACAAAATAAAGAAACATGACTACGGGATTGGTTTATGTTTTATGTTTGCTATTTCTTAGCAGCACGCTACATTAAAGTGGAAAGTAATTCGGAATTTATTTAAAGTGATTATTTTTCAATCTAAATTTTATTTATCCCAGAGATTATTATTATGTAAAAGATAAATAAGACATGACACAATTTTTCAAGGAACAAGGGAAAAGTTAATTAATTCCAACCAACACATCAGAACATAACTACTTTGTTTTCGGAAGCCGCATAACTCCCTCGTCAGTGCTCATGTGTATTTCATGACCTTCGTCCCTACTAACATGACTCGGTTGTATGTGAATTTAAATCTTAGTAATACAAATAATTACTGGAAATTTAATAAGAGAATTATTCATTATTCTAACGCAAACCACACCTGCAGATAACGCGTCCATACACGCATATAAAGTATACTCCATAGAGAACTAGGACTAGTCCAAAAGTAGCCCAAATGTATAGAGACAACATGATCGATTTAACATTACAATGTCTTAGGACTGTACCATGCAACCCAACTATGCACTACATCGGAGTAGTCTTTAAACTACTCCATGTCACCACTTGATGGAGCACTAAAGTGTTCGTGTTGAAATTTTTAAAACGAGAGCACTTGACGCTTAACTACAAACTCTTGTTTGCAAATGACATGGTCCATGTCTGCATTACATCGGACTAGTTTTAAAACTACTCTATGCTAATATTCGATGTAGCACTCAAGTTTTCGTGTTTTAACGATTGCACTCGTTAAAAAGCAGACAGCTGTCGGTTAACTAGAAGCTGTTGTTTGCAAATGACATGCTCCATGACTGCATCACACAGGACCATGTTGTAGCTACTCCATTTCAGCTAAAATGAACCACGTAGTCTCCAATATTATCTGTAGGGACTAACCATTATCTACAAGTTAAAATTTACCATCCACGTTGAACTAGCCCACTGATACGCGCCATTTTTCTTCCTCCTAAACAAGACGTCGTCGTCGGTTTTTAATAAACTTAAGCTACACCCAAAAGAAAAATCAACACATCCCTAACTTAAAGTATGGCGGCGTCAAAACTAATGTAACTACGAAATTTCCGAAACCAAGTACATAAAGGTTGATTTAAAAATGGATTCATCAAAAATGGATTTTAGACTACAAAGACTTAGTTCGTGACAGGCAGTCTTCATTTAAGGCAAAGCTGCAACAGATTTTGACTGGATGCTGTCATGCACCTATTCCAAGGCCGCCGCTATTTCTTCTCTGCCTTCGTCAACCTCAGCCTGTTCTTCGTTTTAAATTTCGACTGAACAAATCTTATACCTTAAACGTAAGAGTTACAAGATTTCCTATGCCGAGTACTAATTGTGAATAAGTACGAAATTAACCCTTAAACAAATTTTAAGTTTATAATGATTTCTGGCGTGCATGTTTAGTCTGAAGCTTAAAAGTCTTTTAAATATCTATAGTAAAGTATTATGCCCAATATTTTTGTAGAACATTTTATCCCGCTATGTCACCGCTGAAGGGCAGTTTTCTGTACCTTCTTTACAAAGTTATCACTAATAGTTCTAGCTATAATGAAGCT
Source organism: Panzeria rudis (assembly GCA_956483635.1). Lineage (NCBI taxonomy): Eukaryota > Metazoa > Arthropoda > Insecta > Diptera > Tachinidae > Panzeria > Panzeria rudis. The sequence goes on from OY101448.1 coordinate 172,637,459, forward strand.
CGAAGGACCATAAACTAAATTAAAAAAGTGAGATCAAACAAATCCTGGCGGAGCTATGGGGGATTAAAAAGACAAATACAAATGAATTGATAAACTTTACTTTTTTGAGGTCGGCAATATTTAAAAATCATTAGACTTTCTTTTATTAAAAATATAAAAAATCGTAAGCAAGTATACTTTTTTCTCCGTAAGCGAGACGTATGTTGATAAAACCAGTAGATTGCAATCATTTATTGAATACTTTCAATAGACTTAATTGCACATTTGGGCAGACTGCCTTGTACGACATTATGATCTATGATTCTTGCATGAATCGGCCTATGTCGGTTAGGTTTTCTAATCGACAATATAAGTGAATTGTCGTTCACGGCAATCTGAGCGACAAATTCTTGCATATTGTCCTTTAATAAACACTTTTTACGACAATATGAGCGAAAATGTCTTTCGTTTTGTTTTCAATCCAACTTTGTTTAGGACAGTACGCAGTAAAAAAATTTCATGTTTTTTGAAGCACTAAAGAAATAAAGCGCTTCATAATTCGCTTTAAAATGTGAGCTTGTTCAGAAGCTGATCTCATAGCGTCACAACAATGCAGGTTTTGAAACGAGAAAAGTATTTGCTTTTTACTTATACAAAAGCTTCGTACACAAGCTATACAAAAAAGCTGATTTTAAAATGCTGATCCAAAGCAGGTTTTTAAGCGAGAATGAGGAGTAAGTTTATTTGAGTTTCTTGGTGCCGTTTTGCGACAGTGTTTTTGGTCGAGTGATTGGTACGTTGGACTTCAAACCTGAAGGTTCTAAGTTCGATACTAGTTGAAGTTAAAATAACAAACATTGAGTAAAAATATGAAATTACTAAACCCAGTAAAAAGTTTTTATGTATTTTGAAGCACTAGAGAAATAAAGCGCTTCATAATTCGCTTTAAAATATGAGCTTGTTCAGATGCTGATTTCATAGCGTCACAACAAAGCAGGTTTTGAAGCGAGAAAGTTAGCAAATGTACGCTCATCCAATGTGTGGTATGAATAAAGAAGTATTTGCTTTTTACTTATACACAAGCTATACAAAAAGCTGATTTTATAGTGCTGATCCAAAGCAGGTTTTTAAGCGAGAATGAAGAGTAAGTTTATTTGAGTTTCTTGGTGCCATTTTGCAACAGTGTTTTTGGTCGAATGGTTGGTATGTTGGACTTCAAACCTGAAGGTGCTTAGTTCGATACTAGTTAAAGTTAAAATAACAAACAGTGAGTAAAAATATGAAATTAATATAAATAAATAAAGTAACGAAATAGGTAAAATTCAAAATGGCGTTAACGGCGCCAATCCACATCGAACCATTTTTTTTATATATTTTCAGTTTTAGTGCTGAAATTGTTGATGATTTTCAGCGCTTTAAAAGCGCTTTTGTGAGCAAAAATGTAGTACTCCAAACCGGGAACTCGCCATACAAAAATCAGCAGCGATATCAGCAGGTTTGTCAGCGCTACTTTTATTCCATAATAGTAGAAACCTGCTTTATTGGAAGCAATTTTTTACTGGAAAAATAAATAAAGAAACGAAATAAGAAAAACTCAAAATGGCGTTAACGACGCCAATCCAACCATTTTTTTCATATATTTTCAGTTCTAGTGCTGAAAATGATGATGATTTTCAGCGCTTCAAAAGCGCTTTTGTGAGCAAAATTGTAGTACTCCAATCCGGAAACTCGCCATACAAAAATCAGCAGCGATATCAGCAGGTTTGTCAGCGCTACTTTTATTCCATAATAGTAGAAACCTGCTTTATTGGAAGCAACTTTTTTACTGGGTATGGGCGCAATGTCTTATAGTTTGTCTTCAGTGACATTGTAGAGGACAATATAAGCGACAATGTCTTAATTGTTGTCCTCAAACCAACTTTGTTGAGGACAATATAAGCGAAAATATCTTACATTTTGTCTTTATCAAGCAAATGAATATCTTGGCCTCTTGTTGTCGATGTTTTACGTAGTGGAGCAGCACTTGTTCGAAAACTCCATTGATGAGTTGTTCCGGTTGTCGAGAACTTAACATTGTCGTGTACCCGTCATTGATGATATCTTAAAGACGTGGCCACCTGGGTGCAAATTCGACCACAGCTCCAAACATTCTCAAACGGATGCGCAACAACTGCTAATGTGTGTGATACTTTTAAAATGTGGCACAACACGGTCTGTTCTATTGGGTGAAACAATATTAACAACAGTAATCAGTTAAACTGTAACTCGAGATCTCCGTACATCTCTACTCACTGTCTGTCTACTGTTAAGATAAAGAAAATGTTTACATGATCGATCATCTTCTTTTGATCTGTATGTACATACGAGCACAAAATGCAATTGTTAATTTCTGAATGGAGAAAACTGAAGAAAAATAACACCATTTTTAATATTTTATTTTAATTTCATATTTTAATCTTGTTTTTTTTTTTTGCTTTTGTTTATTTAAAAAGCCCGTAAATTGCGGTCACATTTGGAAAGAAGAATAGTGTAAAAAAAGATCTTGAGTCACGAACCAACCTCTAAATGTGGAGTAAAATAGTGTGAATATATGTATATGTTTTTTTCATAAGCAAGAATGTGCTAAATAAGCAGATTAATTTACATCTGGGACACAGTTTATAAATTCATTATATAAAGTATAATTTATAATTGAATAGACTTTTTTTATATATTTAATGTAATTTTAGTTGAATTTCTTTGTGTTAAAATCATTTCTTAATTTCTTTAAATTTTCTTTCATTTCCTTAAACACTTCTCATCTTTATCTCCAGTTTTATTAAATATTTGCACACAAAACAAACACAATTTATACTCGAAAAACTGGATTCATGTTTGACCATCAGACATTTGGTTTACCTTCTTTTTTCATATATAGACTATTTCTTATATTTTTTTTATTAATTCATTATTCTTTTTGTTATTCTTTATATTTGTTTCCACCAGTCAGTCAGTCACTCACTCTACCGTTTCCCGTTTACTGCACTTAAGACGTCTTTACACTTCGAAATATTCTCAACTAGTGTTAACCTGTCTGAAAAGTATTGAATTTAGTCTTTGGGTTTCTATGAAAAGCTGAGCTTAGTGGTGAATATTTTCAAGAGAAATCATACTCATATTGTTTTATTGTTAAAATACTGGTATTTTGCTTATTTCTTTTGAAAATAAAAAAAAATACATTCTTATATTTAAGATGTTTTTCAGAGTATTTGCTTTGTGCATTTTGAAATCGTTGAAATACTTGTGCAATTAATTAAATTTCGTTTGCGATTTGTATGTGCTTTAATTTCATTTTACACCATCCCTCATAATTTGATAGTGAGTAAAACCAATCGATATAATGGCCCTTTTTATCATGTTCTCTAGTTCCGTGAAGATATCAAAAGGATATACATATACTCTATCGTGAATAATCTTTCCACGGAAATGTCTTCCCTTTCCCCAGTAAAAAAAAAAATAATGTGAGTCCGATCACAGGCGAGATGTGTAAACATCTAGTAACGAAACATTTCACCTTCTACCGAAACATTCTTCTCATCATTCACCCGTTTCAACTTCGGCGAACCGGGCTTCATCCGCTTCTTTTTCACCCTCGTACCTTCCTCCACACCCGACAAATCGCTCAAACCGATAAGCTTCGCATCAGCCACCTCTGACTCACTCCCACCAGGCATATCGCCCTTCCGCTTCCCCGCAGACATAAATATGTAATAGTATTATTTATCCACCAGCAAAAAACAAAAATACCCGTACAAAATAGTTGGAATTACCGCAGTTAAACAGCACAATAACCAACAGTCAAAGACAAACGCAGTCAATAATGACGGTTTATATCGCACCAAGCTCAGCAACAAATTCGGTAAAACCGAAAAACCGGTTTTTTTTTAAACCCGGGTTCAAAAACCGAGGCGAACCGGGTCTGAATCTCGAAAAACTGGACCGAAAATCCCCTAAATCCCAGAAGTTCCCGGCAAAAATCAAAAACGGCAACGCCAAAATACTCACTCAATTCAGAAACACGGCAACACAGCACCAACCAACAAACGTACGACTTTACTGCCGGAGTTTGGCCTTGAGACTCCCTTTGCCAGCGGAGTCTCAAAAAATTAAACACAGTATAAATACACACACGCACTGTGTATATAAAATGAATGTCTATATCGACACGAAAATTCAAACTCGATCCCAAAATACAATCGCACAATATCACAGGAAGCCGCAACCCGATTTGGAAAATTTTTATCACCTCTAAAAGCGGACAGTCCAAGCTACCGATAGCCACAAAAATTACGAATGAAACGTGAAAATCACTTCCGAAAAATCATACCTATAGATTTTACTAATAGATTTTACAAAGAGGGACATGTGGTAGACCGAAGTCCAACCAGGCACTAGCACTGGTCGAGCATCAGTCCTTTAACCAAACCTCTCCCAGCGATTTTGGTAGCAACCACAGCCACCACGTGATTAGTTCCCGAATTAAACCTCACCAAACAACCAGACACAGAATCATCCTTCCTGCAGAGGGTAAGACGAAGTCCGCCAGCGACATCATCCCAGATGATGTCGCTTAACGGCGAGCGTCATCTCTTTAACCCTCTGGAAGGCTAGTCATCTGTGGGTCCACTGGTTCCCGTGGTACCAGTTTATGTTACTGGTCAACCCTCGAAAGAAAACCCCTAGAGGTTAACTTTCTATCGACTTTGGTCTTGAGAGAGACCCTAGGTGCCTGTTCACCTCCTTACTGACTAGCGTAGGCAAGCCTACTTCCTTATAATAATATGTGCACGCCCGTTACTCGGCTGCAAGAGATTGGGTAGTAACACATAAGTTTTATGGGTAATTGGCCTAAGGTAATGTCAGCAAAAACCAAATTACCCTATTTCCAGGAAGCACTTCACCAAGGTGTGAGTAATCACCAAGATGCAAGAACCGTACCCCCCGGGGGAGTAGATAGGGACAGAAGGAATCTCGCTAATCCATGAATGATGACACTACTACTACTATTGCGCACTAGATGTTGTTAGTGTATTTCTATGCAGCTGTTAAGTTTCTCTGTACTTCTTGTTGTCCGTATGATTACACTCATACACAGTTTACACCGCGTTATTACAATCTTACTCAAAATTTGTGATTGTATTGTGAAAAAGATTTTTACCCCCTAGCGTATACATGTTTACACATCAAAAATTGCTTCAAATAAAGCAGGTTTTTACTATGAGAGACTTATGGCGAATTACTTTATCTATGTTCAAATCCCTCCTATAGGTGCGCCACTGCAAAAAGGAATGTAAAGAACCCACTTTGTTTTAATTCTATATTGTGGTAGTGGAAGCCTGATTACAAAGTTTGGTGACGCCACCTTTTCGCGAAATATTTTTTGCCGCAACTTTGCGATTTCCGGCCATAGTACGCTAGCTAGATTGGCCTTTTTTTCCTCTGCGAAGCGTCGGGAAAAAATTCCCGGAAATAGAGCAATTTTTAAGTTCCCGATTCTGGGGAATTTCCGTCGGAAATCGCGGGAATGAAAATGTACTAGAATATTTGTGTTCAGAACACATTAATTCAGCAATTCACCCGGATTATGGATGCCGAAGTCGGATTTGTGACTACGACAAAATGTCTAGTATAAAGAAAACATTTTAAACTTTTCTTTATTCTATGACAATTTGTCATAGTCAAAAATTGGACTTCGACATCCAAATATCGACAAAAATCGACATACATAATCCAAATAATTCCTGAAAAATTTTTTGATATTTTTTTCTTTTAAATTTAAATATATATTTCTGAATTAAATACCATAGAGGGAAGAGAATCGGAATGTCGCTTTAGATACTCAGTGATTCAAAGCTGAGGTACTTTTTCTGTGGTGGTCTCTTTAATACTAGTCAAATTGCTGTAATTAAAAAAAAATATTTTTGATGTGTAAAAAATCTGCTTGTAAAGTGAGGGTATTTCGTTAACATTTAGTTAAGTAGTGCATTCCCTCTTCAGGGCTCACGATTTGGGGATATATTGTGCGACCTCCATTTTCACCAGCCATAGGACAAGTATGTACGTTTAAAATATTTGGTACAACATTCCCCGCACAACAACTCATTTGTTCAACACTTTTTTGTAGCGGCCATTGACCCTACGGTAAATGGAACTGACACAAAACAAGTCACGTGACCGATCCCCAGGTTATAGGGACCAGTGCGAGTTCTAACACTTCCTATGAAGCGGACCAGCCACTTTTATATGGGGATGGCCTAGGATGGGGTTAATTGATACTTTGTATTCACCTTGTAACTTGTCTCTGAACTATCTTATAGTGTCCTAATCGGTGTAGAATAATATAAGTTATATATAAATATTATTCCAAAATTCAGCTTTAATTATCGATTAATTTATTTTTTTATTGTTACAAATCCAAGTAGAAATCGTATTTTATTTTTAAGCGGTGTCTTTGATAGGATTCGAACCGACAACCTCCGGCATGACAGGCTAGTACACTACCCACTCCACCACAGGGGAACTAATATTTCAATGTTATAAATACTAGTTAAGCTGGAGTTAATATCTGAATATAATAACGGAACAGACTCCTGAGTGGCATGACAGTCTCATTGAAGGGAGACAATTAATATTATATAGATACTATGTGATAGGTCTTAGATCCAGGTGCATCGAATTTGCGCAGTGCCGTTTACTACAATACTAGCCTGAGTACCAACTAAATTTACTCAAAATGGTTAATATGTGACCATTTACACAATATGTCTTTTTTCACCATTCACTACTCCTTATTTTTGGTACCAGTCTCATTTTCTCAAGTCATAGGACGAGTACTTTTGGATCAATTGTCACCAAATTTTCCGCAGGGAAATTACACATCTTGTGAAAATTTCGGCTCGCTATCTACTACGGTCTCCAAGATATTGCTCTCAAAAATTTATATCTTAAAAATCGATTTTTTTTTTCAAAATTCGGACGTGCGACAGCAAACCGCCGAGACACATATAATTTTTTTAAAACTATTTTAATAATCTTTCGAAATTTTTCTTCGATGCTAAACACTGTCGTACTGTGTTATAGATATTCTTTATCCACCTGAAAATTGGAAAAAACAAACACATCAACCCTCATGAGGTATTTTTCTGAGCGTTTTTTTTTTCAAAATCAAAACAAGATACCTGAAAGTGATGGAGATAAGATAAATAATAAAAAATGTTGTTGTTTGGTGTAATTATTTAGCTAACAATGTTGATTAAACGAATTAAAAAAAAACCTTAACTCAACTCAATTTGCCAATCTTGTTTACATTTTAGCCGGCTTTATATTTTTGTATAGAATGAGAGAACAAAACAAAATTAAAGATTATCATATCACACTCTCTTAAAATATGAAGAATTGTACAATGCTTGCATATCGTTAGGCGTGGCTTAATTTTGTGTTATTAGAGAACTGCCAAAAACTCCGTATCGTTGCACTGTGATTGCTTTACAACAGTGGTGGCCAAACATACACTATCTTATCCTGTGTTTGTGTATGTGCTTCGCGGCTAAATAGACAGGCTGTGTGTGAGTGTGATACACAGTGTACATGTGTTGATGGAAAAAAAACAGCGTATGCTCGTGAGCATAGGAATTTGAGAGAAATCGCGAGCATAGGAAATATATCGTTATGTCAAAATTGTACGCACTTGCACGACTTATATTAGCATTACTGGAGAAGGGTTCGCCCTATTCAGTGAAAAAGAAAAGCTAAACTTTGACAACAAAAATATCCTTAAGCAGAGCAAAATTTTTTCTAAATCTGAACATTCGCTTCCGAGATATCGTAAAAGTTTGAGCGTAAAAATTCAAAATTTCCACTTTGAAATTATATTCTACATATATCGTTGATATCCGTGCAATATTATACAAAAGTTATGACCCATAAAATGTAAAAATGTTAAAACATGTAACTCCGCAAGAAAGGAACAATACCGGAAAAATTACACAGCATTTTCCAGTCAAACAGCCCTCATTACTTCATGAATTTTTTTTTTCTTTAATGTTTAACTATTTCTATAGAAATGCAGCAGAAAGAAGATTTTTAATTTTCAACAACAACTTGTTAACTTTAATTTAAATTAGGAAATTTTATAAAAAATTTTATTTTTGCTTGAAACAAATGCAGCCGCAAATGGTAAAAAATTACAACAAATATTGTCGTGTATATTTTAAGAAACTTTATGTAAGCCTTATTTGTCGTTCTTCTTCAATTCCGAGTTTTTGGCATATGTGCCAAACCAATAATAAGCTGACGATATATCGATTTCTAACCGAACTGTAGGTACGAAATAACTCTTAATTAAATTGATATATATACATAACCTGACCAGACATCCCGCTTTAGGCGGGATTGTCCCGCTTTGAAGAGGTCGCGCCCGCTGTTTCAAGTTTTAAAATGTATAGTTCTGTTTTTTTTATTATTCTCAAAAATATATATTTCATGTGCGGGTCGAATAAAAACTCATTTAGTTAAAGAAACTTAAAATTGAAAAAAATGTTCTTTAGACATTGGTTCAAAACTCAATACTTAAAAATTTCTAATTCAAAGATACGTAACTATTCAAGCTTAAGTTCGTTCAATTTAATTATTCAATTAAATTATTTTTATTGAGAAATGAATTTAAAAATCATGTAACAATGGAAAAGACAAAGGAAAATTCTTGACTGTATAAGGGTCGAACTGAACACTATGATATTTCAAGATTAACCACGATCTCATGATCAGAGCTCTTGTTATACCTTTCACAGTGTGAAGGTGGTGAAGTCAAGTAAAGCACGTAGTATTGAAAATTATAGATCATTGCAAAAATTAAATTGAACGACTTTAAACCATAGAGTTCGGCTAACATTGATACCTTTAAGTCAAATTTTTCTCTATTAAGATGAAAAGAAAATCCAGAAAAAGACTTCAAAGCCCAAACTGGAAACTGATTTGGTGCTGAAAACGTGATACAGTGAACCAAAACAAAAAATTCTCGTACACTTTCTTCATTGAAATAATTCGATCTCGTAGAGAATAAATATGAAATAAACCCCGACAAACTATATACCAAATTAAAGGGTAGACTCCATAGACATTAAAGCCACAAAATGCTTTTGAACAGTCTCTTGAAAAATTTTTAGTAATTCTCAAAAACAAAATACATCACTTTCTAATACAAAAAAAAAATTACACTGCAAATAAAAGAAAGACTTGTCTACAGAAGTAACAATTTTATTTACTTTTTATGGAATTTGGTTCCCTTACATCCCTTAGTCGATTTGGAAAAAATTTTGCCAATTTCCCTGTGTAATTTGTAGTAATTTCATGAAAAATGTCCCATAGTGTACCTCAAAGACTTTCTTTTCCGTTAATTCAAAAATGTACTAATCTGGAGAACCATATTTTTCTAGCTGGTGAATCGAAATTTAATAATTGTTTTCAATGTCCGAGGAGTAAGCAGGACAATTTTTTAAATCCTCGAAATGTAAAAGCAATATTATGAGGTTCGCCTACAATAAAATAAAATGTGCTTGGTAAATAGCAGTTTTTTTAGGGCGAACGTGATGTTAATATACTATTTCAAAATTTTGCACAAAAAATTCGGACAATTTGGCTATTTAATGGGTTAAGATTGCGCTATTGTGTTGGATCATTATGACGAGATACAGCATATAATCCCAATCGCTAAGGACCTGATGCAAAATAATGTCAAAATGCTTTAAGGCTCATCGGAGATTAATAAATTTTTGAATTAAAGGAAAAAAGTCTTTAAGGTGCACTATGGGACATTTTGCATAAAATGACTACAAATTAGACAGGCGACTGATTTTTCTGATAACAGTTTGAAAATTTGTGGGGACAAGCGCTTCGATGTAATAATTAATAATTGAAAATCCGATTTCAAATTTTTTGTTAGTTACGTTATGTCCCACTTCAGCTAACGATATTGAACTGTGTAGTTGCTTACATATATGAAACATCATATATTATCATCAGTGTATTTACAACATCCTGCTTTCCATAAAATATTTTATAAAATCCCGCTTTTTTGGTCATATTTTCTTCAGAATCCCGCTTTTACACCGTTCTTGTTCCGCATTAAAAAAAAACCTTGTGGTCACGTTATGTATACATGAAAGAATACTTTAATGACAGCTGCATTAAGCCAACACCTTAGTAACAAAAAACAAAAAGTTTATGTATGATAATTCATGAATTTTTATTATCTTAACGTTTTTTTCATTTTCTTTTTAGTTTTTTTCTGATCATATATCAATTAAAGTTTTCCTACTCTATGCATTTTATTAATTAATCATATCTTTTTTATACATCCCAAATGATTTAATTAATGAGACAAAATTTATTTTTGGTTTTCTTCAAAGGAATAACTACTGAATTAACAATAATCTATTGTGAATCAGTTGATTAAAACATTGTGTCAAACTAACAGCATGTCGTCTTAATATAAACGATAATCAAAAATGATTTTGAATTTCAAACTGTTAAGAATGTAATGAAATTTTCTAGATGCTTTCAAATTCTTCTAACACTTTAGGACAGTCATGTCAAACTAGCGGCCCGCGGGACGCATGCGGCTTTCGGCATTATTTTTTACGGCCCTCGACACTTTTCCATAACTCCATGCTGTTTTCATTAAAAAATTAAAAAATATATTATTTAACAAAAAAATTCCAAACTAAAAAATAAGTCAAAAAAATTTATCAAACTTTTCTAGTTGTAAATTTGAATAAAATGTTAAAGTTAAGACATCAAAAAACCCAACTGCGTAAAAAACTAAAAGAAAAGAAAACAAGACCAGTACGCGGAACATAGCGACTTTTACATCCGGGAACTATTATTGTGAAGATTTAATTTTTAATGCTTCCCCACCGTAAAAGTCGCTGTGTTCCGCACACTGGGCCTGTTTTTTTTAGTTTTTTTAACTTTTTATTTATTTTCTTTTTAGTTTTCATACACAGTATGGTTTTAGGTTCCTTGTTTAAAATTCACTTTTTACGCAATTGGATTTTTTGGTTGTTAACTAACTTTAAACTGTTAAAGATTCCAAATGGTCATTCGAAATTAAAAATGATAAGAGAAACCTAAAAATTATTTTTAAATACCTGTTCAATGATACTCATTTTAAAATAGTTCCCTGACTTTTTATTTTTTCGTTTTCACAAAATGGCGTGTGTTGGCCGCCATATTGAATTTTGACTACTGTCATATCTTTAGTGACACTCTCAGGATTAAAGCAAATCGATATTTTGTAATGCGCATATTATCCATGTTTGGTAGCACATATATTTGTGAGCAGCTTTTTTCACAAATGAAGATGAATAAAACTGCGCAGCGAACCAGATTAACCATCGATATTAAAAATTACATCAAGCAAAAATTAACTCCAGACTTTGATGAATTTAAAAATGACAAGCAGTTCATTATATCCAGCAAAAAATAATTTATATTCTTTTTGCTAATAAATATATTTCGTTACATTTTTTGTTTGTTTTATTTGTGAATTATTTATATTTAGTTTCCACTCAAAAGGATTTGAACTATAATTTTTGAAGAATTTGGCCCTCACACTGAAATGAGTTTGACGTGCCTGCTTTAGGAGGTAAATAAAACCTTAATAAACAGCAATAATATCTGATTTTTTTTAGTAGGTTCTATTTGAAAGTTAACTTAAAATGCAAAATTTATCAAGCATAACTGCAACCAACAACTTCAAACGCCTTGCCTTTGCTATGGACTACTACACAAATCGATTAAGAGGCTAACGTGCTTTCCTTTTTAGTAAAGAAAAATTCTTCCGAAACTCCAGAGAACTCTAATCTAATTGCGGGCTACGAAGTTTGTTATCTTATGTATCAAAATTTACCCCAAAATGTTTTTTGTCGTATTTATTTATTTTTAATCTGAAAAGTTTCGCTTTTAACGAAAATCACAAAAATTTAAATGACTTTAATTTGTTAATAATTACATTTTTTTAAAAACTTCTTGATATATAATAAAAAATTTTAAGAATGTCAATTGAACATAACTGCCATTGTCAGTATAACATCAATATATCTCATAAACTCCTTCATTATCTTCGTAAGACTCGTAATCTTCACCATTACCGCCGTTGCCACCATAACCTGGGTGTGGGCCTGAGTGTAGGTGTACGTGTGGATATGGGTGCTCGTGTAGATGTACGTGTGGATGTTGGTGTGTGTGTGGCTGTTCGTCTAGGTGTAGGTGTGCGTGGGGATAAGGGTGTTCGTGTAGGTGTACGTGTGGGTGTTGGTGTGTGTGTGGTTGTTCGTCAAGGTGTAGGTTTACTAGTGGGTATCGGTGTTCGTGTAGGTGTGGGTGTTCCTCCAGGTGTAGGTCTGCGGCTGGGTATCGGGGTTCGTGTAGGTGTGGGTTTTCGTGTGTGTGTGGTGTTTGTGGTTGCCATATATCAACGTAATCTTTTGGATATGATTGATAATTATCATAATATCTTTGATATGATTCATCATATCCTTCATTATAAGTTGGTACTTTATGTGATTCATCATATCCTTCATTATAGACTGGTATTTGGTACTCATTAAAATGCAAAGATGGTCTGCCACTCACTTTAATCAATGCAATGGAATTATTATTAAAATTATTAATTCAATCTGATGTTGTCGAATTTTTGTACTCTTACTTACCTTCACTGAATATCACCATAAATATGGCCAAAATGCAAGCGATTGACAACTTCATGTTTCTCTATTTTCGCCGAATACTGACTGATTCTATCAAATGATATTATCGGACAACTTAATTGTATATCTTTTGTGTGGACTATTTATATAATTTTCAGTTCCCTCTAGTTCATGCTTTGAGGATGGCAAAGTGAAATAGTTTTTATCAAAAAATACACAAAAAGCTTAGGAAATAAATTTAAAAGAATAACTTGTCTAGCTTTGAACTAAATATTCTCAAACAATACTTTAATTGGGTCAGAGTATACTGTTGTATTAAGTTTTATATAGCCTTTTTAGATACAGTGAATATGTTGAGATATAAGTACTTTTATAGCTGAAATTTCAAGCATAGGATTATTTCAAACTAAATTTACTTTATTGTGTGTCTGCACAAACTTAAATGCTTATAGTACTTGTGCTACTTTTTAATAAACAATTATATATGTTAAAAATATAATAAATTATTTTTAGAATAAGCCACACTAAAAAATATTTGGCTGACGTAAAGAAAAAGCAAAAATACGCCAAACAGATCAAATTTAGAAAACAAAAGATTACTAACTTTAATTATTCTGCGCAATTCTTTTAACTATAAATTGGATTATTTGGAATTGTGTTGGCAATTCATACTTTTAGCGCTTAGAAAAAGATGTGCATTTAAGTAGAATTGTATTTTGCTCCATCAGCTTTCCAGTCCGTTTGGCTGTAAAAATACTAAAGCGAAATTATTTTTAGTATTGAGTACCCAAAAATTAGAGCCATCCTCCTATTTTTGTTTATTGAAGTTTTTTGAGTACACACAGAAAAAGGAATGTAAAATCAACATGACGCAATTGTGATTTGAAATCATATTAAATTTACAAGAAATAATTTGTCGTTTAAGTGTGTTAGTGTTTATTTGCTTTGGGCATAGTTACAGTTTACTGTTGTGCTTAGTTGTGTGACTTGTTGTTGCTTACTGGTGCATGTGCCGGCTATGTTGGCGACAAACAACGAATTATCAGCGAACATTTACTGCTGCTGGCTTAAAACTACCATCGTTTCATACTAATTTTAAATGAAAAGCTATTAATTTAACCTTAAATCTCTTTGATTTTAGATTTTTCACTGTTAAAACAACTTTCTTATAAACGTTAAATGTCATTTTGAATCAACATGACTATAACTTGAATTTCAAATAAGTTTTATGTTAAATAATCATTTGAATCATGTTGAATTAAAATTAAATTCATTTTACATACGATGGGTATTTATTTAGTGTATAGCTAAAGTAAAGTTTGAAGTTGTTGTGGCTGAAGTGGTTGGTGCGTGGACTATCTGGGTTGTTTCAAATCGAAATAGCTTGGATTCAACATGATTTATCGTATTATTTCAGTATCAACTTCATTTTGATTTAACTGCACTGAAATATTAAATCAACATGAAATATAGTTAATTTTAAAGAATAAATGTTCCTTCAAGCTTATGTAAATCATGTTGAATTAACATGAAACTCCTACGAAGCAAAATCACTACCGAAAAATTTTACACTAACTTGGTTTTCGACGATTTTGCATTGAAATTTTTCTGTGTGTACAACTCAGCTTTAAATAAAATAACTTATTAAAGCAATATCGATGTTTCAAGTGGAAAAAACTCATCCACTCGGTTCTTATACCTCCACAAAGTTGTATATTGCAAAACTATACACAAAAATGCTGTTTTTTATTTCTTACATATCTTTTAGGCCCAAATTCACAGTCATTAATTAACTAATGTCAATAGTTTAACCAATGATATTATTCGCACTTCATCGTTTACCATTAGTTAAGCCGTCAAATGTCACTGGTTAACAATTAGTTAGATGATTTGGAACATGGTTTAATAAGTATACAGGTGGCAGCATAACGTCAGCTGATTATTTTTGTTCTGGTAGTTTTGTTCATAAGCCACGTCCAAGCCAAGCATTATCTAGTTTTTTGTTGTATTTGTTGAATCTGTATACGTATCACACCATGCTTTGGAAATTAATATATGCATATAGGCATACTTTTAGGAGCGAAAAAATAATATTTGCTCCATTAGCGTTGTGTGCTTAAAAATGTTTGAATTGCAGCCTTAAGATATGTTTACATATACACAGAAAAAAAAGGAATATAAAATCCACATGCCGCAATTTTGATTGCAAATCATATTAAATTTACAAGAAATAATTTGTCGTTTGAGTGTGTTAGTGTTTACTTGCTTTGTTCATTGCTACAATTCACTGTTCTGCTTAGTTGTGTGACTTGTTGTTGCTTATTCTTACATGTGTCGTCTATGTATACGACAAAAAACGAATTACCAGCGAATATTTCCTGCTGTTGGTTTAAAATTACCATTGTTTCATCTTAATTTTAAACGGAAAATAATTAATCTAACCTTAAATCACCGTTAAAACAATTTTGTTATAAACGTTAAGTTTCATTTTCAATCGACATGACTATAACTTTAATTTCAAATAAGTTTTATCTTAAATAATCATTTAAATCATGTTGAATTAAAATGAAATGCATTTTATATACGATGGTATTTATTTAGTGTATAAGTAAAGAAAAGTTTGAAACTGTTGTGACTGCAGTGGTTAGCGCGTGGACTATCATGCAGGTGGCACGAGTTCAAATCTTGGCCGGGGCAGTCAGCTACAACGAAAAGTTTTCTGATGACTATCACGTAAGTAAAATAATTAATAAAATATCTACATTAAAGTCATGTTGTTTCAGCTTGATATAACTTTAATTCAACGTGATTTTTCGTGTTGTTCCAATATCAAATTCACGTTGTTTCAACTCGAAATTACTTTGATTCAATATGATTTTTCGTATTGTTTCAGTATCAACTTCATTTTGATTTAACTCTACTCGAATATTAAATCAACCTTAAATATAGTTAATTCAAAAGGAAAAATTTTCTTTCAAGATTATTGTAAATCATGTTGATTTAACATGAAACACCTATGAAGCAAAATCACTACCGAAAAATGTTAAGTTAACCTGGTTTTCGACGATTTTACATGGAAATTTTTCTGTGTGTATAAACTTGATATTTCGATACGGCTACAATTCTTCACCTAATCTATAAAAAGTTAAAAAATATTGTTTCATCTTAAGCGTCCAAAAAGTTAGTTTTTCAAATTTAAAGACCTCTAACTCAACATATTTTTTTATTCTATCGATACAATCATTGTATCGGCTGGAAGAGGAAAGAGAAATTTATGCGACCATGCCAAATTTATTTTATTCAGATAAACAGAATTTGAAAGAAGCAATAGAATTTTAAATATTTTTAACTTTTTTGCAAAAGGACATAGCGTATCCTTGATCAAAATAGAACAAAATTTGGGAGGGATATAAAGTTCATTATACTGAATGCATGCAAAAAATTTCATAGAGTTGGTATTATTTTTCTGTCCTTTATACAATATTTTAGTTTCAGGATATTTAGGAAAGACTCGAATCCTTGCTCCGATATGCTGCAAATTTTTACTGTTTCTATCTTTTATGAATATAAGTAAGTGTGCAAAATTGCTTTTAATCAACTTGCAATGTATGTATGTTTGTTCGGATGGAATCTTGCAACTCAATTTTGAAGCAGATATCTTCAACCGATTGAGCTGAAATTTTGTATACACGTTCAGCTTGGGTGTCAATGCATGGTTAACTATGTGACTTCTTTTTAAGTCCAAGATGACGACACACCCAAGATGCCGGATGCGTTATTTTTAATGCACTCCTACAATATGGGTATCAAATGAAAGGGACTGCGAAGAATAACTCGAACAATAAAGTGACATCACACCGAATCCAATATGGCGGACTTCTAAAGCTTGAAGCCCAATTTTGAAGCAGATATCTTCAGCCGATTGAGCTAAAATTTTGTATACATGTTCAGTTTGGATGTCAATGAATGGTTAACAGTGTGACGTCATTTTAAATCTAAGATGGTGGCACACACAAGATGGCGGACTAGATCTAACATTTTAAAAGCTTAACAGGAGAAGCATACAAGTTACTTACATGACAAAATAGATTGACAATTAGTGCAAAATTTTACGATAAATATATATAATTTTGTGGGTCCTTTTTTACTTGTATTTCACGACTTTGCTCTAATTGCCAATATAGTTTTCATTCAAATTTCTCCTGTAAAACTTTTAAAATGTTAGATAGGGCTTTTTGCATTTTCTGTGACGATATATATATTTTGTGCCGTATACCAGAATCTGTAGTTAGAGCCTTGTTATTTTGAAAAAGTTTGGTTTCCTTGTACAAAGTTATTTGATCCAATGTTGGCTCTATTGAAAATAGAAAAACCATTTTTGTGTTAAGAATCTTTATTAATGAAATCCCATTAAAATATAAGTTTTTATTTATAAATAAACAAATGAGTAACAAAATTAATATTAAAGAATGTAGTTTATTTTTAGCAATCGGTTTCTTAAAAACTAATAATAAATTAAATATAATATCTCTCTCTCTCCACCAAAAATTTAATACCTTTGGTTTTTTAATAAAATATTCATAATATATATTTTTTTTGGCAGACGTTTAAACTATTTAAATGGATTGGAATTGAGTTTAATAAAAATAAATAACAAGTATTTTAAAATTTAAATAGTAAAGTGATTTGAAATTTTCAACATGGTCAATAAAATTTTATTAATATTCAACTTAAACTAAAATCAGCTAATAATAAAAATATATATTTGGTATACTCATTTATGTTGCTTAAGCTACTAAATAAATAATTAATAAATAAATTACGAAAAAGTTGGTATTTATGAGAAAAAAGTGGTATAAAGTTAATAAATAACATGATGATTTGAGAAGGTCCACAACAAAATGCAATAATTTCATTTTTTAGTTTCTTTATTTCCAATATATATCCTTATAACTTTAATTGAAGATATTTGATCTAGTGCAGTTACTGCGGTTTGCTGTAGATCTTCTCATTTTTTTATTTTTTCCTCAACCGGTTAAGCGTTAGTTATTTCTACTTTTTGATTTTATAAAAGTGCCGAATTTTGAAGTTAAGTCCATTGTCTTTTTAAAATAACTAGTTTTGCTTTAATGTAAGAATTGTTGGTGTACTGCGAAAAAAAACTCTTGCCAATTGATTTAGTGAAGGCCTAATCGATTAGTGCAGTATTTCGTTATTTTTGCAAATCTGTAGTTTTGTTATAAACTTGTTTTATGATAACTAGTAGCATTTAATATAATATGCTAAATATTTTCTAGATATTACCTAAAGACAGTTCACTATAAATTGATTTTAATTTTTAAATTGATTTTGTATAAATAAATTACACTATGCAATAAAATAAAACTTTTGTCATTACCTTTGATCACCATTAAATTTTTGTGATGTGTTATTGTCCTCTAGCTACAAACACAGCCGAAATTTCAAATTCTATGGAAACGTTTTTTATTTAAATTTTTTTTTCTAAAATTTGGGATTTTCAAGAGGCTGCTACACCGATTTCATCATAACTTGGGAAGGCCTAGTCCAATTTAATTACAAAAAGAAAAACATTAAAAAACTTGGAATAAAATTACCTTTAAGCTGTTCTAACATCACTTTTTTTATATACTCTATGGTATCGGAATTATTCCGACCGCAATGATGAAAAATATATTTTTTATGCAAATTTGGAAAAATTTTATTTTTTAAAAATATATATAAAAAAAATCGAAAATGGCAAAAACTCACAATTTTTATTAACTCAACATAAAGGCACATATACTACAAATAAAATGACCTTTTATTAATATGATTATTTCGAACGTATTTGCTTGTGAATCCAAATTGATTATTAGGCTAAGGTTCGTAACGTTTAATTCAGAAAGAATTGGGCATGATTAATATTCCAAGAAACAAGGGAAAAATTAACATCAACTTAATTTTTCAACGTACACAGCAGAACAGAGTAGCGCCACTTTCGGCAGCCGCCACACTTCCATCGTCAGAGTGCTCACATGCATTTTGCTTATCACCACTTGTCAGGTGGCTCTGTTGAATGTGCTTTTAATTCTTATATATACAACTTTTTCGTGAAAATTTAATACGAAAATTAAATTACTCTCAAGCTGATATTAAAGTGCACTTTCCCAGCGTTGCCATCGGTTTATTTTTCTTCATTCCCATTTTTCTGATTTTTGTTCTACTCAAGACAAACATTTTTGGTTTGATTTTATACTTAAGTATTTAAGTTTACCGGCTTTCGAAAGGGGTGCTACTGTGTTCTGCTGTCTACGTTGAAAAATTAAGCTGATGTTAATTTTTCCCTTGTTCCTTGGTATATTAATCATGCCCAATTCTTTCTGAATTAAACGTTACGAATCTTAGTCTAATAATCAATTTAAAATGACAATTAGTTCATTAAAATCGATGGATAAATATTGATTTTATTCATAATAATTTGAAGACACCTAATATTTACACTGTACAACAAAATCAAATTTTTTTAATAACAAGGTTCTAAAAACTGATTCTCGTGGAGGCTAAAATAAATACATAAATTGGCATTTGAAAGTTTACATCTGGGATTTATTTTAGGGGCAGTTAAGTATACCCCCATTTTGCACATAGTTATACTGACTCGACATACAATATCTTGTAGGACTTACTTTTAAAATGTATCATGTTTTCAACACTTTTATGTAAAACACCACGGGAAACATTTTTGTGGAACAATCCAGCCAGCTATATCGCCTCTGAAGGGAAGTATTTTTGCCCCTCATTTAGTTAGAGGCCAAAACGACCCATACCCCGAAGAGTTAGAGGGTTAAAATGTTCTACAAAAATGCAAACCGTTGTGTTTTACATAAAAGTGCGGAACACACTATGCCGAGTTAGTGTAACTATGTGCGAAATGGGGGAAAATTTAACTCCCCCTAAAATGAATTCCAGATATAAATTATTAAAGCGCCGCTACATGTATATATTTTTTGGCGGCCTTTACCAGAAAATTCAATTTTGTTGTGCAGTGTAAACATACGCAATTTTGGAAAAATCGGGTGATTTCACTTTATTATGAATAAAATCAATATTTATCCATGGATTTTCATGAAATAAAGCTTATTTTATTTGTAATATAAGTGGCTCTATGATTTGTAAATAAACATGGTAAGTTTTTACCATTTTCGATTTTTCCTATTTTTTACAAAATTAATATTGTCCAATTTTGCCTTAAAAAATATATTTCTCATCATTGCTGTCTGAATAATTCCGAAACTATTGAGTTTGTAAAAAAAATAGTATTCAAGGAGCTTAAAGGTGGTTTTCTTTCAAGTTTTTTCTTTTTTTGGAAAGATTTTACGACCCTTTCCAAGTTATGATACAATTTGTGGAGCAGCAACTGGTTTTTTTTTTGTAAAATTTCACTTTAGTGTGAATAAAACCGATATCCATCGATTTTCGTGACATAACACTTATTTTATTTATGTTATATGCATACTTATGGTCAGTGAATTAAAAAGGTAACATTTTGCAATTTTCGATTTTTTATAAATTTTTAGAAAATAAAAATATTTCAATTTTGCATAAAAATATATATTTTTCATGAATGTGGTGTGAATAATTCCGAAACCATTGAGTATAGAAAAAAATAATGTTATAACGCCTTAAAGCTAATTCTATTTAAAATTGTTTGGTGGTTTTTGAGATAAAATTGGACAACCCCTTTGTAAGTTATGATAAAATCAGAAAAAAATTAATAAAAATAAAATGTATCCATAGAATCTAAACTTTCGACTGTTTTTGTAGTTAGGATACCATAGCACATCAAAAAAATATATAGTGGTACTCCCTGGCATTTTTCTTGTTGCATAGTGTTATTAATTAAAAAAAAACACCCGATATCTAACTTTGTACCTGCTGAACAAATTTGTTTGGAATAATCCCTAAGAGCACTCTCGGTCAAGTGACTGACAGACACGCTACATATACCAATTTTAAACTTCCCTGTAGTCCCAATTATTACAGACGACATTCTAATCGATGTTATCTGCAAGACAATAAATGATTTGTCACATATAAAACACATTTAGAAATAAGTTTGGCGACAAGCTGGTATACGTTGTCGTGTATAAAGAATTGTTGCTGACAAGATTATGAAAGTTTGTGCAACAAGGTCTTATTGACGACAACATGAGTAAAAAGTGCATCAAAGTTGTAGTATATAGAATTATATTGCCGTCAACAAGAGTAACCACTGCACTGAAGTTTTCGTGTACCGTTTCATTGCCGACAACAAGAGTAAGAATTGCATCGAAGTTATCGTGCTTCCATTTATGTATATTAAGGAGTTTAACGGCTCTTTTCACAATGTGCGATTAAAAGTTAACGGGGACTTTAACGAAAATTTTGTATGCCGAACTTGCCGTTAACGTCCACATTAACTTTTAATCGTACATTGGGAAAAGGGCCGTAAGTTGCCCGCAAAACGTATTATTATAATCTGGCTATTTTTACGATGATGTCCGTGGGGATGTATGTATGGATGTATGTATGTATGTATGTATGTATGTATGTATGTATGTATGTATGTATGTATGTATGTATGTATGTATGTATGTATGTATGTATGTATGTATGTATGTATGTATGTATGTATGTATGTATGTATGTATGTATGTATGTATGTATGTATGTATGTATGTATGTATGTATGTATGTATGTATGTATGTATGTATGTATGTATGTATGTATGTATGTATGTATGTATGTATGTATGTATGTATGTATGTATGTATGTATGTATGTATGTATGTATGTATGTATGTATGTGTGTGTGTCTATGTGTGTGTATGTGTGTTTATGTGTGTGTGTGTGTGTGTATTTATCTATGTAAAACTCTCATAACTTGAGAATGGCTTTAACAAACGGATACACTATTATTCGTAAATACCGATGGTAAAATATACTAGAATAGAGAAAAAAAAACAAGAAGGTTAACACAAGACATAAAGAAAAATATTGAATATCAATAACTATCAAATGAAAAATTTGAAAAAAATCAACTTTAAGAGTGACAGCATGAATTGATTAAAGATAAATGATATTCAACTACTTGACTAGAAACTACCGACTTTGGTCGATTGATGTAAGCGGTAAAGAACTCTGATGAGTAGACGTCTCGAAACATATAAGTTCAATCCTCCGCGCAGTCAAATTTTTCTTGTCTACATACTTCACATTTTTCTCTAAATAAAAATATAATTTAATTGAAAAATCAAACTAAAACCGAACTCAAGCCAAAATAATTAAATTTCTTTGGATTTAAGCCATACACAGTTAATTGATTCTATTGAATCTTAAACTTAATAAGCTCTTAAGCTGAAAAAATAATGGCGACTGCAGAAGATTTGATTCAAATCGATTGATTAGTTCGAGAGATATCGTTGAGGAAAAATTTCCAAAAAAAGCGCTTTAAATCGATAACTCCAAAATTTCTTGTGAAATCGATTTTCAGGATTCGCTGAATCTTTTCCAGTTATAAAACTGCGTTGAATGCTGCAAATGTAATTTAAAACGATTGAATTGTTCCAGAAATATGTATCGGTGTTGAAAAATTTCGAAACAGATGTTTTTAGTACTTATCCTAAACTTATTGCCGAATTGATTTTAAGGCTTCGCCTACCTTAAAAGGGAATGCATAAAAATATCGAATCTAAAAAGTCTGAATGTAAATTTTCTTATGTTATATTTAGTATCGTATTGTTTTTCTACTTTTTTGAAGTGTCTAAGGAGAATCATATATTTTGACGATGAGGTTTTAATGCATGTGCTAATCGCAAAAGTTTCTCACAATCCCACGAAGAAATTTTTCTGCCATAATCCCATGAAGAAGTATACAAATGATGCGTAGCGAAAAAACTTCGAATCAGAGTCAATATATAAAAATGTTATGGAAATTTCAAATGGCGCCTTGTTAGTTAAAAACTCATGATTATTATTTTCTACAGCTTTTGCATGTAATGATCTGTCGTAGGATCAATCATCTTTTGAACTGACGTCGGCAGCCGAAAACTAAACAACTCTTTAAATAAACAAATTGATTTTTTTTTTGGCTCTATTGCTTTGACCCCATATTATGGGACTCTAAACCATTTTTCGTACTACAAATTCTATATTAATATAAAAGTAAAAGCATTTGAAAGTGCATTCAAATACCTTTCAATCGGTATATAAAATTATAAAACCCATGAAGCCGTTGAGAATCAAAGGACATCGTATAAATTTTATATTTTATTAGTTGTTTTCCATTTATTAAAATGTATCTAATTTATTTGAGATAATCTCAGAAATTAATTAGTTAAAAAATGTGTACGCTTTCAGGCTATTCTATATAAGCATACGAGTTTGATAACTTTTCAAACATGATGGTTAACTTTCTATTGATGAGTTGGCATTAGCATCAGCGAAATTCAAGCATTTAGAATAGCTAAAACTCTAACTAAAATTTTTTTTTAATTTTATTTATTATTTTATTTCTTTTCAAAGAAGACTACTTTTATACAAATTGCATTTGCTTTAAAATGGGCTCATGGGTTCTTGAATTTTATATACTAGTTGAAAGGCATTTTAATATGCTTTCAAATAATGCTAGCTTTATTAATAAAGATTTCATATAACGAAAGATATGACCAATTAATTAATTAAGAATTACGTAGCTATGGAACGATACAATGCAACGATACAAATCGCGTAAAAAATGAATGTTTTAGAATCAGCTTATTGCTTTAAGAAACAAAATAAATAACCCCTCGACTTTTTAGAATATTAACTTTGAAAAGTGCAGCTAGTCACCAGGTTCCTTCACAAGTATTGTGTTATTTATTATGTTTCACAGTGTTCTTTATAAGATTATAACCAGAATCTAACTTCCGTGTACTTTCAAAGGCAAATAAATAACTCTACTATCCACTTACCGAAAACCCCCGCCTTCGCCCCTCCCCCTTTATTTTCTTTACATAGCATCATGTACCTGAAATTGCATTAGATCTTCAACGGGGAAACGGAATAATGAAGCTGTTCTAGCCTCCGATACCATTTGCTCCATATTGCCATTCATTTCACCATTATAATTTGTATTGCTTTTACCACTTCTCAGCGACGTTGTTGTTGTTGTTGTTGTTGTTGTTGTTGTTGTATTGGGACGACTTTCGTAGTAGAATGAAGAAGATTCTGAAACTCCATTTGGCTTGCCACCTACCAAGGCCGAAGCTTGCGGTAATTCAGCATTCTCATCACTACTTTCCGCTACTATGGGATGATCGAAGTCAACCAAATCATCGTCTTGTCGCAAAGGCTGAATTTGTTGAATACTTTCAAGGCTGTCGCTGCGTTCTATTTTATTAAAAGATGTATCATTCAAAGATCTTCCCCGATTTCGGGGCTCAATAGGACTCAAAGAAGATTCACTTTCTTCTTGTATGGTATTACGTTGTATTTGCGGTACATTGTTGTAGAATGGATTAGTGGAGAGGGGTGTGGCCGATTTCTGTTTGGGAAACACATTCAGGTGCACCATAATTGGATTGGCTTTTGAATCACTAGACTGGGAGCCAGAAGCTGATGGTATGGGCTGATCACAATCTATGGGTAGAAAAGGTGTTTGATGTCCCTGCTGTGTATTAAGATAGTTTGTAAAAAGATTTTGTTGCGGCTGATGCTGCTGCTGTTGCTGCTGCTGTTGTTGCTGCTGCTGTTGCAGTTGGTGATGCTGCAGATATTTTTGCATTTGATCTGGATATACCATTTGCAAATTGTTGCTTTGGCCCATACTAACAATTGGATTGTGTGGACTTTGGGGAAATCGTATGGGATTATATAACGGCTGTTTTTGGTTAAAGGGACTATAGAAATTTAAAGCTGCCGCAGCTGACGGTGTCATAGGTGTGGTCAAATAATCCATAAAGGGATTCCTCAATACTGTGGCTGGCCTCATTGTAGAAACTATGCGCGACTCATCCATGGCATAGCCGGCAGGAGACTTAAAATTTTTGGAAGCAGGCATTACCGGAAATATGTCCAAGTTAACTTTAAAAGGCACACGTTTACTCATTTGCAGTGGAGGTGCTTGTGTTACATTGATGGACATAAAGGGAGAATACATTGAGGGAAAAAATATCTCTGGGGCAGCTGTGGCAAAGGGATATTGCTGTAACATTAAATTACTACTTGCCAAAGAGTTTTTCTTGTCTTTTTGTTTCTTCTTTTGTTTTTTACCTTTCGTTTGGGGATTTTTAAATTTCTGTTGCTGCTGCTGCTGTTGCTGTTGCTGTTGCTGCTGTTGTTGCATAGCCAAGAGGTTAATGTCACCCGGCGTACGCGGCTTAAATGGATAAAATTGTTCCATGGCTATGCGCTGTTGATAAGGTTGCGGCATTAGATTAATAACAGGAGCCTGATAGGGATTTGGTAACATTTGCATGGGCATTGGCATGGGAAATTGCATTTGCATTTGTTTCTTATTACGTTTACCGCGAAAGAAGTTGCCGATACCACTGGACTTAAGATTCTTAAACGAGCCAGAAATATGTAATCCCGTGGGCATCATCATTAAAGGTGGCACTTTGCCGGCACCTGGTCCTAAATTTAAATTTTGTAAAATATCTTGTATATTATGTACCTGGGAAGCTGATTCTAAACCGGCATTACTACCCCTTTCAGATTGTTGTAATTTTTTAAATTCCTCCGGTAAAGGACCATCGAAGGGATAGTGAAAAGGTTTAGGGCGTGATTCATCTCTATATGCACCATTTGGCAAAGAAGTCTCACTGAATTGTCTTCTTAAGGTCACTGAAGGCTGACGCGATGTTAAACGTGGTGGTCGTGGTATTTGATCATGCAACTCACGCCGTACAGGTGTCATGGTCGATGAACGCTTGGGTAAACGTTCATAATGATGATGCTGTTGCTGGTGCTGCTGCTGATGCTGCTGCTGCTGCTGCTGGTGTCTACCGTAGTTACCATAAAGATTTTCATCAACTTCAGTCATTAGTGTTTGTATGGAAGATGATGGTTGTAAATGTGCTGTAGCAGCTGCTGTTGTCGTTGTTGTAGTTGTAGCTGTGGCAGCCAGTAGAGGGGCTTGAGGTCGTCTCGCTTTCGCGCTCCATGTTCCATATATGGGTTGCTCATGCATACTACCACCACCACCACCACCACCACCATCTATACGCTCTAGTAAGTATGCATTTTCTCCTGCTAATATCGCATGCTGAGTTTGTTGATATTGCTGTTGTTGTTGCAATTGTTGTTGTAGCTGTTCTTGCATTTGCTGCTGTAGATCTTGTTGTAATTGCTGCTTCTCTTCATCATCGTTATCATTTTCACGCTGTAATAGTTGTTGCAATTTTGCACGCATATTATCTGTTGGCCTACCAAAATTTTCTTTTAAGCCACCAACTGTTTTACCCTGTCCTGTCCTGTCAGCTCCTACTATTATATTTGTTCGTATTATATGATTTGTTATTGTTAAATTTTCTTTGTTTAATTGCGGATCGTAATTATCGCTCAAATGCTTGGAAATCGGATTCGTTGTTATAAATTCACTTGTTGTCGCTTGAAATTGTGATAAATTGTTGCTGCTGTCGGCCGTTTGATCATCGGCGGTTATTGTTGTTCTGTTCTGATAAATTGTTATTGCAGAAGTGTTGACAATAACCAGAGACATCTGGAATGTTAGAAATTTTTTGCTTTCAGTAATTTAATGGAATGTGAAATTAATGAAGAAATTTTAAGAAAAAGTTATAAGAATAAAAGTAGGTATGTATATTAGGGTTATAACTTTTTGAATTTTTTGGAAATATGCAAGCTCCAGTTCCAAAATCGTATAGGTCACGGAAAAATAGTAACACGCAATTTACACCGTAATTTTTAAGACATGTCTTTTCTTAATTCTCTTTTAAAGTTGCTACCAAAAACTTTTTACATTTATACAATGATTTTTCATTTAATTTCTTTTTTGTACATCACTCTCAAAATGTGCTTTAATTACTCGTTCATAACAACAAAAACCCTAACACAATCACATAAGAGAGAGAGAGAGAGAGAGGGAAAATACAAATGGAACTAAAGAAATATATGAAAAACTCTAGAACACAGAAATCTTTTCCTTTTTTCTACCCGCTTTCTTCTCCACTCCGCTCACTATCCAACAAAATAAGACGTGATTTAAGGACAAGTGAAAAAATCACCGTACAAATTGCGTGTAAGAACTGTGATCTCACTTTTTCGCGATCGTTAAAAAAGTTCACGCACCAAATGCGTTGCTAATACTTGCGTCGCTAATACTTGCGTCGCTAATACTTTCCGAGCTAGCTTAGAGATGTCAGAGAAGGTAAGACCCGCTACTTCCAGTGCAAGCAAACGTTTTTGCGATATAGCGCCCAACGTGGGGACCGATTTTAGTTCTACGTGTGAAGTTAACTGACCAAAATAATACTATGATTCCACTGAATTAAAATCAACTAGACTTAAGTAAATTACTTCAAACTGATTCCACCTACCTTGTAAGTGATTTGGTATTTGAATTTTCGTAGTCAAATGAAGCACCTACTTTATAAGGTGTGCGCTGCAGCTAGAACTGAATTTTTTCATGTATAGTTTTCATTTAAAATTAATTAAATACTCTTCACCGTAATTTTTTCTAAATTGTCTATAACTATTGATGGATGTTCCAGGAACGGAGTTTGTTATTTTAAAAGCAACGCGGGGTTGCATAGATAAATCGAGTTCGAAATATTATGCATATGTATTTTCGACTTGATTTAAAAGAAATCAAGTGCTTTGAGGTGATTTGTTCATACGAAAAATATATGGTAAATAATGTATAAACCAATATGCTGGAGTACACATATGTACTAAAAAGTTTCAAACAAAAACGTTAATGCGAAAATAAGATCAAGCTCCTATCCAAAAATTTCGGCCGTAAAAAGTACTGATATCAAAATAAGGACCAAGTTCTTGAGAGGTACAATACCATATCATTTCTAGGCAACCTGTAAGCTTGGCAGCATTTTTTTCATAATTCTTTTCCATATTGGAAAGTCGGAAAAATAGATTGCCAAGCTAACAGGTTGCCTAGAAATGGAATAGTATTGTATCTATCAAGAACTTGGCTCTTATTTTGATCTCAATACTTTTTACGGGCGAAATTTTAGGATAGGAGCTTGGCCTTGTTTTCAAATTTATTTTTTGTGCCGATCTCAGTTCTTTTTTCTAAGCTATTATTTGGTACAATAAGTGGCCCCATACAAATAAGGGGCACCCTAGCCCCGCCCCCTAGATGAAAAATTTCCGTTTTTAAATTTTTCTTAGTACTTTCCCGTCAAGACCTACCTGTGTACCGAATTTCAGCTTTCTAGATATAGTGGAAGTGTCCAACTAAGCGGCGCCGTAGTCCTCCATATACAAAGAACCCGTTTTCAGATTTTTTCTGGTTGTTTGTTCAACTATACCTACCTGTGTACCAAATTTCAGCTTTCTAGCTATACTAGAAGTGCCCCATACAAAGGAGGGGCACCCTAGTCGCCCAGATAAAAAGTGCCCGTTTTCAGATTTGTCTGAATATTTTCTTATCGGGATCTACCTGTGCCAAATTTTAGCTGTCTAGTTGTACTGGAAGTGCCCTTTACAAAGAAGGGGCACCATAGTCCCCCCAAATGAAAAGTGCTTGTTTTCAGATTTGTCTGACTATTTTCTCATCCGAAACTACCTGTGTAGCAAATTTGAGCTTTCTAGCTATACTGGAAGTGCTCCATATAAAAAAGGAGCACCCTAGTCACCTCCCCCCCCCCCTCCCCCCAGAAGAAAAAAGTGCCAGTTTTAAAATTGTTTTCGTTAATTGCTCATGAGAGACCTGTGTACCAAATTTCAGCTTGGCTATACTGGAAGTGTCCCATACAAAGAAGGGGCAACGTAGTCCCCCTAGATAAAAAGTGTCCGTTTCAGAATTTTTTATTTATCTGTATACCAAATTTCAGCTTTCTAGCTATAGTAGAAGTGCCCAATAATATTGATCAGTCAGTGAGTCAGTGAATATGTACTAAAATATGCACTTTTTACACCTTCATATCACGGGAAACTTGTTTGGGTAGTACTTTCAAATTTCACCTATGAGGCTGCCTCTGACCTTATGTTTCAAATTTCATTTTATGATCAAGAGAAGCAAAGTTATGTGGGATGTAAAAGCAGCTCGAATGGTTATTTATTTTCATTTAACAAGTTATTTTTGACCGAAAGAAGTTTTGTGAACATGGAAAGAGTTTGTCTATTTTATATTTGAATAAAGCAGAGTAATGCTTCTTATCTGAATGCCATTTCGTAGTATAAGCAAAAAGGGATATTCTACTCCCCCTTCCCCACCCAAAAAGAGTAAAATTTACCACATTTCTATTGAGTTTCTAAAAGAAATTTTACAAAATGTTATCCTTTATTAAAATTTCGAACATTGTTTATATCCTAAATGTATTGAACGTTACCCACAGCATACTTTGTTAATTAAATATGTTATGAGTAAAGTTACAGGTCTTTTATTGAAGCTTATGAATTAGTTCAATTTGTAGTTTGTGATTGGAAAAAAATATCAAATTCAAAAATGTATTGAACGTTACTTCGACAAAATTCCTAAATATAACTTGGCTTTGAGCTTTAGGATGGTAAGAAGAAGTTAACAGCAGCGAAGTTTATCAATGAAAGCTACAAGGACTTGAGGAAGAAGGCTAACGTTCAATACGTAAAATTTCCGTTGAATTTTATGAAAATTCTAATATAAATATATTAATATTTTGTTATTTAAAACTTTTTATAGTCTGCATCTAGCGTCGATTTTTTTTATATTTTAAGCTTTTTTTAAATCAGCGCACTAGCTGTAAGTTTGAAGGTTCTCTCTAACGTAGATAGATAAAATTTACATTGTGTGAGAGGTACTCCTTGCCAGGATCTCTCTTTTAAGATATTTTAAAGTATAATTAAAGTTTATTATTCCACACAACTTGATAACTTTTCTACATTAAACTTAAATTTTAAAATATTAAATTTTTTTATTTCTTTACACATATTTTTAAAATTTCATTATTTTTTTCGTTAAAATTAAAACCATTTATAGCACTTTTATTTTTCAATCTACTTACAATCATTAAACACACATTCAAAAAACTATAGGGATTATAGCAAAATGTCAATCTCTTTAATATGTTACGCTGTTTAAAGACAGTTTTATATTTTCGCGATTTTAGTCTTATAAAAGTTTTAGATTTTTTATAATACATGTTTTTCCTCGATAAAAGAACGAAATGCCGCAAATGAAAGGAAATTTTTTAACAACTAAAGGAACAACTTTTTGATGGTGATTGAAGGAAAGTAAATAATTTTTAATAATCTTATTTAACCAAATTTTAAATTTAATAAAACTGCACACGACTTCTGCTTCATTGCGATTTGTATTAAAGACTGCAGGAAAAATAAGTAAATTAATGTTTAAAAACATTCAAACTATACAGATTTTCTTAACGAAAACATGAGTAAAAATGAATAAAAAGAAAGTTTTGTAGAAAATAAAATTTAAGATACTTACTCGTATACGAAATTGTAATAACAATAATAATAATTAAAAATTAACTCCAGTGAGCACACGCAGGTACACACACTCATACACACACTCATACACACACTCATACACACACTCATATACACACTCATATACACACTCCTACACACCCTCTCGTGCAGCAATAAAATTTGGTTAAAAGTTTTAGTTTCATGATTAATAATTTTAATTTGTTCATTTTTGTAATACTTTTTATAGCCGTTTGTATATTAAATGATTCCAATTAGTTGCTGTAAATAAATGAATTGTTTTTTCTTTTTTCATTATTTTCTTTTTTGTTGTTGGAAAAAAACCTTTATTATTTATGATCATGTGTATTGTTGTTCATCTATCTCAGTAAAATTGTATGTGTAAGTTGTCCATTCAGCTAAAAATTTACTTGTAAATTAGGGAAACCATTCGTTATAAAATATTAGTTTTTTCACGATTGTTTCTAAGAGAGTAAATTAAAAAAATGTTATAATTAAAGTATGTAGCATTATAGTGGTATTTGCTTGTCGTAGTTAGCCGATTAAAAGCCGAAGAATTCATCTTATCAGATCGTAGTACATATTAGTTTGTCGTCGTCAAATAATATAGCACGTTTTCCCTACTAATACAACAAAATCAATTTTTTCTTTCAAAATTACAAGGTTCTAGCGACTAATTCTGGTTGGGACCTCCAAAAAATATATATGGGTGATTCCCATTTCAAAAAGTATAGTAAAATATTTTATGAAATAAACGCATTTATTTGAAAATTAAAACTGATTTAGCATGATTTAAATATATTATAAATAAATTTATATAGGTTTTTTTTGTGTGTAAGAATGTCCATTATGTTTTAAAAACGAGGAACGAAAATACTGGTTTTCCCCTCTTCATACAAAATGGCGTGTCCGTAATGCATGCTGTTGATTTTCCACAATAAAAAAGTATGAATTTTTCCAAAAAACAAGATTAAATTTTTAACGGTCATAGAATACATATTTGCATTTGATTCTCTTATTTTACACAAAAATTTTTTTAAAAATAACAGAAATTTTAATGTTTTTTTTATATTTTTGTTGTCCCTAGTTATGTGTATTGAACGTTACGCTTTTTTAGTACGCTTAATTACTCAGTTTAATTATTAAAATTGCATTAACAACTTACACAAAAATAACAGCGAAGGTTCTTACCTCTAAATATTTAAAAGTTTTGTGAACTTTGTTTAATAGTACACACAGAAAAATTTCCATGTAAAATCGTCGAAAACCAGGTTAATATAACATTTTTCGGTAGTGATTTTGCTTTATAGGTGTTTCATATTAAATCAACATGACTTACAATAATCTTGAAAGAAATTTTTTCCTTTTGAATTAACTATATTTCATGTTGATTTAATATTCCAGTACAGTTAAATCAAAATGAAGTTGATACTGAAATAATACGAAAAATCATATTGAATCAAAGTAATTTCGAGTTGAAACAACGTGAATTTGATATCGGAACAACACGAAGAATTATGTTGAATCAAAGTTATTTCAAGTTGAAACAACGTGAATTTGATATTGAAACAACACGAAGAATCATGTTGAATTAAAGTTATATCAAGCTGAAACATCATGACTTTAATGTAGCTATTTTATTAATTATTTAACTTACGTGATAGTCATCAGAAAACTTTGCGTTGTAGCTGACTGCCCCAGCCAAGATTTGAACTCGTGCCACCTGCATGATAGTCCACGCGCTAATCACTGCAGCCACAAAAGCTTCAAACTTTTGTTTACTTATACACTAAATAAATACCATCGTATGTAAAATGCATTTCATTTTAATTCAACATGATTTAAATGATTATTTAACATAAAACTTGTTTGAAATTAAAGTTATAGTCATGTCGATTGAAAATGAAACTTAACGTTTATAACAAAACTTTTTTAAAGTTAATTTAAGGTTAGATTAATTATTTTCCGTTTAAAATTAATATGAAACAATGGTAATTTTAAGCCAGCAGCAGCAGTAAATTTTCGCTGGCAATTCGTTTTTTGTCGTCTACATAGACGACACATATAAGAATAAACAACAACAATTGACACAACTAAGCAGAACAGTGAATTGTAGCAATGAACAAAGCAAATAAACACTAACACACTCAAACGACATATTATTTCTTGTAAATTTAATATGATTTTCAATTAAAATTGCGGCATGTGGATTTTACATTCCTTCTTTTTTCTGTGTGTATTATATAGCACAACGTCTCATCACTCAATCGTGGTTTGTATCCAAAACTATGTATTGAGTGTTATCAATATTTTTTTATTTATGTTAAAAAATATCGAAGATTATACATCTGAATTGTTTTAAATTCAAAATAAGTGTGAGGTCTGAAAAAACTAGTGAATTCGTATAAAAATGTATTGAGCGTTACGTTAACAATATTCTT
The DNA here is from genome assembly GCA_956483635.1 of Panzeria rudis. Taxonomy (NCBI): domain Eukaryota; kingdom Metazoa; phylum Arthropoda; class Insecta; order Diptera; family Tachinidae; genus Panzeria; species Panzeria rudis. The sequence goes on from OY101448.1 coordinate 172,670,272, forward strand.
AAATATAATTTATCTATTAATCGAGGTCTGAGGTATTTATCCCGAAGTTTTTAAAACAAATCGTATTTAGAGCGACCGATTTATCTCTTCGGATCCTATCATTCGTTTGTTGTTACTCCCTGAAAAATAATCCATTTTCCATGAATTGAGGTATATAACTTAGACAGGGAAAAGAAACTGGGATATAATTTCAAAATTCCTTTTTAAAACTTTTTTCAATCTTAGCCTGTCACAAAATTTAAATAAAAACTAACATTTATAATATTATTATAAAGATAACAAGCTTCATTAATTTACTAAAAAGTCTGTTAGATATTTTCAATGTTTAAAGGGACACCCTAACACACACTGCCTTACAAGCTGTTAATTTAACCGTAACATATTTAATGAATAATATTTTTAGTTTTCATAATTAAAATTAAATATGGATATATTTTATCCGATATTGGGTTAAAATATTAACATTTTCTCAGAACTCCTTGTAAAGTAGGAAATCCTACTTTTTTATATATATATTTTTTTTTTGTACACCAAAATCAATACAAATTTATTGCGTGTTAAAATAGCGATTCATAATAAATAAATTTTCTATCGTTTCTGGGTCTTTTTTGTATTGAAAGAAATTTCAACACAAATTTTATTAAATAAATATTTCCTTCCGCTATGCTAATTCGAAGAAAAAAAAATAAAGCAAAAATTAAAAATTTACATGGAGTTTCCTTAAAAGGCTTGGCAAACATTCTGCATTTAAGAGTTTCCTGATGTGTGCTTGCTGTAATTGGTGCCAGGCTAATTGGGATTGACTATTAAATTTAAATGAATTTTCTTCAATTCTAAGGCGGAAGTCCTATAATTACTTGCCTTTTTAAAATTGCTGCAAATTGTCATAGAATAACACTATGCAACAAGAAAAATTATAAGGAGTACCACTATATTTTTTGATGTGGTATGGTCCCCTAACTGGATAAGTCCTTTCAACCGGGCTACACTCACTATGATTCGGTGTCAACGACCTCTAAAACATATGTGATGATCCTGATGGTCCTGTTTATGGGATGGAAGGTCTCAAGTAGCTGCCCGTTTTCTGGCCATAGATATATTGAAGTCTTTATAGGAACTCTAGTAATTGAGATCACTACCAAACGAAAGTAGAGAAAAACAAATTGAGAGGAGAAATGTTGCATTTTCTGTAATCTTCTTCCGGTAACACCGACTGTTCAAGATCGGCAAAGCATAGAAATTTTAGTTGGCGCCTTAACAGATGCGTTTGAACTAGCCATGTCAGAATCGTTGAGACCTAGTACCTACGGAGGCAGGAGCATGCCACCATGCAAAGCAAAAACTAAATCTCATTTTCTGTAAAGAAACTCAATGAAATAGTAAATACTTTGTCTATGAACGGAACTACAAACAAATTTGTAAATATAGAAAAAAATATCTCAGCAATTTCATAAAAAAAACGTGTTCGTTTTTTCAGTGAAAAAATTTTTTAAATCTATAAAATAATTTGTCTAAAAATATTTACAAATTGTAAACAAAACAATTTACTAAATCAAACAAAAAGATTTACTGGACTTTCTGAAAAATGTCAAACAATATTTTTGTCTGAATTTATAAAACATTTATAAAAAATACTAACAAATATTAAACAAAATAGTTTACTTAATCAAACAAAAATATTTACTGGGTTTTTTGTAACATATCAAACAAAATTTTTTTCTGGGTCATCATCATCATCATCCATTAAGCATTTATGAAATTTCAGATTTGTTAAATGTGTTCAAGTCTGAATGTTTATCTAAAGACTCTAGAAAAATGAATGAGAATTAACGCAACGACATTAACGAATTGATTCATTAAAAAATCTTCAGTGAACAAACTTGGTACAATCGCATTGCTTTTGCTATCATTGTTCTTGTTGTTGTTATTTGTGTGTATGTCGTCATCGTGGTTGTTTTTTACAACACAGTTTTTCTTGTTGTTTTTGGTGTTTGTGTCCTAAATAAGAGTCAACAAACAACTCATTGATTATGTAAAGAACATTTACTGGAAATACAATTTATTTTTAAACAAACTATTGTTTGAAAAATTTTTGGTGATAACTTTTTCTGTGTGGTGAAAGACTGAAAGCTAAGAGACTTAACAAGTGATCTAGTTATAAAGCCTGAGTAAATAAATTTAAAAATTTTCTATGAAATGCGAAGTGCAAGTCTTGTAGATCCGTCTGTAGTGAGGTGGAAGGTGCATGTGAGACTTATGGACTTATCAATTGATCCCATTGACCCAAGTTGCATCCATAAACAATTTGGCAGTTGGACAACCAATGGACATGAGATTCTTGAGGTACTCATGGACTTGCATTTTCCTGGCTGCATTCTCTACAAGAACTGTTTCGTCTAATAGCAACAATTGGGAAAGGCTGGTCCATACAAGTCTCCGGGGGCAAACGGCGTTATACAACCCGATCTACGCCTTGTTTTGGGCTCTCATATATACAAACATCATAGACTAGGCGTTTGGGAATCTTCATCCCAAATGGGGGAAAACGCTACAACCCCTGTCTGGATGTTTTTAAACCTATAAGTTCTCCTTTCTAATTAAAAACCTGGAACCTATGACCGATCTTCATCGCAGAATGAAGATATATCCAAATCCGAAACCAGCGACCATCATAATGATTATCAAGGGTAGGCTATGATCTGGAGAAAACTGATGTACTGTGCAAGGTGTTCTTCCATCCCTTCTCCAATGGAAGCTTAAACTCTTAAACTTAAACTCTATTCTCATGCAACGTAGCTCCATGATGATAAAAACTGTGAAACTGTGGCAAACGCCGATGACATTGCGGTCGCAATTTCATCGGCAAGAAAGCACCTTCATACTCTCTTACGGTCTCTGCAATGTTCACTGTGCATCATTAGCAGGTGATATACGAAAGTGGTCGCAGGCAGCATTTATCCACGGAAAATGTTTCTTATACTCTTTACAAGAAGATGAGCAAGCGCTAACTTTTTCGTTTCCAAGCCTAAAGAGTGTAGAACTTAGTTTGCCTGCCAGAGCGAAATATCTTGGTAGCTACCTGGACTCCAAGTTGTCGAAGCGCCGTAACGTCCAGTCAAAAGCAGAACTGGCTGCTGTGGCAATATATACGTGTACAAGGACCATAGGGAAAACTTGGAGAACTAATTCCAGGAATTCCAAGTGCCTGTTCAACATGGTAATAAAGTACATACACACAGAAAAAAGAATGTATGTAAAATCCACATGCCGCAATTTTGATTAGAAATCATATTAAATTTACAAGATATAATTTATCGTTTGAGTGTGTTAGTGTTTATTTGCTTTGTCCATTGCTACAATTCACTGTTCTGCTTAGTTGTGTGACTTGTTGTTGTTTATTCTTACATGTCTCGTCTATGTAGACGACAAAAAACGAATTACCAGCGAAAATTTACTGCTGCTGCTGGCTTAAAATTACCATTGTTTCATATTAATTTTAAACGGAAAATTATTAATCTAACCTTAAATCACGGTTAAAACAATTTTGTTACAAACGTTAAGTTTCATTTTCAATCAATATGACTATAACTTTAATTTCAAATAAGCTTTATGTTAAATAATCATTTAAATCATGTTGAATTAAAATGAAATGCATTTTACATACGATGGTATTTATTTAGTGTATAAGTAAAGAAAAGTTTGAAGCTGTTGTGGCTGCAGTGGTTAGCGCGTGGACTATCATGCAGGTGGCACGAGTTCAAATCTTGGCTGGGGCAGTCAGCTACAACGCAAAGTTTTCTGATGACTATCACGTAAGTAAAATAATTAATAAAATAGCTACATTAAAGTCATGTTGTTTCAGCTTGATATAACTTTAATTCAACATGATTCTTCGTGTTGTTCCAATATCAAATTCACGTTGTTTCAACTTGAAATAACTTTGATTTAACATGATTCTTCGTATAGTTTCAATATCAAATTCACGTTGTTTCAACTCGAAATTACTTTGATTCAATATGATTTTTCGTATTTATTTCAGTATAAACTTCATTTTGATTTAACTTTACTGGAATATTAAATCAACATGAAATATAGTTAATTCAAAAGGAAAAATTTTCTTTCAAGAGTATTGTAAATCATATCGATTTAACATGAAACACCTATGAAGCAAAATCACTACCGAAAAATGTTAAACTAACCTGGTTTTCGACGATTTTACATGGAAATTTTTCTGTGTGTAGCTACGAATGCTGCGCTTTTATGGTGGACTGCGTTAGATAAAGTCACCTACTGTCGAATCATAAAATGAATCATAGAATCATAGATAACAGGTATTCCTCGCACCATCCTATCGAAAGCAGTCTTCGCAATGACGCATTCGCTGCCAGCTGTAATCATGCTCAATCAATTGGTAATTAATTCTGCGATCTGACTCAGGTAACTTTTGCATTGTAAAATACCATCGGAGAACATTCCATAATTTTTAGATTCCTTGATTGAATACTTCCCGCGCATACATCTGTGCGGTAAACATATTTATATAATGCTCTCGAGCGCAGACTTTACAATAGCCAAATCGGACTTTGCAGAGGTATGAGACGTCCTTATTCCCTGTTACCAATAGAGAAAAAAATTTAAGCTACCTGATCAATGTAGCGTACTAGAGGCTGAAATATCAACCGTAGAAAGGTCAGCAAACATAATGATTAACTATGGGGGGGTATAAAATGCGGATACGCAAATTTAATTGTTGCCGCATGCCTGTAAATCAGAGCCAGGCAAAGAGAAAACTAAATAAGTGAGAAAAAATTTTTTGTTTAAGTGTATTGGTGTTTAATTGCATTGTTGATAGGTACAAACGACTGTTGTGCTCTTGTTGTTGTTTATTTCGATTGTTTGTGTTGTGTACATGTAAATTGTCAGCTGTGTACATGTAAAATTAAAAAAATAGCCGAAACGTAGTCGGCAAATGTCGTGGCTCACGGCTACACATCGCCTGCGCCTGCTCTAAATGAGATGGCGTTGAATTCAAATCTTTGTGCCAGGATATACTCATTTGGCCGGAAATACTCTTGGGGATGAACTAGCCAAATACGAAACCGAAATGCACATTTGGGATACGGACCAAATGTTTATAGTCATGTTGAAATATTGCAAAACATTAATTTAGCAGAATCTATTTGGGATAGACACAGACTTGTTGGTTTAACAAAGCTACCTACTCGGTATCGAGGCTATCGTGGAACCAATATGACTGCTAAAGTAGTCATAATGAGGAGAAGAAAGAGATTGTAAAGCATATTCTCTGCCTTTGGATGCTCTCTTTCTCTCTTTTTCTGAGAAAAGGGCGGTTTCCGTGGGCAGTACGCTGCTTTAACATTTGGCAGACTAATTGGACTGTGATATCCAGTCGTCGGGATGGCTTAGCACTGAACAGAACGGGGAGATGCAGAAGTTACCTTATCTTTCTACACATCAATGGGACCCACTAGGACTCTAGTAAGCTGGTTTTAACATATGTATAACTTTCACATTTTTTATACAAGGGAACATTTTTTATACTTACTCTTTTTTTATTTCTGTGCAAACCATCACACGATGTGACGTTCTACAGTTAAACCGTAATAAATTTAAAAACAATTAATTTTTTTATATATTTATTTTTCTTACAATTTTGCAACAAAATCAATTGGCTTTTCTATGCATTAAAAAGATCTCTATACATGGTACATTATTATAGTTTTTCTTTTAGATTCTTTGAATTAAATAAAATTATTAAAATTAAATATTAAAAAAATAAAACAATCTTCAAATTATTAATTACATATAAATAATTGGTGAAAGGACAGGGAAGGGGTAAACTATTGTAATAATTAAAGAATTTTTTAAATTTTATTCGTAATTTTTTTCTTTGCTTCTTCTCTACTTACAACTTATATAATTTCAACTGAATATAAAAATGTAAAATTGAAAAAAATATATTATTAAAATGCATTCTATTTTCTTTCATTTACACTAGAATGCATTTCAATTCAAAATTATTATAGTTAATTAAAAAAATTTATTTTGCATTTTGATTTGCATTCAGATCTCGTTTTCTTCGTACTTATCAAAGACTTTTTATTTAGAGGTTTCTCCTTTTCTTTAAAAAAAAACTGACTAGATTTATCTAGCCCTAGACGACTACTAATTATTCACTTAAATAAATGATTGTTTTTAACTCTCTGGCTGCGCTGTTTTTTTTTATCGAGTTTTATTTTTAAATTAAAATAATAAGACTTGGCTAATTTACATAAAAAAGGGCAGTGATGGTTTTACTTTTAGTAACAAATTATCACCAGTATTCACAATAGCTGATCTAGAGTTAGAAATTGAAGGGGACGGCCGGTTTGGGATATTTGTAACCATCGAATTTTTCAGTGGGTGGAGGTTGTGGCACACGGGTAGTTGTTACGGGAGCGCGAGTAATTGGTTTAGGTGTTGTTAAGGGTGCACGTGTTGTTGGTCTTGGAGTGGCTCTGGTAGTGGCTCTGGTAGTATATGGTGCACGGGTAGTGGGTTTAGGTGTACCACGGGTTGTCGCAGGAGTAGTGGGTGGCAAGTATGTTGAGGGTACACGAGTTGTTGGCTTAGGTGTTGTTAAGGGAGCACGTGTTGTTGGTCTGGGAGTGGCTCTGGTAGTATACGGTGCACGGGTAGTGGGTTTAGGTGTAGCTCGGGTTGTGGCAGGTGTTTGAGGTTTGTTGGTGGGTGGCAAATAAGTTGCTGGTACACGAGTTGTTGTCTTAGGTGTTGTTACAGGTGCACGTGTAGTAGCACTGGTTGTAACTCTAGTTGTAAATGGGGGTCGTGTAGTAGGTTTGGAAGTAGCTGGTGTTTGTGGTTTATTGGTTGGTGGCAAGTAAGTTGAAGGCACAAAGGTTGGCTTAGTAATAGGTGTTCGGGTAGTTGGCTTTGGTGTGGCACGAGTAGTTGCTGGAGTACGTGTTGTAGGTTTTAGAGTGGCACGTGTTGTAGCTGGTGTCTGAGGCTTATTTGTCGGTGGCAAGTAAGTTGTAGGTACACGTGTTGTTGGCTTGCGAGTTGTTACAGGAGCACGAGTGGTGGTTTTTGGTGTCGCACGAGTTGTAGCCGGAGTCTGAGGTTTGTTGGTGGGAGGCAAGTAAGTTGAAGGCACTCGAGTTGTTGTTTTTGGAGCACGTGTTGTGGTTCTAGGTGTACCACGAGTAGTTGCTGGTACACGTGTGGTTGGTTTGGGTGTGGTTCGTGTAGCTGGAGTTTGTGGACTGTTAGTAGGTGGTAAATAAGTTGGACCTGCTGTACTTCTTGGTGTATAAGCCTCAGTTGGTCGTTGAGTTGTTACAACTGGTCGAGGTGTAGTAAATGGGGCACGTGTAGTTGGTTTAGGCGTAGCACGGGTTGTTGCGCGAGTAGTTGGTTTTTGTGTAGCGCGTGTAGTAGTTGTGGTTTGTGGCTTATTTGTTGGTGGCAAATAAGTTGTGGGTACTCGAGTTGTTGGCTTGGGTGTAGTTAATGGAGCGCGAGTGGTTGGTTTTGGTGTAGCACGTGTGGTAAATGGAGGGCGGGTAGTTGGTTTTGAAGTAGCGCGAGTTGTGGCCGGAGTTTGAGGTTTGTTGGTTGGTGGCAAGTAAGTTGAGGGAACGAAAGTAGGTTTTGTAACAGGGGTACGTGTGGTTGGCTTTTTAGTAGCTCGAGTTGTTAGTGGAGGACGGGTTGTAGGTCTTGGAGTAGCGCGAGTTGTGGCCGGAGTCTGAGGTTTGTTGGTTGGTGGCAAGTAAGTTGAGGGAACGAAAGTAGGTTTTGTAACAGGGGTACGTGTGGTTGGCTTTTTAGTAGCTCGAGTTGTTAGTGGAGGACGGGTTGTAGGTCTTGGAGTAGCGCGAGTTGTGGCCGGAGTCTGAGGTTTGTTGGTGGGTGGCAAGTAAGTTGATGGCACACGAGTTGTTGGCTTAGATGTAGCACGAGTTGTTACTGGAGGACGAGTTGTGTATCTTGAAGTAGTGGGTGGCAAGTAAGTTGAGGGTACACGAGTTGTTGGCCTTGGTGTTGTTACTGTGGTACGAGTAGTTGGCTTAGGTGTAGCACGGGTAGTTGGTTTTGGGGTGGCTCGAGTAGCTGGAGCGTCAGTGGGTGGCAAGTAAGTAGGTCCAGGAGTACTGCGCTGGGTGGGCCTAGTTGTGATAATCGGAGCACGTGTGGTTGGTTTAGGTGTGGCACGGGTTGTGGCAGGAGTACGTGTTGTGGGCTTTGGAGTAGCGCGAGTAGTGGCCGGAGTCTGAGGTTTGTTGGTGGGTGGCAAGTAAGTTGCAGGCACTCGTGTTGTTGGCTTGGGTGTTGTTAATGGAGCACGAGTGGTTGGCCTAGGTGTAGCAGGTGTAGTGGCTGGAGTTTGAGGTTTATTTGTGGGTGGTAAGTAAGTTGCAGGTACTCGTGTTGTTGGCTTGGGTGTTGTTAACGGCGCACGAGTTGTTGGCCTAGGTGTAGCACGTGTAGTGGTTGGAGTTTGAGGTTTATTTGTGGGTGGTAAGTAAGTTGCAGGTACTCGTGTTGTTGGCTTGGGTGTTGTTAACGGCGCACGAGTAGTGGGCTTAGGAGTAGCACGAGTAGTTGCAGGAGTTTGAGGTTTGTTAGTGGGTGGTAAATAAGTTGCAGGCACGCGAGTTGTTGTCTTGGGTGTTGTAACTGGAGCACGGGTTGTGGGCTTAGCAGTAGCACGAGTAGTTGCAGGAGTTTGAGGTTTGTTAGTGGGTGGTAAATAAGTTGCAGGCACCCGAGTTGTTGTCTTGGGTGTTGTAACTGGAGCACGGGTTGTGGGCTTAGGAGTAGCACGAGTAGTTACAGGAGTTTGCGGTTTGTTAGTGGGTGGTAAATAAGTTGCAGGCACCCGAGTTGTTGGCTTGGGTGTTGTAAATGGAGCCCTAGTAGTTGGCCTAGGGGTGGCGCGAGTTGTAGGCTTTTTAGTGGCCCGAGTAGTAGCAGGAGTTTGATAAGTGGGAGGTAAATAAGTAGCTGGCACACGTGTTGTAGGCTTCGTTGTAGCGCGTGTTGTTGGTTTGTGTGTGGTAACTGGAGGACGAGTGGTAGGTTTAGGTGTTGCACGGGTTGTAGCTGGTGTCTGTGGTTTATTTGTAGGTGGCAAATAGGTTGGAGGTACTGTAACTACTTTACGTGTAGTTTCAACAGGAGCACGAGTTGTTGTAAGTGATTTTGGAGGTGGGTAAGTGAAAGGTTCTTCAGGTGGTGGGTAGCTGTAACCTTCAAAGGATTCTCGAATTTTTCTCTAATGATAGTATTGCAAAAGAAAGTAACAAAAATGTAAATAGTTAAATAAAAAATTGTCATTCGTAGAAATAATAATTGGTTTTTTTAAAGCATACCACAAGAAGTTCATCGTGAGTTTCAGCAGATATACCAATGACGCACAGCGTCAAAAAAATAATTGCGCTCCTCTGTAAAATAAAATTTATATGGATATAAAAAAAGGAGTTAGAAATATTGAAAAATTAATAGGAATCTAATAGTTTATATATTTTAAAAGCTAAACTACCAAGCAAACGTATGTATGTATTTCTGCTTTCGTCATTAATTATATTTAACCGATTTCAAAAAAGAATGAGACTATCAATGCGTCTGTATTTTTTTTTTTGTATGTTTTTTCACTCAGAACTCCGCCATTAATGACTTATTTGAAAAATATTTATATGAGTTTGGAGATGTTGTCCTTCTATGTGTATATGTCTCTGTTTTGGAGTCAATTTTTTTACCTATTCAGTAAAAAAGAAAAACCAAATTCGACAGCAAAAATTATCTTTAAGCGTAGTTAGTGCACATTCTTTCGAAATCCGCCCATTACTTTCAGAGATATCGTTAAAGTTTGAGTCTAAAAATTAAAAATTTCATACAAGTTTTAAAAGCTCTTTCACTAAATTGTGAACAAAATCAAAAGTAGTGCACCAATTTCAACGAAAATTTCTCATTTGCTTTGGAATATATTAAACTACATGATACTGGACAAAAAATGGAACGGTTGGTGTATTTTTATTTTTTTATTTTATTTTTAATTTTTAAACACAAAAATTTTAAGTTCTTTTATGAAATTTTTAGTTCCAAGACTTAAATTTTTACGATATCTCTGCAACTAATGGGCAGTTTTCGATGCTCACACTGTTACACTTAATACGATTGCAACAAAGTTTTCTTTAAGATATGGCTAAATAATATTTAGAATTCTCTTTTTGCTTTCAATGGAGCGAATTAAAATGGTGAACTTTGAAAAAAAACAGAAAACGTAAAAAGTCTGTATTTTTCAAATGTTAAGGCCTGTAACTCAATGAATTTTGAGCTGATCAATACGATTTAAATCTTGGCTTAAAGAAGAAAGACATATCTATGCGACAATGTAAAATTTGTATAATTCAAATGAACAGTTCTCAAGATTTTAGGAAATTGGTAAAAAAAAACTTTCAGAAAAACACTTTTTCTGCGCGAATACCTCAAAAACGCTTCTTAAAAAAGCAATTATATTAGTTTAGAAAACATCTCTTTTTGAGGTTACAGCAAAAAGTTGGAAATTTTTAAATTATTGTAGTTGACTAACATTTTTATCTTTCGTAGACAAAACATTAAGTAACTAAACTTTTCTTTTACATGTGGAGTTCATGTTTGCTTGTCTCAATTTTATTCAAATTTTTTCTTTAGCGTATCAAAGAAATTTTATAATAAAAGTTTTTAGTTTACTATAATAACGGCCGTTTTCACAAGGTATGATTGGGAGTTAAAGTGGACTTTAACGGCAAGTTTTGTATGCCGAACTTGTCATAAAAGTTCATGTGAACTTTTAATCGTATATTGTGAAAAGGGCCGTAAAAGCGATAAATTTAATGAAGCCTTGGCTGTTTATTAAATCTTGAGATCTATTTACAAAATAGCCTCTTCTTTACAAATATACAATATATGTATTATTTCTCTTTATGGTCACAGAAAAAGCAAAAAGCCCTATCTAACATTTTAAACGTTTTACAGGAGAAGCATAAAACTTGCTTAAATGAAAAACAATTGACAATTAGGGCAAAGTTTTACAATAAATATATAAATTTGTTAGTCCTTTTATTTGCTTATATTGTAAAACTTTGCGCTAATTGTCAATATATTTTTCATTTAAACAATTTTTATGCTTCTCCTGTAAAACTTTTAAAATGCTTAATAGGGCTTTTTGTATTTACTGTGACGATATTATCTATTTAAAAAAAAAGCATATGTATTAATTATGTTATTATGTCAAGGACATTTTGCTTCGAATTTCCATAACGTTGTTCTTAGTAAATATTTTAATCAAATATCAAAAAAATAATTAGTTTTATTTCTTTTTTTGTTTATAAAATTTAAAACTAATTAGTTTCAAGTAAAATAAGTTCGAGTGAGTTAATAAGTTTAACAACCTTTTAACTAGACGAACGGAAGTAATTTTACAGCCATTTAATTTTATGTTTTTATTTTTAGTTATTTTTTAGTAGCATTTAGTTAATTCAAGATATACATAAATTTTTATTAAGCAGAGGCTATTTGATATCTTTATCGCGATATTATTTAGGGAAAACTTATTTGATTTTGAAAAGGTCTCATTAAGATTTAAAAAAAATTATATTAATAAACATATTTCTATTGTGAGAAAACACATCAAAGCAAATATTTTATTAAACTAAACGGCTGGCGCAGATTTTATTTAAAAAAATATATAAAATGAAATTAAAACACAAAAATAATAGATCATGGAAGAAGCTTGTTGTAACTATAAAAAGTGTCTTAAGGTCATGTTACAACAAAATATGGCATTAGAAATTACATGAAAAGAATAGATTTTACAAATCGTCAGCTTATGTTGGTTTGGCGCATATACCACAAACTCTGAATGAAGAAAAATGACAAAGAAGGTTTACATAAAACTGCGTCTTCACGTAGCAATATTTATTGCTGAGCACAAGCAAAAACGTCGGCAGAATAATTTATTTTTTTTTGCTTCTTGCTTGAGGCGGAGAACACTAATAGCAATTTTTACCACAAATTTCACACATTCAAGGGGCAGATAGTGCGTCAAATATACCCAGTTGGCCATTTCTTTAAGACATCATCAATGACGGGTGCACGACAATGTTAAATCCTCGACGACAAATGTCGGACAGCCGGAACAAATCATCGATGAACTTTTCGAGCCAGTGTCGCGAAAATCGTGCACGATTTAATGAGCGACAATGTCGCACAGATTGTCGTTCACATAACACAAGATGATTCCGTGGGCGACATTGTCGCCTATGTTGTCGTCAATGATTATGTAAACAAAAAAGTCGCATATTATGTCGTCAATGATAACATAGGCTACAATGTCGTTTACCTTGTCGCTAACGATTACATAGCGACAAAGTCACCTACTTAATTATTGAATATTTTTGCTTATCTGTTTTTTTTCCGTTTCATTTAAATTATTGACTGGACTAGCTGAGATTCGAATTGAGGCTACATGCTTATAAGTTTTCGCGCCAACATATTCATTTGCTTGATTGAAGACAAAATGTAAGACATTGTCGCTCATATTGTCCTGAACAAAGCTGGTTTGAGGAAAGCAATTAAGGCATTGTCACTCATCTTGTCCTCCACAATGTTAATGGGACAAAATGTAAGACATTGTCGTTCATATTGTCCTCAACAAAGTTGGATTGAGGACAACTTGCAGGAATTAAAACATGACAAATTTATATGTATTTGTTCCTGAATTACATTTTTTGATGACGTCTTTTTATGTTTTGCCCGAATTTGCTGTTTCGAAAAAATAAATAAAAAAAAAACATAACGAATGTGACAGCAGATTGCTTGGCAATAATTGCTCGAGTAATCAGCAGAGCAATCATTACGCAATCGATTGCCACTAGAGATGAGCGATCCCGTGATTTTTGAAGAACATCGTAAACAGTGAACGTGATTTAAAAATCACTGTGTTACTTAAAACTTTGAACGTGATCACTGTTTTCATTTCTCGTATAGCAATTTAATCATCTAAACACACATGGATCTCTACTACAAAAACGTTGTTCTTTAATATACCAAGGCAGATTTAAATACGCCTTAAAATATACTTTGAATTTTAAAAAGAAATACTAATAAGGAATAAGATAATACAAGAAATAGCAACACTATACGTTTTGTTGTTATTGTACGTAATTAAAAAACGTTATTACCCACACAAACAGTGAAATATCATGATTTTCTGTACGTAACAAATAGAAAAGAACCAGTTTGCAAGTAGCAGTTACTTGACAAATTTTGTCACAACTGTGAATCGTGATTTTTCAGTAACAGTGATTAAATCACAGGTACTAAAATATCGCTCATCTCTAATTGCCACTCATGGCAACCTGCGGTCCACACGTATCAATTGGTATACACAATTGTTATACACAATTGTTATACACAATTGTTATACACAATTGTTATACACAATTGTTAGAAGCAATCAAATTTGACGTTTGCGGCAATACATATTGCTACGTGGAGACCATCATTTTTGTCATTTTTACCATTAGCGCCAACATATTTTTGCAGCAAAAATATAAAATTTTTCTAAAACTTCTTATATATAATTAAAAGTTAATAAGATTTTCTTGAAAATAAAAAACCTTATATTTTGCTGCATATACATTCTTTTCCTTCAAATGTTCCTTTTTTTGCTGCATATCCATAAAAACAGATAAGTAACGGTAAGGAAATACATTTAGAATAACAAAAGTCTTAAATATTGAAGAAAAAATATCGCGACGTAATAGCGCTATAATGGAAATGTAATTTTCGCCGCCCTTCCTTTGTTCCAGAATTACGTGGAGCAAAATTTTTATTTTGAATAGGTCATAATTTGCATAATATCGCACGAATATCAACGATATTGGTATCACTTCAAAGTGCTAAAAAATAAGTTTTCATTGATATACAAAATTTTGAAACCCATTAACCCATTGCGAACCAAATGCAATTTTTTAATATTTGGCTTGAGTGTTTACTTAAAAATACTGTTTTAACTCAAAACGATTTGTTAATATGTCATTTTAAGGAGATCCTTTTAAGCTCTCATTTGATATAAATTTTAATGATTTTGCTTTTACAATATGAATACTATTTCTTTACCTTAGCTGTTGAATTAATTATTGCTTGTTGATCTGCTTGCGCAAATTTCTTCATGGATAGTAAAATTTTACACAAAGAATTGTTTGCGTACACCAAATAGTGACGTATAATGCAAAACAAAACTAATTGTTGTATATATAAAACGATGGCCGCTATCTCAGCAGCCATTAACATTTACGTGAAACGAGGCGTGGAATTACAAAAAGAACTTTAAAAATATATACACATTTTAAAAATATTTTCGGTGCCTAAAATATAGGCGTAGATAAGCTAGTCCCCCACTTCCCCCTAAGAAACTCAAAATATTTATGTAAAGTTTGATAATATAAGGGACTAATAACGGCTTATAATAAATGTTAAGAAAACAAAATATATGATCATAAAGAAACACATATACCAACACAATTATAACGAGCAAAAATATGACAATAGAACAGGTACAAAAATTTAAAGACCTGGGTTGATTGTTTAATGAAGATTGAGATCCTTCAACGGTAATCAGCGATATCAGAATTTTTTAAATATAAAAAAAAACCTTACAAGCCTTGACTTTAATATAAATTTAAAATTTTGGTTTTCTAAATGTTATATTTGGCCAGTACTGTTGTACGAAATGGAGACATAAGCGTTAAAAATAGTCGATATGAATAGATTATTATAAATATCCTAGACCAAAAAAGTCACAAATTCTAAAGTGCTTCGTAGACTCAGTCCGGATCGCGAACTATTGGTTAATGTTAAGCACATGAAAACATCACATCTAAGTCACATTATTCAAAAACAAAAATAGCATATAACCTAACTTATACTGCAAGGAAAAATCAAAGCAAGGCTTAGAATAGGCAGAAAACAATCATCATGGCTTCGTAATACATGTTGAACATAGTTATACTACCTCGACATAGCAAATCTTGTAACCAGAAGTTAGACAAAAATATCTCACCAATTTCATTGAAAAAAAACGTGTTTTTTCAATGAACAAATTGTTTAAATCTATAAAACAATTTGTGTAAAAATATTTACAAATTGTAAACAAAACAAAAAGATTTACTGGACTTTCCGAAAAATGTCAAACAATATTTTTGTCTGAATTTATAAAACATTCTGTCTAAAAATACTAACAAATATTAAACAAAATAGTTTACAAGTCGGAAGTTATTATTATTTGGCTTAAGTTCACAATAATTGAATTAATGTAAATTCAAATTATTTTTAAGAGTGGAATATTAGAATATCTAATCAGACTAGCAGAACAGATTAGTTCTACTAATTTAATAAAAGGAATAGGACTCATATTCTATTTCCTCATAAAATTTGGTTAAATAGCTGATGTTTCATTAATACTAGTATCCACGATCAAACGTGGTAAAAACGAACAAAGGACGCTGATGATGACAGCGTAGCGGCTGTCGAAATTAGTAGTACTAATCCGTTCTGCTAGTCTGATTAGATATTCCACTCTTAAAAATATTTTGAATTTACATTAATTCAATTATTGTGAACTTAAGCCAAATAATAATAACTTCCGACTTATACACATTTTTAGTTAAAATAATAATTACGTACAAATATTCAAAATAGTTTACTTAATCAAACAAAAATATTTACTCAATTTTTTGTAATATATCAAGCAAAATTTTTGTATGAAATTTTACTTTTTTAAATGTGCTCAACTCTGAATGTTTATCTAAAGACACTAAAAAAACTGAATGAGAATAAACACAACGACATTAACAAATTGGTTCGCTCAAAAATCTTCAGTAAACAAACTTGGTAAAAATGCATTCCTTTTGCAATCATTGTTGTTGTTGTTATTTGTGTGCATGTCGGCATTGGGGTTGTTTTTTTTACGACACAGATTTTCTTGTTGTTTTTGGTGTTTGCATCCTAAATAAGGGTCAAAGAAACAATTCATTGATTATGCAAAGAACATTTACTGAAAATTAAATTTATTTTTAGACAAAATTTTGTTTGAAAATTTTTGGGTGATAGTTTTTTCTGTGCAGTCGTCAGAACAATGTAATTTTGTTTGCTGTTGTACACTGTATTAAGCTGACGAAATATGAAATAGATTATTATTTTATAAGTAGCATGACATAGTGATTTTTTGTCTACTTTTTTTACTTATTTTGTTTTTAATCATAATTATTAATCCCCGTAATCATCCCGTCAAGAAATTTTCCCAACACTCATATTGAGGGCCGATTGGGAATTCATGTGGAACACCCAAAAGGGTAATCCTATTTGTGATTTGATCGGGAACTTGTGGTGATACACGATCTATAAATTATTTACTTAACATAAGTGGAAAACTATTGGGAACTTGTTGGGAAAATCTAACACAGATTTTTAATCGTATATTTTGCTCATCTTCAACAGAGGTGATTGTTACATACTTTTGTCCCTGGGATAGCTTCAGCAATTTTAATTCAATATTAGAGTTTGATATTTTCCCGATTTGAGCAAATATTTGCAAGATTTTGATATTTCCCCATAGGAAACCAATCGGGTCCCACTTACGTTTCTGCATTACATCGGAATTGGGACCCAGTTAGATCCGAAATGTGTTTGCATGAAAATTTCTAGTCCGGATGTTCATATTTGTAATAGGATATATTGCTACAATTGTTATGATATTTAATGATTTATGGTTGTAATTTTCATTACGGACGAAAACGATGTGAATATTTAAGTATGTCATGGCGTTTGCAGTTTTACTAATATATATTTGACAATATGGAATAACTGCTTATATCGACTTGAGCGAACATAAGCTTTAATACTGTTTTGTGCCTTAAGCAATAGTATGCTTTCAGTCTAAGTTTGCAGTGGTTATAATACCACGAATCATATAGCTCTATACACATCTGCAAGACCTTAAGAAAAACTTATTTGCTTAAGTCGACTTAAACGGTTATTCTATATTGCCACAGACATATTCTCCATTCAAAAAAAGTGTACATATTTATATGTACATTAAATCAACCTAAAATATTATGGGACTCGAAAAAGTATTGTATGAGCAAAAACTACAGCGCTAATTCTAGTCGCTATCCACTTTTCTTCCTAAGAATAACAACTGCAAGACTTTTTGACACCATAACTTTAAAATTGGGAGTTTTAGAAATTATCATTTTATATGTCGCATAAGCTTAGTATTTTGGCTAATACAAAGAAAACACAAAAGCATTAAAAAAAAATATTTTTTAACATAAGTGCGTGGTATCCTTTTTGTCCCTCTATATAAATACCAAAAATACTGTTTTCTTTGTCACTTTAAAAAATCTGCACTTCTTTCATTTGAACATGTCTCGTTAAACAAAATATATCACTTGAGTAACAAACTAATGCTATGAAATACATATAAGTATATTTTTTCTCAAGTAATTGATTAAACCATTTGGCTCTGTATTATAATGAAAAAACCTTAAGTTTAAATAAACGTTACATAAATTTCAGCTGTTTGTCCTTACAACAAGCTAAAATTACATTAAAAATTTTAACCTTGAAATATAAAAACAAAACACATTAATATATTCCACGAAAGTCATTGCAAACTGCAAAAAACAACAACAAGAAAAATACAGCATAAAAAACAAAAGACTTAAGTAAAGAACGTTTTTTTTCTCTCTCAACACTCATCAAACGCACCCCCCTCTAATAAGTCTGGTGGGAATTAGAACTTGACTGCTGCTTCTTGATTTTTCCAATACTATAAATCTATAAATTTTGTTTTATATTAAATTAAACTCTAACTAAATCCTAAAAAAAAAATATTTTAAGGCAAACTGGGTATTTATATGATAATAAAAATAAAAAACAACTAGACACAGTCGCTTAAAGGCGAGAACATAACATCATTTTTGACTAATTGCCTAAATCTGTCAATTAAATGTCAGACTTAATATGAATAAAAAATAAAAATTAAAACATTAAATATATTTTTTCAAATTAACAGCAAAAATGGGTGATGCACAATACAAACTTAATGAAAACATCAGGCATGCACAAACACTATTAACCAAATGCGAAATTGCGACGAAGAAACACTTATAACAAGTGTCGTAAAAAACATTAACAAGCAATAAAAGTTAGTTAAAATGTAAATAAAGTACACTGAGAAAAATATATCCATACCCATACAAGATCAGGATGCAAAATAATTACAGTTAATTTATATATTCAATTGAAAGTTTTAAATCAGGATTGAGTTTGTTTAATCAAATAACACAGGCTAACAAAAATATATATTTTAAGCCCTTTTTTTAATTGACTAACTCTGGCTATCGCAGCGAATTGCAGCATCGAAAATTAAGGAGGTTGCATAACCTATTTGAGTATAACTCAAGAACGATTCGTGCGATTTTTTAAGATAAAGCTGCAATAAAGTCATAACTAACAAAGAAAACTCGTTTTGCAGAAAACAAGTTAAAAGCTTTAAACTTACTAGCTTTAAACTTACTAGCAAAAGAAAATTGTATATTTTTATAATAAATAACAAAGGGTTTGAGCATATTAGATTTTTTTTTATAAAATTTTTACATAATATAAAGAACCATATGACGATTAACTCTGCATTATTAATTCAAAAAACACTGTTTTTTTGGGTTATGCTACTATTGCAGCAAAGGCCATATTATTTTTCAGGAAACGCAGAAAACTTAAAAAGCGTAAAAAAATATTTCTATCATCAAAAGAAAAAACTCGATATTTGTTAATAGTGTCTGCCACTTATTAATTTTCAGTTATTTTATTTCGTGGTTAGTAACGTCCTCAGCCCTTATAATTTAATTTATTCAACTGAAGGCCGTCAAAATCATTTACGTGTTTTCACTGTATGAACCTCGATGCAAGGATGCAATGGATGCAAGAATTGTTGATTTTGCTCAGAATTAATTTACAGTACTTCATTCATGAATAGAAAGGCAACACGAAAGTGTTAATTTACAGAAAAATTCCAAAATTATTCTTATCTCATAGCGAATTTATTTTTGTATTTATTTTTCTAAATATGTACAGAGGGTGCTGTTTTTGGCTGAGTAGTTAGCGCATTTGACTACAAACCCTGCGGTCTTGAGTGCGAGACTAGTTTCAGGCAAGCCAACAACATCATGCATTTTTTTCATGTGCATTGGTGTGTTATTGTGTTGGTTATTGTTGGACTGTTAAAGTGATGAAGGCATAGCACTGATCACCTTGGCAGTACTGGCAGCGAGTCGGTATTGTAGCAAAACTGTCGGCGAAGTAAAAGAACTAATAAAATGGCTACACAGCTTAAACAACTCAATGCCTCTACTTGACACCAGAGGGGCTTGCAACACTGCTCTACAAAAAAACGCGCAACAGCAGGGTTGTAAATGAATTAAGCTTTCTATCTCTCTCCCACTTCACCACCTGCTCTCTCTCTCTACACTATCCCTTTCCGAAGAAGGTAACACATTAATTAATTAACTGATAGGCATTAATTGCCTGATTGTGTTACTTCTCTTAAAAAAAAAATATTGAAATATAAAATAGCCATAATATGCACAAAAAGAGCCAAATATATCACAAAAACCATAAAAATTACACAAATTTGCATTTAAAACTGAAATATGCTAAAACATGCTGTAAAGAGTAAAATATGCAAAAATATTCCCTAAGAAATCGATGCCACATTTTTCAAAAGTTCGTAGCAAAAGCTACTGCCTCGAAAAACACTTCGAAAATGCGCATTTTTTGTTCGCCTTGTTTTTGACATAAAACAAAGCTTCTTTCGAATCATCAAAAATGCTCCAAAAATCATGTCTCTTCGTCTTATTGTGTCATGCAAATATATCATCGCTAAACTACTGACAAATTAAATCGTGTCTTATTATAAATCTCTCTAAACCATGCAATAAGTGAGTAATCCAGAAATAGAGCATATACTTAGAGTTTTTAGAGCAGAGCCAGGCAAAGAGAAAACTAAATAAATGAGAAACAATTTGCTGTTTAAGTGTGCTGGTGTTTAATTGCTTTCTTGATAGATACAACTGAATGTTGTGCTCTTGTTATTGCTTATTCTGATTGCTTGTGTAGTGTACATGTAAATTGTTGGCTATTTAGCCGACGAACGTAGTGGGCCATGACAAGAATCGCCTGCCTCTATTTTAGAGTTTATTTAGAGCAGAGCCAGGCAAAGGGAAAACTAAATAAATGAGAAATAATTTGTTGTTTAAGTGTGTTGGTGTTTAATTGCTTTCTTGATAGGTACAACTGACTGTTGTGCTCTTGTTGTCGCTTATTTTGATTGCTTGTGTAGTGTACATGTAAATTGTTGGCTATTTAGCCGACGAACGTCGTGGGCCATGACAAGAATCGCCTGCCTCTGTTTTAGAGTTTATTTGGAACAGAAAACTAAATAAATGAGAAATAATTTGTTGTTTAAATGTGTTAGTGTTTGTTTGTTTGCTTTGTTGATAGGTACAACCCACTGTTGTGCTATTGTTGTTGTTTATTTTGATTCTTTGTTACATGTACATGTACACAGTAAATAGCCGACGAACGTGGTGGGCAAAGAATCGCCTGCTACACATTTAGAACAATGCGCACGACAATTCTTTAGAACCGGAATGCTACGGCTTGAAAGCTACGGGAATTCTCTGTTGTTTAGTTGCGCATTAAGAAAAATCTCGAACTAATATATTTGGTAACTAATTAGTCGCTTAGACGGACTTTGAAAGTCCGCCTTTATATATCTGTGGGCTTTTAACAAAACCAATTAAGTCAAGTTAAGACAGTTTTGCAAATATAGGTACGACTATGCTTAGAAATGCAGAATTTTAACGTGCGTCTTTTGATCTAATCTGGATATTTCTACGATGTTTGATAACAAAAATATTACTATTACAATAATTTCACTTTTCTGTGGCAACAAGGAATAAGTGCTTAAGTCGACATAACCTAATTTTTAGCTAACATCACCCCTGAACTCTTCATATTCAAAAGTACCGCTGAGAAAAGTTTCATTGATATTGTTCTAGAGTAATAACTTGCTGCTTATCTTTTTTCAACTTGTAATCTTGTAATGAAGGGGTCCAGGTGCCAAAACCAAACAAATTGAGTTAGATGTAGGAATCAACACTAAATAATAATACAAAAACTCCGACCTGTGTGATTACTTCAAAAACCTTTACGTAATTACAAAGCCAAATTATTAAGTATGAAATGCATGGGAACAAAAACTTTGAAGCTTAAGTAGTCAGAATTTTCCTTTTTGCAATTTTTTCTAATTGCATATCGACAAACGAGTTGTCAATTTTAACTACAATAGGAATAAATTTATAAAATTCCACTTGAACGTTTAAAAGTGCTAGAAAACTTTAAAATATGTTTTAAGCACTTTTTCAAAAGTCGACAATAAATCGACAATAATAAAGAAAGCTTTTACGTTGAAATGTTATTTTAGAGTATAAGTGAACTAAGCGTACGAACTAGCTCACTCCTCTATAATCAATTTCAATATGTTTTTTAGAGCACATTTAATATACCGCTAATATGTAAATCATTGATTTTGGGAAAACCACGTTCAAAATAATTAACAAATTATTATATAAATAAATCCGAAAAAAATTATTTCACAAAAAAACAGCAATGTAAAATCAACATGTCACAATGTTGGTTGGAAATCTTATTAACGTTCTGCCCCACAATGTCGAGAAGTTGCTTTCGTTCTCATATTGATATTGAAAACAAAAACAAATTTAATTTTTTTTAATATTGTTTTCAATATAAATATGCGAACGAAATCGACTTGTCGACATCGTGGGACAGGCAGTAATTTTCTAAAAAAAAAGTACAGACTTTTACATGTATTCTAAACTTCAGTGACAATAAAAAAAAACTATAACAAAAGTGAAATATGGGAAAATTTTTATAATTTTAGTATTCTGAAAAATATTGTAAAATTTTATATTTAAAAAAATAATTGCTATAGTTTTGTTTTTGTCACAAAGTTCAGAATATGGAGGTTTATTTAAAACTACCATTGTTTCATATTAATTTTAAAAGAAAAATGATTAATCTAACCTGAAATGTCGTGGATTAAATATTTTTCAGTGTTAAAACAACATTGTTCAATATTGAATTCATAAAATGCTGTTTTATAGTAAAAATCAGTTTTTTATCATGTTAAATTAATGATGGGGATCTACTTTAGTGAATCAATAAAAAATCAACGTTACATTTTATTTTAAATCAAAACGTTTATAGCTTTAACTTCAAATAAATTTTATGTGAAATTATCAATTAAATCATATTAAAAATTAAAACGAACTTAATAATGGATATCAAACTTTATCTGAAGAATATTTGAGGCTGTTGTGGCTAGAGCGTTGACTACCAAGCATGTAATGATAGCATGAGCCTGTGTTGAAATCTTGGCTGGGACCAGACGAATTTTTTTAGAGATAAATCGATTTATGAAAAATCGATTTTAAAAAAAAAATCTTTTTTTTAATAGATTTTTTGAGAGTAAATTTTTCAGTTTACTCAGTAATTACTCATTTTCTGCATTTTACTATAAAAGTAAACAAACGGACCTATTGTAGAGACGTTTTGTGAGCTATCCTTATTTGAACACTTTTAAGCCGAACTTTGTTTTCAATACTTCGCAAAATTTAAATTTAATTCAGATAAAAGTGGCATACGTACGAGCGGACGAAAAGGATAAAATATTTTATCACAATAAAAGAACTGCAGTAATGAGGGTTTCTAAAAAAAAATGGAATATTATTAATTGTACTAAATAAGCCATTGGTGTACCATTATACTTTGAAAATCCGAAGTGTACCAAAAATGGTCAATTGTACCAACTTTCGCATCCCTGTTTTGGTCTGTTGTTTTTGACAGATTACTTGTACAGTAAACTAACTCATTTTTTTTATCCATCGCACAGATGGCACTATTTACAAAAATCGATTAAAAATGGCTAGTTCTTATAATCGATTTATTAAAAATCGATGTTTGGCTTTAATAAAATCTATTACAAAAAATCGACAATGAAAAAAAAAAAATCGATTAAAATAAAAATCGATTCCCTAGGCCAGACAACTGCAGCACAAATATTTCTGATACCCATGCTAATAAACATGTAATCAAATAGCTACATTAAATTCATGTTGTTTCAATTTGAAATAACTTTAATTCAACAAGATTCTTCGTGTTATTTTAGTATCGAATTTACGTTGTTTCAACTTGAAATAACTTTAATTCAACATGATTCTTCGTGTCATTTCCGTATCAAATTCATGTTGTTTCAAATTGAAATAACTTTGATTCAAATCAAATTCACGTTGTTTTAAATTCAAATAAAATCATGTTCAATTAACATGATTCTTCGTGTTATTTGAGTATCAAATTAACGTTGCTTCAACTTGGATTAACTTTAATTCAACATGATTGTTCTTGTTAATTCAGTACCAAATGGACGTTTTGTCTCAAATTGAAATAACTCTGATTCAACATGATTTTTCGAGTTACTTCAGCCTACAATTCACGTTTTTCCAACTTGAAACAACTTCGATTCAACATGAATTTTCGCAGTATTTCAGTATCAACTTCATTTTTCTTCCAACTGTACTGTAATATTAAATCAATATGAATTATAGTTATTTCAAAAGGAAAAATGTTCTTTGAAGTGTACAGTAAAATCATGTTAAATTAACATCAAATGCCTACGAAGAAAAATCACTGCCGTAAAATGTTAAATTAACCTTGTTTTCAACGAAATTAGCATGAAATTTTACTGTGCTTTGCAATTTAATAACTTTCAACTAAACGCTTGTTTATTCCAAAATCACGCAATTAAAATTTAAAATCTCAATATCTATAATATAAAAAATTTTGTTATTTTTCTCAGTGTAAATATTGCCATTTTATCGTTTTCAATCTTGTCTTTCAAAAGTTGTATATTTAAATATTTTATTGAAAGAATTCAAAATTTTGAAGCGTCACAAATGTAAAAAATATTTATATGTTGTAATTATTTCTTAAATATATTTTTTATTAAATAATAATTTTATCTTTTTGTTGTTGTTAATACTGAGTTGAGTTCATGATCATCAAGTTTGTGGTGGCATTTTGAACTGAACAAATGCTGTGTGTTTGTGCATTTGTGCTTTTTTTTCTTTCGAATTTCTCAAAATTATTAATATTTTTTGCTGTTGTTTTTATAGTTTTGGTTTTCTTATTAAATTTTTTCCATCAATAAACAGCACTTAAACAAATTATAAATGTTTTACACAACAAACTTTTAAATTCAAACACTCTTGAAATTTTAAACGGTCTTTTCAGTTTTAATTCATTTGTCATGATGATTGAATTTATTGGTTTCGTTTTTCGTTAATTTTTATTTGTTTTTTTTTTTTTTTGGGTAAATTGATGTTTGGAAAATTGCTAAAATGATTGATTTTATTTTTCTTTGCAAAGTAATTTCAATGATTTTACAAATGTTGATGTGATTTTTCTTTTATTTGTTGCTAACATTGTTGTTAAAACAAAAATACATTTTTGTTAAATATGTTGTGGCTAAATGTCAACATACGTTTGCTTAGTAGTTAAGTGACATGTTTATTTTTGTCTTTTTGTGCAGCAATTTTGTTTTTCTTTGCTAAACATTATCGTCTTTTATATAATTTTTTAATAAATAACGTTTAATATTCATTCAAATTTATAGTTTTTATTGTTCTTTTTAAGTTCATAATTGTTTATAATCACTTTATGATTTTGAAATAATTTCAATTATCTGTTTAATTTTTTCTTTTACCATTTTTGAGCACAATTTTTAATCCAATTTTAAAGCGAATAGAGCAGAGCGGGTAACACAAATGTAATCCTTGAGTTCTTTATGTTAAGTTCTTTTGTTGTTAATCCTTTTATAATACGACGAAAATCGTATCAAAATTCAATATGGCCAATTGAATTCGAACGATTCTATTGAAAAATTGTTTTTTTTTTTCAATATTTCTTAAACACACAAACAGCTGCAGCAATCACAAGCTGGCAAATTTCAACAAAAAAAAATATATATATTTAAAAATGCAAATGTTTTGTAGTAGAAAGAAGAAGCAAATAAATTTCCTCTTCTGTTGGTTAGCACTTTTTATAAGTTCGAGTGTGGGTTACCAACTAAACATTTAAATCTTATAGATTTTCTATATATACCCCTGGCAAAAGTGGCGAGTAAATTTTTGGTTTAAAGCTTGGGCGACAACTGTGGTGCTAGGCAAAGACACTTTGACCGATTGAAGAAGATCAACATTAAGCGCGCAAAATCTTTTTGTTGTTGTAGGTTTTTTTTTTTGTTTTAAACGCTCTCTTCTTTTGCTCAGATCAGATCAAACTTGCAAACAAGAGTAGCATCTGCTTTTTTCCATCTTCTGCTGCTTGTACTGATGCTATTTCTGCTTCTGTTTGTTGTTTCTTCAAAAATAACAAAGCTTAATACAATGTACATACAGCTAAATTAAAGCTATCAAAGCTGGCTAGTTGTGTATGGCTAAAAACACACACACACACACGTACAAATGACAACTCGCTTATCTTGTCTGGACTTACCAGTTATTATATGTGTGATCTAAACGCTCTGTATTAACGCATTATGCTCCAAGATACATGATACATGATATCATCGCTTAGTTTTAGGGCTTGTAACATTTCAATTAATGAATGATGTTGAAGGTGTTGAATGTGTTATTGGTCTAAAATGCATTTAATATCGTAGCATAACCAACTATCTAAAGAGATTTTTTAACAATTCTTTTTAATTTCTTTCTTAACATTAAACGAAATTTATAAAACTCCTGCATGTACCGAATGAAGTCTTTATTTATGTAGTAAACTTTTATTTTTATTTGAATTTTGCACGTATGTGTTTGTTTGGCACTTTTATGGCCATCACCATAAAGAATTTGTTATTCTATTTGTAACATATTAAAATATCTGCTATGATGTTTAAAATAAAAAAAGTATTGGTTACACTATGCAACAAAATGAAATTTTTGTCATGACCTTTGATCACCAATATATTTTTCTATTCTATGGAAACGTTTTTTCTTATTTTTTTTCTAAAATTTGGGATTTTTCAAGAGGCTGCTGAGTGATTCCACGTAAAACGGCCCTATGCAAGGAAAAAATAATTTTCTTATTTCTGATCAAAATCTCTCAATTGATGTTTTTTAGAGTATGAAAATTATAGAAAAAATAAAAAGAATAGAAATATAGAAAAATAAAAAAGAATACATTACTTAATATTTTTTAAGCAATTTGAGGCACTTTTAACTGATCATCCAGGAAACATTTTGCTATCCCTCTTTGTATGTTTAATATTTATTTCAGATTTTCTCTTCGTCCCTTTCTAATTATTAATAAAAACCGTTATCCCTGAAAAGAATATACTTTTTTCGCTTTTTATTGAATTTAAAAAAATACTCAGCTAGAGTATTCTAGAACGGACAGCAAATAATTTAATGTGTTATTATTTTCTTATGATTTATTTTTATATTATTTATATTCATGAGATCAATAAAAAGTTTTATTTCTTCGATTTTTTTTTTAATTTTCGTATTAGGTTACACCCGTCGGTCACACCCGTCACATTTTAAAAATAGTTTTTTGCTAAGAAAACTGGTTTTTTTCAAACAGTAAATACGTAATACAGCTAAAAACTAGGGATGTGACGAATACCGATACCGATATATCGGCGATACTTCAGATTTTCCGAAACATCGGTATCGGCGATATTTTACTGTCGATACGACGATACTTTTGAAATTTTTTTCAGTTTTTTTTAACAAATAATTTATTTTTGTTCAATTTTACCATGAATTAAATTCACTTCGTTATTTTTTAAATCTTATTAATATCAATTTTAAAAACTAATAATATATTGTGCTGTTATTTTGTAAAAAAAATATTTATTTTTTGTTAATTTTACCATGAATTCAAATTCAAGTCGTTGTTTTTTAAATCTTATTCCAGCAAAAAAAGATACTCCAAAGAAGTCATGAAAATGTAGAATTCGCGATCCGGAAGTATTTGGATAATTTCTAATTAGTTTTACATATCCTTGCCATTGCAAGAAGTTCTGTTTTTCGATTACCAATCACCGAATGGGAAGCGATGCTAGGACAAATTTCTTTTTCGGTGTTCTATAATGATTTTTCCTCAAGGAAAAAGGATAAAAATTACCCATTTTCACCATTTTTTTTATGCGAATTTAAACTCAAAACTTTATTTTCATGTAAATTTAGGTGAATAAATATAAACTTAGAAGACTTTTAATAATTAAATTATTTAGAAGAATATTAGTTGATAAATGTCCTTTAAAAAATCGATTTTTTAAAAAGCATGGCGAGTATTTTTTAAAATTATAAGTGACATAAAAATTTTTTCTTGCTTTTCTACTAATTATCTGCATATTTTTAATATAGATTTTTTGGAAGCAAAGAAAATGTAGCTCCTTCAAAATTACTTCCAATTTTTTATACTGGGCTAAAATCAATTTTAAATATTCTCTCTTACAATGTAATTTTGTATAATAAAAAAATTGCACTTGAGTTTTGTTGATCTAAATATGTTGATCGAATATTGAACTCAATTTCAATATTCGTATCGGTATCGGAATCGGTATCGGTATCGGCGATATTTATTTTTAAGTATTGGTATCGGTATCGGATCGGCAAAACGGCGTATCGTTACATCCCTACTAAAAACACTTTGAACAGACAGCAATACCAAAATTGTTGTGCACGTTATAGTAAAAATTTTACAGAATTTACGCTCAAAGTCATAATTCTTTAAAACTAAAATTTGTAAGGTCACATCCGTCGCAGCTTTCTGACGACCATTCTGAAGAGGAATGTGTAAAGTGGTCACACCCGGCTAAATGGAATTATTCTGCTACAACTATTTCATCATAACGTCGAAACGAGTTGTCCAATTTCCTTATAAAAAACACACAAAAACATTGGAATTAAATTACCTTTAAGCCATTCTAACACTATTTTTTTACAAACTAAATGGTTTGTACAGAGCGCTATAATGAAAAATATATATTTTTTTTTATGAAAACTTGGAAAAAATTTTATTATAAAAAAATGTATAAAAAAACGAAAAGGGCAAAAACTTACCACATGTAGTACAAATAAATTGAGGTCACTTAATTTTTGCAAAAATTACAAATATTTACACTGTACAACAAAATCATCTTTTTTAATAACAAGTTGTCTACAACTGATTGTGGTAGAAGTCACCAAAATAATACATACGTGCATCGGCGTTTTGAAATTTTACATCTGGGATTTAGTTTAGGGGGAGTTAAATTGAATCAAAGTTATTTCAAGTTGAAAAAACGTGAATTTTATACTGAACTAGCACGAATAATCAAGTTGAATCAAAGTTAATTCAAGTTGAAATAATTTAAATTTGATAATGAAATAACACAAATAATCATGTTGAAACATAGTTATTTCAATTTGAAAGAATATGAATTTGATATTGAAACAACACGAAGAATCATGTTGAATCAAAGATATTTAATGTTGAAACGACATGAATATAATGTAGCCATTTTATTAATTACACTAGGCAGCACACCAAAATTTTCCAAGCTTCTGTTCATAGTTTTTGGTTAAATTAAGAGTGCTGATTGTAATGGCATCATTAGCTTTCTCCTAGCAGCTCTAGTTTCAAAAATAAACTGAAAATACTTTTTGGATTATTAATATGCACAAAGTCAATTTGGTGATGAGTATTTCAGGATATCTTACTGTTATTGCAAGGATATTAACAATCGCTTGTTTTTGCTTTAGTCCTTAAAATATTTTTTATTGTAAATTATCTGAATTTCAAATAGCTAATTCTTCTGAATTTTCATCTTCTGATTCTAATGGAATGGCATCATTAGTTCTTTTTATAGCACCTCTTGTTTTCACGATATTGTGCATTTAAAGAAAAACTGCTTAAAATTTTCCTATTCAGCAGATGAAAATACATGAGAATCAGCTATTTTAATTTCAGAAAATTTGAAAACATCACCACATTGTTGTGCTGTGTTATTTTACTCAAGTGATGTATATTACCATAGGCAGTTGAAAAAATAATTGTTTTTTAGTTGGCTGCCCCAGCCAAGATTTGAACTCGGGCCACTTGCTTGGTAGTCAACGCGCTAACCACTGCAGCCATAAAAGCCTCAAATATGAATACGAAATATGAAATAACATGAATTTTATTTTAATTCATAATGTTATATTTAATTATTTGACATAAAATTTATTTGAAATTAAAGTTATACACATGTTGATTTAAAATGAAATCTAACTTTGATAGCAATGTTGCTTTAACAATGAAAAATATTAAATCAAACAGATTTTAAGTTATATTAATAATTTATCGCTTAAAACTAATATAAAACAATGGTAATTTTAAATCAGCAGCAGGAAATTTTCGCTGGTAATGCGAAGTTTGCCGACTATTAGTCGGCTAATTACATTTACACAACGTGAACAGCAAAATATATAACCACAAAACAACAACAAGTCGCACAACTGAACAGAGCAGAGCATTTTAGCTATAAACAAAGCAAATAAACACCAACACACTTAAACAACAAATCATTTCTTACAAATTTAATATGATTTCCATTCAACATTCCGACAATAAAATCAACATTTATATTGGAATTTTTTTTTTGTATTCTCCAGTTATGTTAATGCTTGTCGTGCAACTGTTTCCTTTCTCACCTAACGGAATATCTCGAAAACTAAAACTGAAGTAAGCAAAATTTGCGCTTGGAAGCTATTATTAAAAACGGTGGAGAATCTTTTTCAAAAAACCCCAATTTTAGAACTAGGGGACCATAACACATTAACAAAATATAGTGGTCATGAAAAAGTTTCATTTTGTTGCATAGAGTAACATTCAAGATCTGCAGTTCCTTCTGAAGACAAGCAATACACACAGCAATAAATACGGCTTGAAATCAAGATTAAGAAAAGCTAAATGATTATAATAAACCTATAGACAAGACATCTTACCTTAATGCACAATCAAGAAATAATAATGAACGATTTAGAACGAGTCAACTGAGGACGGGTCTATATAAATGGTAAGAACAGCTTTTCTTAAATAAAAAACTATTATGAAGCAGTGAAATAAACATCAACATTCGTTTTCGCAATGGAGTCATAGACT
Organism: Panzeria rudis; assembly: GCA_956483635.1. Lineage (NCBI taxonomy): Eukaryota > Metazoa > Arthropoda > Insecta > Diptera > Tachinidae > Panzeria > Panzeria rudis. The sequence goes on from OY101448.1 coordinate 172,700,674, forward strand.
CTAAAAACATCACACATGAAAAAACTAGAAAGTTTTGATATCTAGCCGAACGAAGTCTTCTAAAATATCATGAACCGAACATTATCAAAACACAGAAATTTGAAGAAGATTAAATATAGAACTACAACTACTTCTTGCTATTAAAAGAAAAAATACAGCTTATTTTGGCCATATGAGTCGAGGCACAAAATATGGATTTCATCAGCTTATACAGCAAGGAAAATTGAAGGAAGGTGACGGGGTATGATTGATCGTAAAAAGACTTCCCGGATGCAAAATATCAGAAATTGAAGTCGATTGGTGGCGACCTTGTGAAAGCGGCATCAAAAAGAGAAGAGTTTGCAAATTTGATACAAAATATAACATAAATCGTGATTCGCTTGCATCCACGGAGTGACAATTTGCCTGCGCACTGAAGCCATGCTGATGACGAAGTTCACATTGTGTCTTTATCTATGCCGAAGCTTATTCTGTATTTAATTGCAAACTTAGCAAGAGCTTATAATTATTTAGAAGACTAAAAGTTCTTGTTATCGAAATTTGTTTAAAATAGTTGGTTCAAAAATTAATAATTGTACTCAAATTATATAAGAAAAGCTTTCAATAGAGCAACCAAAAGTCGGTTTTAACTGCAGGCTATTAAAAAAAAAAGTATTTTCAAAATTAAAATTCTTCGGTTTGTTTGTATGATGTCGCTTTATTTTATGTATATTTTCTTAATATTTTCAATGAATTTTTTTTTTAAATATAACACCGCACCTCACATCCGCAACAAGATTTTTAAAAATCGAAAACAACAAATTATGCTTAATTATTTTAACTATAACCGGCTTTTTTAATTTATATATTAAAAACTATTTTTTCCTCATTTGACTTTTTATTAAAGTCACATTTTTTTTTGTTTCCTTAATTCTTTATCTCATTTATACGACAGACGACATTGCTGTTGCCGCTTTAAAAACTTTTGCGGACTTTTTTTTCACTCACTTTCAGATGTCAAGTTTGCGGTGAAGCTGCGTTTGAATATAATATTTTGTTTTTAGTATGGATTTCAATAAAGATCTGGTTCCATTTTGGCCTTTGACACTCTCCGTTTGAGGTGATGATTTTTATTATGTAACTAATTATAACAGAATATTTTCTTTAATACAATTAATTATACATTTTAAATTTGAATAGGTTTTTTGTTATTTTTATGATACATCATCTGTATGTTTGTTACTAGCTCACGCCTTTCATGATCTTGTTGCGAGGGCCACTTAATTAACTAACTTAAATAATTTAGAGCATTAAACCATTTCTACAACAGAACAGACATTTATGCTAATAAAATAAGCATGTATGTGTATATGTAAATAATTACTCCCACATATAAACGTAGTTCTAATGTGATAATCTAGATTAAAATTATATTAATACACAGAAAGAATTTTTTTTATAAAACCAATTAAATAACTTTATTAGATATTTTTCATTAATCCAATGAAAATTTCATTAATATTATGAAATAATTTCATTGCTTCAATGACAATATTAATGAAACTTTTCGTTGGACTTAAAAGTTTTATTATATTGTGAATGAACTTCGTTGGTTGAATTTTAATAAAATTTTCGTTGGTTGAATTTTAATGAAACTTTTCATTGGATTTGTGAAATTGTCATTAAGCGAATGACATTCTTTTATAATATTAATGAACTTCTCATTGGATTTGTGAAATTGTCATTAGATTTTAGAAATTTCCATTACGTTACACTGGCTGCCAGCTAAAAATTTAAAACCAGCCCACTTGGGTCCTTATAGGTCCCGTTGTGTTAAAAAAAAATTCTCATTGGATTAATGAAAAAATCTAATGAAATTGTTGCATTGGTTTTGTGAAATAAAATTCTTTTAGTGCAGCAAAACCTCATAACATTTATCTTATTTTCATAAATTTGTAAAATATGTAGCATCGCCCCATTCACGATTCTCGATTCTTCTCTTACTTTATTTTGAGGCAGATGTTACGTCTTACGTTGCCCTTACAACGATGTCACAAGATGGTCTAGAAGTTTAATTTTTCTGCGAATCACAGTTCTGGATTCACGATTCTCGATTTTCGATTCACCATTTTCGATTTAAGATTCTCGATTCACGATTCTTGATTCTCGCTTCTCGATTTACGAGAATAAACTTCGCAGATAGGGCAGCTGTAGTGACTGGTGAGGTTGTCGCCTAGCTCTTCTTACCGGTAAACAAATCTCAGAGGGTCCCAACCTTCCCACTGGGTACGCTGACCATAAAAAAAACAAAACAAACTACATATTCTACCAATTAACACGTACCACCTCGACTTATGATTCTCGATTCACAATGCTCAAAATCCGATTCTCAATTATCGTTTCTCGATTCATAATTCCCGATTCAAGGTTCCCGATTATCGATTCACGATTTTTGATTCAAGACTCTTGATTCAAGATTATCTATTCACGATTCTCGATACATGATTCTAAATTCACGAACCTCGATTCTTGATTCACGATTCCCGACTCTTAATTTACGATTTATGATTCTCAACTCACGATTCTCAATTCACTATTCTCGATTCACGATTTTTGATTCACGATTCTTGAATCAAGATTATCTATTCAAGATTATCGATACACTATTCTCTATTCACGATCCTCGATTCTTGATTCACAATTCCCGATTCTCAATTTACGATTCTCGATTCATGACTCTCAACTCACGATTCTCAATTCACTATTCTCAATTCACGATTCTCGATTAACGATTCACGATTCCCGATTGTTGAGTTCAGATTCTCGACTCCCGGTTCTCGACTGAGGATTCTCTATTCGCGATTCTCAATTCAAGATTCTCGTTTCACAATTCTTGATTCACGCTTCTCGATTCACGATTTTCGATCCACGATTTTGGATTATTGAATTTTCTATGTAATGCGTAATGGGATTCACTAGCTTATCGACCACAAGCGGATGTGCGGTTAATGAAGAAGACTTAAAAAATCAAGACCTGAAAAATGTAATCAGTCCATCGAACTTCAAACTGGATTTTAATGTCAAGAACATCAAGAGATTATCATTTTCCAAATATATAACATCCACAATTACAGATGTAGCAGGAAGTTCGGTTATACGTCTGTGTGTGAGCACACAGCATCTTTGATGGTCTGACACATAATTTATTTATGTACATATATGCTTATGTTAAAAAAATTATGAAAATGTTATTCAGATCATTTTAATACTTAAATTGTTCTGTACGTAAAATTAACTGAAATTGTAATATAAAATAAACGAAAAGTCAATTAAAAACCGGTTTACTTATTTAACATTTAAATTTAACAACAAAATTAAATTAAATTTTAAATGTTAAAAAATTAACTGACTTTAAACCGTAAAAAATTAATGGCTCTTTCTTAGACTGGATCAATTTAACTGTCACAAGAACCAATCGCAACTTCCGTAAAAATAAAAGATGTTTCACTTGGTTCTGCTATTTTTACTGTTGAGTAATCAACTGCAAGTTCCGTAAAAACAAAAAATTTTTTCATTATTTTTACATGAATTAGCATCATATTAAAGGCTTATTATTTCGTATCTTTAGTTATTAATTTATTACTCACTGTTTGTTATTTTAATTTCCACTCGGAATAGAACAAAGCTCCTTTAGGTTTGAAATCCAACCACTCGGCTAATGTATAGTATGCAAACCAGCAGCACGAAATTAAACTCTTTCGCTTTAAAAAAAATATGTTTTTTTCTGGTTATGCATATATATATGTGTGTCATTTTTATGCATTTAATATAAAAAATTAAAAAAACACACACACACACATGGTCTTGTCACGGTGAATAGTCCAGCACACTATCCACAACATCACCGGTTTTAAATGAATATTCATTTATTTTAAATTACAATTTCAGTTAATTTTACGTACAGAATATTTTGAGTGTTTGTGTGTGTACTATTTTTATGCATGTACTTTTTTAGTACTTATAGCATAAGCAACGGTCAATATTGAAAGCAACCAAAAATCCGCATTAATTTGTACATAGTTTGTTTTAATGAATATTAGAAATAGTTAAAAATAAGATTGCTTAGAATTTTAAATGTTTATTCATGTACATTCCGTTACTGTAATAATATTCTGAGTGAAGATAATTTAGAACTAACCAAGGATATTTTTCATTGAATATTGCGTTTAATCTTGTGTCAGAAGTTCTTTAGGAAATTTGGTATATCACATAAAACATTAATCAAATTACATTTCTCAAAACATATTTACAATAATTCATATAATTAATATGCACAATTGGTATTTGCAGAAATAATGAAAAAAAAATTGAGAAAAAAAATCAAAGATTAACATTTCTGAACATTTGCAATATTGCGCATAAAAGCCAGCAGCAACAACAGCAACAACAACAACAGCTCGTATCTTTGTTTGTAAGTTTATGTCTTTTTGTTTTTTCATTTATAAGTGTCAATAACTCTATAAGTATTAGTGTTAAATGATGAAATAAGCGAAAAAACATTGTAGAGTCAATTCTTACTAAAAATCCAACAACCAGCAACTGCAACAAAAAATCACCTAAAAGATCATAAAAGTTGGTTGATTAACGTGTAACGCCCCTGGCAATTTTTTGGTCAACCAAAAAATTATCTATAACTTGATGCATTTACACGAAAAGTCTCATACTCGTACATAAATATAAAAAATAATAATATTAAAAATTTAACAAAAGATGAGACTGGTTGCACCGGTTATTTGTATGAATTCATACGAGTATGTTCTATTATACAGACACGAATTGAATACAACAAATGGCCAAAATGTGCATTTTATAGAGAAAAATAAAATAAAAAAAAGAATTAAATTTTGTAGTTTAATGTTAAGGTAGGCTTATCAAACAACCATAAGACACGAAACAAAAAAAATCGCCAAAAAGTGATTTTAATAATATTTAACAGACGCAGGCAGACCGGTGGATAAGAAAACTATTTGCAGAGCGCTTGGCTAGCTGGCTTGCTCCAAAACATAGATAATAACATGATCAATAAACTGTGTATTTTGGATGACCTTTGAATGTGTATTATTTGACACACACTCACTCAATTAATCAGTTACGTAGTTCATGCTCAGCTTCATGCATTGGCTTTAAAAAGAATGTGCACGAAGAAATTTAGTTAAGAGATAGACTATGATTGAGCACAGTTTTATAAGCAGTAGCGTCATGCTAAATTAAACTACAAACTGCCCCATAGCGAACAGGTTCTTGTATCCCTGAAGGACATTGTAAATGTATCTCTTAAAACCTTGCGATTTCGTAAATAGGAGGAAACTGATCAGAAAAGGATACAGCATTATATAGAGTGGTCGTGAAAACTAAAATTCGGGTTTCTTCAAGTCTCATACCCCAAAAAATTTATCTAAAAAAATGTTCAGGTCAATCAGTTGAGATTAAGGCGTGTCGTGTCGTACGCCTATCAAAGTCTAAGCAAATGCTCTTTTCCCGTTTTTTATGTCTCATAAATTTTTATAAAATTTCTTCTAAAAAGTTGTTGTCAGTCAAGTTTCCAACAGTTTTTCCTTTATCCACATTTATCTAAATCGCATATTTAACATAATAAACAGAAATATCGAAAAAACAAGCCCATAACTATTAAAACTTCGAGTTTAGGTGAATTTTTTCGTTCCCTAGAACTGAAAGTTGTTTCTTTAGTTATTAGTATTGATCCGCAGAATGCGAATCTGCACTTCATTTCTTTATAATCTCTACTTTTCGAGATATACCGTTATGTCAAAATTGCAGGCACTTGCACGACATATATAAGGATAACTGCAGAAGAATTTGCCCTATTGAGTAAAAAATAAAAACCAAAATTCGACAACAAAATTATATTTAAGCCGAGCGAACATTGTTTCGAAAAACTGTTAATTATTTTCAGAGATATATAAAAAGGTTGAACCAAAAAATTAAAAATTTCGTAAAGAATTTAAAAAGTTTTATCACTAAATTGTGAATAAAATCAAAAGTAGTGCATCCATTTTGATGAAAAAAGTTCATTTTCTTTTGAATATATTAAGCTACATAATACTGGACAAAAAAAGTGGTATCGTTGATGCATTTTTTTTTAATTTATGCATTTTTAAAAACAAAATTTTTTAAATTTTGTATGAAATTTTTAATACATATTTAGGCTTGAACTTTTACTATATCCGAAACTAGTGGGCAGATTGAGAAACAATGTTGGCTCGGCTTAAAAATAATTTTGTTGTTTAGTTTTGATTTTTCGTTCTTGCTGAATAGGGCAAACCCTTCTCCAATTGTGCTAATATATGAGTGCAGATTCACGATCAGCAGCCCAAAAAGCTAAAGAAACAACTTCAAGTTCTAGGGAACGAAAAAGTTTACCGAAATTTGTCAATTTATGGACTTTTTGTGGCACAATCGTTGGCGAAGCTAACAAAATAACTAAATTTCTTTGGAAAATAAAGAAGTATAACTATATGAAAGTCTTTGAAAATATCGTGTTATGGGATGTGGGAGGGAGGGGGAGGGTTGAAGATTCATTGAATGATAACAAAATGAGCTCAAGCTAAAATAACTGAATTTCATTAGATTTAACCCATACAGTGTGACTAAAACTCAGAACTTAATTGTTACTTCTTTCTTGTGATTATTTTTCGTGTACAACCATTTTCTTTAACAAATAGTAGGCAGCATCTGACTTCCATACTGACATGCAATTTAAGACACCACACGAAATATTCAGAAAAGAAGATTAAATGCTTAAAACATGCAGTAGCCGCGGCCAGTAAGACAAAACTTAGAAACTAAAATACAAAATAAAAACCATTAAAAGAATTATATTCTCAACTATTTTTTCTTAATTCAATGTGACATAAATTATTTGAAAATAAAAAATCGCACAAAAGTTTTTGTTTTTTCTTGGTGATTTAGCTGATGTAAATAAAGATGATGTTGATGACGATGATGTCGCTATTTTTTCATATGTTTTTTTAAATATGGAATAATGTTTATCTATAAAGTCTAGCATAGAAGTCATTGTTGTGGGAGGCTGCGGCGGGGATGATTGGCGTAGCAGATTTTCAAATGTTATCATAATTATTTATTATTGTTACTAGCAATAATTTTTTATGTATGTTTAATTATCATATGATGGTAACAGTGGAACGTGGTATAGAAATTGATTTTTTTGTTAGTATCCAACTTATCGAAAAAATACCTGAAGTTATTGATTTTGGAGTGATAAAAAATGCACCCACCAAATTATTCCAGTTGATGCCTTACTAGCCCTATCTCTGCAAAAATTCCTGTAAGGTCCTTACGCTACACCAAAACATAGGGGACAAAAAGACCCATACCGTGAAGGGTTGGTTACAGGGCTACAATGTTATGAAAAAAATATTTATTGGGGTATTTTATATAAGAGTAATTAACTCAATACATCTTATGCCGGGCCAGTATAATTGAGTAATATGAAAATAGATATTGTGGTATGTGATGGAAATCATTCGTTTTCAAATCGGCGCTGAGTTCAAAAACAAATTCTACTGAAAGATGACTTATTTACCCCTTTTAATGTTTTCAAGGCTTAGAATACTTTGTTCGGATATTTGTTTTCGATACAAAACAATAAATAAGTCATCTTTCAGCAGAATTTGTTTTTGAAATCGGCGCCGATTTGAGTCGATTGATTTCCATAAAATATAGAATTACTTCAAATGACAGTGATGTTTTGAAAAAGAAGATTTTCGCAGAGACTTTATTTATACAACGCCCTCTTGACTATCCGGGCATCTTCTGTCGAGGGCGAAGGCTTTTCTCAACAACTGAAATTGTATTACTGAAATAAGAAACAGATTGTGAGATGAAACAATTAATACATTGACTGTCTTAAAAGACCATTTGCAAAACAGAATATAGAAGTACAAATTTTCTAAGCGCAGAGATACATGTGCACAGCGTGCTATAGGAAATTTCGTACCAAAAATAATATTGAATTTAAAAAAATGTATAACATGTATCCATTGAGTTTTTAATTTCGAATGTTTTTGTAGCTAGGGGAGACCATAACACGTCCCAAAAATCTACTAATCATCAAAAGTCAGGACAAAAGTTTTATTTAAATACAATCCTTAAGAATGGAAGATTTCATTGATAACCATGATACATTTAGGTGTTGTCGCAGTCACTTACAAATAAAAATTATTTGGTAATTTGAACATGTAGATAAAGATAAAAACAAATGTTAGTACATATCAACTAGTTTGAATTTACGACATAAAGTGTACAAAAAAATATTTTGTTTTCGAAATCCCCATCAATAGCATACATTTTCCCTCCCATTTAGTCTTACTGTCATGTCATAATAATACTTGCATTACTGATAATATATTTGTTTGTTTCTATTACAAGTAGAGATGAGTAGGTAGCAGCAGTTTGTCACCACAATCATCATAATTTCAATGACAAGCGGTTAAAATTAATACAACATACTTTTCTATACGAATATAATTGCTTATTTAAAATGTTTGTATAAAATTTTCTTTCAATCCTACATTGAATTGCATTAAAGTCCAGTTCATATTAATTTATAATAGCAAAAATATTAATAACGTGATAAAACAATAAAAAATTGCCTGAAGTAGTTCTAAGCATCAACTTTTGTTTTTCATTAAAAATGTTTCTTTATTTAAAATGATAAAAAAAATCTTAGCATTTGTCTTCATCTTCAATTAAGTTTTCTTAAAATATTCAAAATATTACATAACATAAAATTTATGTTTCATAAAAAAAGTTAAAGTTTTGATTTTTATGGGATTTAGCAATAAATGAAATGATTGAATTTAAAAAAAAAATATTCTAAATTTTGTTTTTAATTTACATAAATTAACTTTACTCGTTTTTAAATTTAAATTTTTATAACTTCACGTATGAATACAAAGATGCGATATTTATAACTTGTTTTTGTATTAAAAGGTTTTTATATTTTTGGCTTTATTTTTATTTTTTTTGCTCAATTTGATTGTATCTTTTGCATAAAACAAAAGATTTAAGACACAAACTTGTTTCATTTATGTACTGTCTTCTTGCTGCCCGCCTCGCCTGTCTGCCTTCTTGGAAAAACAAATATTTAAGCTGCCATAAAAATTGATTTGAAATAAAACTAAAACTTGTAATGCATTATTGTTTATACCTAAGAATCCTAAAAAAAAACTTTTAATAGAAATAAAAACTTATTTTTAGTTTGTATCATGCATGCATTCAGTTAGAACTCAACTTGAGAGTATTTTTTTATTTGAATATTTTATAAACTTAAATAATTTGTATATTTAAGTGCTATTAGTTGGATTATTATGACACTTTCAATCAGCTGAAAAGCAATAATGATAAATAATGGTCGAAATCTGCACATTTTCTAAAATGCTTGTTTTATATAAAATATTTGCCATTTAAATGGTTATTAACGAAGAAGTCATGACTTGACGTAATTTAAATATTTACTGCTTGTTGGTTCAGGTATCCATCAACACTTTTTGTTTTTTTTCTCTATCTGGGTAAATAATATTTATTTAAAATTATTAAGTTAAATGTTTATCTAAGCAAGTTTGCAGCAATAATACCAAACTATGGATAATTTATGGGTTTGTCATATTTTAGTATTATAGAGTTATTAGATTTATGTATAAAACTATTATATGCTATTTGTTAAAAATATTTAGAGAAAGTGATTTGAACTAATCCGTGTTTCAAACTAAAGAACACATCTCCAGCCGGACACCACAAATATATACGAAAAACTCGTGTGTTTAAAAAAAAAATATGGCTTCCTGTTTTTAATACGACTCCTTGTGTCATAACAAAAGTTGTAGAAAATACAATCTCCTACAAAGAAGACCGCCAAATAAGGAAAGCGCAATAGTAGCACTAGTCTAGGGCTCCCGTCTGTTGAAAAGTAAATAAATTTTGTAATCTGGTATGTTCTGTATTTCATGTGGAATTAAAATGTGCGGAATTAGCAAAGCATTGTTGTTATAAATATTAATTTGCAACAACAATTCTTTGATAATTCCGCACAATTTCATTCCACATGAAATACAGAACATACCTTAATCATTGCCTTAATCCATAAACAGAAAAAATTACCACCAAAAGATTTTCAAACAAAAGTTTGTCTAAAATAAAATTTCATTTACAGTAAATGCTCTTTACTGAATCAGTGAATCTTTTGTTTGACTTTTATTTAGGACACATACATCAAAAACAACAACAAATGCCAGTTTTCTGTGTCTTTGAAAAAAAAACAACACCGATGACGACATAAATATAAATAAGAACAACAACAATGATAGCAAAATGAATGCGATTGTAACAAGTTTGTTGCCTAAAGATTTCTGCGTAAATCAATTCGTTAATGTTGTTGCGTTAATTCTCATTAATTTTTTTAGAGTCTTTAGATAAACATACAGACATGAACATATTTAACATTGTGAAATTTTATAAATGCTCAATGAAAGATAATGTTATTATTTAAAACTTAACAAAATTTACAAAAAAAAATGTTTTTACTGGCTCAGACAAAAAATTTGTAAGATATATTTCACAAAATCAAGTAAATATTTTTGTTTGAATCAGTAAACTATTTTGCTTAGAATTTGTAAGTATTTGTAGACAAATTGTTTTATAAATTTAGACACAAATATTGTTTGATATATTACAGCAAATACAGTAAATATATTTGTATGATTCAGTAAAATATTTTGTTTAGAATTTTTAAATATTGTTAGACAAACTGTTTTATAGATTTAAGTAATTTGCTTACTGAAAAAAATTTTTCAATGTAAATCTTTTTGTTTGATTTAGTAAATTGTTTTGTTTACAATTTGCAAATTTTTTTAGACAAATTGTTTTAAGATTTGAACAATTTTTTCACTGAAAACACATTTTTTTCCATAAAATTGTTGAGATAATTTTGTCTATATATAAAAATTTGTTTGTAGGTCCGTTTCTAGACAAAATATTTACTATTTCATTGAATTTCTGTACAGAAAATGAAATTTCGTTTTTTGTGTGTTATTAATTTATTTATTTATTAAAATTGTTTGAAATTACAGTGCCGTTAGGAAAACTACATTTGAATCGAAACAGGTTAATAGACTGTAAAATATTTATATACAAATCGAAAGGCATTTCAATATACTTTCAAATGATATCAGTTTTGTTAATATGAGTTTTATATTACAAAAGATATGACTAATTTAACACAAAAAAACTTGAAACGTCTTTTTCACGACCTTTATCTTTGGAAACTTCTTACGGCTTTTTCAGATTCCCCTCTCAAATTCTAAGATCTCACATTTCTTTCATTTTATTTGACTACATAAAAATTCCGTTTTCCGTGCGCAAAAAAATAGAAGCTGTTAGGTGGCGTCACAAGAACACATACTACCAACCAGGGATGGCAAATGAAATTTTAAAATTGGAAAAACTGTTGTCTAAAATTTTACTAATTGAGCTCAATTGTACCAAAACTGATTTTTAAAACCTAAAACATTCATGGATACATGCAGAAAATATACGTGCAAGTTTTGCACCGAAACAAAACAAATTTTTAAGCATTGTTTTTCTTTTCCACACATTTGTTAAATCAAATAAACGTGAGAATTTTTGCGTGTATTTTTTTTCTTTTAAAACGGTTCAATTTTGTATGATAAACAATAAAAGATTTTTGAAATTTATGCACTTTTGTTTTTATTTTCCATGTAACTCTCACTTAGTCGATGCGTATTCGAGAATAGACAAAAAAGAATGATTATATAAGTCGGCTTTAGCAATTTCCAATGTTTTATCTGAAAATAATTTATTAATTTGGACATACTACCTATTGGAAATTAGAATGATACATTCTGAATAGAATTCCGAAATGTTAGCATTTACTGTAATGGATTATGGTTGAGAGCCCTTCTTTGTCCACATCTCTCCTGACAGTCAAAAACGTTTTCTACCCCGGTTCCTCATTCATTTAATTTTTCACGTTTACACATGCTCTTCACGACTCCAAGTCGTCGTCGCAAGACTTACCAAACTAGGAAGCTAACCCTTTCTTCCGCAGTCGTGTCCTCGCTTTCTCTCATCGAACTACTGAGTAATTCCATTTAGCCGGGTGTGACCATTTTACACACATTTTTTAGGGTTCCGATACACCAAAAGTGTAAAGGAACCCTATTGTTTTCGCTACGCTGTCCGTCCGTCTGTCCGTCTGTCTGTCACAGGCTGTTTTCTCGGGAACCGTATGAGCTACGAACCTGAAATTTTCACAGGATATGTAGAGCTTTTGCCGCTACAACAATAAATATATGACAGCTAGAAATTAAAGGGTATTCTAAGGCGAGAAACGAAAAATGTTAAAATACTAATGTAATATGCAGACACTTATATATAGACACTTTAAAATTTTCAAAGTTCGTGTTAATTGGCGTAGTCTGTAGAATAGACTACACCAATTAACACCAATATTTAAAACAATAAAAATTAAAGGGTGTTCTATCAGTCAATGTAATTTTACTATGTAATTTATACAATCTGCTCTATCTTCGGAACCGTAAGAGCTACGGCCTGAAATTTTCACAGAATATGTAAAACTTCGGCCGCTACAACAACAAATATATGACAGTTAAAAATTAAAGGGTGTTCTAAAGCGAGCAACGCAACATGTTGAAATACTAATGTAATATACAGACACTTATATATAGACACTTTAAATTTTCAAAGTAAGTGCTAATTAGTGTAGTCTGTAGAATAGACTACACCAATTAACACCGATATTTAAAACAATAAAAATTAAAGGGTATTCTATTAGTTATTGTAATTTTGACTATGTAATTGAGACAATATGCTGTATCTTGGAAACCGTAAGATGTAAAATCTTGAAATTTTAAAACACGCTAAAACTAAAAAATCCAAAATTAAAAAATTTCAAAACGAAAAAAACGCTAAAATGAAAAAAAGCTTAAAGGAAAAAAGCACCAAAATTAAAAAAATCGCTAAAACGCAATATATCACCAAAATTAAAAAGTTCGCAAAAATAACTAAAAAAACGTCAAAAATCGAAAAAAAATTCAAAACGAAAAATAGCTCTAAAACTAAATAAATCATCAAAAAATGAAAAAATCACCAAAAAATGAAAAAAATCACAAAAACGATAAAAAACGCAAAAACCAAAAAAAGCGCCAAAGCTAAAAAAAACGCCAAAAACCAAAAAAATCGCCAAAACGAAAAAAAGTGTCAAAACAAAAAAAATCGCTAAAACTTAAAAACCGAAAAAATCCCTAAAAATGAAAAAAGCGCCAAAACTGAAAAAAGCGCCACAACTAAAATAAATCGCTAAAACTAAAAATATCGTCAGAAAGTGAAATCGTTAAATAAATGCCATAACCAAAAAATCTCCAAAACTAAACAAATCGGCAAAAAACAAAAAAAATTGCAAAAAACGAAAAATCGCCAGAAAAATTTTAAAAAAATCACGAAAAGCGCCAAAATAAAAAACCCAAAAAACAACGAAAAATACTTAAAAAATAAAAAACTAAAATTAAACAAGAAAGCACAACGAAAAAATTGCCAAAATGACAAACGTGTATTCGTACGGAACCCTTCGTGTGCGAGCCAAAGTCGCACTTTACTTAATTTATTGTTATAAATCAAGAATATAAAATTTTGTACTTAAAAAAACGTTACGGGTCGCAAGGCAATTAAACTTAAAGTCGTTGAATAACGTGTATACACTGATACAACACGATTTCTGCTCAGAATGGTCATCAGAAAGATGCGACGGGTGTGACCTTACAAATCTTACTTTTAAAGAATTATGACTTTCAGTATAAGTTCTGTAAAATTTTGACCGTAAAGTACACAATATTTTTGGTATAGATATCTGTTCAAAGTGTTTTTAATTGTATTGTGTACTTACTGTTTGACAAAAAATTATTTTTCTTATAAAAAAACTATTTTTAAAATGAGACGAGTGTGACCGACGGGTGTGACCCAGTACGAAAATTTAACAAATTCGTGCATGATCATTTGAAAGTGCCTCAAATTTATTAAAACAATATTAAATAGTGTAGTTTTTAATTTTTTCTGTAATTTTCATTCTCTAATAAACATCAATTGAGAGATTTTTATTAAAAATTAGAACAAATTTTTTTTCTTGCATTTATAGCACGATTTGTATAGTCAGCACTCCTAGTGAGCTAAAAACCCATCCAGATCTCGCTTTCGGTTGCCACCACAACGAGGTGCAAGCCGAACTTCTAGCAGTATACCCAGTATCAGGATATAATACTATGAACCTTATGTTCATTACTACTATACTAATCACTTGCAAGCTGAAGAAAGATAATTAAATCAAAATACTCATGAATCTTTCACAACATCAATCACAGCGCCAATTGTTTTCTACCATAACTAGCATTCGGTATTTTTTCATTTATTACCAATTTAGGTTCTACTACGAAATACATTTCAAGCACGCTTCTTTTGTCCAAAAGTGTTAATTTGACCGTAATAAAGCATTAGATTCCAATTATAGCATTTATTTCTTTTTTGCAAACAACATGCAGTCTGCAAATAAAAATTAATGATGCTGTTTTTTATGCGATCTAATTTTTATATAATACTGATAATAAAAAAAATAATTATATTGCCTTTTTTAGAATGTCAAATAAAAATTTTAACGATATTAAATCAATTGAGACTCTTCAAATCTTTTGCTTAAAATAAAATATATATTTAAAAAAACTAATTAATTGCACTGACAATTAACTTATGTGAAATCAATTTTTAAATATATACAAACATACATATCGATCCTTTGCTGCAATAGATTCATAACTCAAAAAACGTGATTTTTGAGTTAGCAATGCCGAATTTATCGTCATGTCGTTCTTTATATTGTGTAAAAAATTTCATTCTTTTACCCTGAAGTTTTAAGTACTCAGAAAAAACTAAATTTCATTTTCTGTAAAGGAATTCAATAGTAAATATTTTGTCTAGGAACGGACCTACAAACAAATTTGTCAATATAAACAAAAACATCTCAACAATTTCATTGAAAAATACCTGTTTTTTCTAGTGAACAAATTGTTTGAATCTATAAAACAATTTGTCTAAAAATATTTACAAATTGTGAACAAAACAATTTACTAAATCAAAGAAAAATATTTACCGGATTTTCTGAAAAATATCAAACAATATTTTTGTCAGAATATATAAAACAATTAGACAAAAATACTAACAATTATTAAACAAAATAGTTTATTTAATCAAACCGAAATATTTATTTGATTTTTTGTAATATATCAATCAATATTTTTGTCTGGGTCATTATCATTCAGTAAGCATTTATAAAATTTTACTTTTAGGGGATGTAGACGTTGAGTTTTTACATGTTTGTTCAGTTTTGAGTTTTTAGTTTACATCTGAAGGGTGTAGAAAAAACAAACGGTGTAGGAAAAAATCTTCATACTAAAAGTTTGAATTTATTTTAGTTCAAAGGAAATTTCACAATTAAACTTAAAAAAAATCAAGGTAGAAAATCGTCGTATAAATGTTTATGATTTTCAGTAGCAACTTTAAAAGGAAATCTAACAAAAGTCTTGTCTGAAAACTCAGCGTCTAAATTCCCTAAAATAGGGCATAAAACAATTAGTCTAAATATACTAACAAATATTGAACGAAATAGTTTACTTAATTAGACAAAAATATTTACTTGATTTTTTGTAATATATCAAACAAAATTATTACCTGGGTCATCATCACCATCATCCATTAGGCATTTATAAAATTTCACTTTGTTAAATGTGCTCAAGTCTGAATGTTTATCTAAAGACTCAAAAAAATTAATGAGAATTAACGTGCCGAAATTAAGGAATTGATTCACTCAAAAATCTTCAGTAAACAAACTTGGTACAGTCGTATTCCTTTTGCTATCATTGTTGTTGTTGTTATTTGTGTGCATGTCGTCATTGGGGTTGTCTTTTACGACACAGTTTTTCTTGTTGTTTTTGGTGTTTGCGACCTAAATAAGAGTCTAACAAACATTTCATTGATTATGCAAAGAACATTTACTGAAAATTAAATTTATATTTAGACAAACTTTTGTTTGAAAATTTTTTGGTGATCATTTTTTCTGTGTGAAGTCGAACCTTTAAACCGGTTTTCTGTAGAAGAATTTGTTTTTGAGTTATGACACTATTGCCGCAATGGCTCGATATCACCCACCAGCAATGGCCGAATTAGTTGCATAAGTAAACTTTTATAAAACATATGTTTTCTTTAAATTTTCCTCGAGACCACTTAGCCATTACTTGGAAATATATAATAACTGTAACCGCACTAGTTATGGCGATAATACAGTATTAAGACACTTTTCTATAAGGTTTCTTTTTTTCCACTTATGCTAAGTTCGTCCAAATCAAAAATTTCGCTCAGATCAAAGTTATCTTAATTAATTCTTTATATGAAATTTGCTATTAACGAAAAAAAGAACTTCATTGACATAATTAATGAATATTTATTTGCCAGCTCTTTATTATTTGTAAATTTGTATGTAATGCAGGAACAAGCTTGTTTCAACAAAATGTTAATCTAATAAATTAAAAACAAATTGATTAATTACATATTCAAATATGTAAATATATAAATAGTTCGTTCTAATTCTTGGTGCTTTTGGTAAAAACGTGTTTAAGTAATTAACACACGTGATAGTAAAAGTGTTATGGTGAAAATGAAAGTGAGAATTTACAAAAATTTACATTCGTAACAGAGATGGAAAGCTCAGTACTATTGTATTTAATTCAGTACTTTTTAATGTAAGAAATAACGCAGTAACAAAATGAAATAAATGAGATGAGATGAGAAATGAGATGGTATTCTACCTATCAAGAACTTGGTCCTTATTTTGATCGGCAGAAAGTTTTAGATAGGAACTTGGCCTTATTTTCACATTTATGTTATTGTGCGGATCTTAGTTCTTTTTTTATAAGCTTTTATTTGGTACAATAAGTGTCCCATACAAATAAAGCGCCCCTAGATCAAGACCTACCTGTATACCAGTGAGTCAGTCAGAGAATATGTACTAAAATATGCACTTTTTACGCCTTCATATCTCGGGAAGCTTTTATGGTAGAAATTAAAATTTCACATATGAGGAAGAGCTTCTGTTTCAAGTTTCATTATTTTATGATTAAGTGGAGCAAAGTTATAAGGGGGGTAACAGCTCGAATGGTTTCGTGTAATAATGCACACTGTGTGGCCAGAACTTGGCCTGGCACACTACCGTGCGCCTAGATACAAGACCTAAAATGGTTGAACATATCGGCCACATATTTCTTCAAAGTATGTATTTTTCTAAAACAAAACACCTGGGAAATTAAAGTTTAATAAAGCAATTTTTCAAATAAAACATAACTTTGAATTTAGCTTTTCAGCCGAGTTCGCAAGCATTATTATCATGGGGAAAAATGTTGAAGGCCTTGATCAAAATACTATAGAAGGCCAGGCGAAAAACATTTCATTAACTTAGTCTTTTGCATTAGACCAAAGGCCTTCTAAAACCATAAAATTCTTGTTAGTTGGTAATGAAAATATTACAAAATAATAATCTATTGACTATATTTAAATTCTTGTAAGCCAATGAATTCATTTATCAAGATCTCTCTTGCAAATATTTGCAATTACAACTAACACTTGATGCTGCACATTTTCTCCCTCCTTCGGCTTCTTTAGTTTTAGTTCACACAATACAACCTCTAGACAAATAAATATTAGCAATTATTAAAAAGAAATCACTTGAGTGTTTTGTACTCTACAATGAAATTGAAGAACTTCTTTTTTTTTTTTGTACAAGCTGCAAAGTATTATTTTTATGAATAAATACTTTACCTACTGACCACAAACATTGTTAAAAAGCGATTAGAGAAAAAAAATGTTTAGCGAATAATAATGAAAAAATTATAATTTAAATATTTATTTATAAATTTTGCAAAGCCAGTACAACAAAAACTCCTACAGCTTGAGGTTTAAATACATTTTAATCAATTAACACATGCCGACAAGTGACCTTTACAAAAAATAATAGTAATCGAATACTGCAAACATCAGATTGTATCCATTCCTAAATATTTATATTCAGATGTATGGTCACATTTGTATAGGGTGACTTTTTTATGTGTGCTATTCTATATAGTAGTTATCAGACTTTAGTTATGATGCTAAGAAGGTCTACAGTAATAGTTTTAATATTTTCTTTAAATAAAGCACTGTGATGATATCCTCTAGTAAGAATTGTTTGAAACTTACAACTTCGACAAACACAGAAAAAACTAATTTTTCACTACAAATACCAAATTCCCTGAATCAAATGTAAATTTGTTCAATTTAGGTCCTATAAAGAAATTTGTAAATTCAAATGCAAACATTTCTAATAATTTGTTTGAAAAAAAATTCTGATTTTTTCAATAAACAAATTGTTTCAATCAAAAAATATTTTAGAGAAATATAAAAAATAAATCAAAGAACTTCATAATTTTATCAGGTTGCCAACATTGGCGGTAGGTAAATGAAATTAAATAATAAGTCAAACAAAATTATTTATCAAACTAAATAGAGACAATAATAAAGATTTAAAATCAGTTTCAAAAACATGTTTGTTTAAAAAAAAAGCTATCATAATTTTTTCTGTGAAGGAGACTATTTTTTTATATTATTGACGCTTTCGGAGTAATTCACAAAGTACTACCAAACAAATGTTTGTTCATGCATAATCCAAAAAATATTTTCTTTCTAAGAACTTACAAAAAAATTTAAAGCTGAAAAAACTTTATATTTTAACTTATAATTGGTCAAACCGTTCCCGAGCTATCTATACATATAATAAGACTGTAAAATGGGCGTGTGTGTGCACTCTAAAACACTTTTGTTGAAAATTTGGTCGATAATAGTAGGCAGACTTTAGTAATTATTATCGACCTAAAATTAGACTCGTACTCTTTTTGTTTATTTTTGAATGAAATATGTTTACTTAAACAAATAAAACATTAGCGGCAAAGCGGTTGGCTGCCTGCAGCATCGAACCGCGACCTCTTGGCTGATAGTCTGGCGTATCTACCTATCATCCATAGGCATATTATACTTTTTCTGCCATTTTATCAACTTGAACTAAATATGTATGTTTAATTTGTGCAGTCAAATTAGATAAATTATGTTATTTATTGCAAATACCTACAAAATCGATGCAATTTTAGACAATGAGAAATTTTCAACACAAATTTAGACAATATATGAATAATCTTAAATTTTAAGTAATGTTTTAGAGTGTACATGAAATATTTTTTTAAAAATGTTTATGGTGGCTTAGACAGCAATCGATATAGAGCGCAACACACCAACTTTTGGAATTTTTGTCTGTCTGTCTACCTGTCTGTCTATCTGTCTATCCGAACACGCATCACGCAAAAACTACTGAACGGATTTTCATGAAATTTGGTATGGAGGTAAAACTTAGGGTACTGCTTATTGCGTTAGAGTATCTCATTTGGAAGTTAAAATAGAAAAAAGCGAAACTACGCAATTTTACTAAAATAAATGTTGCTGGAAATTTTAAAGATTTTTTTTAACGTTGGTAGCACTTATTATTTTACATAACGGGAAATTTAAACCTTATATAAAGAAATTTATATAGTCATAAAGCGAACTGTAAGCGCGGTAGCGGGCGGGCACATCTAGTCGTAAGATACACTGATGTACCTAGCGGAAATATTAGCCATGCCCAATAAAATGGTCGTAAAAAAT
Source organism: Panzeria rudis (assembly GCA_956483635.1). Taxonomy (NCBI): domain Eukaryota; kingdom Metazoa; phylum Arthropoda; class Insecta; order Diptera; family Tachinidae; genus Panzeria; species Panzeria rudis. The sequence continues at coordinate 172,720,552 of OY101448.1, forward strand.
ATAATTTGGATTTCTTCAAGTCTCATACCCCAAATCGATGAGTATTTATAAAAAATTAACCTAAAAAATTCAGTCCAAGCACTTGAGATTAAACCGCCAAAATTATCTTTAAGTCGAGCGAAAAATGTTTCTAAATCTGCCTATTAGTTTCAAAGATATCGTAAAGTTCAAACGGAAAAAATTCATAAAAAAAACTACATCAACGATCCCATTTTTTTCCATGTAGCATGTAGCTTAATACTGGAAGGTTAAATTTTAAGGGCCGATGTTGATTTTGAATAAAACATAAATTATTTAGGAAATTATTGTCATTTCTTTTTATTATGATAATATGGTATGGTTCAATTATGTATGGAACAAAATATCGGCCAAATGGCCGCCGCGACTTCGGCGGCACACCTCCATCCGATGGTTCAATTTTTCGATGACGCTGAAGCACAATTGAGGTTCTATGCCGTTAATGTGCCGAATTATGTCATTATTTTGCTCTTGAATTGCTGCTGGCTTACCGACGTATACCTTTTCTTTCAAATAACCCCAAAGACATCAACACCACGTGAGATAACACGGCCATTGAATTTGTCGCGCAAAAGAGCCATTGTTTCGTTAGCTGTGTGGCAAGTGGCACCGTCCTGTTGAAACCACATATCGTCCATATCCATATCTTCCAATTCGGGCCATAAAAAGTTCGTTATCATCTCACGATAGCGAACATCATTCACAGTAAGTGCCTGACCGGCCTCAACTGCCTGGCCTTGGCACTATCACGAACAGCAGCAATATTTTCTGCAGTACGAGCTGTACGAGCATACATCTCCTACAGACCCGGGTTGCTCAAATTTTTGCACGATATTTCCGATTGTACGCACATTTGGACGATTAAATTGACCGAAAAAATCACGCAATGCACGACATGCATTTTGATTTGAACGCCCATTTTCATACTAAGCCTGAATAACTTTAATGCGTTGCTAGATTATGTATCTTTCCATGGTTCAAATTGAGTTAGTCTGAAATTGAGAAATGTCAAATGAAATGCAAAAAAAAACTTGACGTTTATGTGTGGTTCACATTCAACATCGGCCCTCAAAATTTAACCACCCTATTCGCTCCGAAGCCCTTTTTCCTTGAAATTGGTGCACAACTTTTGATTTTATTTACAATTTAGTAAGTCTATGTCCATACGAGTCAACATTTGCTACGCAACTTTTGAGCTTATGGGAGAGAGAGGTGAGAAAATTTAGAAGGGGTACACTGCTTCATGTATATGCAACTCTCTTTTTTTTTCCTCTTCGTAATATTAATCAACAACAAATTCTATGTAAGAAAACAAAAACTGCACAGCAAGAATTTCACTGTATGATTCGTGTTCATACAATGTTCGTGCAACTTTGAAAGAAAATTTAAGAAACTTGCAGAAGCAAAAGTAGACTCACATGGACAGCGACTAAGAAAACTTTTTTAAAATTGTTTATGAAATTTTTAATTTTTAGTCTCAAACTTTTACGATATCTCTAAAACAAATTGGCAGGTTTAGAAACAATGTTCGGTCGACTTAGAGATAATTTTGTTGTCGAATTTTGTTTTTTTCTATTCTACTGAATAGGGCAAACCCTTCTTCAGTTATGCTCACATATGTCGTGCAAGTGCCTTCATTTTTGACATAACGGTATATCTCGAAAACTAAAGCTGATAAAAAAAAATTGGAGTGTAGATTCGCATTCAGTGGCCTAAGGGGTCGCATATTTGTTACGGATTAGATACTTTATACTGAACATTTTGTAAAAAGCGTTACGAAGGGGGGTATAAAACCTCCAAAAATTGTATTACGTAATATGTGAATAGGCCCTAAATAACGATATAAACAGCTTTCAGTTCTAGGGGACGAAAAAGTTTTCAGAAATTTCTAAATTATTGTAGAAAGTCATTTTTAAATTTTAATTGTTATAGGCTTTTTTTCGGTGTTGCTGTTTATTTTGTTAAATATGTGATTTCGATAAAAGTCGGTTAAACAAAAGCTGTTGGAAACTTCACAGGCCTTAACCTTAACTGATTGACATGAAATTTTCTAAGGGTATTTGTTTATAAATACCCATTGATGTTTGGCATAAAACTTAAAGAAATCCAAATTTAAATTTTTTGCGGTTCTCTAATTCCCGCTGTAGAAAAAACGGATTTTAATTTAGCGCATTAAACATTTTCTTTGCAGATTGTTAGTTATTATCAAAAAATAAACGAAATTAGTTTCTTAATTTTCTTGTAATGTTTTTATACAAACTCTTAAAAAATCACCCATTACAATACATTTATACTTTAGCTAATCAAAAATGTGAATATGACTATTTAAATCCTATTACAATAGTATTAGCCATGTCCATATGATGCGTCATAGCCATACATTAGTTTTAAATCGAAAATAATGGTTAAAAGAATGAAGCTGCAGTAAGTTTTCTCACACTGATTAAATTACACTGGAGTCACCTACACCTTGAAAGAGTTATTTCATTCATTCATCCATTCATAATAACTGTTGTTGGTGTTTCTTCTTCAACTTATCGAAAGCAAAAAATTTATCAAATGTATTTCCATTGAATGAAAACAGTAAAGAGTGCTTTGTGCAAACCAGTACTCGTTAAAGAATGAGGCTTATATGAGGCCACCATATTAATTTGATTTTAATATGGTAATGTAGATATTTTTTGTTTACTCTAATCCTATTGAATATTGCTAAAGAAACCATTTAATTTTAAATATTGCACATATGTATCTCTAAAATCTTATCTCTTTATGATCGATAATAATTTAGCAATAAAATCCATTAACATCTTTTATTTGATAGTTTTTAATTGACACTTTCTGCCACCACAAGAACTAAGGTTGACATGTTATTGAATGTTAAGAGAGACGTCATTGTATTTTTAATTTGAAACAAAATTCATTTATTTAATTTATGTTTTAAAATAAAACTGAAATTAAATTTCCATAAACACATTTGTGTTTATGAAAATTTCCATTTATTTTGAATCATGCAAAATTTCATATCGAAAAAAAGTGTTTTGTCTATCGAACGATTTAATAATGCATTCGTAGTTTGCATAAAATAAGTATCTTAAACGTTTGAGCGATTTAAAAAAAATTTAAATATCAATATTTCAGCTTTTGATAGCATCATGTTCCCAGAAAATAAAGCAATCAGCTTACAGAGTCCCAGTAAAAAAATTGCTTCCAATAAAGCAGGTTTCTACTATTATGGAATAAAAGTAGCGCTGACAAGCCTGCTGATATCGCTGCTGATTTTTGTATGGCGAGTTCCCGGATTGTATTACTACACTTTTGCTCAAAAAAGCGCTTTCGAAGCGCTGAAAATCATAAACATTTTCAGCACTAGAACTAAAAATATATGAAAAAAAATGGTTCGATGTGGATTGGTGTCGTTAACGCCATTTTGAATTTTTCTTATTTAGTTTCTTTACTTATTTTTATTAATTTCATATTTTTACTCAATGTTTGTTATTTTAACTTCAACTAGTATCGAACTAAGAACCTTCAGGTTTGAAGTCCAACGTACCAATCACTCGACCAAAAACACTGTTGCAAAACGGCACCAAGAAACTCAAATAAACTTACTCTTCATTCTCGCTTAAAAACGTGCTTTGGATCAGCACTATAAAATCAGCTTTTTGTATAGCTTGTGTACGAAACTTTTGTATAAGTAAAAAGCAAATACTTCTTTATTCATTCTACACATTGGATGCGCGTACATTTGCTAACTTTCTCGCTTCAAAACCTGCATTGTTGTGACGCTATGAAATCAGCATCTGAACAAGCTCATATTTTAAAGCGAATTATAAAGCGCTTTATTTCTTTAGTGCTTCAAAAAACATGAAAATTTTTTGCTGGGGTACAGTGGTTCCAATTGGAAAAAAGGTAATAAATCTGTATCTTTGAAACTTGCAATCCGATTACAAAGCAATGTACATAAGCTAAAATCAAAGAAGAGCACCTGAGCTTTAGAAATGTTGAAATTTGGACATTACAACACACGTTACATGCTACAGAGTATCAAAGTTGACTACCTAGGGCATGAAAAATTTTGCCAGTCTCATAACTCTTACAAATATTATCCGATTTTGATAAATTTAAACTTTATGTAAAGTTTATAGACACATAAAGAAAATACAGTTTATTTTATTACGATATTTTTAATACTTTTAAAGATATTTGGTTTTGAATTTTAAAATTTTGGCTTTTGGCCTCGACTTTGTTCTCTATTTCGCCAATATCTCCAGTAATAGCATAGCCAAATTTTTCCAAAATATATTTTATTGTTTGTAATACAATTCCTGATAACATGTAGCAACAGTTTTTTAGTTATCTCAATTCATGTAGTCGTGAAAAGGAATCAAAGTCAAGACTTTGAAATGAGAGTGAAAAATGGCTAAATTGTGACAAAAAAGAGTGATTTAATTACATTGTACAACACGAAAAAAAAATTACGCGGTTCTGTAAACCGATTATGGTAGAGGAGACAAAAAAATATACGTGTGTTGGCGTTTTGCAAGATCACATCGGAATTTTAATTTAGGGGGCGTTAAAGTTTCCCCCTTTTGAAGGAAATAAAGTCAAGACTTTGAAATGAGAGTGAAAAATGGCTAAATTTTCACAAAAATAGAGATTACTTGTTTGCCGTTTTTCTCAAAAATTCTTTTAAACTAAGGGCCTGGCCTGGCCTGGCCTGGCCTGTCCCACGATGTCGACAAGTCGATGCCTTTCTCTTATTTATATTGAAAACAATAATATAATATTTAAATTTGTTTTTGTTTTCAATATAAATAATAGAACGACCTCGACATCGTGGGACAGGCCCTAAAATGTTTTTATTTTCAATATTTTAAAGAATTAGACTTCCAAAATGACTCCAGTTGAAATTTTAAGTCGATTAAAGCAAGCACGCTACATCCAGCGTTGTATGAAAATGGTAAATTTTTTTACGAAATTCTAAATTAATCGCTTCAAAAAATTCACATCGAGTTTTTCAAACTTCTCTACAAATTATATTAGATATATTTAATGTAATTAAATATATCTAAAGAGCAGGTTTTTTAAAACTAGTCAAGTTTTCAGAATCATTTTATTTACCTGCATGAACAAATGTACTAAACTTAATTTTACAATTTTTATTTCTTTACTATTTATTAAAAAACAAAAGCAATCCTCCTATATTTAAAAAATTTCAACGATATAAAATGCTCATTTTTTATGATTTTTTTTTGGTAAAAAAAATATATGTGAAGAAAATGCGAATCTCCAAAATATAGTGCGTATGAGTAATATACTGCTATCATCATATTACTCATACGTAACAATTTGCCCTAAATATTAAAGATTTTTTCTTACGCGATTAATTTAGAATTACGTAGAAAAAGTCAACATTTTTGTCCAATGCTGGATATAACGTGCATGCTTTAATTGACTTAAAATTTCAACTGCAGTCATTTTTTAAATTTATTCTTTTGAAATATTGAAAACAAAAATTTACAAGATTTTCGAACTTTTTTCAAAATTACGGGATTCTGTAAGCCGAATCTGGTGGAGGAGACCAAAAAATAGTATGCGTGTGTCGGCATTTTGCAAGGTCACATCGGAATTTTGCTTTAGGGGTTGTGGGGGGTTAAGGTTTCACCCTTTTGGCCTAATCATGCAGCATATCGGTACATTAAACTATGTGAACTTTACATCTGAGGTGTGGAATATGTTCAGCAACTTTGTAGAAATTATTAGGACAAACATTTTTCTGGAACATTTTAACCCTCTAACCCTCCTTTTTAGGGGTCTTTTTGTATATTTCTTAAAAAAGGGGAAAACCTCCCCTTCAGCGGCGATATAGGAAAAAAAATCTTCTACAAAAATGTTTCTCGTGGTCTTGTACATAAAAAAGTTGAACACTTCTTATACCTTGAACGTAAGGCTTACAAGATTTTCTATGCAGAGTACGAATTGTGCATAAGTACGAAATTAACCGTCAAACACATTTTAAATGTTCAATGATTTCTAGCGTCCGATTCAAGTCTGGAACTTGGGTCGCTTTACAAACCTATAGTAGAATTTTATGGTGAATACTTTTGTAGAATATTTAAGCGTGCTATATCGCCGCTGAAGGGGAATTTTTGGTCCATTTTTTCAGTTCGAGGGTTAAAGTGTTCCAGCAAAATTTTTCTCGTGGTGTTTTACATAAAAGTGCTGAACACATCTTATACCTTAAACGTAAAACTTACAAGAATATTCTATGCCGGTTACTAGTTACTAGATATGTATGAAGTTAACCCTTAAAGATAGTTTAAGTTTTCAATGATTTCCGGTATACAAGTTGAGTATTGAGTTTGGTTGTCTTCAAAAATCCATAATAAAATGTTATGGCCAACATTTTTCTAGAACATTTTATCCCAGCGCTTCCCCTTTTTTACAGTTTTCTTACGATTTGCTAGAAAATAGCTAAAAATGCCCGTTATTTTGGGGAGTCATAGGGTTAATATGTTCCACAAAAATGTGTGCCCTAATATTTTCTACAAAGTTGCTTAACATGCCATACACTTCAGATGTAAAGAACACATACATTTCATGCACCAATATGCTGCACGATCAGGCCAAAAGGTCGAAAGGCCACTGTGCAGCGCAGGGCTTAATATAAAGTAAAGGGTGTTTTTTTCTATACATTCGCATTTTCGATTTGGTAACACTGCTTTGTTGGACCTCAGGTTTGACAGCAGACAGTTGCTTTGTAGTTAGTTTGTTTGCAATTTTATGATGAATACACCCAAAATAAAATATTGGTAAATCTAACCAATTTCATAGGTTATAATTGCAATAGAATTGTAGTTTAGTTGATACTGCACTAAGCTACTAACCGGCGCGTCGCAGGTTCGATGCCTGCCAAGGCTTAAGCAGTATGTGGGTTAGTGAAAGAATAATTTTTTTGTTTGTTTGTAATTTTTTGGTCTTGAACTTAGTTTCTCACAATTTTAGTCATGTTTATAAACCGGCTGCCTTTACCATTTCAGCTAAGTCATCTTCCTGAATACACAAGAAACCTAATAATTTTCTTTATATCGTTTCTACCCTTCAGCTGCTGTTTACTTTTTTTAACGTCCTAAAATTTGTAGATACATTATATATGTAAACAATTTTTTTACGTAACGCTCAATACATTTTTATACTACGAACTCGATAATTTTTTTTTAGAACACACACTATATTTAGAATTTAAAACAATTCAGATGTATAATCTTCGATGTATTTTAACATGAACTCCCTAGTTATTCACTAAAAATTTTTAAAAAATATGGATAACACTCAATACATTTTTTTTATACACACCTTGATGATACTACTATTTAACTAAGTTTAAAAAATTTTTAGATATTTAGAAGTATAAACCTATGCTGTTTTTTAAGTGTAGGTTGTTAATGCAATTTTAATAATTAAACTCAGTAAGGAAGCATACTAAAAAAGCGTAACGCTCAATACTTAAGACCGTGGTCAGCAACAATTAAAAAAATATATTGTTATTATTAAAAAGTTTTATATGTGAAATAGTTAATGCGGCCCGGCCCACCCACTTGCAATATAATTGTGCAATTTTTCGTATTGTACAATATTATCGCCAATGTGTATGCCATATTCGAACACAGAAAAAAATAAGTTTCGTTTTTGATAACAAAAATCCCGGTATTCAATAATTTTTTTTTCAAATTTCCTGTGATAAAGAATTCCCCTATATTGATAACAAAATTATTTCAAAATAAAAATATATATATAAATTAAAAAATGTTGACATGGCTGGAATACGAACCCGGGCTTTCCGGACGTAAAGCATACACTCTCTAGCTGAGCCATATCCCATTTATTTTTTTATGGGATACAACTTGTTTTAAGTACTTATGTATAAAAAGAAAAGAAATAACCGGCATGGAAAAGAAATACTTACAACGAAATATTTTATTATGTTAAAGATAAATGTTATTGAAATTCATATTTTTTTTTAATAACATGGTTTTATTGAATATAATTCTTGTCAATTTTTTTCTGTGAAGGTGGCACAATATATTGGCAAAAATCAAAAGATCTTTGATTTTTATTGTACAATCAAAAAAATTGTATTATGTGTGGCAACATTGCTCAGTGTTATGTTTACTTTTTCACTGTCTGGAAAATTGGACAATATTTTCTTTAAAAATATTGTGCCATTTGTTGCATAGTATAGGTCAAAACAACAATAATATGTACAATAGCATATTAAATAATATTGTATTATGGATGGGCCGCTTAAGACAACCAAATGCAAATATTCTAAAACCATTATAAATTTAATCTGGTTTTTTGGAAACGTTCATACTTTCTTAAGTTGGAAAATTAACAACAAGCATTACGGACACGCCATTTTGTATGAAGAGAGAATAAACAGTATTTTCTTCCTTCGTTTTTAACACATAATGGACAGTCTTACACAAAAAAAAACTTATGTACATTTATTCATAATCTATTAAATCATATAAAATCTATTTTCATTTTAAAATGTTAGCCTTTATTTTATGAAATATTTTACTATACTTTCAACGGACACGAAAAAAGCATTTGAATTGAGAATCAGCCTTATAAAAATTGCAACAACAATTTACATTAACAATAAGTTAACTATTTAGATTGGCTAGACTTACCTACCATTTTATTTTGAGTGTAGGCTCACGTCAGAGCAATACCGAAAATTTTTTACCAATTGTCTTTAACGTATTTGTCCTCTGACTAGTGAAAATGTGAGTGATACAATATGTTCTCGAGTCTTGAGTGCTGAAAGATAACAGGTTCTTCTAAATCAAAATTAATTGTTTAAAGTACAGTAATTTCAGCAGTAGTAAAGAAATCACGACAAGACAAGTACCTTAAGGTTGGATCTGGAACCTCCGAATGAGTATTTCAGTTATGTCAATTGACATCCTCCAATGAGGAGGTCCCTTTCATATAAAGTTCCAGAACTCGAAGCAGTTGCTAGTTCTTGGAAACCAGTCACATGGCTTATTCACTTCCCTCTAAAATGTAGATACTCGAAATGAACGGTTGTAAAACCACTATTCCGATGACAGTCCACTATTCAAGTGTATACGATCCGTTTCTGGTGTGATCATATCAAATAGTAAAATTTTCCACAGCTGCTAATATGAGTGCAGGTGCTCATCATAAATTTTGTAATCAGATTATGTTGGCAGAGTTGATTTTTGATGATGTTATTAACAGTTTTAATGTTGTCGTTTTTGTAAAAATTTACATAAAATGATCTGATCATCTTAACAAAATGCAGAGGAGCTTATTGGTCTTCTTATTAAAATTTTATTTTGGTTTTATTAATTTGTTTTTAAATTTTTTTTTAGTTTTTAATTCTCTTTCATTGTTGTTGCCGATTTTATGGACGAATATGCCATGGACATCAAGTGCGTTAAATTAATAATCAGGTTTTATAATAAATTATCACAAATTTAACAATTTCATAAAGTTTGTGTTTAACATACGAAGAAGTGATTTTTTTATACTTTTCAAGATCAAAGACAATTAATAATTTCTACTAACCAAGACTGAGCATCATCATCATCATCAGCAGTAGGTAGCAGCATCATCATCATCATCATCATCATCATCATCATCAATAATATTTGTTGAGTGAACGCTGTAGGCCTAAGATTCATTAACGTGTCATGTCAAAACAAAATTTTTGATTAAATATTAATTATCAACATGACATATTTAGTATGTCATAATACAAGTTTAAAAGACTTAACAAATACTAAGTGATCTGTATAGAAATGTTTATAGAAATATTTGAATTTAGAATCTTTTTTTTTAATGATTGGTTTTTTGTAATATTATTTATTTACTTGCAGGTAAATAAATGTTTTAATTTCTTTAACTTTTATTAATTGTACTGCTTTTGGTGTCATTGATGTGATGACCATAATTTTGACCTGATTATTTGCATGTATTTTTTTCCCCTTCATTTTTTTGATATCATGGTGCTGTACCAAAATATTGTTTACTCGTATTAATTCATTATCAATATTAATAAATTTAATGTTTTTTTTTTGCAGTATTAATATTTTTGAAAATATCAAGTCATGTTTTTGAAGAATTATGCAATATTGAAAAATAGCAATTAACATTAATAACATTACAAACCTTCATGCATATAAAACGGCGAGTGAAAAATCTTAAAAAGTTCATTACCATTAAGGGGAGTTTCATAAACTGTCATAACAGATGATTATCTGTCTTTAGCGAAACTAAAAAGCGTTAACTTACAATGTGTAAATTGGGTTGACACTATAGAGTATGAAACAAGTTTTTTATAAGTGACCTTTCAGCCGCAAAATGGTAAATAAAAACCATTTCTATAGAAGGACGTAATTTTTCAAAAAGTAAACCTTTTGCAAACTTTTTGTTTGCGGAAATTTAAAATTCAAGAACTTTAAATATTATTTTAAAATATGTATTCGGATAAATGTCTTTGCTTTTTTGCAATAAATAACACTGTACAACAAAATGACTTTTTTTTCAAAACTACAACGTTCTACCGGCTGATTCTGGTAGATGGTACCAAAAAAATATATTTGATTTAAATTATCCCCTTTTTTGCACATACACACAGAAAAGATTCATATTAAAATCGTCGAAAACGTGGTTAATTTAACCTTTTTCATGTTAATTCAACATGATTTTACAATAAACTTCAAAGAACATATTTTCATTTGAAATAACTATATTTCATGTGGATTTAATATTACAGTACAAGTAAATCAAAATGAATTTGATAATGAAACAACACGAAGAATCATGTTGAGTCAAAGTTATTTCAAGTTGAAACAACGTGAAATTGATATTGAAACAACACGAAGAATCATGTTGAGTCAAAGTTATTTCAAGTTGAAACAACGTGAATTTGATACTGAAACAACACGAAGAATCATGTTGAATCAAAGTTATTTCAAGTTGAAACAACGTGAATTTGATACTGAAACAACACGAAGAATCATGTTGAATCAAAGTTATTTCAAGTTGAAACAACGTGAATTTGATATTGAAATAGCACGAAGAATCATGTTCATGAATATGAATGATTTAATTGATTATTTAACATAAAATTGCTTTACAATTAAAGTTATAGTCATGTTGATTTAAAATGAAATGTAACGTTGTTTTAACAGTGAAAACTATTAAATTAAAAAAATTTAAGGAACACATCTGATACATTAAAGGTAAGGCTTACAAGATTTTCTATTCCGAATACTAATTGTGAATAACTACGAAATTAAGCCATAAACACATTTAAATCTTTAAATGATTTCTAGCGTTCATGTTGCATCTGGAGCTTGCTGGTCTTTAAGGAGCTACAGTAGAATTTTATTGCAAATATTTTTGTAGAACATTTTATGGAGTTATATCACCGCTGAGGGGGAGTTTTGGTCCCTTTTTTAAGAAAGTTACAAAAAGTCCAATACAAAAATGAGCTAGAGCAGTGCTGGCCATCGAGAGAAATGAGTTTTTAGCTTAGTATTAGTGCTTATGAGCATGTGTTAGTAGTATTCCACTGTGTGCCTATTAAAAAGAAAAAACAACAACGTAAAAAAACAACAAGCTTTCATACAACTGAATGAAGTTGTTGTTTATTTTTACTCTTTAGTGAGTACGTTGGTTTTCATTCGGTTGTATAGATATACGGGCCGATTAATGTTCGGAACTCTGGTGCTAGTATGAGCGACTATGAGCTAGAGGATTCAAATGTTCCACAAAAATGCTTTTCGTGGTGTTTTATATAACAATGCTGAACACATTTTATGCCTTGAGCGTAAGGCTTATAAGATTTCCTATGCCTAGTACTAATTGTGAATAATTACGAAATTAACCCTTAAACGCATTTAAAATTTTAAATGATTTCCGGTGTTCAAGAGGAGTCTGAAGCTTGGGTGTCCCTAAGGACCTGTAATAGAAACAGAACATATTTTTGAACATTTAAGCAACCTATATCGCCGCTGAGCACCTCTTTTTAAAAATAGACAAAAAGACCCATTCAGTGAAGAGTTAGAGGATTAAAATGTTTCACAAAAATTTTTGTCGTGGTGTTTTACATATAAATTCTGAACACATTTTATAGCTTAAACGTAAGTAAGGCTTACAAGATTTCCTATGCCGATTACTAATTGTGAATAAGTACGAAATTAACCCCTAAACACATGTTAAGTTTGGAATGATTTCTAGCGCTCAAGTTAAGTCTGGAACTTGAGTATCTTTGAAGACCTATAGTAGAATTGCATCGCAAATTTTTTTTTTTTTTTTGTAAAATATTTCAGCCCGCTGAAGGAGATTTTTGGCCTTTTTTTAAGAAAGTTACAAAAGACCCATACAGCTAAGAGCTAGAGGATTAAACTGTTCCACAAAAATTTTTCTTATATTGTTTTACACAAGAGTGCTAAGAATAAGAACCTTGCCTTAAACGTAAGACTTACAAGATTTTCTATGACGAGTCACTATAACTAAGGTGAGAAGCTTTAACTACATAACCCTAAAATTAATCCCAGATATAAACTTTCCAAACGCCGATATACCTATAATTATTTTTTATTGTCCTATGCCAGAATCAATTGTTAGAACCATGTTACTCATTTTTTGTTGTGTTGTACAGTGTAATTAATATTCTTTTTCGGCACCAAAAAAAATGCATATTAGTGGTGAGGTGCCAAATAATATGATTAAGTAGATTTTAATCGAAACAAACAATAACGAACAGTAAACATAACTTGTTTGGGATGTTCAAGCCATAGTCAAATAGGCTCACGGAAATATCAAAGATACGGAAAACAATTAAAACTAATTTTTTTCTGCTTTGATTAAACAAAATATTCACTCAATAAATTTTTATCAATAGCTATGAATGGTTTTATTTAATAAAATAAGCTGCTTGATTATTTAAATATGGCAATTTCAACAAAAAACATTACAAGAAAAAAAATGGAAAAATAATCAAGAGATCTGTAATCGGCTGTGCAGAACTTTATATACCCTTTACCAATATATAAAGTTTGAAAGATGTAAGTGATAAAAAAAAAACTTTTTATTTTATTCCTGAGAAAAAATATTCAGAAGAAGAAGAAGAAAGAGAAAGAATGTTATTGCGATTTTTAATTGTAAAAATCGTATGAGAAATTAGCGTACACGAATTGCATCACTACTAAATTGCTGGTAACTTCACAATACATCCCAGCGTTACCGTTGGTTTATTTTCATCATTTTATGATTTATTTATTTTTTGTTCTTCTTACACTGAAAGAATTTCGCTTCATAGATTTAATGAAACAATTTCGTTAGATTTTTTCACAATTCTAATGAAATATATCACAGTTCTAATGAAATTTCACGAATATTGTGAAAGAATTTTCATTGGATTTATGACAACAACATTTTGTCATTTTATATGTTTGTTGTTGTACTCTTTCTTATTATTATACACTCATAGACACACTATCTTGACAGTGCTGCTGGCTGAAGTAGCTAAGACGTTGCCTATAAGGCGAATGATGAGAATCATGAGTCTGAGTTCGATACTGTGAGCGGTCGGTCATCAACATTACAAATGTTTCTGATGTACATTGACGTCTATCGTATGTATTTGTAGCATGGGACTGTTAATAAATTAAAATAGTCAATAAAAGAATGATAAGCTAATGAGGCTACTGCTAATGTAATAATTTCATTAAAACAATGAAATAATTTCATCACAATAATGACAGAATTTCATTAAAATAATGACAGAATTTCATTAAAATCATGAAATAGTTTCATTAAAATAATGAAACAATTTCATTAAAATTATGAAATAATTTCACCAAAATAATGCAATATGTTCATTAGCTTAGCGAAATTATTACAATGGACCAATGAAATTATTTCACATATTTAATGAAATTTTCATTAAAATAATTTTAACGAAACTTGTTTCATTAATCCAACGAAGCGCGACGTTGGTTGAGTTTTAATGAAGTTTTTCATTGAATTAATGTCAAAATTCACAGAATCTATGAACAAAATTCTTTCAGTGTAGTTCTTTAATATAATTTTAAATCTTATATATCGTTTTTGTAAGAGCTAACCTTGAAAATCAACAAGCATCACTGAAATCAACATAGTCGAATTAGGTTTACCCAACGGTAAACCTAATTCAAGTATGCCGTTTGTCGGTTGTTTTTTTTCGACTAGATTAGTGTAATTATTACTCCTAAAAAAAAGTTCGTAGAATACATATAGACAGAAGAAAAATACTAATGTAAAATCAACATGTCGCAATGTTGATCAGAAATCATATTAAATTTCTGCAAAAGTACAGACTTTATTTGAAACTACCATTATCATATTAATCATATTAATTTTAAATGAAATATATTAATCTAAGCATAAACCTTGTTGATTTAATATTGTTCACTGTTGAATCCAATATTGAATCAATCTTGAATCCATAAAATCCTGTTTTATAGTAAAATCAATTTTTATCAAAGTTAAATTAAAGTTGAATACACGTCAGTGAATCAATGAAAAATCAACTTTACATTTCATTTTAAATCAATATGAATATAACTTTAATTTCAAACAAATATTATGTTAAATCATCACTTAAATCATATTGAATTAAAGTGAAATATATGATGATATTTTTTTAAGATGGCACAAAAGATCCACTAGGTGTCACAGTGCCGATCTTTGGACCAGATCTTTCCCCTATTCTATTCTATAATGGTATTTATATTAAAGTATATCTGAAGAATATTTGAGGCTGTTGGGCCTTCAATGCACTATGGCCAAATTTCCAATTTTTGGGACAAAAAGTAAATTTTTCAACTTTAAATTTTTGAATTTTTTTTATAAGATTCAATTTCCAATATATTGAAAAGAAAAAATTTAAAAAAAGATATGACAGTTGGTAGCCTTGTTTATGTATACAAATCTGCCAATGTTCACCTTTTTTTTAATACTTATTATTCATGACATTAATGAAATTTTTCATTGTGTTAACGTAATGGTTTCATTCCCATTACGAAGCGTCCCCTTTCAGTATAGGTGTCCATGAATTAGAAAACTTTTAATTTCTATTATAATCACTGCTTCAAAATGAAACAAAAATATTTTTCTGGATGCGTTTTGACCGTGTAGTGTGTAGCTTTGTGATGACATTTGTTTAATTTATGATCATTCATAATTAATTTACATAAATTTAATTTGGCCATCACTATTCACAAATGATTTGCGTGAAACTAGTTTTTCCTTTTACGTCAAACTATTGTCTTTTAATCTGATTGTCAACATTGGTTGTTGTTTTTTTTTCTGAGCTAATTAGCTGAGCGCATTTGATAAGAAGTTAGAAAGGGAAAATATAAATCCGCACAAAAACATAAATGTGAAAATAAGGCCAAGTTCGAATCCGAAAAATTTCGGTCGTAAAATGTACTGAGATAAAAATAAGGACCAAGTTCTTGATATCTAAAATACCATTTCATTTCTAGGCAACATATTTCCCATAATTCTTTTCCATATTAGAAAGGCAAAAAATAGATTGCCCAGCTAGCAGGTTGCCTAGAAATGAGATGGTATTTTATCTATGAAGAACTTGGTCCTTATTTTGATCTAAGTACTTTTTACGGCCGAAATTTTTGGATTGGAATTTGGCCTTATTTTCACATTTATGTTCTTGTGCGGATCTCAGTTCTTGTTTTCAAGCTTTTATTTGGTACAATAGGTGCCCCCAGTGTACCCAATTTCAGCTTTCTAGTTGTAGTGAAAGTGCCCTATGCAAAGAAGGGGCACCCTAGTCCTCCCAGATGAAAAGTACCCGTTTTACAATTTCTTTTTTCGTTAATTGCTCATCAGGACCTACTTGTGTATTAAATTTCAGCTTTCTAGCTATACTGGAAGTGCCCCATGTAAAGAAGGGGCACCCTAGTCCCCCCCCCCCTCCGAAGTAAAAAGTACCCGTTTTCAAATTTGTTTCTTTAATTGCTCATCAGGACCTACCTGTGTACCAAATTTCAGCTTTCCGGCTATACTGGAAGTGTCCCATGTAAAGAATTGGCACCCTAGTTCCCCCAGGTGAAAAGCGCCCATTTTCAGATTTGTCTGGTTAATTGCTCATCAGCTTTCTAGCTATAGTGAAAGTGCCCCATAATATTGATGAGTGAGTGAGTGAGTGAATGAGTGAGTCAGTGAATAGGTACTAAAATATCCACGTTTTACACCTTCATATCTCGGGAAGCTTTTATGGTAGAAAATTCGCGTATGAGGTTACCTCTGTAGGGAGACCTTATGTTTCAAGTTGCAAGTTATTTTACGATTAAGTGGAGCAAAGTTATAAGGAGGGTAAAAACAGCTCGAATGGTTTCGTATAATAATACACACTGTGTGGCCGAAACTTGGCCTGGCGCACTACCCTGCGCCGAAATAGTTGCCAAACTCAATACTAAACATTATATTTATGCTACTCTTTATTAGTTGACTAATATAAATTTTTTAATAAATGATTTTTATATGATGATTAAACTGTTGTGATTAGTTAACTAAAGATGGTGAATTTGTGCCTTAGAGTCCTGTCTGTCAACTTTTGTGGTTCGTTAATGGAGTAAAATTAATTTCCTTAATATTAAAACAATTTATTAAAAGTTATTGACCTTATTTAACTAAATCTGTTCAAAGAAAAATCTATTTTAATTTGAATCATTAATGACATAAATAAATCATTTCACTTTAAAAATTATAAAAAAAAAAATATCTTCTTAGATGGTATCATTCTTGTTCCTTATTTGGATTTAAGAGTTTAATTTTAGTTTGCAATGCTGCCATGAGCATTTTTATAAAAAATTATAGCAGCATAGTTTGTTCTTTTTTTTCTGAACGGCAAGGAATAAAAAAACATTATGCAAATAGTACGCATACTAAAATGGTATTTTATTTTTATAAAATACAAATTATTCAAATCCACATATGAACGAGTATAATAAAAAGAAATAAATAAAATAAAAACATGTTCTTATCATCAATTCAGCCAGTCAAAATCAAACAAGTAAAAAAATCTGAAAAATTGTGATCATGTTTTATGTTTATTTAATGCCTCTTTTTTTATTCTGATCATCATCCTCATCATAATCATCATCATCAAGTCTGAAGATGGAACTTTTGATGTTTGGTGATGGAGTAGGTAGACACGTTTTTAAAGTTTTTTTTTTCGCAATTTTAACTTTTTTGTCGTTTTGTCGCTTATGTATATATTTCTTTTTGGTACAGGTTCTATGAAATAAATTTATTGATATTTTTTTAAAATACATTTTTAATTTTAAACTCTATTGTTTAAAGAAAAATATAGCAAAAAAAAAATATAGATAATCACGTTCTCAATTTGAGAGCAACTGTTTTCAATTTTAAGTAAAAGTATTCGTTCAAAAAGTAAAAGTTGTTGTAGAATTATTAAAATATTTTTAAAGAATCAATTTTTAATAGAAAACTGGCTCGTTCGCAAAGAAAAAAAACTTAACAGGTTTATATGCATAAATGATATTTATTTGAAATATTGTTTTGAATACAAAGAAAAATATAATTTTGAATATGCATACAAAAGCTTTTAATTTTAGCAAAAGTGTTATTCAAAAATTTCAAGACAAATGTATTTATTTATTCTGCTGAAAGTCGAATCAGTTGATAATCACACGAGTCAAGTAAAAATCCTTAGAATGCCGTTTTGCCATCGTCTCGGCAGCTCAAAAGCTATGAGAGATTTACATCTAGATCTACACGAATACATAAAAACATGCAGGTACATAAATTTATACAGCAATATGGACAATACTTATTTATTGTGAATTTAATTGTGAATAAAATGTACATTTGCACATCGATTTTAATGATTTATGGCTAATTTTATTTCTGTTATATCCAGCTCTCTGGTAAATGAAAAAATTTAACATTATTGCCCTCTTACTTTCTTTATCAGCCCAATTATTTATGAATTTTCCCGGGAAGTTTTTCCTCTTCCCATTCATTTGTTCCAGGGAAAATATCCTCTTACTTTAAAAAGCCGGGTAATAAACAAATAAGCGAGAGGCAAAAATCTGGATCAGCTGTTTGGTGTTTACATTTTATTCTGCACTAACGTAAGAGTTCAGCAATAGAAATTAATAAAAAATGTTTTCATTGATAATAAGATTGTGTGTTAATATAAATATTTGTTTTTGCTTAAACAAAAAGTGAAATGTACAGTGTAGTGACTCAGAAGCTCTCGGAAGAATTTTATGCTGAGGAAGAGAAGCGAAAACTGGGCCAGGACCAGATGCATTAAATCCCCAATGATTGTGTGTAAAAAGGAAATTGTACATTTTTAAACCGCAACAAATCTCCCATTTACCTATTATGGGAAATTAAAGGAGGCGTGCAAAATTGAGTGTGTACACTCTAAAACACTTTTGTTGAAAATTAGGTCGATAATAGTCGGCAACACTTGACCGATTATTATCGACCTAAAACTACACACGCATTGTTTTTGAACAAAATGTTCTTACTCAAAAAAAAACGATAGGCTGCGTGCAGGTTTGAACCGCGACCTCCTGACTGATAGTCTGACTTATCTACCATTCAGCCATAGCCGTATTATACTTTATGTAAAATTTTTTCCACTTGGACTAAATATGTTTAATTTGAAAGGTTTTTTCTTTAATAAAATAACAACAAAATCGATGTAGTTTTAAACAAGAAGAAATTTTCAACACAACTATAGACAATATATAATCCTAAATTTGAAGTAATGTTTTTTTGAGTGTAGTTCATGTTTCTGAAGCGCATGCTTGCACGGCGTGGATAAAAATTCCTAAAACAAGAGAGAAATATAAAATTTCGGTGTTTATTTAAATTTGTTGTCCTAAATAAATGCTTATATAATTGTTTCAGAACATTTTTTAATTTGAATTTAAAATTTTTGCATTAGTTCCCTTCAAAATGTTTGGGGGAAAAACTCGCAAGAATTTCTCCGTCTCCCTCATATTTAGAATACTTACTTTTTTCCCTCGTAGTTTTTCCCAGGGAAATTGTAATTTATAATAGGAGGAATGGAAAAAATTTCCCAGGCAGATTTTATTTAGAATAAGGGAACAGGGGGAATAGGGGAAAAAATTCCCGGGGAATAGTTATTCATAATTGGGCTATATGATTTTTTGAAAATGAAAAAAAAAATTAATTTTGCATGAAAAAATTGTCCCCGCTAATTTCTGAATAACTCCGAAATGGTGGGTAATTATTCCGCGTCCTGTGGTGTTTTATTAATTTTAATCGGACAAACTTTTTATGAATTATGATGAAATATATTAACGTGATCGTCCTATTTCGGGTGTCTTGTTGGTCATGGCCAGTGTAGGCGGATGAGGGATTTGCGCCCTAATTGGGGACTTCAACTTCTTTTTTGGGACAGATTTTCGTGGGGAGGGATTTGGAGATTTTCATTATAAGCACTTTTAACAAACATTATTACATATTTCGATTATTTTAAAATAGTGTTTCAATTGTTGAATTTGATTTGTTGGAATGCATCACGATATAAATTGAAGGAGTATGCAGACACCAGGCTGAAATTGGTGTTGGCATAGAATGTTCAGAGGAATGCGAACTATTATCACTACCGGAACAAAAGTAGTTTAAATAAATTTGCTCACAATATGTACATATTTAGCTGTAATAGCATTTTATAGTCATCGACACCTTATAGTCATCAAGCGATCTTCAAGCGCGCGAAGCGGGCGGGCACATCTAGTTTAACATAAAATTAATTTGAAATATCAAAGTTATAGTCATGTTGATTTCAAGTGAAATGTAACGTTTATAACAAAGTTGCTTTAACAGTAAAAAAAAATTTAAATCAAAGAGATTTAAGGTTAAATTAATAATTTTCCGCTTAAAATTAATATGAAACAATGGTAATTTGAAATCAGCAGGAGGAAGTTTTCGCTAGTAATGCGATGTTGGTCGGCTATTTGTCGGCTATATAAAAATAAGCAACAACAAAACAAACGCAAATAAACACCAACACACTTAAACAACAAATTATTTCTCGTAAATTTAATATGCCCCCGTTTAATATGCCGACGCCACGTCAAGACAATGCCACAAAATTGGCACATTTCTACTCGTCATCGAGAACAATTTACAATTACTGACAGCCACTTACCCTCTCTATTCTCTAAGGTATAGAAAATGGGAAAAGGCTGTTATAGTAGTTAATTTTTATCGACAGCGAGTAGACAAGTGCCAATTTTTTGGTATTGTCTTGACGTGACGTGACGTCGACAAATAGTTACGGAATAAGGAGAATGATCTCTAATCAAAATTGAAACATTTTGACTTTACATTTCTTTGATTTCTGTGTGCATGTCTAAAGAAAAATAACAGAATTTTTGTTCTTTCGGTTTTTTCTTAATTAATAAGAAATCATATTAAAAATTAGCCAACACAAGTAATTTATAAATAACAAACACGTCATCCCAAGATAAAAATTTCATAATATACTCTTTAGGACTTACTCTTTGAGTATCCCAAGTTTAAACAAATTCGGGGTATATATTTCCCCCATTTTCTCCACCCCTTTCCACGACCTTTACATTAGGAAGCGCCCATATTCATTAAAAAAAAATTTTTTTTTTGTTATACTAGTAGTCTTGTAGAGCATATTAAAAGCTTTAAATTTAAAATTGGTTACAATAGAACAACGTCGCGACTCAAAGATTTTGGTTGAAATTTTGATACTCCGTATTTTCGATATCTTGTATTTGTCAGTTTTTCACGTAGTGTAACAACTAAACTAAATGTCATCAAAATCGGATTGGGTCAAGAAAATGTATGATTGTTTTGGCATGGATTCAGCAGGTCAAACCACTTTTCCCCCAAAACTTGCTTCCCTGCCAAACTCATTGACAAATATAAAAGTTTCATGAAAAAAATTTCATGAAATATTTCATCATATTCTGAAACGCTTGAAAAAAGAATAAAATTAATTTTTTTTACTTTTATGTTGTAATTTATATCCCCCTTATTCCGTAGCTGTCTGTCGACGTCACGTCAAGACAATACCAAATAATTGGCACTTGTCTACTCACTGTCGACAAAAATTTAGTACTATCAACAGCCTCTTCCCATTTTCTATGCCTTAGAGAATAGTAAGTGGCTGTCAGTAATAGTAAATTGTTGTCGATGACGAGTAGAAATGTGCCAATTTTTTGGTATTGTCTTGATGTGACGTCGACAAATAGTTGCGGAATAAGGAGAAATTCTCCTTATTCTCTAGTTTGCTTTCAGTCTCTGATGAAGACATAAATTAAAGCGAAAAAGTTTTAGTTTCAAACTACCTTGAAAATGTGTCAATTCAATTTTTTTATTTATTCCAGATATCAACGCTTTTAAGATTTTCAGAGTTCCAAATTAACTCAAATTCACTCCAATTAACTGCCTAAATAACAGGTTGGTCATTAAATAAATCGAAATTATTTATGGTTAAATTTAAATAGAAGAATTAATTAACATTTATCTAACGGTAGTTAAACAAAACAAAAATAAAACGATATTAATTGTTAATTTTTTTATTTTGCGGGGTTTTTTTTTGTCATTTAATTTAAAGACAATTAATATTTAAAGGTTTTTTTTTCGTTTACAAGTTTGAAATTTAAACGTTTCTAATTCGATACTTGAATGCGTTGTTGCATATATTTCTACTGAATTTTTGCTTGTACTTGTCTTTATTATAACTGTTTTTACTTTAATTATTAATTTTTTTAATGATTTTTTATTTATTGTTTAACAAACAATCGAAATAATTTGCTTATTTTATTCGTTAATTGGATTCACACATATTCGTATAACAGTAAACAATCTCATTACTTATTTTTTATTTTAAAATTGTCAGACAGAAATAATGAATTATGAGAAATACAGAAGTACCAAATTGAATATTTTAATATAGAACGCCATTTAAGTCTAATAAAAATCTAAACATGTGTAACAATTGGACAAAAATATTGACTTTTACTCTATCTTTAGACGACAGCAGAAGACTAATGGTCTCCTTTGTATATTTGTAATGTAAATATATTCATTTGCGACCCAATCACGTACACATACATATACTCGGAATGCTAGTTGAAAAAAGCCTCATAATGAAAATCATTTACATCGGCCCATAAATGGCTGTGATATGGTCCAAAAGAAAAAAAGAAAGGGTGTGCTACATATATATTAGGGTGTCCGTTATTTTTGTTGGAAATTTCTTTACATTTTTCGATTTTCTCAATGGGTACGATGGTGTTTATCATATTTGCCTACAATTCAAAAAAAAAATCAAAGTTAAAAAAATTACTTTTGTCCAACTAGATTGGCCAAATCTAACACTGCGCGACGCAGACACGTCATTTAATGAGACTTTTGAAACAAATTTTAGAATACTAGAAAGAAGGGTGTTTACGAGTTTTCAGCTTATTACCTCTCATTCCGAGATTTCTTTCTATTGCTTATTTGACTGGGCTATAACCGCCTTAACATAAATGCCTAGCTAGCCAGCATGACAGCGAAAAAGACGTAAGCGACATAAATGCCAGTTATCTATCGTGGGAATATGTGAAATAAACTAAATGCAATGTATAGCTAAGAAGTAACAGTACTTACACAGAAAAATTAAATTTAATTATCATTAAAGAAATTCAATGAATTGACAAATATTTTGTCTAGAAACGGAACTACAAACAAAGTTGTAAATACACAGAAAAAATTTGTAAATATAGACAAAAATATCTCAACAATTTCATTCAAAAAAAACGTATTTTTCTTAGTGTACAAATTGTTCAAATCTATAAAACAATTTGTCTAAAAATATTTACAAATTGTGAACAAAACAATTTACTAAATCAAACAAAAAGATTTACTTGATTTTTTGAAAAATATCAAACAATATTTTTGTCTGAATTTATAAAACAATTAGTCTAAAAATACTAACAAATATTAAACAAAATAGTTTACTTAATCAATAAAAAATATTTACTGCATCTTTTGCAATGTGTCAAACAAAATTTTTGTCTGGGTCACCATCATCATCATCATCCATTAAGCATTTACGAAATTTCACTTTGTTAAATGTGTTCAAGTCTGAATGTTTATCTAAAGACTCTAAAAAAATGAATGAGAATTAACGCAACCACATTAGAGATTCACTCAAAAATCTTCAGTAAACAAACATGGTACAATCGCATTCCTTTTGCTATCACTGTTGTTGTTGTTATTTGTGTGTATGTCGTCATCGGGGTAGTTTTTTACGACACAGTTTTTCTTGTTGTTTTTTGGTGTTTGCGTCCTAAATAAGAGTCAAACAAAAAATTCATAGATTATGTACAAAACATTTACAGAAAATAAAATTTATTTTCAGACAAACTTTTGTTTGAAATTTTTTTGGTGATAATTTTTTCTGTGTACAGAGAAAAATGTCTAAAGAATTTCAATGAAAAACGGTATTTTTTCAAACAAACTATTTTACCAAAACAAATAAATGCTTTACTAATTTTTTTCAATGTATTAAACAAACTTTTTTCTGAATCTGTAAAAAATAGTTTTAAAAATATATTACTATATGAAACAAACAAAAAAAAAACAGACATTACTGAATCAAACAAAAATATTTTCTGAATTTTTTGTAATATATCAAACAAACTTTTTGTATGAGACAGTAAAAATTTTTTTTTAAATATTTTTAAAATTTCAATTAATAATATTGACTGAAGCCAACTATAACATTTGCTGATGTTTTTCAATTAATTAAACAAACTTTCTTCTGAATCTATAAAAAATAGGTTTAAAAATATGTCCACATATGAAACAAACAAAAAAAATTACTGAATCAAACAAAAATATTATCTGAATTTTTTTATAATATGTATATCAAACAAACTTTTTGTATGACTCAAAAAAAGACTTTTTTGAAAATATTTTTAAAATTTCAATTAATAATATTGACTGAAGCCAACTATAACGTTTGCTGATGTTTTTGTAACTTTTTGTAATATATTAGGCAAACTTTTTATTTTAATATACAATATAAAAAATGTTTAGAAGTATCTATTAATTATTTGTGAAATTTCACTTTGTTAAATGTGTTCAACTCTGTATGTTTATCTAAAGATACTAAAAAAATTATGGAAAATTACCGCAACAACATTTAAAATTTTTATGGTAATTTCTTAGAAATGCCCATCGATTTGGGATATGAGATAGGAAAATGTTTCTTCATTTCCTCAAACAAATATGAAAACACTTGAAAAAAAGTCGTTCAAAATGATTGGAATAAAGTATAGATCCACAACAGCGCCATCTAACGGCTCCAAAAGTTTCTTATCTCTCGATCTGGAATCAACCAAAAACGGTCATGACGTATAATTAAAATCCGAGAATGTCGAATAAATTGTACTAACAAGTTTAAACTTTATGAGCTTTATTACAGAAAAAGAAATCAACTTTCAATTAATAATAACAATTAAATTTCAATCTGTAAGCTTCAAACCAGTATATTATATTCAATCTTCGAAAACTAGTGTTGCACAATTTTATGTATCTAATTTACTTTGTCATTTTGTTGATCCAATTTAAATAGGCCTGGACATTGGTGAAAATATCGCGAATGTCAGTATTACAGCCAGGCTTGGCACCCAAACTACCCACGCCGATTAGAATATTGGGATTGGACTCCAACACCAGTGAACCGCCGGAGTCGCCATAGCCGGTTGAGACACTATCAACAGCTTTGGCATTAATTCTAAAGCGTGATACGAACTTTTTACTAATCTTTTCACATTCATCATTACCGATAACTTCCATACGACCCCATTGCAATTTGTCGACATTCATCTTCTCAGTAATAGTATGACCCCAACCAGCTACCAGAACCTTTTCACCACCATAATTGGAGTTTCCTTTCGCAGGTAATTCAATTGTCTGAATGTGCTCAGTGAAATCTACTGGTGGAATTTTGATCAGGGCAATGTCGTGCATTTTAGTACCATCGTTGTAATCTTTGTGGGTAATAGTGTCCTTAGCCTTAACGGCAAGTATTTTATCGTATTTTTTACGATTCGACGCACCTAGCAATACATAAACTTTAACAAAATCTTGTAGACAGTGAGCAGCAGTCAATACCCAATTCTTTTTGATTAAAGTACCACCACACCAAGTGCGTTTGGAATCACTGTCTTTTATACTTAGACCGACTATGTAGGGGAATTCCTTAGGGTTAGCATCCTGGCCATTCAGGATGCGACCTCTTGGTACTATTTCAGTTTCACTTGAATTTAAATTGGAAGCGACGGCCAAAGTTAAAGCAAAAGTAACGACAATTAAGACTTTCATATTGCTGTTGAATATCAAACGAATAACTAACTACTGATATCTTTAGAAATGATCGTTGAAGGTTTCAAATTATAATCATAGATAAGTTATTTTAGGGTGTAATTTGAGATAATGAGTCTGTGAAACGTTTCCATAACATCTAGAGCAGTGACGGCCAGGGTGACCGTTGAAAATTTTTAAAAAGTGGCACAAAAGGGGGATTTTGAGGAAAAAAGTGGCACCAAAAAGGGGATTCTTTCAAAAAAAGGGGAAAATTTTTTGAAATGGGATTGAACCAAATTCTAATATATAATGAATTAATTTCTAGGGCGTATAATGCTTTTGAAATAAAATTAATCAATTTTGATGTTTTTTCGTTCAAAAAACTGAGTGCTTTTTATATAAATCTTAGACAAACAATGCAAGCAAGCCTTGTTTGTATAAAATTTATGTGAAAGGCACTCACATTTTTTTAGCAATTTCCATAAAAAATTTTTTATTCAAGTCGCTTGTTTGCATATGGAAACAGCTTATTAGTAATGTATCCGCTGAGTATACTGAGAGGAG
Source organism: Panzeria rudis (assembly GCA_956483635.1). NCBI lineage: Eukaryota > Metazoa > Arthropoda > Insecta > Diptera > Tachinidae > Panzeria > Panzeria rudis. The sequence goes on from OY101448.1 coordinate 172,746,589, forward strand.
AAAATCATTAAGACCGGCCGAAGGCCGCTTTTCAATATACCAAGAAGAAAAAATACTTAAGCCCGGCCGAAGGCCAGCTACGCAAAGAATATTTTGTAGTAAAATAAAATTTCTTAACAATTTTAATTAATTTCCAAATATTTCTTTGAATCGACGATGTCGATTGGACATATTTTAAGCATTGTTGACGCTATTGGCAAATTGTTCTTGATTTTATTTCGCTTTTTAAAATGCAATAACGTCAATTGATCTTTTATTACTTGTCACCGATTGCAGAAGTAAAAAGTGAATAGTCAAAACCATGTACATATATTTGAATTTGTTTTCATTTTTAAAAGTGTGGGCATTATGACACATTTCAAAGTGTCATAATGCTCAATAATAATGTCATAAAGTCCATGGCACTATTAAAAGTGTCACAATGTCCATGGATGTTATGCCATTTTTAGCAGTGACATAATGTCTTTAGACATTATGTCACTGGATATTGTGACATGGCACCAAAATTTGCATGAAAATAATTTTAAAAATATTTAAAGCTGCGTGATTTTCATAAAAATTTTTAACAAGACGTTCTTGTTCGTGTTAGTGAATCCGGGTGTTATTTTTAATAATTTTAATACAATAATGAATATCTATAGATCTAAACTCTTAAACTATTTCAAAATAGTTTTAGTCATAAGACTTTACATGATAGACTCAAAAACAAATTTTTGTCTTGAGATTTTTTTTTATAAAAACAGTTTCGTGCCATAAAAAGCTTATATTAAAACAAGAAGCATCATTTCATAAAAAGGGGCATAATATTACAAAAGGTGGCAGATCTAGGTCATTTTAAAAAAGGGGCACTAAAAGTGGCAAGGCAGTTGAAAAAGTGGCAAATTGCCACTTTAGTCGCAAAACGGTCACGCTGGTTGCATACCAGCATCAACAAAGTCAGGTTGTCGTCGCTTTGTTTGATAATTTTTTAAAAATTATATAAATTTAATATATTAAATTTTTGATTTTTAATAAATACATTTTTTGATTTTCATTCAGTATGTGGGATATTGGTTGGGAAAATTCATTTTTATTTTCATTAAATATTTTTAATGAAGCAGAATGCCTTGTTTGCAACCAAAAAATTAAAGAGAAATTTGCATGCAATTTAAAGCGGCACTATAACCGCCACTCAGATATGCATTCTCTTACTGGAATTGCTAGGTCTAATTTAATTATCAAGTTAAAAGAAGATTTAAGAATTAAATATAATCAGTTCATGAATACCAATCATGACCAAATCATTTCCTCAACAAGTGGTCAACTCAAGGCGACTTATACAATTTCCTTAGCCTTAGCTAAAAAAGGTCGACCTTTTGAGGATGGGGAATTATGGAAAGAAATTTGTATTTCAGTTTTTCCATTTTTTTGGGATGGTGGGAAACAAATGGAAAATATTGTGAATAAAATGGCTTTGTCCCGCAACACTATTATGCGTCGAACAGAAAAAATTGGGTTATTTATACAATCCGAAACAAATGAGCGGATTACAAATGCTAAATTCGTTTCGGTTTGTTTCGACGAAAGTCTTGACAATAATGACACCAGCCAAATAATCATTTGTATTCGCACAATAGACGATAATTTTAATTCTTTTGAAGAAATATTAAAACTTGAATCCTTCTATGGAAACGTTAATGGTGAGACGATTTATTCATCTTTTGAATAAATCGTCTCACAGAAATAAGTTGTCTGCTGTCTGTACGGTCTGTAGAGTCTCTAGATTCTAGAGACTCTATATTTTTTGATACGCAGTAATTACTTACATTGAAATAAAAAGATGTGTAAAAATATTTTAGTCAAAAAAAAACAAAAAATACCTTTTTCATTAGAACATAACAACGCTGCTTTCGGAAGGCGCTACACTTCAATCTCATCAGTGCTCGCTCATATGTATTTTCCTTGTCACCACTTGTGAGGTGGGTGGGTCTGTTGAATGTAATTCCAGTTCTTATATATGGATAATTCTCATTTCAAATGGTTTTTTCGTGTTTGTTATAAGCAGGGACAAGGGCTTCATGCTTTCAAAAAATGTGTTTTAGGCACCTAAAATATGGCATAAAAAACGCGAAATATGCACTAAAAAACTAGAAAATATGCACTTATTATTAAATTATTATTAGTATGATTTAATAGATTTTAAACAAATGTATATAAGTTTTTTTTTGTGTAAGACTGTTCATTATGTGTTAAAAACGAAAAACCAAAATACTGTTTATACTCTCTTCATACAAAATGACGTGTCCGTAATGCATGCTATTGATTTTCCACATTAAGAAAGTATGAATTTTTCCAAGAACTAAATTAAATTTATATCGGTTGCAGAACTGGCCGCAGCTTTGTGTATTGAGCGTTACGCTTTTTTATGTGCTTCATTACTCAATTTAATTATTGAAATTGCATTAAAAACATGCACTAAAATAATAATATATTATATTGCAAAACGTTTCATCAATCAATTATGGTTTGTATTCAAAAAATGTATTGCTTGTTATTCACAGAAAAAATTATGAAAAAAATTTTTTCAAACAAAATTTTGTCTAAAAATAAATTTAGTTTTCAGTAAATGTTCTGTACATAATCTATGAATTGTTTGTTTAACTCTTATTTAGAACGCAAACACTAAAAAGAACAGAAAAAAAACAACCCTGATGATGACATACGTACAAATAACAACAACAACAACAATGATAGCAAAAGCAGTGCGATTGTACCACGTTTGTTTACTAAAGATTATTGAGTGAATCAATTCGTTAATGTCGTTGCATTAATTCTCATTCATTCCTATAGAGTCTTTAGAGAAACATTCAGACACATTTAACAAAGTGAAATTTCATAAATGCTTAATGCATGATGATGATGATGATGACCCAGACAAAAATTTTGTTTGATATATTAAAAAAAATCCACTAAATATTTTGGTTTGATTAGGTAAACAATTTTCCTTAGTTTTTTTAGTATTTTGTTAGTATTTTTTGACTAATTGTTTTGTAAATTCAGACAAAAATATTGTTCAATATTATTCAGAAAATTACGTAAATCTTTTTGTTTGATTTAGTAAATTGTTTTGTTTACAATTTGTAAATATTTTTAGACAAATTGTTTTGTAGATTTAAACAATTTGTTCACTGAAAAAAACGTTTTATTTTCAATGAAATTTTTGAGATATTTTTTTTTATATTTACAAATTTGTTTGTAGGTCCATTCCTAGACAAAATATTTACTATTTCATTGAATTCCTTTACAGAAAATGAAATTGAGTTTTTTCCGTGTTAATATTTTTTTAATTTAATTGAAATTCAAAATATAATGTGTGTTCTGAAAAAAATATTGAATGCGTATATTGAGTGTTACGTAAAAAAATTTTAAATATACGGCCATGTCACAGAGGTCAATTCCGTTTGGAAACGGAATTCAAACTACCCTATTTTTGTAGCAGCTGGTATCTAAAAAATAAATTTAAAATACGCAAATTTGTCTGGTGTTTCCAGTCTGTTGGCGGCGCTAGTATGCTGGGGTACGCTCCAGCTAGATCTTGACATCTTGGAGTGGATTGAGTTCCGTTTGCGAACGGAATTGAACTCTGTGACATGGCCGATAATTTATCTAAAAATTTTAGGACGGTAAAATAGTTAACAGCAGCGGAAGGATAGAAACGATAATGAGAGCATTATCCGTTTAGAAGTTTCTGATTTGCTTTCAACAATTTTGTTATATGTATTAGGTAGGTCGTATTTTGCTACGAATAATTATTTGCAATTGACATAACTTTTAACATTGTTGGTCGATTTTATTAAACTTAGTGCCCTACGGTAAATGGAACTGACACCAGTACGAGCTCTAACACTTCCTATGAAGCGGACCAGTTACGTTTACATGGTGATGGCCTAGGATAGGGTTCATTGATACTTTATATGCACATTGTGGCTTGTCACTGAACGATCTTATGGAGACCTAATCGGTGTAGAATAATATAAATATCGGGCATGTTCTGAAAATCACGGTGATTTCAAACGCAAACTGTTAATAGCTGATTTGTTAGAGGGGCTTTCTTTTGATTTTAAGCGCTTCAAAAAGCGCTTATTTATTCAAAATGTAGTACTCCAAACTGGGAACTCGCCATACAAAAATCAGCAGCGATATCGGCAGTTTTGTAAGCGGTAATTTTACTCTATTATGCTTTTTTAACAAATTGTTTTTACTGAGATGTAAAATAAATTAATACAATTGCTTCATAAACAATTTTCATGTTTGTAAAATGCAATTTTTCATAAAGGATTTTTTTTAAGTCAAAAACATCAAAAACAAAAGATTAAAAAGAAACAACATGCAATTAAGTAAACAAAATATTTAATACACGTCTTAATGGAAGAGATTGAAGGTCAATCCAATTTTAAACAAGTTTCGCAGAATTTTAGTTGTGTAATGGAATCTCATCCTAATTAAGAAAAAAAAATTCAATACAAGCCGCAAAGCTGTCGGCAATACTAGACTTTCATTTACGAGCATCGGCGTAGATAAAGCAGTTTTTGGAGGGGGCTCAACAGAGAAAAAAATTTGAGAATTGGGATATAGATATCTTTAGCAGTCACTTAAGAACAATTACACTGGTCTGCAAAAAATGTCCTTAAAATAGAAATATCCGGAATATAAATCAAAATCCGTTCTATTCTATCACGTTAGGGTTTTTTAATGTTTCCACTAGGCACACCTGTATTTTTAACAAAAACCCCGGTATTAAATTTTTTTCTTTTAATTTACTGTGATAAAGAATTCCGCTATAGGTTGAAACCATGTCAAATCGACACAAAAAAATGTCATTTTCGGAAATGCCAACTCCGATTTGGATGATATTCACCACAAATGTTAGCCATTAAAGTTATTGTAAAAATTAATATTTTCAGACATCATCAATTTTATTTCATGTTATTTTTTATTTAAGAAAGAAATTCTAAAACATGTAAATATTGAATATTCAAAGAAAAATTTGGATGTACAAAAGAAAGGTTGAACTGACATCAGATATTTCGAGACCACCACAGTCTTCTCATCAGAACCCAGCTCAGACAGAAATCAAAAAGCTTAAAAGAGTTGAACATGATAAAGAAAAGCCAGTTAGTGAAGTTCCGAACCTTTACAAAAAAAAGTACATTAGTAGGTACGACTCGCCGCGAGGTGGCGATAAAAATCTATTGATTTGGCTTACTAAAGTAACTATTGTTCATTAGGACAGCGGTCTTACAAAAGAAATAAGCCACCCGGACAGTTACAAAGTACTTTCGGTAATACATTTATTTTTTGCACAATTTAGTTAATATTTATACGTAATTATGATTTGAACTGTAAAGTTTTTAGTGGAAATTTTTGGCCGGACGGAAGGTTGAACTTACACGTGAGGTTAAAGAGCTCTGATGAGAAGACCGAGTTATCTCAAACTTCCGTTCAGCCAACATTTTTCTTTGTCTCTTCTATTATTACACGCTTTAGAATTTCTTTCTAAAAATAAAAATAGTTTGATTTATACACCATTAATATTCGCAATTTTTACACAAATCAGGTAACTTGACTTTATTATGAAAAAAACTGTCATTTATCAATCGATTCTCGTGAAACATACCATAATTTATTTGAAGTATACGTAGCTACATTTGGTAAGCATTTTTAAATATATGAAAAATATTAAATTAAAAAAATATATATTTTTTGAGTTATGAATTTTTAGTCGATCTGTATGGTTTTTATCCAAAGTTATTTAATTAGTTTGGCTTAAGTTCATATTTAATTTAATCTTTCGATTATATTTTTATTTAAGAAAGAAATTCTAAAGCATGTGAATATTGAACATTCAAAGAAAAATTTGGATGTACGGAGGGTGGAACTGACAGCTGTTTCGTGACTACCAAGTCTACTCGTCAGAGTCCTTTACCTACACTACCACTGACAGTGGCAACAGCACTGTAGCGAAAATTCGACTAATTTTAGTACGCTCAATTAACAGACTGTCGCCATCTTGTGGTGAGTCGCACCTATTAATTAACTTTTTCTAAATGTTCGGAACCAGCGGAGAATATCGATGATATTCCACGCTGGTAAGACTGAAATGAAAAAGCTTAGAATAGTTGGACATTCTAAGAAAATACAGTTAGTTAAGTGACCAACTCCGAAACATTTAAACATATAAAAAAATAAAGTTAAAATATCTTAAATATGGCTAAAATTTAAATTAATTTTTAACAAAATTTGACGAGTTTTTCTCAAACTATAATAAAATCGGTGGAGCAGCCTCTTCAAAACCCAATTTTTGCAAAAATCAAGTAATTTCACTTTATTGTAAATAAAATCAATATTTATCCCTCGATTTTTATGAAATAAAACTTTTTGATTTGTAGTATATCTGACTTTATGATCAGTTAATAAAAATGGTAAGTCTTTGCCATTTTCGACTATTAATAAATTTTAAAAAATAAAAATTTCCAATTTCTGAGTAAATCCGAAACCGTTAAGCATATAAAAAATAACATTGAGGCCCAAATTCACAGTCATTAATTAACTAATGACAATAGTTTAGCCAATGATATTTTATTCACACTTCTTTGTTTACCATTAGTTAAACCGTCAAACGCCATTGGTTAACAACTAGGTAGATGCTTTGGAACATGGTGCAATAAGTATACAGGTGGCAGCATAACGTCAGCTGATTATATTTTGTTCTGGTAGTTTAGTACATAAGTAACGTCTAGCACGTGTAGTTTCTTGTTGTATTTATTGAACCTGCATACTTATTGCGCCATATTTTGGAAATTATTACGTTCATATAGTATACTTTTAGGAGCGACAAAAAACATTTGCTCCATTAGCTTTGTGTGCTTAAAAATGTTTAAATTGCCGCCGTAAGATGTGTAATATTCTTTATTTCTTTATTTTTGCTTGTTTATTTATATTTGATAGGGTTACCATTCTTTACCCATATTAAAAATTTTAGTTAAATAATACACTGTAAATATGAAGTTTTAGTTAAACAATAGTTATCATTTTAGTTTACTAATAATTAACTAATGACTGTAAATTTGGGCCTGAAACGGCTTAAAGGTAATTTTATTTGAAGTTTATGAGTGATTCTTAAAATTTCGACTGTTTTTGTAGTTAGGGAAAAGTAACACATCAAATATAATATTGTGGTCATCAAAGGTCATGACAAAAGTTTCATTTTGTTACATAGTGTTATGATTAAGTATTTCCTTAAAACAAAATATGTGTGCTAAAATATTTCTTTAGCTTTTAACTTTTCATAATTACCTTAAATTAATGATCGTTTTAACCTTATAAAAAAATCAAACAACTAAACGAACCAAGAAGCATCGACAGCGCTTCGTGGTAATTTAAACTTAAAATAATTATATTTGCAAGATATGCACAGTAGCTCGGCTGATGACGATGAACGCGAAAAAGAAAAGGTAATGAAGTTATCAACTACTTTGTGATAAATGACGTTAAGTATACAAAAAAAAAAGTAATAATAATGAAGTAGATGATGGTTCATTCACGAGTCAGTTTGTGGTACAAATTATGTCTCAAATAACAAACGCATCAAAAATTAAATGCTGAACGATCGATTGTGTTCTCGTTTTGGCGCTGAATGCGTGCTGTTAATGAAATAATATATTTTAAAACAATTTTTTCTTCTATCTTGTGCATTTTAAAGGTTTCTTTCCCCTTGAATGATGTCGTTTTTGTTTCGTTTGTTGGCATTTTAAGCAAATTTAACATTTCCGGCCAAAAAGTTTATAAATATTAATGAATGGAAATGTGATTTTGGTTTTTTTTACAGAGTAAAGATTTTTACTAAAATGCTTATTTGAAATTGAAAGCTCAAAGTGAGCAATATAAAATATGTTTTAATAACAAAAGGTTATACTATTTGCTGTATTTGGACGGACTAATACTATTGTTAAAATTTTTAATTGTAGCGGAATTTTTATCACAAAATCTTATCATAAGATGATGATGACCTTACATTTCATGAAGAATGGGTGGCAGTGTGATTTTGTGATTTGTTGTTATCAGATAGAATCTAACATGTGATGGTGACCGCTATAAAGTTCATTATATATTATATGTATTTTTCTTCCTTTTTTTAATAAATCACATTTATGTGGGAAAGACGAGTAGAAAGAATAGTTATTAAAGCCAGCCAAAGATTGGGGTCTATTTTTTTTTTGCAATCGACGGATTTAGATGATGATATAAAGAACTTTCGAAATCTTGTTATGTAGCATTTCTATGCGTGTAGAGCAGCCGCAGGCGATATGTAGCCGTGAGCCACGACATTTTCGGATTTTCGGCTATTTTTAAATTTTACATGTACACAGCCGACAATTCACATGTAAACAACACAAACAATCAAAATAAACAACAACAAGAGCACAACAGTCATTTTAATATTGCGATGTCCTAGGCGGTAGTCAATTGTCCGACTCTGCATTACTTTCCAACTAACTTAAAGTTAACTTTATTTAAGTCAAATGGTAGTTAGTGTACAAAAAGATGATGCTGCGGTTCGAACTATGCATCACACGTTTTGTAGTCAACGTGCTGACCACCCAGCTAAGGTACCATTTAAAATAATGACAGCAATAAGTTTATATAGACTCGAAATGAGTTTCAAAGTAGCTGAGAGAGTAAAATTGTTAGCTCTCACCAAATCCCATTATGCACTCAACTTAAGAATTGATTTTGGGTCAGTTCTGAGTTACATTGTAGTTAGCTTTTAGTTAGTCTAAAATAGTTAACTATAAGTTGATTATTTTTGTAGTCGACTACAGATTTGCTTATAGTGTATCAACAATCCAATTAAACACCAACACACTTAAGCAAGAAATTTTTTCTCACTTATTTAGTTTCTCTTTGCCTGGCTCTGGTGTAGAGTGTATTTTTTTCATGTTTAACCCTTAAATGCCTGAAATTGAAATACGAATTGTGATGTTATAATAAATTTGGTGGTGATGTCGATCTCATAAGCTAACCCAAAGAACTCATTTGTATAAACTGCAGTCTGAAATATTATCCGATTAATATCAGAATAGTCTGCACATTATCCGAAGGCAATTTAATTTCCTTTAAGGCATTTAACAGCGTAGTCTGCACATTTTCTAATCTACGTCTTACAACTTTTAGCAGTCACTTCTCCACATTGTCTGATTTTAGTTTTCGTTACAATTCTCATTTATCTCTTGAGTTTATACCCACAAGTATTTGAGTTTTTAAACTTATAAAATATGGGTAAATGCTTTCTGATGAGCTGCCATAAGCAGCACAACAATGCATGGAGAATTTTAAACGACATTTCTGATAAATTCCTAATTTTAGCTCCGACTTTTCTCTGATATTAATACGCCAGGACGTAAAACGTATCAGATAAATCGGAAAATTTTCTGATGTTTTGTCAGACATTTTTCCGACATTTATAAGATATGTCGAAAATTCCTTTAGAATTTCCCTTGGAAAATTGTCGGAATTCGTACAGAATTCTAATAGTTTTTAGAATTTCCTCAGATAAAGAGATGCGGTTTCTTGTCAAGCACTCATATGATTTTCGGTACGTTTTCTGACCGACATCGGATACAAACTCGGCATCTTGTGCCGACTTTCTGACCGACTTCGGACCGAAATCGGCAAAAATTGTTTGCTGGGTATGTATGTATGGATGTATGTATGTATGTATGTATGTATGTATGTATGTATGTATGTATGTATGTATGTATGTATGTATGTATGTATGTATGTATGTATGTATGTATGTATGTATGTATGTATGTATGTATGTATGTATGTATGTATGTATGTATGTATGTATGTATGTATGTATGTATGTATGTATGTATGTATGTATGTATGTATGTATGTATGTATGTATGTATGTATGTATGTATGTATGTATGTATGTATGTATGTATGTATGTATGTATGTATGTATGTATGTATGTATGTATGTATGTATGTATGTATGTATGTATGTATGTATGTATGTATGTATGTATGTATGTATGTATGTATGTATGTATGTATGTATGTATGTATGTATGTATGTATGTATGTATGTATGTATGTATGTATGTATGTATGTATGTATGTATGTATGTATGTATGTATGTATGTATGTATGTATGTATGTATGTATGTATGTATGTATGTATGTATGTATGTATGTATGTATGTATGTATGTATGTATGTATGTATGTATGTATGTATGTATGTATGTATGTATGTATGTATGTATGTATGTATGTATGTATGTATGTATGTATGTATGTATGTATGTATGTATGTTTTTTTTTTTTTTTTTATTTGTGGGATGAAAATCATCGAAAGACTCTGGCAGTGGTGGTGTTTGCCAGAAGTGCGAGATTTTAACACGCTAAAAACACCCCTTCACACTGACCCAAATGCTCCCCGTGGTACTACCGCAAGGCTATACGTCTCGGGGTGGGAAAGGTCCTAGACCCTAAATCTAAACTACATGGATTCTTCTGCGAATCTCTTCTAACCTACGAAGTTCCAACAGAACCAATTTTATAAAATTACATACATACGTCCAGTTATACAAAGATTCCAACATGATTGGAACGATGTTGTCCGGCCTAATACTACGCCCTAAGACTACTTCTAAATACGCTCTACCACTATCAAATCGTGGACAGATGAAGAACACATGTTCGGCATCTTCCACGACATTGCCACCACAACTCGGACAAAACGGAACACTGTCATGTCCGAAACGGTACAAGTACGACCTAAAACAACCATGTCCAGTCAAAAACTGTGTAATGTAGAAGTTCAAGTCGCCGTGTCTTCTTGATAACCATACCCTAATGTCAGGTATCAGTAAGTAAGTCCATCTTCCCTTGTCAGTCGCTGTCCATCGTTCTTGCCACTTCCGTAGACACATATCAGTCACACCATTCGTACTGTCCGAAACGGCTTCTAGCTCGATGGGTATCATGCCGGCAATGACAAAGGCGGCCTCGTCCGATACAGTTCGGAATGCGCTACAAACTCGCAGGGCGGCCAGCCTATACACAGGGGATATCAGATTCACATATGTAGAGTATTTCAGTGAGCCTGACCATATAGGGGATGCATATAAGATAATGCTTCTTACTACACTGGTTAGCAATCTCCTCTGCAGATATTTTGGACCTCTTGTATTCGGCATGATCCGGCATAGCGCTGAGCAGGTTTTTGATGCCTTAGAACCTATATACTTCAAGTGCTCATGAAAAGACAGACGAGTGTCAATCATGACTCCAAGGTATTTTAAACATTCCTTGGATTCTATGCTACACGTGCCAATATTTAGCCTAATGGTTTCCCTATTTTTCCGAGTACTAATCAGAATCGCTTCTGTTTTATGGTCAGCTAGAGCTAGACCCATTGATCTCAACCAAGACCTTACGATCTGAATACTGGCGTTTGCAATGGTTTCCGCCTCTAGTAACTCTTTTGCTTCACATACTAACGCTATGTCGTCTGCGAATCCAACTATCTTTACCTTCTCCGGCAGGTTTAACCTTAATACTCCATCGTACATGACGTTCCACAGTAGTGGACCAAGTACTGATCCTTGAGGCACCCCACCAATGATCTTTCGTCTTCTAGTACCCTTATCAGTATCATAAACTAGCTCTCTATTTCGGAAATAGTCCTGTATAATTGCCAGTAGATATCCTGGGATGTCTAAACTGGCTAAGGCATCAACAATATGCTCCCAGTTTGCCGTGTTGAAGGCATTCTTTACGTCTAGCGTTACAACTACACAATACTCTTTTGCTCCATTTCTCCACCTCTGCACACTTTTCATGAATTCTTATTTTAAATAATTTTGTTTAATATTAGTATCTAGTGTTTTTTAGCAAACTTGGTACCAAATAAAAGGGAAGGGTCTGTAGAATTTTATAAAAATATTTACTTCAGTTCCCCTGAACAAAAAAAAATTTTTTTTAAATGTCCCTTTAAAAATATATCCTTCCATATCCTTAAAAGTTTTCATGAAAAAATTAAATGTTGAAGCCTTAAATTAACTCTATAATGCTAGGAACACAACTGGAACGAACGACGAATTTCGCCCAACACGACGAACTCGTCGATAAAAATCCGCTGTGTAAATTCGTCGTGTAGAGCACAATAGCGACGAAAACGTAACAGCTGTTATAATTGATAAAGCTGTTTACTGTTTGTGCATAGTGTGACCATATTAAAAAATAGTACATATTTGAAAAATTAAACATTATTAAAAACACTACTAACACCAATTTTTATAGTTAATTATTATCGAGTGTTGTGTTTTTCTTCCGACGGGGTTTTTTTGAATTTGGAACGATTTTCCGTCATCCCACGTCAAATTTGGTTTGTAAATAGACCGGTTTCGGCTATGTGCCATCTTCAGTGTTCTATTGAATATTCAATAGAACACTGAAGATGGCACATAGCCGAAACCGGTCTGTTTACAAACCAAATTTGACGTGGGATGACGGAAAATCGTTCCAAATTAATTATTATCCATATTTATTTCAAATGCTTTAAAATAAAAATAAAACAATAATTAAAGGAAAAAGTAAAGTTTTTTTACTAAAACACTTGAAAACTAAAACCAAACATGGTCACTTGGTACCGATTTATTCGTCGTTCGCCGGCGTAAGAAATAGAAACAAATCTATTCAGAGTTCGCCGCGTATGGCGAATTTCGTCCGACGCCGTTATTGTGTGTATTTTCATATGCACAAATATGTTTAATTTTTGGCGACGAATATTCGAGGCCAAAAATTCGTCGTTCGTCCCAGTTGTATTCCTAGCATAAGACTTCGAAATTTTGTGATTTTATCTGTGACTGTTTTTTTTTCGCGGCACAAAATCAATTTCTATAAAAATTGCATATAGAAAATTAATTTATAAAAAACAACCAACCATTCATTTTGAGCCGAGAGCTATAAAAGCGTAAAATGTGTGTGCATCTTAGAGTTTATTTTAAGTTAACATATATTTTTTTATACTTTGCAAAACAATCAAATACAGGTTTTGAAGGAAATATTTGACAAATTGTTTCCAAGGACATCTTTTGAATTTTTGTTCAGTTGATCTACAACTATTCTTCCATATCCTTGGCACAAAAATCACTATATATCAATTAATCTAGAGACTAAACATATTTACCAAAAATAAATAAATAAAAATAAGATTACGAAGCCTGTTGAGCGGTGGTTAGAAGAAATTTTATTTTTATTTTAATTTTTGCAAAAATCGCAGCTAATTTTGTTGTATTATTTTCATTAAAAATTTTATTGTAACGCTTATTTCTATCACACTAATTATGGAAACACGTTCCTAATTGATACCATTTGCTAGATAATTCTGTGTAAAATAAAAATGCTTTTGTTTGTTAGAGCGTGAAAAGTACTGATTTTCCATAGAATTGTTATTTTTGTTGATGACCGTTTGTAGACGGTCTTAGTTCTTTAAGGGTTAAGAAATATTTTATTTTTAGTAAATTTGAATAAATAATTTATTTCTTTCTTTTATCTATTTCCTTATTTTATTTTTATCATTCTTTTTACATAATATTTAGTCAAATTTTTGATTTTTAATAATTTATATGTTAATTTTTTTTTATACGGTTATTGTTTCAAACCAGATAGAGATTTATTTTTATTGATTTAGTTTTCGCTATTTTCTGGTGTTTATTTAAATAGGAAATAGTTTAAATATTTTTAACGAAATTATGGGCTTGTCTTAAAATTATGAATACTTAATGGTGTAAGTTTTTTTAGCCAATAAAATTTACATTAAGATATGGGACAATTGAGATGTTAAACGGTTGAATAAATCTTTCAAAAATGTCTGGAAGGTGTGACAATGTAAAAAAACTACAATCAAAATTTATTTATTTTTAGATATAGAATAATTAAATATATTTTTAATAAAAGCTATTAAATCAGGCTAGTATTCGTGAATTCAAATTGAAGCGATACAAAAAATTTAATTTTCATCCATTTCCGATGTTTGCTTGCTTTCCAAGGAAGGTTTTCTAGAAAGCTTTAACGAAAGCGAAAAAAAGACCCATACGACGAAGAGTTGGAGCGTTATAAGGTTCTACAAAAATATTTCTCGTGGTGTTTTACATAAAAGTATTGAGCACATCTTATAAATTAAATGTAAGGCTTACAAGATTTCCTATGCCGAGTCAGTATAACTAAGTTCCAAAGAGGGGAGAAATTTAAGTCCCCCCAAAAAAGAATACTAGATGTAAACTTTCAAAATGCCGATACTGGAATATATTTTAGGTGCCTTCTACCAGAATAAGTCGTTAAAACTTTGTAATTAAAAAAAATGATTTTGTTGTACAGTGTAATCAGCTGTCACCTGGTTAAATATGCCTTGGTTTTATGTGTAAATTAACTTTTTTAAGTGTGGAAAAAAATTATAATTGTTACAGCGTGTCTTACACGAGCAAAAGTGGATTAATCTTAATCGTAAAACTTTATTTAGCTGTGGAATAAACTGCAAACTCCAACAACTTTTCAAACACGCATGAAGTGTAAGGTAAAAAAAAAAGTTCAAGTAAAATATCTTATCTAAAACGTAGATTTAAACCAGATAAAATTGGTTACGTACAATGCGAAATAACTTAAAAAAGCATATAATAATATTTATTTATAAAACACTTAATTTTATCGAAATATTATGAAAATTATTTTGATTGTTTTATATTCACATCTTCTAAACTTGTTTCTTTTTTGATAATAGTTAGCATTTTCTAGATATTAAATACATAATAGACAAAAAATCAGGTTCACCTCGAAAGTAATCAATTTAAAGAAGATTCATATGAAATATAAAAAAAAATTAACAAAAAATTAAAAATAGCAGAAGAATAATAACATAAATAGACATAAATAAAGTAAATATATTACTTGTTAATAATTGATTTATTATGCATCTACTATCGACTAAAAAATAGTTGCTACAGAAAGGAGTGCTGAATAAACAAACAATAAAAGTATTTAAATTTAAAAACTATTAAAGTCGGCCTTACGATCTCCAATCGATCGTTTATTAAATATTTGTATATTTATGTAAGTCTTGTTGTAAAACTACAGCTGGCACTTTTATTAATTACTAGCTATGGGAGGTGCCACACCCCCTAAAAATTTTCAAGAAAAATGTAAGCTATGACATTTCCGTAGGTGCAGAGAATATATTCACAAAATTTTATCGCGATCAGATTAGTAGTTTGACCGCACATAGAATACAAACAAAAAAATATTAATTTTTATATATTGGCTGTGATCAAAATTGAAGCATTATCTGCTTTATTGCACAAATACGATGTCCTTTCTAAGTCCGCTATAAATCCCATTTCATAGAAAGTTTTAGATAACAAATTAGATCTTCGCATTGTTTTTGGTGCTGTTTGAAAGTTAAAAAAAAATAAAGATCTCAATTGGAAATAAATATACTTTTTGTTCCGTTTATTTTGTGTCACCCAACTAAAAGTTTCTTTACGTGTCTGTTCTCTAAAATCGTCTTTTGTTTAACTTGATCAAATGTTTATCTAATTAATTGTCTTGTCTAAACTTGTACAACATTTAATATACATTTTAAAGATCATTAGATGATATAGACGAATTTTTATTCAGCACTCTAAGCAATAGCATTATCTATGATTTCTTCTATAAAACTGCATCTTCGCTGATCTTAAAGTTTAAAGAGTAGTTAAAAATGAACTCAAACATTTCTATTGTGATTTGTGGGTAAAAAAACCACAACTCCGGTTACCAAAAAAAAAAACCAATTCAATTCATTCATTAATTTTACAAAAATCATGCTGCTAGAGGAGTGTATAGTATATTCGACTTCTATTTATAAATCTATTAATTTCCAAACAATTCAAATAACCATAACGATCACCAGCACTTTAATGAATTGTGGCATTAAAATATATTTCTCAATTAAATTAATTAATTAGCTCAAAACTTAAGATTTGTTTTGTTTTGGGGTTTTTTAATTTATTTCTTCTTTTAAAGAAGTTTTTAAAAAGAAAGTAAAATTGTGTTTGATTTATATTGAATTTATAATAAATTAAACAAAAATTATCACTTTAAATGTTAAGTTAAAAATTGCAAACAAAAATTAATTAAAGCGGCTTCAAGGCCAGGCTATGCAAAAGCATTTACGCATCGAAGCCGCTTTTCGATATACGGAGAGAGAAAAAAGTTTCAAGCCCGGCCAAAGGCCGGCTACGCATACAATATTTAGTAATAAAAGTTTAATTTCTTAAAATATTTAATTAATTTTCAAATACTTTAAGCATTGTTGACGCTGTTTTCAAATTTTTGTTGATGTTTAAAAAGGCAATAACGTCAATTGACTTTATTGCCATTGGTTTTATTACCTGTCAGCGATTACAGAAGTAAGAAGTGAATATGAAAAATAAGTTAGGCAGAAAATCGTTAGTAAGCAGCACAGTTTTAGGAAATGCCATGGAGAAGAAAATTCTGGAGCCTGGACCAAAGGCTGGCTATGCAGAAAATCAATAGCAACTAGCGCCATTTTTTGGAAATACCATATGGAAATATTTTAAAGTCCATGGACATTATAACACCTTCAAAAATGTCCACGAACGTTATGACATGATAGAAAAATTCGTCTACGAAATGATGACCCCTTTTCATCAGAATTGTGACATCAATGTTGTGACAAATGTCTGCAATAAGGCGAAAACTGACACCATTATAAGTTTCATCTATGCTATGACTGCAAAAGCCTTCAATTGTATGCCACATTCTGTATATTATTAGCAAGAAAAACAGGTACGAAGAAAAAACTAAAACTAACTATGGCCGATCTCACACCATTGACGTGGTAAAGGAGTTGACTTATAAATATGTAATAGTTGAGAAGACTGACTTCAGAACCAACATTCCAAAAGTTTAATAAAACTTAAAATTAAAATAGAAATATTTGTACGTAATTATTATTCGAACTGAAATAGGTTTAAGTCGGAAGTTATTATTATTCGGCTAACATGCTTAAACATGTACAACAACAATAGCTTGATTGATCGTAGGCGGAGCTTACGCACAAGCAAAACCAAAAATAATATAAGAGTTGGAAAATGTTAAGAAATAATCAGAAGGAATGTTAAGAAATAATCACCATATTAATAATAAATTAAGTAAAGTGCGACTTTGGCTCGCACACGAAGGGTTCCGTACGAATACACATATGTATATCCTTTTTTGTTTTTGCCCCGTTTGTCATTTTGACAGTTTTTTCGTTGTGCTTTCTTGTTTAATTTTAGTTTTTTATTTTTTAAAGTATTTTTCGTTGTTTTTTTTTTTTTGGTTTTTTTATTTTGGCGCTTTTCGTGATTTTTTTTTAATTTTTTTCTGGCGATTTTTCGTTTTTTGCAATTTTTTTTTTTGCCGATTTGTTTAGTTTTGGCGATTTTTTGGTTATGGCATTTATTTAACATTTTCACTTTCTGACGATATTTTTAGTTTTAGCGATTTATTGTAGTTGTGGCGATTTTTTCAGTTTTGGCGCTTTTTTCGTTTTTGAGAATTTTTTTCGGTTTTTTGTGGTTTTTTAGTTTTAGCGATTTTTTTTTTGTTTTGCCACTTTTTTCGTTTTGGCGACTTTTTTTTTGTTTTTGGCGTTTTTTTTTTAGTTTTGGCGCTTTTTTGGTTTTTTTCATTTTTTGTGCGATTTTTTCATTTTTTGATGATTTATTTAGTTTTAGTGATTTTTCGTTTTGAAGACTTTTTCGATTTTTGACGTTTTTTTAGCTTTTTTGGCGATCTTTTTAATTTTGGTGATATATTGCGTTTTATCGATTTTTTTAATTTTTGGCGCTTTTTTCCTTTAAGCGCTTTTTTCATTTTAGTGTTTTTTCGTTTTGAAATTTTTTAATTTTGGATTTTTTTTAGTTTTAGCGTGTTTTAAAATTTCAAGATTTTACATCTTACGGTTTCCAAGATACAGCATATTGTCTCAATTACATAGTCAAAATTACAATAACTAATAGAATACCCTTTAATTTTTATTGTTTTAAATATCGGTGTTAAATGGTGTAGTCTATTCTACAGACTACACCAATTAACACGAACTTTGAAAATTTAAAGTGTCTATATATAAGTGTCTGCATATTACATTAGTATTTCAACATTTTTCGTTGCTCGCCTTAGAACGCCCTTTAATTGTTAGCTGTCATATCTTTATTGTTGTAGCGGTCAAAGTTTTACATATTCTGTGAAAATTTCAGATCCGTAGCTCTTACGGTTCCCGAGAAAACATTACATTAGTATTTCAACATTTTTCGTTGCTCGCTTTAGAACACCCTTTAATTTTTAACTGTCATATATTTGTTGTTGTAGTGGAAAAAGCTCTACATATCCTGTGAAAATTTCAGGTCCGTAGCTCTTACGGTTCCCGAGAAAACAGCCTGTGACAGGCAGACGGACGGACAGCGTAGCGATAACAATAGGGTTCCTTTACACTTTTGGTGTATCGGAACCCTAAAAACGAATATATTTGTTCAATTCACAAGCTCAGTCGTATGTCTTATCGTTTAAAAAAAAGACGACACTTGTTTATGTGCTTGTGAACAGACAACTTTGTTGTATCGTTATTTTGTCGTATCTTAAATGTCAATTTAATTATTGCCAAGGCAAGGCGAATTAATACCAGGTGGCCTCGAGAGATCAGGTGACTAAGAAAATGTTTCTATATTTGAACTATCAACAGTGTTAATATATCAGCTTTTTGACATTCCAAATATAAATTCGCCGTGCATAATTTATATTTGGACTATCAAAAAAGCCGATAAATTAACACAGTTGGCAGTTCAAATATGGTAAATAATTCGTAGTCACCTGATCTCTCGAGGTCACCTGTTATTAATTCCACTCTTAAAAATAATATGAATTTATGTACATTAATTCAATTATTGAACTTAAGCCGAATAATAATAATAATAATAATAATAATAACTTCCGAATTAAAATAGAAAGAAAACTGATATAATCGTTCCATTAATGTCAAAATTGTCATCAGAGTTGATGTGAAGGTTATATGGCAGTGATGACAAGTGGCATGGGTCAAAAACGAAGACACTTGTTATAGTATTAACGTCAGATTATATCAGAGATATGATGATTTTTCTATCATATGTATATAAAATGGTTTTTGAGATTTTATTTATTGTTTGGCAGGTCTCCGAAACAGAATCCGAACTTTCGTTCTGTCGTATTTATTTTGTTAATAATATCTAATTAATTATATGTTAAATTGTTATTTATTTGATCGTTTTACTGATGCAGTAAATAATATCATTTTAATTACGAGTATATCGAACAATGGAAAAACCTAGAAAGCTTGTTGTTTAGTCTCAAAGTGACTGAGGATGTTCGTTCATCTGTCAGCTAAATTAATTAATGAATTGATTTAATTAAACGCCGTTTCAAAAGCAAATAAACAGTAATTACATTACAGTAAATATTTGATTAAATTACAATTTAAAAAAGTAATAAACCTGAATATGATAAAACGTCAAATTTAATTCCAAAAAATTGTATATCGGAATCTTATTTAATTTTAGCATATTTAATTAATGCGCGTTAATGCGCATATTAATGCGCATATTTTTATGGATTTACTTACTGCAATTGCTTCCAAAAACATTGATTTATCTTTAAAAAAACTTATACATTTCTTATACAAGCTTTAATTTCTAACATTTCTTTTACAAGCTTTAATTTAGCTGCTAGAAAGACGGCGAAAGGAATAAAATACAAAGCTAAAACTTATTGTTTGCAAATGAGGGCTTATGACACGTGGAGTGCATTTACACACATCAAGTTTTCTTACTCTATTCTGTATTTAGCGGTGAGAAAGACAAAGCACGGCACGCAAATTTTGTTTATTTCTATCGCATCTTTCGAATATAAAATTCGGCCTTACTTAAGAAAGAGTGCATTTATTCAACAATTTTTCTTTGGGAAATTCTAAATTATGTACATATCGCTCCTTTATTGCAACGTAGTCATATCCCAAAAAAAATTAAACTTGGCAAATAGCTGTTATCTTTAAAATTGTTAGCAAGTATATGGATAGTGTTAGGGTTTTAGTGGCTATATCTTCGGTTTAGATTAAGATATATTTCTAAAAGTTTTTTAACATATAAAAAAGGTTTTAATGAAAACTTTTTCTTAAGTAACTTGAAAATTTTGGTTTTTTGATATATGACTACGTTGCAATAAAGGAGCGATATGTATGTTAAAGGTGAAATTAAAATATATACAATTTGTATGCGTTGCTCAGACTTTCTCACAGTTGAATTCAGAATCGTTGCTGAGTATGAATGCATTATTTGAGAATGTATACACTATAGTGTATACGGGTAGAAGAAGGGTTAATACAGTGGATCCATAAAGAGTATAACACACATAATTT
Organism: Panzeria rudis; assembly: GCA_956483635.1. NCBI lineage: Eukaryota > Metazoa > Arthropoda > Insecta > Diptera > Tachinidae > Panzeria > Panzeria rudis. The sequence continues at coordinate 172,767,134 of OY101448.1, forward strand.
AAAAAAAAAATTTTTCGAATTAGTTTTTTTTGCAAAAATTTGTTTTACACGAATAAAAATTGCACTAAAAATTTGTTTTATGTAAATTTATAACAAGAATCTAGAATCTAAAATTTTTACGAAAAAAAGTAAATTTTTCACGAAGTGACGGGTTATGTTATTTCCATTCCACCAATTTAAATTCGAAAATTTTTGCAAAAGTACAAAACTATCGTTTTTGTGGTACTTTAGCATACTGATTTTAAATCGTGAAAACAAGAGCTAACTTCGTAAAACTGCTAGCACCATTGAAATCAGTGTACTCGAATTATCTTTACCAATATGGTGCCCCGCTTGTTACATTTTGAGACTAGCATAGTGTAGTTTATAATGATATTTTTTTTTAAGCGCTACGAAGGGGGAATGAGATTTAAAAACAGCGAAAATACCTTTACATAATATATATGTGAACAGCACCTACACGGAAAAAAATAAATTTCATTTTTTGTAAAGGAATTCAATGAAATAGTAAATATTTTGTCTGGGAACGGACCTACAAAGAAATTTGTAAATATAGACAAAAATATCTCAACAATTTCATTCAAAAAAATCGTATTTTTTTTTCCAGTGAACAAATTGTTTAAATCTATAAAACAATTTGTCTAAAAATATTTACAAATAGTTAACAAAACAATTTACTAAAGCAAACAAAAAGATTTATTGGATTTTCTTAAAAATATCAAACAATATTTTTGTCTGAATTTATAAACCAATTAGTCTAAAAATACTAACGAATATTAAACAAAATAGCTTACTTAATCAAACCAAAATTATTTACTGCTTTTTTTGGTAATATCAAACAAAATTTTTGTCTGGGTCATCATCATCATCCATTAAGCATTTATGAAATTTCACTTTGTTAAATATGTTCAAGTCTGAATGTTAATCTAAATACTCTAAAAAAAATGAATGAGAATTAAGGCACATTAACGAATTGATTCACTCAAAAATCTTCAGTAAACAAACTTGGTACAATCGCATTCCTTTTGCTATCATTGTTGTTGTTGTTATTTGTGTGTATGTCGTCATCGGGGCTATTTTTTACGACACAGTTTTTCTTGTTGTTTTTGGTGTTGGCGTCCTAAATAAAAGTCAAACAAACAATTCATTGATTGTGTAAAGAACTGAAAATGAAATGTATTTTTAGACAAACGTTTGATTGAAAATTTGTTGGTGACAATTTTTTCTGTGTAGTACATGGAGTATTAGGGGGCGTCGATTTTTTAAAATATCCTTTTTCACATATTATATAGTTCTTTAATGAAATTGTTAATTTGGCCCTTCAAGCTCCTAGGAGACCCCTAGACAGGTCAAACGTATAGCCAACCCCCGTTAGTTTTCTAGTTTGAAAACTTTTTCTAAACATACCTATCGCCCATCTCCATTCCTTAAGGGGGCTTCCATACATAAAAATTTCTCCACATTGAAGTAGCTATTTACCAAGCAAACCAATATAATTGCCAGTTTTTGTAAATATAATTGTGAATATCTAATCAAAACACAACTTTTTGACATCCCTCATTTTTAAAAAAAGAAATTTTAAAAAATCGCCACTCCCTAATGGAGTATTATTAGATTTCTTTGTATAATTAAGAACACCAAAATCTATATATGAGACAGCGCATAGAGAAAGGGCCCTAAGGGTAAAAAAATCAATTTTCACTTTTTTTTTTGATGTGGACAACATCTGAGCATCGAATGAGACCGATCCCATGCCCCAAAAGTGTTCCCTCCCAGAGATATGCGCGTTTTATGAAATTGATAAAGCGAAAAAGTAAATCTACTCCTTCGAATTCGTCCACCATTTCATCCTAAAACAGTCAGTAAGAAAGTTATTAGTTTTAAATTATTTTCGCGAATAACATAATAAGGTTATGTGAAAAAATTTTCGTACTAACAGAGTGATATTCACGATTTAAAAGAATTATAAATGAGTATTTATTATAATACACAATTAATAATTTCAGAAAATAAACCTGGATTCGAAAAAACGGGAGCAAAATTGATATCGAACTCATGGAAACAGCGCGCTAGGTAGAAAACAGTAAAAACCAACTACACAAAACAAGAGGTAGGGACGACCTACGCGCGTTTTCAAGGTTGACCAACACGTTTCTGACGTCATGAGATGTGTCGCTTTCAAATGAGACCAATACCAACACGCTCAGTGATGGTACACCAAAGATACACGTATTTAAATCTTTAAAACGGCTCTCCTGTACAAAACCGGTTTTTTACCTTTAGGTCCCTTTCTATTTTGCGCGTCACATATAGCGTTTAAATGCAAAGGTATTATTAGTTTTTTTTAGATATCGTAAATCCAAATCTCTCCGAATGCAAAAACAGGAAGTTTATTTTTCTCCACTGATCGATCACTGGATTGTTAGAAAAATGAGGAAAAGTCCAATAACACAACGCAACAATTATGAACTTTTTTAATGCTTCAGAAATAAAAATAAATAATTCCTATATATTTCAATCACCATAAAAATGTTCGATTACCTCTAGTTTTAAAGATATACTGACTTATATTTTCATACATTTTCAAAAAAAGAAAAAACTTAAACATTTCTTTTTCATATTATTTATTTTTAATCAATTAGAGAACAATAAATTCTCCGCCATTTATATCGGTAGTTCTTATTTTCTGCTTTTTTTTGTGGACTTTTAAATCTATAAAATTTGGTTTCTAATATGTATTATAAGTATGTAAGTATGTATATTATTAAAAATGTTTAAGTATTTACACACACACACAAAAAAATACAATTACAAATTACAACATGCACTACAAATAATGAAAATAATTAAATACTTTAATTTAATATAAAATTAAAATCATAATAAATGCTTAATACAAACAAAAAGAAATATAACTAAAAACTGCAAAAATATGATGTATTGCGAAAAATATATAGTTTACATTAAGAAGGGTATTCACAGCAAACAAATTTATGGCAATTTTTATAAGTTGCTATGGTAGTTTATATGCTTCTACAATTGAATACCCTTAACACGTATGTGATTTTAATTTAATTAATTTTATTCTTACATTTTTGTGATGAAAAAAAATATTCGATGCAAATGAATAAAGATTTCTTTTGAGATTATTTATTTAAAATTATAGATGTGCGATTGATTAATCGATTATACAAATTTGCTGATTATTTCAAATTTATGATTAATTCATTTTCTGATTAATCAAAGAATTTGATTATTCAAATTCGTGATTAATCGATTAGTTCTTGGTGGGGTGGTTTCACTGCATAATTCGAACCGAAACACTATGATTTGGAATTGTAATTTAAATAGCGTAAAAGTTCAAACATTTTCCTTTTCGAATCAAACTACAGAGAGGTTACTCTATAATTCGATTCGAAAAGAAAATTCTTTAATTTTGTATCTTATTCATATTGCAATTCGAAAGCATTTACTTTTGATTCGAAATACAGAGTAATATAACACCCCAGATTAATTCCCTTCATTTTGATTATTCATAATAATGATTAATTGATTAATCGGAATTTTAAAAATTTAAATTTTAAATAATTTGAGTTATTACTTTCTGTTTTTTTTACTCTTTTGAATAAAATTATTCTAAATTGAATTGAAAAACATTTGAATAATTTGAGTTATTACTTTTTTCTTTTTTGAATAAAATTATTCCAGCTTAAATAATCAGAATTCAAAATATTTGATTAATAAGTATTTTGGTTATTTAGAACCCTTGATTAATCGGTTATTTGCTTAATCGCCAGATTTGTTTAATCGATTAATCATACATCTCTTGTACAGCAAACACGAATATCGATTTAGCTATTTGTTTTCGTTTTTATTACATTTTACATAAATCTTATTAAATTAAAGAATATTATTGTTTTTCTATGAAAATAAAGTCTTTTTTTTTTTTGTAAAGTTGATTTGGGAATGTACTTATAATTGAATATTTGGATTTATAGATAAATAACTAAGGACTTAATTCGGCTTTCTTTTAACCCTGGTAACAACAGTCTTTTTAAATGTTTTGACTGGTAAACATTTAGCATACTTTAAGGGTTTTTTTATTGTTTAAATAAAATATCGCATTCCCTTATTATTTATTTTAAGTTTTCACTTATTTACAATTTAAATAGAATTTAAATAGAGAAAAATCACTAGATTCGTTGTGTTATCTTATGTTGTTTTTATGAAGATCACAATTCCGTAGAATATTCTTGAGGATTCATGGAAAATTTGCGCCAACAGATATGATCACCATTGATATCGGTCGCCGAGGGTGTGGGTTTCGAAATATTTCGATTGTTTTCCATTTTGCTAGAACTTGAAGAACGTTTTACGTAATTGTTGGTATTGCCATGCGATCCACTGGATCTGGCCATGGGATTGCGGGTGGGAGCATATGATATTGATTCATTGGAGGGTGTAATTTCAATGCGTGTAGCATGTTGACCCTCTTCCGAGGATAAACGTCTAATGTAGACAATTTCTCGATGTTTGGTGGTTTCTGGTATTGCGTTTCGCAATTCTACTTGACTACTGTGATGTTGATGTTTCTGTGTGGAGGACTGTGCTTGTTGTGGCTGTGGTAATTGATTGCTAGTACGTGCCTGGTTACGCGTTCTATGAGAGGACTCTCTTATTGGTTTATTGTTGGATTCAGTACTATTATGAAATGGGACAAATTGTTGTGAAATTCCTGGAAACTTATCCACACTGATATCCTCTTCTATGGCCGAATCCCCAAATACTGAACCACTATAATTTGGTGAACTATTGCCTGGTGTAGAAGATTTCCAATTATGTTGATTGTTAGTTTGAACTGCCACTCCAGCACTGCCATTAGCGTACTTATTAGATGTGGAATATTGACCTTTTTTAATGGAATGCGTATAGTCTCTGGTACCACGACGTCTCAAAGTAAAATCTCTTTGTCCGGTATCTTGACACACTGAACGCCATTGTTTCCAGGCATGTCTAGCCAAAGGATCAGCTGGTCCCCATTCTTTGGCCGATTTAGAAGCCTCACATATCATGCCAAAGAAATTGTATTCCACTTGTCTAAATATTTGTATACAAGCTATAATCAGAATAACAAATAAAACAAACAATATGGGAGCCCATCTAGGCATAACATTGGCTAGTATATCGAATTCATCGTCATCGGAACACCACCATACCAAAAGACCTGTCAATATAGCGGGACAAATACACCAGAAACCAAGCCAAATTTTATAAATCGGTCTGCCAATGGAAAATTCTAAATCTGTATAAATATTTTTCACGCCATATATCCAAGTAACTGCGATTAGTTCAAATACCAAAGCTGTTATAACCATAGTACCTACTATACGGGAATCCAATAATCTAGCTGTATAAAATTTTGGAGCAGATAATGATATTATGGAAGCCACTAAGCCCACCAAACTTATAACATAATTAGGATGGCGTGGCACTAATCTTGTACTGGTATAAACACCCACTACTATGGTTATGAAGCAGCAAATCACCACCAAGACATTGATAAAAGCAGGTAACATTTTCACCCACAACTCATAATGCGGCTTATCATATAAAATCCGATCATATATGGTAGTCAAGGGTTTTAATTCATCTATTAGGTAGGCACCATTGGCAGAATGATCGAATTCGATCATAAATAAAGTTACTGCTATGGCATTTATTAACAGATTAAAACATATATAAACCACAGACGTTCGCACAGCATCGCCTTTGTATAAGAATTTGCCAGTTATCATGGGTAATACGCCAAAGCCACAATTCAAAGCAAATATTACTTGCATAAGAGCACTAAACCATAAATTACTTTCGAGTAGATAGTCTTTAGTAAAACCATACAAAGGAGGAAAATAGGGTGTAGGTTTGTCCAGAGAATTGTGGATTTCCCAGCCGGTAACACAGCAAAGTATTAGGAAACCCAATAAACCAAAAATAAATAAAACTCGTCGTAATACACGGCCATTGTGAGTACTAAGGAAAGAAAAGAAAGAAAGTTAATTTTCAATTATTATAGAAAAATCATTATTTACCACAACATAACAACAGCCCACAAACCGATCAAGCCCATCGATAAGAAACCAAAATATAATGGATTCTCCCAGAAGGGTGTCAGAAATGTTTTCTCCATACATTCTTGGCCACTAATATTGCTTAACGCATAACCATCCTTGAAAAAAGTTAAAATAATAAGAAACAAGTTAGTACATATTGCAAAAAAAATTCCAATCGATTTAAAACATACCGCTGCCAGTCTTAAGTTACCAAGACACTCTTTGAAGGGAAAACTGTTGAATGAGAACATGCCAATATACGCTAAAGCCATAACGGCCTGTAGGGACACCCATATGGTAGAGGTCCATGATGCAAAACGACTAATAATGCAGGCTCCTGAAAGAAATGTAAAGTTGAAAGTTATTATTTTGGCTTAAGTTCAGTATTGGAATTTATTTAAATTCCAGTTATTAAAAGTTGAATATTAGAATATCTAATCAGACTAGCAGAAAGTGGATCAGTACTGTTTCCGAGGCCGCTACACCATCTCATTTGCGTTCTTTGTTCATTTTTACTACTTTTTAAGGTGTAAGTAAGAATATCAACTATTTAACCAATTTTTTTAATGAAATAGAATACGAGAAATGGAAATATTTAACTACTAAGACAGGTCGACAAGAATACTTTGGCATTTTAGAGGCACTAGCAACAGGAAGCTATGACCATTTTAAACAATAAAGAAGATACTGCAACCTTTCGAATGACATTAAAATTATTAATATCTGATGACAAGCTCTAAAATTATTCAGTCTTCAATATGACGAGCTTTTCTCACAAATGCCTGAGATGCCCAAGATTAGACAGGTAAAAATTGGAACCATAAGATATATCGGACTCATTCTTACGCCAAATTTTATTAAAATAAAATAAAGTAAAACTCCAGACCGTGGCCGAAAAATTTTGAATCTACGCGAAACAAGTTGAATAAAGTAAATTATACCATGTTTCCACTACAGATCGAATATTTTCGGTTTGACAGAAAGTTTTGACAAATTTCCGATAAAAATTAGAGAAGACACTGATTTTTTATAATTCAGAGAGCAATTCAACTGAAATTACCTACAAATAAATGAATTTGTTTTCAAGATTTTGTATGGTTAATTACGTAATTAATCTTGTAATATAGATAAAGCCATATTTCATTAAAATCGATACACAAATTTTGATTTTATTCAGAATTAAATGACAGGAACTAAAGTAATAAAGTTTCGATTTCCAACAACGCCAGCATCACATACACACGCACAGATACTTGCTTGTGGACCACAAGTTATGGTCTTTAAAGACAAGAAATTTCTTTTAATAAACCAATAATGGCCGTCAAAAAACACAAAGCATACTTTAAGGCATTGTCTTAATAAAGCAATGATGCCAAGTGGTTACCCAGCAATCATTTTTTGCCGAAATCGGTCCAAACTCGGTCAGAAAGTTTGCAAAAGATGCCGAATTCGTATCGGAAGTCGGCTAGAAAATTCACCGAAAATTATATGAGTGGTTGACAAGAAAGTGGACATCTTTATCTGAGGAAATTCTCAAAATTTTGCTGAAATGTCTAAGAGAATTCTGTACAAAGAGAAGTTCGCAGGAAAATGCTAAAGGAATCTTCGACATGTCTGAACAATAACGAAAAAATATCTGACAAAACATCGGAAAATTTACCGATATTTGATGGTTTTTACGTCCTGTCGTATTAATTTCGAAAAACAAACTAAGCTAAATTTATAAAATTATCAGAAATGTCGTATAAAACTTCCACATAGAACCAAAACTATATCAGACTTCTTGGACTTTTCTTGTGCCATGCATTTTTCTGCTGTTTATGGCTGCTCATCAGAAACCATTTACCTCATGAGAAAACATTTACCCATATTTTATAAGTTTAAGAAGTCAAATATTTATGCACAAACTCTCAAGAGATAAATGAACATTATTTCGAGAACTACAATCAGCAAGAGTTGGGCAAAATCGTTCCTTTTGTGGATTCGTTCCGGCCGATACGAAAGATTACAGTAACTAGGTTTTTCCTTTCGTTCATCGTTCCGGCTTTTGACTTTAAACAGTGAATGAATGAGGAACGAGAGAACGTTTCTGTCGATCCTAAAAACGCCAACAAAAATTTTTTAAGGTTTATTTTCTTTTTCTGACATAATAACAATTAAATAGTTTGTTGATTTCGTAAAATATTTGTAAAAAAATTAACAGCCCAAAACAAGCAATAAATTTTTGAAAATAATAAAATCTATCAAAAACATAAATAAATAAAATATTCTCTATACAAAAAAGTGTATAGAAATAAGTGAACAAAACAAATGTAACACACGGTCTTCAACGTTTGTAAAAACAAATTAAATTACTCCTCAAGATGAATCGCAATTACCGAACGAGGAACGAAAAAAAATTGACCTTTAAAAAGTCCGCATCGTTCTTTTTAGGGAATCGTTCCGCACCATTCCAATTAGGGAATCGTTCCTTGGAAGTAGGTCGTTCCGGCATGACACAACTCTACAATCAGATAATGTGTAGAAGTGGCGGATAAAAGTCGTTAGACATAGATCAGAACATATGTCAGTCTATTTATTCTGTTAGTTAATGTACAGACTAGTCTGATATTAATCGGAATATATATGTAGAAACATCGTACCAGAAAACTTTCGACAATCCTGCAAATATCTAATGGAATTTAAAACAACACGGTTCAGTGTTCTAAAATTGTTTGTCAGGCATGTCGTTAGAAAATGTTTAGTGGGAATGCTTTTTTTACACTTATGTGTACGTGTGGATGTGTATCGAGGTGTGTATCCGTATGCGTGTATTTGTATCTCTAAATAATTCTTATGTGGGCAATATTGGCAATTAAAGCTGTATCTTTTAAGCGTGACGTTAAATTATACAAAATTAATTAATTTAATTCCAGCAAAGCAAATTTGACTGACTGCAAAAAAGATGCATGTTACACTGTACAACACAAACAATTTCTTGGTTCTAAAGATTGGTTCTGGCAGAGGGCAGCAAAAAATATATATGTACGTGTATCGGAGTTTTGAAAGCTTACATTTTGAATTTATCATTTTAGGGGAAGTTAAAGTCCTTCCACCTTCATAGCGACTCGACATAGGGAATATTGTAAGCGTTACGTTTAAGGTATACGATGTGCTCAGCAGCTTTACACAAACCACTACGATAAACATTTTTGTGGATTATATTTTATCCCTCTAACTCTTCGTTGCATGGGTATTTTTGTCCTTTTCTTGAAAAAGGATCAAAAACTCCCTTTCAGCGGCAATATTGCTCTACAAAAATATTTGTCATAAAATTCTGCTGCAAGTCTTCAAAGACGCCCAAGCTCCAGACTCAACTTGAACGCATGAAATAATTCTAAACTTAAAATGTGTTTATGGGCTAATTACTTACAAGTACTAGACATAAGAAATCTTGTAAGCCGTAAGTTTAAGGTATAAGATGTGTTCAAGACTTTCATGTAAAATACCACGGAGAACATTTTATCCCGCTATATCGCCGCTGAAGGGAATTTTTTTTTTGCGTTTTTAAGAAGAGACAAAAAACCCAATACGACGAAAAGTTAGAGGGTTAAAATATTCCACAGAAATGTCCATCGTGATATTTTACATAAAACTGCTTAGCACACTTTACAGCTTAAAAGTAATGCTTACAAGATTTCCTATGCCGAGTCAGTATAACTATGTGCAGAAGGAGGGGAAACTTTACTCCCCCCGAAATGAATTGCAGATGTAAAGTTTTAAAACGGCGATATATGTACATGTATATTTTTGTGGCGCCCTCTATCAGAATCAGATTCGTTGATTTTGTTGTACAGTGTTATCAATTTGATTGAATTTTTTCTGTTTGTTTCCTTACAGTTCCGCCATTTCACTAATTGTCGTGCCAGATGATTAGAAAACAAATTACATATGACACTCGGGTGGCATTTTCTAATATAACACAAAACTAGAAACTTAATTTTATGTAAAATATCTTCTTCAAATCAAAACTTACCTTTAAATATTGGCGATGCCCTCCATGTATGCGCAGCCCCTTGACCCAAAAACTGACCCACTGATATCTCCAATAATACAATGGGCAAGCCGACTAGAAATAATAATAGTAAATATGGTATCAAATACGCTAAGCCGTATTTATCCATTTCTCGGGGAAAACGCACAACATTGGCGTATGTGATATTTAGGCAGATGCACAGTACTAGACCACGAAATACCGAACATTTTGTCTGTAAAAGAAAGAAAATACATAAATTTTATAAGATTGAATAACATATTCTTGCAAAAGCTAGAAAAAACATAAGAAGTTAAAGAATTCTAATGTTGTTTTTATAGAAATTACATATTTCTACTCAGGCTTCTAATTCTAAGGTCATTAAATTTTGATTCAGAAAGAATTCTCATTATCAAACAAGAGGCTAACTACGGAAGTCAATATTAATTGAAATTTCGTTCGATATTGATTTTCGCAATTTGTCCAAGGTTTTGAACCTTTATACAACTTTTAATATATAATTTTTGTATATTAACGGCAGCAAATTCTATAGTCGAACTGTATGGGTTTATATCCAAAGAAATTTTATTATTTTGGCTTGAGTTCGGTTTTAATTAAATTTTTCAACTAAATTATATTTTTATTTAGAGATAAATGTGAAGCATGTAGACAAAGAAATATTTTTACTGCACGGAGGGTTGAACTGACATCTTTCGCTAGCGAGATTAGCGGGAGCTATCGCAACATGTCAGTTCAATCCTCCGTACAGTCAACATTTTTCTTTATCTACATGCTTCACATTTATCTTTAAATAAAAATGTAATTTAGTTGAAAAATTAAATTAAAACCGAACTCAAGCCAAAATAATAAAATTTCTTTGGATATAAACCCATACAGTTCGACTTTAGCTCATAATTTTATTAGAATTTAAATAGACATTTCGATCGACATCATATGTCATAATTTGCTGAAGCCAAAAAAAAAATTAGTAAAATTTCAGACGCTATCGACTTCTGCCATTTATTCCCTGGATTTGATAGTTTGCTAAAACTCTTTCTAACCAAATATTTAATACATATTTGAAATTTAATTTTAAAACTTATTAGATCTGCTTGCTAGTCTATTGATACACTGTAATTAGTTCAAATTAGAAAAACCTTTCTATTTTCCTTGGCTAAAACAAAATGTGCAAATAATCGAATACATCTCAATTAGTCACATGAGAGCAAAAAAATATAGATATTTTTAAATTTCAAAACAAACCTAATACTTTTTACACTATTAACAAAGCAAATATAAGTAAAAAAATTAGCTCATTAGAAAAACAGCAAGATTAAATTAAAAAAACGAAGAAAAAACAATAATAATAATGCTAAAAAAATATATGAAAACTTAAAAATAAAGATACAAAAATAAAAAGAAAATACCAACAATTAGCCAACTTTTAAATACGGAAGTTCAAAAGTAAATCACTTTCAATCAAGTCATTCCGAAAGAAATCAAACGAAAAAATAAGAGTTTTATAAACTGGTAAAAGTAGTTTAAATACACAATTCATGGCAAAAAGAACAAAAAATAAACTTGAACAAAATTTTTAATATTTTAAGGTGAATGGTTATATGAAAAAGAAACAAATTCTAGAAGTGTTGTGGCGTCACCTACTGGTTTGAAAGAAGTTCTAGATTTTGCTATATGTACCTCTTATTTATTAACTAACAATGAAATGAGTAAAGAAGTGAGGCCATAGTGTTTTCTTTTTTATGATACCACACAGCACATTGAAATATTTTCTTTTTATTAATTTCCTATGGAAAAACTTATAATTCCATAACCTCAAAAAAATGTTTTCTAAGCTAACTTGGACTCGCTAAATACGAATATGGCACTCATTTATATTTCTTAATACACGTTTTCGAGATTTTCGGGAAAACGTGTTTTTGCATTTTTTTTTTTTTTTTAGGTATTTCCAAAAATCTTAAGAACTGTTTATCTGAATTATACAACATGCGCACTGTTGCATACACTCTAAAACATTACTTAAAATTTAGGATCATATATTTTCTAAATTTGTGTTGAAAATTTCTCCTTGTCTAAAATTACATCGATTTTGTAGTTATTTTATTAAAGAAAAAACCTTTCACATTAAACATATTTAGTCGAAATGGAAAAAATTTAACATAAAGTATAATACGGCTGTGGCTGAATGGTAGATACGTCAGACTATCAGTCAGGAGGTCGCGGTTCAAACCTGCACGCAGCCAATTGCTTTTTTTAGTAAAAACATTTTGTTCAAAAATAATGCGTGTGTAATTTTAGGTCGAAAGTAGTCTGTAAAGTGTTGCCTATTATTATATAGTTTTTACAAAACTATGTGTTCTTTTCGACATTCACAGAAGAAACAAAATTTCATTTTCAGTAAAGAAATTCAATGAATTAGTAAATATTGTGTCTAGAAACGGAACTACAAACATATTTATAAATACAGAAAAAAATGTCTCAACAATTTCATTGAAAAAAACCAGTTTTTGCAGTAAATGAATTGTCCAAATCTGTAAACAAAATAATTTACTGAATCAACCAAAAACATTTACTGGATTTTCTGTAATATATTAAACAATATTTTATTTATAAAACAATTTGTCTAAAAATACATACAAAATCTAGACAAAATAGTTTGCGGAATCAAACAAAAATATTTACTGGATTTTTTTTGTAATATGTCAAACAAACTTTTTGTCTGATTCAGTAAAAACTTTTTTTTTTAATTTTTAAGTTTTAAATAATAACATCATCGTCCATTGAGCATTCATGAAATTTCACTTTGTTAAATGTGTTCAACTCTAAAAAAAATTAATGAGAATTAACGCAACAACATTAACGAATTGATTTACTCAGAAATCTTCAGTAAACAAACTTATTGCAATCGCATTCTTTTTGCTATCGTTGGTGTTGTTGTTATTTATGTGCATGTCGTCATCGGAGTTGTTTTTTTTTATTACACAGAAAACTGCTTATTGTTGTTTTTTTTTGATGTTTGCGTCCTAAATAAAAGTCAAACCAAAAATTCACTGATTCCGTAAAGATCATTTACTGAAAATTAAATTTTATTTTAGAAAAAATTTTGTTTGAAAAATTTTTGGTGATACTTTTTTCTGTGTTGTATACAGAATTTTAACAATGTAAAAAATTTTTAAGTTTTTTGAAAAGAAGGAGAAAATGGTGTTATATGGTGTCTAGGGCATATTAAACTTTTTCTTAGTGCCTAAAAAATCGTTGATTATTGATGTTTTCAAATGAAACGTTGCAGTTATATAGGAATGTACTAAAAACCTAGCTAGCAAATAAAACGAAAATTTGCTTCGCAGAATTCCTAAGAAAGTTCTAAGAAATCCCAAAAATGGAATTTCTTATGCTTTTGCTCATAAAGTCCATATTTGGTACAAGCCTGTCAAAATTTTTTGGTAAATAAATAGATACAGATAAGAGTTTTTGCAAGTGGTATTAGTTTTTGAATCATCGCTGTGGGATTTTAGAACATATGGATTAAAGTCAAAATCTTGCTGCAAAATAGGTACAGCGCGTAAGGGTCTAGGGTCAACAAAATCGGAAATTTGGATTGAATTTTTTTCTAAAATCATGTCTTTGAAGATACATTTTATACACATATATGTATAATAATGATTTTTTTTTGGAGTAAAATTTTTCCAAAATTCAACCTTTTTTTCAAATTTTAAATTAAAAATTATAAACTTCCCAACTCAGAAGGAATATTTCCATCAACTTGCAAAATTTATCTTACAAAGATTCGATTGTGACAATCGGCTGTTACTTGATAATACTAGACCATGATTTTGAAACATTGAGAGTCTAATTTTAGAATGAGTATAACTCACTAACTATACAGAAAAAAATAAGTTTCGTTTTTGATAACAAAAATCTTGGTATTCAATTTTTTTTTTTCAAATTTCCTGTAATAAAGAATTCCGCTATATCGATAACAAAATTATTTCAAAAGAATAAAAATATATAAATTACAAAAAGTGTTGACATGGCTGGGATACGAACCCGGGCTTCACGGACGTAAAGCATACTATCTACAGCTGTACCATATCCCAGTTATTTTCTTATGGGATGAAACTTGTCTTAAGTACGCATGTATGAAAGGAAAATAAATAACCGGCATGGGAAAGAAATACATACAACAAAATATTGTATTAAGTTAATGGCAAATACTATAAAAATAAATTTTTTTTTCAATAACATTATTTTAATAATTCTTGTCTATTTTTTTTATAAAAGATAACTGCTTAACCAAACATGATTTTGTTAGAATCCTATAAGGACAACAAATTATTTTTTTGAAAAAAACTGACAAACGTTGAAAAACTTTGCATGCGTTGAAAGTTTCCTACTTTGTGATTTTATAGCTCTGCTACTGAGATGTGGAATATAGGAATACTTCGCTGCTACGTCTGTGAATACTGATCGTATTATCCGTTTATCAATGCCTGATTTATTTCCAAAATATTCTGATTGTGCCCCACTGTGCACTTTGGATTAAAAACAAATTAGTTCATAATAATCACATTAAAAAATTTTAAATTTTACGTTTTGTCAACTTCATGTGAAGTTGTTATATGATAAAAATCTTTGATGTACCTGCACGTTTTTTTTTATTTCATAAAATTTGAAAAAAAATAATAGATTTTATGTTTAAAAATTTTTAGATATTCATCTTTAGGGTGTTGAAAAAGTTATTAAAACATAAAAGAGAAATAACTAAAAATAATTACAGTTCGTTAAACTTGAAAAAAAGCAAACAATTATCAACAATACATGCATCAACTCTCACACATGCAAAAACGACCGCACTACCGCAAAACACTTCCCTTTTTAAACGAATTAATAGAAGAGAAATAAAAACACTTCGATTCATATTCATTCATAATTACCCAGTTGGCCATGTCTTTAAAACATCGTCAATGACGAGTTCACGACAATATTGAATCCTCGACGACACGTGTGGGCAGCCGGAATAAGTCGTCAACGATATTTTCGAACAAATGTGGCAAGAATCATGCACGACTTAATAAGAGAAAATATCGGTCAGCCAGCTTGTCGTTGACATAATACTAGTGTGAATATGTGGGCGCCATTTGGTACCTATTTTGTTGTCAACGATTACACAAACGACAATGTCGCCTGTCTTGTCGTCTCAATGCTTAAATAAGCAAGTATGTCGCCTACTTTGTTGTCAATGATTATATAGGCAATAATATCGTTTATCTTGCTGCCAACGATTACATAAGCACCAATGTCGCCTAATTTGTCGTCAACGATAACATAAGCGACAATGCCGCTTGTTAAATCATATAACGGACTTAGTTTAAAATTTTTAATATTCAAATTTAACTTTTTGCTTACTAGCTTGTTTCCGTTTTATTTAAACATATTTACTAATTAATTTTGAAGACAGACTCAACTGGGACTCGAACTGACGCTGTTTAATTCTCTACATGTTTATAAGTTATCGCGCTTACCTCCTTGCTGCATGACCACCTAAAACATCTACCACAAGAGGTCAACATACGTATTCATTTCTTTGATTGCAGACTAAACGTAGGACGTTGTCCCTCATCTTGTCCTTAACAAAGTTTGATTGAGGGCAAAATGTAAGACATTGTCGCTCATCTTGTCCTCAACAATTTTACTAAAGATAAAATTTAGGACACTGTCGCTCATATTTTCCTATACAAAGCTGGATTGAAGACAAAACATGAGACACTGTCGTCCATATTGTCCTCAATAAAGTTGAATTAGGGTCAAGTTGCTAGAAATTGCCGCTCATCTTGTCCTCAAAAAAGTTAGATTAAGGACAAAATGTAAGACTTTGTTGAGGACGATATGAGCGACAATGTATTACACTAGGGATGTAACGATACGCCGTTTTGCCGATCCGATACCGATACCGATATTTAAAATTAAATATCGCCGATACCGATTCCGATACCGATACGAATATTGAAATTGAGTTCAAGTTTAGATTAACAAAACTCAAGTGCAATTTTTTTATTATACAAAATTACATTATAAGAGAGAATATTTAAAATTGATAAAACATTGGAAGTAATTTTTAAGGAGCTACATTTTCTTTGCATCCAAAAAATCTATATTAGATAATTAGTAGAAAAGCAAGAAAAAATGTTTAATACCTTTATAAAAAAATACTCGCCATGCTTTTTAAAAAATCGATTTTTTTAAAGGACATTTATCAACCAATATTCTTCTAAATAACTTCATAGTTTATTTATTAAAAGACTTCTAAGTTTATATATATTCACTAAAATTTACATGAAAACACAGTTCTGAGTTTGAATTCGCATAAAAAAATTGTGAAAATGGGTAATTTTTTATCCTTTTTCCTTGAGGAAAAATCATTATAGAATACCGAAAAAGAAATTTGTCCTAGCATCGCTTTCAATTCGATGATTGGTAATCGAAAAACAGAACTTCTTGCAAGGGCAAGGATATGTAAAACTAATTAGAAATTATCCAAATTTGCTATACTTCCAGATCGCGAATTCTACATTTTCATGTCTTCTTTGGAGTATCTCTTTTTTTTGCTGGAATAAGATTTAAAAAACAGCGACTTGAATTTGAATTCATGGTAAAATTAACAAAAAATAAATAATTTTTTTACAAAATAGCAGCATAAAATATTATTAATTTTTAAAATTGATATTAATAAGATTTAAAAAATAACGAAGTGAATAAAATCATGTAAAATCGAACAAAAATAAATTATTTGTTAAAAAAAAACTCTGAAAAAAATTTTTAAAAGTATCGTCGTATCGACAGTAAAATATCGCCGATACCGATGTATCGGAAAATCTGAAGTATCGCCGATATATCGGTATCGGTATCGGTATTCGTTACATCCCTATATTACACTTTGTCCTCAATCCCACTTTTTTGAGGACAAGATGAGCGCAAATATCTTAAATTTTGTTCACACTCCAACTTCATTGACGACAATATGGACGACGGTGTCTTACATTTTGTCTTCAGTAAAGTTTTTGAGGACAATATGAGCGACAATGTGTTATATGTTGTCCTCTATCTAACATTGTAGAAGGCAATATGAGTGACAGTGTCTAAAGTTTTATCTTTAGTAAAATTGTTGCGGACAAAACGCAAGACATTGCCACTCATATTTTTTTTCTTCAACAATTTTACTGAAGACAAAACATAAGACGATATCCGTAGTGTAGTGGATAGTGTGCTAGACTATTAAGCGGAAGGTCGCAGGTTCGATTCCTTTCAAAGCTCTGAGCAGAAAAGCCAAAAAAGGCTTAAGCAGTATGTGAGTTTTTTAAAAAGTCACTCATCATATTGTCCTCAACAACTTAACGAAAGACAAAATGTAAGACACTGTTGGACATATTATCCTCAACAAAGTTGGATTAAGGACAAACTATAAGACATTGCCGCTCACATTGTCCTTAACAATTTTACTGAAGACAAAATGTAAGACACTGTCGCTCATATTGTCCTCCACAAAGTCAAAGGACAACCTCCAAGAATTTGACGCCGCTCATGAACTACGATTTCCTTTAAATTGTCGATTAGAAAACCTAATCGACAGAGGACAACTCGTACATGATGTCATGTAAGACGATATGGCCAACTGGGAATATACACTAACACATGTACACACACACACACACACACACACACACACACGAAAATAGTAACGATAATGCAAAAAAAGGTGTTAATTGATATTTTAACTAAATAATTAACAAAATTTAAAAAATAAATCACAAAATAATGAAATAATTTGTATTATTGGCAATTTAAGAAGACAGATTTTTTTTATCTTAAAAGCTCGGGAGTCTTTAAGTCACACTTACTTTGCGATAATAACGAAATGGCACATCCTCGTGTACAACATAAAGATAATCTGCTAAATATTTTGTTGTTGGTATTTCCATTTTAGGACAGATTTTGTAACGTTTATGATCAGTCGAGCATAAAAAATTGTCATTTTCTTGCATTTGGTTTTTGGGAAAGTTTGTTTTTGTTGATTTTTGGTGTATATATTTTTTTAAATTTTTTACAAAAAAAAAATCTGCAGTCAGCTAAATCAAAACACGAGAATTTGTTTTGTAAATACAAATTCTTTTATTATAAACTTTTTATTTTAGCTCTCCCAATTTTTTTTTTCTTTTTCTCGTTAAGCGTTATTTACTTCGAACAGTTTGATTGTTTGAGTTTCTCATAACAGCATTTTTTATTTGATTTTTACATGATTTATTTTTTTATTTATTGAGGTTTAAGGTTTCTTTAGGGGTTTTTTAATTCATCTTTCGAGTTGCAAGCATTTCTTTGAAATAATAAATTTAAATAAATTTGTTGTTGATTAACGCCTGCACATATTCACATTAAAAAAACCGGAAATATTTCTGATAAAGTTTAGGTTTTTGCTTCGCCGAATGCTTTAATTAATTATTTAGGTGTTGTTATTATTTTTCTTTTTGGTATATGGCTTAAATTTTATTTTAACCGGATGTTTGAATTTTGTTATTTAATTTTTTTTTACTTGAAATGCTAAAGACTATTGCTAATTTTAGTGCATATATACCTATTTTAAATTTTATATTGAATCATAAATTTAAGTAAACAAAATCGAGACTTGGACATTTTTTAAATGTCAACATGTTTAAAGATGTTAAACAAACATCTTAAAGAAGCAAACGTTTGAGATTAAAATGTCAAGAGGAATGAAATTAAATTCCTAACACCTTCAAATGAGCTTTTTCTTCAATAACACATGTACTTATCTTTGTGGCTGATTCTCAATCTAAACGTACATTTTTTTTTTGTTTTTTTTTTTGTTTATGAGAAGGTAGGATTCATATCATAGTTTTCGCCTCATTCAATGGCTCCTAAAATAAAATTATATTTTTTTAATTTTAAGTTATGAGTTTTAGTCGAACTGTATGGGTTAATATCCAAAGAAATTTAATTATTTTGGCTTGAGTTCGGTTTTAATTTAATTTTTCAATTAAAATATATTTTTATTTAGAGATAAATATGAAGCATGTAGACAAAGAAAATTTTGACTGCACGGAGGGTTGAACTGACATGTTTCGATAGCTCCCGCTAATCTCATCAAAATTCTTTTCCGCTTAGACCACTCCACCAAAGTCGTATCATTTACCTTTTAATCAATTCATACTGTTACTCTCAGAGCTGTATTTCATTTGATACTTATTGATATTCACTTTTTTCTTTATGTCATGTGTTAGACTTCTTGTTATTTCTCTATTCAAGTATGAATTAGCATTGATAATTACAAGTACTAGTGAATGTTTGCTTGTTCAGTTTGTTTCAACATGTACATCCTTTTTGCTAGGAGCCTTTAGAGTTTAACAATTAAGTTATGAGTTTTAGTCGAACTGTATGGGTTTATATCCAAAGAAATTTAATTATTTTGGCTTGCGTTCGGTTTTAGTTTAATTTTTCAATTAAATTATATTTTTATTTAGAGATAAATGTGAAGCATGTAGACAAAGAAAAATTTGAATGCACGGAGGGTTGAACTGACATGTTTCGATAGCTCCCCCTAATCTCATCAGAGTTCTTTACCGCGTATTCCACTCCACCAAAGTCGGTGGTTTGCAGTCAAGAGCTGAATATCATTTACCTTTTAATCAATTCATTTTGTTACTCTTAGAGCTTTATTTCATTTGATAGTTATTGATATTCACTTTTTTCTTTATGTCTTGTGTTAAGCTTCTTTTTATTTCTCTATTCTAGAACTCTGACGAGAATAGCGGGAGCTATCGAAACATGTCAGTTCAACCCTCCGCGCAGTAAAATTTTTTTATTGTATACATGCTTCACATTTATCTCTAAATAAAAATATAATTCAATTGAAAAATTAAAACCGAACTCAAGCCTAAATAATTAAATTTCTTTGGATATAAACCCAAACAGTTCGACCAAAATTTATAACTTATACACTCTAAAACACTTTTGTTGAAAATTAGGTCGATAATAGTCGGCAACACTTTACCGATTATTATCGACCTAAAATTACACACGCATTATTTTTGAACAAAATGTTTTTACCAAAAAAAAGGGCTTGGCTGCGTGCGGGTTTGAACCGCGACCTCCTGACTGATAGTCTGACGAATCTAGTATTCAGCCATAGCCGTATTATAAGTAATGTTAAATTTTTTCCACTTGGACTAAATATGTTTAATTTGAAAGGTTTTTTCTTTAATAAAATATCTACAAAATCTATGTAATTTTAGACAAGAAGAAATTTTCAACACAATTTTAGACAATATATGATCCTAAATTTTAAGTAATGTTTTAGAGTGTACATATTAAAAAATCTTTCAGGTTTACTTAGCATTTTGTCAAGAATCGAATGCCGACTTATAATTTTAGATCTAAATGTAAACTAAAAAGTTATAGGCAAAATATTAAAAAAAAAATCAAGACAAAAACATTTTTTTTCTTTGAAGTTAAATATCTTCTAAGCTATGAGGAAACGTATACAAAGGACATTATTTCTTTGTATTTTTTTTAGCCTAACTCAAACCGCTTTAAATTTTTAAAAGCGGATAACATTAAAAAAATGTTACAAGCATCAGAAATTTTTTTGAGTCCTAAGTGGTCAAGTTTAACGCACTGTTACTGATCTTGTGCTTAAACCAGAAAGCCACCAAGACACGCGTTATAAAGCCTGACTTCTCCTCTAAAGCTGTTTAGAAGTTTCAGAGTTTTTACCATTTATTTTGTAAAAGTACCCATTGTGCAGCACCATATTGTTTTATGTAAATTTAAGAGAATTTAGATGACTAAAACTCGAAAATGTTAAACTTTACATTATAAAAAATACATTATAAAAAATCACAATTTCGCACACTGGGGAAAATGGTCAATCTAGCGGCGAAAAATCCACAAAATATGTATACATGAATTATAGGGAAGGATGTAGGCTACAAAGTATGTCAAGAGTTAAGCAGTGCTATATGTTGTTATATAAGACCAATTTTACCGATAAAACTCTTTAGTCGTCGGGCAGCTTATATCTTCGAAGCTAATTGTGTGATCCACACAAAATATATGGATGAATTAGGCAGCTATTTTTAATTTGATATAAAAATCAATAAAGAATTACAACCCAATTTTTAATCAATGTTTAAAACGCCATATCTTCTGAACCAGGTAACTTAGTGATAAATAAATTTTATTTTTAAATACACTGATTTGTCCGCTTTGATGCTGCATTTAATTTTTTTTTAATTCAATATCGGGAATTTTAAAAAATTCAAAATTTTTTTCAATTTGTAAACTAAAAATTTTATATTTTCTAACTCAGAAGAAATATTTCAATAATGATTAACTAAACATGATCTTTTAGAACTCCGTAGGGCCTTTAAGGACACAAAAAAATTTTCGAATTGAGAAAATTTCAAGCGTTGAAATATTTTACATGCCCCAAGTGTCATACTTTAGGACGTTACAGCTCCGCTCCTGAGCAATGTGGGAAGCTCGTATTCCTAGGTTAAATAGGAATGTTCTTTTGCCAAGTATAAGTGAAATTATTCGTTTAGAAATGTTTGATTTCCAAAATATTTTGATTCTGTCCCACTGTGTACTGCGGTATCATTTCAAATTCATATTTATCTATTCATTCAATATAAAAATAAACTTCCTTTGTATTTTTTTTAATATATATTTAGTCTATTCATTTTGTTGCTCAGTGTAATTATTAGTGACGTTTAAAATATAATCATACATTGACACTACATTAGTTCAGTTTTTAACCAATTTTTAAGATTTACATATTTATGAGGAAATAGAATATGAGTATCTTATTCGTTCTTATTAATATGGTAAGCCGAAATTTCACCTTCTGATTATAATCAGAAGGTGAAATTTCGGCTTACCATATTAGTAAGAACGAATAAGATTACATATTTGTTATTTTTTTATATTTTTATATTTTCAATTAAAAAACGATAACGTGTCTCAAGTGAACGGAACAAACAATTTAATAAACGTAACGCAAAAATAAGCATTTTAAATTCTTAATAAAATTAAATGCAAAAAAAAGTTCACAAAAATAGCAAAAGCACTTCAAATGTAACAAAATTTTTTTGTTGTTGATCTTGTTTATGTTTTCGTTTTTCTTTTGCATAGAAATTCAATGAATCATATGAGAGATATTTCTGTTTTGCATTTTTATTTGCGTTGCTTGAGATAAGAATACAGGGGTCATTGCTTTTTTCCATTTGTTTAACAAATTACTTATTGCTGCTGTTATATTTTTTTATTTTTATTTTTCCATTAACAATATTGAAATAACGCGTAATTCTTGACATAATGAACTCGATTAGAGAACACAAATAGTGGTATTTGTATGGCTATGCCAAGTAGCGCCTAGCAAACAAACTTCTTCTGCACACACTCGCGTTTTAGTTGAGCCCGATACAAAGAAAATTAAATAAACCGCAAGTGCAGCAACGATAACGAGAGCTTGCGCGCTTACAATTGCGCAGTACGAAGTGGACTGACTAACGGCTCCAGAAATTGTACTTGATATTTGAAGTTAACAGAAACAAAAAAACAGACTTAAATATTCTTGAAACAGCCAAATTAAGCCAAAAAGCAACAAACACATGAACTAAATTGGGTGTCAGCGCAATAAACACAACAACCACACGATACGAACGAACAAAGCAACAATTTAACAAAAATTAAGTTAATTTAAGTTAAACTTGGTTAAACACGTCTTAAATGGTTATTACCCGCAACAATGTGTTGTACTATTTCTTTTATTATTTATTTGGTTTCCTTTTTTTCTTTCTACCTTTCTTTTATACACTTTTCTCTTTATTTTATTTCTTTAATTTTATTTTATTTAAAGTGTTTTCACAATTTTTCTATTTGTTTTTGTTTTTCTTTCTTTTAAATTTTGACGTCAATCAATTCTAGCGTAATGAATGATTCCGGTAAATTTACATTTATCTTTTAATTTATAAAAATTAATAATTTGTGTTTTTCTTTCTAAATCAAACCGTACGACCAACACACGTTCTCTTTAAAGTAAAACTAAATGTGCGTTTGAAAGCAAACCGAGCTCCAAGTCTAGGATTTCATGAAAAATAAACAACTCAGAAAATATAATATTAAATATATAAAAAATAAAAAACAATCAGCAACATTAGCAAAAAGAGCAACAACAATATGAAAGAAATCAAATCACTTTACTTCACATCACATCAAAACGATCTAAAACACCAACGTTGTAAAGCCAAGCTTTGTTGTTTGGGGAGCCAACACTAAATAACAGCAGCAAATAGCCTTATTCTCTTGCCGCATTTTGTTTTTGCTTTATTTCACGCTCCACTCGCGTACTTAACATCAGTTTAACAGTTTTTTTTGATGATGGTGGTGTTGGCGTTGTTGAAAACTCATTCATTCATACATTTCATTTATTCATTCGTTCAAATTTACCTCATTGCGCTTTAATGTAAAAAAAAGAAAAAGAGTATTTTGTTAAGTTTTGTTTATATCTCTACTTTAAAAATCTACTGTATGCCTTAAGCGAAATGCCTTCAATTGCACAGAGGGAGTGAAAAGTAATGAACCTGCAAAGTAGGAATGGGCAAGTGAAAAAAATATATCGATATATATTTTAAATATTGATCGGCATCGATATATATCGAATAAAAAATATCGATATATCGAAATATCGATGTTTTTTTAACAATGATAATTTATACGAAGTCCCCAAATTTTTTTTTAATAAAACAAAAAAGTAACTTTCTTATAAATTATTAAGCTGGAAAGAGTTAATTTCCAAGATCCTTACTGTTCCATCAATATTTCATGGAACATACATCAACAAAATTACACTCAAACAATGATAATTTTTCGAATAGACAAAATATTATAAATAAAACAAAAGATTTTCTTAGTAATATTCTATTT
Source organism: Panzeria rudis (assembly GCA_956483635.1). Classification (NCBI taxonomy): domain Eukaryota; kingdom Metazoa; phylum Arthropoda; class Insecta; order Diptera; family Tachinidae; genus Panzeria; species Panzeria rudis. The sequence continues at coordinate 172,791,269 of OY101448.1, forward strand.
GATGAAGACTGTGCCGAAATGTTTTTAAAAATTGCACGAAAAACAAAACCAAAGCTAAAAATATATTGAATTTGATACTGTCGATATATTTGGAAAAAAGTATCGATATATCGAAATTAAAAATATCGATATAATTTTAAGAAAATATCGATGTATGTATCGATATTTTTGCGCATCCCTACTGCAAAGAATAATAAGGAAACTATTCAGCCCAATTATGAATAACAATTCCCCGGGAGTTTTTTCCCCTATTCTAAATAAAATCTCCCCGGGAAAATTTTCTCTTTTCCCATTACTCCTATTATAAATTAGAATTTCCCTGGGAAAAAACTCCCAGGGAAAAAAGTAAGTATGTATTCGAAATATGAGGGAAAGGGAGAAATTCTTGCGAGTTTTTTCCCCAAACATTTTGAAGGGAACTAATGCAAAAATTTGAAATAGAAATTATATACTTTTTGTGAAACAATGGTATAAGCATTTATTTAAGTTTAAATAAACACCGGAATGATATATTTCTCTCTTGTTTTAGGAATTTTTATCCGTGCAAACATGAGCTTCAAATCAAGAACTACTTCTGCCTTCGGAAGAAAGTTTTAAAACACACTCAAGATTTGTTGCGGTTTAAAAAATTTACAATTTCCTTGTTACACACAATCATTGGGGATTTAATGCATCTGGCCCTAGCCCAGTTTTCGTTTCACTTACTCAGCATAAAGTTCTTCCGAGAGCTTCTGAGTGATTGGACTGTACATTTTACTTTCTTTTTTAAGCAAAAATAAATATTTACATTAACACACAATCTTATTATCAATGAAAACATAAAACTTTTATTAATTTCTATTACTGCGTTATTCTTGCGTTAGTGCAGAATAAAATGTAAACACTAAACAGCTGATCCAGATTTTTCTTTATCCCCGGCAAAATTCTATTCCCCGGCTTTTTAGAATAGGAGAATTATTCCCCGAGAACAAATGAATGGGAAGAGAAAAAACACCCCGGGAAAATTCATAACTGGGCTGATTGTGTATTAGTGCAACTCCTTAATTTGAAATCGATTTCTCTTTTCTCTGTATTAAAAAGTCATGATGATTAGAACTCGCGCTCGCCACCCCAATCACGAGAGCGCACAGTGGGGCGGGATTTTCGTGAAATATGCCATTATTTATTTGAGGTATACGCAGCTCCATGATTCAGTAATAAAAATTGTATTTATTGTAATTTTTGATTATTAAAGAATTTAAAAGAATATTAAATTTTAAATTTTCCAAAAAAGGAATATAAATATATTTTTTATTATTTCGTTCTGAATAACTCTAAAGCATTTACGCATATAAAAATAGTGTTTAAACATTTTACAGACGGCTAAAGTATAGTTTATATAAATTAATTATTAACAAAATTGAACAAGTCTTTCTCAAGTTATAATAAAATCTTGAAAACAGAATTTTTGTAAAAATCACGTAATTTCACTTTATTGTGAATAAAATTAATATTTATCCATCGATTTTCATGAAATAAAGATTCTTTTATTTGTAATATATGTGGTTTTATGATCAGTTAATAAAAACCTTTTTTCCATTTCGGATTTTTTTATAAATTTAAAATAAATTTTAAGTTGGCCTAAAAAAATATTTTTAATCATTGCGGTGTAGGGAAATAATTCCGAAACCGTTAGATATATAAAAAAATAATATTAGAACGGCCTAAAGGTAATTTCATTGCAAGATTTTTAGTGCTTTTATAATAAAATCGGAGAAACCTTGCCCAAGTTATGATGAAATCGGTGGAGCAGTCTCTTCAAAAATCTCAAATTAAAAAAAATTTTACATGTATTCATAGAATTAAAAATGTTGACATTTTGTAGCTAGCGGAGCATAACACATCAAAAGAAAATAGTGGTACTCCTAGTCATTTTTCTTCTTGCATAGTGTTGTTTTACTTTTGTATTGTATCTTATTTTGCAGGAAAATATTTTACCCCACACTGTATGTGTACAATTTGATATCGCCAAAGAGTCTAAAGTAGCTGTATGATAAAAAATTGTTTTGTTTCTGCTCTGCAAATCATCATGATTTTTTCTTCTTTGTTATTTATTTTTATAGTTTGTATCTTTGTGAGCACTTTAAGTTGTAACACTCTATAATAGACATTATAAAAATATAATAAGTTTATGAAAATGTTTCCATTTACATAAAAATAAAGGAAATAATAAATAGACGGTACACAAAACTTAGCTTTATACAGGCTTGGATACAGGGGGGAAGGAAAATAGGATATCTATTCCCCCCAAACGAATAAAATATAAATATACACACAGAAAAATTTCCATGTAAAATCGTCGAAAACCAGGTTAACTTAACATTTTTCGGTAGTGATTTTGCTTCATAGGTGTTTCATGTTAAATCAACATGATTTACAATAATCTTGAAAGAAAATTTTTCCTTTTAAATTAACTATATTTCATGTTGATTAATTATTCGAGTACAGTTAAATCAAAATGAAGTTGATACTGAAATAATAAGAAAAATCATATTGAATCAAAGTCATTTCCAGTTGAATCAACGTGTATTTGATATTGGAACAACACGATGAATCATGTTGAATCGAAGTTATTTCAAGTTGAAACAACGTGTATTTGATATTGGAACAACACGAAGAATCATGTTGAATTAAAGTTATATCAAGCTGAAACAACATGACTTTAATGTAGCTATTTTATTAATTATTTTACTTACGTGATAGTCATCAGAAAACTTTGCGTTGTAGCTGACTGCCCCAGCCAAGATTTGAACTCGTGCCACCTGCATGACAGTCCACGCGCTAACCACTGCAGCCACAACAGCTTCAAACTTTTCTTTACACTAAATAAATACCATCGTATGTAAAATGCATTTCATTTTAATTCAACATGATTTAAATGATTATTTAACATAAAACTTATTTGAAATTAAAGTTATAGTCATGTCGATTGAAAAAGAAACTTGACTTTTATAACAAAATTGTTTTAACGGTGATTTAAGGTTAGATTAATTATTTGCCGTTTAAAATTAAATTTAAACCAGTAGCAGTAAATATTCGCTGGTAATTCGTTTTTTGTCGTATACATAGACGACACATGTAAGAATAAACAACAACGAGTCACACAACTAAGCAGAACAGTGAATTGTAGCAATGAACAAAGCAAGTAAACACTAACACACTCAAACGACAAATTATTTCTTGTAAATTTAATATGATTTGCAATCAAAATTGCGGCATGTGGATTTTACATTTCTTTTTTTTTCTGTGTGTACCTCATTTATATTGAGTTTTTTAAATGATTTATATTTTTAAAGAGAAGTAACACAACCAGGAAATTAATGCCTACCAGTTAATTAGTTAATGTGTTACCTTCTTTGGGAAAGGGATAGTGTAGAGAGAACAGATGGTGAATTGGGAGAAAGATAGAAAATTTAATTCATTTACAACTCTGCTATTGCGATTTTTTTTTGTAGAGCAGTGTTGCAGCCCCTCTGGTGTCAAGTAGAGGCATTAATTTGTTTAAGCTGTGTATCCATTTTATTAGTTCTTTTTCCTTCGCTGACGTTTCTGCTACAATACCGGCAAAGGAGGGTGCTGTGAAGTGCAATAGGATATGTTAGTATTATTCGCTGCCAGTACATCTAAAGTGATCAGTCCTATGCCTTCATCGTTTTAACAGTTCAACAATAATCAACATTAGAACACACCAATGCACATCAGAAGAATTCATGATGTTGTTGGCTTGTCTGAAACTAGTCTTGAACTCAAGACCTCAGAGTTTGTAGTCAAACGCGCTAATCATTCAGACAACAGCAGCCTCAAAATAGTATGTTTCAGTTAAAAGTTCCTCCCCCCCCCCCCTCTCTCTCTCTCTCCCCAATAGCTCAAGCTGAAACCGCACCAGCTTTAAAGGAGTACATCTATTCCTCGACTTACAATATAAATCGAAATTTTATTTTATAACAAAAGAAGTAACATCGTTTTAAGACTTCATTTTAAAAATTAATTTCATAAATTACACTGGTCTGCAAAAAAAAATGTGTCCTTTAAATTAAAATATGTATGTGGAATGTAAAGAGTTTAATGCACTAAATTAAAATCCATTTTAATTTTTTTTTTCTAACACGTACAGATTTATTTTAATGCATATGAATAATATTTCCACTAGGTAAAAAAAAATCGAACACACATACTGCTTAACCCTCTGCGACTGACGTCGTAGTCCAGCAGACTCCAGTAAACAGAAAATATTGTTTTACGCCATAATTATACAAATATCGATTCTGGTGTTTCAGTACCTGCTTATTACGTACTCTTGTGTACGTTAGTGCGAAAAAAAAACAATTTAAACCAGCTCACGCGTTTATGTGAGCATACAAGTGTCTACAAGTCTACCACGTCAGTATTGAGTTAGACCTGACAAAATACGTTATAGCTTTTTATTAAACCTTTGATATTATCTCTTTTTTCTCTATATTGATTAGCTTAGGTATAAGATAAAATTAATGTTAAACTTTTTACCAAAAAAATAATATATGAAGTTTTTTTTTGTTTTTGTATGGCTGTAAGTTTTTTAAGGCTAATTTCTGTCATGCCAATAATTTTTTTTTAATAAGATTTGTTGTTTTATTTTCAACAAAAAAATACAATAAATAACAAACTACTACATTAAACTAAAATCAAAAATATTTTCAGTGGGTTTACAAACGGAACTTGGAAAATATAAGCAGTCGAAATAGTGTCTAGTGAACTACCACGTCAGTGGAATTGTGGTAATGAAGTCACGTCAGTCGCAGATGGTTAAGCCTTTATCGGCTTTTCTGCAGAAACACCCAGGGTCTTGGCAGGAATCGAACCTGTGACCTCCCGGTTAATAGTCTAGCACACTATCTACTACACTACGGTGGTACCCTAAAGGTACATCAATATATTTCATCCTAACGCAAGATTTCCCCGATTTCGATCAATAAACCGCAAAAATATGCATGAAAAAATTACCTTCAAACTACCTGAATTAAGTTTTTTTATTTTAGAAAAAAATTAAGAAACAAATTTCTTTTAAAAAGTCATAAAAAATTTTAAACTATAAAAACTTTAGCTTTTAACTATTTTTCTTAAGGTAATGTGTCTTACGAATAAAATAAGCTATATATCAAGAAAATCTATGGATAAATGTTGATTTTATTAACAATTAAGTGAATACATCCAGAAACTTAAAATATACTTTCGGCAATAAATTTGTTTTTGGTTTGCAACAAACTTAGAACGAAATTACCATTCAAATCAAGCTGTAGGTATACAAAAGAAAAAAACTAAGAGATGGCATACATAAGTATTTCTTTGAGGTAACTAAATTTGTATTTTTTGAAAGTGTTTGACTTTTTCGGTATCTTCTATTCGATGCAGCTCATTTTCTAGATGACACAAGATGTAATCAAATCCCTTTGATTACTTTGTAAATAATTATTTCTTCTTCTCGTATACGTACTTATTTTATTTGGTTTTCTTTTTATTTATATATTTTATTCACAGTATGGATATAAAGTTTACGTTCACTTATTTTTTATTTGTTTTTCACTTCGTGATATTTAATGACCATCACGCATTTTGAGGCGTTGAAACATGAAGACTCTCTAAAAAATTTTCATGTTGAGTTTGAAGTTTGTGTAGATATTTTTTTCCAGATTTACAAATATATGTATGTACATATGAATATATGTAAGTATGTATGTGTGTATGTAGTTTTACATAATTGCATAGATAAATATTACAGGCACTTCTATAGGTCTTATTACGTTACAATTCGTTGATTTTTCTTGTATATGTACTTAGTATTTCAATATGTTTCAAATGCACATTATTATATATATTAACCCTTTGTAGCCCAACATTCTAAAAGCTGTGGAGATTGCAGCAAAACTAGTTCCAACCAAAACAAAGAAAGCAAGTACACTTACTCCTTAGAATTTATAGACTTTAGAGTAGGGATGTAACGAATACCGATACCGATACCGATATATCGGCGATACTTTAGATTTTCCGATACATCGGTATCGGCGATATTTTACTGTCGATACGACGATACTTTTAAAAAATTTTTCAAAGTTTTTTTCTGACAAATTATTTATTTTTTGTAAATTTTACCATGAACTAAACTCATTTCGTTATTTTTTAAATCTTATTAATATCAATTTTAAAAATTAATATTTTATACTATTATTTTGTAAACAAATTATTTATTTTTTGTTAATTTTACCATAAATTCAAATTCAAGTCGTTGTTTTTTAAATCTTATTCCAGCAAAAAAAGACACTCCAAAGAAGTCATGAAAATGTAGAATAGTTTTACATATTCTTGCCATTGCAAGAAGTTCTGTTTTTCGATTACCAATCACCGAATTGGAAGCGATGCTCGGACAGATTTCTTTTTCGGTGTTCTATAATGATTTTTCCTCAAAAAAATAGGATCAAAAATTACCCATTTTCATAATTTTTTTATGCGAGTATGGCGAGTATTTTTTTTAAATTATAAAGGAACTAAATTTTTTTTCTTGCTTTTCTACTAATTACACTATGCGACAAATAAAAACTTTTGGAAAAAAATTTCTGAAAATCAGTGTGGCCTCAAAAAACGATGTCATCAGTATTTGCCCAACAGCTAATTCAAACTTTATAATACCGCTTAACTATATATAACAATAATGTAGCTAAGAGTCTGTTTAACAGATTTTTTTTAACATTTCATGGCAAAAAATTTTTTTCGTGAACTTTTTGTTGACAAAATTAAGGAAAAATTTGTTTTTTTTTTCACTTTTTTCAGAATAACTTACAGGGACTTGTAATTTTTAACTAACAATATCTGGCAAACTTATAGTTACGGTAGAGTTGAACAGCTTTTGTGAACATATCAATACAATCTGCGCGTATCTAGGTACTCTAATAGCTCACACAGAGCACTTTTTACCTTCAAAATTTTAGTTTTTCACTATTTTTTATGCTAAAAAATATTTTTTTTGAAAATAGTATATTCAACTGCATACTTCTCCGTTGTGTTTCACTAACATTTTGTGCCCAGAAAAATAATATGTTCCTGTACTTTTTTTAAAACCTTTAAGAACTCCATTATTTGACATATTGTCATAATATTATTTTAAATGAAATTTATTTGCTGGAGTTTAAGCAATCGTCTATATGCAGCATTTCGTTGGTGCTTTACCAACTCATCAGTAGACTTCAAACACAATTTTGAACAGTTACAAACCCTTTATCTTATGTACAAACTTTTAAAAACCATTTGAGAATTTACAAATATATAAATGATTTAATAAAATAAGCATAATAGGCTTTGAAACTTATACAAAAAAAAATTATTTTATTCACTTTTTTCAGTATAACTTATAAGGACTCCAAATTTTTCATTACCATTATTTGGCAAAACAACAACAAACAATAAAAAATAGTAAATACTAAAATCAGCAACATAAGAAGTGGAACTATAACAAAGAAAGCAAAAAAATGCAATAAAAATATAGCCTAACTCGTAAAAAACGAAAACTTTTAAGGTAGAAATTAGTTTTTTGGGCTCTTTAGGGTGCCCAGATACATTCAGATTGTACTGACATGCTCACAAAAGTTGTTCAGCTTTACCGTAGCTACAACTTTGACAAATTATGTTAGTAAAAAATTACGAGTCCCTGTAAGTTATTCTGGAAAAAGTGAAAAAAATTTATTTCCTCAATCTTTCAATAAAAAGTGCACGAAAAAATAGTTTTTTGGCATAAAATGGTAAAAAATCTGTTTAGCGAACTCTTAGCTACATTATATAGTTAAGTGGAATCACCAAGTTTAAATGTTCTGTTGGCCAAAAGTTGATGACACCTTTTTTCGAGGGCCCGCTGATTTTCCAAAACTTTGGAGGTCCATAAAACGAAATTGGTCACCAAATTCGCCAAGCTAAGTATAGGGTCTTACTACCCCGTGGTAGTACAATCGAATGTATACTGTCAAGTCCGTGTGTTTTTTGGACTGTTGCACTGTGTTATCTGCATATTTTTAATATAGATATTTTGGAAGCAAAGAAGATGTAGCTCCTTAAAAAATACTTCCATTTTTTATACTGGGTTAATTAATATCAATTTTAAATATTAATAATCTCTTACACTGTAATTTTGTATAATAAAAAAATTGCAATTGAGTTTTGTTAATCTAAACTTGAACTCAACTTCAATATTCGTATCGGTATCGGAATCGGTATCGGCGATATTTATTTTTAAGTATCGGTATCGGATCGGCAAAAGCGCGTATCGTTACATCCCTACTTTAGAGTTTGTAATATACATATCTATATATGGGGTTATATAGGGTTAGTGATATGATTCTTTTTGTTGTATGGAATATTTTGACATAAACATGATAACATAGAGCTGTTTCGCTGTGAGAAGGGTTGGTTTTTTTTTTATTTAACAAACACGAGAGAAATAACTCAAAAATCAATTTTTCCAGGCGACCTGACCAATATCGTGAAACGATTTTTGCACAAAATACTCTAAAATATGAACTCAAGCTTTGTTTTAAAAATTTAGGAACTTTTTTGTAAAATCTCTCTAATTAGTCGACTAGGGAAATAACCGCTTCACGGTATAGACTGAATAAAATTATTTCATTAAAAAATTTTAGAATAAAATTATTCGAGTGAAGTTATTCTAATAAAGCTATTCGAATAATATTGATTGGAAAATTATTCGAGTAAAATTAATCGTAAAAAAATTTATCGAATAAAATTATTCGAACAAAATTAATCGAATAAAATTATTCGAACAAAATATTTTATTAAAATTAAAAATTTATTCGGAAAATCTTGGTCGAATAAAATTATAACAACGAAATTTATTTGAATAAAGTTATTCAAACAGAAATTATTCGATTAAAAATTAATTTCTTTCTTTTTAGATTTGTGTACTTATGATGACAGCGGCATATCTTTCTGTATTTGTTGAAACGTAATAGACAGAAACTCCCACACAAATAATTTTTGTGGAAAATGTCATATTAGACCTCAAGGTGACTTTAAAAACCTTTAGATTAGAGCTTTACGATGTGATAAAACACGCCTTAAAACTGATGCTTACAATAAATACAGGTCTGCAAACAAAATTTGAGAGTTAATTAGCTCCTTCTGTTTTTTTACAGGGAATATATGTATGATGGATAGGTCCTAAAGTTACTACAGTCCTTCGGAAAGTCCTATTAAAATGAATTTTTTTTTCAAAAAATTGGCGATCACAACATGTTCCAGCTTTAGTTGATATTTTTGACCCGCTATTTTTATTGCTATTTTTTATTTTTGCCACAAATGTCTATGGTTTATTTCATTTATTTTTTTTCTTTTAGTTTATATGTTTTTGATTTGACCATTTTTTGAAATCTGCTTAAATTCTCTCTCGACTGAAGAGGACATCATGTATTCCAGAAAGTGTTACAATTATGTGTAGGTTCAAATTAGTTACGCCTTCTGGTCTATACTACAACATCGACTTACTGAGAAGAGGTGATTTTTTTCATATTCATTTTGGATGTTTCATATTTTATTATTATTCCATTAACAAAGCCGGGACATTTTAAATTAGAGTTTTCCATTGTAGTTCTTTAAATTATATTCAAGTAGTTGTTGCAATTGTTGGTTTAATCATTTTTGACGAAAGTTTTAATTAAGTTCATTTGTTACACAATTTACATATATGGGGGATGTGTACAACCTAATGTCAAAGTGGAACATCAGACCGCCGTACTATTGTGGCAATTGAAACTTGTATTTATATCGCAAAAGTTAAGAAAAAAGAATAGGAGAATTATTAGATGCAATTTCGCAATCGAAGGAACATGAAAGATTTTCAAAATAAACACGAGTAGAGTGGGTGGTAACAAGGTGATGGTTATCTAGACAGCATTCAAGGTGGCTGTAGTGTATAAGGAAATGCATTTAGAATGCGGAAGTAGTTGCAAGCTTCTTGTTGAAAGCTTCTTTTGTTTATGTGTAATATAGTTCAAGCACACTATAAAAGTGTTGCCAAAGCGCGGGTAGTTAATAAAATTGTGGGTAGCTTTTAAATTCATGTGTAGTGATGGAAGGTAATTGTTCTCTTGTTTAGTTTATGTCATAAGAAATTGCAAAAAAATTATATATAGATATTTTTTCCCCCAAAAGTTGTATATTTCGTTTTGGATGCGCATCACTGCGAGTGATAATAATAAAAACATCAAACGAAAACATCAAACGAAAAATTAACACAAAAACATGAAACAAAAATATGGAACGAAAACATGAAACGAAAATGCGTTGAATGAATAAAAAATCGGAAAAAATCTCTAACACGGGAAAAATTCGCCAAACGGGAAAAAGTCGCTAAAACGGGGATAAGGTCGACAAAACGAAAAAAAAATGGAGCAACTTGGTACAATCACCGAAACGAAAACCACCAAAAACAAACAAAAATCCTTAAAAAGAAAAAAAAACACTGCAGCAAAAATAAAACGCTAAAACGGATAAAAATCGCCAGAATGGAAAAAACGATTAAAAAAATCGCCTAGTTTCGAAATGGCGTCTGAAATTTTAATTAATTTGCTAATAATCAAGTTATTTCAAATCTTTAACGAAATCTATATCGTTCACACTTACATTTTCCAAGATTTCGTATCGTACTAGATTTCGAGAGACTTTAAATGCCCTATTAGCCAGAGGGTTTCAAAATATACCTATTTTTATTGCAAATATCAGTCTTAAGACGCGTTTTCTCAAATTTCAAAGCTGTATTAAAAATGGGTATTAATTTATTTTGAGGCCTAATGTGCCCTGAAACATTTCCCAAAAAATTATCTGCGTCTGGCGAAAAATAAGAAAAATACAACGAAAATACTGAAAATCCCATTTTTGGGATTTTCTGGAATTTCTTTGCGAATTTCGGTGTTCTTAGAAACAAAACTTATTATTTTTTCTTTCTTGGTATTTACTGCACAAATTTTTATAAAACTGCAAAATTTCATTCGAAAATATCGACGTTTGGATAATTTTCCAATGAACCTTAATAAAGTTATTAACATCTAAGATACGGACGATTGTGTAGTCCGCTGGATACACTCTAAAACACTTTTGTTGAAAATTAGGTCGATAATAGTCGGCAACACTTTACCGATTATTATCGACCTAAAATTATACACGCATTATTTTTGAACAAAATGTTTTTACTAAAAAAAGCGATTGGCTGCTTGCAGGTTTGAACCGCGACCTCCTGACTGATAGTCTGATGTATCTACCATTCAGCCATAGCCGTATTATACTTTATGTTAAATTTTTTCCACTTGGACTAAATATGTTTAATTTTAAAGGTTTTTTCTTTAATAAAATAACTACAAAAGTGATGTAATTTTAGGCAACAAGAAATTTTCAACACAATGTTAGACAATATATGATCCTAAATTTGAAGTAATGTTTTAGAGTGTATAGTACTATAGTTTATATTATTCTACACTAATTAGGTCTCTATAGGATAGTTCAGTGTAAAGTCAAAAGTGCATACAAAATATTAATTACCACCATCCTAGGTCATCCTTAGGTAAAACTGACTTGCTTTGTGCCAGTCCCATTTCCCCTAGGGTTCTTTTAAATTACGTAATTTTTCTTTCTCCATGTGTAATCTGCTCTTTTTGTTCTTGTGGCAACACTTTCTCATACACATTTTACTATTTGTATTAAAGCTGTAGAAAAGCTTTTTCCATATGACGACAAGGATGCTGCAGTTATATTTATACTAATACATTTATACTAATACATTTGAATGGAAAATGCAAAATGCCAGAATTCGTTCAAAAACACATCAACATGTAGATAAACTTTCACTAAAATTTGCTTCTAAAGGGTTGATACAATTAAAGGTTGTACTTGTTTTAATATTTTGCAGATGAACAAAAAGAAACAATTTAATAAATTTTAGTTTTTTAGCGAGTTTTTTCTCAAATTATTATTTTAATATTTAGTAAAATATGAAATGTGGTCTTAAAAAAAAACTGATGTGGAAAAATTATGTTACAAAAATTAAAATTAATTATAATTCAATAATTCCCAAAACAAATTTTTAATTAGAAATAATTAAATTTTGAAATAAATTTTTAAAGTTAGTTAAATCTTTAAAAAAATATTTTTTTAATTAAAAAAAAAAATAACACAAATTTATAGCCAGTTTACTTTGAATGGAGTTTAGTTGGGACTCGAACCTGGCACGTTATGAGTTTTACTAAAAGATGCACTTGTTTACAATTGCTTTTTTTCCTTTGTAAAAATAAACAACCCATTGCTTTAATTCACTGTCAATAATTTTCTTTAAATATTATATTTTCTAGGTAATTATATCTCACATTATTAAAAGAAAACGCTAGAAACAACAATTAAAAAAACTCTTAAAATCAAAGCAAACGTTAAAAAGATTAAAATTTAAAGAACCGAAAGACATGCAAGAGTTTTCTGACTCTATAATTAAAAATAAGTAGGAGGTAGGTATTTAATATAAACTAGCATACATCAAAATATCTTTTCAGTTTTCTTTCTTGAAACTTCTAAAACATGTTTGTCATAATGGATGCGGTAACGTCTTTTTCTGCAGATACAAACTACAGTTAGAAATGGTATAAGTAAGTTAATTAAACGCCAAACCCCACACATGAAAAAATATAACTTTAAAATTATTTTTTAGAGAAAATTCAACATGAAGAAACTACTCCCAGATTTCAAGCAACAAAAAAAAGTAAGTAAATAAATGCACTAAAAATTTTATTGAGCAACTTGATATTAAGCGTTTTTTTTTTCTTCTTTCTTGCCAACCTCAGCAGAAAAACAGCGGAAATTATAAAAGTTATAAATGAACAAATACGGAATAAATAAATGAGTACCTTAAAAGTCAGCATTATGATTAAGTATTTAACTTTTAACTCATCAGTTTATTTTTAGTTTACATTACAAGTAATAAAAAAAATTTTATTTTATTTAATTTAAAAAAAACACTTCTTGTTAAATGCAATAAAATAAATAATTTTTTTACATAAACAGCTATTTTGAGCAATTAACACTTTAATGCAGATGAGACTAACTAATTAGAGGGCTAAAAAAATCCCACGGTTAAATCTCCCTAAGAAAACAATACTTACACTGTGGTACATATAAATAAAAAATAGTTTCTAAAATCTGAAAAGAATGTATAAGAAAAAAATCCGTGGCAAAAAAGACTATGTAAAACTATCAGAAAAATTTGAAAAAATCGAGGTTTTACAAAAATAATGTTTCTATGCATTAGTTCAAAAGATAGCTATATCTTTAATAGGCAAGATGAATTCTTGTCATGCATTTTACGCTCACATTATACAGCCAATTTTGACAAAACTAATACTATTTCAAAAACTTCTAATATTTACATGCTAACATAATACACATCCATGTATTATCTTAAAGTTAAGAAAACATTAAAGTGTGTTTGTAGATTTTGCCTTTTATAAAGAGAATAACACTAGACAATTTTTTCTCTGTTTTGATTTGGTGTTGTTGTAGGAAAGGCATAAGATTAAAAGTGAAGAAAGTTCAATCAATTGAATCAGCTTATTTGGCAGTATTTCGTTTTTATATTTTACAGTTGCTATTTAATTTCAGTTTAGGCAACTTTCTATATATCAAAACCCAGCAAAGAAAGTCGGAACTAGTTCCAAAGATTTACCATTTTCATTGCATACCAATCACTGCAGGTACTGAATTTAATATTCTAAGGATGTTGTTTATGTCAAAAATTGTTCTAGACAACCTTTTAAGCGCACACCATTCAGCTCTTTGGATTACTTCCGCCCCATGACAACCACGTGTTATATTCATTGATGTCTCACCAGCAATATAACTACTTTGAGCTGAGTTCATCAATGTTGTAACTAATGATTTGTATGTTCACCTTAGTATTTAATAACTTTGGAGCACATCATCTGTTTTTCATAAAAGTAGCGTGGTTTGAGAGGTTTATATTTCTTCATTTAAAAATTTTTATAAAAATTACATTTTGTTGGCTTAATATAGGAAAGGCGTATCTCGAATATTAGTTCCTTACTGGTAGGCCAAAAAGAATATGAGGATTTTAGTCTAACTAGTTACAATTTTACTCGATAACTGCTTATTTTTGTTTGAGAAGTCCAAAAAATAAGGGGTACCCCTTACAAATGTATTTACATTGTCACAGCAATTAACTAGTTATTATTTGGCTTACTTGAAACTAAAAAATAAGTAGTGAAACAAACAAATTAAATTTAAAAAAAGTTTATACGCATTATGTTTTATTTATATCTTTTATTTTTATTTTTTTTTTTACCCAGCTGCGATACGAATTTGACTCGTTCAGACAAGAACTTTACTCAATCAGCTTTTTTGTTGACTTATAATAAGTTTAAGCGACAATAATAAGTTTTCATATACAAACACATGTTGACTCCAAAAGGTGGTTGTCTACTTATTTTATTAATACATATCAAGAAATTGTAACTACTTTCAGATAATGAGAAACATACGTACTAATTTTATTAAGAACTAGGTAGTAGTTCTATTTCGAAGCATAGTAATAAGATAACTAAGTACCACTCATTACTTTGTAAACCATTAATAAAATACTACCGAGTACAAAAATTACAAAAGTTTTTGCTGGATTTATAGGAGAAGGAAAAAACTGAATAGAAAAAACAATATTTAAGTCAGCATAAATTCACTATTTTCAATCGTGGCTTACTTAGGAGGGTGTATTTAAGAGTTGACTTCCAAAATTTTTCAAAAACGTGGTTTCAAAAATATATCGAGATACGCCTATTCTATATTGAGCCTTCGATATCTTCGTGCTTCATACTTAATGAGAAATTTCCAAAAAGAAAAAAAAAATAGCACAATTTTACCGTAAATTAACTTTCATCGCCTTTCATAAGAAAATAGCTCGTGTTTTTTTCATTGAAAGGAAGCAATTCAGAAGCAACGGACAAAAAATTAGTACAAAGTAATCAGCAAGAATTTTTTTTGCTCTTAAGCAAGCATGACTTTTAGTAAAAAGTTGCTTATAAACCGAACAGAAAATTGATATAGAAAGCACTCAAGCACTGAGTATCACTGATTTTGAACATCGGGATTGTGGAAACCAGACTTTATTGTAGCAAAATGATTTCGCACACGAAGGGTTTTGTACGAATACACATATATCCCTTTTCGTTTTTGCCCTTTTTTCATTTTGACAGTTTTTTCGTTTTGCTTTTTCATTTCATATTATTATTTTTTTATTTTTTAAGTTTATTTTTCGTTTTTCGGCGATTTTTTTAGTTTTGGCGCTTTTTTCATTTTGGTGTTTTTTCGGTTCTAGGCGATTTTTTTTTTGCAGATTTTTGTGTTTTGGCGATTTTGGGGGATTTTGGTGATTTTTTTTAAGTTCTAGCAATTTTTCGTAGTTTTTCCACTTTTTCGTTTTGGCGTTTTTTTCGGTTTTTGACGATTTTATTTTTTTTTTTGTTTTTTTGTGATTTTTTTTTTATTTTTAGCGATTTTTTTCAGTTTTGACTATTTTTCGCTTTTTGCGTTCTTTTAGTTAAACTTTTTTTGTTTTGGCTACTTTCTCGTTTTGGTGTTTTTTTTTTTCATTTTTGGCGTTTTTTTTCGTTTTTTGGCGTTATTTTTAGTTTTAGTGATTTTTTAAGTTTTGGTGCTTTTTTCTGGTTTCACAATTTTTTCGGTTTTTGAAGATTTTTTTCGAACTTAATTTTGTTTTGGTGGGTTTTGCATTTTAGCGATTTTTTTACTTTTGATGCTTTTTTTAAGCGCTTTTTTCATTTTGGCAATTTTTCGTTTTGGCATTTTTTGATATTTTATTCCGATAGAACTACCCGTTTCGAAAGGCCTGATTTATGTTCCAAATATTTTGATTCTGCCCCACTGTGCAATGTATTGTGCCGTAACGAAGAAGAAAAAATATTTTTGCTGCAAGTCGTTGCCGAAAATAAGAAAAAATATCCACTGTATTGTAAAAATAAATTGATAAACAATTTAATAAATTAATAAACTTCACAATCGAACTCAATTGCATAAAAAATTATAAAAATAAAAAAATGTGTATAGTAACGAACCCTAATGGTTGAAGATAAAAGGTAAGTAACTATGTTCTGAAAAAAGTTTGAAATTAAAAAAAGTTTTGGAGTCGGCCATACATTTGACACGTCTACGGCCACTCTGCCCATGGGTTAGAAAGGTTCAAGCCAATTCTATGAAAAATTGTACTTTTGCATGGAAGCATTTGGTGAAAGCTAAAAAAATGTTGAAAACTAAAAAGACATTAATCCAAAGCACCCCTCGTATAAAATAATACACTTTTCAAAGTCTTTGACTTGTCTGCATAAACAACATCCAGGGAATTGAACTCGAATAAATGAATTCTAGTTGCTTGTTACAAATAAAGCAAATAACTAACCAGTAAATATTTTTATATTTATTAGCACCTCTCTCTCTCTCTCTCACTCTCTGTAAACAATTTCCCTCGTACTTTTTTATTTTCTTTTTTATACCAAATTTTCTTTATCGAACTCTTCGATAGTTCATTCATTGCTCACTTAAATCATTTCATCAACTGAGGAAGCTAGAATGTTTTTATTTAAGAATCGAATCTGTTGTGCTGGACACTTTTATTTTCCAAACCGACTTAAGCCGTAAGCCGTTCACTTTAAACATGATATGCAAACCAAATAAGTACTCAGATATTAACATACATACATGGCTGATTCTCATTTCAAATGCTTTTTTCGTTTCCTTTGAAAGTAAAGTAATAATTTAAATAATATAATTTAATATATTATAAATAAATGTAGATAAGTTTTTTTATTTGTGTAACACTGTCCATTATTATTGTTTACACTCTCATTACACATTATATTGTTTACACTCTCTTCATACAAAATGGCATGTCCGTAATGCATGTTGTTAAATTTCCAAATTAAAAAATTATGAAATTTTCCAAAAACGATATTAAATTTATAACGGCTTTAGAATATTTGCATATGCTTCTCTTATTTAACACATCACATTTTTGAAAAATATTAAAAATTATATTATTGTTTTTTTTAATTTTTGTTGTCGGCAGTCTTTTGTATTGAACGTTACGCTTTTTTAGTACGCTTTATTACTCAGTTTAATTATTAAAATTGCATTAATAACATACACTAAAATAGCAGCGTAGATTAGTACTTCTAAATATTTAAAAGTTTTGTGAACTTTGTTAAATAGTATTATATTGCAAAACGTTTCATCAATCAATCATGGTTTCTATCCAAAAATATGTATTGAGTGTTATTCATATTTTTTTTAATTTAATTGAAACTTTTTAGTGACTAACTATGGAGTTTATCTGAATTGTATTAAATTCAAAATATAGTATGAGTTCTGAAAAAAATATTGAAATCGTATAAAAATGTATTGAGCGTTACATTAATAATATTCTTAAATAGCATTTATCTATAAATTTTAGGACGGCAAAAAAGTAACTGCAGCGAAAGAGTAGAAACGATATAGAAAACATTAGCCGTTTAGAAATTTGTGATTTGCTTTGAAAAAATTTTGCTTCTACCGCACTATGGGTTGGTATATTTTCGAAGAATGTATGACATAACTTTTAACATTGTTGGCCGATTTAATTAAAATTAGTCTTATTTGAAAGAAGAGTGGGCATACTTTGCGCTTATGTATAAATGTTTATTAAGAATTAAGATATATTTTTTTTTCATGTGGACCCAAGTCAAAATTGAAAAAGTAGTCATAACTTTTAATTTCGTTCTACGATGATAATAATTTTTTTGTTTTTAAAGAGTAGATGCATAGTGCTTTCAAACCCTATACTCATTTTTTGTTGTGTATTTTTTTTCGCAAAAATTACACACCGAACAACCGCGAAAGCATAACAACGCTCAATACACAAAAATTTTAAAAAATCAAAAAATATAATTTTATTTCAGGATCTATTGAATGAGGCGAAAGATATAATATGAATCCTTTCTTCTCATATTTATATTAGATACATTGGTAAACAAGAAAAAACAAACACACACAAAATTTACGTTTAGCTATACATAGAGGTAAGCGACATAGATAGGATTTAACTAAGTATATACTAAGAGCATTTGCTCATACAAAGGTATTGAGTTACATGATGTAATGTTTTTTTTTTCAGTAATTCTCTGTACTGGCTATGGCCAACAACAATCAAATAGTTAAAGAAGTTAATAAATCATTTGCAATGTATATTTTTACAAAAACATGAACTATTTTCCCGAATAAGTAACACAATAATTTGAGAAAAAGCTTGTTGCCAATTAAAACTAAATTAATAAAATTCATAAATGATTATTCGCAATAATTGTTATTTAACTTTTATCTAAAGTTGTTAAAGCTGTCTTTGTCTTTGTCTTTGTTTTTGTTTTTCTTTTTATTGTTTGACGGGTTTTGAGCTTCTTAGTTCCCTGGAGTATATTTGTGAGTGTACTTATTTATGGCCTTTGATGGCTGCATATTTGTTTTAATGTTCAAATATTGGTCTTTTTATGGTTTATCTGTTTACATATCGCTGATGGTTTATGGTCAATTATAACCAAAATATTATTAATGGAAAGAAAAACAAATTGTATAAGAATTTAATATCGGATATCTAATAAATATGCTTTATGAATTTTAAATTTGTTTCGACAGTTTTTTTTATTTTTTTATTTTGATGGTAACCGAAGCTTAATTTATTCCTAGCCATTTGCCAACAGATAGTTATAACTCAAAAGGTAATTTTGAAAACAACATGGCTTTAAGATTGAAATTTTATTTAGCAAATTTAATTATACAAAAGAAATTGTAAAATGATATAAACAGAAAGAAACGGCCAGAAAAAAATGTTCTTTCAAAATTCGAGTTGCGACGTTTAAATAGCAAATGTCCAATATGCAGAAGAAATACTTGTATACCATTAACAATTCCTCAAGTTTTCTTCTTTTCTTTTATTTTATTTAAAATCACATAGAAACCAACGAGACAAAAATACATAAAATATATTAATTAAAATATTTTGAACGTTAAAAAATTTTGTTTGTGAAAAGCATACCAACCTCTTAAATAAAATTTGCAGCCTTTATTTTACTTTACAAAATATGAGCGGAAGCCTCACACTGCGTCTTGACGAGCCATAATTTTATTCTAACATTTGTCAAAATTCATACATAAAAACATCAGAAACATGTTAGTGCAATTTTTTCATATCGACTTTGACTTTTAGCAAGACTAATCGATTGATCGCCAATACGCTTGACATAGCGAAAAACACATTTTTTGATATTTCCCTCCAACCTCTGAAGGTCTTCAAAACAGGCTTTTGTTGCAGAGATCAACTTCGCATACGAAATGAATAAATTTCCGAAAAACCATTTCTTTAAATGGGAGTTAAAATCTGAAGAACACAGTACATGCAGAAAAAAAATGTATGTGAGTGATTCTCATTCTAAACGTACATTTTGCGTTTTTTTTTCTACCATATTAACTAAATGAAATGTGAGCAGGTAGGATTCATATTATAGTTTTCGCCTCATTCAATTTATCATGAAATAAAATTATATTTTTCGGTTTTTTTACATTTTTGTGTACTGAGCGTTACATTTGCTTTCGCGGTTATTCCGGAATTGATTTTTGCGAGAAAAAAATACACCACAAAAAATGACTACAGAGTTTGAAACCAATATACATCTACTCTCTAAAAACAAAAAATTATAATAATCGCAGAACAAAGTTTTTTTTTGACTTGGGGTTACATGGAAAAAAAATTTTTTATATTTTAAAATAATTCTTTACAAACATTTATATATAAGCAAAAAGTAGGCTAATTCTTCTTTCAAATAAGACAAGTTTTAATAAAATCGACCACCAATGTTAAAACTTATGTCAATTTCAAATAATTATTCGTAGCAAAATACGACCTACCTAATATATTCTTCGAAAATATAACAACCCACAGTGCAACAGAAATAAACTTTTTTCAAAGAAAATCAGAAATTTGTAAAAAGATAATGTTCTTTATTTCGGTTCTTCTCTTCCTCTGCTGCTAACATTTTTTTTGCCGTCCTAAAATTTATGGATAAACTATATTTATGAATTTTGTTAACGTAACGTTCAATACATGTTCTTACGAATTCAATAATTTTTCAGAACACACACTATATTTAGAATTTTAAACAACTCGGATATATAATCTTCGACGAATTTTAACATAAGCTTCTTAGTTATTCACTAAAAAATTCCAATTAAATTTAAAAAATATGTATAACACTCAATACATTTTTTTGGATACAAACAATGATTGAGTGATTAAACGTTTTGCAATATAATACTATTAACAGAGTTCAAAAAGCTTTCAAATACTTAGAAGTACAAACCTACTCTGTTATGTTAGTGTATATTTTTAATGCAATTTCAATAATTAAACTGAGCAATGAAGGATATAAAATAGCGTAACGCTCAATACACAAAACTGCGGACAACAAAAATCTATTTAAAAAAATATTACGCTTCAAAAATTTTATGTGTGAAATAAATTTAGGCTCGTTTTTGGAAAACTTCATACTTTCTTAATGTGGAAAATTAACAGCATGCATTACGGACACGCCATTTTGTATGAAAAGGGTATAAACAGTATTTTCGTTCTTTGTTTTTAACACATAATGGACAGTATTATATAAAACAACGTATGCACATTTATAACTATAGCTTTAACTTCAAATAAATTTTATGTTAAGTCATTAATCCAATCATATTGAATTAAAATGAAATTCATATTATTTATGATGATATTTATATTAAAGTATATTTAAAGTATATTTGAGACTTTTGTGGTGGTTGTAGTGGTTAGCGCGTTCAATACCAAGCCTGTGATGATAGCATGTGCCCGAGTTCGAATCTTCGCCAGCCAAGTGCAACACAAATTTTTTTCTGATAACTAAAAAACACATTTTTAAGGGCCCCCATTTGAAGACCCACATAGACTATCAACATCAACTCGGTCTTATTAGAAACCCCTTTATAATAAATATTAATATACATTTAAAGCTAATTTCCTTTTCGGATATAAAAATGTGTATAACAAAGGAAAAAATATAAAAATCATCAATTTTATAATACGAATATTTTGCACAACTGTTCATAAACTTTAATTTATTTAATTAAGCATATCTTTTCTTTTCATAAACAGAATATGGGTATTTGCTAAATTATAGTATTTTACATAATTTAAAAAAGAAAGAAAAGGTTTCTTTCATTTAATAAAAGAAACCTCAATGAACTCTTAATACATTTAATGGCCATTCATATTGAAATGAAAAGTGTAGTTAATTAGAAAGTGATTTTAACAATAAAAAAAACTTTAAAACAAACAAAAAATTAAACAAAAACAGCAACAAAAGGTAGTATTCAGCGCTACGTTATTTTATGAATTATAATTATTTACTTCTATTAAAGTTTTATGTATTACCAAATAAAATTGTAGCTTGTAAATAATTGAATATTGTTTAGACAAAAATATTCAAAAATCTGTATAAAAGAAGTACAAAAATAAATTTGTATACCAAGCAAAACTTTCTATTACAAAGTAATGAGTTCAAATGTTAACAAACATTGCCTTCAGTACATCTAATATGTCAGTTTAACAAATTACTTTAAAATGGCGATAGCATTGAAGGCAAGTACTTACCACCTTGGTTTACAAATAACAAGTTGAAAATTTCAATATTTAAAAGTTATTGAATACACAAAATATAACATTAATTAAATGTATCTGCTGAGCATTGAACTCATGCCATTTTAAGTTATTGTTGTTTTTTATGTCAAGTGTATTACTGCTACTTTGTTACGGGCTTGTTTTTACGAACATGTACATGTGCACAACTAAAAAAAAAATAAAAATCCACTTTGCTTCGCCAGGGATTGAGCTCCTGATTAATCTGTATGATGAGCGCAGGCACTATTATTGTGTCAATAAGAGAATAAATGGTTTTTGGAAGTTCCTTATGGCGCGCCATGCACATCAATGCTTTGAATAAAAAAATCAATGCTTTAGAGGGGTTAAACAAAAATTTTTTTTTAATGAAAAAATACTGGCCGTAAATACTGGTTACAAATACTGGTAACAACTACATAGCATAATAGTGTTGCCACCGCGAATTGTTTAGATTTTCAGTGCTGCCGTAATTTTCCGGGGAAGTGCCGGGGAATTCCTAGAATTTTTGGGGTTTTTAGCCTAGTTTCTGGGAATCTCTAATATGGTTTGTGTCTTTGCCAAAAGGTTTGTGACTTTAATAAGTGATTCGTGGCCGTGATAGCTGAAGGTGTCTCTGCTAACTAATATTATAAATGTGAAAGTAAATTTGTTTGCTTGTTGCGCTTTAATGACTCAAACACAGTACCGATTTGGATAAAATTTAGAGCACAGATAGATCTAAGTCACGCACAGCCTATATGTTTTTTTTAACTAGGACCACGAGGGGAGGTAGGGAAAAATTTCTGCCTCTCAGAAACTATCTAACCGAATTTGATGAATTTCAAAAAATAAATAGATCTGAGTCCAAAAAGACATAGGCTATAAATTTTTTCAAAAAATATGACCACGAGGGGAGCCAGGGGGAAATGTCTTACTCTTTGAAATTATCTAAACGATTTTGATGAAACTCAAAACATAGATAGATCTGAGTCTAAGAGAAGACATAGGCTATACATTTTTTTTTCAAAAATTGGACCACGAGGGCGTGGTAAGGCGAAATTTCTTCCTATTTGAAATCTGAGTCTAAAAGAAGAAATAGGCTGTAAATTTTTTAAAAAATGAAATTCAGAACATAGATAGATCTGAGTCTAAAAGAAGAGATAGGCTATACATTTTTTCAAAAATAGTAGCATGAGGAGATAGATCTGAGTCTAGAAATGCACATAGGCTACACATTTTTTTTAATAGGAGCACGAGGAGGGGTACGGAGCAATTTCTGCCTTTCCGAAACAATTTAACCGATTTTGATGAAATTTAAAACATGGTGACATATTTTTTAAATAATAGGACCAAGAGGGGCAGTAAAGGGCAATTTCTACCCTTGCGAAACTATCTAGCCAATTTTAATGAAATTTAAAACATGGGTAGATCTGAGTCTGGAAGGACACATAGGTTATATATTTTTTTCAAAAATGGGACCACGATTTGGGGGAGGGGTAAGGGGCAATTTCTCCATCTCTGAAATTAACCAATTTTAATAATACAGTATTTTTCGGTTAATTGACCCTACGGTTAATTGGTTTCCACGCTTAATTGAACCACATGATCGGGTAAAAAAAAATATTGCATACGAAAACACATGTAAATTTCCTCGGATAATTGAACCCGGTTAATTGATTTTCCCGCTTAATTGGTTCAAAATTCATGTCATCAAAAATAAATTTCCTCCTACTTTTACCCGGTTAATTGCATTATTATTGAAATATAATCTGGCATTTTTGCACATACATATTTGACATCATTTGTGAAAAACACTGGGTGGCATCTCTACTAATTTTATTTTACTAAATTTTATTTTTTTGTAAAACTAATGTGCACATAAATAGTGCATTTAATAGTACATATGTACCTACAATAATAAATACCTGCGTATACACATATATGTAAATTTTTTTCGTTTAAGGTAAAAAAAAATTATTTTGAAAAGCTTAAAGTGCACATATGCGATTTCTTTTAATTCATTACTAGTTCCAATTATGCGTGATTTCTGTAATTGAACAAACTGTTCAATTAAACGGGATTCTTGTAATTGAACGAATTGTTCAATTAAGCGGGTATCGGCTAATTGGTTCCCCGGTTAATTGAACAAAAAGTTGTGCAAATTTGGATGTGCAATTAACCGAAAAATACTGTATTTAAAACATTATTAGATCTGAGTTTGGAAGGACACAAACGCTATATATTTTTTTCAAAAATAAGGCTATAAGGGGGGGTAAGGTGCCATTTCTAATGTAAGTATAACGTAAGGAACTAAGTTCCAACACGGTGTCCCACGACACCGTGCTTTCATTTTTTATTTACTAGTAAGTAATTGATTTAACCACTGTAAAGTAATGCTG
Organism: Panzeria rudis; assembly: GCA_956483635.1. Taxonomy (NCBI): domain Eukaryota; kingdom Metazoa; phylum Arthropoda; class Insecta; order Diptera; family Tachinidae; genus Panzeria; species Panzeria rudis. The sequence continues at coordinate 172,815,503 of OY101448.1, forward strand.
ACGGTACAAAAATTGCGAATATTTACACTGTGCAACAGAATAAAATTTTTTTTAAAACAAGGTTCTAACTGATGTACTGACCCTGGTAGAGGCAAAAAAATACATACTTGCATCGGCGTTTTGAAAGGTTACATCTGAGACTAATTTTAGAAGGCGTTAAATTCCCTCTTCTTCCCTCGCACATAGTTATACAGACCCGGCTTAGAATATCTTGTAGGACTTACGTTAAGGTATAAGATGGGATCAATACTTTTATGTAAACCAACAAGAGAAACATTTTGTTGAACAATTCAGCCCGCTATAATGCCTCTGAAGTGGAGTTTTTTGCTTCTTATTTATTTAGAGGCCAAAAAGACCCATACCGCGAAGAGATTAAAAATGAAAAAAATGCAGATAGAGAGAGCAATTACATTCAACAAATGAAAAGTGTCATTCAATTAATGCAACATTTCATTCATATGATGACGAAATACCTATTAAGTCGTTTATTAACTGAATGGATGATTTTTCTCTTAATGTAATTAACTAAAATAATTAATAAAATAGCTAAATTAAATTCATGTTGTTTCAACTTGAAATCGCTTTGATTCAATATGATTCTTCGTATTATTTCAGTATCAAATTCGCGTTGTTCCAACTTGAAATAACCTTGATTCAACATGATTCTTCGTGCTATTTCAGTATCAAATTCACGTTGTTCCAACTTGAAACAACCTTGATTCAACATGATTCTTCGTATTATTTCAGTACATATCAACTTCATTTTGCTGTAACTGTGCTGGAATATTAAATCAACATGAAATATAGTTATTTTAAAAGGAAAAATATTCTTTGAAGGTTATTGTAAAATGCTATCGAATTAACATCAAATTCCTATGAAGCAAAATCGCTATCGAAAAATGTAAAATTAAACTTGGAAGTTACTCTGTAATTCGAAACGAAAGAAAATGTTTTCGCATTGTTATGTAAATAACATGCAAATTCGATCAATTTTCTTTTCGAATCGAATTACAGAGTAAGCCCCCTTGTTTTCGACGATTTTTTCATTCATTTTTTTCTGTATGTTACTCTAGGGGAAAATATGTGAGCTAAGATCATATGATATGACTATATAATCATATTATTCTTTTATATTACGGCCACAACAAATATATTTTTTCTTAATATGTTCACTTTTAAGAAATATAGAATTAACTCATTTAACCCCTTCAACCTTAATGACCGATTTTAAAAATAACGTATCACACAAATAATGTCTAACTCATTATACATAATTTTGTTACGTTTTCTTCAATTACAATAACTTTTTTTTTACTCTTGGCTACAAAAAGAAGCCAATCAAAATAGTCATAACTTAACACAAAATAAATCTACAAAAATAATAATAATAATAATAATTCCATTACCTACAGTATTACAACAGTTAGTACCTACTACTTACTTACATACTCGTAAATACATACAGATGCACTAACAATAACAAGTCGTAAGTTGTTATAATATCCCCATGGCTAGTTTTCAGTTATTTGAGTAGATATCAACACGGGCGTGAAGGTAAAAGAAAAAAAAATATATAGCAAATAAAAATCAACAACAGTAATAACAAAAAAGATTTCAATTTCATTAAAGAAATGTACAATGATTTCAACATTATGAATTGTATGTAAAATATTTCTGTTGGAACCGAAGAAAAACAAAATAAATAAATAATAAAATATAAACTCGCCCGTCATTACAAAGAAACTGGGAGTAACTGACTGACTACTTACAGGTACGAGCGTCAAAAGAAAAATCCAACTATTGTCCCTTTCACTAAGTAGCCACAACGCATACATTGGCTTAATAAGTTAAGAGCTTATGTGTATGATTTTGTGTAATTTTCATTGAGGCACAAAGCCAGCTCGCTGTTGGCAAGAGATTTGCATGTGATTGCAACATGTGTGAAATTTAAAACTGTTCTTAGATATATGAGTACCTTCGCAGCTATAAAATGCAAAAGGCCTTTATATTACAGGCCTTTTTGAAGCAGTTCTTGGATTTTCCTTTTTCTCGTATTTTTCATTGTTGTTCAAAAAAAAAAACAAACCTTTTAAAAGGCCTGGCTATCTTTTCTGCGCAGTCTAATACAGATTCTGACACTCCCTGTTGTTGAAATGAAACATGATATTGTATTTTATAGCTACTCGTTTCTTAGCAAGAACTAAAGATAAACTGGCCCGTTTGCATGACTCGCGTTGAGTACGTGTGTATGAATAGGAATTTTTTTGCATGATTGTCCGGAATAATTTTTTTTTACTCAAGATGCCGTCATCAGCACCAGCTAAAGAATTCAAAATGCCAAACAGAAGCATAACTGCACCAAGTATGCATATTTAAAAATAGCAAAGAAATAGCTGGAGTTTCTGTGCACGCAGAGAAAAGATATGTACATGACATGATTAATGATAACTATATTATTATTGTAGCAAATAATGTATGATTGTAGCAAACAATGTATGATTGTAGCAAACAAACTTGTGATTTTAGACTTAGAAGATTTCAGACTTAGTTTGTTTAAGTCACGATATACAGCTCAATCACAACATGGCGCTCTTAATTTATGATCTCCTCAACCATATCTTTTCTTTCCGTGCAGTTGAGTTTTAAGATTTAAACATGGTTAAAAGATCTTCTTACACGGCTTCTTTGAAGGACTTTAAGAAATCCTGCTAGAGTAAGCTTGAGTTTTTTTAGAGTACAAAAATGATATGAGCAAGCATTGATATATACAGACCGAAAAAATCCAATGTAAAATCAACATGTCACAATGTTGATTTGAAATCATATTAAATTTCTGCAAAAGTACAGATTTATTTTAAATTACTATTGTTTCATGTTATTTTTAAATGAAAAATTATTAATCTAACCTTAAATCTTGTTGATTTAATAGGTTTCACTGTTAAAACAAACTTGTTCAATATTGAATCCGTAAAATCAATTTTTGACACGTTAAATTAAAGTTGGAACTAACTTAGTGAATCAATGAAAAATCAACGCTACATTTCATTTTAAATCAATATAATTATAACTTTAATTTCCAATAAATTCTATGTTAGGTTAAACAGGCTGCCGGTTTCTAAAAACCGGCCCACTTGGATCCTTTGGTCCCGTTGTGATGTGGAAATTTTATGTTAAATCTTTAACTAAATCATATTGAATGAACATGAAATTTATAATGGTATTTATATTAAAGTATATAAAGTATATATATATTTTTGAGGCTGTTGTGGCTGCAGTGCTTAGCGCATTGGCTACCAAGCATGTTGTGATAGAAGAGCCCGAGTTCAAATCTTGGCTGGGGCCAGCCAACTACATTACAAATTTGTCTTATGCCTATGCTAATGCTCATCACGGCGCCCTCCTTAGCAGCTTAGGAGGTAATTAAAAGTAAAATGATTAATAAAATGTGTACATTAAATTCATATTGTTTCAACTTGAAATAACTTTGATTCAACATGATTCCTCGTATTATTTCAGTGTCAACTTTATTTGGCTCTACCTGTTATTTATTTCAAAAGGAAAATTTTTTTTAAGATTATTGTAAAATAATGTAGAATGCCTAAAAAAACCTAAAAACAATCACTACCGAAAAATGTAAAATTAACCTTGTTTTTGACGATTTTTATCATGAAACTTTTTTGTGTGTGCTTGAAGTCTTTAGACCAGCTAAACAAAGTCTAATAGAGGGTCTCTTTAGGTCTTTTTTGAACATCTGGTTTGCTACAATATCTCAAATTAATTGATGTGTTAAAATGTGTGTTTTTATAAAAAGCACCTTAACGAAAAAAATCGCCAAAAACAAAAAATCGCTTAAGAGAAAAAAAAGCAAAAAAACAAACAAAAGAAATCAGAAATCAGAAATCAGAGACAAAAAACACAAAATTTAAAATAGCAGAAATGAAAAAAATTAAATAAATTAAATTATGAAAAAATCGCCAAAACTAAAAAACCAGTAAAACGAAAAAATCACTAAAACGAAGAAATTCGCCAAAACCAAAAAATCACAAAAAAGAAAGAAAAAAATATGAAAATAAGAAAAATCGCCAAAAACCCTTACAATTTAAAACTACCAAAAAATCGTCAAAGCGAAAAACCGCTAAAACGAAAAAAGCGCTAAAACGAAAAAATCGGCAAAACCAAAAAATCACAAAAAGAAAAAATCATGAAAACAAACAAAAAATCGCCAAAAACAACAATTCAAAACTACAAAAAAATCGTCAAAACAAAAAAAGGCCCAAAACGAAAAAAACATCAAAACGAAAAAATCGGCAAAACCAAAAAATCACAAAAAATAAAAAATCATGAAAACAAAAAAAAATCGCCAAAAACCACAATTTAAAACTACAAAAAAAAAATCGTCAAAACTAAAACAATCGCCATAAAAATAAAAAATAGCCAAAAGGAAAAAATCGCCGAAATGAAAAAACGCTTAAACCGAAAAAGAACAAAACGAAAAAAATCGCTAAAAATATAACACAACAAAAAATCTTCAAAACTAAAAAAACGCCAAAAAATAAAATTGCCAAAACGAAAAAAATCGCCAAAACTAAATAAACTCAAAATTAAAAACTAACCAAAACGAAAAAAATCGCAAAAATGAAAAAAAACGCTTTAACGATAAAGCAAAAAAAATCGCCAAAACAAAAAATAAACAAAGAAAAAACTAAAATACTCACTAGGAGTAACAAAACAGCCAAAACGAAAAAATCATTAAAATGAAAAAAGCGCTAAAACTAAAAACCACCAAAAAGAAAAAAATCGCAAAAACTAAAAGAAAATAGCGAAAAAAACGAGTTAATTTATCAATGCAAATAGTTTTCATTCTTTTAAGCAAAAACCAAAATCCACGAAAAATCCATTTATACCAAATTTGTGTAGATTGTTCAAGCGCAATTTCAGTTGGCTTCTTTTAGACTTGAAATATGAAGAGTTGACTATTTAGAAATACTTTATTATACATGAGTACATTTGTCTGTATACATTTTATTCTATTGTTTATGTATTCAAAAAGAAGTAATATTATATGTATGATTGCTGTTTTTTTTAATTGTTGCTAATGTTGTTTTTAATAAATGTGTTTTTTTTCTACCTTGTAATTTTTCACACTCTAATTTTTTGCCATTATTTGTGCAATTTATTTATTTTTTTTTTTTGTTTATTTTATTAACAAAATTTCAAAACTATTTCCTTTTTCTATTAATTAAATCTAGCAAAAAAAAATGTCAATTAAGTGGCAAAACCACATACAAAGCATTTGACCAACTTAATGATTGTCAACTTTAAAGCTGCAAATAAAGAAAACTGAAATAAAAAAAATAAAACCATGAATATATAAATAAATAAAACACTTAAGTTATGAAATCTTTTCATTTCTACGAATCGCAATGAATAGTATTTGTTTGTTTTAATGGGAAAAAAATATAAAATATTTTTAGTTTTGTCTAGTCATATTACCCGTCACTTTCTCTAGAATTGCAAAAAAAAATTACAAACTTACAAATGATAGTAATTATCAATATTAATCATAAGTTATTCATAAAATAAATGGTAAATAAAATTGAATTAATATTGAATATAAAGAAGAAAACATTCCTTAGTAATTAGTGAAGGGTTTAATTTTAAATATTAACGTAATGAAGCACTTTGATGGTTTGAGACCGGATGTAACCTTTTAAGCATTTTCTACTGCATGTGAATTAGGGCCATAGACTTTAGCTTCGGTGCCGTTAAACTAACAAAATTTTGTAATTTTATTGCACTTCACTTTAGTTGAAATAAATTCTGGCCAATACTACTTTCACAAAAAAAAAATAAAAATCAATTTAAATTCAAATATATAAATTGATTTTCAATGTGACTTAGCTCAAGGTTTAATAAAAATAAAATCTTTAATTTTATAGAAATCTTATTAAAAACATAATTGTTCTTAAAGCGACTTTTAAAAATATATATATTACACTTGCTTACAAACAAAAAAATTAACTCAAATAAGAGTTGTTTTTGTAATAATTTGGCGTTGCTGAAAACGAATATGACGTTAATTTATTTTTATTAAGATGCTTTTTCGGGATATTCGCAAAAAACATGTTTTTGTTGCAGTCTTTTTTTAACCTTTTGCAAAAATCTTGAAAACAAATTAATTGAATTAGACAAATTTTAAACTGTTGCATAGATATTTCTTTCCTCTTTCAGTCAATATATAAACTGTGCTGATCGGATCAAAATTCAATGAGTTACAGGCCTTAAAATTTGGAAAAATTAAATTTTTTACTTAGATCAGTACGATTATTTTTATTCATAAGTCCATTAGTTTTACGCATTTAGCAGAGAAAGGTAGTCATATCACACATCAAAATTTCCAAAATTTATGTACAGTTTACAACAATGATTTCAGATTTTAGCAATTCAAAGACTTTTTGCAAAACAAGTGAAATACTTGTGTTATTTGGTGTTTTGTGCAGATTAAATTTTTTGCAAATGGTATAAAATCATTAATTCTTGATATTTTCTACGGAAATTTTGCAGTTATATACAAAAAGAAGAAAAATAAGATTTTCTTTTAGGAATCTCATAATTCCTAAGAAAATTCCAAGAAATCCCAATAATAGAATTTTGTATGGTTTTGCACATAAAGTTCATGCATTTGGCAAACAAGTGGATACAAATAAAAGTCGTATTTGTTTTTTATGCCAAGCTTTGGGATTTTAGAAAACATGGGCTAAAATCAAAACTTTGCTGCAAAATATGTCGTATTCAGAAGGGCCCAGGGCCAACAATAATGCTAAATTAGTTAAAGTTTTTTTCTAAAATCATGTCTGTGAATATACATTCTACCCACATACACATATGTATAATATCTAGATACTCCAGAAGAATTGTTTTTTATAGAGAAAACAGTGCAAAAATTGTCAAAAAGTAAATTTTCAAATTAAAAATTGTACACAGAAAAAAATATCATCAAACTACAACTAACAATTTCAATTGTTAATATGTAATTTAAATTCAAACATATATTTTGTTAATATAACAAATTGAATTGTTGATACGAACATTAATCATTGTTGATATAACAAATGAATGCACACAAGTAAATAAAACAAACTAAATGAAGAAATTTTTTCCAACAAACTGAACCAACCAAATTTTTTGTTATGTATTGTGAAAAAAATTAACGATCACCTTTGTTGATATAACAAATGAATTCATACATGTAGATGAAAAAAAGCAAATCACGTTTTGTGTGTATTCATTATTTGCGTATTTAATAACGAATTGCTCTGTAGCTGAGAGGTAAGCACATCAGTCTATTAGTCCAGAGGTCCCCAGTTCGATTCCGCCCAAAAACATTTAGTGTTTTTCGCAAACAAGCAAAAAGTCGCTTCGAGGATTGTGATTCTATAAAAAATATTGTTAATACAACATTTATAATAGTTAAAGTTTGTGCGGAAAATAAACAATTCAAATTGTTGATATAACAATAATCTTAATTGAAATAAATTTGAAATCAATAAAAAAAATTTTGAAAAATTTTTTCTGATATTCCTTTAACTTACAATTTCGTAATTGTATTTACAAAAATCGTTGTAGGCTCAAAATCAATTAATTATTTAATTGATATAACAAAAAATTTAATTGAATTTACACATTTTTTGTCTGTGTATATTTTCCAATTCGGAATGAATATTTATTTCCATGAAATTTTTTAAACAATTTTAAATTTTGTTGTTTAATTAATAAAGAAGAAATTGTGACAATCGGTTTTTGTTTGGATCAATTATCTTGAAAATACTGGACCAAGGATAGACGATTTTTTTTAAGTCCTTATAACATCTATAAAGACACTGTTTTGAAAACTGGCGAGAAACAAAAAATGGTAAGCGTTGAAAAATTTTACATGTCCTATTTTGGCATCTCATAGCTTGCGCCAGAGCAATATGAGAAGCTCATCTTCTTAGGTTAAATAAGAATACTACTCTGAAATCTCTGTATGATCGAATAATACTTTTAGAAATGGCTGATTTATTTAAAAAGTATTTGATTCTGTCCCACTGTGCAAAATTTTTTTATGAAAATTTAAATTCGGATATTTCACTAAATATGTTGTAACTTTCTCATTTTTTATACGATATTAACAATTTTACGCTTATTACATTCGGAACTCAATTTGCTTTAGGATATGGGTGCGAAAAGAATTTTCAATGTTGTTTTTGAACTAATAGAGCGGTTTAAAATGGTAAATTTTGAAAAAACTTAAAAAATTAAAATTTTTTCAAATCTCAAGGCCTGTAACTCAATAAATTTTAATCTGATCATTGCAGTATATGTAGTGGCTGCAAGAGGAAAAACACATCTATGCAACAGTGCAAAACTTGTGCAATTCATAAAAACAGTTCTCAAGATTTTTGAAAATATGTATAAAAAAAATGCAAAAAAAACACTTTTTTCGTGAATATCAAAAAAAAAAACGTTTCTTAAGAAAAATAAACTAATCTCATATTCGAGTTTAGCAACCCAAAATTAGCTTGAAAAATTCTAGTTTTTGAGGTTATTTGAAAAAGTTGAAAGGCTGTTAGCTAGTGTTATCGATAACCATGAAATACATTTAAAAAAATTTTTTAAATATCTCATTGCAATTCCAATTACGTTTATTAACCAAAAAGGTGTTTAGTTAGCTTAATAAAGTATTTTCAAAGTAGTTGCCATCTGCTTATTGACCAAGTTAAATACAAAAAAACCTTTTAAAATGTCCAAGCAAACAAATGAATAAATCACTTAATAAAAACGCAAAAGTAAATAAATATAAATAAATAGACGTGCACACATACATGTGTACATAGTACATACATTACAATAAACCTGTTGCATATTTGTCACGCTAATAAAAAATGAAACAATGAAACAAACAAACAAATAAATAAACAGAAGTAACCAAAGTGGCCGATATTAAACACACTCATAAATATTGCACGAACTCGTATGTTTGTACATTTAGCAATACCCACTCAAGAAATTCCGAAAAAATACTGCACTTTCTCATACATACAAATCTGAGAGAGTACATTTGTTTATACAAATTGCAAATAAAGCAATTCAATTTGACGTCATTATCGGCTAAAGCTAAATTCAGCTAAAATATTGTTGTGATAACAAACGACACCAACATTGAATTTAAAATTTACAAAAACTTGTTTTTATAACAAAAATAAAAACAGATAAAAATTAAACTGTTTGCTATTAATTTGTTAAAAGAAACCGGCAAGTGCTGTTAACAAGGCTGCAGGCCAGCAAAAAAATGTGAAAAACACCATTTAAGGTTTGTTAAACTAAAGCAGAAAAATAAAGACAAGTTATGTAAAAATAGACTTTGATTTTAAACATTTTCCTTCATTTAATATATTAAATACAAATTTAATATAATAACTCCTCTAATACTTAAAAAAACCAAAACAATTTTTAGACAACAACTACTCATTTGATTTTTGAATATTAACAATTTTACTACAACTAATATTTAGCTAAAAATTTTATTTTGTGTTCAATTGCCGTAACAATATTTTCTTAATAATAATTTAATATTTTTTACAAGCAACAAATAAACAGCAAAACATTTTTGTATTTCCCCTTATAATTGCAATTTGCATGCAATAAAAAAACAAAAGACTTAAGCAAGACACTTGATTTTTTTTAAATAACCTGAAATTATATACGGCAGTGTTTTATTGTTGGTAGCATTTTTTTTTTGCAATTGAAGCAAGCTAGAACAGAATTAATTATATTATTAGTTTGGCAATAAAAAAATATATCAACGATTTGTATGCATTTTACAATAATTTTAAATCGGTTTAAACAAGACCGAATACGATATTTATTTATTAGCTTCTTTCTTTTAAAAAAACTTGCTTAAAAAAAGCTGCTAAAGATAGTGGTGGGTTTTTTGTTAAGCCAAAAAGTATGCTTCACAAAATATGGCATACACATAATGTGTTACTGTGGTGTATTTAAAAAATGATGTTAACAGTGCTGCCGGTATAGATTTTCAAAATTACGCCTAATTTAAATTTTTTTCACCTAATGGATGAACCACTTGTTATCCTTATTTAATCGTATCATTCATTGTACGTAATGGAAGATGTTACCTTTTTCTGCAATTTGAAATAAAAAATATTAGAAAAACTGGGGACTAATATGAACTTTGCAGACATCTTTTAGCTTACAGAAATCCGGTAATAAAGATTTAAACACAGTACCCCACTATCTGTAGGTGGTATAAATTCTTATGTAAACATCAGTTTCTTATACCATGTGTCTGAGAAAATTCAATAGGAGAAAGCTATGAATGGGGCGATACCATGATGATAATTATATTTTACTGTTTCTAATCCTTATTCATAATGTCGGAACACTGTGGGAAATTTTGTACCAATTGTCCCCAATGTACGGCTTCCAGAAATCCAATTTTTTTTGCTGGTTAAGTATATACCTTTTAATGAAAAAGTTCCTTTTAAGAAAAAGTACCTTTTAAGAAAAAGTACCTTTTAAGAAAAAGTACCTTTTAAGAAAAAGTACCTTTTAAGAAAAAGTACCTTTTAAGAAAAATACCTTTTAAGAAAAAGTACCTTTTAAGAAAAAGTACCTTTTAAGAAAAAGTACCTTTTAAGAAAAAGTACCTTTTAAGAAAAAGTACCTTTTAAGAAAAAGTACCTTTTAAGAAAAAGTACCTTTTAAGAAAAAGTACCTTTTAAGAAAAAGTACCTTTTAAGAAAAAGTACCTTTTAAGAAAAAGTACCTTTTAAGAAAAAGTACCTTTTAAGAAAAAGTACCTTTTAAGAAAAAGTACCTTTTAAGAAAAAGTACCTTTGAAGAAAAAGTACCTTTTAAGAAAAAGTACCTTTTAAGAAAAAGTACCTTTTAAGAAAAAGTACCTTTTAAGAAAAAGTACCTTTTAAGAAAAAGTACCTTTTAAGAAAAAGTACCTTTTAAGAAAAAGTACCTTTTAAGAAAAAGTACCTTTTAAGAAAACGTACCTTTTAAGAAAAAGTACCTTTTAAGAAAAAGTACCTTTTAAGAAAAAGTACCTTTTAAGAAAAAGTACCTTTTAAGAAAAAGTACCTTTTAAGAAAAAGTACCTTTTAAGAAAAAGTACCTTTTAAGAAAACGTACCTTTTAAGAAAAAGTACCTTTTAAGAAAAAGTACCTTTTAAGAAAAAGTACCTTTTAAGAAAAAGTACCTTTTAAGAAAAAGTACCTTTTAAGAAAAAGTACCTTTTAAGAAAAAGTACCTTTTAGGAAAAATTTGGAAAAATCGGCGGGTCCAATGGGGGTATTTTGTTAATATTTTTCTTCTAGTTAAGTGATTTTTTCTCATTTCACTGATCACGAATCGGGAAGATAGTGTACCAATCCCATTTTCAGCAGTTACTTTTTCTTAAAAGGAACTTTTTCATTAAAAGGTACATACTTAACCAGCAAAAAAATTGGGTTTCTGGAAGCCGTAACATAATATCATGCTATCCAAATACGCTGTTTTAAACCGCTTTGAAGACGCGCAAAGGGAAGATGCAGTTTTATGTCACAAAAGAGAGCTCCCAATTCGGACATCGAAAAAAAATCATGCCTTTTGCAGGGTGTTTCGAGGCAAGAGATACAACAACAATTAACTTTAGCTTAGAAACCTACTTCATGTGAAGCAGTAATTTTTCCAGGTACTCTTAAGTTACCTGTTTTTAAAAAGTCCTTTTTTAATGTACTTTTTTAAACGTACTTTTTTGAAAGGATTTTCTTAATGGTGCTTTTTATAAGTGGTACTTTTTTAAAAATATTTTTTTAAGAATTTCAATTTAGGTTCTTTTTGCTGTTGAGAGTAAAAATATAAAATAAACAAGTAAAAAAATATTACTCATATGAAGTGTGAAACTGGCTGCCAAACCTGACTATCATCAAATAAAATCCAATATGAAGTAAAACAATAGACATTTAATTAAGGTTTGCGTCTATTTTTATCGTATCATTGTATGTACAGTAGTACAATCATATGTATGTATTTATGTGAATACATTATAGACACACATTTTGCATCTGTATCTTCGTACGTAAATAAAACTACGTCAAAAAAAACTGTTTATTTCAATATTTTATATTTTGTATACCTTTTTTATCAACGACTTTGACTTTGAACAGCAAGTGTGAAAATACAAGTGCAATGAAAAGGGAAGGAAGTATATATTCACTTCTATTCAATAATGTACAGATATTTTATACTTCGATGTTTGCAAAAAAAAAAATAAAATACTCGTACACAACAATTTGCGGTAAACTTGAAAAAAAAATTACTAAAACTGTATAAACTATTTATAGTTATAATAGAAAAAACTATAAACAAATATAAAGCAAAATAATTGCACGCTACACCAGCGTTGTTAAAAGATATACATTGGAGTTACTCATAAAACATATAGAATATTTTAATAATGAGAATCTACATATCCAAAGCTGCTAATATGCTGCAATTATCAAACGACATACTATTCAACAAAACTTACATACTGTGTGCATTACTTTACATAGTTAAATCAATTACTTACTATTAAATTAAATAAAAAAAACATTTATTCTCTTATTGGTACAGTAGTAGAGCCTGCGATTATCATACAGATGATCAGGAGTTCAACCCCCGGCGAAGCAAAATGTATTTCTTTAATTGTCTGTATGTTTGTAAAAACATGTTTTAATCCCATAACAAAACAGTCCTTGAAAACTCTACGCTTGTCAACTCATAAATTAAAATAATTACACAAAGGGACTAATCTGTCAGTATGTCATCATGTAAAATAAAATTTTTTCAAAACCCTTTAAAAATACAAACGAAACCACAACAAAGTCTAATATAAGAATCAATTTCAAAATATATACTCTTTTCATTTGTAGTATTATTTCTGTACACATTTAGGGTTTTTCATAGTCACTGTTTACTTGTAATTTTGTTTAGTTATTCAAAATATCTATGTATGTTGTTTATCAACGTATGCACGAGTACAATTGCACAATAGTTTATTTAACAAATAGTATTCAATTACAAATTGCTATTAAGAAATAAAAATAAAGTCTGTAAAAAAGCATTGAAGCCGATGATTTTATTATTCCTGTTCTTTTTTCGGACAGATTGTATCAGAGTCACATATTATTTTTTGAATTGTGGGCAAGTCTAGAGAGCACATCGAATGTAATTTCAAATTTTGTTACCCATATATTGTTTAAATGTATATTGATTGGAATGGGCTGTATCTAGTTTAGCAATTAAGTAAATTACACAAAATAGTAGTAATGAATTGAAAAAAATAGCAACAACAAATGACCTGCTTTCGAAAATTTTTTCAAAATCAAATTCGCAAAACAAGAGATTAATATTTATAACTTATCATTAAATACTCATGTATGTCATTATAGTGCGATTTTATTTGATCTTTAATAACCCAGCAAAAAAAAATGATTACGTGGTATGTGAAGAAGGCATTATTTCTTCAAGACAATAACTAATTGGGCGAAAAAATCTTGCTAATAAATAACACGAATCTATACAAAAATTTTTGGCACAAATTTTTGTACATATAACACTGAATCGTATTGGTGCACTGAAAGAATTTCGCTTGATAAATCCAATGAAAAAATTTCGCTAGATTTGTTTCACAATTCTAATGAAATATTTCACAACTCTAATGAAATTTCGCGAATATTGTGAAAGCATTTTATTAAAATTGCTTCATTATCTTTCATAGTTTCTTTGGAAAATTTAATTGCATTTATGGCAACATTTTGTCATTTTATATGTTTGTTGTTGTTGTACTCCTTCTTATTATGATGATACTCAATAGTCTGAGTTCGATAATGTGAGCGGTCATCAACATTACAAATATTTTTGATATGCATTGGCGTCTTCGTACGTATTTCTAGCATGGGGACTGTTAATAAATTAAAATAATCAATAAAAGAGATAAGCTAATGAGGCTATTAGCTAATGTAATAATTTTATTAAAACAATTAAATGATTTCGTTACAATAATGATAGAATTCCATTAAAATGATGAAGTAGTTTAATTAAAATAAGGAAACAATTTCATTAAAACGAAGAAATAATTTCACAAAAATAAGGAAATACATTCATTCATTAGCTTGGCGAAATTATTGCAATGGATCAATGAAATTATTTCATATATTTAGTGAAATTTTCATTAAAAAACGAAACTTGTTTCATTAATCCAATGAAGCGTGATGTTGGTTGAGTTTTAATGAAAATTTTCATTGAATTAATGTCGAAATTCGCAGAATTTATGAACAAAATTCTTTCAGTGTGATTACTAATGTACAGCGCCAAAAAAAAATAACATCGTTTTAAAGACTGATTCTGGCAGAGGGCAGCAAAAAATACATACATAGGTGTCTCGGCGATTTGCAAGTTTACATGTGGGATTCATTTTAGGGGGAGTTAAAGGTCCTCCGCTTTTGCACATAGGGACTTGGGATAGGAAATCTTGTAAGACGTTTAAGGTTTAAACTGTGTTCAGCACTTTTATGTAAAACACCACGAGAAACATTTCTGTGGAACATTTTAAAACCCTAACTATTCGTTTTATGTGTCTTGTTGTCCTTTTTTTAAAAAAGGGGCAAAAAACTCGCCTTTAGTGGCGATATACCGAGCTAAAAATCTCTACAAAAATATTGGCCATAAAATTCTGCCATAGGTCTCTAAAGAGGTCTGTCTCTCTCTCTCTCTCTCTCCCAATCTCAAGATTCAAGTTGAACGATAGAAATCATTCAAAACTTAAAAAAATTGTGTAAGCGTTAATTTCGTACTTATTCACAGTTAGTACTCGGCATAGGAAATCTTGTAAGCAAGACATTTTTGGTACAAGATGTCCTCAGCACTTTTATGTAAAACGTCACGTGGAACATTTCTGTGGAATATTTTAACCCTCTAACTCTTCATTATATGGGTCTTTTCGTCCCTTTCTTAAAAAAGAGGCAAAAAACTCCCGTTTAATGACGATATACACAGCTGAAATGTTCCACAAAAATATTGGCCATAAAATTCTACTATAGGTCTTAGAAGATATTAAAGTTCCAGACGCAACTTGAAACTTAAAATGTGTTTAAGAGTTAATTTCGTACTTATTCTCAATTAGTACTCTGCATAGCAAATATTGTAAGCCTTACTTTTAAGGTAACTTCCCTTAAAATAATACTCGTAACTTTTGCCAAAATTCGGGGGCTTCAATTTATAATGCACATAGAAAAAAAGGGAATGTAAAATCAACATGACGCAATTGTGATTTGAAATCATGTTAAATTTACAAGAAGTAATTTTCGTTTAAGTGTGTTAAGTGTTTATTTGTTTTGTTCAATGCTACAGTTCACTGTTGTGCTTAGTTGTGTGACTTGGTGGTGTTTTATTCTTACATGTGTCGGTTATGTAGACGACAAAAAACGAACTACCAGTGAAAATTTACTGCTGCTCGTCTAAAATTACCATTTTTTCATATTAGTTTGAAATGAAAAATTAGTAATCTAACCTTAAATCTCTTTGATTTCAAATTTTTCACTGTTAAAACAAGTTTGCTATAAATGTTACATTTCATTTTAAATAAACATGGCTATAACTTTAATTTCAAATAAGTTGTATGTTAAATAATCACTTAAATCATGTTGCATTAAAATGAAGTTCGTTTTACATACGATGGTTATTTATTTAATGTATAGCTAAATTAAAGTTTGAAGCTGTTGTGGCTGCAGTGGTTAGCGCGCGGACTATCATGCAAGTGGCACGAGTTCGAATCTTGGCTGAGGAAGCCAACTACAATACAAAGTTTTCTGATGCCTATACTAATACACATCCCGTAAGTAAAATAATTAATAAAATAGCTACAGTAAAGTCATGTTGTTATAGATTAATATAACTATAATTCAACATTATTGTTAATGTTGTTTCAATATCAAATTAACGTTGTTTAAACTTGATATAACTTTGATTTAACATGATGCTTCGTGTTGTTCCAATATCAAATTCGCATTGTTTCAACTCGAAACAACTTTGATTCAGCATGATTTTTCGTATTATTTCAGTATCAACTTCATTTTGATTTACCTGTACTGCAATATTAAATCAACATAAAATATAATTAATTCAAAAAGATAAATGTTCCTTCAAGATTATTTTAAATCATCTTAAATCAACATGAAACGCATATGAAGTAAAATCAACACTGAAAAATTTTTAATTAACCTGGTTTTCGACGATTTTACATTGACATTTTTCTGTGTATATATAAAATCAATATTTATCCATCGATTTTCATGAAATAAAGCTTATTTTATTCGTAATATCTGTGGCTTTTTGGTCAGTTGATAAAAATTGTAAGTTTATGCCATTTTCGATTTTTTACAAATTTTTATATAATAAAAATTTCCCAATTTTGCATAAACAAAAATTATATTTTTCATCATTGCGGTTTGAATAATTCCGAAACCATTCAGTAAATAAAAAAAATAAGTTTAGAATGGCTTAAAGGTAATTTTATTCCAAGTTTCCTAGTGTTTTTTTTAAGGAAATTTGATAACCCCTTTCCAAGTTATGATGAAATTGGTGGTGTAGCAGCCTCTTGAAAAATCTTAAATTTTAGGAAAAAATTAAAAAAAAAGTATCTATAAAATTTTAAGTTTCGACTGTTTTTGAAGTTAGGGGACCATAACACATCAAAAAGAAACTGTAGTGATGATCAAAGGTTTCATTTTGTTGCATAGTGCTATTAGAAAGGCCTGAAATACTATTGGAAAAGTATAACAGTTGCTAAATTGTGAAATACAAGTGAAAGTGATGTACATGTTTTTAGAAGTCCACAACTTTCAATTCGAAAACCATAAGTCACTAAAGTATAGATTAAACGCAGGTGATGACGCATGACTAAGTGATAAGTCGACATAACGGTTGACTGAACTAACAATCACTGAAACACATTGTAGATCGAAAAGTGAAAGTAGTGCTCTGCTTCGGAATCTGTATGCATAATATTATGTCTGCAGGTTGTCTGCTGGTCAACTGAGCTGGACAGAAAACCAAATCGATAATATGTGTATGTAATGTATGTTCTTTTCAGTAGTTACATAACCGAATCAAAATCATGGATCATGCATATAATAAGTAGTTTTCACTACCGAAAATTAATAAAAGGTTTTGCTGGGAAAGTTTCTTTCTGAAATTTTTACGCATCATTGATCCATTAATTTATTAAGATATACAAAACAAATAAGAAAAAAACAATAAAGAACTAACGCAACAATATGTCAGTCAAATGTCAAAACAATTTATTACAGTTATTGCGAACATAAAAAATATATATTCGTAGTAGCATACAGTAGCAAAAAACAATTCGTTTGCTTGTTTTAAAAATTTAAATCCAAAAAGACCAACAAGTAAAACTACAACAAATAAAACACTCAATTTGTTTGTTAATTGAATAATTTAAATTGTTTGCAATTCCAGACTGTATAAAAAAATAGTGAACATTCATATAAAAGGCTTTAAAAAATGACATTTAATTTTAAAACTAGTAGAGGTATTCACGATTAAACGAAATTTTCAAACATCAAATAGAAAATTATTCAATTTTAGAAAATAAACTCAACAGAAATGTGTTTAACAATTAAGGGAAATAAAACTTCCCTCAGATTTTACAAGTTTTATTTCAAAAATGTTATGTTCAGCTTTAAACATATTCCCCCTTATCGTGGTTGGCGTTTTCTTTAATCTACTACAAATTGTCGAATTTGAAGTAGAAAAACGCCAACCACGATAAGGCCCATTATGAAGTTCCTTGTATAGTTTTTGAGTTTGGCTCCATATCTGTCTGCTTCGTTATTCCAGTTGTAATTTATTGCATTCATATTGTGCTGTAATTTACAATTAATACATTTTAATTGGGGGTAAGTGGTGTGGACTTGATGTCAGTTAGTTTTCTTTTTTTATTGAAGTACGACCACATATTGTAGAAATTCGTTTAAGCGAATAGGAATTGAAATTTATGTTTGTTGTTGAATAAAATTTATAAATGCAATGACAAAAAATAAAAGCTTTAATAAATGAAAATTTGTTGTTACAAATTATTTTCTCATGCTGTAGATTCCATTTTATAAAAAAAAAATCAGCAATTGGGGAGATCGCAAATTTGTTTATATGTGTGTGTGTGTGTGTGTGGAACAGCCCAGCAAGAACTTTCCCCTTTATTATGAACTTTAATTTTGTTAACTCATGGGATGGCAACTACTGAATATCTAGATCATTTTATCCGTCGTAGGTGAAGTAATGAGAGAAATGACATATGTTCATTTCCTTGTCAGTGTACGTGACATTTGGGCGCCTACAAAGTGGAATAGATTTTGCGAAAATAGGAGTAACTGAAAAAAATGTTGTCGTTATGTTCCATTCAGAGGGTACGTTGTGTGAAAAAAAAAGTTATCACATTTGGAACCCTGTTGTCCAAAATATCGAAGGAAATAAGGACATAACGCCGCACGTGACATAAAATGGATGGTGCATGCATAAATATGCGAAAATCTACGAATTGTAAAGTTTTTTTCTTTATTTTTAATTTCTTAAACGAAACCATCTATTTTTCCTTTATTAGCCATAAATTTGCAATAAAAAACTTTTGGATGATTTTATAATAAACAAAATTTAAAGCGTACGTGACATAGCGTACGTGTTTTGTAAATATATGTAAACAAAAACTTAAAAACAAACAAAAAAATATGTATTTGGTGATAATAGCAATAAAAACCATCAAAATTCAAATTCATTTCATACTGCATACTATGTACTTGGTCGCTGAGCTTACGGCGCCACCTTAGCATACTACAGAGTAGTACATACTAAATAATTTGAAATTTTTTCGCTTGATGAATACGGAGTTCAACTATCATGATATGAAAACGGATGAAGTTTTTGTATTTTTGAAATTTGATGAATATTTCGCCATTTTTCATTTGCATTTAGATGCATTTGTAGTACTACAGTAGCGAACGTGACGAACTTTAAATGCTTATAAAATTTTTATTTTACTAAGTTGAAAAAAAATTTCGATCAATATTTATTTGCGACAAATATTTTGCTTTAAACTTTTATTTTGAAACAGTTGCGCCCGGTCAAATTCAAATGACGTAGACAAATAATGTTTTTGGACTGCGTACGTGACATTAGAATAGCGTCCATATCTTAAAAAAAGTTTTAAAGGTTTTAATTTTTTCAGTCGTTGTTGTCATTTTCATGGAAATGTCCGTATGTAGTAGTGGCATAGTTAAAATAACTATCTAATGGTTGTAGCAAAGAAAGTTCACTTCTTAATATGTTAAAAATAGTTTAAGTTCTTATTTGCATTTGTCCATTTAATTATTACCATCTATAACAATTACAAAATGGTTGTACTGCACTCATAGGAAAATGTAATTAATAAAACGACATCTGGTGACGAGATACTTATAGCCAATTGCAAAGTGATTTACTACACTCACTGTCATAAGAATGGTGACATCTATATTATGACAAATGTCATCAATTTAATTATTGCCAATTGCAAACTGCTTGCAGTACACTCATAGGAAAATTTTGCTTGGGTTGATGACGTGCTCTCATCAGAATTGTGACATCAATGTTATAAAAAATGTCACCAATACAGCGAAATCTGATGACTGATTTATTATTGGCAATACCAAACTGATTGTAATACACCCATTGAAAAAGTCATCTCAGATTGATGACGTTCATGACATCAATATTATGAAAAATTTCAAATCTGATGACTGACGCCATCATAGTATGTTTCAATATTGTATGTGTCACTTATAGTAGGACTGCAACGACATTGATTTGTTGCCATATTCTATAAGTTATGAATAGGAAAAATACATTGGAAAATATTGTTCTAATATTTTAAATTTGTATTTAAAAAGATTATTATATTTAAACGAGATTTTTAAAAAAGGTGAAAAAATTTCATCACTACTACGACAGAACTAATAGTAAAATATTAAGCCTACTGAACAGCGGGCATGCATATGACTCCCCGTCATCATATTGATGACACTTAGTCATGATATGTATGTATGTCGCGTCAGCATAAAAAAAATTATGTCTATGTTGCTTTGTGTTGTCGATATTTTAAATGCGGACGTGGCTGAGGTCTTACAAATATGCGATGAATAGAGGAGCCTGACATCGAGCCCAACATTTTAAAACGAAAAAAATTAAATATTGAAAAGTAAAGTAATATAAACTAATAATAGTAAAAGAATATAAATTTGTCTTTTTTAATCATTCCATTGATGACAGAATTGTCATCATTATAATGAATGACAAGATGACCAACTGATGTAAAGGTTGGCATCAAATTGATGACAAGAGTCATGGGGTCCAAAATGGAGACACAAAAATAATTTTGTTTTTTTTTAACCTTCATGATCACACGTTCATAAATATTTGAGAAAAAAGTGCATATCTCACAAAAGTGATTGTGAAAAAATTTAAAAATTAATTTGAAACTATTTCTTAGTTAAATAATACTCTCTTCAAATAGGGCAAATGGTGTAATTGTTGATTTTACAAAATTTTAAATCCATATAAAACTCACCTGTTGATTTGATTCATCATCTGTGGCGGTTAGTAATTTTACGGTGCTACCGTTGGCCAAATTAAAACTGCCATTTACAGATGAGAGATGTTGCTTCATTGGCGAAACACCAATGCGTGAAAAATTATGAAAATCACTGCCACCACCCACATCCTGACTGTGATAATCTGAATGAATATCATTCAGTGTATTATTGCTACCACTTATGGTAGTAATACCACTGGAACTTATACGTCCTGATGTGGCTGTAGTACGACCGCTTATGGTGCCCATACCACCGCCACCGCCTACATCTCTAATACCAGTACCCCGACCTACTCCATTGGATGACATTAATTCGTTAGTTGTTATATTCGATATATAACTGCGTGTCGTTTGTGGTGAGGGTGTTACAGGTGGCACCATACTACCACCACCACTTCTACTTCCAGCGCTAATGCTGCCACCGCCTTCAGCTCTTCGCCGCACATTAGCCCAAGACATACGATGTTCTTGTTTACGATCCAGAGTTGTGCTGTTACTTGAATAGGGATCTCTTATGATCGAATTATTGCCCATAACATAAATACTTGTGGCCGAAGAATCACTGCGTACACGCATTTGTTCCATGGGTGGCGGCGGTGGTGTTGGTGGTGTGTGTTGTGTTGTCATTTTTGTCGTTGCATATAATTTATTTAAATGTTGTTTTCTTTGTGCCGTTGTAGCTTTTAGTTGCTTTAAATGTTCATCAAGTGCTTCGTCACTTGTTCTGGTTTTAAATGAGGGATTCATGCTGATAATTATGGCCAAAAAAGTTCTTGAAATTTTGTTAGCAAATCGGATAATTGATCATTAGCTGACCACCAAACATTTGTTATTTTGTTTTCGTTCTGTAAGAAAATAAAAAGGCTGGTAAGAAATAAAGTTTTGCTAATTTAAATCCCAGCTTAAAACTCTGACATAAAAGAAAACAAAGATCGTTAATGGAATTTTAAAATTTTTAAACTAATTCCAGACTCACTGTTTTAAGAATTCACAAAGAAAAAGTTTTTAAAAACACTTTTATCGATAAATAAAAAAAATGTTAAACAAAAATCATGCTATAAAAATAAAAATCAATTCAGCGGCTTTATTATTCATTTGAAAGTTAAATGAATCAGAATCATAAAAAATTGACAATGATAAATTAGCGGGCATGATCGTTTAATCAATTCAAATGCAGACATTTGAAAAAAAATTGGTTTTTACATAATAGAAAACAAATACTTTTTATAAGCATCTAATAAAAGCAAAATAAAGTTTTAGTGTTCCAGTTCAGATTGATTTCAATATTGTGAGAGAGCTTTTTCAACCGAAAATGGTGAGCTTCTTGAATTCCCATCCTAGCATGGCTTTCATTTTTCTTTGTTGATATTTGTTATATGGACATCAATGACTAACAAATGTCACTGTCTCTTACCCTGCGTTTAGACATGTAAGTACTTGCATGCAAGTTCTGTGTACGTATTATCAACGAAAAAGCAATTTGTATTCGTTTCTCTGTCTTTCTCATAGCTGAACCAAAAGTGTGTTAGTAGAAAAGTTTCAGTGTATTGAGTTTTTCGAACTTGCACTTGCATGTGTAAAGGCCAGGTAAGGCTAAAGAGAAAAGAAAGAAGTCAATAGTTAGTCTTTTGAGAACTCGTATATGTTAGAATAAAAAAATTCTCGTATTCGTAAATGATCTGTGTATGGGCACATCTTGCGTGACGAACGCAACATTCGTGCGCGTTTCAAGATTAAAATATAAACATTTTTTTGGCCTTTTAAAAGAGATACGTACCTTCAACTTAGATGTTGTACTTTCGAATGCCATAAAACATAATTTTTTAACAGCTATTTTTTCGAAATAATTGATCACAAGGTTTCGCGACGCACGCTACAAAAAGTGGAAGTAACTTTGAAAGTTGAAAATCTAATTCATAATAGAAATAGGACTATAAGAAAATTCTAAAATAACTTATTTGCAGCCACAAAATGTTGTCGTTTTTTTATCAAAAGCCGTGAACTCTTTGTGACGCACGCTACGTGACTCATAATATTTTTTCTTAATACCTATAACTTTTTAATTGTACAATTTGCAACAAAAATGTGGTTAGTGGAGTTGTAGATAATATTATTATCTAAAAGAAAACTCCCTTGTTTTCAAGATATGGAGCGTTCTCGACCAGCTCTGACCTCGAAAGTTCAAACTTAGGCATATGGTCACATGTATAACTAAACACATAAAGAAATAGCATCCTATATAAAATGCAAAGTTGGGTCTTTTCTCTCGGTGTAAGTATATACCTGCCATTCATAAAGGGATCACCCAAAAAAATTATATATTTTTAAATATAGCACATTATTCCATCAACATTCACATGCAACCGTTCTTCAACAACACTCTTGTAGGCCAAAATGGATTGTGAACAATTTTAAAACTCATACTCAATTGATTATTTATTTTCATTTCCGCTCCACTGTTTTTCACAAAGAAGTAAGTTTAAGTTTCAGTAACAAAATTAATAATGAAAGTATTGCTGAAAAAATTTATTTCAATTCCAAAAAATAAAAAGGTTTCTTTTTTTATAAAAAAAAAGATCGTTTTGTATTTAAACGGGTTAAAAGTATTTAAACAGCTGCTTTTCTTAAGTACAAACAGATGTTTCATTAAAAGTCTTTGTATACAAATTTAAGTTTCAGTTTATTAATAAATAATAGACTGTGACAAATCTTAATAACGAACGAAGAGACTAGAAAACTCTGTTATTGTACTCGTATAATGGAAAGTTTTAAAATATTTTTCGATCAGTTCCTCGTAGAAGAAATTTCAAAACAAAACTGAGTTTAAAATTGAACTTTAAGCCAGAATAAATTGGGAAAAACTATAAAATTCTAAATTTTTTTTTACTTTTAAATGTATTTATTGTATCTTCAATTGTATAATAATAATTAGTTCAGCCGCTGCTAGACAAAATATTATAATTTAACGGTTCTTTTGATGTCTTACGTCTCTCGTGTTCGGCTGAGAGCAAGAGTGTCTCTCCTTCTCAGCCGAGAGTGTCCTCTAAAATTAATGATGTTGCGGATACTGAAATAATGAACAATTGCATGGTTTTGATTTTTATGTAGATTAAACATATTTTTATTCCAAAATAAAGAAATTTTAAAGCTTTTAATGGAAAAGCAAACTCAATTAGAGACCAGCAGAATGCAGCATATTTTCTATGATGTAACACAACTGGCTTATATGCCATTTTAGATAGATGAAAGTAATTGATTTTTAAAAATTACACTGTACAACAAAATCAATTTTTTTCAAAATGCCAAAGTCTAACGATTATTTCTGGTAGAGGCCACCAAAAAAATATATACACTAAAATATTTCATTATATGAATGAAATGTTGCATTAATATAATGATCATTTTTACTTGCTGAATGAAATTTCTCGCTTTCTGACTTTGTTCATTTTTTAGCGTTTATTGAATTTATGGTAACGTTTTCGTTAATATTATGAAGTTAGACTTTGTCCAATTTTAAGAAGACTAAAAGTTTATCTCATTAGATTTGAGTATTAATTACAAAAACACTTTGTAATACATGAAATAAAATAAATTTCGATACAAAAAATACGATTTATTAGATTTTTTTCAAATGCCTTAAAACTCTAAGAAAATGTTTAATGCACGGAAAAAATTATCACCAAAAATTTTTCAAACAAAAGTTTGTATAAAATAAAACTTCATTCTCAGTAAATATTCTTCACGGAATCAGTGAATCTTTTGTTTGACTTTTATTTAGGACGCAAACATCAAAAACAACACCAAAAACCAGTTTTCTGTATTGTAAAAAAAACAACAACGATAACAACATACACATAAATAACAACAACAATGATACCAAAAGGAATGCGATTGTAGCAAGTTTGTTTACTGCAGATTTCTGAGTGAATCAATTCATTAATGTTGTTGCGTTAGCTGTCATTAATTTTTTTAGGCGGATGTCAGAGTGCACGCTATAAGCGGAGCGTAGCTAGAACCGATAATAGCGTCTGCTATACCAATGCTACAAGATGTCAGAGTCAATGCTATATTGAGCAAAGCGAGTTGCTTTGTTTATAGTAATCTACACGATTTTTGTTGTTGCTTATTTATTCAAGATCTACATATCGTTACCTTAATATAGAAAGGCCCTAACTCATTATTTTATTGAAATCGGGTTTTTTGCATATTTCGATAGATAAACCTCTAATGTATCGAAATATGCAAAAACTCGATTTCAACAAAATAATGAGTTGGGACCGTTCTATATTAAGGTAACGGAATGTATTTTATATTTCTTGTTAAAACGAGTAAATTATTTTTTTTAATAGTGAACACCACCAAAAAATTTGTTTCGTTAAGCAAGAATGTTAATAGAAAGTTTTGTTTGCATTTATTTTGCAAAAAGTCTAGTATATTATTTAAAAATTTTTATAAAAATCTACATACTTTAAGAATGTCGCAAACTGTGTCCGAAATGCATAAAATATTTCGTAAAACCTCACAAGAAATAAAGAAACATAAAACAGACGAAGCGATAACATGCTAGAAACCATTACATGACCTGATTTATAGCATATAATCGCTTCCCGCTTCGCTCTTACTCTGACATCTATTGAGCGATCACATAGGAAAACAGAGGCAGAGCTTTGTAGCGGTTTGCAGCGTAGTAGTAAATCATCGCTTACAGCGCGCACTCTGACATCAATTGTTAGAGTCGTTAGATAAGCATTCAGATTTGAATACATTTAACAAAGTGAAATTTAATAAATGCTTAATGGATGATGATGTTATTATTTAAAACTTAAAAATATTTTCAAATAGAAAAATTTTTACTGGCTCAGACAAAGAGTTTGTTTGATATATTGCACAGAAATTCTGTAAATATTTTTGGTTGATTCAGTAAACTATTTTGTTTAGAATATGTAAATATTTTTAGACAAATTTTTTTTATAAATTCAGACAAAAATATTGTTTGATATATTCGGCCACATCACAGAGTTCAATTCCGTTCGGAAACGGAATTCAATCCACCCTAATATGTCAAGCCCTAGCTGGAGCATACCGCAGCATAGTAGCGCCGTCAGCAGTCTGCACACACCTGACAAATTTGCGTATTTTAGTTTTCGTTTTTATACACCAGCTGCTACAAAAATGGGCTAGGTTCAATTCCATTTTCGAACGGAATTGAGCTCTGTGACATGGCCGATTATTATATATTATTGATTTATTATTATTGTTGTTTGATTCAGTAAATAGTTTTTTTTATAATTTGTAAATATTTTTAGACAAATTGCTGTATAGATTTGGACAATTCGTTTACTAAAAAACCCCGGTTTTTTTCAACGAAATTATTAAGACATTTTTGTCTGTATTTACAAATTTGTTTGTAGGTCGGTTTCTAGACAAAATATTTACTAATTCATTGAATTTCTTTACTGAAAATAAAATTTAGTTTTTTTCTGTGTTCTCACATACAATGAACAGTTTTCATAGAAAATATTTTTTATAGAAAATGCTTAAAAGCATTGAATGCACGCTGTTTTTATAGTGCTATTGGCTATAGTAGCTAAAGCGTTGTCTACAAATCTGATGATGAAAATGAAGAGTCCGAGTTCGATACTGTGATATGCATAATGAAATTATCTCATTTTTTAATGAAAGGGTTTCACGAAATCAATGAAGTTATGAAACCTTATGAAACATTCTTCATTAATACTGCGAAATTTTGCGTTAGCTCGTTATTAATTCAGATTCAAAATTCTTTGATACAATGAAGAAATTTATAGCTGGTACGAAGATTTTCCTTTCAGTGTACGTGTATGGGCGGTTTGATTGTTTAAATTCGGGGCTCATTTTAAGGAGAGTTATATTTATTCCCCTTTTGCTCATAGTTGTAGTGACTCGGTATAGGAAATCTTCTAAGTCTTACTTTTAAGGTATAACATGTGTTCGGCACTTTTATGTAAAAAAACACCACTAGAAAAAATTTTGTAAAATACTTTAACCCTCTAAACCCGCGTTGTATGGATCCTTTTGTCCATTTCTTAAGAAATGAGAAAAACTCCGCCCAAAATTAGTCCCAAGTATAAACTTTGAAAACGCCGATACATGTATATATTTATTTGTGTCCTCCGCCAGAATTAGAACCATGTAATATTTCATTTGTTGTACAGTGTTATCAGTAAATACATTTAAAATTGCACACTAAAATAAGTCAGACATAGAGTTTTAAGAATAATTTGTTTCAAAGTGCCTCTTCAATTAAGTATGACCAAAATTGAAAAGAAAATCATTTCGCTATTTAGTTTAAAGCGATTTTCATTTGAAATCAATTTACATTTACCATTTTAAAAAAATTTTTAAAATTTATTTATTTCTTATATTCATTTTTCTTTTTTCCCCAAGAAGTAAATGTACGTTTTTTCTGCCCACATTACAGAAGCAAAACAAAAATGAATTGATATATAAACGTAATATATCTTGAAATGTTTTATGATATTTTTTATACTTGACGCTAAAAAGTAACAATCTGTAGCATTCTACATCATAAGAAATAAAATAAAATTATAATTTATTAGCTTGACATCAATTACACAGATTGTTGATGTGATAAGATACGTAAGCGCACTCATTTAAAAATAAATTTTTGGAGATAAAAAGATAAAACAAAATGTTGGTACAAAGTAGCACAATTGCAGAAATTAAATACATACTCGTACATACATATATGGCTGATTCTCATTCTAAACGTACATTTCGTGTTTCTTTTACCAATGTAACTAATAGAAATATTAGAAGGTAGAATTCATATTATAGTATTCGCCTCATTCATATTATAGTATTCGCCTCATTTTTCGATTTGTTAACACTTTTGTGTCTTGAGCGTTACATTTGCTTTCGCGGAATGATTTTTGCGGAAAAAAATACGCCACAAAAATGACTATAAATCTACTCTCTAAAAACTGTTAAATAAGATTGATATTCTTGTTGTACTGTATTTTTATAATAAATAAATAAATAAAAAATAAATAAAAAACAAAAATAAATAATACATAAAAATAATAAACAAAAAATA
The DNA here is from genome assembly GCA_956483635.1 of Panzeria rudis. Classification (NCBI taxonomy): domain Eukaryota; kingdom Metazoa; phylum Arthropoda; class Insecta; order Diptera; family Tachinidae; genus Panzeria; species Panzeria rudis. The sequence continues at coordinate 172,843,331 of OY101448.1, forward strand.
AATAAATAATCGAAGTACGAAATTAAAAGTTATGACCACTTTTTTAATTTTGACTTGGGTTCACATGGAAAAATAAAATATTTTTATATTTAAAAAAAAATTATTTACAAACATTTATACATAAGCAAAAAATGGACTAACTCTTCTTTCAAATAAGACTTATTTTAGTCTGAAATTTATTATTTCGGCTTTTAGTTCAATAATTGAATTAATATAATGCTATACCCGGCGTGCTTCGCTACCCCATTGTTGTGCAGATATAGAAAAATTAATGAGTTACATTTAAAAAATAACCATAAAATTGGTTAGTTTTTTGCGATCTTTTTAGTTTTGGCGAATTTTTGCGTTTTAGCGATTTTTTCATTTTGGCGATTTTTCGTTTTGACTTTTTTAATTCTGGCTCTCGAGAAAACAGCCTGTGACAGACAGAAAGACAGACGGACTGACGGACAGCGTATCGAAAACAATAAGATTAATTTACACTTTTGGCGTACAGAGTCCTAAAAAGAACCTTTTCCAAAAAGTAACTTTTCAAAAAGTAACCATTTTCAAAAGAGTACCATTTTCAAAAAGTACCCTTTCCAAAAAACATTTTTCAAAAAGTATCATTTCTTAAAACTACATTTTCAAAAAAGTAGGTTTTCGAAAAAGTACCTTTACTTTAAAACATAAACGGTTAACAAAAAAAAAGTATCAAAACTATATATTTTACCCTTTTTCGGCCCCTGAGTGTACAAATTTCAGAAAAGTACACAACAACTCTCCACTCATGTTTCTATCTTATTAGAACGCTTTTGGAATTTTATGTCTACCTTACTTAGATTCGGAGATATAAAAACACCGAGTTTACCCGTTTTTACCCCTTTTAATCCCGTTAGAATTTAAGTTTTCAAAAATTCGTTCTTAGAGAATATATACAAACATATGCATTCAGTTATGTGTATCAATGTGCATAAAAAATAGTTGTATGGAAAAAAGTACCAAAAAGGGCTACCAATTTTACCCATTATACCCAGCAAAAATAAATTTGGTACAAAGAAGCAGGTAGATTAATAAGAAGTGCTTCGGATAAGCGGAAAAGCACACCGTGTATCCCCTCTGCCTGACGAGGATGCAATAACGTAAGCGAGCGAAGAAACTAACCACACACACGATGAATTTGGTCGGCTATTTATGTTTTTTCATGTGTTTTAAACACGAAGTTTTTTATTCAACTCGAACTTTTTTATAGTGCATCTTCTCTCGCTTACGTGGGTACAAATATGGATGCGGGTGTGATTTTTGCTTTGTAATTTAATTTTTCTATTCTTCCATTGAATTGTGTATGAAAATAAATGTGCCTCGATAGCTTAGTGGTTAGTGTTCTAGTCTATCATGCGGAGATCGTGAGATCGATTCCTCATTCAATACGCGAACAAAAAGTATTTAATAAAAGTAAATTGTTTCCAATTGTGTTTGTACCATTTAATACATAAATAAATATAAAAACAACATAAAATAATCGCAAATAAAAAATTAATCCAAGTGTGGTAAAATTGTGATAAAAAGAGAAAACATTTCTTAATTATATACATATAAAAACGACATGAGGTTAATGCATCTAGGATGCGCAGAAAGAAGCTCATGCATGCCTCCAGACATATCAAGTGGGACATCCCATACAAAAATCATGTAATACCGAAGCAGGTTGGTAAGTGAGAGTACCGAAATCTCTCCCTTACAAACCTGCTTCCGGTAGACGGATATTTTTGCTGGGTATATTCAAATTTGAAAAAATTCGAAACTGTTTTTGTAGGCTTTTTAAGGAGAGAAGAATGAATTTCAAGTTTAGTTTCTAACTTTATTACTTTCGGAGATAAACTGCTAACAAAAAAAGTACCAAAATTATATTTTCACCCTTTTTCGGCCCGTAAATGTACAGATTTTAAAAAAGTTTCAGACACCTGTCCGCTCATTTTTCTATCTTATTATGGTGCTTTTAGAATTTTATGTCTACCTTACTTAGATTCGAAGATATAAGGTTACCGTTCTTACCCGTTTTTACCCCTTTTAACCCCCTTAGAACTAAAATTTTCAAAAATTCTTTCTAAGTGAAAATATACAAACATATGTATATCAATTTGCATAAAAAATAGTTGTATGGAAAAAAGTACCAAGAAGAGCAAACAATTTTACCCTTTATATATTCGAATTACAAAAAAGTACCAAAACATGTTTGAGGGCTTCGTAAGGATAGAAGAATGCATTTTAAATTTAATTTCTATCTTCATTACTTTAGGAGATAAACGGTTAACAAAAAAAGTACCGAAATTATATTTTTACCCTTTTTCGGCCCTTCAATGTAAAAATTTCAAGAAAGTACCAAACAGCCGTCCGCTTATTTCTTGATCGTATTATGATGTTTTTGGAATTTTATGTCTACCTTAGCTAGATCCGGAGATATAAGGTTACCGAATTTACCCGTTTTTAACCCTTTAGCATTTGCAAAACCCTGTCTTAGTGGATCTATACATCCTGGGGGGAGGCCACATACGAAATTTCAACTTTCTAGCTTTAGTGGTTTGGGCTGGGCGATGATGAATCAGTCTGTCAGTCAGTCACTCAATAACGTTACTCTTTTATTTATATGGATAGATAGAAGATAGTCATAGTTAGTATACAAATCAATTAAAATAAGAGCCTGTAAAAGTTAAGTTATTCAATAAAATTTTGTTGACCAAAAACATATCTCTAGCTCATTTTCTTTTTTGTATGTATGTTTTTTGGGCGCATTCTTTGAAAGTGATAGTTAATTGGCATTTAGTTAGAGCTTTGTCCATAATTAAGTGCAAACTTTTCGTGCTGAAAGTAATAACTTAAATAGGTACTTAAAAAAGTTAACACTTAGTTATGATTTCTGAATATGCGCCAATGTTTTTTTGTATCGTTTTTACCCTTCAGCTGCTGTTGATTTTTTTTAACGTCCTAAAATTTATAGATAAATTATATTTAAAATAAATTTTTACGTAACGCTCAATACATTTTTTACAGATTCAATATTTGTTTTAGAACACACTTTATTTGGAATTCAATACAATTTAGATGTATAATCTTTGATGTATTTTAACATAACATTTTTAGGTATTCACTAAAAATTTCAATTATATCAAAAAAATATGTATCACAGTAAATACATTTTTTTATCAAATGTTTTGCAATATAATACTATTTAAGCAAGTTCACAAAACTTTTGAATATTTAGAAGTACAAACCTAGGCTGTTATTTCAGTGTATGTTGTTAATGGAATTTTAACCATTAAACTGAGTAATGAAGCGTACTAAAAAAGCGTAACGCTCAATACACAAGACTGCGGACAACAACAATTAAAAATCAACTATTTTTCAAAAGTTTGATTTGTAAAATAAGAGAAGCAGTTATAAATTTAATCTTGTTTTTGGAAAAATTCATAGTCTTTTAATATGAAAAATCAACAGCATGCATTACGGCCACGCCATTTTGTATAAAGGGAGTAAAATCAGTATTTTCGTTCTTCGTTTTTAACACGTAGTGAACAGTGTTGCACAAAAAAAAGCTTATGTAAAGCAGTATTCAATTCAAAATTTATATATTTTACGAAATATTTTACTATATTTTCAGCGGACATGAAAAAACATTTGAAATAAGAATCAGCCATATATATAAAGGCTGTACCTAAATACACACAACATTTTAATTTGCCGTCATTTGTAAGGTAAAATATTGCCGATATTAAATCGGCACAGGGGGATGAACTGACACCATGATGTTTCGAGAGCAGCCACAATCTCATCATGAGATTTCTTCTTCGCTTAAAGCTCTCTACCAATGACGGTAGCTGGATTCAAGTAGCTGAAAATGTTATACTTTTAATCAATTGCTATACTTTTTAGCAATTAAAGTTATAGAATATTCAACTACTTGGCTGCAGCTACCATGATTTAAAGTGAGGTTCAAACGGACAAGCAATCTGATGGATGATGAGATCTTGGTTGGTCTCGAAACATCACGGTGTCAGTTCAACCCTGCGAACATTCAAAATTTTCTTTGTCTTTTTAATAGTTTCAAGCTCTAGAATTTCTTTTTCATAAAAATAATTTAAATGAAAAGTTAAATTGAACGAACTTTAAGCCAGAATAATTAAATATCTTACGGCTTTACCCCTTAATGCTATACATGCCATAAAGGCGGCCACGAAAATTTCTTGACAAAGACATAAATGTAAAAAATATAATTTTCTTAAAAAAAGAACCAAAAATAGTTTTGGGCGAAAAACTTTTTTACGCTTTTTAGTAACTAAATAATAGAACAATAACCTGTGGCTAAGTAGAACGTTCCGTGAAAAATAAGTTTAAAATTATTTATTCTTTCTTAAATATAATTGTTTGCTTTATTTAATTTTATTAACACACAGCAAATTAACAGTCGTGCACCTTTCCGTCCGTCCACTTTTTATTATAATTTAAGTTTGTCAATGTTTACAACAAACTTTCCTAGAATTTTTATTTATGAGCCACACTTACTAAACTTCCTGACCTTATTTTACCCCCAAAAAGTCTAAACTTAACAGACTGTAACATAAATTTTTTTTCTTGTTCAATTGGTTAACTGCTGAAATTACTGCAGACCTTCTTGTACATTCAACAAAGTTTCAACTTTAAAGTGATAGACAGACTATAGTCAGCATTTAAGGGAAACCAACCAGCAGATAGATGATACCAGCAGGTTCTATTTAATGTATGTGCGAATATTTTATGAAACGGGTGTGCTGTTGGTAGATGTGCTTTTTATAATAAAATGAATTTAAAAAATTAAATTGATTGATTTTTAAATAATGGCTTTTTAAAATCAACTAAAAGCAAAGTTAGTGCAAAAATTTGCACTACACTCAATTTTCAAATAGCACTCTAAACAAAAAGCTGCATTTAAACAAACTCGCACTAATCTTTTAAGAACTTGAGCTTAAAATTAGTGCAAAATTTTTACGTTGCACTAAAATTAGTAAAAAATAGTAGCAATAAACTAAAGATTGCTTTTTAAACTAGAACAATATAATTTTAGTGGACCTTTTTTAACATCATTATCACTAATCTTTAGCGAGGCTGCTAATCAATTCACCACTAAACATTAACAAAATGAGTGCAATAATATTGCACTATCACTAAGTATAAGAGGAAACTACAAAATTAGTGCAGTACTCCCTCTAGGCAACAGCGAAAAGTCAAAATGGGCAAGCAGAGGAACACCACAGGGCGGGGTGATCTCTCCTCTGCTCTTCTCGTTATTAATTCAATTCTTTCCACACTAGACGCTGCCGGGGTCAAGGTTGTGGCTTACGCGGATAACGTGATGTTAATGGTATCAAGGATGTTCATGGACGTGATAAGTGATATCATGTTCAATACTTTGGGCACACTCAGCAAATGGGCCACAGGTTGTAATTTAGGAGTGAACCCAAATAAAACAGAACTGGTACTATTTACTACAAAAACCAAAGTTCAGAGCTTTAGACTCCCCCGCCTTCAGAATCAGGTACTCTTCCTATCGGACAACGCAAAATATCTAGGAGTTATCCTAGATTCTAAACTATCGTGGAAACTAAATGTTCAACACAGAGTTAGAAAGGCCTCAGTTGCCTACTACTTCTGTCGGAGAATGTTTGGTTCAAAATGGGTTCTAAGCCCTAACTAACATGCTCAAATGGATGTTATAGCATAGCAATTGTTCGTCCCATATTGACTTACGGATCGATAATATGGTGGACCGCCACAAGCAAGAAATACGTGGTAGACCTTCAGATGCTGTATAGCATTCACATGCTGTATAGCAACGTAACTCCCATTGACCTTCATGTATTGGCTGCATCCTCGAGCAGTGCGGCAAGACTAGCGGCATCTGCGAGGTGGAGATCAAAGACTTATGGTCATGCCAGAATCTTAGATCAATTACCACGGACACTGAGGAAGCCCTCTGACTACACGGTACCTCATCTGGACTTCGATAGCACCTTCAAAGTCCTTATTCCATCCAGACGGAAGTGGAAGGGAGGTAACATAGAAAAACACTTCAACTTCTGATAGATCAAGAATGATCTGATAGATCAAGAATGATCTGCGGTGTAGGCTCCGCAATCTTCTCGAATGACCTTGGGGTAAGACTCTCATTGCGACTTCCCAACGAAGCCAGTGTATTTCAAGCTGAAATATTGGCTATAAGGGAGGCGAGCAGAGTGTTTATTGACAGGAGTATTCAGGGGAGAGTCGGCTATCCAGATTAGGTGGTCAGGCAGACGTCATCCTCATCTGGAGAAACCGTAGGGACATCTCGAGGCTCGTGACAGTAGTGACAGGGCACTGCGCGATCGGCAGACACGCTAGCAGGATAGGCCTTTCCTACAATGCGTTCTGCCGTGGCTGCCGGGATCAAAGTAAAGAAGAAACAGTGTTTCACTTTCTTTGCGAGTGCCCGGCCTTACAATTCTCGAGACACAAATTCTTGGGCAGCAATATACTAGTTGATCTGTCAGAGCTAGCGGAAATTGGTCTAGGTGACCTGATCTAATGCGACGGATTGGATCTAGTACCTACAACCGGATCCTAGATATGGGTTCGAACACCGACGAGTGGAGTGGTCTGTCAAAACGGAATCTAATTGATTCTACTTGATTGCTTGCGTGCAGTAGGCAGCCCCGTATACCAACCAGCCAACCCCCTCTGTGGCAATTACATATTTATTAACTCAATAATAATAATTTAACACAATTTTTTGGCACCCTTTATATTAGACAGATAACTTAATGAGCTTCCTCTTTTAACATTTCCCTTTAAATTCTTTTGAAAAAAAGTTTTATCAAAATACACTCTCGCCTAAATACAGTATGCTTCTTTGAAAAACACTAACAAACGAATTTTTGTCCAAACAACTGACATTTTTGATGAAAGAAAAAAAACAGCAAAAGAAAAAAGCGAAAAACTTTTGTAAAATAGTGAAAGAAGATTAAAAAGTCCAAGTGCAACCGTGCATAAAACTAATGATGATTAATAATGAAATGGTTTCTTTAAGCCAATTCGTTTCGTTTTTCAAGCTAAATGCGCCTGCGGTAACCAGCAACAAGTCTTTAGAGTAAAAACATTGTAAAGATATGCATAGATAGATTTAAAATGTTAAAGTTCATAAAAGTTGAGAGGAACTGATGGTAAGAAAGTGATATAAAGATTTTTGTTGAAATTTTTTAAAGTCACAAAATGCTACTCAACTTTTTTCTGGATCACTGGAATGTAATTTTTTTAACTTCAAACAATCACAGATAGGAACTTCATCGCGATTTTCGAAAATCGAGTTTTCATCACATCTCGACATTTTGAGGTCATGAGAATCTATTCTGACAATTTTTACGATGATGTCCGTATGGATGTATCTGTGTGTGTGTGTGTGTATGGATATCATAGCCAGGCGAAGAGAAAACTAAATAAATGAGAAATCCCAGCGGAAAAACTCAGAAGACCTTCTTACTTCAGGCCTAATTAAATGGCTGCTTTAACATTTTTTTATTCAATTACCATTCTTATCTAACTGCTAAATAATGCATTACAGAAGGCCACCGCTCTTCCGTATAAAAGATGAGATACACATTCCACATTCGCTTCTATGAAGAGAGGGAGAAGAGAAGGAGTACCGATTTTTGTTTTTTTTTTTGCCAACGCAAAAGAAATTCGTTTTGTTCATCAAAGAAGTACTTTATAAATAACAAACATTCTCATATTCTCGCAAGTAATTTGTATATAAAGCTGAGATTTACGTACAAGCGACATCATACATGCTGCTGTTATGCCGTTTATTTTGGAGCTTTTGCACAATCATATGGTGAATCGGCATAGGCCTTTTAATCCTTGAATTTTAGGTATAGGGTCTGCTCAGCACTTTTATGTAAAACACATTTTTACATTTTTGTGTAACATCTTAACCCTGTAACTCTTTGCGCTATGGGTCTTTTCATCCCTTTCTTTAAAACAGGACAAGAAACTCCCCTTAAACATCAATGTAGCGGGCTATAATATCCTACAAAAATATTTGTCATGAAATTCTACTAAGAGTATTTAAAAAGACATAAGCTCCAGACTCAACTTGAACGCCAAAAATCACTCAAAACTTAAAATATGTTTAAGGGTTAATTTCCTACTTATTCACAATTAGCACTCGACTAAGAAAATATTGTAAGCCTTACGTTTAAGATACATGAAGTGTTCAGTATTTTTATGTAAAACACCACGAGGAACATTTTTGTGGAACATTTTAACCCTCTAACTGTTCGGTGAATAAGTCTCTTTCTCTTTTTGTCTCTTTCTTAATATAGATGCAAAACACTTCCCTTAAACGGCCCGCTAAAATGCTCTACAAAAATATTTGCCATACAGTTCTACTATAAGTTTGAAAATCACCTAAGCTCCGAACTAAATTTGAGCTCCAGTTATCATTTAAAACCTAAAATATGTTTAAGGGTTAATTTCGTACTTATACCAAACCCAATATTCTAAGCTTTGTGACAATTGACAAAATTATAGCAAATGATAACTTTTATATTCTGAACAATATAAAAATTATAAAGCATGTAAATACGAGTATTGAACAATCATAAAAAAATTTGGCTGCACGGAAGGTTGAACTGACATCACCCAGCAGGGTTTTTAAGGACAGATTTCGGTACTCTCCCTTACATGATTTTTGTATGGGATGTCCCACTTGGTAAGTCTCGAGGTATGAGATTATTTCGGCACATCCTAGATGCATTAACCTCATGTCTTTTTTTATATGTATGTAATTAAAAAAATTGCTCTTTATATCACAATTTCAACTACACTTGAATAAATTTTTTATTTGAAATTACTTTATGTCGTTTTTATATTTATTTATGTATTAAATTTTATCAAATTCTTTTTGCTCGCGTATATAATCAGGAATCGATCCCGCGTTCTCCGCATTGTAGGCTAGAACACTAACCACTAAGCTACCGGGGCAAATTTATTAGCATACACAATTCAATGGAAGAATAAAAAATCAAATTACGAAGTAAAAATAACACTCGCATCCATATTTGTATCCACGTAAACGAGAGGGGATGCACTACAAAAAAAGTTTGAGTTAAATAAAAAACGTCGGGTTTTAAAAAACTCGGGTTTAAAAAACGTAAATAGAAATTTATCGCACACACCTTCCTCGTGTGTACGACAAATTTCTTCATTCGCTTACGTTATTGCAACCTCGTAAGGCAGAGGGGATGCACTGTGTACTTTTGCGCATCTCCCAAGCCTTCCTTGTACCAACTTTATTTTTGCTGGGCAGATGTTTCGCGACAGACAGGCGACCGACCGACCGACCGACCGAACGAACCACGTCTTCTCATCAGAACGATGATATTCCATGCTGGTGACAGAAATCAAAAACAATAAAAATGTTTAACATGATAAGAAAACACCTAGTGAAGGTCCGAACCTTTGTTTCCGAAGATAGTCTCGAGACGGCGATTCTTCAATATTTAAATGCTTTAGAATTTCTTTCTAAAATAAAAGTAATTTAATCAAAATATTAAATTGAAAACAAACTTAAGCCAAACTAATTAACTCAATATAATAATTTTAATTTTTTATAATTTGGATTTTGTCACAAAGCTTCGAATACGGGGGTTACTCACAATTAGTAGTCGGCATAGCTTTACGTTTAAGGTATAAGATGTGCTTATCACTTGTATGTGGAACACCACGAGAAAAATTTTTGTGGAACATTTTAACCCTCTAACTCTTCGCTGTATGGGTCTTTTTGTATCTTTTTTCAAAAAGAGACAAAAAACTCCTCTTCAGTAACGATATAGCGCGCTAAAATGTTATACAAAAATGTTTGCCATAAAGTTGTACTTGAACACTATGAATTATTTAAACTTTAAATGTGAAGTTTTTAAAGATACCCAAGCTCCAGACTCAACTTGAACGCCAGGAATCATTCAAGACTTAAAATGTATTTAAGGGCTAATTACTCGTCATAAAAAATCTTATTATAAGTCTTACGTTTAAGGTATAACATATGTTTAGCGTTATTATATAAAACACCACGAGCAACATTCGTGTAGAATATTTTAGCCCGTTATATCGTCGCTAAAGGGGAATTTTTTGCCCATTTCGCATTTTCTATGTCTCTGTCAGATCTCACCCCTTATAGCGATATATTGTACTACCCATTAGCTTTCTATGAGTGTGGATCAGTACCACGCAGAACTTTTAGGCATGCGCTATATCTCATCCTGAAAGCAGCTGTATGGAACGTGCTACAATTCTCAATATAATTCAACATTTTAGTAATTTCTGCTTTTAAGTAAAAAATTAAAGTGTTTTCTTTAAAAATGGATTAACATATAATAACACATCCACGATGGTTTCCCCCCTAAAAGAAATTAATCAGCAATTCGGATAGGTATTAGGTACTAAGCTTCAGAAAAAATATTAAAAAAATTCCATCACGTCTGAATTTTTTTTTATTAGCATATCTAATATTTTCACGAGGTATACCAGTATAATTCACCATAACTCGAAGGCAGTATATCCGGCGTCGATCAATAGAACACCATCGGGTAACTAACAAAATTAGCTTCAAATCATCTTATTATGGTGAGCTAAAAAAATCAATGGTTTCTTAGTTATTCGTAAAATAAAATTGAAAAATTATTTTTTTTTTGTAAATTTAATTTTTTACAAAAAAAATTATTTTTTTATTTCATTTTACAAATAACTAAAAAACCATTGCTTTTTAAACTGACCATATTAAGATGATTTGAAGCAAATTTTGGTAGGCACCCTTCCCTTTACATGGATCAGTCGTTAGAACGTGGTTATATTTTGTGTTCTACAGTGTAATCGACGCGTTAAATGTTTATTTTAGGAATTTTTTTAAATTATTTTAATGTTCTCATCTTAAATGCGTAATTAAGCATAATAATATTAAGTTTTAAATAAATCATATTTGTCTTATTTACATTCACATGCCGCCCTTCCCTCCCCCCCCCCCCCCCCCCTCCCTAATGTAAGTAAATAACATCAGCACCTTAATTTAAAATTCATTCTCTACGTTAAAAATAAAATAACCGCTGTTAGTTGACAGTTTTATTACTGCCAGAAAGAAAAATTATATAATAAGAATAGTGTGTAATATTTAATGGGAAATTCCCAGAATCTGGGGTAATTATTTCAACAACACTCAAAGAAATTATTGTGTTTGCTAAGGAAATTTACAATAATATTACACTATTGTGAATGACGTCAACAAATTGCTTTTAATTAAGTTTATTATTTCAAAAATTACGCTGATTTCTAATATCCTCAATTCATACCAATCATACATTATTTTCTCTAAGTGTTAAATTGCATACAAAAGTCACTAGATGATGCATTTTATATTTAAAAAAAAAATACATTGAAATAGCGTGCTTACATTTTGCTATTGTTTGAATTTAATTTATTTCATTCAAAAAATAATTTCATTTCGCACCATGTTGTTTTATAGTTTTAAAAATGAATTTAAACTTGACCCGCTAACTTTTAATTAAGATGTCAAAAAGTGAAAAAAATTAATAACCCCAAAGATGAAATAAAGAAATAGAACAGAAGAAAAATAGTAAATAAAACATGAGTGTCACTAGAAGTCACCAAATTTTCAAATATCAAGTTAATTGATCTTCTTTTACATAATCTGATTAAAAATATTTTTTGTTTATTGTAAATTGCTAGTGTGGATTGAAAGGCTAATAAAAGATATATGTATGCATAAATAAAGTTGTTTATTTCTGTTATTTATTTATTAATTATGCAAGCAGCTTGACTTTTGACAGATGACAGGCACCCTTCTAGTAGAAAATAAACAAAGATGTGACAAGGCAATTAATTAAGTTAAGATGTAAAATATAAAAAAAATTCAATTCTATGGAATATTTCCCAGAGATTTAAGATCGATTTTCTTAATTCTTAGTTTTGTTACAAATTATTAGAGCTTGAAAGTTTTATAGAGCAGTTTTTTTCGGAATTTTCATTTGAATTTAATTGTAATAAAATTCATTTAGACTAAATATCTTGCTGATTGATTGAAATAATTCTGCATCCGTCAATCAATCGTTTAAATTTAGAAAAAAATGTATGAAATGTGAATTGATTAACCAGGGGCCGAATCGTCGCTTTCGATATCGAGCTAATTCGATCGAGTTTCCTTAGTTTGAGATTATGGCACTCTCTATCGAACAATATAAACACATTGTTCGATGTCGAATGTCATAATCTCAAACTAAGAAAACTCGATCGAATCAGCTCGATATCGAAAGCGACGGTTCGGCCCCAGGCGCTTGATGCCAACTTTGGCTCTTTTTTACGATATGACAAAAAACGATATGACACACTGTATTGTCATGTCATAAGTTTTTTACGATATGACAACACTAAGATAGCCATACACGGTGTTGTCATATCGCAGCGTTGTCATATCGTAAAGATCTTACGGTATGACAATACAGTATATCATATCGTTTTTTGTTATATCGTAAAAAAAGAGCCAAAGTTGGCATCAATGCCGAGGCATAAGAAAGTGTGAGATCGCTGAAAGCAAAACAATCATGTGTAAAGCTTGAGTAAAGCTTAAAAAAAGCTTTTAAGACAATTGTTAATTCTTGATAAATAGAAGAAGAATCACATAAAAAGAAGCAAACTCAATAAAACCTAAAATTTATTTTTTTATCTGAGCTCCAGGATCTTCAGTCTCATTTTTACACTTTAACAACAGGTTACTATGGGGGCTAATCAATATTTAATTACACTATGCAACAAAAACAAATTTTTAATTTTAAAATTATATTTTTCACTAAAAAAAGTTGTTTAAAATTAAAAAAGTCAACTGGCGGTGGCGCAGTTGGAGAAATAGGACCGGCGGCGGTTAGGTGTCGCAGTGGCGGTCTTTCGACCAGATCTTTGCTCTATCCTATTCTATTCTAGCCGCCGATTTTGAGCCCATCGGCTTGTAACTCTGAGTACCACTATATTTTTTTGATGTGTTTATCGTCCCCTAACTACAAAAACAGTCGACACTTAAAATTCTATAGATAAATGTTTTCAAAAATTAGGGATTTTTGACACCCCGTCTTCACGAGTCATAATTTTGCTCTAACATTTGTCAAACTTCATACACAAAAACATCAGAAAAATGTTCGTGCTATTTTTTCATATCGACTTTGACTTTTGTCAAGACAAATCAATGGCTCGTGAAGACGCTATTATATCATAACGATTTTATCATAACTTAAAAAAGTGTTGTACAATTTTGTTACAAAAAAAAACACATAAAAACTTAAAACATAATTACCTTTAAGCCGTGCTAATAAAATTTTTTATATAGCCAACGGATTCGGAATTAATCACACCGCAGTGCTGAAACATATAAATGTTTTTAGGCAAAATTTAAAATTTGTTATTTTTTACAAATTTATAGAAAAAAATACCCCGAAAATGGCAGAAACTTACTCTTTTTATTTTCTATTCGCTGGTCATAAAGTCACATATAGTACAAATAAAATAAGTTTTATTTCATGAAAATCGATGTATAAATTTTGATTTTATTCACAATAAAGTAAAATTACCTCATTTTTGCAGCAAGCTTAGTTTTAAAAAGGATGCTTCACAGATTTTGTTATAACTTGAGAAATATTCGTCCAATTTTGTTAAAAATTAATTTAAATAATTTGACTTTGAATGGCAAATATTTTTGTAGAGCATTTCGATCCGCTATATCGCAGCTGAAGGTGACTTTTTTGTCTCTTTTTAAGAAAGGAACAAAAAGATCCATGCAACGAAAAGTTAGAGGGCTAAATTGTTCCGCAAAAATGTTTCTTGTAGTGTTTTACGTAAAAATACTGAACACATCTTATACCTTAAACGTAAATCTTGCCAGATTTCTTATGCCGAGTCCCTATAACTATGTGCAAAAGAAGGGAACTACAACTCCGCCTAAAAAGAATAACAGATATAAAACTTCAAAACGCCGATACACGCATATATTTTTGGTGCTCTTTACCAGAATCGGTCGTTAGAAGAGCGATATTTTCTTTATTGTTGTATAGTTTTGTTCAGCTCTCAGCTAATTAGCTAATTACGATTGGTTGTGAAAACGTAAATAAACTCGGTATAAGTTCTTCAGCTGTCGATCGGTGATATGTACGATTCGACCAGATAAATGCTTAGTTGTGATAACGTGCATACTTCAGGATAAACTCTTTAGTTCCCGATCGTTTAATTAAGATAAGAAACGATCCGAACGAGTTAAATTCTTGGTCTCTCGGTTGGATAATTACTATTTGTTTTGAAAACATCAAGCGAATACTATGACGAAGTAAATGCTTCTACTCTAAGTCGGCTAATTACGATTAATTGTACGTAAAAACGTGCAATACATCGAGATAAATTCAGCAGCTCTTGATACGAGACGAGATATATACTTCGTCTCTCCACATAGCCCACAAAGTCTGCGTTCACATCACACATTTTTATTAATGATACAAAAAAGCAAAATAACTATGGAATTGAAATCAATTTTTTTTTCATGGATTTGCTCTTTACATTCTTTACGACAAAAACCAAAAACAATAATCCAGATTCGTCTCTTCATTTTTGTTATAAGGGGATGTAAGTGCAACAACAAGTGAATACAGCACCCAAAAAGTCTGCGTTCACTTTGTTTGTTATTATAGTACCGTTATTTTTATGAAGTTTTTTCTTATTTTTGTTCACTTTCATTCTTTTTTAATATGATTAATCGTTTAACAAGTTCATTTGTGAATTTTATATAAAAGTTGTAACAGCTTTAAAACTATGGAAAACAGATGTAAAGAGATTAGTGTTTGAGAACGAAAAATAATTATTAAATTGTGGAAAGATGGAAAAAGCGTCCGAAAAATTGGTGAAACTATTGGTAGAACGTACTCGTCTGTCCAGCGCGTAATAAACAATTTCAAAGAAACCGGAATTTTAACATCTAAGCCGCGGTCTGGGCGTCCAAAAATATTGTCAGCCCGCGAAGAGCGCAAAGTAGTCAATATGGCAAAGGTCAATCCTCGGATTACATCTTCTAAAATTGTTGAAAACGTAAATCAGGCTTTCAAAAAGTCTATTTGTGCCGAAACCGCTAGAAAAATATTGCGTAAGGCTGGATATCATGGTAGAGTTGCCCGACGAAAACCGTACATATCAATTGTGAACAGACGAAAGCGTATTGAATTTGCTCACAATTACATAAATAAGCCACCAGAATTTTGGAAACAGGTAATATTTTCAGACGAAAGCAAGTTCTGTATATTTGGTATAAAAGGCCGTCAAATGGTGTGGCGTAAATCAGGAACTGCGCTTGAGAAACAAAATCTTGTTGGTACAGTAAAACACGGTGGTGGTGGAGTTATGGTGTGGGGTTGCATGGCGGCTTCTGGTGTAGGTCAGCTGCAATTTATTGAGTCGACAATGGATAAATGGGGATATTTGAACATTTTAAAACATAATTTGAAACAAAGTGCAGAAAAACTCAACTTATCAACGACGTTTTGGTTCCAACAGGATAACGATCCAAAGCACACAGCGGAAGTTGTTAGACTTTGGCTCTTGTATAATGCGCCAAGACAGCTCAAAACACCCCCCCAATCTCCCGATCACAACCCTATTGAGCATCTTTGGGACCTATTAGAGAAAAGAATTCGGCAGCATACAATAACAAGTAAAGAAACTTTGCGAAGCGTCATGCAGGTAGAATGGGAGAAGATTACAGTTGATGAAACTGAGAAATTGGTAAACTCAATGCCAAATAGACTGAGTGAAGTCTTAAAACATCGTGGCTATCCAACAAAATATTGATTATAACTTTTCTTAATAAATTTTGAAGCTTTCATAATTTTTTTAAGACTGAACGCAGACTTTTTGGTTTATATATTTACTTGGTGTGGCACTTTTTTACCGTTATCCCAACAATGAAAAAGAATTTGAAAAAAAAATTTTTGTACGTTGAATTAAAACATATAAATAAAATATTTATGAAAAAAAATTTGATTTGAATTAAATATTTATGTTGTGTTTTTATATCACTTATAAAAATTGTAAGGGTGAACGCAGACTTTATGGGCTATGTATTTTTATACTGGATTTGCAAGCGACGATTTCTTATATACGCGTTTATAAAAGTATATTTAGCTCATTTTTCTTATAAAATTTTATTTATCATTATTGTTTGTTTTAGGCTCCCTTGTCTTTCTAGACTTTAATAAACTCTAATAATAGAATTTTCTACGTATTATTTTCTTACCAGTTTAATTTTAAAGAAGTGTTAGTACAATCAGTTTTATTAAATTCAGAACTAAAGAAGGCACTGCCTGCGATCTTATTAAAAAAAATTTTTTCACAAAAACTTTATTCAGTTTTCAGATTCATCATTTTTTTGTTTTTTATTTATTCCATTCATTTTATTCTTTTCTTTTATACTTAAGTACGAGTATTTCATAATAAAACTTCAATTGAATTCACAGACACTTTTGTTTAATTAATAAAAGAGCAGAAGGAGGCACTTTTTTATTGTAAACATTTGTCGTATTCCTGGAAACCGATATTCTTTTCTGCCTGTCTTGTTTTTATTTCAAAAAAAAAAGAAATTATTCTCCAATAATATTCATACTCGTATTACGTTATTCATCTTTGATTTATTCAAACATGTAGATTTTTCTATTTTATATATTTCTTTTTGATTTTTATTTCTACCGGTTACATATTTTTTGCATTTTTCAAAACCGTTTCAGAAATAGAACTAAAAACAAGTCGACAAATTTCCAGCAACATCACCTGCAGAACAACCTCTCGTTGAACAACTAAAACTCAAACAATATTTAAACAAAAAACAACTACCTGCTAGTGAGCCATTTAATGAACGATAAATATTGAAGAGAATAATGAATGAAATATTACACACGGTGCTATAGTAAGAGAAAAAATGATAAAGAGGAAGAGAAAAGCGTCATCTTCGAAACCAGAGATGGATAATGAGATTTTAAAATAAATCTGAGAACTTAATTCAACAGTATTGTATTCCAAGAGCCAAGAAGGCTCAACGGACCAACAATTCCAAAAATTTTATCTAAATGAGTCTTACATTCAGTGACGGATGTCATCGAATCGAGTTTGGTAATGTGAAGTACGTCCTAAAAATGTGTTTTTACGTGACGAGTTGTACGTTCACAGATATGTCGAGTATATTTCCTCAGAGTAAAGCTGGCACTATCTTTAAGATTCCACAAAACCCAAGAAAGAGAGTACTTAAAATGGTGGAAAAGAAAATACATATTTCAAAACTCTGCTTTGGTACCGTCAAACACACAATAAGGACAATTATCGATTTTAGCTTATTTGTTGGGTTCCTCATGATCGAATTCTGGTTGCAGACTTCAACAATGCTGCAAGAACAAACTCTGCGCTAGCTATCGTTCAGTGTCCCCAAGCTCTGCTTTGGTAATGCTAAGCAGAGACAACAACAATTTGCTAATTACAATTTGCTCGATTCCAAATTGTTCATGGTCCTTCAAGATTAATTTCCGATTTTTATGACGTTATATTGGACTTCTGCAAAAGCAGTGGATCCCTGTATACAACGAAAAAACATCACAGCACATACTCAGAAATATGTATATATCCAGCGGATTCACTATAGTATCCCAATTGAACGTTTCCAAATAGCTTTGTGCGGCAAAAGCCTGAGCGATACAACTCTGTCGAATTAGTTGTAGCCTCTATCGACTGATCGCAATTGGTTCACCTGCTAGATTATGCAGCAGTATTTTGGTTTAACCCGATTTATAGTATGAACATAGAAACGTGAAGACTCGGCTATGTTGTTGATGATGAAGTCGATAGCAGCAATTGGGCATAGCGTAGTATTGCAGCTTCAATCCTTTGTTGCCTTTGAACAAATAAAAAAATAAAATGTCAACATTTCCTTATTTCAGTTCATAAGACAATCAATTGCAGGATTCTCCTTCGGCTGAGTCGAGTCTTTATCGAATAGACCCTCTAGTACTCTATCTTTGATATGCTCCACAGTGTGACTTGTCCTCAACACCGTAACAACTATTCTTGATAGGTCGAAACCATTCCAAACATTATTTATCAGCACTCTTGAAAACTTCTAAAATAAAGCTATTCTTTCTGAAAGCAGTTGGCTTCTTTTATGAATTTAGAGAGATAAGTTACCCATCTACAGCCTTATTTATAAAAAATATTTTATGTTTATTGAGAGCTTATTTGACAATTTTCTATGCAATATTTTTCAAATAACGCTTCAATAAACATAGTATACATATTTTTATAAATAAGGCAGATAATGTCTGTCAGATCCAAAAAGTATATGTTCCTTAAGGCTTTACGTCAGTGCCTGCCTTTCGGCTTAACCACTCGCTACTGATTAAAGACATCATGAACTCCAGTCACCACAACGACATCAAAAGCTGGCTTGTCAACGACATCAGTGAAAGGCATTGGTGTATCTTGGACCTTCTGGGGAGGTCTAAGCCACACCCAGAACCACTCTAGGCCGCCCCCTTAGAAATTCAAAATATTAGAGTAATATTGATAATATAAGTGAACTGTAGGGACTAATGCGGGCTTTACTACTCCCCAGACAAATTTATAGCTACGCCAGCGTTTGCGGAATTCAGAAGCCAAAAATCAAGTTACCGCAAAATAAAAATGAGCATGCTATAAGGAGGAGTATTGTCAACCATATTTTTCAATATTTATCTTTCTCAGGAAG
This sequence comes from Panzeria rudis, assembly GCA_956483635.1. Taxonomy (NCBI): domain Eukaryota; kingdom Metazoa; phylum Arthropoda; class Insecta; order Diptera; family Tachinidae; genus Panzeria; species Panzeria rudis. Next base: position 172,862,199 of record OY101448.1, read on the forward strand.
TCGCCCTGGTGCCATAAGTCGATAACTGCACTATCATGTCATCCGGTGTAAATATGCCTGATATAAATGCCAAAATAACTCAATACATATCATAACTTGAAGTTATCATCCTCAAAGTCGTCAGTGCCCTTTTTATTTCTTGGACTAAGGAAGTAAGGATGGAATTAGACATCTCTATCGAAGGCAATCATATACCAACGGTGCATAGCCCTAAAATCATAGATGACGTTTTTGACAACCTCCTCCAATTCACGTCGCACGCCACATACATTAACCAAAAAGTTAAATCCCGGAACAAGGTTCTGAAAACTCTTTTTGGCACCTCTTACGGCATAAATAAAGATATATGGAATTGTAGGGACATATAGAGCCATCGGGCGCTTCCTTTTAAATTATACTGCCTCAATATGGACCTCGTTTCTTAGTGAGTATTGCAAACCACCAAGAACAGTGCACTCCGAATCGCTACAGGATGTGTAAAAATTACCAATTGTGACAATCTATATGAGGAGGCATTAATGTTATCAGCTAGGCAGTAGAATGTTCTGCTGCCAAAGCAGATCCTGCTAGTATGTCAACTGCCAACCCATCCTAATCATCAAATTCTGATGCAGAACCCTCTCCCAATGCACATCCGAAAGGACATTCGGCAATACCACGAAGACATTAGAAACGCCATCCAACCCGACGTGAACAGATGTCCATTGCGAGCACCATGAAAGAGTTGCATCAACTAACAGTCACTGGAACTAGTAATAGTTATAGATGCAACAACGTCCTCAATAACCACCCATCCGCGATTTCGGGAAGTGAGCGGCAACTGCGTAGACAATCTCTGTCATTCCTGATACAACTGAGAGCCAGCTGCAGCAGTATACTCAACTGCTACCTGTACTTTAAATCGATGCCCAGATTGTCCCAGAAGCCCGCATGACACTGAAAATTTGTTCAACTGCCTAATAAATATTTGGCTTAAATCAAGTGAAGTGGCCAGGTTTCTTCAGCTCCCACTTTAATCTAATGACATTTACTAATATAAAGAGTTAATACCTATTTAAAACACAACCTTTGAGAACATTGAGTTCCCCGAAAAGATCCCACCAATCTAGGACAAATGCTAGGGTCTGCTGGTTCCCCGATTTTGGGTATCTTCAGCCTGAGGTATAGGTTGAACCTCTGCAAGCACACTTCCTTTGGATATTTATATACCCGCACAGTTAACTATGTGCTCTGTTATTTCCGAAATTTCTTTTCCTCCAGAAAGCACAGCACCAAGGTGTAGGTGTAAGTTGCCAAGACTCAGAACTGCGGCCCGTGGTGGTCCTATAAGGAAGAGTAAGTATTAATAAAGCCTTTCGCAGTAATATATATATATATATATAGCAAAGGTTACACCGTTCCTTTTTATCCTCAAACAAACATCTCCTACAGTAGCCTTTATTAGGGATCCCAATAGGCCAGTCAATGTATATTGTACTCTATTTTCCAGCTCTGTTACAAATATAATAAACCTATCTTATTCTCTTTTAAGGTCTCTCTTAACTAATGAAGTTATAGGTTAAATTATTTTAAATTAATTTTCTGTTTTTTTTTTGTTTTGTTTTAGATTCTTCTACGGTATTTCATTTCATTAACACTCGCATTACACTTTCATGGTTTCGTATTTAAACTTCTTCTTCTCTCTATTGTTTACTTCTTTTTTTTTTTGTTTTTTTTTTTTTTTGTTTTTTAGTTCATTTATGTTTTGCTCATATCATTAACAAACCCTACAAAAGGTAATGGTTTGTGGAAAGAAGGCATTCAAAAGACAACCGTCAGTTAAATTGTGTCTGGATGGGAGTTTAATTCTCGTTTATGTGTTTGTTCTTTTGTTAAGGGCAAAAGACCAGAAGACTAGTACACCGACATGGCAGTTAGACGAAATGTTAGTCGTACACACAAAACACAAGAAATAACGTCTGTCTTTATTTAAACACGAAATGCTAGCTTTATGTGGTAAACGGAAATAAATGTCGTAGATAATGTCTTAAAATTTTAATTTATTTATAGTTTGGCTAAAAAAAAAAACTAACGCACGCATAAGCACAAAATAATACGTACCCAGCGGTAAAACTAAAACGACCTTTTCGCTGTAAGCCTTCTTTTAACTGCCTGTTCATTCCTTTTTCTATTAGAAGGTAGTGAGCTACTTTGCTTTTTAAGAGAACTTCTCAGAAAATCTTTACAATGACCTTCATTAAAATGTTTATTGTCAAGCATGCTGTGAAAAGCCTTCTAAGAAGCATTCCAGAATAAGAAGCGAAAGAACTAACCACGCAATGACAACGCGTGTAAAAAAGATACGAGTATGGAATAAAACGTGGAGTACTGGTGCACCCAAAAAGAAGGTGTAACGATGCCTTCTATAAGACCTCCATACTGCTTTTTTTTACCGCTGGGTATATAATACTTTATATAATTAAGAATGTATTGCAAAATTTAGAGCATTTTTCCCCCACACAGATGCCAATACATAGACTTACACCTATAAACTGTCAATATTGTACACACAGAAGAAAGTAGGAATGTAAACGCGATTTTTATTGGAAATCATATTAAATTTACAAGAAATAATTTGTCGTTGCTACAATTCACTGTTGTGCTCAGTTGTGTGACTTGTTGCTCTTCTGCTTGTGTTTTATTCTTATATAGCCGGACAAGAGCCGACAAAAATCGAATTCCCAGCAATTTTAAACGGAAAATTATTAATCTAACCTTAAATCTCTTTGATTTAATATTTTTCACTGTTAAAACAACTTTGTTACAAACGTAACTTTTCATTTTAAAACAATATGACTATAATTTTAATTTCAAACAAATTTTATGTTAAGTAATCAATTAAATCATGTTAAATATGATGGTATTTATTTAGTGTATATCTAAAGTAAAGTTTGAAGCTGTTGTGACTGCAGTGGTTAGCACGTTGACTACAAACCAAGTGAACCGAGTTCAAATCTTGGCTGGGGCAGTCAACTACAACACAATGTTTTCTGATTCCTATGCTAGTACACACCACGTAAGTAAAATAATTAATAAAATAGCTACATTAAAGTCGCGATGTTTCAACTTGATGTAACTTTAATTTAACATGACTCCTCATGTTGTTTTAATATCAAATTCATGTTGTTTAAACTTGAAATAACTTTGATTTAATATAATTTTTCGTATTATTTCAGTGTCAACTTTATTTTGATTTACGTGTACTGGAATATTAGATCAACATGAAATATCGCTATTTCAAAAGAAAAAATGTTCTTTGAAGATTATTGTAAAAACATGTTGAATTAACATGAAACACCTATGAAGCAAAATCATTACAGAATAATTTTAAAATAACCTTGTTTTCGTCGATTTTAATATGAAATTTTTCTGCCCTCCTTAGCAGGCAAAAATGTAAAATAAAACTGGCTATATTAAACTCATGTTGTTTCAACTTGAAATAACTTTGATGCAACGGGATTCTTAGTGTTATTTCAATATAAAATTCATGGTTGGTTAAAATGGAAACAACTTTGATTCAATATGATTCTTACTGCTATTTTAGTATCAAATTCACGTTGTTTCGAGTTTAAATAACTTTGATTCAACATTAATCTTCGTGTTATTTCAATATCAACTTAATATTTTTTTAAAGAGAAGTAGCACACTCAGGCAATTAATTCCTACCAGTTAATTAAAATGTGCTACTTTCTTTGGGGAAGATATTTTATAGAGAGAACAGGTGGTGAAGTGAGAGAGATAGAAAGCTTAATTCATTTTCAGCTTTGCTATTGAGCGTTTTTTGTAAACTTTTGTAGAGCAGTGTTGCAACGCCTCTGGTAGCAAGTAGACCCAATTAGTTTGCTTAAGCGGCGCAGCCATTTTATTAGTCGTTTTACTTCGCCGATGATTCTGCTATAATACTGACGAAGCAGGGTGCTGTGATAAACATTAGGATATGTCAGTAATAATTGCTGCTGGTACTGACAAGTGATCAGTGTTATGCCTTCATCACTTTCACAGTCCAAAAACAAGCAACACAATCACACATCAATGCACATCAGAAAAATGCATGATGTTGATGTCTTCCCTGAAAGTAGTCTCGAACTCACGACCTCAGGGTTGGCGGACCACTTCAGGCAACAGCACCCTCAAACTGTACTGGAATACTAAATCAACATGAAATATACACAGAAAAAAATAGACAAGAATTATATTCAATAAAACCATGTTATTAAAAAAAATATGAATTTCAATAACATTTATCTTTAACATAATAAAATATTTCGTTGTAAGTATTTCTTTTCCATGCCGGTTATTTCTTTTCTTTTTATACATAAGTACTTAAAACAAGTTGTATCCCATAAAAAAATAAATGGGATATGGCTGAGCTATAGAGAGTATGCTTTACGTCCGGAAAGCCCGGGTTCGTATTCCAGCCATGTCAACATTTTTATATATATATTTTTATTTTGAAATAATTTTGTTATCAATATAGGGGAATTCTTTATCACAGGAAATTTCAAAAAAAAAAAATTATTGAATACCGGGATTTTTGTTATCAAAAACGAAACTTATTTTTTTCTGTGTAGTTACTTAAAAAAAGAAATATTCTATGAAGCAAAATCACTCCCGAAAATTTTAAAACTAACCTTGTTATCGACGATTTTATCATAAAATTTTTCTGTATTTACCTCAAATGGAAGGATTACAAGATTTCCTATGCCAATTCACGTGAAAACTTTCCAAACACCTGCACCAGGATTAGTTATTTTGAAAACAATTTTAATTTTGTTGTACATTGTATTTAATGTAAAAGTTACTTCTTTCAGAAATCATAAATTTGCTAACTTGAACATAAATTAAAAAATCGCTTGAATTTGGTGAAGGCCAATCTTAAAATAGCAAAATCGCAGCCAATTAGTTATTTAAAATTATAAGAACCCTGATTCAGCAAAATTAGACTTTTAACTTCCCCGCTTAATTATTTATTGATTAAACGCACGTGTGCTAAAATTTGTTTAACAAAAATATAATTTTATTCACTTTAAGAGAAAAGTCTTGACCTAATGCTTGTCTTGTGCATTTTTAAAATGCGGATATTTATTATTAAATAAAATAAATAACAAATATTTATGAAAAAATAAATAATCATCTAATATTAACTTGTGATTAATAAAAATATAAAAAAGATGGTTAGCTGACTATCTATCTTGGTATGTATTTAATGTTTATGACGAGATTTATTTCAATAGACGTGACAGTGCATTCGAAGAAACGGCAATCAAGATAAAAAGCAAATATTTAAATTATTTGCAAAAGCAATTTGTTATTATTATGTTAAAAACTTTTCAATAATTACTTTTAATTTTTTTATTTTAGAGATTCACAGCATTACATTCAATGCACCAGTAGTTTAACCTTGATTTTAAACAAAATAATTATACGATTTACTCGCAAATAAACAGATAAGCAATCGCACACTAAAATACAATTGAGTTGCAATTAAAAAACACCTTGTTGTTATATGATATAGCAGTGCAACAAGCGACAATGTTTTTTTTTTTTTTTGTATTAAATTGACGTAAAGATGTTCTTCATGATTTAGAAGATGCACAAATTGCATTGCACATACACAGAAAAAAATTTGTAAATACAATTAATTTTTTTGTTATATCAATTAAATAATTAATTGATTTTGAATCTACAACGACTTTTGTAAATACAACTACGAAATTGTAAGTTAAAGGAAAATTAGAAAAAAATTTTTAGCAATTTTTTTTTTTAATTTCAAATTTATTTCAATTAAGAATATTGTTATATCAACAATGTGAATTGTTGATTTTCCGAACAAATTTTAACTATCATAATTGTTGTATTAACAATATTTTTTTATGCAATCACAATCCTCGAAGCGACTTTTTGCTTGTCTGCGAAAAACACTAAACGTCTTTGGGCGGAATCGAACCGGCGACCTCTGGACTAATAGACTAACGTTCTTACCCCCATATGCAAAAAAAATAAAGTGTGTTTGAAATGTATGTTAAAACCGGTTTTTCTATGGAAATTTTGTTTTAACATACATTTCAAAGACACTTTATTTTTTTTGCATATGGGGGTTAGCTCTCAGCTACAGAGCAATTCGTTATTAAATACGAAAATAATGAATACACACAAAACGTGATTTGCTTTGTTTCATCTATGTGTGTGCATTCATTTGTTATATCAACAATGATGATTGTTCATTTTTTCACACTATATAACAAAAAAATGGGTTAGCTCAGTTTGTTGAAAAAAATTTTTTTATTTGCTTTGTTTCATTTACGTGTGTGCATTCATTTGTTATATCAACAATGATGATTGTTCCTTTTTTCACAATACATAAGAAAAAATTTGGTTAGTTCAGTTTGTTGAACAAATTTCTGTGTTTGTCGTATCAACAACTCAATTTGTTATATTAACAAAATATATGTTTAAATTTAAATTACATATTAACAATAGAAATTGTTAGTTGAAGTTTGATGATATTTTTTTTGTGTAATTACGAGTACAGCTGCAAACTTGATTATTTTCAAACTTTGGAGATTTGCTATAAAGTTAGGAAGTGATGTCCAGATAAATTAGCTATTTGCAAAAAATAATGACATATTAAAGAAAAAAAGTAAATTAACTAAGAACCTTTGAGAATATTTAAATCAATAATGAACAATTGCACAGGCCAACAAAATGATTTTTATTGTTTGTTTGGCCTGAGGGTTCTCAGCCAATTCGGATACACAATAGTACTGAGGTTAAATGCCTATAAATTACTTTTTTAGAATTGACTCTGGTTCTCGAGATTTATCGTTATATAGGAAATTAAGGAGGTTGCTATAACTCGGGAACTAGCCGTTCGATTTTAGTTAATAAAATACCAAAGTTATCAATTCTATGCTAGCCTTATAGTCTTGGAAATATTCACCCCTATCGCGAATAACAAGTGAAATTTATCTTCCCATGAAATTTTAATTTCCCTTCGAGGGAAAATTGCTATTGTGAAGTTCCCGTGAACATTTTTTCCCGCTATCAGTTCTTAGTGAATGTAAATAAGGAAGAAGCTTAATAAAATAAATTAAAAATTAAAGAAATGTTTGTTAAGAAATAAAAAAAAATGCAGTGCTCAGAATTGGAATTATATTTTTATTCCATGAGGAATCTAAACAAAATCGAATTGTTCGTCCAGGATTGCTAGATGCATCCAATGCCTTGGAGTACCCGAGTACCCATTGCAGGCAGCCTAAATCAATCAAATAGTCTTTTGGTGCTAAATAAAATTGTCTCAAGAGTAAGTAAAACTTGGTTTTTATATATTTTGGACGCAATGAATGATTATCTACGGACGCGGAAAAATCATTTGCTATTCCATCATCGCGAAACTTAGTTCATGTGTGCCGGGAAGGTGTTGCATGGAGGTAGTGTTAAGATAAATGTGTTAGTATTAAGATAAATGAACACTATTAACTGAATTTGTCCTGAAAATAAATATTTATAAGCTTTAATAATTAATTGGAAGGATAACATAGCAATTGCATGATGTATTTATCCATCCTGCTAAAATAAAGTGAACAAAAACATGGGAAAAGAGAAAAAATCCACGTGAAAAAAAAACATTCATGATAAGGAGAATTTTTCGATTTGTTATCCACGATCGCAAAAGAAGAGAAAGGGAAAACATTTCGAGGGAAAAAGTATTCACGATAGGGGTGATTGAGAAAGTTTTGGCACATTTTTTCAATAAAGTTTTGGATTTTTTTTTTAATTCATGACCTTAAAAGATCAAATTATATAAAATTATAAGAAAGAAAAAGTTCCATTATATAGGCTGATATTGTCCAAACAAAATAAGCCATATTTGACTAAAATCGATGCACATCTTTTGATTTTACTAACAACTAAGTGAAAGAACTCAATTAAAATAAATTGCAATTTCCTAGAACAAAACCACAACCTCCTGCGTGCCTTCGATCCGGCAGATGAGCGAATAGAGTAGCTTTCGACGCCAATTACAAATGAGCGTGAATGAGCAAAGCAAATAAATGGTTAGCCCACCTCGACCAATGCTCCGTTAACTCTAACAAGCTCTGGTGAACAATTAAAAGTCTACCTGGATCAAATAATCAGAAGAACCTCCCAGCTATTGGCTTCAACAACAGACAATATGAAGATGTAAAATAAGTCTAACATACCATCTCGCAGAGCCGGTCCAAAAGAGCTATAATCCGGAGAGCCAAGAATCTCAAACACCACTCTGAGTCCCACTCCTTTACCACCAGGAAAGTTGAGAGCATTATCTTTAAATTCAAACATTCTAAAGCTCTTGAACCTTACGGCATGGCATCACAATGTTAATGTTGAAAAACTCGACAAATTAGAATTGGGGTTTCTAACACGAATTCTAAAGCCAACTGGTGATTCCAGATAGCTGGAAGGTTGCAAGGATCATCATATGTGGTAAAACCTGACAAACGCGTTACCCAGGGAGACTCCTATCGCCCGATTTCCCTCCCATCTCCCATAGCAAAGGTTTTAGAAGCACTACTGTTGACATCCGTGAAGGAGTATTTCGCTCTCGCCACACACCAATATGGTTTCAGGGAAGTACATACCAACACGTTGGCTTTGAGTTTGATAGCTTCCCAGATAGCCAATTGCCTTAATCAGCATAGAATGTGTCAACGCACAATAGTTACGGCATTAGACATATCGAAGGCATTTGATACAATTGACCACTAGCTGTTGATTAATGATATCACGAGCTCCTCCTTTCTCAATGCTACCAAACGCTGGATTGACAACTATGTCAACGGTAGGCAAGGTAGGTGGAGTTCAGAGGCCAAAAATAAATTTACCGCAAGATAAAAATGGGCGTGCCACAAACAAGTAAGAGTACTATCACATATACTCTTTAATAATTATTTTCCGAATTTCCCACCCCACCTCAAGAAATCTCGGTGGTATCATAAGCCGATGACTGCATCATCATCGGTGTAAACACTCCTGACATAAGTGCCAAAATAACACAATAACTGGCCACCATTACAGACTTCTTAAAAGAGTGTAACTTGAAGATATTACCCTCAAAGTCGTCAGTGTCCTTTTTTAATTCTTGGACTAAGGAAGTAAGGATAGAACTATACATCTCTGTCGAAAGCAAGCGTATAACTATGGGCGTAACCCTAAAATCCTAGATGTAGTTTTTGACATCTTCCTCCAGTTCACGTCGCACGCCACATACATCAACCAAAAAGTGAAACCCGGAACAAGGTTCTGAAAGCTCTTTTTGGCACCTCCTGGGGCATGAATAAATTATACTGCCCCAATATGGCCCTCGTTTCTTAGCGACACTTAATGGCGAGTATTGCAAACCATCCGGAACAATGCACTCCGAATCGTTACAGGATGTGTACAAATTATCAATTGTGGCAATCTACATGAGGAGACATTAATGTTATCAGTTAGGCAGTAGAATGTTCTGCTGACAACGCAGATCCTGATGGTATGTCAACTGCCAACCTATCCTAATCATCAAATTCTGATGCAGAACCCTCTCCCAATGCACATCCGAAAGGTCATTCGGCAATATCGCGAAGACATTGGAAACTCCATCCAACCCGACGTTAACAGATGTCCATTGCGAGCACCACGAAAGAGTTGCATCAACTAACATTCACTCGAACTACTAATAGTTATAGATGCAACAACGTCCTTAATAACCACCCACATGCGATTTCGGACAGTGAGCGGCAATGGTCTAGACAATATCGGTCATCTCTGACATTTCAGCCGGCTACATCACTTTTTAAGGCGACTATTTTGCCCTTTTTTAAGAAAGGTACTGAAAGACCCATACGGCAAAGAATAAGGGATTAAAATTATCCATAAAAATGTTCTCGTAGTACTTTACATAAAATTGCTGAGCGCATCGTATATCTAAAATATAAGGATTACAAGATTCCCTGTGCCGATTTACTATAGCAATGTGCAGAAGGCTGGAAATTTAACTGCTCCTAAAATGAGTCCCAGGTGTAAACTTTCAAAGCACCGAAAGACGTGTAATTTTTTTTCGGTCACCTCTACCAGGATCAACTGTTGGAACCTTGTCATTAACTTTTTTTGTGTTGTGCGGTGTAATCCTAATTTTGTTGTACAGTTTTATTTGTCACCTAGTTACAGAGCAATGGTACAGGTTTTCGACTGAATTCGCCGCAAAGCGGTCATAACAGTCAGCCTACACAACAATGACTGAAAGTCTTTGTTACTATTGTTAATGCGCTAAAACATAAACGAATATCTTTTAATGAATACCTTATTCACCATTCTCTCTCTCTTTCTGTCCCTCGATTCCTCTATATACTTTTCCCCTTTCTTACCAAATCTAATTACTATTTATTTATTACATTTAAGTACGTACATTAGGGTAATGACTTTTTGCATTTTTTGGAAATATGCAAGCTCCAGTTCCAAAATCGTGTACGGCACGGAAAAATAGCAAGAACTGCTATCTCACTTTTTCGCAATCGTGAAAAAAGTTCACGCGCCAAACGCATTGAAGTTTTGTATATACGTTTTTATTTTTTTATTACAGAAGACATTTTAAAAATATTTTTATACTCAAAATGGCGGGTAACGATTTTGTAAGTATGATTATATAAAAAAAACAACAAAATTGAGTTATTTTGAGTAAAATATCACTTTTTTTAATAAAAAAAAATTGTGTATACAAAACTCCCCCCATGCATTTGGTGCGTGAACTTTTTGCACAATCGCGAAAAAGTGAGATCGCGGTTTTTACTTATTTTCCATCCCCTACACGATTTTGGAACTGGAGGATGTCACCGAAAAATAGTCATTCCCTAATGTACATTGTACATATGCACGTGTATGACTCAAAAGGTTGCAGGAAATTCACAGTCTTAAAGCCGAATATGGAATGAGTAAAAAAATATGCAACAAAAACCAAGTACATTGTACATACTTATGTATATAATAAATCCTTTGTATTTTATTTTTCTTTCAAATCATTCTTATCCAAAAAAAGGTATATCTGTTTTCTTAAGAATTAAATTATTTTCATTCGTCATACCTGTTGTGACCATGAATGAGCTGGGGATTTCCGACTTTTCAACTCAATTTGTGTAATTCTGAATGTGTTTTGTTAGTCGACTCTTTTTAGAAGTATATGTTTATAGATTTATATTATTGTCATTGTCTTTTGCGTCCTTTGTTAAAATTTATTAATTCACTGGCATTTCACACTTTTTATATATTAATCCTTAAAGGTGTAAAAAGTATTACTTTGTACTTAAAGATGTTAATGTCCTTTATTGTCATAAATAGAAACACCGATAATGTTCTTTTAATATCATCGAAGTAATAGAATCGTAAATTAGGACTCGATCAAAGCTGGTATCATTCACAGATCAAATAGAAAACAAAAGATAGCTTCTAAACAGCTTAGCCAATTTTTTTAAACGCAACTTAAATCATTCCCAAACACGTTATCTTTGCCTCCTTTTTTGTGGAGGAGATTAAAATAGATTCCCAAAGAGCAGAAGCTTGTAAAATATAAGCAAACTCTTAGGGCCATTATTACAACTTGACAATAGCTAAAAGCAGGCTTTTGTCGGACGGATAAACAGTTTATCATTATGAAGAATTTACTTTAACCTACCAGGTAGGATGCACCTGACTTTAACTTATCGCTCACTTTAACTCAAAGTAAAGTTTCAATAAAGGTAAACCTTTTATTCGTCCGACAAAATCCTGCCTTTTACTATTGCCTAGTTGTAATAATGGCCCTTAAGAAAATAAGTCAATTGGGCTGATTGTGTAATGTGTTGGCGTAAACGCCTATGTCGTTTTTTGTAAAAGATTCAGGCCCCTATTATGATTCACAACTAGATTGATAGTTGAGTCGTAGTTGTCAAATTCTTATTATGGATTACAACTTCATCAAAGCAGTTGTCTCAGTTTTTTATCAGTTGTGTTTTGGTTTTAATTTCGACTATTGTGTTACTTTTAATTACTTTTAAAATGATACTTTTAGGCGCCAATCTATCCCATTTGTCAACCCATATTGTTGCCATATCCATAAAATATAAAATCTCAAGAAAAAATAGTGAGGCCAAAACTAAAAATATTTAAAATATTTTGTGATGGCTACTATGGTTTCAAAAAACAGAGAGTATAGATAAGAACCTTTTTTCGAACATTTTTCGAAGACAACTAAAATTAGTTGTGAATCATAATACAAAAAAATCGTTGAGTTGGGTCGTAGCATTGACAACTCAATCTAGTTTAGTTGTGAATCATAATAGGGGCCTAAAGTAACATACAAGCCGTGTTATGTAATCTACTACAAAAAACGACTTGGGCTGGGCGTTTACGCTAACGCCTTACACAATCAGACCCAATGTCTTACGTATGGCCACTCTGTCGTGTACCACTCTAAAATTAATGTTTTTGTAAAAGTAATTTTTATAAAAACTCAGGTGGTTGAAACGAAATCGAGTCGACTGAACGTTGTCTTTCCAGATGAAGTTAGACTGATTTTTCCGAACGCACCCTGTAGCTTAAAGTCTGCACTGTGAATCTTTATATGAGATATACTTGCAAATTATTGCTACCAAAAATCAGAAATATTTAGCTATAAATTTCAAAAATATGGCCAGGAACACAGAAAAAACTTAATTTCATTTTCTGTAAAGGAATTCAAAAAAATATTAAATATTTTGTCTAGGAACGGACCTACAAACAAATTTGTAAATATAGACAAAAATATCTCAACAATTCCATTGAAAATAAAACTTGTTTTTTTCAGTGAACGAATTCTTTAAATATGTAAAACAATTTGTCTAAAAATATTTACAAATTGTAAACAAAACAATTTACTAAATCAAACAAAAAGATTTACTGGATTTTCTGAAAAAAAACAAATAATATTTTTGTCTCAATTTATAAAACAATTAGTCTAAAAATACTAACAAATATTAAACAAAATAGTTTATTTAATTAAACAAAAATATTTACTGGATTTTTCGAAATACATATATCAAACGAAATTTTTGTCTGGGTCATTTATCATCATCATCATCATCTATTAAGCATTTATGAAATTTCACTTTGTTAAATGTGTTCAAGTCTGAATGTTTATCTCAAGACTCTATTACCGAATTGATTCACTTTACTTAACGAATTGATTCACTCAAAACTCTTCAGTAAACACACAGAAAAAAAAGGAATGTAAAATCCACATGCCGCAATTTTGATTTGAAATCATATTAAATTTACAAGAAATAATTTGTCGTTTGAGTGTGTTAGTGTTTATTTGCTTTGTTCATTGCTACAATACACTGTTCTGCTAGTTGTGTGACTCGTTGTTGTTTATTCTTACATGTGTCGTCTATGTAGACGACAGAAAACGAATTACCAGCGAAAATTTACTGCTGCTGGCTTAAAGTTACCATTGTTTCATATTAATTTTAAACGGAAAATAATTAATCTAACCTTAAATCACCGTTAAAACAATTTTGTTATACACATTAAGTTTCATTTTCAATCGACATGACTATAACTTTAATTTCAAATAAGTTTTATGTTAAATAATCATTTAAATCATGTTGAATTAAAATGAAATGCATTTTACATACGATGGTATTTATTTAGTGCATAAGTACAGAAAAGTTTGAAGCTATTGTGGCTGCAGTGGTTAGCGCGTGGACTATCATGCAGGTGGCACGAGTTCAAATCTTGGCTGGGGCAGTCAGCTACAACGCAAAATTTTCTGATGACTATCACGTAAGTTAAATAATTAATAAAATAGCTACATTAAAGTCATGTTGTTTCAGCTTGATATAACTTTAATTCAACATGATTCTTCGTGTTGTTTCAATATCAAATTCACGTTGTTTCAACATGAAATAACTTTGATTCAACATGATTCTTCTTCGAAATTACTTTGATTCAATATGATTTTTCGTATTATATCAGTATCAACTTCATTTTGATTTAACTGTACTGGAATATTAAGTCAACATGAAAAGGAAAAATTTTCTTTCAAGATTATTGTAAATCATGTTGATTTAACATGAAACACCTGTGAAGCAAAATCACTACCGAAAAATTTTAAATTAACCTGGTTTTCGACGATTTTACATGGAAATTTTTCTGTGTTAACAAACTTGGTACAATCGCATTCCTATTGCTATCATTGCTGTTGTTGTCATTTGTGTGTATGTCGTCATCGGGGTGGTTTTTCACGACAAAGTTTTTCTTGTTGTTTGCTGTTTGCGTCCTAAATAAGATTATGGCCCCTATTATGATTCACAACTCAACTAGGTTGAGTTGTCAATGCTACGATCCAACTCAACCATTTTTTTGTATTATGATTCACAAGTAATTTTAGTTGTCTTCGAAAAAATGTTCGAAAAATTTTTTTTATCTATACTGTCTGTTTTTTGAAACCATAGTAGCCATCACAAAATATTTTAAATATTTTTAGTTTTGGCCTCACTATTTTTTCTTGAGTTTTTATATTTTATGGATATGGCAAATGGGATAGATTGGCGCCTAAAAGTACCATTTTAAAAGTAATTAAAAGTAACACAATAGTCGAAATAAAAACCAAAACAAAACTGATAAAAAACTGAGACAACTGCTTTGATGAAGTTGTATTCCATAATAAGAATTTGACAACTACGACTCAACTATCAATTTAGTTGTGAATCATAATAGGGGCCTATGTAAAGAACATTTACTGAAAATGAAATTTATTTTTAGACAAACTTTTCTTTGAAAACTTTTTGATGATAATTTTTTCTGTGAAACTATTTATCGTGGCTCCGATTACTTACGGACCTGTGTGTGTGTGTGTGTGTGTGAGAAGCCTTTCTCTCCAAAATCAACGAAATCCTTCCAGAGCTGAGATATTAAAATGAAAAACACTTGAAAATTTGTATAAACTCGCGTGACAATAAACAGGGGTCATATCTCGGGAAAATCCTCCAGATCAAAAATTTTGATATCTCAAAAAAATAGAGATAATAAATCGGGAAAGAGCGTCAACATTGATTAAAGAAAGTTTAGACTGCAAACAATGGCTAAATCTTGGAATTAAGTGTTTTAGGCTAAATAGTTGGGTGAGTATTCGGAAGTCTTTATTTCAAAAATACAAATTCCAACATATCTCCTGAGAAGAGTGTGAAAAAAAATACGTAAGTTTTAATATGTTAACTAGGTTCTACACACTGTTAAAAGGTAGATAAAAAGATATATAATTAATTTTTTTTAATCCATTTTTAAAGAAAATACTTTAATTTAGTTTAGAAAACATCTCTTTTTTGAGGTTATGGGAAAAAGTTGGAAATTTGTAAACTAGTGTAATCGATAAAGCATTGTAAAAAGAAGCGAATTCGTTTTAAATTTGATTTTATAGCTAGAAAAGCAGTTTAAAATTTGCAATCAACATTAATTGAGTGCAGTACTGTGTTGTTGATGAACATTAAGTCCGCAACTAATAAACTGCTTTCAGCGTTTTCTTCTTTTTAGGAACAAATAAAATTTATATTTTAGTTAGTTCTACATTGGAGGAAATGTATGTAGAACTACATGCATACTAGTTTTCAAGTGGAGAAAAATTAAAAGAGTTTGTTCTTAAATTGCACCACTTTCCATACTAGTTTTTTCTTTCTTTTTTTCTATTTTAATAAGTTGTACGTGATTTTTTTTTTACATTTTTCTAACGATTTCCAAGTTTAATTGTTGTGGTGTTTTTTTATGTTTTTATTCTTGTTTTGTACGAGAAATAACTTTTATGTAGATGGTATTTAAGAACACTTACATATTTGGTAGAGTTGGTAAGTTTTGGTAACATCAAGTAACGTTCATACTCGTATAAACAAGAGGAAGAAGAATGCTTAATGCTCTTACTAGTACGCGAATGTTTTCATTACATATAACTTTTTTCCAGTTTATCACAACACATAGTTACGCCTGCAGTCTTAGAACGTGAACGAGTTATAAAATGCAAAAGTACATACACATCGGAACACATTTCCAAAGAAATTTTTAACACAACATGTTTTTTTTCAGTATTTTTGAGAAATAACACAGAAATGTGTTCAATAAAGGCGATTCAATGATGCAGTCAGTACAAAAACAAAAAAAAAAGAGTTAGAAACCTAAATGCTTTTTCTCCCGTGAATTATTGTTTTTAGCTGAAGACTTTTTTTCATTTAAACTAAAATTGCATTCGCATACATGAATTAGGATTGATTGATTTTTCAATGTTGTGATTTCATTAAAGTGTTTGTGTTTTTTGATAATATTGGGGCTTATATAAATTTTATTAGAAAAGAAGAATTATGAAATACATAATTATTAAAATTTGAATGGGAAGTCTGTCGGAATCATATCAAAGCAGAAAAACAAACCAATCTCTAAATTATTGAAACTTGGTATGGGGCTATTCACTTAAAAAATTGGAGAAAGGTTATCAATATGTTCCCTCAAAACTCCGCCATTTATGAACCGATTTCATATATTTTTTTCTCTATTCAAAAGGATGTACTTCCAGATTGGTCCCGTTGAAAAATGGGCGGGGTCACGCCCAAACAAAGTAAATATACATTCGTTTTCAACTACTTCTACTCAACCGATTCTTATGAAACTTTACACACACATTAAGCTTCTGTTGAAATACTACATCAGGATGAAAAAGTGGGCTGTGCCACGCCCATGAATAGTAAATGTTATTTTTCAACAACTTCTATCGTTACAATACAACATTATGTTTAGAAAAATGGGCACTGCCACGCCCATGAAAAGTAAATAAACATTTTAACTACTTCTACTTAGCCGATTCACATGAAACTTTGCATACGCATTTAGTTATCGTTGCAATACAACATTGTAACTAGAAAAGTGGACAGTGCCACGCCCACGAAAAGCAAATATTCATTTTAACTACTTCTACTTATCCGATTCTAATGAGACTTCGCACACACAATTAATGCTCGTAAAAGTATATGGTGATGAAATATGGGGTGGCGCCATGACTAATTTGTAGTCCGTTTTTTTTTTTTTTGCAAGAATTACATAACGCTATTTTCGAAAATTTTATAAAAATCGCCAGACAAATAAATTGCTAAAACAAAAGAACTCGTCAAAATAAAAAATCTTCAAAATAAAGAAAGTCGTCAAAATAAAGAAAATCGTCAAAATAAAGAAAATTGTCAAAATAAAAAAATCGGCAAAATAAAGAAAATCGTCATAATAAAAAAACGGCAAAATAAAGAAAATCGTCAAACTTGAAAAAAATCGCTAAAACGGAAAAACTACCCTGTAGACAAAATTAATAGCATGTGGTTAGAAATATTCCAGTTGTTTTTTAATTCAGACTAGTTGCGTATCTGTCCCTGTTGTCATAGGAGCCCAACTAGTTCATTTGTATATAGTTATATGCTAGTTGAAATCCTAGTTATTGTAGACTAGTGGGCTTACTATTTTATTTATAGTTTTTTTTTTTAAATATTAAAAAGCATTTGGCTCAACCGGGGTATGAACACACAGTCATCAAATTTCAAGGCATGTACTTTATCTACTGAGCCACTTTCTACTTATAATATTTGAAGATAAAATTTTCTTTAATGTACTTACACCTGAAAATATGTTAATTTGTAAAAAAAAATAATTCAAATTACCAGTGTCATTACAACTAGTGATATGACTGTTCCAAAATGTCTTTTTTACTAGTATCGTTACTAGCCTCATTACAACTAGTAATATGACAGTCCGTTTTTGACTAGTATCGTTACAACTAGTAATGTGACTGTGACAAAACGTAAGTAGTTATAAATTTATCTGCGGGGTAATAATTAAAGTTTTCCAAAGATATTTCTGAAACATGTATTAAATATTAAGTGTCTGTAGGTACAGAAAACTTCTTCTTAGGCTTGTAACTTTCTTAAATGCTATTCGGGCTGTTGAACGCGAATCTGCACTCCATTTTTTTTTTTATCAGCTCTAGTATATAAAAATTAAGGCACTTGCAGGTCATATACATATTAGCATAACTGGAGAAGGGTTTCGCTATTCAGTAAAAAAAGAGAAACCGAAATTCGACAACAAAATTATCTTTAAGACGAGCAAAGTCTTAGCCTAAAAAGTAAAAATTTAAGTAAAATTTAGTTTAAAATACAATAAAGTAAAAATTTAAATTTTTATCAATTAAGCTCTCTCACTAAATTGTGAATAAAATGAAAAATTGTGCACTAATTTCAACGAAAAGGGGCTCGATCCCTTTAGAATATATGTATAATACTGTGCAAAAAATGGGATCTTTGTTGTATTTTTATTTTAAGCCGACCTCAAAAATTCAATACGTCATGTATTTTTAACTTCCCGCAATCAAAGATAGGAACCCCAGAGGGAAAAGAACCAGTCACAAGACAGGTCAGGGGACTGATTCCCAAGGACTAGCAACCGGTTCGAGTTCCGGAACTTTATATGAAAGGGATCGGTAACTTTTACATGGCGTTGTCATTGGAGGGGGTCAATTGACATAATTAAGATATTCAGTGGTAGGTTCTAGACCCAAACTAAGGCTACTTGTCCTGTGATGGGCTCTTTAATACTAACTGAATTACCGTACTTTAAACAAATATTTTTAATTTGGTAAAAATCTGCTTGTGCAATGAGGGTTTTTTCCTAGCATGTTTGTTCTAGTTTTGTGATATGTTGTGATATGATTCTTTTCACCGGTCACCACTCAGGAATATTTCGTGCCATTCGCATTTTCACCACTCATAGTAGAAGTACGTTCAAGACGATGGGTACAACATTTCCCGCAGGGAAGTTACTGATTTCACCCTGATTTTCGAAAATCGAGTTTTCATCAGATCTCGACGTTTTGAGGTCATGGGAATCTATTCGAACTATTTTTACGTTGATATCCGTATGTCCGTTATATCGTGGTCAAAATTGTTGAAACAAATTTTTTAATTTTTTTTTACTCCATAAATCTATGGATTTTGCATGGCTTTGAGCTCGAAACTAGCGGGAAGCTCCAGGGATGGACTGTAAGGTCAACCGTATTCCATATTTCTTTTTGTATGTTACCTCAAAACTCTGCCATTTATAAACCGATTTCGGATTTTGGTTTTCTTTATTTAAAATAATGCACTTCCAGACGTGTCACATTGAAAGTGGGCAGGGTCACGCCCATACGAAGTAAATACACATTCCTTTTCAACTACTTCTACTCAACCTACCTACTCTTGTGGAACTTTGGCCACACATTAAGCTTCTGTTTAAATACATCATGATTTAAAAAGTGGGCAATGCCACTCCCACACAAAGTAAATATTATTTTTCAACAATTTCTAATAAACCGATTCTTATGATACTTAGCTTACACTTTTAGCTATCGTTACAAGGTAACATTATGGTTAGAAAAGTGGGCAGTGCCACGCCCATGAAAAGTAATTATTCATTTTAACTACTTCTACTTAACCGACTCTTTTAAAACTTCGCACACACATTTAGTTCTCGTGAAAATACAACATGATAATCAAAAATGTGGCCATTGCCACGCCTACTTTGTAGTCTGTTACTTTTTTGCCAGAATTATTTTATGGATTTTTATGAAAAAAAAATTTTTTTTTTAATAAAATTTTTAATTTTTAGGGTTCAACTTTTACGATATCTCTGAAACTAATGGGCAGGTGCCTTTAATTTTGACATAACGGTATATATGTATAACTAGAGCTGTAAAAAAAATGGAGTGCACATTTGCGTTCAGCGGGACAAATAACTAAAGAAACAGCTTTCAGTTCTAGAGAACGAAAAAGTATACCGAAATTAGTGTAATAATATTGAAATTTTAATTGTTATAGGCTTTTTTCGATATTAAACTTCAGAGACAACTTTTTGAAAAAAAAGTTTTTGTAAATACTGTATTTATTAAGTTATGAGACATATAATACAGAAAAAGAGCATTATTTGTCCAAACTTTGGTGGGCGTGCGGTGCGAAATGAATTAATCTTAGCCTTGCGGTATGAGACTTGAAGAAATCTCACTTTTAACGACCACTCTAATGTTCCATACATAAGTATATCAAGAGCCGAGCTCATAGAGAATATTTAAACTCAAATACAGCGATTTATAATAGTCTTTCTAGGTTTAAGTTTGTCTCTAACTTTGAATCTTAAACTTTTTTATGGATAAAAATTTCACTTGTTACTTTTTTTCTAGAGGAAAACTAAACATTTATGATTTTTATATATAAATGTAATTTCTGCATTAATCATCACATTTTTTTTTTTTTTCATTATTGTAAGAATTTTTAAAAGAACTGTTTTTTTTTTTTGTTAATTTTATTTAAGGTTGTTGTTTCAGTTCGCACGTTTTTTTTTTTTTGGCTTTTTCAATTATTTATAACTTCAACTATTTTTGAAACAATTGACATGATTTAACTTATTTTTGCAAGATTTTTTATGTATGTATATTTTTTTGGCTGAAAAAAAGTTGAATATTTTCCAGAAAAATAAAACCATTACACAACAACTATGAACATGACTTTATTAATTGTTTCTATATTATTCTTTACACGAAACATGTCTCGTTCAATCTGTCGAAAAATTAAAAAAGAATGAACCCATTTATAACTTTTGTACGTGTAAAATTTATTGCAAAAATTCAAATTTCATTTTGTGCATTCTTCTCATTGTTTATAGCTTTCGTTTGTAGTTATTTTCTATTATTTTTACAAATTTATTGACATCGCAAGCAAAAAAAAAATCACGTAATTTTAGACGATTTTTATTTGTAAACAAATCAGATGCTTTGATATCAACATATCGCTATTGTGTAATTGACATTCAGTATTTGTTTAATCGAAAGTATTCATGATTTTAAGTAATTTTCATATTCTTAGTTGGTATACAAAATAAAATGAAATCATTTACGACCAGTCGCCATAACTATAAAAATTTATGACTTTGACGGCAATGAACAGCATTTATATAATATTTTAGTTGATTGCATCTATTAAAATTTTCGTTTTTCTTACAGGAAGGGAGTGGTTTTGATGTTATGGATAACTATTAAGGTTATATGTATTGCGATGTTACTACTCCTTCAGGACATACAAGTCGGTTTAAAAGTGCCTTCGGCACGCTTGAAATCACTATTAAAGTAAGTTAATGTAGTCTCCACCTCTGAAGCAGCGTAATAGAAATAAGCTATTCCAGTACGAGTTTTTCCATATAAATCCATTATCACGTATCCGAATTTACAAAATTGTATATGAATTCAAATTAATTATTTTTTTTGATTATTGACAACCTTGAGTCTATCAGACAGCGCTAAATATCTGGGAATAATCCTGGACACCAAGCTGTCATGGAGACCCAACATAGAAAGCAGAGCCAGGAAAGCGATGGCCGCGGTTTACATTTGCTATAGGTACGTCGTGGGGTATTAGACCTCGCAATGTGTGCTGGTTATTTGGTACAGTCATTAGGCCAATACTCTTTTGTGGCGCTGTGGTATGGTGGAAAGCCAAGGAAACAGCGTCCAATCGCTATCGTTTTGAGAAAGTCATGCGCAACATGGCAATGCTAATTGCAGGGGCTTTACGCTCCGCGCCTAATAAGGCTCTTTTCGCTATGCTTAATTGGTTACCAGTAGATCTGCTAACCAAAAAGCTTGCACTGCATGCTACAAATGCATGGAACCACAGACGCTGGGGTCATGCTAGCATCATCGATTGTTGGGATAATCTGCTTGAGTTAATTAAATATACCTCGCCGAGACCATCATTCTGTAGGGTCTTCAGTTTCTCTATCTCGGAGGAAATGAGGTCCACTGAAGGGTCTCCTCCCCTCGCGGAGCACTTCGATGTCTACACGGATCGCTCCAAGAGGGGTGACAGGGTTGAAGGAGGGGTCTACTTTGAACACCTGGAAGCCAAAATTTCCTTCAGACTTCCAGACAAATGTAGTATACTACAGGCCGAGATATCGGCCATAAAGAAGGCTTGCCGCCTTCTTCTGGCTTCGGTATCATAGGATATTTAATAGAAATATCCGAATCTTCACCGACAGCAAAGATGCAATCAGGTCCCTAACAGGTGTATACACAACATCTAATCTGGTCCAGGGATGCCGGGCATCCCTAAATGGGATGGCGAGACATTCAAATATCACCCTTATATGGGTGCATAGACACGGGACCAGCGCAGGCAACTGCATCGCTGACGAACTAGCTAGAAAGGGGATGACACTACCAGAGCCGGACATTGATGTCTTCTGCGGTATTCCCCTACTCGCCTGCAAACAGGAAACCGAAAACTTTTTTCTATACCCTGGCATAGACCAGATGGTTCAATGAACGTACTTGTAAGAGCTCCAGGCTGATCTGGCCAAGCCCGGATTCAGACCGCACTAGAAATCTATTAAGACTTCAGAAATCACATCTGAAAGACATCGACGCAACGATCACAGGTCACTGCAAATTCGGCAACCATGCCAAGCTAATGGGACTAACGTCCCACGACTTCTGTTGAAGCTGTCCTCTGCCCTTCGCTGGAGAACCAGCGGCTGACACAACTCGATCAGCAGTCCATCGTCAGTCTATCTGAGCTGGCAACGACGAACCTCAATACTCTTAGGCTTTTCATAAGGCGCAGTGGATGGTTCCAGCCCTGAACCATCCCATTCTGGCGAGTGATTACTATACCTCCTCTTCTTTTTCTTTTTCATTCTCTTCTTTCTGTCTTTCTGCTCTTCACTTTCACACCTTTCACTTGTTCTCTTTCTATTCTCTCTCTTTTTTTTCTACTTACAGGTAACACAAAGGGATCAACCATGGACCCAAGTGTGCGGAAGCAGCCTGTACAACCTAACCTAACCTAACCTAACGTTCGTAACGTTATAATTGCTAATGCGAACCGTTTAATCGGTTAGGTGTGTCAATTATAATAAAATTAAACCCTAGTTAGTTGCAACAACCAATAAAAAGTAAAGTAAATTTAGAAAAATAATTTTTTTAGTTGCAAATACCAATAATAATTGGTAGTAAAATCCAATTCATAATATTTTATTCGATTGTGCTTATCATATTCGTTACTTAGTCATGACAAATGTATACAATCGGTTGATCTAATCAATTTAAGAATTGTCAGGATCATATGTTTATTACAATTATGGTAATGAACATGGACTAATATTTTATCGGCCTAATCATTTCCCAACCAATCTTTTTTTGGGTGTGTTTTTGAATTCAAGCTTTGCGTTTTTAGAGCATATGGAGGCTAAATTCGGAAGGATGCAGGGCCAATAAAAATTTTTAATTGGATTAAAATGTTTTTCTAAAATCATGTCTGTGAAGATACCGTTTAGGCACTTGCATGTATATATATTAGGGTATTCATTTAATCGGGTTTCCACTTTAATCGGTTAATCGCTCGATTAATTAATCGAGATTTTGGCTTAATCGATTAATAAAGTTTTTTCATAAATCAAGTAATTTCAATAAATACAAAAGCATAAATTATCTATTATTTTGAATTTATTAGTAAAAAAAAAACAAATAAACAGGTTTGTGAGATTATATTACATCAGTTATTTCAATAGTTTAAGGAGATCTTCTACAACAATCTTTCAGAAAAAATTTGCTTTAAATGCTTAGGATTTAGGAGATTCTCTTCCTTAGTTTTGATAAAACTTGACTTGGAAAAATCCTTTCATTTATCGTAGATGTTGAAGAAATCGAAAGCAATCCATAATACAGAACATCTAGTTTCTCAGTCCTTTTCCTACATTTTTCTAAACTTATAAAATTTTCCATTATGTCATTAGAGTCCTGTTTTAATTTTTTTTAAATTCTTAACACTTCTAATTGTAGCCTCAGTATCAGTTGGCAACAGTATTATTGGATTTTATAAAACTATTAAACAAAAGCTTAATACATAATTCCCTCAAATTGAATTAGAGTAGCAGAGTCTTCACTAAACTCTTTTATGGTCACGTCCAGCGATGCCATTTTTGGGGATTTTACGATATAACAATAAAAACGATATGACATACTGTGTTGTCAATCGTAAGTTTTTTACGATATGACAACACTAAGATAGTCATATACGGTGTTGTCATATCGCAATGTTGTCATATCGTAAAAAGCTTACGATATGACAACACAGTATGTCATATCATTTTTATTGTTATATCGTAAAATCCCCAAAAATGGCATCGCTGGTCACGTCCAAAGATTTTAATGTTTTACTTAAGTTAAAATCACTGAACACACTTATTTGTTTGTATGAAAAATAATTTCTAAACACATACATTTTGTACAACAAAATATGAAAAAATTTGTTACGTTGGTTAGTTAATCGGTTAATCGACTGAAATTAACCGGTTTAACCGTTAATCGAAAATAGCCGATTTTAAATGGATTATTAGGCTAAAGTTCGTAACATTATTTCAGAAGGAATCAGATTTGATTATAGAAATTAGTTTATAGAAAATGTTTATTAATCGGTTAACCGATTAATCCAAAATTAGCCATTTATTAACCAAAACCGAAATCTCGATTAATTAGTCGTGCGATTAACCGATTAACGCCCCTTTTCACAATGTATGACTAAGAGTTAACGTGGACTTTAACGGCAAGTTTTGTATGGCGAAGTTTTCTTTAAAGTCCATATTAACTCTTAATCGTACATTGTGAAAAGGGCCGTAAAACAGAAAGCCTACCCTACGATTTACACTGTAGTTTTGTTTTGTTTTTTTTTTTTTGCAAAAAACCATTCTTACGCCAATATTATTCATTGAACTCTTGAAGGGTAAACACAAGGGCATAAAAATACATCAACTTTAAATTGATAAAACAAAAAATTATTGAAACTAGAATAAATATAAATTAATAAATATAGTTAATGAAGAATAAAGAGAAATAAAACAAGCAAAAAATTAAAGCAAAGATAAACTTTAACGATCGCCAAATATTGATCTTCATTTGAATGCATACTGATGCATAATGAAGAATACAAAAGCAAGATTAATGAAAACAAACAATTCACCAAAATAAAACTGGTTGAACATGTTTAAGGGAAACACCGCAATCAGAAATTGCAACAAAAAAAAGACAGCAGTTACTCGTATAATAAAGCCAGCAACAAGAAAATGGGGAAACATGTCCACAAGCAAAAACAATCAGAGACCCAGAAATGCAATTCAGTGATGACAAAGAAGAAAAATTTTTAATTTGGTACTTTTAGCTTTAATTAAGCGCTCAGTGTAGTGGCAAATTCCAAAATTTCAGTTGTCGATTATATTTGTTTTAATGGCTTTAGTCAACGATCTCATCATAGGCACATTGGTTCACAAGACGATCTCTTCAAACTAGCCGTCTTGTAGAACTATAGAGTTTTTCTCACATGGAATCATTGCTGTTCTCTTCTATCTGTCTGCTTCAGATTGTTTTTCTTTTTGCAAAAATTATTATATAAATTACTATTAAAACAAACGGGTCATATAAGACCGAAATTACACTGTAAATTGAAAATCGAATTTTCATCAGATCTTGACGTTTTGGATTTTAGGAAGCTATTCTGACTACTTTTTTATTTCGGTCAGAAGGTCTGCACTAGATGCCAAACTCGTATCCAAAGTCGGTCAGAAAATGTAGCGAAAATCATATGATTGGCTTACAAGAAAGTGGAACTAATTGTCTGAGAAATTTCTGGAAACTTTTCTAAAATGTCTCTCAGAACTCTGAAGGAATTTTCTGCAGAAATTTTAAAGGAATTTTCGGCATGTCTGAACATTGTCGGAAAATTTTCTGGCAAATTATCAGAAACTTTTATGATTTTTCTGATATTTTTTATGTCCTGTTTAGAGATGCCAAACGGGAAATCGCAATCCCGAAAGTCCCGGGGTTTTCGGGATTTAAGAAATACCGAAACCCGGGATTTTTAAAATTTTGAAACCCGGGATTTTCGGAACTTTACGAATCCCGTTTTGGCACAAATAACAAATATTTTAATATCACCTTTTAAACAAAATATTATTTCAAATTATAAAGTTTTCGAATAAAAAACTCTAATTTCTTACACGCAATTCATACGATGATTTTATCCATGTTTTTTAAAACATGATTTTTGGTCTATGACGGCGAACGGGGTAGAGAAGCAAACGGGGTAGAGAAAAAATCACATTTTCAGTTTTCGGTGATTTTTTTCATATTTTCATATTTTTTCTTTAGTTCTATTTGCATTTTCTCTCATTGTCTCTCTCTTATGTGATTGTGTTAGGTTTTTGTTGTTGTGAAAGAGCAAATAAAGCAAATTTTTAGAGTAATTTATAAAAAAGACATGCAACTAAAAATCATCGCATGAATTCAAAAGGTTTTTGGAAGCAACTTTTAAAGAAAATTAAAGATAAAACATGATTTTTAAATCAGCGTATGAATTGGGTGTTTGTTGTTATATTTTTCGGGATTAAGAAATCACGAAAATCTCCGAATCCCGGGTCGGAATCTCGAGATTCTATTTCTAAATCCCGATACCCGGGATTTTCAAAAACCAGGTGTTTTAATGTCAAAGAAAAATCGGAGTTCGCACATAGAATCAAAAAATTGCCCCACCCGGTGTGCTTCACTATTCCATTGTTGTGCAGATATAAGAATATTAATACTAATTACCTTATATGGTGGGTAGCCGTATATCCCCTCTGCTGATATGCTCAAGATTTTGCTGGAAATTTCACTTTATTCTAATAGTAACCCACGTCAAATTTTGACCGCTTCGCTATTGTAGATGTGCTGATATAGGAATATTAATAATTACTTTGTATGGGGTACCCGTTTGCCCCTCCTATACCACCAAGATTTCACTGGGAGTCTCCCGTTATTCTAAGAGTAACCCGTATAAAATTTAGATAGCCTCACTCTTATAGCATTGCAGATATAGCCAAATTAATAATTACGTTGTATGGGGGGTACCCGTCTAGCACCACTGATAACACATAAAATTTTAAGAGCTTCACTATTGTAGTTGTGCTAACATAGGAATATTAATAATTACTTTTTACAGGGGGTACCCATTTCCCCCGTTCCTATGTCATCAGGATTTTGCTGAAAATTGCAAGCGATGCTAAGATTAACCCACATAAAATTTAGAGCCTGGCTCGTATAATTTTATAGATATAGGAAAAAAATTGTTACCTTGTATGTGGGGTACCCCTCTACCCCCCCACTGATACCCTGAAGATTTTCCTAGAAATTGCAATTTGTTCTCAGAGGAATAATTATTCCACCATACAACCCGTTTCCCCTTCCCATACCTTCGAGATTTCGCTGAAAATTTTACTTTCTTTTAAGAGCAGCTCACGGTAAACTTAGAGAGTCTCACTGTTTTAGTTATATGCTTTGTATGGGGAGTACCATTTTCCCCAAAAGTTTTCCAAAAAAATTGCCTATTTGAATTTCCCTGTCATCAGTGAAACAGTTCCGAAATTTCACAACTACCGGTCGCACCGTGTGTCGTCCTATAAGGAACATACACACAAACAAAAAAACAAACATACAAATAGATTCATTTTTATATACATATTACTTCAGACATTTATATATAGATAAAATTTGCACATTTATGCACAATCTACCAAGAGATAAATGAGAATTATAAAGAAAACTAAAATTAGAGCACGTGCAGAAGTGACTGCTAAAAGTCGTAGGTCATAGTTTAGAAAATGAGCATATTATTCTGTTAAACGTCTCAATGGAAATTAAATTGTCTTCCGATAATATGCAGACTGCACTCTAAAACATTACTTCAAATTTACAATCATATATTGTCTAAATTTGTGCTAAAAATTACATCGATTTTGTAGTTATTTTATTAAAGAAAAAAACTTCAAATTAAACATATTTAGACCAAGTGGAAAAAATTCAACATAAAGTATAATACGGCTATGGCTGAATGGTAGATACGTCGGACTATCAGTCAGGAGGTCGCGGTTCAAACCTGCACGCCGCCAATTCCTTTTTTTAGTAAAAACATTTTGTTCAAAAATAATTCGTGTGTAATTTTAGGTCGAAAGTAGTATGTAAAGTGTTGCCTACTATTATCGACCTAATTTTCAACAAAAGTGTTTTAGAGCGTAGTCTGATATTAATCGGATAATATTTCAGAAAGTGTGCAGAAACGTCTTACTAAAAAACTGCAGACTATTCTGCTAATATAAATAAAGTGAAGTTATCAGATTTTTGCAAAAATTGCGAATGTTTACACTGTACAAAAAAATAAAATTTTTTAGAATAACAAGGATCCAACGACTGATTCTGGTAGAGGGCATCAACAAAATATATACGTGTATCGGCGTTATGAAAGTTTACATCTGGGACTCATTTTAGGTAGAGTTAAATTTATCTCCCTCCCCCATGACTCGGTATAGGATATCTTGTAAAACAGCACGAGGAACATTTTTGTGCAAAGGCTCTTTTTGTCCCTTTCTTAAATAAGAGGCAAAATATTTACCTTCAGCAGCGATATAGCGGGCTAAATTGTTCTACAAAAATGTTCTCTGTGGTGTTTTACATAAAAGTGCTAAACTGATCTTATACCTCACACGTAAGGCCTACAAGATATCCTACATCTGTGCGAAAGCGGGGAAATTTAACTGCACCGAAAATGAATTCCAGATGTAAACTTTCAAAACGCCGATACACGTATATATTTTTTTGTGCCTTTACCAGAACCAGTGATTAGAATCTTGTTATATTAAAAAACATGTTGTACAGTGTATATACTTGCAATATTTGCAAAAATTAGGTGACTTCGTCGTTTTATCATAACATTTTAAGTTTATCGCGTGTGGAGATCTTAACGATTTAATTTAAAATCTGTTGTGCTGGTGTTCTAGAAAGCTAAAAAATAAACCGTTATAACTTTTTCGAAAATTCGAGTATTTCAAAACGGATTAGACCCAAATGTAGATTATAAGAAGACGAACCAGCATATGACCTTAACTCGACTTTGACTTAACTCGACTTAAGATGTTATGATAAAACGAAACAGATAGGTACTGACAAATGAGCGTTATCAATAACTATTATTGATCATAGACAATTTAAACAATGAAAGTTGACAACACTACCTCTAAAACCAGTGGAAAAAACTTACAATTTCTTGTTTGATTCTTTTTTACGGTTTTTTTTTCTCTTCTTATCTTTTATTTAACCAGGAAGCAAAAGCAAGAAGCTAAATGTTGTCCTGTAGTCTACATAACCATTCAAAGTTGCAACGCACAAATAAACACGATATTGAACACTAACAAATTTTGATTAGATAAAAGATAATACAACACGTTTTTTTTAAATAATATACTGAGTTCATATTATGTAGAACTGTATTTTGTAAAATGGTTTTCTTAACGTTTTCTGCTTGCTTAACACAAATTTTTACACTTTATAAAATCATTTATTTGTTTTACACTAATCGATACATTCATTTACACAAACTTCTTAACATAAACTACAAATTGCTTTCATTACATTCTTTAAAACATAAATGAATGATGTTAACCAGTTATTAATTAATTTAATTGTTTGAAAGTGCACACGCGTTTCCATGTTTTTATCCGAATTTGCATACTTCTCTTTCAAACAATTAGAATTGCACTGAAGCAAACAAACACCAGAACGAATAGTTTAAGAGAGATCGCGACTTATAAATAAATTATTTTTTTAAAAGAGTAATGTGTTCTCTTTGATATAAAGGGAGTGTAGCCAGATGAATAAAATGTTTCTTCATTTGTAGATTTTATTTTATAAAAATTATTGACAGCGATGCCATTTTTAGTTTTTTTTTACGATATGACAAACTGTGTTTTCATATCGTAAGTTTTTTTATGATATGACAAACTGTGTTGTCATATCGTAAGTTTTTTACGATATGACAACACTGGGATATGACAACACCGTGTATGGCTATCTTAGGCAGGGATGTTAACTATGACGATTTTTTACGATATGACAAAAAACGATATAACATACTGTGCTATCACATCGTAAGTTATTTACGATATGACAACACTGTGAAAGCCATACACAGTACATGGCTTTCTCAGTGCTGTAATATCGTAAAAAACTTACGATATGACAACACAGTATGTCATATCGTTTTTTATCATATCGTAAAAAATCGTCATACTTAACACCCCTGATCTTAGGGTTGTCATATCGTAAAAAACTTACGATATGGCAACACAGTATGTCACATCGTAAAAAATACTAAAAATGACTCGCTGATTATTGAGATAACAAAAATTTCAATATCAATTAAATCCGCTGGCTTATGTATTTTAAGGAAATAATTTTATTGATCGTAAATTATCGATAGCAAGTCAAAAATCATTTCGATTACAACTTTTCGAAAAAAAGTACCAAGCGCGTAATTTTTCAAAAAAAAACACCAAATTTAAAAACTGCATTTATTTGTTTTATTTAAAATTCAATTAATTATAAGATTAGGAAATTATTGATAACGTTGTGTGACAGTGAAAACCTACTTTTAAAATTACTTCTAGTATACGCAATTATACAAATTTTTACACCACTGTCAAAAAATTCAATGTTTGCAGTTTTCATGTATCTGATTTCTTTGTTCCACCATAACTTCTAAATGCCATCGTTGGAATGAAAAATTATTTTCTTCAGTTCTTGCAATCAAATAAGAGAACGTTCCAAAATTGTACACATCATTTATATGCATAAATTTTACGATATAATCTGACTTTAGTAACGCTACCAGTAACTAAATGAATGAGTTACCACTAGCTTTTTTAATTATTTAAGCTTGCTTAATTTTCAGCGGCATTTTCTTGCATCACCTTGTTTGAAATCCATTTATTCACATTCAGAATTAACTCGGGCACCACGTTGGGCACCATATTATCACAAATCCTTTGTTTGCACCTGAAGTATCCCTCGATATACCTGAGCTAGTTGGGAAATGATTAGCGATATGCTAACATGCAAACAAAAAGTTTTATAAAAAATTTATATTGGTTAAATTTGGGCCTTGTTTGTAAAAATCCATTACGAATTGGTAAATATTTTTAGAATAAAAAAATATGTTAGAAAAAGTTTTAGTATCACGTAGTAGTACATTCCCTCGGCAATGTGGAGCTGATACCAGTATAAATTGGATGCATAAAACTTCTAATGTTCTGTTCAGTTTCACTTGAAACTTTATATACATATAAAAGGATCAAAATAGCAAACTTGACAAAATTATATATTTTTTACTTTTGCGGCTACTTAAGCGCTACCTAAACGGTGTTAAGAATCATTCCTAGGAAGTTCATATGTTCTAGAAAGTTGTTTATTGAGATCTTAAGTACATTTTTGTAGTTGATTGTTTCCCTGAATTTTGAAGGGTTTGCTACCTATGGACCTGAACAAGGGAAAAAATGTAAAAGAAAATTTAATTTTTTAAAGTTTTTTTGCGATTTTGATCTTCGAGAAGAAGTTTTTTGATTTTATATGTCCACAATTTTGTTCTTTATGGCAAGAGCTACAACTTTGCCTCAGAGAGTAAATCAAAATTCCGAACGGGTTGCAAGATATGAGCCTGAGAAAATGATCAGTTTTTGCAAAAATAACACCAAGGCCCCAAATCTTTGAGGGCCCATAAAAAAGTGCATGATTTTTTTTTGTCTTTTATCACGTAGTGGTGTCCGTATGTGGTTATATTCAATTAGCGTATCAGAGTCTTTACTAAGAGATATTTTATAGCGACGTCCAACTGTTTTAAAGTTTTACTTAAGCTAAGATCACTGAACACACTTCTTTGTTTGCATGAAAAATAATTTTTAAACACATACCTTTTGTATATGAGACGAAACGAAGAATTAAACACACAAAAAATTTAACAAAAAATTAAAAATTTTGTTACGTCGGTTAATCGGTTAATCGACTGAAATCAACCGGTTTAATCGTTAATCGAAAATAGCCAATTTCAAATTAACCGATCAGTTAATCGGGTAGTAATTAACCGGTTGACCGATTAACGGTTAACCGAATGAGTACCCTAATATATAAGCAAGTTTTTGCGAATTTTCGTAATTTTCGCCTTTTTCCGAGGTCTTGACATTCCTCAAAGTTTGAGCAAGTGTTTTAATCATACGAGATTATCAAAAAACTTAGATGATTTAAATTTAAATTGATTTTATTTCAATAATATTTTAGGAGATAGAAGGTTTTCCATTCTCCGTAAGACATTGCTTATTTTACGCAATACTTTGCCATCAAGAGGCGATTTTCGTCTAAATCCAATATAGCGCATTTTGAATTAGGAAAAATAATGGAAGAACTGTCGAATAGCTGGTTTCGAAAAGTTTTATTTTCCCAATCGAACTACATTATAGCCCCTCCGAATTTCCGTAAGTTTTTTTACACAGTTCCTGGAAAGATCATGTAAAATCACTCTTACCTAAGTACTGAAATGTAGTGTAGCAATCGGGAAACCCCAACTTTTGAATAAAATGTTAATCAAAGCCATTTAATTAGTTTGGCTTAAGTTCGTTTTTAATTTAATCTTTCGATTAAATTATTTTTTATTTAAGGAAATATTCCAAGCCATGTAAATATTGAACATTCAAAGAAATTTTTGGCTGTACGGAAGGTTGAACTGACATCAGATGTTTCAAGACCACCACAGTCTTCTCATTTTACCTAAACTGCCGGCGACGACAACAACAACCAACTAGCGAAAATCCTATTGCTTTAGTAAACCCAATTAACAGATGTGTCGCCATCTCGTGGTGAATCGCACCTATTACAGAATTTTTGTGAAGGTTCGGAGCTTCACTAACTGTTTTTTTTTTTCTTTATCATGTCCAACTATTTTTAAACTTTTTGATTTCTGTCTTACCAGCGTGATTTCATCGATATGTTCAACACCTTCCGTACAGCCAAATTTTTCTTTGAGTGTTCAATGTTTACATGCTTTAGAATTTCTTTACTAAATAAAAAAAAATTTTATTGAAACATTAAATTAAAAACGGGCTTAAGCCAAACTAATCAAAATAACTGGGTACTCCCGTAGTGTAGAGGATAGTGTGCTAGACTATTAACCGTGGGTCGCAGGTTCGATTCCTGCCAAGACCCTGAGTGATTCTGCAGAAAATCCAAAAAGGGCTTATGTTCTGTTTCCACAATGAAAACAAGCACTGCTTGTCTAAAATTTGTATGGAAAATCACTCAAAAAGCTGAGTACTTTTCATATAAATTTTAGACAAGCAGTGCATGTTTGCATTGTGGAAACAACACATTAAGCAGTATGTGTGTTTGTTTGTGGCATGAAACTTTCTTTATTTGCTAATATAATGAACAGGCAAACAAGTTGGGTTGAAAAAGTGGTAGGAGATGAATTTCAGGTGGCTTTTGTAAATTTGCTTTAACCCATTTGCTTTTCCGGGCTTGCAACATTTTTAATGTAATTTTTATTATTTAAACTAATTAAAAAAACTGTTTAAAAAAGTTCTGTCTTGGACGTCCGTTTGTCTGTATGTACGGATCATGTATGTGGTCACGATAACGACCGAAAGACTTCACTAATCGAGTCCTTTTTTTACGCTTCAGTATAATTAGGAATAGAAAGAAGCCTATTTATTTTCACGGTCTAAATGAGATTATGAGACGTGCACTATTTCTACCTTTCGACAGGTGAGATTTAACAAAATTTACTCTGAGGATGTGGAACGGCTATTATCTGAAAAAAGAAGATTTCGTAAAGAATGGCAACGCAATAGATCCCCGCAGTTAAAAATTATGCTGAAAGAATGCACCAAGCAGCTTAAAAAATTATCAGAACTCCAAAAAGCTGCATCTTTGCAAAAATTCATGGACGAACTTGACGCAACACCAGAAGTCATTAAAGCAGGTACAGTGGATTAAATTAAAAAAAAAGTGGTATGTAATAAGTATGGATCTTCTAAGCTACTGAAGGGATTTGCCTAAACATTAAAATGATTATAGAGAAGGAGTCATGTGTTTAGCACCATGTCTTGCGAAGTCTGTAGCTGCACCAGGGGCGGAGCTGCAGACGGTGAAAGTTGGTTACATCTGGTGAGAAAAATTTTTGCCGCTTGTAACTTTCTTAAATACTGATCGAATTGTAAAAAATGTGCTCACAATTGTTTTTGTATCTGTTATAGTTTAAGACAATGGTTCTCAAATGGGGGTCCGTAGGAACATTCTAGACGGTCAGCGAAGAGGCCTGGAAAACATTGTTTATAAAAAATAATATTTTATTCTTTGAAAGTTTAGGACGAAATGCATAACAAAATTTTTGCAAAAAGTTTGTATAAGTTAGTATTATGGCTTCTCATAGAACTGCTTGCTGTTAATATATGAGCAAATCAACACATGATTAACGTGATCTGTTGTTACGATCAATTCTTCCTCAGAAAGAATTAAGGTGATGATAACCCTAAATATACAAAATAAACTGCAACGTCAATGTAAATCGAAATTGAGATAAGGAGCAAAAAACCCTTACATAAACATACATATCTATATTCCGATTGAATTTTTGTTTATATTCGTATCATTTAGAAAATTTTTTCAGTTTACATGAATAGTTTGCTCCGAACACAAATCAATATGAAAGTGAATAAACTGCATTTAAATAAACTAATCGTTATTTTAAATATTCTATATTTTGGAAAAGCTTCATCTACTCGTCTACTTCATCTCGCCCATGACTTTGCAGAAGAGGTAAGAGATTTACAATAAATTGTATTTAATATATTAATTCGCTAAATAGAATATTCAGGAAGCTTCCGGTATGGGTGATAACTTAATGCCATTAAATGATCCATTCCATCGTGTATTAACTTATGAACAAAAGGTTTTAATGTGAGTTTTATTTGTAATCATTAATTTAGTTATAAAATAAAATTAAATACATTTTATTATAGAATGGAAGAACAAATTAAATCTCTATCAAAAAATGTTGATGATCTGGGGCTTAAAATGGCGTCTCTTTTAAATGGCAATATGATGGATAGATTAGAGCAAACTATTCGCAAAAGTATGGAACAAATAGTCGAAGAAAAAAATAACAGAGTAGATAAAGTAATCGACGAAGAAATGAGTGAGTAAAAATATATACCAAAAATTATGATCTGCATTTGTGACCCGACCGTACAATTTATTTAGAAATTTTTTTTATAGAAATCACAAAGAAAAAAAACTGTAATTTTTGTATAAGTTTCCTAAACAAGATACTTGGATTACAAAGAAGCAATTAATTATAGTTTCCAAAACTAGCTTTAAGACCCAAATTAAATTGACAATAGTTTACTAATGAAAGTAGTTTAATCAATAACGTTTCACATAAATATCATGGGTCAAACAATCGCCATTACGCAGCAAAAAATAAATGAACGCGTTCAACGTGAAATAGTGTTTCATGATTTCTTGATCACTTGTTTCTTCGAATGCATTCTGAATGACATCGTAAATCGTAAACAAAGCTATAGTTTTTGAACTCATTAAAAACGCATGCAATTTTACTAGGTAATATATTGCATAAAATATCCACCGAAAAAGGCATGCAAAAACGGAATTAAATCATCTCTGTGACACATTTTCATAAAACAAGTTTTAGGTCCAACAAAAAATAAGA
This sequence comes from Panzeria rudis, assembly GCA_956483635.1. Taxonomy (NCBI): domain Eukaryota; kingdom Metazoa; phylum Arthropoda; class Insecta; order Diptera; family Tachinidae; genus Panzeria; species Panzeria rudis. The sequence goes on from OY101448.1 coordinate 172,897,955, forward strand.
AGGCAATAGCTCAGTGGTAGAGAGCATGTCTTAACAGTCAGAAAAGCATGGTTCGTATCCCAGCTGTGGCAATATTTTTTTTATTTCATTTGTTTTATATTTACATGAAAAAACGTCATCGAATCAGGGAAATTTCATGGGTTCAATTCATTCATTTTAATGACGAGCAAGCTCTTCAAATTTTCGTGTAAGCACATGATCTTCAACGACACGCTAATGTAAAAATCATGCATGTTTCACCTAAAGCCAACCAATGCGTCATCACTTGCACCCATGATTATAAACATGATTTGTCATGTTATTTTTTGCTGGGTAGTTAACTAAAGACTGCGAATTTTTTTCTAAAATGCCCAATTTATAGGAAACCGAGTCAAATAAAGCTTAGTACTCTGTTCAAATTTGCGAAAAATGTTGATCAAGATTGGTTTTTCATACGAAAAATATGACATGTAACCAAACATAAGTAGCCCTTGAAAGTATGCTACAATTTTGTACGTTTTTAAAAAAAACCCAATGTGTTTGTTGTAAATTTCACACGAAAAAAGTGGTGCTCATCAGAGTACGAAAAACGCAGCGCAGCGCAGCGCCGCTCTTTTTGCGCTTTACGCAAAGAGCGGAACGAATTTATTACTGCGCTTGCGCCGCGCCAATATTTTTGCGCTGCGCATAAAAGGAGCAAGCGCAAAAAGGAGCATTTCCTTTGCGCTTTTTTTGCACTGCGCTTTTTGATTGCGCAATGCGCAAAAAGAGCCAAAAGAGCATGAAATGCGCATTGCGCATTTACAGTAGTAAAAAATTTTAAAAAAGCAATGGGCGTTATTTCCATGGATGTTATTACATACCATCGTAGTTTTTTTTAAATCACCGTATGGCACTTTGGGTTTAGGGGCTGGACCGGAAATTAGGTCGGTAGTGCAGTTCATATTTCCGGTTCCGATTTGGACCGGGAGTTCAGTCGGTAGTACAGTTCACACTTCCGGTTTAGGGACTGGACCGGAGATAGGGCCGGTAGTGCAGTTCACATTTCCGGTTCCGGTCTGGACCGGAAGTTGGGTCGGTAGTGCAGTTCATACTTCCAGTTTAGGGACTCGACCGGAGATGATGTCGGTAGTGTAGTTCATATTTCCGGTTCCGGTCTGGAACGGATGTTGGGTCGGTAGTGCAGTTCACACTTTCGATTTAGGGGACGGACCGGAAATAGGGTCGGTAGTGTGGTTCATATTTACGGTTCTGGTCCGGAAGTTTAACCCGTCTAGGGGCATCATATTTGTATGGGGTCAAGAATAAAAAAGTAAAGAAGAACGATATAATGCTAAAAATCCAAATGTCACTACGAAAGATGTATGTATTTTGCATCAGTGAATAAACTCAAACTAACCACTGTTGGCATAAAAAAGAACATGCGCAATGCGCCGCTCAATATGCGCAATGCGCAGCGCAAAGCGCTAGACAAGAAAAATAAATGCGCATTGCGCAAAGAGCGGCGCTAATAAATCGAATGCGCTTACGCTGCGCTAACCAATTGCTCCTTTTTTTTCGCTCCGCTCCTTGCGCTTGTGTGCATTTTTAATACGCTTTTAAGAAATGCGCAATGCGTAAGGAGCAAAAGGAGTGCGCAAGTCCGAACTCTGGTGCTCATATTATTTCTCATGAAGACTCAAAATGTTGTAGAAACATTTCATATCAGGGATGGCATATGAGATTTTAAAATTGTACCAATTGTTGTCTAAAATTGTACTTTTTGGGACCAAATTGTACCAAAATAGATTTTTGAAACCAAAGTATAGAAATATTTCACTTTTCTATCCATACATATCGCACTTGATCAGCAAGAGGGTATTAACTCGAAATTTTTAAATTTTCACTTTTTGCAAGAATTCAACTAACAGCATTTCACGTATTCTGATTACTCTTTCATCTTGAAAACCACATTTGAGACCATTTTCGTGAGTGTAGTGACTACCTTTATATCAACAAAAAGGTATTATTTTGAGTTAATACAAACGTTGAAATAGAAATGCATCGTATATTTTGATTTGAGCCTTTATTCAAGTTAAAAATAATGAAATTGTTTTATTTAAATTTGGTTGTATTTTGAGTTGATACTGTTTTGTTGATAAAATTTGTTTTACTTTATGATTTTAATTCGAAATGTGACTCTTTATGATAAAATTGTTTAAATAATTTTTTTTTTTGAGTTGTGACCCTTTTCATGAAATAATTTAGTTATAACCATTTTCATGCAATAATTGCAAAAATTTAAAAGAAAAACAATGCAAATATATTTTCAGATGGAGTCTGCTAACTATGATGTATTTAGATTTTCAAATTCTCTTAAAATGTAACCACTAACAGTTTTTGACCTCTACTGTTAAAATTTTGAGTTAATACCCTCTTGTTGATCAAGTGCGATATGTAAGTATGTACAGAGTACTATTTGTGGCAAGAAGGAAAGTGTGCTTAAGTCGGATTTAGGAATTCTTAATAGAAAATAGCTCATTAATTTAGACAAACTTACTATTGGAAGGTAGAAGAATAAAGTTCGCCTTAATTACAATACAAATACATAAATTTATTAAAATGAATTTAAATAAAGCAAGAGCTTTAAATTCCAGAGACTACGTTTTGTGAGCTGGTCTTATCTGACACTTTAAATATTCCTCCTTTTAAGTCGAACTTTGTTCTCAATATTTCGTAAAACTTAAATTTAATAGATTAAATCTTGCGTACGTACGAGTGGACAAAAAGGACAAATATTTTATCAAAATAAAATAGCTGCAATAAGGAGATTTTCTAAAAATGGAAAAGGAAATGGAAAAAGTATGAATTGTACTAAATTGCCCAGTGGTGTACCATTGTACTTTTCAATATGGTACAATTGTACCAATTTTTCCATCCCTGTTTCATATATTTTTCACAAAATAAACAGAGTACTGCTTCTGCAGCATTTTTTCGTAAGCAATTCGTGTCATTTTTTTATGTGAACTTTTGACAGCACTTCCTACGAAATGATGAACAGATGCAAAATAACGAAATATTTTGTACAATATATGAAATGTTTCGTGAATACTTTGCATGAATTTTTTTCAGTGTAATGATTCTTCAATATGCTCTTCGTATACAATATATTAATTAATAAATTTATTTTTTTTTTTATTTACAGAACTAATGAGTGAAAGCAAAACTTCCTATAATGTTCACAAAGTGAAATGGTGAGAATTGCGGAAGAAAAATTACAAAATACTAGAGAAAACACCTCTGGATATAAAGGATTTTGCTTTTATTTTGCAGATCTTTTAAAAAGCTCTTTTGTAGAACTATTGAGAACATATCTAGAGTATTTATTCACCATCCTATAGAGTAAAAGGCCTCAATACATTGACTGAAAACACAAATTCCTTCAATATCACAACTATCACTTTTCAGTCTATATTTTTTCCAAACGGACTTTTTCTGATTTAATTTATCTTCTCCAGTTATGATCTTCTGTTGCCTTTACGGTGACGATCCTATCATATTTGTGGTGGGGTGCGAGGATGAAACCAAATAGGAAAGTAATCAATAAGCTTTGAATCTATGATGGCGACAGCCGCCAACCCAAAAATACAATCGTTGACAAAGAAAACTCAAACTAACGGAGCTGAATCTGTATGGCTCGACTATTAAGTTCTCCGACGAAGTCAAATACGTCGGTGTCACTCTTGACAATGCACTCACTTGTAACCCAGGTGTTATAACTGATTTGTTTACCTAACTATATCAAGATAATTTGAAGGTAATTTTATCATACATCTGCTGGTATTTTGTTGAGCAAAATCGGACATTCTTTTCTCGAGTTAAGGTGAAATATACTGATCTACCTAGTTAGATATTAAATATTAGATATGCCCATAAAAAATATATGTAAGTGATAGGAAAAATCTGAGGACAAAGTATTTTTGGGGCATCACTTTGATGCTCCAAATTGTAGTTTTGTTCAAAACGGAAAGAAAAAATTCCAATTTGTAAGACAGAGTTATTTAAAAAAAAGGAACAAGATCTTTTTAATAATTCCAATTTTTTTTCCAATTTCCTTGAATTTATTTAGTAGTTCATATTAACTAAAATAAGCATACAAGAGCCAAGTCTTTTGAATTCAGTGTTTTCGAAAAATTGCTGAAGTACTTTTTCGACTGAAAATATTTAATGATTTCTTTTCAGCTCAAATAACCGTTTTCCCACTAGTTGTCAGGACTTCAGCGAATGCAGTAGCAATATTTATAATATAATGGTTCCAGAATTCAGCAATACATCATTTCCGGCAGTGTGTGACTTAAAAACCGCTGATGGCGGATGGACCATCATACAACGACGTCAAGATGGTTCTGAAAACTTTTACAGAAATTGGACCGAATATGTCGAAGGATTTGGTAATATGAATGGTGAATTTTTTATTGGTCTAGAAAAACTGCATGCTCTTACCTCACTTGGAGAACCGCAAGAATTGTACATCATTTTAGAGGACTTTGAAGGGCAAAGACGCTATGCTAGATATGGAAAATTTAAAGTTGATTCCAAAAATACAGAATATAAGTTAATTGTAGATAAATATTCAGGAAATGCAGGTGATTGCTTTACCCAACACAATGGCCGTAAATTTTCTACAAAAGATCGAGATAATGACGATTCCACCAGGAACTGTGCCACAATCTGGAAAGGTGCTTGGTGGTATTCAAAATGTTTTGATAGGTGAGTCACAGTTATAATAGGATTTTGAATTCAAAAGCTTATTGTCCAACGCAAATTTCAATAGATGTAATTTTCTCTTTTTTCAGCAATTTAAATGGTTTGTACTTGGCTGGTAAAGCACCAGCATCAAAAAGAGGTGTTGCATGGTGCTCATTTCGAGGAGAATACTATTCTCTCAAATTTGCTCAAATGATGATACGTTCCAAGAGAGACTAAAATAAATGATATAAAACAACTTCATATAAGCAGCGTTGGCATATTTTTTTTTAATCTGTAAATTTAGAAGAAAAAAACTGATTTTCATGTGGAAAACCTGCACATAAAAAAATCCTACACTGAAAAAATTCCATGCAACATATGCACGAAAACGCTCGTACATATTACGAAATATTTCGTAATTTCGCACCACGAAACTCTGTCGTAAAATATACGAAATGTACGAAAATAATCGAAAAATAAAAGTAAAAAAAATGTAGGGCTCAACCGTGGCACGAACTCGCAATCTTCATATTTCAAGTCATGTACTCTACCCACTGAGCCACTTTCTACTTATTTTATAAGAGCTAAAAATTTGTTTTATTTACTTATATCTGAAAAATACGTCAATTTATAAAAAATTATTTTAATTTATTTTTTTATTTCAAATATATTTTTTAACAAGGAAAAATGTTTACGAAAGGTATTCGTTACTTTCGTAAATTCAAAAAAATATTGCCTAAATGTTTTTTCGTAATATATACGAAAGTTTCGTATATTCTACGAAAAAAGTCACTACGAAAGTTTTTTTCGTAAAATGTTGCATGGATTATTTTCAGTGTAGGTATTTTTTTATTTTTGCCGCGGTTAACGTAAAACTAACAGACTATTTAATAATTTTGATAAAAAAAATCCGGAGAACCTAACTAGAAAATGGACTCGGGTCATTATAACGAGATACAGCATATAGTCCCAATATCTAAAGACCGGATGTAAAATAACGTCAAGTTGGTATGTTTTACCATCTCGGAAGCCTCATCGGTAACAGTTAAGAATATATTGATCCAAATTTATAATTTGTTTAATTAATTGAAAAGGAAGTGCTTGAGTTTCACTATGGGATATTTCGCATAAAACTACTAAGGAACAGTGTTGTTATGGAATCTGATTGCCGTCAGAATCAGAATTGAAATCGACAGAAAAATGAAATTGGTGTTATAGAAATCGTTATTGTCATTTTCTTGTTGGTGTTACAGAATCCAATGTTATCGTTTTTTTTGTCAGAAATACTCCGATCAGATGGAATGAAAGATTATTTTTGATTTCTGTTTGTTTTTTGCTTTAAACGGTTGAATGCTTATGAACAATGTAAAGAAGATGTAAGGGAAGCAAAATTCAATAAAAAAAAGTAATTAAAATTTTTGTCGCACTACAGCCATATCAATGAGCTAACCTCAGCATATTCTTAATTCTTACTGACGCAGCTTATCATAAGCTTTTTTTACTTCTTTTTTTCTGATTCATAAAGCGTTTTTTGTAAAAATGTTCCCTTCCTATTGCTATTGATATTAATTTAAACACGTATGCTATTAATTATGTAGAGTGTTGTGTTTTTCTTCCGACGGGGTTTTTTTTTTAATTTGGAACGATTTTCCGTCATCCCACGTCAAATTTGGTTTGTAAACAGACCGGTTTCGGCTATGTGCCATCTTCAGTGTTCTATTGAATACTCAATATTCAATAGAACACATATTCAATAGAACACTGAAGATGGCACATAGCCGAAACCGGTCTGTTTACAAACCAAATTTGACGTGGGATGACGGAAAATCGTTCCAAATTAATTATGTACTTTAACAACAAAGTAGAAAAGGAATGTATGTATATCCAACGCTGTTTTCATTATATAAAACCAAATGTAAATCATAAGTATATAGATATTATAATGCAAATAAATAAAATAATTAAATTTTTGCTTCTGTTTTTAAGATTTTGTTTTATATGAAGTGTATAATCATTTGTTTATTTAATACACTTTCTTAGCTAAAAGAAAGTGTTTTTTCTGTGAATTATTAATAATTCGCTAAGAGAGTTCTGAAAAAACGTGTATGGTTTCAAATTCTGTGGGGTCTACCGTTTGATTTAGTATATATTTGGTAGAATTTTATCTCATATTCATTTTATAAGAGATCGAATTATTTCAATGAAGAAAGTGTGCAACTTCTTTTTTTTACTAAAGCAAGGCGAATTAATATTAATACAATACGTGTTAAAAGCCAGTATTTTGTTTTCACGTTTGAACTCAACTTTCAAACAATAATAGCAAACTCAATATAGAAAAACACAACTTCGTAGACCTAAATGTGTGTAAATTCTCTCTTGCTCTTTGAAAAAGTACCTTAGCACTGTTATAGTAAGCCAAATGGATAAAACTACGGCTTCAGAAATTTGAATTCCCGCAGAGCATTCCCTCCCTACGTAAGCCACAATTGTATTAAAAACAACTCATCATTTTTCATTTCCTTAATAAATGTTTATATTTCATATACATGGTAACAATAGGAAATATAAGCTCTCCAAGTTTTATCATTTAAATGGCTTAATGGGAGCGTGCAATATCTGAAAAGAAATTCAAAATATCTTGTATATTAAATTCTAAGCTAATCATTGAACCGGCATAACACTTTTGTATACGTTCTTCTAGGAACTTGTATTGCACAATGAACTCTTCTTGCATAGCATGCCATACCACTTGCAAAAGGTTCTCCTCTTCGCACAAATGTTTCTCGACTTTTTTATAAAGATTTTCTAAACCTTTTTTCACTTCACGAGCCGGATATTGGCTAATTACCTTACGTAGTTCTTGTTTTGAAAAAGCCATTTGATAGCTGATTTCTGTTTCCTTAACGCCCTGGGCAATTTTTTGCTGAACACCTTCAAAGAACAGCTGAGAGGGGAGGGAGTAAATACGGGTAAATACATGTATGTACATCGAATAAATAGTTAATTAACTTACATTTAATTTTTCCAATGGTCTTCCAAAATACTGTATAACATAATTTGTTAGTGCTTCGTTATAGCGGGACTTGGCTTCTTTCTTTAATTCGTCTAAACTGGGTACTTTTAGACGGGCCAACAGCGAGTACATATGATGATAATTTTCCATACGCACAACTTGTACCGGAGTTTTTGCATGATCTTTAGCATGTGTATTAATGCCTTCGAAAATGACATTTATTAATTGTATATACTTTTCGCCATCTGTACGACGTGTTGATTTTCTAAAGAAATCCTCGGTTGTCTGAGAAAAATACTCGAAATTTTCTACGTACGGTAGAATACCGCATTTCGAACGTTTAGGCAATTTTGCATCACGTATCGATTGCAATTGTTGCTGCATAAAACGATCAAAGTTTCGCTTGACATGAACTAATACTGAGGCAAAGGTCATGCTTAAAAAGGAATGTGTATCTTGGGCAGACATAACATGTTGATTTAAACGCTCCAGTACATAAAGAGAATAGCTAAATACAAAATAAATGAAAAATATTCAAACATTCGTTACGATTTGTCAACTATCATGACCGATGATGATATTTATTTGTTAATAAATTTAAAATATAAATTAAATTAAATTTTATTTAAGCAAATTAATTTTGTTACAAGTTCATGTTGGAGTACTAGTTGATTAAAGCCATAGACCGTTCTTTGCCTTGTTTTTACGATTTTTTATACCGACTTCAAAAAAGGAGAAAGGTTATCAATTCGTCATGTATTTTTGATTCTTTTTTATGTATGTTCTTAATTCTTACTCAAAACTCCGCCATTTATGAACCGATTTCCGATTTTGTTTCTTTATTTAAAAAAGATTGGTCCCGTTCAAAAATGGGCAGTGTCACTCACATACAAAATAAATTCACATTAATTTTCAACTACTTCTACACAACCGATTCTTATGAGACTTTGCACATACATTAAGTTTCTGTTTGAATACTACATCATGATTAAAAAAGTGGACAGTGCCACGCCCATGCAAAGTAAATATTATTTTTCAACAACTTCTACTAAACCGATTCTTATGAAACTTTGCATACACCTTTAATTATCGTTACAATACTACATTACGCTTAGAAAAGTGGGCAGCACCATGCCCATGAAAACTAAATGTTCATTTTAACTACTTCTACTTAACCGATTCTTATGAAACATCGCACACACAATTAGTTCTCGTAAAAGTACATGATGATAAAATAAGGGGGCAGTGCCACACCTATTTTGTAGTCGGTTTTTTTTGCAAGAATTATTTTATTTAATGTTGAAATTTCGAGTCTTGTTAGTTTTTGTGAGATATTTTGACGAAATGACGGTCCTTTTAGTTATACGAATTTTTTGTGAGATGTAAAGTTTGATTTTTTGGTGTGTATCTAGTTATATCCCAGCAAAAAATAAATGGAGTTCTTCTTTATGAACCACTTTTTAATTACTTCCAAAGTAGCTAATGCTTATTTTTAGATATCAAAGAAGTTGTTTCTAGTCACATATAAAATGAAGTTTTGAATCAGTACTTTGTTTTCAACCAATTCATAACATTATTTCAAAAACAAAACAATGTGAAGTTGGTTGTAGTTGATTTATTTTCTTGTAAACAAATTAAAAAAGCCTCGTGAATTTAAAAAGGTTTTTTGTAAAGTTAATTGGCTTTTTAATAAAAAGTTTTTTTAATAATAATAATAATAATAATAATAATAATAAAAAAACAAGAATAATTATATTTTACAAAATGAAAAGCTAAGAAATAATGGTAAGGAAACAAAATTAGTTCGAAAAGATTTTTGAAGAGAGATGTCACGATAGATAATAATATTTCTTGTTTAGATACCGCCAAGTCGACTAAATCAACTTTGAGGGAGACTGCAATGTTGAAAAATATATATTTTTTTATGCATAACTGGAAAATTTTTACTTTTTAAAAAAAGTTTTCAAAATCGAAAAGCCCACAAACTTACCATTTCTATTAACTGATCATAGTCACATATACGAGTATTATAAATAAAATAAGCTTTATTTTATGAAAATCGATGGATAAATATTGATTTTATTCATAATAAAGTGAAGTCACCTAATTTTTGCTAAAATTGCGAATATTTACACTGTACAACAAATTCAATATTTTTTAAATAACAAGATTTAACGACTGATTCTGGTACGTGTATCGGCGTTTTTTAAGTGGAAATCTGGAACCCATTTTAGGGGAAGATAAATTTATCATTGCGGTCTGAATTATTCCAAAACAATTGAGTATAAACAAATGTTAAAACGGCTTAAAGGCAATTTTGTTTAAATTTTTTAGTAATAAAATTGCACAACCTCTTCCCAAGTTATGATAAAAACATTGCCTCTTCAAATCATCAGCCTCTTCAAAAATCCAAAATTAAAAAAAAAAAAAATAATAGAAAAAAAATGTACCCATAGAATTTAAAATTTCGACTGTTTTTGTGATTGGGGGACCATAAAACATCGAAAAAAATATAGTTGTACTCCTAGGCATTTTCCTTGTTGCGTAGTGTTATTAGTAAAAGTTGGAATTTTTATTGAATTTGATGGCTTAATGGTTTCCGATTTTTTTATTTATTGGTGAAACTGTTATTTTCATTATAATATAATGAAAAAAATCTAAAATATTATTTTCGATTTACATATTGGTAAAATTTCGAAAACATTACGGTTTTTCGAATTTCAGTTTTAGTTTAATTAAAAATTATTTGAGTTACAATAATCTTAACGGCTTGTGAAATTTATATTTAATACGTTAATTTTGGGGTTAGCTTTCAATTATGGCTGATTCCTTTAAACATTTTATTTAATTAACATAAACAACTAATGCATATAACGCCCTGTTCATTTTTTCTAATTTAAACTGATGTTTCCAAGACTTAATTCAAAAACCTATAATCTAGAAGACTTATGCAATATTTTTTTTTTTTTTATAGAATTGCCTTTCGAAAATAAATTGCATGAAAAAGAAAAATGCTATCTTAGAGCGGGTTTTTGAGTACGTGATTAAAGATTAAACTAAATTTAATATCTGTATTTACTCTTTGAGTTGACTTTTTTAAATTATTTTTGCTACTAAGCAACAATGTTGGTGGTTTAATCCTAAGCCAGCTAAAAAAATTAAAGACAAAATCAACTCGAAGAGTAAATACAGATATTAAATTTAATTTAATCTCTAATCTCGTACTCAAAAACCTACTCTTAGTATCTTACTTTTCAACTAAATAGCTGCTCAACAGAATAATTTTAATCTTTGTGAATTGATATTATTAAGCAATAAAAATCAAAGTAAAAGATTTCGTACTCACAAGCAATCAAATCGTTCAAAACTTTGTATAAAATTAATAAGTTCCTGCTCCAAACTATTAAACAAAGCATTCATCAATTTGCGGACATCTTCATTTATTTGACGATCAATTTTCTTTTGTGGAAATTGCGCTGCAAAATTAAGAAATAAAATAGAAATGTAAAAATAATATCAATAAGAACACTACCATCTCCAGCTCCTGTAGTCGAAGAAGGCGACAATAAGAGAGATTGTGACATATCAAAACTCTTTTCCATCACATCTAAATTAGAGGTTCTATTTGTAGGACTTATGACATCCATTTGAAAGAAATTAATACAAAATTTTTGTTCCTGCAAAGCAATGGGCTCTAGTTCGGCTAAAACCTTTTCCAGAACCGCATCAAAGCGTTCACGATCGGCTGAATCTACACCAGGACCCCATTGATCTTTATTTACACCCAGAGTACCATGGGGTACAGATGCAACAGCAGCTTTTTTTGACGTTAAAGACGTTGACATATCTAAGTCTTCTCGGGAATTGCGCAATTTTTCGGAAATTTGTAGTTTGGCCTTTGGAACAATAAAATAAATAACAATGCACTTAAAAAATAAACGTAACGCATTTACCAATGTGAAGAAATTTCTAATATCACGCTCATAGATTTTACTGAGGGATTTTGTGTAAACCGCTGTAAGACCATCATACTTTGCACGATCCATGGCCTTAATCCAATGCATTAGTTCCGTATAAGGTGTTAGCTCATGGTGAACAGATGAATGATTAGGCAGCACCAACTCTGTACTTGATAATGGCATATCTCCAATCTCATTGGATAAATGTATAAATAAACAATTTAAATGTTTTATCACAGGCACTAGAAAGTTCTTTTTCCAGCTTTCAAAACGTTTCATTTGATCTCGTACAGCAACCAGACGCTGTAGAGATGGATCAATATCACTGTTTAATGCCTGTTGTAAACTTTGAGCCGCTGCTATTGCTGCTTTACGACCTTCCGGCGTTTTTAAATCGGGCGCTTGTAAGATTTTTTGATAGGATACTGGAAAATCCAACTGGGACTGCACATTAAAAATATTATTATTATTTATTAAAGACGAATAGTAATTTAAGATGTGCGAGTAGTGATTTTAGCCACTGGAAATTAGAATATGTAACAGATACTTGAGGTTTGATTTTTAACAAATAAAAACTCATTTTTTTTTAATTTATAATAAATGACGTCGTCTATGGTTAAAAATGTTCGCTTACGTGCACATCTTTTAGGAAATGTTTATAAACTTACAATAATTTGACTAAGTTCCTCTTTAAGTTTAATATTATTATTGTTAGCGATTTTAATCATTGCATTTTTACCACCAATTTTTTCCATGGTCTCTTTAACATGACCCAAAATTTCCTCATAGGAATCCAAGCGTTCTTCAAACTTGTCAGCTTCTCCAATAGCTTTATCTATGTGCTCCATTAACATCATAACTTGCTTTTCGGAAGCTAGCACAGATTGCATATTTGCCTGAAAGTAAAATAAAAATGGAAACAAAACGTAATGTTGGATAGAAATACATATGTAGATATTTTTGTAGAAATTTTATATAAAATTATTCAAAAAGGCTGTGCAGCAGAATAATCAAAATTTCAAAACTTTTTTTTTATTATACATTTCATTGGCTGCGAAACGGTTATTCTTCAGAAAGTGTTCAATCAGGAGCTCATAGGTGTAAATATCAATCTCCAAGTTCTATATAAGTGTTCTTTCTTCATCCATAGGGTACTCTTCCAACGATTATTTATATTGGTTTCAATCATATTTTCAAGAATTCCTTGAACAATTCTGTATAAATTCTTATATAAACGTTCGAACGGCTTGAAGTAACTAACTAGTTTAATTTTGAGCTGAAAGAGCCAAAATTTATGCAATGTTTAGCAACTTTGCATCTGTACACGATCTAAAGCTTAGTACTCTGTTCAAATTTGCGCAAAATATTGATCAAAATTGGTTTTTTCATACGAAAAATATGACAAGTAACCAATCCAAACTAGCCCTTCAAAGTATTTTTCAATTGTGTACATTAAAAAAAAAAGAACCCCAATGTGTTTGTTGTAAATTCTACACGATAAAAGTGCTGCTCATGTTATTTCGCATGAATACTCAAAATGTTGTAGATACATTTCATATGTTTTTACAAAATAACCACGTACTACTTCTGCAGCATTTTTTCGTAACTCCCCGTCCACACATGCAATTTTTGTTGCAGCAATTTCTGAATTTGTGAGAGAGTGTTGAAATAGAAATATATACTAAAGAGCTGCGCAAAATATTCTAAATGTTCTGTGTTCTATTTCACACTACTTCCAAGCACTGTATTTTACTGTAAACATAAATTCCAAAACAAAACTAACAAAACATGACTCTCACTAAAACAAACCAAGCATAATTTGAAAAGTTTTTGACTACAGCTTTGTTAGTGCTTGTGTTTCCAAAACAAGTAGAATTGCAACACAAAAAGCCACAATGAAATAAAGAAACGGTAAATTATAGCAAAAGCATCGAGTGCACTAGAACATATGTATACAAAAAACGTAAATAAGAATTTAAAAAATTCACAGTGATCATTAACTTAAAAACAGTAATGGAAACATTAAATGTGTGTATGTATATTAATTTATTGTAACTAAAAACTTTTTTAAGCTTTTTCATATTCATACCAAAACGCAAATGTTTCTCCCTATGCAAATTTCTCTTTGGTCTATATCTGTAATCAAAACATACAAACATGTTTTAAATGTTCTATTTCAGTTTTATTGTTCTACTTTATCTTTGTTCTGATTCAGCTTTATTCTATTTCACCATTGTTCTACTGCATTATTATTCTATTCTTCAATAGTTTTATCGAAAAACAAAACAAATGTTTTTGGAAGTATATGTTTTGTAATGAGAGAGTTTTATACACACACTATTTGAATTTATTGAAATTGCTTGTACGCCATTCTTCTTATGCTTGTGCAGCTCTTTAATATATACCATATCTATTCCTCTCTCGCTCTTTCTCACTGAAAAGTGAAGAATTGCTGCAACAAATATTACATGTGTGGACCAGGACTAAGCAATTCGTGTCTTTTTTTGTATGGACTTTTAACAGCACTTCGCACGAAATGATAAAGGGAGTACCATGCTTAAATACCACAGCCAGCGTTACCGTTGAAATTTTTCAAAAAGGGGCACAATAAGGGGATTTTGATAATGAAAGGGACTTAAAAAGGGGATCTCTGAGCAAAAAGGGGGAAACTTAAAAACAGGAAATATATTAAAAAAATCATTTAATTTTCAAAAATAAAACTTAGCAAATATATTTACGAAGTTATTTTTATAAAAATACATAACCAGAAACAAAAAAACACAACCAATTGAAATAAATTCCTCATATAATAAATTTCTCATATTAAAAAATATAGAAAACTACTAAAAATAAAAAAATAGCTTATTCAATTTATAGTAATAATAAAAAAAAAGTACTTAAATTTTCAAAAGAATTAGAGGTTGTAAAAAGATATATCGCGACCTTAGTATTGGTTTAGCTCATATGCCAAAAAGTCGGAATGGAGAAAAACAACAAAGAACATTTACATAAAGTTTTCTCAAAATATATCCGATAGAATTTTTTTGTGAACTTTCATCAATCCGATCCGAAATGAACATATTTTTACTGAAAGTAAAATATCTTGTTTTGTGCTCTAGTAACCACTTTTTTTATTTTATTTGTAAAAAGTAGCTTTTGTTGCTCCATGTGTATACTAAATGCTGTGTATTGAGTAACTTGTTATTGAGATGAAATTTTCTACTTTTTATTGAAAATAAGCGTATAAATGTTATTAGAAAAGATATTTACATGAAATAAAAAGTTAATATTGATGAAACTTGGTATTTTACTTGATTTCTGATTTTTATTTTTTTATTTTAAAAAAATTTTATTTTATTTAAAAAAAAATTTTCTTTTTTTTACAAAAAATTTATCAAAAATGATGATATATCGAACACAATGAATGCTTGATATCTCAGAAACTAGGAACAATTTCGCGAAACAGTTTTTGGATTCTGAAAGAGAGTATTCAAAATATATATACCCCATACTTAACTCAATTTTTATGAAAATGGTCGGTGGGCCAAAACAATACTAAGGTCGCGATATGTAGATTAAACCGACTCGACTGGTATGAAGATGAAAAATGTGTTTTTGTTACCCGCTCTCAAATTAAAGACCGGTCTTTTTAATGAGGATTCCTAAAACATTTGGGGGGTCTAGTGATGACCGCCCGTTAGGTGGGCCGTGTCTGAGAAAGGTTTATTGTTGCAGTTTTTTTTGCATATTTTCGTATTTTCTCCCAAGACAACATATAAAAAAATTACATCACTTGAAAGATATTTTCAAGCTACATCCAATGGTGCATTAAACTTTACCATTCATTCCATCAGCAATGCAAAAAAACACGATTTTTTAAGCGTTTTTATTGCATGTATTAAAATAAATTTTGCTTTTTTTTAGGAATTATTTGATCTGAGGCATTGGTTATTTGTTTCTGTTCTTAGAAACTTGCGAACTTTTGCAATAACTAGAAACAGAAATAAATAAAAAATGCCTCAAATTATATAATACTAAAAAAAGTAGAATTTATTTTAATATACGAGTAATAAAAACGCTTAAAAAATCGTGGTTTTCTGGAATAACGCATTGCTGATAATATGAATGATAAAGTTTAATGCAGCATTGGATGCAGCTTGAAAATATCGTTCACACGATGTACTTTTTTTCATATGTTGTTTTGGGAGAAAATACCAAAACATGTAAAAAACTACAAAAATATACCTCTTTTAGATACGACCCCGACCCTTCAAGATGTCTGAAAGACATGGCCAACCGGGATGGTAATATCAGAGGTATGCAATAATATTTAAAATATATATCGCGGCCTCCTTTATGGTTTAGCTCATATGCCAAAAAGTCGGAATGGAGAAAAACAACAAAGAAGATTTACATGAAGTTTTCTCAAAATATACCCGATAGATTTATTTTATTTTCACCACTGCTTCCAGCATATGTTTGGAAGAAAAATGCAAATTTTTGTGAACTTTCATCAATCCGGTTAGATATCAACATCTTTTTACTAAAAGTAAGAAATCTTGTTTTGTGATGCGTTAGTTAATTTTTTTAATTTTATTTGCAAAAAATAGCTTTTTGTGCTGCATGTGTATACTAACTTCTGTGTATTGAGTAACTTGTTATTGAAATGAAATTTTCTACTTTTAATTGGAAATAAGCGTAAAAATGTTATTAGAAAAGACATTTACATGGAATAAAAAGTCAATATTGATGAATCTTGGTATTTTACTTGATTTCTGATTTTTTTTTACAAAAAATGTATCAAGATTGATGATATCGGGCACAATGAATGCTTGATATCTCAGAAAACAGAAAAAATTTCGCAAAACAGGTTTCGGATTCTGAAAGAGTGTATTCAATTTATATATATATCCTATACTTCTCAATTTTGTTTAAAAATGGTCGGTGGGCCAAAACAGAAATGAGGTTTGATAAATTTTTTCTAAAAAAAATTTGAATAAAAAAAATATGAAACCGAAATCAATTAAAATACCAAGTTTCATCAATATTTACTTTTCATTCCATGTAAATAGCTTTCCTAATAACATTTATACGCTTATTTTCAATAAACAGTAGGTAATTTCTTAAAAATAAAATAAAAAAGTGGCTAATGCAGCACAAAACAAGATTTTTTTACTTTCAGTAAAAACATATTAACTTCTAACTGCATTCATGAAAGTTCACAAAAATTTTAATTTTTGTTCCAAACATATGTATGCCGGAAGCAGTGGTGAAATTAAAAAAACTTCTATCGGCTATAATTTGAGAAAACTTCAAGTAAATCTTCTTTATCGGTTTTCTCTATTCCGACTTTTTGGCATATGAGCTAAACCAGCAATGAGTTCGCGATATGTATATCGTCATATGATTTCAAAAAGGCTATAAGTTACAAAAAATTCAAAACCAACTCCTCCGTTCGTCCATGTAAAATTAGTATTGTAAGTATTCATGACATGTTCAAGGGTTAATTTTTCATATTAAAGAGTTTTTGTTCTTCTCCTGTAAAATTATTTCAATGTAACTTAGGGCTTTTATGAATTCATACGACGATATATATTAATTTATTTACTTATTTATTTAAATGAACTTGGTAGTATCAGTAATATGATAATTAGTTCAATAAATTTAATGGTAATTTTCAAATTGCCTTGTTAGATATCCATTTTGGCTTCATATAAATAATCAGCTAGTAGGGCATATATTTTTCGACAGTTTACTTTAACTATTTCTTTAGTAGAATGGTATTTAACAAGGAATGGATATTTTATATTTCTTTTAATAATATAAGGATATTTATCCTTATATCATTAAACATGTACTTTCTCGAACAGCGCCAATCCTCCTATCCTATTTATAACTTTAATACTTTTTGATTTCATAATAGAAACTTTGAACCAAGTTTCTGTAGGGACGTTAGAATATAGATGAGCAAAAACTTTTCCAACTGTTTATCAAAGAATTTTTAATCAATTTAGGTCCTCAACAGGTGTTAGCGCCGAAAGAGCTCCTACTAATAACTAAACGCTCTAACTCATTATTTTTTTCAAATTTATTTTTTTGCTTATTTCGATATATTAGAGGTTCATCTATCTACCCAGCAAACACTAAGTCAAATCTTTAAAATAATATGATTTTATCATATCAAACACAATTCTGAAGCCGTTTTCAAAGGTTTCTGTTTACCATTGGAATTCAATGATAATGATGATAATGATTTGAATATAAATAACGAGTGATTTTTTTGCTATTATCTTTTTGGCAACACTAGTTTTGACAGCTCACGCACGTTTTGTATCTTGTGTCAATGTCAAACATCTTCAGTTTGGTCTATAATTTAATCATGAATCGTCTTACAAACGAACAACGCTTGCAAATTATTGAATTTTATTACCAAAATGCGTGCTCTGTTAAGAAAGTTTTTTATCGAAGAATTGTGTTCAGCGACGAGGCTCATTTCTGGTTGAATGAATACGTGAACAAGCAAAACTGCCGTATTTGGAGTGAAGAGCAGCCAGAAGCATTGCAAGAGCTACCAATGCATCCACAAAAAACAACCGTTTGGTGCGGATTATGGGCTGGCGGCATCATTGGGCCGTATTTCTTCAAAGATGATGCGAATCACAACGTTACTGTGAATGGTGAGCGCTACCGTGCGATGATAACAAACTTTTTTCTGCCCAAAATGGAAGAGCTTGACTTGCATGACATGTGGTTTCAACAAGACGGTGCCACATGCCACACAGCACGCGAAACAATGGACCAATTGAGAGGCGAGTTCGGTGAACAGTTTATTTCACGCTTGGGACCAGTCAATTGGCCGCCCAGATCGTGCGATTTAACGCCTCTAGACTATTTTTTGTGGGGCTATGTTAAGGCTAATGTCTATAGCGACAAGCCCGCTTCGATTGACGCACTGGAAGCCAACATTGCCAACATTATTCGTGAGATACCGGCCGAAATGTTGGAAAGAGTATGCCAAAATTGGACTAAGCGGATGGACCATTTGAGGCGCAGCCGCGGCCAACATTTGCATGAAATAATCTTCAAACATTAAATTATATCGACCCAACTATCGATCCAAATAAATATTTCATGCATTTTTCTGAATTTTATGTGTTTTTTTTTTTTTTTACTTTTCGATAGTTCTTATAAAATCACCCATTATTTGACAATCTGTGTCATGTGGTGTGATTCTCATATTATAAATCAACATGGAAACAGTATTTAAAACGAAACATAAACTGAAAATATTTTACCAATCACCCTTATCGGGAATAAAAGTTCACGTGGAATGTGTTCCCGTTCCCTAAAATTGTGATCACCAATGTTGTGTTGTTGCTGTGTTATTTACCCGTTTTGTTCGCCATTTTTTGTTCATGGGAAATATTTCACGTGAACAAAATGTTCGCCTCTTATTCCCGATAAGGGTGAATATGACGATCAAAGTAAACTATTTATTACAACTGCAGAAAAATTACAAACATATTTAGTGTTTGCTGGTTTGAGACAAAAAATTGATTATCATGAGTAACAACCTGAATAAGAAAAAATGTAAAATATGAACGAACTTACACAAAAAATTTATTCATTTATGTTCCACGTTATATTACAATCCATATTTGAAACCCCTTTGAAAAAACGTTTCAAAGTGAGTTGATAACAAATAACTTTGTCAATTTGAAAATAATTTCAAATCATTTTCAAACGTTTGTCATTTGAGAAAAGCTTTGATTTCAAACCATTCTTAATTTGAAATCAAGCCTGCGTGTTTGTTGGGTAAATAATCAAAAAACTCGATTTGAAAAAAAGAGTTAGGTCGTTTCTATATTATGGTAACGATATGTATTTTTTCTGCTTTAAAATCTTACAAGTAAAATAAATTACCTTTTTGAGCTTATCCTCAATACAAATCTCAACCGACGTTTTTATAGCTAAAACTTCTCCAAACATACTAGAGGATTTTAAATCTTTGCTGAAATAATATTTGTGATCTGATGTAACATTAAAAACCGCTAGCCCAGTCTTATCACCAGTAAGTGAAGCATCTGTAGCTAGGATACTGCAACCAACATTTGAATGCTTAGGAAATCCTTTCGAGTATAAAACTCTATTCTTTTCATTAGGCACATTTCCCTTCCACCTGCCTTCCAACAGGTCATCAACAATTACCAATTTTTCTCCCCCCACATGTCATAGTAGGATACGAATCCTTATCAAACAGTTGCCTAAACTTATAATGATAGATGAAACTACAAAAAGGGTTAACAACCCCATGTCCTATAACAGAGTTATACAATCTAAGGTTGTTGCAATTAATAATTTCTAAACTTACACCATCTAAATCATGCAACTCTTTTGATAACTTTTCAATTAACAATTCCGCATCTTTAACAGCGTAATCGCACTCATTGAATAGTTTTGATAGTTCAGTGGCTTCTTTATCGGTCAAAGCAGTAAATTCGGTGAATTCCATTTCTTCCTCATCTTCGGTTTCTCCACCATTTTTACGCAAGCCATTACGTCCACTACTATCTTGGACAGTTGAAGATCCGCGCATGCTACCACAACCAGAACCATCCATACTCATTACTTTTTCTGGGGATTTATCCATAAGCCAGGCAGCCGGTACATTTCGAAACTCTGCTTTGGCACCACGGGAGTATTTCTGGATTTCCTTGTACAATACAGCGATGAAGTTTTGTCGTTCATGCAAATTAAGAGCATACCATTTGTAAAGCTTTTCAACTTGTACGTCGAATTCATGAATATCAAACTGCTCGCTACGACCGTCTATCCACTTGATTTCGTCTAACTGCCAAACACGTTTTTTCTTGTAATCACCATCTTTCTGTTCCGTCTGTTTGACTAGGCAGACTGTTACTAGTGGTACGGGTGGCGGAGTTGTAGCAACGCACATATAACAGGCTCGTTTCTTTTTGAACGTTTTAGTTACGGTCACTACAGATAGTAACCGTTCACTGCACCCATTAAAAAGTTCTTTTTGTAAAATGTGTTTAATATTGGCCAAAGACCCTACTGACAACATTATGTTGCATGTGTTTAATATTGAAGTTTTTTCGGATTATACTTTAATATTTGTTAATAATAATTCTTTCTGTATACGCCTCCAACAAAACAGAATAGAGAAGAATTATTGAATTATTTTATTTCTATTATCAAAATTCCAGCTGTTTTATTATTATAAAGCTACCAGACTTTTATTTAAAAAAAAGTAAACGTAGGAAACAGTTTGTTGAAATTTATGTATTGACGAAAATTAGAAGCATTTAGATTTTTTCGTCAAACATATCCCAGAAAACATAGAAATACACTACATGTTTTGCCAAACGTATTACCAGGATGAAAAATAGTACTGCGACAATATCGATTTCGTATTGCGGACTACCTTTTTTCATAGTTAAAGTTAAAACCTGGTTTTAACATTAAAACCATTAACAGCTGATTTTGTGTTCATACTACCAATTTAATTAAATCACGTTTTAACTCACAATTCAATAAAAACATTTTCGTTATGTTCAGTCAAAAAGCTTATTTTCCTATGCCATTTCTTTTATCGTTGTTGCTGTTGCAGGCATTATTTTTCAATTTACATTGCCCCCTATTATGAAAGGCGACGTCGACGTCACATCAACACGACAGTAAACAATTGTCACTTGTCTACTCATTATCGACAACAATTGACTGCTATTGACAGTCTCTTACTATTTTCTGAAGCTTATGAAATTAGTCCAGCATGTTAATATTAATCAATTGTTGTCGACAAAGAGTAGACAAGTGAAAGTTTTTTGATGTCCTGTTGATGTGACGTCGACGTCGCCTTTCACAATAGAGGGAAATATTTCACTCGTTATTAAACTATTTCTTTTTTATTTTTATTGAACGCCATCATGGCACAACTTACAGGTACATCCATCTCTACAGCAAAATTTATTGTAGAATCTACTTTATAGTTTTCAAAATAACCTAGAAAGACGTGTGGAATTATCAGCGCAGTTAGCTTTATTAAGGAAATGTCAAATGCCGTAAGGAAGGGAATAGAGTTTTATAGTTGGAAGGCGGTGATGATATTATCACTCGAACAAGTTTGACATTTAATAGGGTACTGTTAGCTGTTATAGTGATTTCAGCTCTTAGATACAGTATGAGCGTCATATAACATTATCAGCTGCTTTCAATCTTTTTCACTTGGAAGCACTGAATTTAGTACAGCGAAAACAAGGTTGTATTTACGTTAAAACCAAATTGTGCATTAAGAGCTTGTATCTGAAAACACTATTATAAGCCGTTTTTTCCTATATGCGATGTGCTTATATCCGGTATCTACTGTATCATGGTTTGTCCTACAAAAAATAACTCCTGACTGACACTTTTTGGTATACATTATTACCAGTCAAAAACCAATATGGAAATTTTGGATCACACTATCGATCAAGGCAAAATTTGAACAAAACTCAGATACATATGTTCGACAATGTGTACTTATATAGTTTCGTGGATTTTTTTCGCCTTTTATTTTTACCTGGTGTAAATTAGCCTTGGGCTCATAGTAGAATAATATAACAAGCCGCATAACTAGTACAAGTGTACATTTTGGGATAGCAAATGTCAAACATTGATAGATAGGGTTGTGTGTGTTTGTATACCAGAAGCAGTAAACATACGTGTGGTATTGTGTGTGCAACGTTGTTATTTCACATATAAACAACATTTGACAGTTCGTTCCATGAAGCAAGCAAATAAAAAAATAATCAGCTGGCGTTCCAGAGCTACCTTGTATATTATTCTATCATGCTTGGGCTCTTCAGCAAATTGTCATATCGGCAAGTATTGTAGTGCTGTAAACAACGGCTACTTTTGACTACTCAATTTTACTCGATACAATTCCAACTGGGTACTCGATATTACTCGATACTTTTAACGGCTGTTCTATTTCAAAATTAAATTATTTAATGTGTTAAAACTTTAATTTATTGAAACATGTGGAAACAAATGCGGTCTCCAAAATTATTTAAATATTCGATTATATTAATTATATAGTCAATATCTCTCTAAATGGCAAGGTTAAAATTATTTATAAGCGTGTTTTAACAGAGTTGTATTACTTTAATATATTTCAAAGCAAAAGTTTCATTTTGGCACTAGAAAATACAACTAAAAGTATTGCGTAGCTACTTTTGAGTGTCGAGTACCGTAATATGTTTGGTATTTATTACCTGGTACTCAAGTACTCAATAGTTTTACAACACCTAGTGCTAGTCTTCATTTCAGTCGTAAGCTCGTAAGCTTTATAGAAATTTTATATTAAAAAGTTAACATTTGCTAACTTAATACATTTTTATTTACACAGTTCCCAAGAAAAGTGAACAAAAATGTTGGTGAAGCATATTGCTAAACAAGGTCTTTTGTTAAAGAATGGTAAGTTTAAACTTTCAACGAAATTATTGAATAAAAAATTGTCTGCGATAACCTTAAAAATTACATAACTTCAAACAAGGTTCATAAAAATAAAACTAATTTCCTTTTTAAGAAAATATAATATAAAAATTGAGTTTTTTCTTCCAGTTGGCGCTATTTCCCGTGCTTACGGTGGCATTAGCGCTAAAGTGACCATGAATGATTTGCCTGTACCCCAAGGTGATTGGAAAGAACACCATAGCCGACAAAACACCAAATATAATGTTATTTTATTGACCGGTATTGCTGCTTTAGTCAGCACCATTGCTTTGGTAATTTAACAATAAACTAATAAGATAAAGTATTCATTAATCAATATATTTATTATATATACAGGTTAGATCAACAGGAGTCATTCAATTCAACTTCAGCCCCCCTTCCTCCTTGGATTAAGCGCTTCAAAATCAATGTACTAGTTTAATGTGTCCAAGCTTACTATAAGGCTTATTGTTAAGACCTTGGCTTGAAATAAATTGATGACAAAATAAAACCAATCAATTTTTTGTTGTATTTTATTTTAATATACGGGACCATCGTCCAAGTTATCATCTTCTTCATTATATGCTTCTCCATTATCGAAATAACTATTACCGTAATCATTTTCATCATCCATTTCATCGTCTGCTACCTCCTCTTCTTCCATTTCTTGTTCAGAGTCCGAGTTGGTTTTGTTTGACGTTTCTTTGTCCTTTTCAGTGCGCTCTTTTTCTTCTAATTGCTTCAAACGATCATCGATATTACCTGCTTTGGTCTTCTTTGTTTCCTTGGTTTTTAGTTCAGTCTTACGTTTTCTGCTGATCATTTGCAATTCAGCTGGCATTAATGACCAATTAAATTCGGCCTTTGCTTTCAATTTGTTTGATTCTTTATCGTTCTGAAAATTTCTTTTCGATTAAGAAGAGTTAACAAAATATACATGGACCTTACTGCGTTTTTTTGGCTATAGCTTAATATGGACTGATTTATTTTAGTTTTATCTAAGCTCGAAAGGTAGTAGGGCGAGTCTCTCATATGATTAAGGAAATCTTCTTTCCATAATATCTGGTAGCTTTGTGCCGCCGTTGTCTATAAGGTGGATAATTGTTATTTTAAGAGATTGCTATTTTCTCTATTCTTACCTCCAGTTTTACAGGTTTGGACATTAAGGGAGGATATGTTGGCGGTGGCGCCGTTTGTACTTGCGGCATATCCTTTCCAGCACATCCCAATGACTGCAATTGTTCTTGTGTAAGAGATGTTGTTTTACCTCTACCTCTTCCCGCCATTGTATATTTTATTCCTGTTTACTTTTAAAATTATTATGTTTTATTCGATTAGTTATTTTTGAAGAGATTTTCAGTCATGCCGTTTTTCAATGAGCTTTCCACTTGTTTTTGTTTTGATAATAAATGTCATCATTTTCTGTGACGTTATACAGTATTGCCATATCATTTAAATAAAAAAGGGGTGACTCAGATATTTTAAAAAATATGTTAATATCTATTACCCTACGTCTATACCTGGTATATTTTTATCAACATTAACATATAAATAATATCTTAAGTATTTATGAGCTTGTGTGTTGTAGACCTTTTTTAATCAATATGTAAAAAATTTTTTGAAAAAATTGTTTTCAAAATTAAAAAAAAGGGATTTTATACACTTTTTTACAAAAAAAAGATAGACAGCCTAGCCCACGATGTCGATCGACAACTCGATCGATTGACGACAAGTCAGTCATCATAGTTCGTATGAGCGACCTAGATTTTAATATTTTTTCCGTTTTGGAGCAAAAATAGATATAGAAGAATTAAACAGACAGTGAAATGCAACCGTAGCAAATTTACAAGCCAAAGTTGAATCGTTACTACAGTAAAATTCGCTTATAGTCCACTGCCTCACTTGCACCCTTTATGTGGACTATAAGGCGAATTGGACTATAATTTGATTTTTATATAAGTTGTGGCTTATATGCGAATCCCCATATAATTATTTCTTTAAGAAAGAAAAATAAAACTAACGTTAAGAAATTACTTCCTTATTTATTCAATTCACAAATATTGCAATTAAGATTGCTAAAATAAAAACAGTTTTTACTTCAATATGAGTAACATTTTCATAAAATTATGATTACAAAATATATATATTTTTTTACTTTTGCATTTTGGATTATATCTTCCATAACTTGCATATATTTAAGATATTTCAAACCAAATCTTGGTGGGGTATAAGCGAAAATGGACTATAGGACTAATGGAATATATAAAAAATATTTTCCAGGTATATTATTTATAGATGACAAAAAAACCAATATTTTGGAATATATCGCTAATTCTACTATAAGCGGTGTGGCTTATAAACGAATTATACTGTACTACAAATGTTCTTTTGAAAGAAGATTTAGCTATTGCTCGAAATAGTTTATTAGCTTTACACTCCTTCAAAACATGCTAAGTCGACTTAGCATACTCTGGAATTAAGCCATCGAAATAGTGTTTGATTTCTTTATCACTTGTTTCTTCGAATGCATTCTGAATGACATCGTAAATACCCAGTGAACACATGACTTAATTTTGACATCACTGGTAAATCATAGCTAGGTAATCAAATTTTACGTAATAGTGATCTAACAGTGATATGCATTGCGACTAAGGTATGATATACGGATAAATTATTTAATTTGAAATAAATCCAAATTTTAAATTCTAAAATAATTTAATAAAAAGTGAAGTTTGAATTGTAAAAATTGATTTCCAAAAATATAGCAAACTAAACAATGAAAAGCTGTAGGAAAACGAAGAGAGGATATGAGTTATGTCCAGGCAGGACTATAATGCTATAAAATGACATTTAAGACAGAAGAAAAATGAAAGCCAAAATAGCAGGATATTTCTTTAACATGCTACTAAGAAGTCAGAAGATTTAAATGCAGCCTGTTAAATGAATATATATTAGTGAAAGTATGTATGTATGTACGTTACAACTGCCTGTAAAGAATACTTTCAAAATTTGGCCATAAAAATGTTCAATGTTTACAACGTTTCATTTAGCAATGTAAGGGAGGGTCTTATGTGTGAAATTCATATACTCGTATATGTGATTTGGAGTAATAAAGAAAATATAATTTTATAATAAAATAAAAGATCATTATAATGTCAGGTTAACATCAGTTTTTTTTGTCATTTCATGTGAGTATCTGATGTATCTAAGTGCGAAACTATGATTCATATATGAGTCAATTCTTATGTAAGGTATGAGATTTCATGATATCACGCCGACGTCAGAATGATATCAATGTGTTCACTGGGTAAAGCTATAGTTTTTGAACTCATTAAAAACGCATGCAATTTTACTAGGTAATATATTGCATAAAATATTCACTGAAAAAGGCATGCAAAAACGGAATTAAATCACATTGACACATTTTCATAAAACAAGTTTTAGCTTCAACAAAAAATTAGAAGGCAATAGCTCAGTGGTAGAGAGGGTGTTTTAACAGTCAGAAAACCATGGTTCGTATCCCAGCTGCGGTAATATTTTTTTTATTTCATTTGTCTTATATTTACATGAAAAAACGTCATCGAATCAGGGAACTTGTATGGGTTTCAATTCATTCATTTTAATGACGAGCAAGTTCTCTAAATTCTCATGCAAACACATCATCTCCAATGACACGCTAATGTAAAAATCATGCATGTTTCACCTAAATCGAACCAATGCGTCATCACTTGCACTCATGATTATACACATGATTTGCCATGTTATTTTTTGCTGCGTAGTATTGTTTTGGCCCAGCGACCATTTTTAAAAAAATTTAGTATGGAGTATATATATTTTGAATGCCCTCTTTCAGAATCCAAAAACTGTTTCGCGAAATTGTTCCTGGTTTCTGAGATATCAAGCATTCACTGTGCTCGATATCATAATTTTTGATAAAATTTTTGTAAAAAATAAAGTTTTTTTTAAATAAAAAAATATAAATCAGAAATCAAATAAAATACCAAGTTTCATCAATATTAACTTTTTATTCCATGTAAATATCTTTTCTAATAACATTTATACGCTTATTTTCAATAAAAAGTAGAAAATTTCATCTCAATAACAAGTTACACAGCAGTTAATATACATACATATGGAGCAACAAAAGCTACTTTTTACAAATAAAATAAAAAAGTGGTTACTGGAGCACAAAACAAGATATTTTACTTTCAGTAAAAAGATGTTAATTTCTAATCGGATTGATGAAAATTCCCAAAAATGTAAATTTTTTTTCCAAACATATGACGGAAGCAGTGGTGAGAATACAAAAAAATTCTATCGGATATATTTTGAGAAAACTTTATGTAAATGTTCTTTGTTGTTTTTCTCCATTCCGACTTTTTGGCATATGGGCTAAACCAATACTAAGGTCGCGATTTGTTGTCGCTTGACTTTTCTTAGTGGGTACCAAATTTGTATGAAAACTATTACGTTTTCGATCGCTTGCATTGGCGATCGTGCTGAGGGTTTTTAGTGGGCCGCAAATCAGCTGTTTGTCGTTGAAAATGCAAGCGAGCGACAGCGGTCGATATCGTGGGTTAGGCTTAGAGATTTTTAAAAGTGAAGGTAGCAACTGTACAAATAATGTTATACACACAAAAAATGCATAGGTTATATTTCCTAAAATTATAGTATAATTTTAACTAAGTGAAAGGGTAGGATGACATTTACAGTTTTTTAGTTAAATTACTAAACATTTAAGTTGATGTCAATGTTCGAAAAATCAACTAAAAATGTCGGTAAAACTACTTAAATTTTTAGTTAAATTACCTAAGATAACAAGGTTAATTCAACCTTTTATTTTTGTTAAATTTTAAAAAATTTTAGTTTACTTTTGGTAATTATTTTTTACACAATCACTATTTATGTAATAAAAAACGTATTGTATGTTATTACATAGTTTTATTTGCATATACATAAACATAATAATAAAATTAAAAATGTACAATAAATGATAATTACACCGGCACAAAAAAAACTAAATTGGGCTGTACGTTAAACACTATGGGCGACGTGGGATTACGACAAATAGGATAACCCAATTCTTTAAAACCGACTACAAAACTATCCCTCGATGCACGATCGGGATCATCAGACCAAGTGAAACGTTTTGTTACACACAAAACAATATAAAAAGCATAGATAAGAATTCTGCGATTTGGGCCAAATTGATCATATCCATGGTACATACATCTGCAAGATAATAAATATATTAATTAAATATTTATTTTAAAAAAATTTCTTACATACCTTTTTCCTTAAAAAATTTTTTAAAATATATTTTCACATGACAAAATAAAAAAAGTTCAATGAAAATTCAAAGAAGGCACCTTATTCCAAAAGTTAAATTAACTTGGATTTTAGGTAAAATGTATTGTACAAATTACCTAATGGCATAGTTAATAAAACATGTTTTTTATTTTCATATAAAAAAATGATCTATGTAGACTTAGTTGATATTACCTCTTATATTTTTTTTGTGTGCAGTTCCAAAATCGTGTTGGGGATAGAAAATAAGTAAGAACAGCGATCTCACTTTTTCGCGATTGTGCAAACTAGGCTGTGTAGACCAATCCGCATTCATTTTTTGCATGAAACTACTGACATCTCGAAGCAAGAAATAGGATACATAAATAATCAAATTCAATTGTTGAAGAAAAGTGAAGTACCATATAATGGAAGTATTGCACAAATTAAACACACGATGCTACTGACAATGGTCGACGGAATAGTCTGCAATGCTGCAATGGATACAAAATCCACAATGAAGTGTTACATTTGCGGCCAAACTTCAAAAGATTTTAGCGCATTGCGGAAGAATGTTACTCAAAACCGTGATGCTCTAAGTTTTGGACTATCAACTTTACACGCATGCATACGCTTTTTAGAATCGATACTTCATCTCCCATATAAACTGACAATTCAAAAATTTCAAGCAAGGAGCGATGAAGATAAAGCACTTGTTAAAGAAAGGAAGATAATCATCCAAAAAAGGCGAAGACGAAATGGGACTACTTGTAATGTTCCAAAACCAAGATACGGCAACACTAATGATGGCAACACATCAAGAAGATTTTTTTCGGACCCAACAACTGTATATAAAATCGCTGGTATAAATGAAGAGTTAACCAAATGCCTATATATAATATTGGAAGCAATAACTGGCGGACACCGCATAAAAATTGAAAATTTTGAAGAGTATGCACAAAAATCTGCCGAAATGTATGTGCAACTCTACAATTGGCATCCAATGAGTCCAACGATGTACAAAATCCTTATTCATGGCGGTACTGTTATAAAGCAAGCATTCTTGCCAATTGGACAATTGTCAGAAGAAGCTGCCGAGGCCAGAAATAAACGCTTCAGATTATATCGTACGAATTATTCGAGGAAATTCGGCAGAAGATATACAAATCGAGATGTTCTAAATACGTTATTTTTGAGCAGTGACCCATTTTTAAACTGCTGTACACAAAAAACACGAAATAATAAAAACCTTTTTCATCAGACACTGTTAAACTACTTTTTCCTGATACGGATGATGCAACTTATGATGAAATACATCTGACATGATAATGATTTTGACGATTTTAATTAGTTTAACTGTTTTCACGTGTATAGTATTAAATAATAATAAATAAATATTATAAATCTATATCCATATTTAAAAATGAGTCTGTGTTTGTATGTTTGTTTGATTATTTGTTTGTTTGTTCCTCTGTTTGTGACTCTTAATTTAATCTGGGTTGCCCTTAGAATAAAGTGTAGTAGCAGAGCAAAACAACACGAACCCCCAAAAAATCTGACACTAGATTTTTTATATAAAATTTAACCTAAAACTATCAAAAAACTCTAACTTTAAATTCAAAAAACACGTTTAATAATTTTGGCCAGCTTTTCGTGCCAAATACTCCTCTGTGCGAGGTTAGGTTTTTGTGTTGTTTTTGGACTAATAGGTGGCCATGGCGAGGAGTTATTTTGAAACCCCTATTTGAAGTTTAAAAAGCAATACATTTTCGGGTAAGACAGCGTTTGGCGGGCTCAGATAATAATAAAGTTTAAAGTATTTTTAATAAGACTAAAATTATCAACCAGTACATACCTACATCGAGTATAAAAAAAGTTGTGTGCTGTTAAACTAAAAATATAGATGTTCGCTTTGCTACCTTACTACATTACTATTACTACCACATTACTATTCGCATTTATACAGCACCGTTCTTTAAGCCGAAACACAGTAAATTTCTCGTTTTCCAAAAATAAAAATTGCGCCCATTGATGTATTTTAAATCATATACAGTAAATTATTTAATTTAATTTAATTTAAAAAAAAATTTAAAACTTTGCTATTTAGTGGATTTAATTTTTCCAAATCAAGCGTTTTAAAATCGACTCGATTTACAGAACAGGCAGGAATGATTACTAAATTTTCGAAAATAGTAAAAACTACTAGCAAACGAACAAATGTTTATTGTATAGAAATACATATTGTTTTTGATATGCATTATCTTTCCAACATTTATCTTTAATTATTATTCTTAAATTTATATTTAAAAATTAATTATCTAAATACATACATATAAAAAGCAGATTTTTAAAAATACATATAAAATATAAATTATTGCATTTTTTTTTATATAATAGCCGGATTTCAAAAAATCTTGCGAAATGTTAGTATTTTGTTTTTGCATTTCATTAAAAAGCTACGATATTTTACATTTGCACTTTCGCAAGACCGTTTGCATCAAACACTGAACTCCGCTAATATTTACTTGTATCATCAAGGCATTCTGATCATTTGAAAGTATCAAGTATGTCATGAAAATCAATTTTAAAAGAGAAACGATTTAAGACCGAAAAAATTTGTGGTGTTTATTATTTGTATAAAACTATACTAGCAGCTACAGATGTTTATTTTGATGTGGATGTTGGTGGTTCGTAGTCTCCATTTGTGGCCAAACCAACCTTTTCCATTAGTTCTGTTAATTTCTGAGCTTTACGGTCCTCGTTGTGGGCGATAACAGTGCACAAGTGCTCTGTTAATAGTTCTTTCTTTTCGGCGGCATTATGTAAATCCATTTTAGCTTTAAGAAATTGAGACTCTATTTTCATATAATGTTTCCTTTAAGGAATGAAACTAGTTTATAAATAAATTAAAATTAAAATAGAAAAGTATTTACTCAACGGTGGCAAACTGCATGCAGGCATTATCGATTTGTTTTCGTAGCAGTGCTACATCTAAGGCAAGATCATTATCTAATTTGGCAAGTTCACCTTTTATTTCTTCAATTTTACGAGCTTCTGCAGCAGTTTTTTGAGAGCTTTAAGAAAACGGAGTGATTGTTTATATAATCTCGATTAAATAAAAATATTGGAAAAAGAAAATGTTTTCTTAACAAGAACCTTAAATTTGGAGATTTACATGGAATTTGAAATTTTCCACTTTCTGCAAGCTTTAAAAATGTTTCGCCTACAAAAACTGTTGCCAATATACAAAAACTTCCAAGAGTTTATAGTATATATGCATGAATGAATGTACCTATAAATTAATATATTTTTACTTACTGCTGTTCGATGGCTTTATACAACATTTCCTTCTTTTGCCGATTTTGTTCTTCTATCATTTTGCGATGTGATTCAAAATCTTTCAATGAAATACCTTTAAACGGCGACTCCACATTCAGTGAGCTAGGTGCGATAAAAGCAGCCCTCTTGTGATCATCACTTGGGAAAGAAGGTAATATCGATGAATCGTTCATACTATTTGTACCACTTGAAGAGGATATTTGGCTATCCACTTCGGTGATTAGTTTTAATATTGAAGTATCTTCACTTGAAGGTTGTGTGGATTGTGAATCCATATTATTTGATCCATTTTGTTCTACATGACCTTGTAAATGTTTCTCTCCCATTGACGGCGCTTTATTGTCAAATTTATGTTGCTGATGCTGTCGACTTTTTAATGGTTGATAAAAGAGAGCTTCTTCTAATGATTTCGACATGCTGTCATCAAGATTTATATCTTCCACATTATCGTTTAATTGAATTTTAAGTTTTTGGCAAATTTTGCTATTGTCATCACTGTATTTTTCAGAATTTATTTTGGTTGGTGCTACTTGGAAATGTTGTTTTGTTTGATGCATTTTTTGTTGGCGTAAATATTCGCTTTTTTCTGGCATACGTCTGATGCCACCGTGTCCACGAAATGTAGCTGGTTTCACTACCATTAACAAACACAAACAAATTTAATGCACAACAAACAACTACATATATCTACAAACTTTATTCAATGCTAAATTTTGTATTCTAATTATTAACTTTATCTCAATTCAATACGAAAAAAATTATTTAAATATTTTTACTCACTTGTGTCCACGGTAGCAAGTTTTTTGTGTTTATTACCGGAAACTCGATTTATTTCATCTTGACTAAATCCATTAAATTTATCACACATTTTTAGTTTTTATTTAATACTTTATTGTTACATATATTAATATTTTAAAGTAAATTAATTAAAATAAACAACAGCTAATTCAATAAATTAAAAATGCAAACAGACAAGAAAAACTTTTAAACTAGAGAGCAGAGAATTCTAATTGTAAACGTCAAAATGATTCAGTGCTGCCAACTTATCAGACATATGATCGAAAAAAACAGAGTTGCGATCAGATATGACCGTTATTTCCTCCTTCATTTCAATTTAGTAATTCGTAGTTCCTTTCTTATCTCATCAATGTCTTGTTCCCAGCGCTCTTCCCAGTACACAGGCATTAAGGATTTGGCAGTTTTACCATTTCTAATAGCCCAAGGCAAATATTCGCTCGAGTATTTTCTTCTTTGCCTAAAAATAATTAATTAAATTAGCTAATATAAATAAAAATTAACACTCACTTTGGTCTCAAGCGCATAGCACCAAAAATTGCACCACCGTAGCACATTGGTAAGCCGTTATTTAAAGCTTCGAACCACTTGACAGCT
Organism: Panzeria rudis; assembly: GCA_956483635.1. Taxonomy (NCBI): domain Eukaryota; kingdom Metazoa; phylum Arthropoda; class Insecta; order Diptera; family Tachinidae; genus Panzeria; species Panzeria rudis. The sequence continues at coordinate 172,931,144 of OY101448.1, forward strand.
ACTTCGCCCAGCATATTTGTTGGCATATCAAGTATAGTATGGACCAAGTCGTGGCATTCACGATATCTAGTCATTATATAAGCCAATTCTGGATCATCCATAAAACGCACTTCCATGCGAGAGTCTGGAGTAACTTGCTAATATAATTTACAGAACATCAAAAATAAAAAGCATTTCTGCTTGTTGGTAATAAATTCAACGTCATTAGTTAAGCTCTTACGTTGTCATCTAAGAATTTAACATAAGTACGTCCAAGTGTATTTTCTGGCAGGTGACGCAATCTTTCTATATCTACTGTCCGAGTATTAATTCGTGGCTTAAGCTTCAGTATTTGCTGACCTTCGTCGCAGGATTGCATTGTATGCAAAATATTACGTAAAGCTCGTTCTCCAGTCGTCTCACCCAGACAGGCAATCATATCGTGTCTGTTTGGTCAGAAATATCAAATAATGCAATTTTTCTTGAGTTAAAAAAAACGAACCTTTTTGGGTCGACTAGTGCCGCGATTGATGAACCAGCAGCTAAAAAGTATTTTTGAAATGTAGTCATTTCAATACGATTTTGTGCAAACTCTTTCGTGAACTCATCCCAGTGCTGTTGCGGTAATTCATCTGAGCCAACGATGTGATCATCTTTCTCATTTGCTTTTTTATCAACTGTACCCGATATGTTAGATGATGCAAACGTTGCAAGATGTTTCCCAAACCGTTCGGATGTAGACATCAGAAACGATCTCTTACAGATATTTTGTAGCATTGTACTAGTTTTAATTTTTAAAGCTGAAATAAAAACTAAATTCAATCACAATTTCTTTAAATTGTAAAAGATTTCCGATAGTTCGTTTTCAGTAATTTTGTCGCTATATTGTAATATTTGTCGCTGTCCCCAAACAAATTCGTAAAAATCCCCACGTGTGATATCGAAAATGACATACATGGTTTTTGTACTAAATTTATTTAGACCCATTATTACAACTTGGCTTGACGGACAAACAGTTTATCTTTATTATAACTTTACTTTAACTGAAAGTGAGTGATAAGTTAAAGACAAGTTCATCCTACCTGGTAGGTTAAAGTAAACTTGAGATTTATATTTGTTTTTTTTTTTTGCCTCATAGTATACATATATACACGTACTGTATATACTGTATATACATAGTATGTATACACACACACTTTTTTTATTGGCCACTTGTACTTCTGATGAAATAATAAATAAATAGAAACCAAATATAATTTAACAGCTTAAGGTCGAAAAAAATAAGAAATACTTATATATGTAAATTTGTAAAATTGATAAACTGTTTATTCGTACAACTAAAGCCTGATGATCATCTGGACTAATAAGGCCACCGGTATCAATTCGCCTTGATCCCCACGAACGCGATACGTTTTTATAAACTAGTAGGGTATCCATTTAACCGATCTTTTGCTTTACGGCCCTTTTCACAATGTACGATTAAGAGTTAGCGTGGACTTTAACGGCATGTTTTACATGTCGAACTTGCCGTTAAAGTCCACGTTAACTTTTAATCACACATTGTGAAAAGGGCCGTTAATTGGTTAATCGCTCGAGTAATTAATCGGGGTTTTTGATTAATCGGTTAATTTCGGTATTAACTGGTTAACCGGCTAATAAAGTTTTTCATAAATCCATTAATTTTAACAAATAAAAATGCATAAATTATTTATTATTTTGAGTTTATTAGTAAAACAAAAACAATTATATAACAAACTTAACAGTTTTTTTTTAACCGATTAATAACGTAACAATTTTTATACTAACCATTTTTGTACTAAATGCAACAAAAACATAAATATATGTATTCATTAAAAAATTTCCAAGTTTGTGAGATCATTTATCAGTTATTTCAATAGTTTAAGGAGATCTTCTAAAACAATCTTTCTGAAAAATAATTTGGTTTATATGTTTAGGATTTAAGTGATTCTATTCTCTAATTTTGATATCGTAGATGTTGAAGAAATTGAAAGCAATCCATAATACAGAAAATCTAGTTTCTCAGTCCTTTTCTTGGATTTCTCTAAACATATAAAATCTTCCATTATGCCATTAAGTTTTGTTTTAAATTTTTTTTAAATTCTTAACACTTCTTGTATTACTTGATAGTTTTTGCTGTTGTCAGGGCATCATCTGACTCATACTGGCAGAGCTCAGCGACGAACATTCCGCAAAAAAGTTTATTTTCGAATCCTTTAGTTTCCGTTTTTGTACTGCTAGAAGGAAATATTTTTCAGTGGAGGTATACAATTTTTGATTTCGTCTCTCGTTAAATATAATCCTTAGATTTTAAATAAATCGTTGGCAACAACAGTATTATTGGCTTTTATTAAATTATTAAACAAAAAATTAATTCCTTCAAGTTAGAGTTGCAGAGTCTTTAATAAACTCTTTTATAGCAACGTCTAAAGATTTTTAAGTTTTACTTAAGTTAAGATCACTGAACACACTTCTTTGTTTGTATGAAAAATAATTTCTAACCATATACCTTTTGTATATGAGACGAAACAAATAATTAAACACACAAAAATACTACAAAATATGAAAAAATTTGCTACGTCGGACGTTAATCGAAAATACCCAATTTTAAATTAACCGATCAGTTAGCCGGGTAGTAATTAGCCGGTTAACCGATTAACCGCTAACCAAATGCATACCTTACTAACTAGACAAACTAATATATACCCAGGGGGTTACTCTGTCGTTTCATTCGAAAAGAAGACTGTTCGAATTTGTATGTTATTTACATCACAATTCGATAGCATTTTCTTTCGCTTCGAATTTTAACACCAAAGTATTTACGAAATTGGAAACTCAGTCGTAAAAGAAGCAACATACATATGTATATTTTTGTTCAATTCACAACCTGTTGTATGTGTTGTAGATCGTAAAACTGTTGTTGGTAATTTTCACATAAACATGTTTTTATATATGTTTATGTGGAAATTACCCACAACAAATATACGATCTACAACACATATGTACATACAACAGGTTGTGAATTAGCTAATTATAAGTTCTCTATATTTAGTCATATTCATAAACTCCCCTATTTGTTTATTTTGCTAAGTAATTAAATTATTTTTTCAGTTAATTACTGTCGATTGTAATTGTATTAAGTTTGTTAGTTTTGATTAAGAGATTTTAACTTTGAAGGCTATAAATTTATATACATATAAATCTAAATAAATAAATTTAAATAATTTTGAAATTATGAACGTACACTAGCTAGCACCCGGTTCAGATTATGTATTCCCATACTACCAAAATTTGTATAACTTATTGAATTTTTCCAAAAACTTCTTTTAAATTCAAAGAAAAAAAGATAAATAAACTTATTATAAATTTAGGCTACGCTTAACATATTACCTACATACCTTTCTACTTTTTTTTAATAATTAAATTGCGATTTTTACAACTTCTAAGGCGCCAGGTTGTCTACATACATACGAAAATATATTTGACACTTATTTTTTATTACAGAATTTGCTCAGTGTCTAATTCATTTAGTAATGCTCCATATTACATAATTAATATATGTATGTATGTACATATTGTTAAATATTTTACCTCTGCACGTGCTAAGTTATAATTTTTATTAACTAAGCAATTGCATGCAATTAAAGTCATTCATAAAATTTAATGAACGTGCTAGTTTTTGGTATCTACAATCAATTTAAAGTTCATAAGAATTAAACACACATGTATGTATAGACATTTCTTGTATGGTTTTTATTTAATAACATTTGTTAAATGTTTCGTTTTCTTTTCTATGGCATTTTTACAATATACAAAATATTCTGTACACAATGAACAAAAAATCGTTTATAAAACTTAATTTTTAACTACATACAAATACCGCATTAGAGCAAAATTAAAAATTCATAGATTAAATTCCTTAAATACATAATATAAATGTATTATTTAAATTAAAAATATAACACACATACATTTCCCATACATATTCTTATTGTTTAAAGATAATGCTGGTACTAGATGTTGTTTTTTTGGTGAGGAAAATAAAATTAATCCAAAAGCAGCAAATACATATAATGAAATTAAACAGCTTCACTTTTACTTGTGGTTGGTAGCAGCAGTTCCTTATCGGGCGCTTGCTTCCGTCTAAATGTTACGTATGTATATAAGAGGCTTGCAAATACACTAATATTAATGCCAATACAATTTAACCATGAGAATATATAATCGCCTCCGATAAACATGCCCAAATATGTGACACATATATTCTTCAAGCAGCCTACAATGGTGGTTGTCAAGGCCGAATTGAACTGTGTACACAATATTGTACTGTAGGATAATATAAATCCCATGAAACAGCTAAGTAGGAACTGAGCTACAAAGTAAGGATTGTGCCAGTTTTTAAACGCAAGCGATTGATCCAAGTCCCCAGTTAGATAGGTAATCAGCAGCGCCGGTATAAGCATGAAAAGAGAATTGTAGAACATTAGGCCGTATTTGCCAATTTCCGAAGTGTCCAATTTCTTTTTGACGAACACACCGTTGGCAGCGGTAAGAGCATTTGTAATCATTACAAAAGTATACCCTTGCATATTAAAAGATAAATCATCGGAGGCAGCCAACAGGGCACCACTTATCATGCCATACACGCTGACCTGTACAGCAAAAGAAGGTCGCACACCTAATATTTTCAACTCCAATAACATGGTCATTAAAATGGAAAATCGTCGAAGAGCTGCAAACATGGGCAAACTCAAGGCTTGCGTGCCGCCCAGACCAAACATCATATTTCCCAAAAATATTAAAGGCAAGGGAAAAATCTTCTTAAATGTATTGCGTTGTAGTGGTGGATAGGTGACTAGTTTAAGGCGTTTGCCCATGCTTAAAACTACAATGCTTGCTGTTAGTTGACCCAGACTTAGGAAAAGAAATGAAGGAAATCTGTAGGATGTTAATACTGTCTTATTGACTACGGTTATCATAAACGATGACAGCCCATAAAATAGGGCACTGGCAATTTTCTTAAAATACAGGGTTACATCTTCCTTCTGCTGTCGCACATCTTTGGAATTTAAGCTTGAGTTACTGCCACCAATATTGCTCATTTCCAGTGTAAGTGTGCCATTTCCTCCGCTAATGGCTCGTGTTTCCATTGTTTGCAGCAACAAGAACAGCTACTGAGACGATAGCTGGCACACAGCTAGCCAAATAATACACAGCTTGTCAAACAATATACGTAGACACAGTTGTACAAGCTATTTAGTTAATGAAATGCCTTGTATGTATTATTTTCTTTGTTTTATTTACTTTATTTCCACAGATACTGACTACGTAATTACTCCCCGTTTTTATTTTAATGCTAATCTTTCTATTTTCATGTTCATGTTAAAAACTTTAACACTACGAGTGCATAGTTATGTATTTAATATTTTTCTACTGTTGTTAACATTGCACACTTCTTTTTTATTTGTTTTAATTAATTTTTCACACATTTAATTTAACCATACCGCAAAATCATGAAGCAAATTTTTGCCCTTCTTTTACTTGATTATGCTTATTTTGACAGCGGTTCCTTCATGAATAACCCTACCACAGAGAACTGCGCCGAGCGATTTTACCGGTGGCAGCGGGTTGTGAGGAAATCATCGGCGGCGGCTCAAATTCGGCTGCAACCAGCTGATAGGGAAAGTTGCCACCAGCGTTGCCAGTTTACCCTTTTCGAGGCTAAATTTAGCACTTATTTTGTCTTTAAGGGCAATATACACGGTCAACATGCTTGACAAGCGTGGTAGTAGTATGTGTGAAATTTCTTTAGTATTATTGACACCGACGACGCTTGATGGAAAATCTACTTGGTTTTGATTTTTCGTCCAGCACACGTACACGAATCTGACATCAAACTGATTGACCGTGTATATTGCCCTTTAGTCTCGAAATTTGCGTTTTAGCTTCGTGGCTTTTTTTTAGACTTTTACTATTTTTCATTTAGCCTCAAAAAGGCTAAATTTTTTCTTCACATTATACAAATTTATTTGTCGTTTGCTTGGTTTAAAGGCACTTTAATGAAAGCTGTAGCAATAAATGAATATTTATTGTTAAACTGGAGAAAATACAAAACAAATCTATCGGGTATATTTTGAGAAAAATTCATGTAAATCTACCTTGTTGTTTTTCTCCATTCCGACTTTTTGACATATGACCTAACCCAGAAATGAGGTCGCGATCTTTAACAGGTACAGTTGACATTTCTATGCCGAAAGATAACATGAAAGTGTTGTGGAAATAAAAAAATAAAAAGCAATATACTGATTTTTAATAAAATTTTTCTTTTTTATATATTTTGGTAAATACATAAAAATGTATTTTGCTATGAATTTCGCAAAACTAGCCATAAATTCTTTAGTATTAGTGTTGACTAAAATTATATTTTTCATTGGTTATTGTTTATTTTTTCCACAACTGATTGTTATGCACTTAAACAATGTGCCCAAAGAAAAATCACGCGCTGTTTAGTGCGAGTACAAAAAGAATGTTTTGCTCTCAAAAGCGCTCTCATTTACACAATTTTAGAACACGACAGCGATTTTCGTGCAAATGGGGATCCCGAGGGTGAAATATTTAGAGTACAGGAACACAGCTATTGTACTTGTTGTATTAGCGAGTTTACCTGGTGATTACAAAATGTAATCTGATTGTTGTAAGTTTAAGCCAAAAAGAATTATGAACTTAATTGAAACTATGTACATTTGCTCTTTTTTCATTATCTACTTGAAGTTCCTTCTTATTTAATAACAATTAACATATTTATGTATTTTTATTTCTTAAATTATAAAGAAATAAAGAAATTTTCAATAAAAAATATTTGGCCTTTTTTAGGTTTTTTGTGTGGTGTAGGCGTTTTAGCCAATTTAGTTTCTTTTTTCCTCCTGCTCCTGGCAACACTGGTTGCCACACTCATACCGTCGTCAATAATCCAAAAGTACGTATCATCAAAAAATTTAAAATTGCGTTCTTATGCGTATGGGTGGGTTGAAAAATAACGATTTTATGAAAAAATTTAAAATAACGTATCATCAAGTACATGATTTTCATAAACCAAAAATACGTATAATTGCACTTTTGTAATGGTTTTTATTATTTTTTGACGAAGTAAGTAAGCCTAGGTATTTCTCATTGTTTATAACGGTTCATTTGGCTAGTGTGCAAAAAAATCAAAATGGTTAGTAGCTGCGTTCGCGTATTTATAATTGTTTACTGTACAAATTTTTCCAGTAAAAACCAGTAAGCATGAACATGTCACTCAAGAGGTTAATAAGCAAATGAAAGCAAAAAGGGCGAAATTTTCGAATTTAAAATTGCTAAATGTATTTTAACACACTAAATAAAGCTGTTATATATAGAAGACGCTAATAACAATTATGTAGATCTCATTGGCTTGCAAAAGACTTCATTAGCCGTGTCATAAATTTCGTTTTGATTCCGTAGTTGTCATTCCGAAAAAGATAATTTTTGGTGCTTTACCTTATACCTTGAGGCGTTTGTTTACTCTTGTTTTTAGGAGCAAAGCTCACATGGAAAGCATATGAACAAATATTTATTTGACGCTCCTAAAAGTATGCACGTTTTTAAGTATTTACTGCATATAATATTAGTAGAAAAGTTTATGTCAATTCGACTTTGATATTTAAAAGTGGTTTGATTATGAAAAAATTGTAGTTTTTCGTTTTCTGAAGAAGAAACTTACGGAATCGAAACCACTTCTGATTGGAATGGTATTCTGCGACATAACTGTATGTTTACAGTAGAATTGAATGTTCATTTATGAAGCGGAGTTATGTAGAAGTAAAGCAAAAATATCCCCACGTTCTTAAAAGCAGTACTGCATGCGGTGCATCAGAATAGCAAACTTATTTGATCATGTCGACGGAAAACTATTGATGCAATTTATAGTGTGATTATTATTTTTATTGATGTATTTAAACACATTTATATTTTGCATTTATGAGCGTGTGGTGTCTGTTAATATGTTATTGAATCTGTAATTTGACAAAAAAAAATATTATATCATATTTGATGTTTCAATAATGATACGTCTTTTTGCTTCAGAAATTTACAATTCAAAATAACGTAACACACATAACTGTAAAAATAATAATAAATATAATATTTTTTCTTCAAAACTATATCGGCTATCGCATTTTTAGCTCATATATAAAAAATTGCTTTTATATCTCATATATTTTACATTTTACAACGTTTTTTGCTTCTCCTGTAAACTTATGAAAAGTGATGTTACGTACTTTTGGATTTTCGACAACGATACAAAAGGACATTTTTTAGTGTTGCCATGTCACAAATAATAAAGAATGATAAAAAAGCACAAATCGTAGAATAAAATCCTGACCGGCGGCTGATTTTAAGCTGGCTCAATACTTTCAGCGGTGGCTGTAAAAATTATAGGCGGCGCATCTCGGCCGGCTTAAGCTGTCAAGGCGCAGGTCTCTGTTCTACCGACTGTGTTGTTCTTATTTTATTTTTCTTCTCTTCTTGACAACTTTTGACGTTATTGCTTTTTTGTAGTTTACCACAAATTTTCTGGTGTTTTATTTTTTTGTGACGTAGTGGTTATAAACAACTACACCCATAGTTTTTTATATCATATTTGTATCTACTTACTCAGTTTTCCTTTATTTATTGTTATATTATAATTATTAATGATTTACTAGAAAAGTAAATAAAGCTGCTGATTTCTCTTTGGGGTGCTGTGGGGCCAAAACAGCTGCGAAAAACAGAGCTGGTCTTCGAGTACAACCAGCGTTGCCAAATGTGCAGTTTTCACTGATTTTTAGCAGTTTTTTGAAGTGATGAAAAGTTTCCAGTTTTTTTGTTTAAAAAATAAGTTTTTTAAGATCATGTCTGTCAGTTTTTTAAGTTTTCTATACATTAACAATTTTACTTTTTAGCTTTATTTCAGTTTTTGTTCCTTTAATAATACTTAATTAATACTAAACTATAACTACTTATTACTACCTGTTTTAATCAACAGTTTTAATTTTGCTATTTTAATTAAAATTTCTAAAGCCATAGTTTTACCCATTTTGTTTAACATAACAGTGCCAAGGTTTACTAGTACTTTTTCAAAAAGCAAGAAGGAATTCACATACATTTAGGTCTACGAAAGTTGTGTTTTTCTATATGGAGTTTGCTATTATTGTTTGCAAGTTGGGTTCATACGTAAAAAAATACTGATCTCTTAACACGTCCTGTATTAATATTAATTCGCCTTGTCTTAGTAAAAAAACAAGTTGCATACATTCTTCATTGAAATAGTTCGGTCTCTTATAGAATGAATATGAGATAAATCTCGACAAAACATATACCAAATCAAACGGTAGAGCCCATAGAATTTGCAGCCATAACATTTTTTCAGAACTCTTAGTCTATGTCCAGACGAGTCAACTTTTGCTTCTGCAACTTTCTTAAATTTTGTTTTGAAGCTGCATTCGTGTCCATATAAAGAAATTCTTATTACGCAGCTTTTGTTTTTTTACATAGCTTTTGTTGTTGCTTAATATTACGAAAAAGAAAACAAAAGAGAGTTGCTTGTACATGAAGCAGTGTACCCCTTTCTTATCTTCTCACCTCTCTCTCCCATATACTCAAAAGTTTCGCAGCAAAAGTTGACTCGTATGGACATAGACTTAGCGAAATTATAGTAATTCACAGAAAAAACAACACTTTCTTTTGGCGAAGAAAGTGCATTAAATAAATAAATGATTGTACACTTCAAATAAAACAAAATCTTAAAAACAGAAGCAAAAAATTTAATTACTTTATTTATTGAATTTTGCTCCCCTTACGTTTTTAGGTTGATTCGGAAAAAACCAATTTCTCTGTATTATATTAGTAATTTTATGCGAAATATCCCATAATGCAACTCAAGCACTTCGTTTTCAATTAATTAAAACATTTATAAATTTGGAGATCCATATTTTCTTAACTGTTGCCGATGACACTTCCGAGATGGTAAAACGTACCAACTTGACATTATTTTACATCCGGTCCTTAGCGTTTGGGAATATATGATGTATCTCGTTATAATGATTCAACACAATAGGGTGACCAGAGTCAATTTTCTGGTTAGATTCTCCGACTATTTTTTAAATCAAAATTTAGCAGTATGTTAACTTTGCGTTAACCCAAAAAAAAAAAATACCTAAAATTTTTTATGTGCAGCTTTTTCACATGAAAATCAGTTTTTTTCTTCTAAATTTACAGTTTTTAAAATAAATATTATGGCAACGCTGTGTACAACCAAAGTACAATGCAAAGCAATGCATGGTTTCCCAAATGACATACACATTGGCGATACTATTGTACAATACGAAAAATTGCACTTATATTACAGGGCCGCTTTAGACCACTTAAGGCCAGGCCACACGGATGTTTTTAAAACGCGCGTTTCTTATTTTTTATATTAAATTTGAGTTTTAAGCTTTTCAACTTTCAAATTTAATACAAAACTTCAGAAATGCGCGTTTTAAAAACGTCCGTGTGGCTTGGCCCTTAAACTCTATACAAAAAGATTTTCGTGAGTAAGCACCTTTAAGCATGCACGTGGATGTTGAATTTCATGCACACGTACATGATGCATTCCTACTGTACGCTTAAGCTGTTTTTAGATTATTCCACAAGCTGTTCGACTTCTGCACAATATGCTAACCTGATACAATGTGTTGTTATTGCTTTTTTATAACTTTCCATAAACTCATTAGATCAGTTTTGTATGTCAAACGGCTTGTGAGATAGTGTAAAACAGCTATTAATATGTATTAAACAGATCTATCGCCTGTCGCTGTGTTATAATTGGTGCACACTCGTTTACAACATATGCATACATCTCTGTACGAAGTAGGCAACAAAAGAAAACAGCTGAAGTATGTTTTTGCTGCATCTTTTTTTAATTTGGAAATATTTTTTATTCATTAGTTGTGCATTAGATTTAAAAATTTTTTTAATAATTTAACAACCATGCTTAAAACTAAAAAGAAATCAAAAACTGATAAATTGCCAAAACCTATAAAAGTTAAAAAAGAGAAAACGGAAGAAGATCGCTTGCCGCAGCCCATGACACATTATCTCGATGATAGGTTGGAAATGGTGAAGCAAATATTTAATACCCTCAAACCGAAAACAATTGTGAATTTAGCTCCAGACTTTTTAAAGGCAAATAAAATAAATTATTTAATCATATAAAATAAAGTTGTAAACATATATAAATTTGTTAGAATCAGGCCTTGGAGGACATTGAGGAGGCTTGTTTAAATGAACTTTTATGTATATCAACAAAACGCTTGAAATCTATTATAACGGACACAAGATGTCCCACAGACACCGAATCATCAGATAATGATTCTGATGTAGAAAGACGTGAAGGTTTGTTTATAGATAAATTTTGTTTATTTAATACGAATGTATGCCCCTTACCTTTTTTTAATTGCAGAACATATTTCTTTGGAAGAAATATCATCAGATAGTGAAATTGAAGGCTCTACTTCAAAAAAAGGTAAGACAATAATCAAGACTACTTTTATTATTGTAAATTATATTACATTATATATGTATATTCATATTCCCCCCTATTATGGAAGGCGACGTCGACAATTGACTGCTATTGACAGTCACTATATTCTGAAGCTTACGAAATTATGATTTTTTACAAATTCAGATGTATTGCATCAAAGTACATCACCACAAAAAGATTAGAGTTCCCGGAATTAAAATGGCGATGTTATTGAGAAATAGAACAGCAAAAAGAGCTGATTAATTACATTATTTTTCTATTCCCTATTTAATTTTTAATTTTATACACAGCTGTACACTTCCTCTTTGAATTTCAAGGGTATAACTATTATGGTTCACAAGATACAGCCCAATGTCAAAATTACAATACTTGCTTTGGGACATCCTTTAAATATTAGGTTTTATTTAATTTTTGTTATTTATTATTATAGCGGCATAACATATGAAAATTTCAAGTTCCTGGCTATTACGGTTTGCAAGATAAATCCAAATGTCAAAATTACACTACATGCTTTATGACACCCTTTAATTTTCAACATTCTTTTATTTTTGGTATTTGCTGTTAAAGCGGCCATATTAATGCAAACCGTGTAAAAATTTCAAACCTCTACCTCTTGCCATCATCATTACTGAGTGGTTTTTAAGATATGTTGAGCTTGTTTGTAAGCTTTTTGACTTGTTTGTAGAGATCTACACTTCGATTTGTGCCGGCTGCCGCTTGAGCTTCTGTGGCTATGTTGTTTATCCATGTACGTTTGTCTTTGCGTGCACTACGAAGATAGGGCTTTTGGTTTCAGATAAACATGAAGCAAAAAGTCCTAACTAGCATAACTCCTAAAATATTACAAATATATACAAAATTCATGCAGAAATGAACTCTTCATGGGGCGTTTTATTATATTGGAGAAATTCGCATTGAAAATCTCAATATTTTTAATTTTAACATGTTTTTTGCTTCTGAACAATTTTCAAAATGTTAGATAGGGCCGGTTGCGTTTTAGATAACGATATGCATATCACCACCTAAATTTTTGGAAAACGGTTCTTAAATGGTTAACTTAAGATTGATGAAATTTCTAGACACTTAAATTATGCCTCAGCTTTTAAGAATAAATTCTGCACAAATAATCATTTTGAGAAACAAATTGAATATTTCAATTAACGACCACCTTTGTATGTACATACATATGTATATGATTTCAAGATTTGCAGAATATAATGTGGTCGGGTTTGTCCTGATAGAATTTGTTATTTACTTGAAATTAGCATTATAAATGCAATAAATCTCAATTGTAATGCACTATTGCTACTTCACTAGAAAGATTTTGTTACATTTAGAAAATATAGAACACTTATGTAAGTCACATTTCAAATATATGTACATATATATTTTTCTCACAAATAAATATGATATATCCCTAAATAATGTATAAATAGCAAACAGTCAGTCCTGGGGGCAAATTACATCGTTAGATATCGATGTAAATTTTAATAAATATCAAATGCCACATTTTATAGCCTTCTTCCTGCAAAACAGCTGCATTTTTTAAATTTTATTTTCAATTTTTCCTCATATGCATTTAAATTCCTTACCAATGCTCAGTGGTGGCAAATAAATAGTGCGCATCAAAACCATATCATCACCTACGTCCAGCTGAACATGTTCCTCACCATTTTCTTTGCCTACTTCCAGAGTGATTATAAAATCACCAGTTTTTAAAGAGCCACATTTGCGTACATACTCTATACCATAATCGATGGGTTTGTGTTCACATTCGTTCATTTCCTTAGTATATGAAATAGGTTTAAGATTTCTTCGTAGGTTAAGATTTTTTGCAAGTTCTATAAGACAATTAATTTCCTCTGAGTGTCCCTCAAATGAAAGCATCACATATACCGGACAATATATTTCCACACGACTTAAAGCAACTGCCACTGCTTCACATTTAGTATGAAGAAAAATGGCTTGACATTCAATTGAGCTGATAGTACGTATAATAAAATTAACCATGGTTTGGCAGTTCGATAAAATATCATCATGCATTGCTCCAGCATTCTCAGTAACAGCCAAACGATAATTTTTGATTGGCAAAAGTTTCCGAACAATTAAAGGATATTTATTGCACCATGCACTCTTTTCTATGAACATGCAATCAATTTTTAACAAAACTTCATGATTTTTGAATAATTTAAAATCACTCCAACGCTCTAAAGGTACTGAACCAATGATGGATTTTTTAAGGCTCTTGGCCACTGGTATGACATTTTGCAATAAAATGGTATTTAATATATTATCATTACTAAATAAATTTGTCAGCCACAAATAGTCTAAGTGTTTAATTATTGCCATTAAATCCAACACTTTGCGGCTAGAATATTCCAGATCAATGCTGCCAATCAGCTTAAATTTGTAACTGGTTTTTATTTTATGTTGCAGCAATTTTAGAAAGGCTAAACAACGTATACGAGTCACAGAAATAAAATCCACTTGCAATATTGCCGCCAATTTTAAATCTTCAGTACAAATTTCATTTAAAGCAGGTAGCTGCAAACTGTTGCACTGATTTGGTAGCTCTACCACATCATATGAACTTACAATACCGACTTCTTTTACATTAATAACTACAGCATTCTTTAATTTCTTAATAACAAACCCGCGCACTTGATAACCAATTAAGATTTCATCGTTTAGTTTTATATCTGGCAAATAATGTTGCAAATTTATAACGAAAGCGATTTCCTTAAAGCTGCCATATTTATAGGCCATATTAGCGGTCAATGTTATGTTATCGCCCCGACCCAAAAATAATGAACAGTTATTGCGAAGCCTACCAATTCGGCAAGCATCACCAGTTATTTGCAAAGTCAAACCAATTGTCAACTTGATGTTGGGATCCTCCAATTGTTGCTCTTTTTCCGCTTGTCTAATCAACATAGTTAATGCCTCCAGTTCATGCGGTTTATAGTTTAAAATGTCTATTAAAAATGTTGTGATATTATTTTTTAACAAACGTTTAACTTCTTCATGAGTAGTACTCCTCTCAATTTTAGCCATTAAAGCCAAATTATAATACCGTTTCTTACTATGTTCACGTTGATTTTTATCGTACACTCTACACTTGTTCTTAAGCTTTTCTAATTGATCTTCCAAATCTTCTTTGGCGTTTAATAAAACTGTAAACTGTTTTTCATTTTGATGGCCTTTATCATTTATTTTTTCGTTTTTAATAAATTCCATATTTTCAATGTTCATATTTAATTTAAAACATTTGGCGTTTATTTGCAGCCAGAAAAAAGAAAACTGCCAAAACCGGGCTGGAAACTGCGGCTGCCAAAAAGGACAAGCCAAGTGAAGATAATCAGGGTAGGTTATTAATTTGAAATTAATTCTTATTTTTGTTGTGTATAAATTTTTCTGCGAAGAATAATAAGTTTTTCAAAAATATAAAAATTATAAATTTGATTTTAATTTTGAAAAAATAAATGTTATTAGATGTGTTTGAGTACTTTTCCATTAATAATTTGAATTATCCAGTAACTTTTGGATAAATAGTAAACAAATTAACATTTTTAAAAGTAAACGAAAGCAATCTAGTAAAACTCAGTAATAACACTATACAACAAGAAAATTGTAATAGACTACCACTATATTTTTTACCCATCAAAAACTTTTGTAATTTTTTGTAGTCGGTAGTACTTTTTTAATGGGCTACAAAGTAATGAGTGGTACTTATTTATCTTATTATTATGATTCAAATTAGAACTACTACTTAGTTTTTAATAAAATTAGTATATATTTTTCTCATTCTCTGAAAGTAGTTACCTTACGTCTATAACTGATATATTTTTATCATGATAAATAATTATTAAAATTTATTTATCAAGTATTGCGCACTAGCTATTGTGAAAAGCAGTTGCGCTTGATTATTACGATTAGAATTATTTCATTTCAATAAACGTTAGATTCATTTCAACTCACTACAAAAATTTTCAGAAAATTTCGTTTTTGATCACAAGAGTAATTGATTCAATTACGGAATTAATTAAAACTTTATTTAATTTTTGATAAAAAGTTTTAGTTGAAAATTTTTGGGGAATATTTTTTTCTGGTACATTTTCTATCGAAACTTTTTAGTAATAATTTAAAATCAACAAAATTGCTGACACAAAAAAAACGACCACTGCACTGCGCATCCTTTTTTGTAGTTTTAAATAAATTCACTAAAAAACTGGCAACAAATTTTCAGGTGATGGACAGATAAGTGTGCTGGAATTGTTGGAATTGCAAGCTCGTGCTAGAGCCATTCGGTCACAGTTGGCTCTAGAACCAGTTACAAAAATTGAAGTTGATTCCGATGGAGAAAAACGCGATGAGAAGGAGAAAAGTAAATCTACCAAAAGAGACGAGAAAACAAATAAAACTGAACGTAAACGTGTTTCAAGCGAAAGAGAATCTAGAGATTCAGCTAAACTAAGTCGTTTGAACGGCTCAAGAGAAAGTCTAAATACTAAGACTCATTCAGAAAAGGAAGTCGAAAAAGTCACTTCAAAAAAGATTAAAATAAAAAGGAACTACCGAAGCTCGAATAGCACAGGAATAGAAGAGAAAAATCAAGAAAAACCGGCCATTGAAGCAAAAAAAGTAGACAAGGAAAAAAGTGACAAAGTAAAATCAAACGAAAAGTCCAAGGAACATGAAAACATCAAGATAAAAGAAACCCTTCTGACTGACATTAAGAAAGAGAAAGGCAGCCGTTCACCATCCCCAGATGTTATACCGATAGTAGCGGAACCAGAAACTTTGCTTATAACTGATTCTTCAGAGGACGAATCTGATTTGGGAACCAAAAAAGAAACAACGTTGAAAGATCCCACAGAAAAAATCACTAACGAACAAAAAACTCTTACACAAACAGAACTTAAAATCACTCAAACAGAGTCCAGAGAAGTTGAAAATGACAAGGAAAACTGTTCTGCTCAAATAACAAATGAAGCTCTAAACCCAGTAGATGCTTCACCAACTGCTGAAAGCAGTGCCTGCACTGAGAGTTCCTCAGAAACTACTCAGGACTCTCAGTATAAAATAAGCAATAATAAACTTACTGAAGATAACAATGCAAAGAATAAAAACTTAAAACTTTCTAGCAAAGACAAATCTAGATCAAATGATGGAACGAGTTCTCCTAACCATTCGGATGATGATCAGAATGAAGATGTCATATCATTGGGGGGTGACTTGGAAAATGAAATGAATGAACAATTGGAAAATGAGGTGAATGCCATTCAGTCGCCGTCGTATAATAAAAAAGCAACAGAAGATTCATCCCAAGATAATAATAAATCTCAAGACGAAAGCCAACCTGACGACATTATTTCATTAGAGTCTAGTGAAGATGAAAGAACGAATGATAATCAAGTAAGTTTTACGAAAATTTATTTGCTTTTCTATTATACCGATTCTGATGAAACTTTTTAAAATAAATAACATTTTTCAAATACTTTTAATTAACCGATTCTTTCGCATTCTGTGCATACGCATTGAGTTCTCGTGACATTACAACACTATGATTAGAAAAGTGGGCAGTGCCAAGCCCATACTAAGTAAAGACTCATTTTTAACAACTGCTAATTAGATATATTTTTAAAAGCTCTTCTTATAAAATAAATGTACATATAAATACATACATATAGTTTAATTATCACTTATTTCTAATCTTCTGCTTAAACAATTTCTTTTTATTTTTTGCATCCATTCAGTCCTGGCAGTCACGCTATATGAAAAGCTCTAAAGTAAGCAAGGTCTTGGCTGCTTCACGTTTGGGCAAACGTGTACGGGATAAAATAAAAAAATCAAAACATTCAAAAAAGGACACTTCCAATGAAAATTTAGATGCTGAAAAAGAGAAATCCACACAAGTATTTACTTCCAAACATGAAGATGGTTCGATTGAACAATATAAAGAACTTTTAGAAATACGTCAGCGTAAATCCTCTTAAGTTTATTACTTAGCACTGGAATATTAATTTGTATAATGAAGTTAATTAATAAAAAAATAATATAATCATATAATGTTGGCAATACAATCCAATATTCTTTTTCTTGCACATGCATCTATAGTTATTCCGCTTAGGATTGTTTAATTTATTGCCATTACAATATCTCATTTTTATTGCAGACTAGATAGAGGTGCCTGCAGCTTTGTGCGCTTAAAGTTTATTTTATGGCTATAACGTATTCATAGAATATAATAATAAAAAGGTCATTCATATTGTTTAAAATTCTCGTTATACGAAATAAACAGTGCTACCAACGTTTTAAAACGAAAACATCTTTCAACATTTATATTAGTCAAATTGCGTATTTTCGCTTTTTTTATTTTAACCTGCAAGTGACCTATGTGTGAACAAGGACTCTAAAGTTCATCCATACCAAAATTTCATCACAATCCGTTCAGTGGTTTTTGCGTGATGCGTGTTCGTACAGACAGACAGACATAGATTCCAAAAGTTGGGTCTTTGTGTTCTACATCGTATACTGTTTACGCCACCATAAAATTTTTAAAATATATTTCATGTATATCCCAAGCAAGATACATATATCAACACCAGGTAGTCGCAAGAGAATTCGCCGTGGACAATTTACATTTGGGCTGTCAAAAAAGTTGAACACTGCTGACAGGCCAAATGTGTAAACATTTACGTAAACAGCTGGGCTCTTGCGGCCACCTAGTATGAATTCGCCTTGATCCTAAGGTAGATCTATATATCGACCTTAGTATATCCCTGCAAACAATCAAATAATCAAAGTAATATTTTTATTTTCTTTCTTTTTAAGAAACTATAGGCAGAAAAAATATTTAAATTGATAAATTTTATTAAAAAAAATATATAATACATAACATTAAATCAAAAATGTTAAAAACTCCTGATAATAGTAACTTCAAATGGCTGGAACGAAAAATAGATTAGAAGATCTTAGATGAAGTCACCTTTCAAACAAAACAAACAGACAGACACACAGATACACAGACACCAAATACACGCTACAAACTTATAACAGCCCTCCTTTTTGGTCGGGGGTTAAAAAAGGGCGTCATCTCCACGAACATTAATTTAAAAAATGTAAAATCTTTTTATCTTCTTTGTTATCTGGCGATATTGCTAGTTTATCATATAGAAGAAATCGCTTTCGTATTGCGAAGGAGTGCTTCCATCGAGACACGTTTCTTCCCGAAGGAAGTATCTTCCGCAATGCGAAATCGATCATTGACGCAATAATGTTTTTAAACCAGGCAATACGTTTGGCAATACATATGGTGTATTTCTGTGTTTGCTGCGGTCTATACATATACATAGACGCTTTATAATTATAGTTTTTCTTTCCCGGTTTTTTTCATTTCCCGGGAAATCGGGAATTATTTCGCACTTTCCCGGAATCTCAGGAGTTCTCGCTCAGAACAAATTATTGAAAAATAAGTGCTTAGCTTAAAGCCCAGTGCTCTATTCAATTTGTAAAAAATATTGAGCAATATTGATTATTTCGTATGAAAAATTTTAAATGTAACCAATATTTAATAGCCATGGAAACAATGCTACAATTTTTTGCGTTTGTAAAAAACCCCATGTATTTGTTGTAAAATCCATGCGAAACAAATGCTAGTCATTAGTATGATTATTTCGAACGAATTTGCTTGTGAACCAAATTGATTATTAGGCTAAAGTTCGTGTCGTTTAATTCAGAAACTTAAAATGTTGAAGATGCATTTCATATGTTTTTCACAATATCAACAGAGTACTAATTCTTCAAAATTTTTCCAAGAACAATTCATGCCAAATTTTTTTATGTGTATTTTGACAGCATTTCACGTGAAATGTTGAACAAAATACCAGGCTTTAGACTTAACCCTAGACTCTGTTCAAATTTGTGAAAAATGCTGAGCAACATTGACTATTTCGTAGGCAGTGTTGTCAACATTTTTTCATGAGCAATGCATGCCAATTTTTTCATATGTATTTTGACCAGAGTAGGAAAACAAACAAAACGAAACGTTTGCTTTCCTTTTGCTTTGTCTTTTGCAATGAGTAAAACAAAAACAATGAGAACAATTGTCCGGTTTAGTTTTGTAACTTTAAGTCAAGAATACCAACGCTGTTGAAAATTAAAATAAAAAAAATCATGAGGTAATAGCACTTTTTAGAGAAAAAATTTTTGTGAATTTTTTTCGGCGCTCTCTTTTCGTTCCTGTTGCGGTTGCTAAACTAAAATTTGTTGTATCTTTGCACGCGACCAATGCCGGCTGTGCAGACCACTTAAAAAAACTATGTATTTCTAAAACCTAATTTTTAAAGTTGCATAACTTCCGCATTTCAAAAGTGGCAGATTTAAGTAAGACATCAAATGAAAGCTTGGATGGTTCTCTGCAAAGTTATACACATGCTTAAGTACCGCTCTACATATATAACGGATATCAAAATCATTATACACCACTAAAAAGGTATTTTAGATATCGTTTATATCCGTACAGAATTGTAGGAGTTATGGCAAGTTCAAAATAAAAGTTTTGTGCCCCGTAATTCCGGAACCAAAAGAGAGCGAAGAAAAAAAAATTTCCAAAAATTGTCTAAAAAGGGCAATTACCTCATGATTTTATTATTTTCATTTCCAACGGCGTTGGTATTCTTGACTTGTTCCTTTTGTTTGCAATCTTTGTCATTGCAAAAGTATTTGTTTTAGTTTTGCTCACGTACGAAACGATTAAAAATATTTTAAAAGCTTGTGTCTTCGCACGAAACGTTTGCAAAAGGTTGTGCTTGATTTCACACTCTGATTTTGACAGCATTTCACGTGAAATATTGAACAGAGTACCAAGAACTAGTTTCCACGATGAAATATTTCACGAAACTTAAATAAATACATACATACATACATACACTCTAAAACATTACTTCAAATTTACGATCATATATTGTCTAAATTTGTGTTGAAATTTTTTCTTGTCTAAAATTACATCGATTTTGTAGTTATTTTATTAAAGACAAAACCTTTCAAATTAAACATATTTAGTCCAAGTGGAAAAAATTTAACATAAAGTATAATACGGCTATGGCTGAATGGTAGATACGTCAGACTATCAGTTAGGAGGTCGTAGCTCAAAACTGCACGCAGCCAATCGCTTTTTTTTGTAAAAACATTTTGTTCAAAAATAATGCGTGTGTAATTTTAGGTCGATAATAATCTGTAAAGTGTTGCCGACTATTATCGACGTAATTTTCAACAAAAGTGTTTTGGAGTGTATATTCAAAACATTACTTGAAATTTACGTCATATGTTGTCTAAATTTGTATTAAAAATTTCTCCTTGTCTAAAATTACATCGATTTTGTAGTTATTTTATTAAAGAAAAACTCTTTCAAGTTAAAGATATTTAGTCTAAATGGAAAAAGTGTAACATAAAATATAACACGGCTATGGCTGAATGGTAGATTCGTCAGACTATCAGTCAGGAGGTCGCGGTTCAAGCCTGCACGCAGCCAATCGCTTTTTTTAGTAAAAACATTTTGTTGAAAAATAATGCGTGTGTAATTTTAGGTCGATAATAATCTGTAAAGTGTTGCCGACTATTATCGACGTAATTATCAACAAAATTATTTTAGAGTGTACATACATACATACATAATTTACTACTAAAAGTACAATTCTGCCAAATTATGGGGAAACTAAACTTTTGCGTAGTCCGCTTCATAATCAAAGTCCCGTATGGAATTTGTATTAGAAAATTTTCATTTTTTCGTTACTTCCATTTATTATGATAAACTTTTCTTTTTTACACTTAAAAATACCTGTATATTGTTGCAAACGTATTGTTCATGCAACACTTAATACGGCAAAGTTTAACAGACCCAAAAGAATTAAAAACTTCAAGAACTTAACTTTTTGCCGTCTAATGTTAAGGTTGATGGAGCACCACAGAGCATGTTCCACTAAATCAGTAACAAACTAAACCAAACTTTAATAAACATTCTATTTACGGACATTCATGGTAACAATTTTATATACAACTAATCTTACGAAGGTACATATGGAGTGTTATCATGATGGTCTTAACCCATAAATATTTAAAAATTTGTTAAATTTTGTTAATGCTTCCATGATCAAGTTAATGAGACTCTCGCCTTTAGCCAAGTCTTAAATACTAGAAATACGTATATGCATACTATGAAAACGTATGTGTAAGTACATATACATACATATATAGTATGCAAGTCAAACAACACACGCCAAAACTAATTTTTTGTAGTTATGTATGTTTTATGTAGTAATAAAATTATTTGTATATACCCGGCAAACATATTTTTGGCGATTTCGGGCCGAGTTCAGTCAGAAAGTCTGCATAATATGCCGAAGTCGGTTGGAAAACGTACCGAAAATCATATGAGTATACACAGAAAAATTTCATATAAAAATTGTCGAAAACAAGGTTAATTTAATTAACATTTTTCGGTAGTGATTTTGCTTCGTAGGTGTTTCATGTTAATTCAAAATGATTTTACAATAACCTTCAAAGAACATTTCTCCTTCTGAAATAACTATTTCATGTTGATTTAATATTCCAGTACAGTTAAGTCGAAATGAAGTTGATACTGAAATAATACGAAGAATCATGTTGAATCAAAGTTATTGCAAGTTGAAACAACGTGAATTTGATACTGAAACAACACAAAGAGTCATGTTGAATTGAAGTTATTTCAAGTTGTAACAATGTGAATTTGATATTGAAATAACACGAAGAATCATGTTGAATCAAAGCTATTTCCAGTTGAAACGAATTGAATTTGATATTGAGCCAAAATGAAGAATCATGTTGAATCAAACTTATTTCCAGTTGAAACAACTTAATGTAGCTATTTTATTAATTGACTTACTTACGTGATATGTATTCACATAGGCATCAGAAAAATGTGTGTTGTAGTTGGATGCCCCAGCCAAGATTTGAACTCGGTCAGGCTCATCGCTTGGCAATCCAAGCGCTAAACGCTGCAGCCACAATAGTCTAAAACATGCTATACTTTAGATATACAGTTAATAAATACTCGGCTCGGACTTTCATGCAACTAAAAATTGATTTTAAGCGCTTAACAAATGCACCTAAAAATAAAAAATATGCGCAAAAATATGCATTTACCTATGAACAAAGTTCCAAAATTTAAATAATATTATCATGTTTTTTTTAAAGTTTTTTATTATTATTAGAGAAAAAAAAACATAATTGCATCTGTTATTTAATGCAACCGAACTTTAGTTGCGTTGCCAGTCGGCAACTGCAAATTAATGGTTGCCAGAAAGGCACTAAATAGCAAATGAAATTGACAGCTCTCAGTTGCAATCAGTAGTGTAATTTTCAGCAACTGGCAACCTAACTGAGACTCGGTTGCTATATCGATATTTAAACACAACAATTTCGACAATATCGAATTAAAAATTTTTTAGCTTGGTTTCGTTTTTCGTGCATTTTAAAAAAAATCTCGACACAATCTTTATCGAATAGAATATTACCAACAAAATCGTTTACTTTGTTTATACATAATCTTTTGTGTATACGAAAAATTATCATTCTTTGAGTATAATTTAGTTCATGTCAATCAACCGAGTTGTCTGAAATTCCCTCAGATATTTGACAAAATAGCCGACAGTTTTCTGCTACGACGTTTCTGCACATTTTCTGAAATATTATCCGACCAGTAGTAGACTAGTCTGCATATTATCTAAAGGTAAATTTCATTTTCTTTAAAACATTTACCAGAATAGTATGCAGAATTTCCCTGGAAAATTCTTCAGAGTTCGTACAGAGTTCTCTTGAAAGTTCTTAGAATTTCCTCGGAAAAAGAGGTCCGCTTTCAATATGTTTTCGTACTGACTTTGGCATCTTGTGCAGACTTTCTGACCGACTTCGGAACAAAATCTGCAAGAAAAATGTTTGCTGGGTAACATACCTACCATGATTGAACACTAAAAAACTCAAAAATATTCAACCCGAAAAGAAAATGTAAAATTAAAAGAAAATACAATTACAAATTTATCATAGAAGGGATTTTTCATAATAAATTTTATTCAAGAATACAAATTAATTAATTTTTTATTTGAAGCGGATCATCTACAAAAAAAAAATGTTATAGTCGCTAAGAAATGCCACGAGCTCAAAATATTAGGGGTCACACATTAACGATTCCCAGCAAAAACTACTGCTTCGCCATAAGCAGGTTTGTAAAGGAGAGATTTGTTATTGTAGCTTACAAACCTGCTTACGTATTGCATGATATTTGTTCGCGATGTCCCACTTAGGAGCATTTATTGTTGAACGCTTATTTCAGCGCATTTAGTATGAAATAAAATCATACTATTGTTTTGTTGTTTTAAGATCTTAACTCATCGTTATTCATCGTAAAATTTGTATTTTTATAACCTCTGCCTTACAATAGTGCATTCTTGTATGCGGATGTGTTTTTTAAGAGGATGAAAAAGAAAAATGTAAGAATATTACGCATTTTCTGCCATACACTATTAAATATATTCAGGCAGTACATTGTTCACTACTACGAAGCACATTTGTTTAACAGGACAATTATGTACTGCTTCCAAAATCTCGATTATTTTTTGCTGGGTTATGTAGTAAAAAAACAAATTTTAAGATAAATGCAAATGCCGTAACTACATTTTATTTTTTTACAGGAGAAAAAAAAACTAAAATTTTAAGTTTATTTAGCAGGAGTCGAATAGGTGCCACTAATTAACTTTTTCTAAAAGTTCGGAACTCCACTAACTGCCTTTTCTTAGAATGTGCAACTATTCTAAGCCTTTCCATTTAAGTCTTACCAGCAAGGAATATCATCAATATTCTTAATGCTGGGATTTTTTTTGAATGTTTATTTTGCCCAAGTTTTTTGGAACAGTACACATTCATGTTTTAGCTAAGTGCCTTTAGAGTTTTAATAATTGAGCTATGAATTTTTAGTCGAACTGTATGGTTTTTATCCAAAGTTGTTTAATTAGTGGCTTAAGTTCATTTTTAATTTAATCTTTCGATTAAATTATTTTTTATTTAAGAAAGAAATTCTAAAGCATGTCAATATTGAACATTCAAAGAAAAAATTTTTTTTGATGTACGGAGGTTTGAACTTACAGCTGTTTCGTGACCACCAATTCAACTCGTCAGAGTCCTTTACCTACACTACCAATTTTTCTTTGAATAAAAAATAATAATAATAAATAATAAAAAATAATTTGATCGAAAGATTAAATTAAAAATGAACTTAAGCCAAACTAATTAAATAACTTTGGATAAAACCATACAGTTCGACTAAAAATTCATAACTCAAAAAAATAAAAATCAGAAACTAAGTAAATACCAAGATTCATCAATATTTACTTTTTATTCCATGTAAATATCTTTTCTAATAACATTTATACGCTTATTTTCAATAAAAAGTAGAAAATTTCAGCTCAATACCAAGTTACTCAATACACAGCAGTTAGTATACACATGGAGCAACAAAAGTTACTTTTTACAAATAAAATAAAAAAGTGGCTACTGGAGCACAAAACAAGATATTTTACTTTCAGTAAAAATATGTATGTTAATTTCTAATCGGATTGATGAAAGTTCACAAAAGTGTACATTTTTCTTCCAAACATATGCCGGAAGCAGTGGTGAGAATACAAAAAAAATTCTATCGGATATATTTTGAGAAAACTTTATGTAAATCTTCTTTGTTGTTTTACTCCATTCCGACTTTTTGGCATATGGGCCAAGGTCGCAATATGTTTTTTGGAATTTCCGCAAGCTCGAAATCTTTTTTACACCTGTGGTTTCTGTGGAAAAGTTGCTTAGAACTCTTCGTAGAATCATTTCCACCCCAATGATATTTTATTTATTTCAGCATCCATACGAAGCAACCCACCCTAATGTACATACATAAATACATAAATATGTACATATGCACGTACGTACGTACGTACGTACGTACCTGTAGTGCTTCTGAATTTGTTATTACGAATAATTCATGTATAAGAAAAAAACTACTTGCAACTGCCTGTGTGTTATTAAACTAAAATTATAAAAAATGTATCAAACCGTGAAGTAATAATAAATAAATACATGTAAAAAAACGGTGGCTGCTATAATGAAGATATTATATTAAGGCCGTTCAAATAAATACATTTTATTCAATCTTTATATCAACGTTTCGTCAATATGGTTTGTGGACTTCATCGGAAGATGATTTTTATTAAATTCTGTTGAAGAAATTTTTTTTCTTAAATATATATGTATGCACATATTTACATAAATATGTACGTATGTATAAAAACATATTGGGATAATACGATTTTTAGGATTTCTTGGAACTTTCATAGAAGTTCTGAGATTCTCACAAGCAAATCTCAGTTTTCTTTACTTGCTTGGTATTTAGTACGTAAATTCCTATATAACTGCAAAATTTTATTCGAACATCTCAATAGTCATTGATTTTATAGCATTAAGAAACAATTTAATATGCACAAAACACTGCATAACACCACATAACGCAATTTTTCCCTATGTTTTGCAAAAATTCTATAACATTTTAATTGAAAGCTGCCCATAAATTTTTCACTTTTTTACTTGGGTTTGAAATTATAATGTTCCTACATACGTATACTTAATATTTTGTGTTAAGTATACGCAATTTTTGAAAAGCACTGGGGAAAATGATGTTTTGTGCATAGTATGTATGAAATTTTTTCTTAGTGCTATAAAATCGTCGATTGTTAATATATTCTAATGAAATATTGCATTTATACAGGAACTTACATACTAAATACCAAGCAAGCAAAGAACATTACGATTTTCTTCTGAGAATTTTGGAGTTCCTAAGAAAGTTCCAAGAAATCCCAAAAATGGAATTGCACATTTCGTCTAAGGCCCATAAAATATGTTTTGGCAAACAAGTGAATACACATAAGAGTTTCTGCGAAAGGTATTTGTTTTTGAATCCAAGCTTTGGGATTCATTTTAGGGGGAGTTAAATTTCGACCCCTTTTGTACATATGTACTTATACTAGAGGTTTTATTTTCCCGGGCTTTTTCATTTCCCGGGAAAGCGGGATTGATTTTTAATTTTTCTGGGAATCATCCCCCAATATAAAACGATACAATATACATATCATTTAATTTATTTTAACAAAAAACAAATCGTCAGCTTATTATTGGTTTGGCGCACCGACCATTTAAAAAAGATTTAGTTAGGAATCCAAAATAAAATGTTTTATGGTTTCTGAGATAAAAAGCAATCAATCATTCTGCTCGATATCAACAATTTTAATAAATTTTTTGGTATAAAAACAATTTTACAAATCAAATATGTAAATAAAAAATCAGAAACCAAGAAAAATACCAAGTTTCATCAATATTTATTTTTATTCCATGTAAATATGTTTTCTAATAACATATCGTCATATAAAACGTTAAAGCATGTAAGTGACAAAAATCTCAAAACCGCGGTTTTAATAAATTTTTGTATGTTGTATGTCTCTACAAATGTTTAGGCTCCCTCCTACTTTCATTCTCGGCAATGTTATAATCAAAAAGAAAACAACGTAGCCACTATAACTTGTGCTATCCATAACATTTTTTCTAGAGTCCGACCGAATATTCGGTTCCGGTTTCGGCCAAAATTGTGGTTTCGGCTGATATTCGGTTTAGGCCAACTTTTTGGCCGAATGCGGAAACCGAAACTTTGTATTCTCTAAAAATAAGGAAGTTAATCGAAATAATATGTTCCAAATTTAAAATATGTCACCGCCATTAATCTCTTTTTCCCGTCCTATATCTTTTCAAATTGAATGAAAATTTTATTTAGTTTTGTAAAGCGCAACCAAAAGATATACATAGTAATATAAAGTTTGTTGCCAAAATAAACTAGGGAATGGTAAACCGATTTCGATACCAATCGAAAATCTATTTTATGTTATAATAAATCGATTTTTTTTGCACTGAAATTGATTATTTGTTTTTTAAAATAGATTTTTTTAAATAATTTCAAAATATGAAGAAAGCTCATTTTCAATCTTCACGATAAATTCAATATCATCGAGAAAAATTCTTTAACGCGGCCGTAAGCCAAAAAAAAAACTTCACTTTCGTAGAAATGAATGAATCTTATAAATTTAGTGTCAAAAGTCTTTTTCCGACTCAACTTTTTCATTGGTGTTCTTGTAACGTCATCAATAGAGTGATAAAAAACTCCTCAATGTATATGTATGTACCTTACCCAATATTCCAGTTCTATTCATCATTTAAGCTAATTTCATGCCAAGTTTTTATTAGTCATATGCTCATTAATGGTTAAGTTTTATATATGCTCGATGGAATGAAATATATTCAATGAGTGTTGTGTTTTTCTTCCGACGGGGTTTTGTTGAATTTGGAACGATTTTCCGTCATCCCACGTCAAATTTGGTTTCTAAACAGACCGGTTTCGGCTATGTGCCATCTGCAGTGTTCTATTGAATATTCAATAGAACACTGAAGATGGCACATAGCCGAAACCGGTCTGTTTACAAACCAAATTTTACGTGGGATGACGGAAAATCGTTCCAAATATATTCAATTTCTACTATTATTTTGACTGACACTGTATGTATGTAGAAATACTCTTACGCCCTTTTTCACAGTGTACAGTTAAAACTTAACGTATACTTTAACGGAGAGTTTTGTATGCCGAATTTGCCGTTAAAGACCACGTTAACTTTTAATCACATTGTGAAAAAGGCCGTTAATAAAGTAAATAAATTTTTTTTTAAAGAGAAGTAACTCAATCAGGCAATTAATGCCTACCAGTTAATTAATGTGTTACCTTCTTTGGAAAATGGATAGAGTAGAGAGAACAGGTGGTGAAGTGGGAGAGAGATAGAAAGCTTAATTCATTTACAAGCCTGCTATTGCGTTTTTTTTTGTAGAGCAGTGTTGCAAACCTCTCTCGTGTCAAGAAGAGGCATCGCGTTGTTTAAGCAGTGTAGCAATTTTATTAGTTCTTTTACTTCGCCGACGGTTCTGCTACAATACCGACGAAGGAGGGTGCTGTGAAGTGCATTAGGATATGTTAGCATTAATCGCTGCCGGTACTGCCTTCATCACTTTAACAGTCCAACAGCAACCAACACAATAACACACCAATGCACATGAGAAAAATGCATGATGTTATTGGCTTGCCTGAAAGTAGTCTTGAACTCGAGACCTCAGGGTTTGTAGTCAAACGCGCTAACTACTCAGCCAACAGCACCCTCAGTTCTGTTAAGTTTTATAAATGTCAATATCAGTTAATGCTAAAAAAAAGTTTCGGCAAGTTTCGGATTCGGCCAAATATTCGGCCTTTTTGCCGAATATTACGTTCGGTTCGGGTTCGGCCTCAAAAAACTAGTTGCGGTCGGACTCTACTTTTTTCCCTCTCCCATAAAATTTAAAAAATTTTAGTTAAATGGTTTTACGTTTTATATGACGACATATAAGCTTGTTTTCATCAGAGAGAAGAAATTTTCGTTTCCACAACAAAAAACTCATTACACGGCAGTAAGTATACACATGCAGCACAAAAAGCTACTTTTAAGAAAACAATTTTGCGTATGTGGCACAAGACAATATTTTTCATTTTCAATAAATGAATAGTAAATTTACATAGTTTAACGTAAGGAGCTAAGTTCCAACCCGGTGGCCCACGACACTGTGCTTTCTTTTTCTTATTATTATTATCTAACCAAGACCTATCTTTGTACAAAATTGCAGTTCTATAGCTATAGGCGAAGTGTGTAATATAAATAAGGGGCATCCCCTCTAGATAAAAAATTGTCGTTTACAACTATTTCTTATTATTATCCCACCAGGACCTATCTGTACACCAAAATTCAGCTTTCCAGCTATAGTGGAAGTGCCCCGTTTAAATACGGGGCACCCCTAACTCTCCCAGATGAAAAGTGCCCGCTTTCAGATTTTTCTGATTATTTTCTCACCAAGACTGTGTACCGAATATCAGCTTTCTAGCTACAGTGGAAGTGCGCCGTATGAATAAGGGTAACCTTACTCCCCCAGAAAAAATGGTCCATTTTTAGATTTGTCTGATTATTTTATCATCAGGGCCTACCTGTGTACCGAATTTCAGCTTTCTAGCTGTAGTGAAAGTGACCAGTATAAATAATTCAAACCCAGGTGAATGGTGCCCGTTTTCAGATTTTAACTGGTTAACTGTTCATCAAGATCTAACTGTGGAAGTGCCCTATAATACGATGAGTCAGTGAGAGAATAGGTACTAAAATATGCACTTTTTACACCTTCATATCTCGGGAAGCTTTTACGGTAAAGGGTGGTTAAATTTTAAAGGCCGATGATGAATGTGAACCACACCTAAACGCCAAGTTTTTTTCTGTATTTCATTTGACATTTCTCAATTTCAGACTAACTCAATTTGAACCATGGAAAGATACACAATCGAGCAACGCGTTAAAGTTATTCAGGCTTATTATAAAAATGGGTGTTCAAATCAAAATGCATATCGTGCACTTCGAGATTTTTTCGGTCAATTTAATCGTCCAAATGTGCGTACGATCGGAAAATCGTGCAAAAATTTTAGCAAACCGGGTCTGTCTGTAGGAGAAGTGAAAACACCAGTGCATGCTCGTACAGCTCGTTTGTTGCGGTTTATGGGCTGGCGGCATCATCGAGCCGTATTTTTTTTTTTCCAAAATGAGGCCGGTCAGGCAGTTACTGTGAATGGTGTTCGCTATCGTAAGATGATAATGAACTTTTTATGGCCCGAATTGGAAGATATGGATATGGACGATATGTGGTTTCAACAGGACGGTGCCACTTGCCACACAGCTAACGAAACAATGGCTCTTTTGCGCGACAAATTCAATGGTCGTGTTATATCACGTGGTGGCGATGTCAATTGGCCGCCAAGATCATGTGATTTGACACTGTTGGACTTCTTTCTTTGGGGTTATTTGAAAGAAAAGGTGTACGTCGATAAGCCAGCAACAATTCAAGTGCTAAACGATGAGATAATTCGGCACATTAACGGCATAGAACCTCAATTATGCCTCAGCGTCATCGAAAATTTGGACCATCGGATGGAAATGACAATAATTTCCTAAATAATTTGTGTTTTATTCAAAATCAACATCGGCCCTTAAAATTTAACCACCCTTTAGAACTTTCAAACTTCACCTATGAGGTTGCCTGTATGGAGAGACATTATATTTTAAGTTTCATTATTTTGCAATTAAGTGAACCACGTATAAGGGGGAAAAAACAGAACGAAATACACATGGCCAATTCACAACCTGTTGTATGTGTTGTATATCGTATATATGTTGTTGGTAATTTACACATAAACATTTGCTTAGAAACATGTTTATGTGGCAATTACCAACAACATTTATACGATCTACAACACATACAATAGGTTGTGAATTGAGCAACTGTTTGGCCGGAACTTGGCCTGGAGCACTACCGTGTGCTTAGATTAACTTAAACAACCAATATGAATGTATGTACATTACGAATTGTAATTCTTATATTTTGTTTTGTTTTCTCTACCTCAAAATTGTTAGATAAAATTAAATTATTCCGATTCATATGTAATAAGCTTGTAAAAATGGCAACGAAATTTCTTTGATTTATTTTAACTCATTGAAGAGTTGTAACAAAAGAATAACGTAGACCTAATTTTGAATTTGTAAACGTTGAGCTCAGCTCTGCCAGATAGATTGTAAATCAGTTGAAGTTACTACGCCACCTGTTCAAGCGATTTTTTTGTTGTTGTTGTAACGTCCGCTCAATTGGGCCATTCATTTTGATTAAGGTTTAGTTTTTGTTGTAGGTTGGTTAACAGCAACAAAATCACTGAACCAACAACTATCCAGCAGTTAGTACCTAAAACAACACTATCAAACACCACCACCACAAGCAGCAAATGCGACTAGTCACTAGTATGTGGTGTGTGTAATTTTATTCCACTTGTTTTTGTTTTTTAATCAGAGTTAAAAAGTAACGACTTAAAAACTTTAGGTTTAAAACTAACAAACATTTGTTATTTTACTATCTTCCCTAACACAACGTTTGTTCTTAAAGCCTTCAGTGAAAATAAAGTAAAATCGTATTTTGTAAACTCAACCAAAAATTGTCAACTGTCAATTGATGTGCATAGAATAAATGTGACAAAAGTGTATTAAGTTGATGAGGATTTAAAAATGCTAATTTGCTCCAAATATTTAAAAATTCATATCCACGATAATATCAACTTTTGATTATTTTCTTCATAAAACTAGAGATACATAAAATTAACAACACAACAAAAAGAAAAAAAAACGCTTATCAATAAAACAAGAAGATATTAAAAAAAAAACAAACTCATAGCAAAAGTAAAACCATTCATATTGTCATACAAGAGAAGATGAGTTTTATTTATAAATTTTCGTCGTTGGTTTTTATTTTATTATTCACTTGATCTTTATTTTTAGGCACGTGCTTGTTGTAAAATGCATAAATTAATCTTAAATTCGAACAAGATACAGTTGACACTATTGTTTTCTTAAGTTGGGACGGGACGGCACGTTGTTTTGTTGCGCTTACATGAAAAATAAAAATATTAATAATGATTAAAACAAATATAAAAAAGTAACAAAATTTATTAACAAAAATAAAGAAAAGAGAAATTAATGGAATAAAAGTGCTAAAAAGTTTACAACCGTGAAATAAAAACAAAAAAAAAAAAATGTGAAAATGCAGTAAATCTAAAAAGTTTTAATTAAAAAGTAAAGTTTTTATAAATGAATGTTATGCTATGCGTCCGTCCACCTATTAAAAATTATTAATAAAATATTTTAATAAACAATACACATCATGCTGCTGTTTAAAAAACTCTACAAAAGACAACAAAATACTAATAGATCAGGTAGAATATATTTTACATATACATATATTTCTTAATAGCGGAGTTCACTCTTTGGTGCAAATGATCTTGCGAAAGTGCAAATGTAAAATATTGTAGCTTTTTATGAAGTCTAACGGCGACTCTGTGCATTTTGTTGTTGGATTTTATAAAAAAGCTACGACCACCTGCACCAACCACTGAATACCGCTAATAACTTTTTAACATTTAATTTATTTATGGAATATTCAATTATAAAACTAAAACTAAAATTGTTAATAACAACTCCAACCAATGCTAGACAAAATATTAGGTGCAACGCGTTGCTTCTTTGGTTGTCTTACATCTCTCGTGTTCGCCTAAGTGCAAGAGTGCCTACTAGGATGGCAATGAAATATTTATTTGTTAATTTAAACAAACTCTGTTTGCATTTGATGTAAAACTCAAGTGGTGAAAATTTTAGCCAAATCGGATAATTTTCAGGCGTGCCCCATTGAATTTAAAGTTAAGATTTTGTGAAATTTACCAAAATGAAGCATAAAAAAAGGACGCCTTAGGGTTCTCCAATTCGGCTCAAATTTTTACCTCCACCTAATCAAAGATTATTGTTTGGAAATTATGCTTCATTTTTTAAAATTTCACAAAATTTGAACTTTGACCACTAGAGGTCGCACGTTATAGTTATTCGAATCGGGCCAAAATTTTTATCTACGCTCAATGAAAGATCACTATATATAAATTGAGTTCAACTTTGGCAAATTTTGGGAAAATTAAAATTTTACCTCAATGTGGCACGCCCGAGAGCTATCCCATTTGACTAAAATTTTCGCAACGTGTGTTTTAGACAAAGTACTTTAATAATCAGCAAAGCTATTTTATGTTTTTTCATTGTCAGCCTAATGTATATGCATATAATACATGTGCACATGTGCAAAATGTACATTAGGGTGACAATGAAAAAATAAGCTGTGCGGATTATTATGATATGGACTATAAGACACGTGGCAAAAATTTTAGCCAAATCTGGTAGCTTTTAGGCGTGCCGCACTGAGGTAAAATTTTAATTTTTCCAAAATTTGCCAATGTTAAACTTAATTTAAATATAGTGATCTTTCATTAAGCGTAGATAAAAATTTTGGCCCGATTCGAATAACTATAACGTGCGACATCTAGTGGTCAAAGTTCAAATTTTGTGAAATTTTAAAAAAGAAGAATAATTTCCAAACAATAATCTTTGATTCGGTGGAGGTAAAAATTTTAGCCGAATTGGAGAACAATAAGGGGTCCCTTTTTGTGATTCATTTTGGTAGATTTAACAAGATTTTAACGTAGAACCACTCCTGAAAGTTATCCGATTTGGCTAAAATTTTCACCACGTGAGTTTTATACCAAATGCTACAATAATCGGTTTGTATTTTGCTGCAAATAACAAATCAAAAATATATCATTGCCACCCTAGTGTCTACCCTTCTCAGCCGAGTGTGGTCACCAGGGTGACCGTTGAAAATTTTTAAAAAGTGGCACGAAAAGGGGATTTTAAGGAAAAAAGTGGCACCAAAAAGGGGATTCTTTAAAAAAAAGGGGCAACTTTTTTTAAAAGGGAATAATTGAACCAAATTCTAAAATTTAATGAATTTCTAGGGCATATAATGCTTTTGAAATAAAATGAATCAATTTTGATGTTTTTTCGTTCAAAAAACTGACTGTTTTTTATATAAATTTTAGACAAACAATGCAAACAAGCCGTGTTTGTATAAAATTTATGTGAAAGGTACTCACATTTTTTTTTTAGCAATTTCCATAAAAAATTTTTTAGTCAAGTCGCTTGTTTGCATATGAAAACAGCACATTAGTAAAGTATATCGAAAACAGTTTCGCTGAGTAAAGATTTTTGCATAGCCGGCCTTCGGTTGGCGAAGCCGCTGAGTATACTGAGAGTAGAAAATCGTTAAGACCGGCCGAAGACCGCTTTTCAATACACCAAGAAGAAAAAATACTTAAGCCCGGCCGAAGGCCAGCTACGCAATGAATATTTTGTAGTAAAATAAAATTTCTTAACAATTTTAATTAATTTCCAAATATTTCTTTGAATCGACGATGTCGATTGGACATATTTTAAGCGTTGTTTACGCTATTTGCAAATTGTTCTTGATGTTATTTCACTTTTTAAAATGCAATAACGTCAATTGATCTTTTATTACTTGTCACCGATTGCAGAAGTAAAAGGTGAATAGTCAAAACATGTACATATATTTGAATTTGTTTTCATTTTTAAAAGTGTGGACATTATTATGACACATTTCAAAGTGTCATAATGGTCATAATAATAATGTCATAAAGTCCATGGAGTTATAATAAGTGACATAATGTCTTTGGACATTATATCACTGGATATTGTGACAGGGCACCAAAATCTGCATGAAAATAATAATGTTAAAAATATTTAAAGCTGCGTGATTTTCATAAAATTTTTAACAAGACGTTCTTGTTCGTGTTAGTGAATCAGGGTGTTATTTTTAATAATTTTAATACAATAATGAATATATATAGATCTAATTTCTTAAACTATTTCAAAATAGTTTTTGTCATAAGACTTTACATGATAGACTCAAAAACAAATTTTTGTCTTGAGATTTTTTTTTTATAAAAACAGTTTCGTGCCATAAAAAGCTTATATTAAAACAAGAAGCATCATTTTATAAAAAGGGGCAAAAAGGGACATAATATTACAAAAGGTGGCAGATTTAGGTCATTTTAAAAAAGGGGCACTAAAAGTGGCAAGGCAGTTGAGAAAGTGGCAAATTGCCACTTTAGTCGCAAAACGGTCACGCTGGTGGTCACTAAAGTTAAAGATGTTGCGGGGTAGGGGATTTGGTTGCAACTCAAGCTATTTTTAATATATGTATGTTGTTACATGTTTTGAAAACACAGTCTTTACCAACGGAACATCTTGATCTTTATGAATTCACTGCTTTCTATCATACCAGCGAGCTGATGTAATCAAACAAACGATATCATTGTGTCACCTTTGAACATTCTCTTTATTTGATGCCGAGACGTGGCCCATAACTGAATAGCAAAGCACCAAATTGGTTTTAATATCGAGATGTATAGAAGAAGTCTACAATCTAAGCTAAGGTGCAACGCGTTGCTTCTTTGGTTGTCTTACATCTGTCGTGTTCGGCTGAGTGCAAGAGTGTCAACCCTTCTCAGCCGAGTGTAGCCACTAGAGTTAAGGATGTTGCGGGGTAGGGAATTTGGGTGCAACTCAAGCTATTTTTAATATATGTATGTTGTTACATGTTTTGAAAACACAGTCTTTACCAACGAAACATCTTGACCTTTATGAATTCGCTGGTTTCTATCATACCAGGGGAGCTGCTGTAATCAAACAAACGATTTCATTTTGTCACCTTTGAACATTCTCTTTATTTGATGCCGAGACGTGGCCCATAACTGAATAGCAAAGCACCAAATTGGTTTTAATATCGAGATGTATAGAAGACGTTTACAATCTCAGCTAAGTGTAGCATTTCTTCCAATTAGCCAATTTAGTTGAACTGCTTTCAATTTCATTTGGATCAGCTTTGCATCTGTGTGGATCTTCCATGTTAGATTCCACGATCGAGGTGAATACTTAGCTATTTAACCTCAAAGTGTTGCGGCAGGATATGGCTATTGATATGAGTAGGCGGACATGTTTTCCTGCGCAATATAAACGTAATATGTACAAATTTTTTATCGTTGATTTTTCTTCTCCATTGCTTTAACCATTTTTCCATCTACCATAACAATTCGCGCAATTTTCTAGATACTTTTTGAGAAATTGTGTACACGCTTTGAAAAGCTGTATCATCAGCGAATGTTGATATGTGAATATCATATCCTGTTGGCATGTCGGAGGCATACATATATCAGATATAATATAGGACATAAACAGCCCAATTATAAATAACAATTCCCCGGGAGTTTTTTTCCCTATTCCGTGTTCCCTTATTCTAAATAAAATCTCCCCGGGAAAATTTTCTCTTTTCCTATTCCTCCTATTATAAATTACAATTCCCCCGGGAAAAAACCCTGGGGAAAAAGTAAGTATTCTAAATATGAGGGAGATGGAGAAATTTTTGCGGTTTTTTCCCAAAACATTTTGAAGGGAACTAATGCAAAAATTTTAAATTCAAATTAAAAAATGTTGTGAAACAATGGTATAAGCATTTATTTAGGACAACAAGTTTAAATAAACACCGGAATGTTTTATTTCTCTCTTGTTTTAGGAATTTTTTATACACGCCGTGCAAACATGCGCTTCAAAAACATGAACTACTTCTGCCTTCGGAAGAAAGTTTTAAAATACACTCAATTTTGCACGCCTTCTTTAAGTTTACATAATAGGTAAATGTGAGATTTGTTGCGTTTTAAAAAGTTTACAATTTCCTTTTTACACACAATCATTGGGGATTTAATGCATCAGGGCCTAGCCCAGTTTTCGCTTCACCTCCTCAGCACAAAGTTCTTCCGAGAGCTTCTGAGTGACTACACTGTACATTTTACTTTTTATTTAAGCAAAAACAAATATTTATATTAAAACACAATCTTATTATCGATGAAAGCATGAAATTTTTTATTAATTTCTATTACTGAACTCTTGCGTTATTGCAGAATAAATTGTAAATACTAAATAGCTGATCCAGATTTTTCCCTCTCCCTTATTTGCTTATTCCCCGGCTTTTTAGAATAGGAGCACTTTTCGCCGGAACAAATGAATGGCAAGAGAAAAAAATCTTTGGGAAAATTCATAATTGGGCTGAAAATACTACCTTGAGAAACTCCGGCTTGAATCGTCTGAGGTGTGCGTAGAAAATTAACTTCTCTAATGATGCATTTTCGTCCAGTTAAATAGCTTTCTAATAGCTTATGAGTGTTCGAGGGTAAATTTTGCTTTAGTTTCTGGATTAATCCTTGATGCCATACTTTATCAAAAGCCTGAAGAAAGTAGAACAATATTCTTTTCTTCGACAGGTTTTCTAACAACATTCACAAGTCTATGCGTTTCGTCGATAGTGCCATGCTGTCTCCTGAAACCAAACTAATGATCTGGGATGCATCCACTCTTATTTAGTGTGGGCAGTTTCTCAAATAGTTTTGACATAGGTACATATGTTAGACAATAAGCTTATATTCCTATAATGCCCCTAATGTTTTATCAAAATCTCTATTTGAAAACCACATCCCGCAGTGGGGACTTTCGCAAAATAAATGGTAAAAAACGTAGAATTTCTAAGCCGCTGATTGGGAACTAGAGGGTTGCAGAGAGTACTCAAATGTACTCGAGTGTATATACATACATGTATGTCTATATTCGTACATAAAAAAAAAACATACATATATCCTCGCTCTAAATTCATACGAGTACATTCTACAGGTGAATTTGAGTACTCTCTGCAGCCATGTATTGAAAAATTAAGTTGATGTTAATTTTTCCCTTGTTCTTTGGAATATTAATCATGCCCAATTCTTTCTGAATATAACGTTACGAGCCTTAGCCTAATAATCAATTTGAATTCACAAAGCAAATACGTTCGAAATAATCATATTTTGTTTAATATTTGTTAGTATTTTTAGACTAATTGTTTTATAAATTCAGACAAAAATATTGTTTGATATTTTTCAGAAATTCCAGTAAATCTTTTTGTTTGATTTAGTAAATTGTTTTGTTTACAATTTGTAAATATTTTTAGAAAATTTGTTTTATAGATTCAAACAATTTGTTCACTGAAAAAAACAAGTTTTTTTTCAATGAAATTGTTGAGATATTTTTGTTATATTTACAAATTTGTTTGTAGGTCAGTTCCTAGACAAAATATTTACTATTTCATTGAATTCCTTTACAGAAAATGAAATTTAGTTTTTTCTGTGCATGGACTCAAATCTCATGGCAAGTGAGAAATAAAATTTTTTTTGCAGATTCTATTTCAGACAAATCATGATATATTAGGCCAAATCTAAAAGTGTGTAGCTTTTCTGTGGGCTTTGGAAAATCGATTTCACGTACAGATGGTCGTCGATAATTCGACTTCCCTATCTATAAGGATCCAGAATATATATACACTTTATGGGGTCGTAAATGGATACTACACACGGAATGACAAACACACAAATTAAAATTTTTCTGTTGTATGGAAATTTTGAAAATGAAATAAAAAGTTAATTTTCCACGAAAAACCGAATTTTTCGCCATGCCCATAAACAAATCTGTACATGATAGGAACAAATTTAAAACGAATTTGAATTAAAATGTTTTCATTTAAAGGGGAAACAAAATTTTTTTTGGCAGACTAGTGTTATAAACATTTTCAATTGCATCACAAATTCAAGAAATAACAAACGTGACAAAAAGTCTATCAAA
The DNA here is from genome assembly GCA_956483635.1 of Panzeria rudis. NCBI lineage: Eukaryota > Metazoa > Arthropoda > Insecta > Diptera > Tachinidae > Panzeria > Panzeria rudis. The sequence continues at coordinate 172,970,084 of OY101448.1, forward strand.
TAATAATAAAAACTACTTTTTAATCGATTCTTTCTAGTCAAAAGTATACACAATAAAAACAAGATACAAGAATTCAGGTGAAATTGGCCCATAAAATCATAATTGAATTTATTTCTGTATTCCCAACGAGCAAATCGTTTAGGAAACTTTTAAAGACATCACACAAAAGTTCAGGGGTTTTCATATAAATTTTCTAAACGATTTGCTTGTTGGGATTGCAGAAACAGCACTTTAATTTCGTTGTTTTTTTTCTGTGTTAAATCATAAACGTATTTTATGTTATAAAACAGAAAAACACAAAAAAATCAGTGAGGATTTAAAGCCGATTAAATAAAATTCAATAAACTTATAAACGTATAAAAAATAAATAACAAAGAATTTAAAAGTGTTCATGGGTGCTGAGAGAGGGACCACCACAACAACAACCAACCAACCATTAAGAACGACTTCAACCAGCAACATTACGAATACGAATGTGTTGATCAGTTCTTATTTGTCCCTATACGAAAGAAAAACAACAGGAATATTTGTCGAACTAACGGACAAACTAACAGGCAAATCAATGGATCGATCAAATGACTCAAGTCAAAGCAATTTGATAGATAAGGAGAACCAACTAGCCAACCAACCACAAAATAGTGTAATTCTTAATGGATTTTGAAAGAATGTTGTTTTTAATTTGAAATATTACCGATTTCCAAAAAAAAAAAACAATAGTTTTTGTGTGGCAAATCTAGATCTACAGAACTTTACCGAAATCTATTAGATCTTTAATTTAAATAGTCTATTTTAAAATCATTTTAAGTTTTTCAAATTATATTTGTAATTATTTTAAGACTCTGTTTGAGCATAAACAACAAAAACTTAGTCGGTCAGATAGCGAAAACAACCTGTTGTCATCATTTTACTTCTTTCTCTTCCATTGAACAACACATTAAGTGTTGATGATCACAGTCATTAACATTAAATAACCACAATTCACATCATAATAAAATCTTATGAACTTTAGATCTAAAATCAAACTTGAAGAAAAAGAATTAACAAAACAAAACAAAAAAGTAAGAGTGTAAAGGCTGGCATTGGCACATTAAATTTTACCCTTTTTGACAAATTGCTGAATAATATTAAACGCTTTTTGAATATTAAACGTTTTTGATTACAAAGGCCAATATGAATTTTGTCTCCTGGGGTCTCTCAGTCAATCATATAATACTGAACTTCAATGCCTAAAAATTGTTTTTTTTTTTGTAATTGACTCTGGCTCTCGAGATTTACCGTTATGTAGTAAATTAAGGAGGTTGCAGCACTACATAATTTATGTAACTCGAGAACTAACCGTTCGATTTAATTAAATAAAATATTACACAAAAATGTTCATTTTGTTGTCCTGTGTTATTATAGTTAATGTTTTATTAGACAATTGAAAAATAGAAATGTTTTCGAAAGGAAATAGCCCAGTAAAAAGGTCAATCAAAAGAAATAATTCCCGGAGTTTTGAAGATTGGCACAGTTTTGAGAATTTTTTGGAAAATATAATTATTCAGCCATGTCACAGAATACCATTCCGATCGAAAGTCGTTTCAATTCCGTAAGTTGCTTCTTCAGAAAACGAAACACAAAAATTTTCTTCGTAATCAAACCACTTTTAAATTTCAAAGTGGAATTGAAAAACACTTTTCTACAAACTTCATTTGCTGTCAATATTAAAAAACGTGCATACTTTTAGGAGCGTCACATAAATACTTGGTCATGAGCTTCCCATGTTAATAACACGCTTAATGTGAGCTTTGCATCTAAAAACAAGAGTAAACAAACGCCTCAAGGTATAAAAATTTTATCATTGTAAAAACGAAATATAAAATAAACGGAAGCTAAAGCACCAAAAATGTACTTTTTCGGAATGACAACTACGGAATAAAAACCAATCCGAACGGAATCTGTGACATGGCTGATTATTTCAGCAGTTATGTAATTTTTTCATTTAAGGATATATGGGGAGGACACGAATCCTTGTGCCAATATTAACCATATTTCAAATTTTTATAAGACTTGCTAATGAAAACAAACGTGCCAAATCTTATTGCTCTACGATTTTATTTTTACAGCCAAATGTATGAAAGGATACCACTGTGCGACATGTCGGTGTCCCAACTGCAAACAGATAACGCATATAATATTGTTTATAATACAATATTTAAGTTATTTTTTTTAATGTTTAGTGCATTTATTTTAAAGTCAGTTTAATTTTGTTGAAAATTTTTTTTATTTTGTTTGAAAGGTGCTCTTCGCTAGTAAAGTATCCCAGATATGCGATAATTAATTTTTACTTTGTATCGGAGGTACCCCTCCCCCGCTCCCATACCACTAGATTTCTGTTAGATTGCGCGCATTGGCCATACATTAACTCCCACTAAGTTTGTAGATTCTCACTCATATAGCATTTTAAAATGCAATAATGAATGTTTATTTGTATGGGAGGTACCCCCTCCACCCACCTTCTTCCCTACCAGTTTCTTTTTGGACTACGTACATTAACTATAAAGTAATTCACACTAAGTTGGAAGTCTCTCACTGACATATTATTCCAGATATGCGATAATTAATAATTACTTTGCATGGGAGGTACCCCTCCCCCGTTCCTATGCCACCAGTTTTCTGTTAGATTACGCGTACTAACTATTAAAGCTATTTTTAAACTATTCCACAAGCTGTTAGACTTCTGCACAAAATGCAACAATCATATAATCCGCCCTATTATGAAAGGCGACGTCGACGTCACATCAACACGACAGTAAACAATTGTCACTTGTCTACTCGTTGTCGACAACAATTGACTGCTATTGACAGACAGTCTCTTACTATTTTCTGAAGCTTATGAAATTAGTCCAGCTTGTTAATATTAATCAATTGTTGTCGACATAGAGTAGACAAGTGACAAATTTTTGATGTCGTGTTGATGTGACGTCGACGTCACATTTCACAATAGGGGGGGAATGTGTTATTGATTTTTTAAAAATTTCCATATCGGAAAAACGCTGAAAATTCACATATTACGTAACGTTCTAGGGGGGGGGGGGAGGGGGGGGGGGTTAAGGATTTGTTACGGATTAAATAATTTATACTGAAAATTTTACAAAAAGCGTTACGGAGGGGGAAGGGCATAAAAACTCCAAAAATAGCGTTACGTAATATGTGAATAGCCCCTAAACTCATTTGATCAGGAAAGCATTTTCTACAGAAGTCGAACGGCTTGTGAGATAGTGCAAAACAGCTTTAAGTATTTCACACTAAGTTTGTAGCGTCTCACTGATATAGTATTCCAAATATGCAGTAATTAATGACTACTTTATATGGAAGGAGCCTATTCACCCGCTCCTACACCATCACATTTCTTCTAGATTCACACCAATTTTAAAGACTCTCACTGATAGAGTATTCCAAATTTGCGATAATTAATGATTACTTTGTATGGGAGGTACCCCTTCTACGCTCCTATAAAAACTTTTTTGGAGCTATAAAGCCAAGAAAAACAAGAAAATCTAAAATTTAGATGTTTTAATTTTTGGAAAGTAAATTTTTTTTAAGGGTAATTAGGATGAGCTAATCGCGAAATTAATAATAAAAAAAATTATTTCGGCCATTGTCCAGATAAAGATACGTTTGTGTTTTTCGATGTTTACTATTCTTTAAAGCGCCATCCAGAGTCGCAGGCTGGCAAAAATTTCTGTATAAAAGAGGTAAAGCTGATATCTAGCTCTTTAGTTTCGTTAAATATTTGTAGCAACAAACAACTGTGCCAATTTTCAAAACTGCGGGAATTATTTCCTTCGGTTTGTCCAATTTGACTGATCTAAAAATATATTTTTTAAATAATAAATTCTTCAATAGTTTTACTTTGCACACTCATATGTTTTCCTGTCGTAGGGTGCTTCTTTCTTTAATCAAGAGCAACGTAGATATAATGAGTAATAAATTAAATCGAAGATGGGTTTTCTTGGTGGGATCTGTTAAAGAAAAAAAAAAAAAAAACAAATTAAACATTGTCATTGCGTTAAACACTCACTCGTATAAAAAATTGGTTATACGGACAGTTAGACAGAAAGACGGACAAACATTTGTGCAAGCTTGAAAGGTGTGTTTTTATTTATAAGACATGAGTGGAGGAGTACACTGAAAAAAAGTTTATGTTAAATAGTTAAGAGAGAAAAAATAGTTTTTTTTTAGATCTGAAGTCTAAAGAAAAAAAAATTGGAAAGCTTAGCTATACCAATTAGTTGGCGGTAATTCAGAGGATATAGAGCACAAAAAAATTATAAAGAACATTTTTTCAAACAAATGTTTGTTTGAAATAAAATTTATTTTCAGTCCAGGCAAAATTCTTGTTTGAGTTTTATAAAGGACACGACCACTGTTGACATCTTAGCAACCCTGATTAAACCAAGACTTCGCTCTGGACTTAGTCGGCATTCGCTTTGATGGAATGAAAGTTTTCATTCCCAGCGAAATGATGTGTACGATTATTTCTGCCAGTTAGAACGCCGAAAAAAGTCGTTAAACTTATATTTATATGTATATAAGTTTATATATATTTTAAACGTTTCGTAGCTGTTCGTGAAACGTTACGAAGTTTTGAGAACGAAAAGGAGGCGGAAACGGTGCAGTGATCCGAGTTACCGATTTCGAATTATTTAGGGTTCCATACACCAAAAGTGTAAGGGAGTCCTATTGTTTTCGCTACGCTGTCCGTCTGTCTGTCACAGGCTGTTTTCTTGGGAACCGTAAGAGCTACGGAAATAAAATTTTCACAGAATATGTAAAACTTTCTAAAGCGAGCAAAGAAACATATTGAAATATTAATGTAATATACAGACACTTATTTATAGACACTTTAAATTTTCAAAGTTAGTGTTAATTGGTGTAGCTGTAGAATAGACTACAGCAATTAACACTGATATTTAAAACAATTGACCAATTCACCACCTGTTGTATGTGTTGTAGATCGTATAAATTTTGTTTGCAATTTTTTAATAAACGTTTGCTTAGAAAAATGTTTATTTGGAAATTACCAACAGCATTTATACGATCTACAACACCTAGAACAGGTTGTGAATTGAACAAATAAAAATTAAAGGGCGTTCTATCAGTTAATGTAATTTTTACTATGTAATTTCGACAATTTGCTGTATCTTGTTAACCGTAAGAGGCAAACTCTTGAAATTTAAAAAAAAACGCTAGAACTATAAAATTCCAAAATTAAAAAAATATGTTAAAACGAAAAATCGCCCAAATGAAAAAAGCGCTTAAAGGAAAACAAGCAAAAAAAATTTAAAAATCACAAAAAAGCAAAAAAAGCACCAAAACTAAAAAGATCGCCAATAAACTAAAAAAAAACGCCAAAAAACGAAAAGTCGTCAAAACGAAAAAAGCACTAAAACCTAAAAAAATCGCTAAAACTAAAAATATGGTCAAACACGAAAAAAATCGCCAAAAATGGAAAAAATCACCAAAGCGAAAAAAGCGTAAAAAAGCGCCAAAACTAAAAAAATAGCCAAAAACCAAAAAAAAAAAAATCGCGAAAACGAAAAAATTTTCAAAACCAAAATAAAATCGCTAAAGCTAAAAAAACCATTAAACACCGAAAAAAGTTCCCAAAACCGAAAAAAGTGCAAAGCTGAAAAAAGCGCCAAAACTAAAATAAACCGCTAAAACTAAAAATATCGTTCAAAAGCTAAAAAAAACGTTAACAAAAAAAAAAGCCAAAACCAAAAAATTGCCAAAACTAAAAAAAGCGGCAAAAAAAAAAAATTAATTGCAAAAAACGAAAAATCCCCAAAAAACGAAAAAATCATGAAAATTAAAAAAGCGTTAAAACCAAAAAAATCGCCAGTTCCAAAACTAAAATAAATCGCTAAAACTAAAAATATCGTTAAAAAGCGAAAAAGCGGAAAAACGCTAAAAAAAACGCCAAAAACCAAAAAATTGCCATAACAAAAAAAATCTACCAAAAACAAAAAAAGAATTGCAAAAAACCAAAAATCACAAAAAAAAAATAAAACGAAAAAATCATCAAAATTAAAAAAGCGCCAAAACAAAAAAAAATCGCTAATTCATCAAAAAAAACTTAAAAAAATAAAATTAACCGAAAAACCAAAACCAAAAAATTGCCAAAATGAAAAATGGGCAAAAACAAAAAGGGATATATGTGTATTCGTACGGAACCCTTCGTGTGCGAGCCAAAGTCGCACTTTACTGAATTTATTTGTTTATTTAAAAGTATGTACTTCAAAAGTGGACAGAGTCACGCCCATACAAAGTAAATACACATTTGCTTTCAATTACTTCTACTCAACCGATTCTTATGAAACTTTGCATACACATTTAGTTATCGTGACAATACAACATTATGGTTAGAAAAGTGGGCAGTACCATGCCCAAACGTGGTAAATATTATATTTCGACTAATTCTAAATAACCGATTCTTATGAAACTTTGCACACACATTTGCACAGTTCCCGCTGCAATAAAACAATAGCCCAATTCACAATCTTCTGCAAATGGTCTTGCAGCGTTGTATTTGCAAAATGGTACAGCATATTGATACTCACCACTAACAATGGTGAAGTGGTGAGTATCAATATACTATACCAATTTGCAAATGCTACGATGCACAACCATTTGCACAAGATTGTGAATTGGGCTAATGATTAAAAAAGTACCCATGTAAAGTAAATATTCTTTTTCACTATTTCTACTAAACCGATTCTTATGAAATTTCGCACAAACAATTAGTTCACGTGAAAATACAACATTATGATTAAAAAAGTAAGTAGAATTATTTAAATATTATTTTCTATCATTTAATTTGAAGTGAAAATTAAAGCTATAAATATTGTTATTAACACGACGAATATTGTTATTAAAACGACTATGTGGCTACTAATGATAAATGGATTTGGGCCACTTTTAATATAATCAACTCAAATAACAAAAAATTTAAGCTTTCATATCTTAATGTGCATCAGAGGCTTAAGTTGCTGCTTAAAATAAAATAAATTAGTATTTGTTTTCTTGTCATGTCTATTTAATATCTGAATACTTATTCATGTATTAGTTCATGTATTATTAAAGATACAATAAATAAATTGATAAATAATAGAAAAAAAATTTCTATTTAAATTGTTGTTTCTTTTAATTCATTAAACACTCTCTCTTTGTTGTTAACTTGTTACATTAATAAAACAAACCAAAACAAAAAAAAGTATCACATTCTTAATGTGAAATCATGGGAGGTCGTTATTTTAAATAGCCAAAAGACCAAGTAAGTGTTGACATTGATTTATATTAATTAAGTGTCTTATAAACAACATAAGCTCATAACTATTTATACATTCAAATGCAAAGTCAATGAGTTAATCCCAATATAATAATTCAAATAACAACAGAAAATGGAAAAAAAGTCTTTAATGCAAGAAGCCCAAAAAATTAATAAATTGTTCGAATTAGTAAAATTTTTATGGAAAAACAATACTAAATGCGTTATTAATGACTCTTAAGACTATTATAGCATTCTTTTTCTCTTTTTTTTTAAATTCTTTAAACATATTTTATATGTATTTAGTATGTTAATGCTGTGACTGACTTGACACCTTTTATCTTGTAAAAGATACATACTATTTTGGCTGAGTGTATTCAAAATACATAAATTCAATTTTCTGTGATAAAATTTTAATTTATTGTTATAGTTTCTTTTAAGTTTTTTTTTTTTTTGTTTTTTTTTTCTTCTTTCTCCCATAATAATAATTATATTTTGTGTTACTAAAAATTCAAAATTATATGATTTTTTTTCAAACAATTTATTACACCAAAATATTTATGCCGTCCGTGATGATGATGATGATTTTGTGCAGAGCGCGATCAAGCAGGTTGTTTACAGTCTGCGTATTCAATATTTAATCGATACTTAAAATTGAATTTATTATCAAAAGTTATTTGGAAATGTTCAAACAAACTTTTAAACTAATAAAAAACGAAATCTGTTGAAAGAGGTGATAATATTATGAGCATAAAGACAAATGCAACAAAAAACAAATGTGCAAAATAAGCACATAAGTGCAAAAATTATTACATCAAATAAAATTCATTTTAAATGTAAATGAAAACTAAAAAAGCAATTTTTATATTTATATCAAATATAATGGATGCTTGCTATAAAAAAAACTTATCATATAGAAATCAAGCTTTTAGCATTTTTATACGTTAAAAGTTTAAATAGCACTATGCAACAATAAAAATCCCAAGGAGTACCATTATATTTTTTTTTGATGTGTTAGGGTCTCCTAATAGTGTCTGTACAAAAATAGTCGAAAAATTAAATTCTATGGATAAACTTTTTTAAAATGTTTTTCTAAAATTTGGGATTTTTAAAGAGGCTGCTCTGCCGATTTTATTATAACTTGGGAAGGGATTATCCAATTTTATTACAAAACCACTACAAAGCTTGAAATAAAATTACCTTTCAGCCATTTTAATATTATTTTTTTATATACTCAACAGTTTCGGAATAGTTCAAACCTCAACGATGAAAAATTTTTTTAGGCAAAATTGAAAAATTTTCATTTTTAATATATTTAAAAAAATCGAAAATTCCCAAAACTTACGAGTTTTATTAACTGATCATAGAGCCACATATACTACAAATAAAATAAGCTTTATTTCATTAAAAGCGATGCTTTAATATTGATTTTATTCACAATAAAGTAAAATTACCTAATTTTTACAAAAAATTTAGTTTTGAAGCTTTTGTTATATCTTGAGAAAGACCCATCCAATTTTGATAAAAATTAATTTAAATAATTTGAATTTTAGCCGTCTTTAAGTTGTATTAAAATAATTTTTTTATATGCTTAAAATTTCGGAATTATTCAGAACGAAATTAAAAACATTTTTTTTTCAAGTATAAATTTTTTTTTATAAATTCTTCAAAAATAAAAAACGAAAAATAAACTAAACTTCTTAGTACTGCACAGAAAAAAATAGACAAGAATTATGTTCAATAACACCATGTTATTGAAAAATATATGAATTTCAATAACATTTGTCATTAAATTAATACAATGTATTTCTTTCCCATTCCGGTTATTTCTTTTCATACATAAGTACTTAAAACAAGTTTTACCTCATAACAAAAATAACTGGGACATGGCTCGGCTGTAGAGAGCATGCTTTACGCCGGGGAAGCTCGGGTTCGTATTCCAGGCATGTCAACATTTTTTTTTATTTATATATTTTTTTCTTTTGAAATAATTTTGTTATCAATATAGCGGAATTCTTTATCACAGGAAATTTGAAGGGCCAGGATTTTTGTTATAAAAAACGAGACTTATTTTTTTCTGTGTGTATCATTAAACAATATATACCTCTAATGAATTATAGTATATTTATTACCACTTATTCCGATTAAATCGAGACCAAGTACAATGTAATAGCATAAAATGCGGCTGAGTTATAGAATTTTAAAGAAAAATACATTATTTTTACGTCTATCGATATATGACGAATTTATTAATAATAAAGTGAATACGTGCATCGGCGATTTTAAAGTTTACATCTGGGATTAAGCTTAGGAGCACCTAAGCTTTAAAAACTATTTTATGATTTTCAATAAAATCCTTGATAATATGTTGAAGGAAGTTTCAAGCTATCTTAATTCATGTAGCCGTGAAAAAAAATCAAAGTCAAGACTTTGAAATGAGGGTGAAAAAAGGCTGAATTTTGACACAAATAGAGCCTTTAACTGTTCGACGTTTTTCTCAAAAAATTTTCCAAACTAAAATTTTTTATTATTAATATTTCAAAAGAATAGACAAAATATAAAAATACACTTATCTAATTGTCTATTGGTATGTAATACATATGAGTAATTCCATTTAGCCGGGTATGACCAATTTACAAATATTTTTTGTTATAAATAAGGAATATAAAAATTTTTTTACTTATAAAAAGGTTGCGACTCGCAAGGCCATTAAGCTTAAAGTCGTTGAATAACGGGTAGACACTGAAAGAACACGATTCCTGTTCAGAATGGTCGTCAGAAAGCTGCGACGGGTGTGACCTTACAAATTTTAGTTTTAAAGAATTATGACTTTCAGCATAAATTCTGTAAAATTTGTACTATAACGTGCACAATAATTTTGGTATAACTGTCTGTTTGAAGTATTTTTAGCTGTATTACGTATTTACTGTTTGACAAAAAATTAGTTTTCTTAACAAAAAACTATTTTTAAAATGTGACGGGTGTGACCGACGGCTGTGACCTAATACGAAAATTTAAAAAAATTCGAAGAAATAAAGCTTTTTATTGATTTCATTAATATAAATAATATAAAAATAAATCATAAGAAAATAATAGCACATTAAATTATTTGCCATCCGTTCTATTATGGACAGCAGAATACTCTAGCTGATTATATTTTTAAATTCAATAAAAAGCGAAAAAAGTATATTCTTGTCAGTGATATGGGTTTTTATTAATAATGAGAAAGGGAAGAAAAGAAAATCTGAAATAAATATTAAACATACAAAGAGGTATAGCAAAATGTTTCCTGGATGATCAATTAAAAGTGCCTCAAATTGCTTAAAAAAAATTTAAATAATGTGTTCTTTTATTTTTTCTATAATTGTCATGCTCTAAAAACATCAATTGAGAGATTTTTATTAAAAATAAGAAAATTATTTTTTCCTTGCATAGGGCCGTTTTACGTGGAATCACTCACATATATTATTGATTTAAAATACTAAATAAATCGGTTACAAAATTGGCAAAAAGTGTACTATTTTGAAGTGTGTTTACTACACGCAAGAGACGTATGAGTAATGTGATGGATGTACTATCATATTACCCATACGCCTGCAGCTTTGTGCTAAAAATGGGAAATTCGCACTTTTTCACGTTTTTTTTTGGAATTAAAAATTGGTAAAATTGTTTCCCTTCAATATATCGTTAAAAATTTATTCAAATACAAGAGTATTGCTAAGTTTTTTTAATAAATAGTAAAGAAATAAAAATTAAAAATTAAGTTTGGTACAATTTTCATACAGGTAAATAAAATGTTTCTGAAAATCTTAATATTTTTTTAGAAAATCCGCTCTCCTTAAAAGCCAGATTAATTATATCAAATGTATCTAATCGAATTTGTAGAGAAATTCGAAAAACTCGATGGGCGTTTATTTTTCTTAAGTTATTAAATTAAAATTTTGTAGAAAAATTCACTATATTCATCCCATGCTGGATGTAGCATGCTTTAATTCATTTAAAATTTCAGCTGCAGTTATTTTTTAAGTCTCTCCTTTGAAATATTGAAAATTTGTTCCTAAAAAAAATTTTCAATATTTCAAAGAATCGAACTATTTTTGTCTAAACTCAGCCATTTTTCATCCTCATTTCAAAGTCCTTTAACATATTATCAAGGATTTTGTTAAAAATCATAAAATATTTTTTTTAAAAAGTTGTCTGTGCTATTACCGGAGATATTTGCGAAATCGGGAAAAAAGTCGAGGCCAAAAACCAAAATTTTAAAATTCAAAGGCAAATATCTCTGAAAATATTAAATAGGTCATAATAAAACATTTGTCCTTGTCTATTTATAAACTTTTGAAAAAGTTTAAACTCATTAAAATCGGATTAAATTTGTAGAAGTTATAAGGCCAACAAAAATGTTCATCCCCGAGGTAATCAGCTTTGACACCCTGTAGCTTACCGTGTATATCAACAGGGTGGTCCATGTTTTCCTATTCTGAAAGCTTAGGTCATTCTGTATGATTTTTACATACATCGTTTTATAATCCGACCGCAAGTTTCAAAGATACAGATTTATTACCATTTTTTTCCAATTGGAACCACTGTGTTGTACTGTTTGATTTTAATATATAGCAATGCCTTTTTTAATGCGATCGCGACAACGACAAAACTTGTTAGTCGCCATGCTCAATGTGCTTAAACGTTGTTTGTATGATGAAAAATATCTTCATAAATTTCTGACACCGAAATAACTTAAGATCATACGTTTTCTTTTCATGAAATGACTTTGAACTCATTTCCAATTCAAATGGTCATAACTTTCAGGGGAAATGTTTTAATAAATGAAATTTTAAACGACTAGTCACTTACAAAACAAAAACTAAAAAAAATGAAAAGAAGAAAAATTATGCCAAAATACAAATAATTGCTTAAGCACGAGAGAGTTCACGCAATAAGAACATCAATATCCTGCCAACAACAAACCATCAGCAGACAACTAAAAGTCCAAAAAAAAAACAAAAAATAGACATTCCACTTGAAGTTTTAAGGCAGCAAAAAAAAAGCCTAAAAAATTATACAAATTTATAAACTTCATGATCAATGTGAACTAGTGTTACTACTCCTTGAACAAATAAATATGCTCGTACTTATACGGAGGACGGTATTTGTACACGCTGACTAGTGTGTATGACTGTGCGTGTGTGTGTGTGCGTCCTCTGCTCAAATAAATTGTAATGAAAATACTTGTAGAAAAGAAATCTTATGGAATGTTGAGAGCTTTTGTGAGTTATTATCTTGGCAACAATATTGAACAGTTCAGGTCACGATTATCGTTCGCAAGAATGACCAATCGATCCCATCGATCGATGTAGTGCACTTTACAAATTTGAGTTTTTTTTATCGTTGTTCTTGCCTTTTTAAAATACTTTACTGCGTTTTTTGTTGTCTCTTTTTTCTTTTCTTTTTTTTAATAGTGTTGTGGGGGATAATGACGATTATGCGATGGTGATCATTATTATCATCATCTCGTTGATTATTTTAGTTTATTCGTGGTACTTTAAAGAAAAATCCTGCGTAAAATATAATGCAATTTATTCGGTATGTTTTTGGTTTTGGGGGCTCTAGAGCACTATGGGTAAGAATTGTAGAATTGTGAAAAAAATACTTCCCTATTTGAAAAAAGTGATACATATTAACATAAAGTTATTTGATGAGTTTCAGGATATCCCATTAGTATTGGGAGGAAGTAGAACAAATGTCCACTTTTTAACCGACTTCAAAAAAAAGAAAAAGGTTATCAATTCGTCAAGTGCTTTTTGTAATGTGTGTTCCCTCAGAACTCTGTCATTTATAAACCGATTTCAGATTTTAAAGGATATACTTCCGGATATACTTGTACGGTCCCTTATAAGGTAAATACACTCGACTACTGCTATTTAACCAATTAGTATGAAACTTTGCACACACATTAAGATTCAGTTTCAATACTAGATCCTGATAAAAAAAAAGTGGGCAGTGCCACGCCCATGCAAAGTAAATGCTATTTTGCAACAACTTCTACTAAAGCGACTCTTTTGAAAATTTGCGCACACATTTAGTTATCGTGACAATGCAGCATTATGATTAGAAAAGTGGGCAGTGTCACGCCCATGCAAAATAAATATTCTTTTTAAGTATTTCTACTAAAACTACTATTCCTATAAAACTTCGCACACACAATTAGTTCTCGTAAAGATACAACGTTATGACGAAAAAAGGGGGCAGAGCCACGCCTATTATGTAGTCGGTTTATTTTTGCAAAAATGATTACTTTCAATTTCAACACGTTCAATTTCAAGCAAGTTTTTACAAGAATAGTGGATGTATATCCATTCCAGAGATCCTGAAATATTTAGAAAATAACTTCTGACCCTCGCCATTTATAAATCGATTTGGAGTTTTTATTTGGAACTTATTTTGGTTTTTGAAAATTGCATTTTTTTTACCAAGTTACTGATTTCTCCCCGATTTTCAAAGCCCGAGTTTTCGTCAGGTCTCGACGTTTTGAGGTCTTTTATAAAGATGTCAAATAAAGTCCATATATTTATGAAATAATATGTATTCTTAATTTCCCATTTTCCCGGGAAAATATAAAAAAATTTCCCGGAAATATTAGGTAGTCTTTTCCCGAGAATTCCCGATTACCAAACCCTAATGCTTACGCACACACTTACACACATACATACCTACAGCCATGCGGACGTCATAAAAAATAATAATTGTAATTCAATCAAGCAATTATTTTATTATTGATTCCTATGGTTCCAAGTTGGAACAAAGGGCCGTCAGGCAATTATTGCCTACCAGTTAATTAATTAATATGTTACCTTCTTTGGGAAAGAGATGGTGTAGAGAGAACAGGTGGTGAAGTGGGGGAGAGATAGAAAGCTTAATTCATTTACAACTCAGCTATTGCAGGTTTTTTGTAGAGCAGTATTGCAGCCCCTCTGCTGTCAAGTAGAGGCATTAATTTGCTTAAGATTTGTAGCTATTTATTGGTTCTTTTACTTCGCCGACGATTCTGCTACAATACCGACGACATGATTTTATAATAGTCTTCAAAGAGTATTTTTCCTTTTGAAATAACTATATTTCATGTTGATTAAATATTTTAGTTACAGTTAAATCAAAATGAAGTTGATACTGAAATAATACTAAGAACCATGTTGAATCAAAGTTATTTCAAGTTGAAACAACGTGAATTCGATACTGAAATAACACGAATTATCATGTTGAAACAGAGTTATTTCAAGTTGAAACGACGTGAGATTGTTATTAAAACACCGCGAAGAGTCTTTTGAATCAAATTTATTTCAAGTTGAAACAACGTGAATTTGATACTGATATAACATGAAGAATCATGTTGAATCAAAGTTATTTCAAGTTGAAATAAAGTGAATTTGAAACTACACGAAGAATCATGTTGAATCAAAGTGGTTTCAACTTGAAACAAAATGAATCAAACGTAGCTATTTTATTAATTACACTATACAACAATTTCAAACTTTTTTCAAAATTACGGGGTTCTGTAAACCAATTATGGTACAGGAGACCAAAAAAAAATGTATACTTGTACATCGGAATTTTATTTTAGGAGGGTTAAAGTTTCCCCCCTTTTGGGCTGATCGTGCAGCATATCGGCACATTAAACTATGTGTTCTTTACATCGGAGGTATAGGGGTTGGGGTGTTCAGCAACTTTGTGGAAAATATTAAGCCAACCATTTATGTGGAACATTTTAACCCTATAGCACTTCGTTCTATGAATATTTTTGTACATTTTTTCAAAAAGGGACAATAAACTGCCCTTCAGCTGCGATGTAGGGGAGAAAATCTTCTACAAAAATGTTCCTTGTGGTCTTGCACATAAAAAAGCTAAACACATCTTACACGTTAAACGTAAGGCTTCTATGCCGAGTACGAATTGTGCATAAGTACGAAATAAATCCTTAAACACATTTTAAGTTTGGAATGATTGCTAGAGTCCTCTTTAAAGACCTATAGTAGAATTTTATGGCGAATATTTTAGCCACGTATATATCGCCGCGCAAGGGGTTTTTTTTGCCCATTTTTCCAGAAAGGTACAAAAAGGCCAATAAAACGAAGAGTTTGAGAGTTAAAATGTTCCAGAAAAAAGCTTCTAAAAGTGGTGAGCATGTCTTATGCCTTAAACGTCAAACGTACAAGATTTCCTATGCCGAGTACTAATTGTGAATATGTATGAAGTCAACCCTTAAACATAGTTTAGGTTTTCAATGATTTCTGGAGTACAAGTTGGATCTAGAGCTTTGCTGTCTTTTATGATGTATAGTAAAATTGTATGGCAAACATTTTTGTAGAACATTTTATCTCCGCACTCCCCCTTTTAATGGGCGTTTTTTACGATTTGTTAGAAAAGAGCCAAAAATGACCCCAATATTTTCTACAAAGTTGCTGAACGTACCCTTTACCTCAGATGTAAAGAACACATAGTTTCATGTACCAATATGCTGCACGATCAGGCCAAAAGGGGGGAAATTAACCCCGCCCCCCACAACCACAATATGTACACTTAAACAACAAATTATATCTCATAAATTTATTATGATTTCCAATTTCTGAGTGTAAATATTTGGCATCAATACGGAAACCTGCATGTGCGACTCACAGTCGTACTTTACTGAATTTTTTAAATATGTAATTGTGGTAATGCAAAATTATTTAATTTAACCAAAAACTCAAAAATTTTCAACATTTCCTTGCCATAGTGTTGTCTGCACATGGTAATCTCTTTAAATCATTGAACTTTATATAATAAACTAATTTTGATGATGGTTATTTTTCTTGAAGGTCTTAAACTTAATATATAAATTGGCTTTCATTTAAAGCCACATGCATAAATAAATGTGGGAGGTAGTGTTAGGGGGAGAGAGCAGGCAGGAATTTCAGATTAAGATTAAGGAAAACGATTTAAAGCACAAAAAAAAAAAAAGAAACATAAAGCAAAATGTTTAAAAAAAATTTATATTGAACAATTTGTTGATCTGCCAACTTATAAATAAAATGATTTGCAAGGTCTCCTGTCTGTTGTTGGCTATTGGTGATGTTGTTATTAGGTGTGATTACGGCCATTATAGGTTTATGACTTAAACTCTTCAATCTTGTGCATTTCTTTTTATTTTGTTCGTTAACTTTATAGATCAAAGTATAAGCCAGAATATATCGATTTATGATATTTATTTTTATTTTATTTCGGTTTTGCTGAAAATATAAATTTTCTTTTGTACCTTTTTTGAAGTATACAATCCATGCATGCGTGTATATGATCCGTGATCACTCTTAAGTTATTTTCAGTTTTAATATTCTCGACCGTTTGCAGTTGATAATAGTCTACTTTAAAATATAATCATGACCTTAAGGCCATTTATTTTCATTTCGTTCGAACGATTTAACCAACAAACGGTTACGTATGAATTTGTATAAGAACCAACAGCAAAAGCAACTAAAAACTGTAATTCAAATGTAATAAACTGCTGATAACAACATGTTTTAACTGTTTTATATCTGTAATTTTATCATTAATTTTGTTTTTTGTGTTTTCCAAAAAAAAAAACGGAAAACTTTTTTCAAAGATTTAAATAAAATATTTTGAAATTGATTGATTACAACAAAATATTGGTTGTCAAGTAAATCTAATTACCAAATTGATCACTACAACCACAATCTCTGTTATTTTGTAAGATAATTTGCCTACTTAAACTTAAGCAATTATCAATCAATACATACATTTAACACTCTTGCCAATTCAACATTTTAATCATACTCCTCTGTCTTAGACCAGTTATTAAAACTAAGTAAAAACAAAAAGTGAAAATGATTTACAAAAAAGATTCCATTCAAGATCAGAAATAATATAATAATAAAAACAAAAATTATAATAAAAACTCCACCTGCACGCCCTATCAGGTGTTTAAACATTTAACAACTTAAGCCGCAAAATAAGTTTGAGATTTGACATCTTAAATTCATTCGCAACCATACGCAATACTCAAACACACAAACAAATTTGCACACTGTACTTAAAGGCACTACATGCGTGTTTCAACTGGACTCCCTCAAAAATTATAAAAAAGATCTTTGTTAAACTGGTCATGTTATAAGAATTGTATAAATTAACCCAAAATATATAAAAAGAGGAAAAAACAGCGTATTCGCATGAGGCGAAAATTTAAGGCGGTTACAGCGTATTAACTTGAGAGCACCAAAAGAATGAAGCAAAAAAAAAATGCAAAATCTTTAGCATACCATATGGCTACAGACAGGCAGACAGACAGACGGACGGACGGATAAACGAAAGGACAGACAAGCATATTTACCAAGCAAAACTATAGGAAAAACATAATCCAACATCAGCAACCTCTGACCGAATTTTATTATTTATGTTGTTGTTGTTGTTGTTGCAGATAACTATCGGTTAGCGTGCAAATATGCACCAGCCTAGGAAGGATCATTTATTTCTCTAATACCCTACAGTAGGGTGGCAATGAACTATTTTTGATTTGTTATTTTCAACTAAATTCAAACCGATTATTGTAGCATTTGGTATAAAACTCACGTAGTGAAAATTTTAGCCAAATCGGATAACTTTCAGGAGTGCCCCTACGTAAAAATCTTGTGAAAATTTCCAAAATGAATCAAAAAAAGGGACGCCTTAGAGTTCTCAAATTCGGCTCAAATTTTTACCTCTACCCAATCAAAGATTATTCTTTGGAAACTATGCTTCATATTATAAAATTTCCCGAAATTTGAACTTTGACCACTAGAGGTCCCATCTCTTCACTTCTCTTCTATTCCCTTCTCCACATTTCCGTTTTCTTCTGTTCCCTCCTCTTCTCCTTTCTTCTCTTCTCTTCTTTTTCGTCTCTTCTCTTTTCGTTCCCATCTCTGTTCTTTAACTTTAATTTTTTTCTCTTCTACTTCTCTTCTCTTCGCTTTTTCTCCTTCCTTCTCTTCTCTTGTCTTTTATTCTCTTCCATTCTCTTTTCTTCTTTTCTGTTATATTTTCTTCTCTTTTATTTTGTTATTTTTTCTCATCTCTTTTATTTTTTTGCATTTATTTTATTTCTCTCCCTTATCTTATCCTCTCTTCTCCTTTCTTCTCTTCTGTTTCCATCTCTTCTCTTTTTCTTCTCTTCTCCACTCATCTTTTCTCTTTTCTCATATTTGTCATTTGTTTTCTTTTATTTTGTTCTCTTCTGCTCTTTTCACATATATATTTTTTGTTTTCTTTTACTTTGTTCTGTTTTCTTCACTTCTATTCCCTTCTCTTTTCGTCTGTTCCCTACTCTTAATGATGAAACAGAACTGGGGCTAGACGAGTTTTTCCATCCGAATTGCCATTAATCATACGCCGTAAAAAGCAGCCATGGAATAGAATCTATTTTATTTTGAGAACGTTTTTTCTCATGCTCTCAGTTTTAGCCATTCATTCTCTCAACAATGTTGCCGTGTTTTAATAAAATTTTATTTATCTTCTCCTTACTTCTCTCCTTTTCTTATCTCTTCTCTTCTTCGTTCTCTTTTCTTCTCTTCTCTTCTCCTCTCTTTTCATTACTATACGCTTCTCTTCTCTTCTTTTCTCATCTCATCTCATATCTTTTATTTTGTTCTTTTCTCTACGTTTCTTTTCTCATTTCCTTGGACATAAAAGTTCCAAGCTCAAAGCTCTTTGAAAATATGTATTGACTGTGTTCAAAAAAATTTCACTGTCTTCGCATGCACGCTACTATCAACTTCTCAAATTCCACTATTTTTATTTAATTATAATTAGAGTTTTTCTTTTCCCGGCCTTTTTCATTTCCCGGGAAAGCGGGATTGATTTTTCAATTTCCCGGGAATTGCCGCCCAGTACAAAACGATACTAAAAAGCATTTCACTTAATTTATTTGAACAAAAACAAATACCAATTCACGAGATCTGTTAAATAAGGTTATGGATGCATTAAACGTAAGCAAAAAAATTATAAAATTTGAGGTCTTTAGCCGTGCCGTATGGTTTTTAATTTAAATTAAAAAATTTTATTTTTTATTGCATAACTTCTCGAAGTAAAAGAATGTACTAGTTTCATATTTTTTTATAATTTCTGTAGAAAAGATATTGCAATGATTTATGATTCATTTCATAAGACATTAAAGAGCATTTCATACTGCTAAGCAAAACTGAATTGAAATAATTTAATTAAGTGGCGGAAAAGTGACCACTTGAATATTAAATTTTTTTTTGTTTGTATCGATTTTTCATTGAACCCTGTGTGAACCTGTTGTACATAAAGCTTTGATTTTTTTTGTTGCAAAAATTTAAAATTTTTGAAAAATTCGAAATTTTGAGCTTCAAAAAACTCATGTGTAGCTTAAAATAACAATCTGATATTTTCAGAAAATATACACCAGCCGCCTTGTTCCGCAATTCGCTAATGCTAAAGCTAAATCTTGATCGCTAAAATGCTGAACAAATACAAAATTTAAAATTTTTGGCGATGACATAAAATACTAAAATTTCGGTGGATTAAATTTTCAAGACATTTCGTAATTTAGCAATACACGTTGAAAAATTGTATTCGTAGAGGAAAATTGATAAATCGACTTTTTAACGATTTTTAACGATAGAGATTTAGCTTTAGCGAGTTACAGAATAGGGGGGCAGTACTTCTTTATTATGCCCACTTTCGCTATGTCCACTTAGTGACAATCTGTTATTTTCATTTCTTCACGAAATATGTTTTTAGAAAAATATGAAAAAATGGAGACAAATGAAATGTGCTCAAAACTACAAATTTTTTCTTTTATTTACATATTTTTCTAAATAAAAGCAACACTAAAAATGTGTGCTTACAAAGAAGAAAAGTTATCATAATAATATTTAAAAAATCCCGGGAATTCCCGCACAATTTTCCCGGGATTTATTTCCCGAAAAATGTGCGGGATCCCGGGAATTTTTTCCCGGGAAATCCCGAATGAAAAACACTAATTATAATGTGTAATTAGTACTGCTCTCATACCCCAAATCGATGTAGCTCACTAACTCGGCGTCTTAACCATCCTACAATAATTTCTTTTTGCACATATTTAACTGATTTGTTTGTGTCTTTGTTGATTTTCTCGTAATTTCGTTTCGTACATTTGTATAACCAAAATATTTAACAAAATACCACACAAAACAATAACAAATGAACATACTGAAAGCTTGTCTTAAAGGCTCTTGTTCTTTTTTTTTTGCTTTTATATTTTGCTTGTTATAGTTGTTGTTATTTTAAGCCCTGGGAAATATTGAGGGCGAAATCTGCTGCAGTGTGCAGATTTACAAGACAAAAAAAATAAGCGTTCACATACAAACTTACTCTTCAAATAACAGCTAAATTTATGTATATTAATTTTCGAGTGTTAAATATTTTTAAAGTTTATGATGGCAGAGTGGTACACCGTCGTGTATGATGGTTGGTAATGAATGTTGTTCACTTGATTTTGCTCGGAGTTGTTGGTGCTGATGATAATGACGTTGCTTGGTGTTGGTGTTGGTGGTGGTTCGTGGTGTAATGTGAAACTAATTAAATTAAAAAGAAATTTATTTTAACATCTTTAGCATAAAGTTTCTTCCCCCTTTTTGTGTACATACTTCGTTTTATGGTGCAAAAGAAGGTTGTATGGATTTTTTTTTATAGAATTTTATATTTCAAAGGAATTTGTTGATAATGATATAAATAACAAGATATAGGAACGAATACATACATGTATGTGGTTACAATACATACTTAAAAAGATGGTCCGACAGACAGTCTGTCTGATTGATAGACTAAATGGCAGTCATATCAAGCTAGTTTAAAGTTTATTTGGTATGTTGTGTACCTTGTTTGAAACCCCGATTTATATGCCCCTTTAAAAATGACACTTCTGTTTTGTTATTCATTTTAAATTCCATTTAGGGGTTGTATGTGAAGCGTGTACAAAATACGAGAACAATAGTAAGAAATATGTGCGCCGAGGTATGGCTTCCTGTTTAAGTATGTGAAATAGGAAACACTCAAAAATCAATTAAAATTGTAACTTTAGCACGTGCTTAACAAACAAACCTGTAAAGAAACATTGACAAACATGTAAAAGAATAAATTTTGAAATTAAAGTTGCCTTAAAAATAAATTGTATGCTCTGCGTTTTAGTACAAAGTTTTATGTTATGAAACATGTAACAGCAAAATGTGATTAGTTGAAAAATGTCGAAAAAATATTTTTTTTCTGAATCTGATCAATTTTCATATTTTAGGTACCTTTTTTAGTTGCATGGCATGCGAAATCTTGTAAGTCTTACGTTTAAGGTGTAAGATATGTTCAAGTTTTTTATGTAAAACACCATGAAAAACATTTTTGTGAAACATTTTAATACTGCAATTCTTCGCAGTTTGGGTAATTTTGTCCTTTTTTAAAAAAGGAACAAGAAACTCCCCTTCGGCGAGGATATAACGAAGTACAATGCTCTACAAAAATATTTGCCATAAAATTCTACTATAGGTCTTTAAGGACACCCAAGCTACAGACTCAACTTGAGGCTAGATATCATTCAAACCTTAAAATAAGTTTAATGGTTAATTTCGTACGTATTCGCAATTATTACTCCGCATAGGAAATCTTGTAAGCTTTAAGTTTAAGATAGAAAATCTATTCAGGTTTTTTATGTAAAGCACCACGAGGAATATTTTAGCCCTATAGCTCTTCGTTGTATGGGTCTTTTAGTGCCTTTCTTAAATAATTCTGGCAAATAAAACCGACTTCAGTACAAAGAGCAATATACTTGATGGCCTTTCATATAAACAATTTTGAAAATCGGTATGCAAATGGAGGAATTGTGCTCTAAGAAATATTTTGGGTGGAGGCGTGGAAGACTTGCCCCACCGATTTTCGTAGAAAAATTATGCGACTAAACTCTAAGCAAACCATTCCAAACAAAAAATAATAATTTTGGAAGTCGGCCCATAAATGAAGGAGCTATGCAACAATCAATATTTCGGGGGGAAGAAAGAATCTCGCAGAGATTTTGGAGAAAAATTATGGTAAGAACCTGCAAGGGGGGGGGGGGGGGGGGGTTTGCAGCAAATTTCCCAACTGATTTTCGAAAATAAACTATGGAACAAAACTGTAGTCAAACCCTTTCAAACAAAAAATAAAATAAACAATTTTGAAAATCGGTTCACAAATGACAAAGCTATGCATGGGTGGAGTAAGTTTCCCCTCCGAATACAGAAAAAAAATTCTGGAACCAACTTCTGGAAACCCCTTTCAGACAAAATAAAAATTTTGAAAATCGGTTCACAAATGACAGAGTTATGCATGGAGGGGAGCAAATTTCCCTCTCAGATTTTCGAAAAAAAAATTTGGAACCAAATTTTGTCAAACCCTTTCAAACAGAACAAGAATTTTGAAAATCGGTTTACAAATGACAGAGTTATGTATGGGAGGAGCAAATTTCCCCCCTCCGATTTTCGAAAAAAAAAATTATAAGAGCAAACTGCAGGCAAACCCTTTCCAACAAAAAAAAATTTTTTAAATCGGTTCACAAATGACAGAGTTATGCGTGTACAAACCTAAAAAAAGTAAAAAAAAGAACATACACACGAATTGATAACCTTCTCCTTTTTGGAAGTCGGTTAAAAACGGGTAAAAACTCCACTTCAGCGTCGATGTAACGACCTAAAATGTTGCCAACAAATTTTCCTCGTGGTGCTTTATATTAAAGTGCTGAAAGGCTTACAAAATTACAAGATTTCCTATGCCGTGTACACATTTCAAGTTTTGAATGATTTTAGCCGTCGAAGTAGATTCTTCAGCTTGGGTGTTTTTAAAGAATTAAGGCTCAGTTAGCCGACCGTAACGTTGATGTAGTTGGATGTTCTGATCGTTTCTGTCACATTGAAAACTTATGAGAGAGAAACGATCAGCACGTGCAACTACATCAACGTTACGGTCGGCTAATTGAGCCTTTAAGGTTGATTTAGCCGACCGTAAATGTAGAAAACGTTGATGTAGTTGCATGTGCTGATCGTTTCTGTCTCATAGCTTTTCAATGTGACAGAGCATCGCTACCACTCAGCCACAGGGTCCCCCATCAAATAAATTTGAGTCAACATGATTTTCGCGCCATTTCAGTATCAAATTCACGTTGTTTCAACTTGAAATAACTTTGATTCAATATCATTCTTTGTGTTATTTCAGTATCAAATGCATGTTATATCAACCTGAAATAACTTTGATTCAACATGATTCTTTGTGTTATTTCAGTATCAAATTCATGTTATTTCAATCTGAAATAACTGTGAATCAACATGATTTTCGTGTTATTTCAGTATCAAATTCATATTCTTTCAACCTGAAATAACTTTCATTCAACATGATTTTCGTGTTATTTCAGTATGAAATTCACGTTGTTTCAACTTGAAATAACTTTGATTCAATGTGATTCTTTGTGTTCTTTCAGCATCAAATTTATGTTGTTTCAACCTGAAATAACTTTGATTTAACATGATTTTCGTGTTATTTCAGTATGAAATTCACGTTGTTTCAACTTGAAATAACTTTGATTCAATGTGATTCATTGTGTTCTTTCAGCATCAAATTTATGTTGTTTCAACCTGAAATAACTTTGATTTAACATGATTTTTTGTGTTATTTCAGTATCAAATTCACGTTGTTCCAACTTGAAATAACTTTGGTTCAATGCAATTCCTTAGTTATTTCAAAAGGAAAATTGTTCTTTGAAGGTTATTGTAAAATCATGTTCTATTAAAAAAAATGTATCCTTGCTTTCGACGATTTTAGTATGAACATTTTCTGTGTGTATTGACTTATGTCCATGACTGTCTTGCGTTAAACTGAGAACATAAAAGATACGTACATTTTCTTAAAGTTTTCTCTTCTGAAAGCTAACATATTAACAAAAAAGCTCATATTTTGTTTACTTAAAGCAAACTATGCATTCCTTTGGAAAACATTTTTTTAGTGGATTTGTGGCAAGATCACGTCGATTTCCCTTTAACCGATGCAAATAATTTTAAATGATAAACTACCTGCATTTGCCAAAATTCCCTTCATGTTGCATTCTTAAAATAATAACACGATTTAAACTTATCGTTCAATTATAAGATCATAAAAATAATTTTAAAATCGATTTCTCAAATCCATTAAACTTCAACATGCTCAACACCTCTTTTTCAAAACTAATTTTTTCTGTTTTTGTGGTTTGGTAAAAGAAAATTTCCAAGCATCAAATAGTAGTAAGATAAACCTAATTGAAATGAAATATGTAATTTTGCAACGATATTTATTTATGGATTTTGTAGTCTTTGTTTATCGTTTTTTTTTTATTTTTTGCAAAACAATGTTGAAACTAAAAGTAAAATGTTCTGAAAAATGAAATCATAATGAACTGCTGGTAACAGAAAGAATAGTGGAAAGGAAAACATCACGCAAATCACGATCAAACGATTATAAAAAAGGAAAAAAAAAATTAAGCCGTGATTGATTGCGTACCAGCAAACAACTGAAAACAACACAAAACACTACAAACATTTTGCGCCATTATTAAAAAGCAATTTTATTTTAAGGATTTCTTTATTTTAACAATTTTTTAATGCCACATCCAGAAACAATGAGCCAAATACAGATAAATTGTGGCAGTAACCAAAGTACACAACATTATAGGAAAACCGAAAAGAAAAAACTCCACAAATGAAAAACGATAACCATGTTGTTCGGCTACACCCGATGATACAACATTGGCTGATGCCCCTATTAAGGTACCATTGCCACCAAAACAAGCACCAAATGCCAAAGCCCATACCAAGGGGGGCAACGGCAAATCCAATTCTTTATTTTGACTCAGATTAACTACGATTTTAATCATCATGGTGGTAACAGGTATGTTGTCCAGAAAAGCTGAAGCTATGCCTGTAATCCACAAAATAATTAAAATGGCCACTAGCAAACGATTACCGGGCGCAGCAGTGAGTATGATTTTGACGCATAGCTCCCCTAAGGCTCCTATTAGACCCAATTCCGTGAGAGCTTCCATTAATATAAACAAGC
Organism: Panzeria rudis; assembly: GCA_956483635.1. Lineage (NCBI taxonomy): Eukaryota > Metazoa > Arthropoda > Insecta > Diptera > Tachinidae > Panzeria > Panzeria rudis. The sequence continues at coordinate 172,995,525 of OY101448.1, forward strand.
AGGCAAAGAAAAGTAAAGTAGACCATTCCACTCTAGATAAGACGGCTTCTATATCGCTATCAGCCAATATGATGAGGAGTATGGCACCCACCAAGGCACTCCAACCCAAAGAAAGATGCTGCAAATTGGGTACAGTATGCAAGGAAAATAGCACCAAGACAAATGTAAAAGCTATAGATGATTTTATTAGCAATGTTTTATTACGTATGGGATAAGAGGCTTTCATATGTTGCAAAGTGGTTTTAAAATCCACCTCGACATAAGCACCCTTTGTTTCCAAATCCAAAAGGGTTTGCTTTAAAACCTGGGCCTTTTTCAACAAAGTACTTTGTACAATTTCCTCATCCGTTGTAGTCGGCTGCATATTTTGGGCTGCCTTTTCCCACACCTGAATTTCATGTTTTAAAGCTTCAGCCTCCAGCGATTCTTTATTCATGTAACCCTTTATTGTGGGATATTTTAAATACAAGAAAGTAAATATCGTCAGCATACCCATGACAACTCCTGGCAGCATATGAAGTATAAAATTGCCAAAATTTACATTATTATCCTGTACATACTGATTGGTCATAATAATTATATTGGGAGGATCTCCGACTGGAGTCAAAGCTGCACCCACATTTGAATAAATAACCATACTCATTAGAACGGGCACGGGATTTAGATTGGTAACCTCACATAGACGTATGGTCACCGGTGTCATCAGCAACATCATGGTAACATTGTCCAAAAAGGCCGACAAAGAGGCGGTAAAGAAACACAAGACATAAATCAAAATGAATAATTCACCTCTGGCCACTTCGTAGGCCAGCACAGCCAAATAATCGAAAATGCCCGACTCTGAAAGTATGGCCACTAAAACCATCATACCGAAAAGCAGCATTAAAGTTTCCACATCCAGCCAAGTTAGAATCTTGGCCGTAGAAGGTCTATCATTTAAAGCTGCCAATATTCCTATAGCCAGCATTGAAGCCACTACCGAGGCCAAGGTACGATTGATAATTTCCCATATAATTAAGATATACAAAAACAATAATACAAATGTGCCATAAATTATACCCAAAGTCTGATCTACTGGAGTCATATTACAAGACAATTTAACCGTTAAATCCTTGTCAATATTTGTGTTCATTTTTAAAAATATTTTAGCATTTTCCTTATGGCTGCTTATGTCTTCAGTCAACTCTACATGTAACTCTTTGTAAACGGATAAAACATATTGTAATTGTTGAGGGCTTTTGATTATTAAGCCCCGCTCTTTTGAAATAACTTTCGCTACACCCTCACCCATATCCAATACCACTTGCAACTTTAATTGTGGGTGGTTTTCTTTGGGCATTACCTCCACATCTTGCTCCATTTGAAATGGACCCATTAATATCAGCTCTATGGCAGTTTTTGTGGCTGGTTCGGCATGTAATTGAAAGAGTTTTTCCTGCTTTGCTGTTATGGCCAGTAAAACTGGATGATGAACTTCTTCTTTATGGGTTATTATGGGTAACGTGTATATGCACCATATTACGAATAAAATAGCAACTTTCACTATATGTTTTATATATTCTTTCCGATTTTCCTCAGGCGGTAGTGGTTCTTCAGGAGGCTCCACATCAAGGCGTACCTTTTTGGGAGCGACTTCCTCGGCTTCATACTCAACATTGGGTAATTCGTCTGGTTTTTCTACATCTGGGGGATCGTTTTGATCAGCACCAGCCATTAAACGTTTTAAGTAGATATTTGGCGAGGACATTGTTTTGCCACTCACTTCGGCTTTAGAAGAGGAGTTTTCGGGCACTTTTTCCTCGTTAAAGCGACAGAGCAAAAAGCTCCAAACTAAAGTTTATTTAAATTAAAAATTAATATATTTATTTATTGAAATAAATGTGAGTTGAAAATTCAGGGTTTCCAAAAAGGCATTATCATAAAGCCAAAAATATCGAACCGGTAAAGAGTAGAGATTTTTTTTATCACTCAAAGTAAACAAGTTGCTATCTGTAATTGCAATTTTTCTCCCTTTGTGATGACATCAAAGCAGAGTGTCGCTTGACCTTACAGTTAAAGCAGGCGTATGGCTTTGTGACCCGTAAACTATCCACCTCCAAGTCTAGTGAAGGTAAATCCTTTTCAGGGTATTATATTTTGTTCACTTGCTGAGAGAAATTAGCACGTTGCTGGTAGAGTTGCCATTGTGATAATAGCGAACTCTGGGCACTCCTCGACTTGGGGCAGAATTTAGATAGAGTTCTTAATTGGACAGAGAACAACATTTGAGCCAAGGAGGGCTTAAAATTTCACCGCATTATATCCACCAGCTATTCTTCTTCATAGGGCCTCTGCAGCTGATTGCGCAGTTTGATCACGGACTGTTAAAACTCGTTAAATGTTTTATTAGGTAGCTGCCGCTGGCTTAAAATTTTTGTTTACAACTGATGCTCTTTCTCAAACGGATGATAATGAGCCAACAGTGCTCTCTCTCTCTCTCTCTAATTCTTCCCAAGTACTAATATCAACTATCTTGACTGTAGGTCTGTCTACACCAGCAGAATGGAGAGCGTACTTTCTAAGCCGTAAGGCACTTCATCAGCATTCAGGTGTCTTGGGTTGCGATGAAACCGAAACACAAAGTATCAAAAAAATATATATGGGATGCAGTTGATCTTGCAGGCAATCCCTGGAACTTTCCCCTATTTTCAAGCTCAAAGCGCTGGAAAATCCATAGATTTTCAAGTAGTTAAAAAAATGAAAAAATTTCGACCACGATATCTCTCGAACCACTTAACCGATTTATATTAAATTTGCGGTATTCGGCGCAGTTCAAGTGCAAAAAAAGTATATGAATCCTTAAAATCGATTTGGCAAGAACTCTTAGAGTTTTTAAAACAAAACTCTTTTTTCGAAATTTTTCGTCAACGATATCTCTCGAGCCATTCAACCGATTTCAATAAAATTTACAACAGTCTATGTTGTTGGATGAGCTTGTTGGATAAGCTCCACCTCTGGAGAACTAGCCACAATTTTGGATAGATCATAGCAGGCCGGCCAATGGCCTTTCCCTTACACTGTAGAAATTGCCTAGATGCCTAAGACAATGTTCCTTCACAGCCGGGCAGTCCCAAAGAAGAAGTTGGACTGACTCTTTTTTTTGTTCGTCGAAGCAGTTAATGCTGTGACCACCGTAATGAAAGCCTAGACATTCCCACATACGTCCGATCATATAGCGTCTCATAATGACTCCGACCAGGAGAGCAAGGGAACTCCTTTCATATATTAGCAGCTCTTTAGCTATCTTTAAAAAGTGAGGGCCAAAAAGCCTTGCATATCCCAAAAGTAGTAATTGCGGACCACTTAAGTGTCTTCTTCTTTTAGCACCCGCTCCTTAATCTCATTTGACAGCTCAACGAAACGAATATCAAAATCTCTTTGTAGGCCTGCTTTCTCTAAGGTCGAGCACTCTCTTGTGCATTCATCAGCCAGAGATTGAATGCTTGTCAGTACACACTTAGCTTTAACTAAGGGCTCCAATTCCAGGCAGAGTCTTCATAAAAATGTCTCTGAAATAAGCCTGTAAATTCTTTTCACAACTTCTTTTATGGTGTAAGTCTCTGCATGGAACACAGTGGAGATATTGAGTAGTCTTAACTGGATACCTCCGACTCAGTACCAGCACATATTTTAAAGACCGAAACTACATTATCTTAAATTTCAGACCTTTTTTTTTACCAATCGTTCCTATTCAGAGTTGCGACTGAAAGGTGTTTTTCAAAGTTTATGGCGGGAGTTAGTACCCAGTAAAAAAACTTGCTTCCAATAAAGCAGGTTTCTATTATTATGGAATAAAAGTAGCGCTGACAAACCTGCTGATATCGCTGCTGATTTTTGTATGGCGAGTTCCCGGATTGGAGTACTACATTTTTGCTCACAAAAGCGCTTTTGAAGCGCTGAAAATCATCAACATTTTCAGCACTAGAACTGAAAATATATGAAAAAAATGGTTCGATGTGGATTGGCGTCGTTAACGCCATTTTGAATTTTTCTTATTTCGTTACTTTATTTATTTTTATTAATTTCATATTTTTACTCAATGTTTGTTATTTTAACTTCAACTAGTATCGAACTAAGAACCTTCAGGTTTGAAGTCCAACGTACCAATCACTCGACCAAAAACACTGTTGCAAAACGGCACCAAAAAACTCAAATAAACTTACTCTTTATTCTCGCTTATAAACCTGCTTTGGATCAGCACTATAAAATCAGCTTTTTTGTATAGCTTGTGTACGAAGCTTTTGTATAAGTAAAAAGCAAATACTTTTCTTGCTTCAAAACTTGCATTGTTGTGACGCTATGAAATCAGCTTCTGAACAAGCTCATATTTTAAAGCGAATTATGAAGCGCTTTATTTCTTTAGTGCTTCAAAAAACATGAAAATTTTGTACTGAGTCTGTTTGTCTTTCCGGGACTTTCCCTTCTAAGTTTCGTAGAATGGTGCCATGTCCAGTACGATTATTCCTTAAGTCACCTGACTCTCTGAGTCTAAGGGTCGACTTAGCAGATATGTATTGCATGTAAAGATCAAGTGAAGTTAAGTGAAGGATGAGGAGTTGACCTCATTTTACCAGTAATTGCGAGACATGATTTCCTTGGTACCTGGCCCGTTGTAGAGGCACATTTACTCTTGTCCAATGCCCTCCACCAGACATGTGCTCCATAGGTGAGAATAGATCTGATTGCATAGAATTATTGATGATTTCCTCCGCATTACGCTTCTACGAGAACTTGGTCTCCAGGATTATACGGAGGTAATTAGTCTTTTTCGAAAGTTCAAGAGTAATAGTGGTGCTATGAGTAAAGTGGTGCTATGAGCTCTGGAATGTTGCATCGTTTGTTAAAAGTACCAATTCCATTTTTGTGAGATTGGACGAACCAAATAGTGTGCTGAATGCCGATTCCACGAGTTCACTTATATTTGCTAGAAATTTGCCTCTAAAGTTGAAAGTCAACACGACATATTCTACGCTTTTTTGTATCACACGCGTCTGTCAAAAAAGTTGAATTAGTGTAGTTATACGTTGCAAGTTACAGAGTACAAAAGCGTAGGATGCGTTGACGCGCGGATTGTGAAAAGTAGGTCTACTTTCTACTTTTGCAAGCGTCATCAACGGCATGCTAACAGATCAGCTGTTTTGCTTTCGTAATAAAGCTTAAAACTATTTGCAAACATAAAAACTCAAAAAATGTCGGCGAAAAAAATGTAGCTTGTAACTTGAAATGCATCAAAGCGTAGAATGCGTAGAATGTATGAAAGCGTTGACGCAAAAATGCTTCATAGCTTAATGAGGAGCACGACGCTATCTGTATTGGCTATTACGTTCTACCATTTCCATTCAGTTCGCAAAGACATTTTATTTACGGCAAGGATTCACAAGTGTGGAGGCAGAACTCCACCCTGTTATGTGGCTTTTTTCACAGCCTTTCTCTTTCTACTCATACCCAGCCTAGAAATTGTGGGCTTGTCCTTAACATTATTTCTTCTTCTAACAAGAACAACAGCCATTAGCCCACACCTAAGAACTATTAATTTCTCTACATAACTTTTATTGAAATAAATTTATTTAATTACAATAATTTACCGTCTAAAACAGTTTAAATTTAATTCTCACAGGAGGTAAACCACAATGTCACCAGTACCATTAAAATAGAATTATATTACATACAGTAAAACAAGCAATATTTCAATGTTTGGCAGTAACGAACTTTTGATAACACTTCACTTCACTTCAAAAGGCGTAAAAGTGTTTTTTTTTTCAATTAGTTGATTAGAGTAAGGTCGTGTAATGTGGTATACCTATATTTAGTTCTTAGAAACTTGATCCGATTAGAACATACATATCTCAGCTGGTGTTCTACTACAAGTCTTACGGCTCTTTTCACAATGTACGGTTAAGAGTTAACGTGGACTTTAACGGCAAGTTCTTTACACAAAACTTGCCGTTAAAGTCCGGGTTAACTCTTAATCATTCATTGTGAAAAGGGCCGTTAGACTTACATTCGGGAGAGTATAAACGTTTTTGAAGTGCAAGTTTAAGAGAAATTGGAGAAAAAGTAAAAGGAAGCATAAACATGTCATTTTAAAAAATGGCCGGTAATGTCTTCATATATTCCCCTTCTCATTTTCTTATGTCATCTCTTTTTGATATGCTTATTTTCTTGAAAGGATAATAGGATACAGTACACCACTTTAGCCGCCTTCAGGTGTACCACATTAGCCGACTACCCGGTTTATTCAAATAATTATTGATATAAAAATATACAGTAAATATGCAATATTGTTGCATAAAATACTCACATTTATACTTGCTTTTAGAAAAAAAAACTAACAGGCGATTCACACGGTGATTTTTAATCATGACTAAAAATCATGACAATTTTTTTTGGTAGATGAGCAGGGTAGAGAAGAAAGAGGGGTAGAAAAACATCACGATTTCTGTTTTCCATGTTATTTTTAATATTCTTCTTTAGTTCGTTTTGAGTTTTCTCTCTCTCTCTCTCTCTCTCTCTCTCTCTCTCTCTCTCTCTCTCTGAGATTGTGTTATCGTTTTTGTTGTTATGAACAGCGATGCCATTTTTAGCATTTTTTGACGGTCATAGCTGCCAGAAATGACGATTTTTTACGATATGGCAAAAAACGATATGACATACTGTGTTGTCATATCGTAAGGTTTTTACGATATGACAACACTGAGGAAGCCATTCACAGTGTATGGCTTTCTCAGTGTTGTCATATCGTAAAAACCTTACGATATGACAACACAGTATGTCATATCGTTTTTTGCCATATCGTAAAAAATCATAATTTCTGGCAGCTATGCATACGGTGTTGCCATATCGTAAGTTTTTTACGATGTGACAACACTGTGATATGACAACACCGTGTAAGGCTATCTTAGAGTTGTCATATCGTAAACTTACGATATGACAACACAGTATGTCATATCGTAAAAAAATTTAAAAAATGGCATCGCTGGTTATGAATGAGTAAATATAGCAAATTTTGAGAGTAATTTATAAAAAAACATGAAAATAAAAATCATCGTATAAACGCAAGAGGTTTTGAGAAGATGTTTTCAAAGGTAAATTGAAAAAATTTATGGTTTTTTAATCATCGTATGAATTGGATGTAGTAAGTTTTTAACAGAGCACAAAAAAATTTACAATGACATGTACCATTATTCCCATACTCTTAGTTTTAAAGAAAATCAGCTACACCGCTATACCACAATACCCGAACCTACTCTAGCATCTGTTGTAAGCATTGTCCGATTTTGCAAAATCTTCCAAACGAAACCAATACTCGTTAACGGGTAAAAATTATTCTTGTAAAAATCACAAGTCAAAGGAAGAACTTAAATATTTGCTAAAATATGTATATAATTCTGATACCCTTCTGTGTGCAGAACAACAAATAGAGTAATTAAATTAAATAAAATAATATTTAATGAGTTTTCTAATGGGCTTATAAAAAAGTACAACATGTACAAAAAATGCCAAATATAAATTTCAATGTTCATGGTAATCCCTTTTTTAAGTGTTTAACCCTTATTAGCCCAATATATAGCATTTTCACTTAATGTCTTATAGAGTTCTTATATTTCGTCGGAACTTAGCGATTTTATACTTTATTTATTCGTCATAAAGTTCTCTTTCACGTTGTTTAAAAAAATTAACTGTTTTAAAATTCCAATGCCTCTAACTCAATAGATTTTGGTCCGATCAATACAAAAAATATTTGTTGATTAAAAGAGCAGAAGAAAATTTGTAATAAAATAATATTGAAAACGGCTGGTTCTACATTGAAAAACTAGTTTCGTTTTCGTGTTCAGCGGATTCAAATTAAGTTTTCTGAACTACCTACTTCCTCAAAATTCCATTAGAACTCCATACAATTTGAGCTTTTCAGAACAAAGCTAGTCTGGCGAGCATTAGTGAAACAGTCTGTCATTGGATGTTTGCAACTTCTCATGGAATATACTAAACAAATAAAAGTTCAACCTTGCAGAGGAAGGTGGTTATTCAACTTTTGATTACTACTGAAGAGCATAAGGACTGCCAGCTGCCTGTCAGACTGTAGTTACCGTGCTTAGTATGATATATGTAAATCGTAAGTAAAATAATTTGTAGCCTCTAAAGAAGACCGTTAGTTGCAGGGCTCACGAGCTCTCATTGTATATATTAAGTTATTTATTAAATATTTAGTAGCCAATAACATTTTATAGACTTTATTGAGTGTTACATACCTGTACCAACGGGCTGTAAAGGGTTAATACATATAAGCAAAAAATGCTAGATACTTCAGAACTTCATACTCAATATAGAAACAAACATCAAATATAATTATTAAAAATACATTCAAATTCAAATTCCATTATTGTTATATTTTTGTTTCAGTGCATAAATTTACACCATTTTGTCTAACCCCAATTAATTGCACAAAGTGTTGTATAAATATTCAATTTTACATTAAACTTTAGGTTTTGTTTCAAATATATGAAAATACAGACAAGTTCACAAATTTAGCACATAAAAAAATAAGAGATGTTTGAATGAAATAAGCTTATAATGAAAATGTAGAGAGAGTTTAGAGGTGGTCATTTCTATCCAAAGTTATTTAACTAGTTTAGCTTAAGTTCGTTTTCAATTTAATTTTTCGATTATTTTTATTTTAGAAATAAATTCTAAAGCATGTAATAATGGCTTATTTAAAGAAAAATTTGGTTGTACGGAAGGAAGGTTGACCTTACATCAGACGTTTCGAGGCCACCATAGTCTTTTCATCAGAATTCTTTTCCGCCTAGACGATACTGTCATCCATCCATTCCTTTTAAATATTATTTAAACTAATTAAACAAATATTTAAGTATTTTAATTGCATTTTTTTTCAAGACAACTAAAAAACTAGACAATTTTCTCACATGCACATAAAACTTATCGGCATAATTGTTTACCATTTTATGGAATTTTCATTTAAAATCTGCACAGAAAAAAAAATTTCATTTTCTGTAAAGGAATTCAATGAAATAGTAGATATTTTGTCTAGGAACGGACTTACAAACAAATTTGTAAATATAGACAAAAATATCTCAACAATTTCATTGAAAAAACGTGTTTTTTTTAGTGAACAAATTGTTTGAATCTATAAAACAATTTGTCTAAAAATATTTACAAATTGTAAACAAAACAATTTACTAAATCAAACAAAAAGATTTTCTGGATTTTGTGAAAAATATCAAACAATATTTTTGTCTGAATTTATAAAACAATTAGTCTAAAAATACTAACGAATATTAAACAAAATTGTTTAATTAATCAAACAAAAATATTTACTGGATTTTTTGTAATATATCAAACAAAATACTTGTCTGGGTCATCATCATGAATGCTTAATGGCTGATGATCATCATCCATTAAGCATTTATGAAATTTCACTTTGTTACATCTGTTCAATTCTGAATATTTATTTGAAGACTCTAAAAAAATGAATGAACTAACGCAACGACATTAACGAATTGATTCACTTAAAAATCTTCTGTAAACAAACTTGATACAATCGCATTCCTATTGCTATCATTGTTGTCGTTATTTGTGTGTATGGCGTCATCGGGGTTGTTTTCTTACGACACAGTTTTTCTTGTATTTTTTGGTGTTGGCATTCATTGATTATGTAAAGAACATTTACTGAAAATGAAATTTACTTTTAGACAAACTTTTGTTTGAACATTTTTTCTGTGTGTCGATAGCATAGCAATCAATTAAAATAAACATTGATTTGATTAAAATGTTAATTAGAAGAAACTCGTCTGCTAAGCAAACATTTAAGTGGAGATAATTAAACAACAATTGTTTCCGTGCGTGCATGTTTTCGGAAAAATACTGTAGGCCGTACAAATTTCTGAAACCAATTTTCTCTTGTCACGTTACCAAGTTTTAAAAAATTTTATAAAAATTTTCGACACAAATCGTATTATGATATCCACTTCCGATCTAATAATATCCACTAAGAGAGCTGCTAAGTTTTTTTTTTGGCTTGTCTGCAGCCACACCAAAACTCTTGATACATACTACTATTTTTTGCTCTTCTCTGTAAAAACTCCATAGGCCATTTTTTTGAGGCCACTTGTAAAGCCTTAGCAGTTTTCTATTTCATGTTTTATATATTCTTTTTTTTTCTGCCAGCTTATATTTTTCTAAAACAATAATTGCATTTCGTTAACATCTGTTGGCACTGGGCCTACAAAAAGATAAGTTTGTAAAACATGGCTTTTTATGTATTTGTTAACTTTTTATTAGTAGATTTTGTGGAAATTTTCCATTTAGGGGTAATTTGCAACAAAAAAAAATTAAAATCAAAAAGATCCTGTTCCAGCCTTTTGCACTTTTAAGAGGGTTCTTTTTTTAATGCCACCATAAGAGGATGGTATATTTTTTAATTTACATTTTATATGTTCATATATTTTTTGGTGAAAAGTATGAGGTCATTTACCCATAAATTTTTGTCTTAAAATTATGACTGTGCTAGTAGTAAAGAGCAAAGACTTCTTTCTTAATAAGCAACAATAGAAATTAACGCCTTGCCTTTAGTGTTTTAATAACGACGACTAATTTCTGGTGCGTATGTTTTTTATATCCTTATTAAAATTATGGCCTTAAAAAGGAAGAGAACTACAATAAGAATAAATATTACAGACAGTTTTATTGCTTTGGAGAAAGTAACAAAAAATGTCCTTTTGTGCCACATCTTAATGACCTTGATGCCTAAAATTATGTTTTCCTTATACGAATAACAAGCGGCTCTTATTACAAACAAAAATATGTGTGTTATGTTTATTGTTATGTGTGGGTATGTGTGGGTATGTGTGCTATGTTTATGGGTGTGCACAAGTATGTCCTTAAGTGTAATAAAATTTATATTCATTGTTGCCTTGTAAAACAACCTGAAATTTATGTTTGTGCAAATATTTCTCTGTCGATGTTTAAAACAAAACTGAACAACTACAATAACTCTTTATGAACTACAACAAGAACAACTATTTACAACATAATAATGAACAAAATTATACTTTGATTACAAAAAGTGTAAAATGTATCATTCATGTCTGTCCAAAAAATATACAAAATCAAAAAACAGGAACAGCAACAGGAACAGGAACAGACATAAAAGTAGTAGTAACCTCAGCAGACGTATGAAAGGGAAGTTGTTCCTTTTTGTCTTGCTTTCTTTCATTGTTAGTCTTCCGGCAGTACTTTGTACACAGTAATGATTTTATTACAGCAACATGTTGAAAGTTCTTATTGTGTTATTCATTTGTTTTTTGTTTAAATATTTTTATTTGCTGTTGTTTACGCAGACATTTATTGCCTGAAGGTGAAAATGAGGGGGCGAAGGTTTATGAGGAAAATAAAAGATGGTTGTTGGTTGGTTGATGATGGTGGTTTGAAAGAGTATAAAACAGTTTTTCGAGATCATTGTGCATTTGTTTGTCTTACAGTTTCGGTTTATTTCATTACGGCTGGCATCTATTGTTATTTTCATTGGGAAGCCTGCCTCACTAAAGGATTTTAAGAAAATTGTCAATGTAAAAATAAATTTGTATACAACTCGCGGAGAAAGAAATCGTATTCGTTTAACCTAGCTTATTTTACAGTTAACAGAGAACTGTTAAGCGGCCCATGCACTTGCAATATAATTGTGCAATTTTTCCTATTGTACAATAATATTGCCAAATGTGTATGTCATATTCGAAGGTGGCACAATATATTGCTAAAAATCGAAAGACTTGATTTTTATTGTACAATCGAGAAAATTGTTTAATATGTTGACAACATTTTTCAGTGTTGTGTTTACCTTTTCACTGTCAGGAATATTGGGCAATATTTTCTTTAAAATTATATTGCCATTTATTGCATAATGTAGGCCAAAACGACAATAATATGTTATGTCATTGTACATATGCAATATTATTGTATAATGGTTGGGACGGGCCGGGCCGCTTTACTCTGTTAACGTTCATCGAGATTTTTGTGCGATTAAAATGACGCATAAAACAAATAAGGGCTATTCGGAAATGCATCACTGCGCTGCATCAGAAAAGCAAACTTTCTTAGGGTTCCGAACGGTAAGAGGCACGAACCTGAAATTTACACATAATATGTGTAACTATGGCCACTACAACAACAAATATTAAACATTTATAAAAGTAACAAATTAAAGGGTGTTCTAAAGCGAGAGCCGAAACATGTTGAATGTAATCTAATGTGAAATTTTCATAGCTAGTGCAGCATTTTAAAGGCAACAGTAACAAATGCTAAGAAGCAAACAAACCAAAAATTAAAGAGTATTCCATTAGGTAATGTAATTTTGAAATTAAGCTATATCTTATGCTCCGTAATAATTAGTTAGACAGTTGAAACAAACGAAATTACTTATCAAAGGGTAAATCAATAATTAAAAAAACAGGCAAACAGAAAATCCCAAAATTAAAAAAATATCCAAAAGGAAAATAACTGCTAAAATGAAAAAAGCGCTGAAACGAAAAGCATCAAAACGAAAAAAGTCGCTAAAACTAAAAAATCGACAAAAAACTAACACAATCGACGAAACGAAAAAATTCGCTGAAACAAAAAAAAAAAGATGAGAAAACTAAAATATTAAAAAATTTCCAAAACGAAAAAATCACCAAAAAAGGGAAAAAAACCGTTAAGACCAAAAAATCCCAAAACGAAAAAATCGGTTAAAAAAAAAAAAAAAAACGCTAAAACTAAAAGGCCACAAAAAAAGAAAAAGAAATCGCCAAAACGAAAAAAAACGTCAAAGCACAAAAAAAACTGCAAAGAACGAAAAAAAATCACCAAAACAAAAATAAAAAATTAAAAAAAAAAACTAAAAAAACCCAAAATAAAAAAAAAACAACAAAACGAAACGACCAAAAAACCGCCAAAATGAAAAAAGCACAAAAAATGCCAACGACAAATATCTAAAAAAACGAAGAAAATTTGTCTAAATAAAAAAAAACCTAAAACGAAAAAATATGCTAAAATTAAAAATTTACAAAAACAAAAAAAAAAATCGCCAAAAAATAGTAGCTTGTCCGTTATTTGTATGGGAAATTCATTTTTATGAAAATGTTCAAGTCTCACACCCAAAAATTTGATGCAAAAATGACTCCCAAAAAATTTCACGCCCCTGAGACCACGCCTTTCTGTGCCGACTTGAGGTTGAAATTTGATTAAACTACATTTATACGGCATGATGACCCAAAAGTCGAAAAAAATTACCACATCATGAAAAACTTTCTTCTAAAAAGTTGTTGTCTGTGAAGTTTCCAGCAGCTTTTCCTTACCGACTTTTATCTAAATCGTATATTTAACAAAATAAACAGCATAATATCGAAAAAGCCCAAAACTATTAAAATAACAAAAAAAAAGCGATAAATTTGCTAATTTTGGTCAACTTTTTAGTTCCCTAGAAATTGAAGTTATTTATTTAGTCATTTGGGCCGCTGAACGAGAATCTAAACTTAAATTTTTATCAGTTTTAGTTTTCGAGATATACCGTTAATTCGCAAATTAAGGCACTTGCACGGTATACATTAGCATAACTGGAGAATGACTTGCCCTATGAAGTAAAAAAGAAAAACAAAACTCGACAATAAAATTATCTTTAAGCCTAGCAAGCATTATTTTGAAGTCCGGCCATTAGTTTTAAAGATATCGCGGAAGTTTGGGGATAATGGCCTGTCCGATTTTTTAAAAAAGTATGAGATTAAACTGCAAGTAAAGCTTTTCAAACATAAAAAGAATTTTAAAAATTGGTCCATAAATGCAGAAATTATACGATAATTAATATGTGGTGGGTCACATTACCCCACCGATTTTCGAAAACAAAAAAAAAACAGTGGAACGAGACTGCAAGCAAAAGAACTTTGAAAATCGGCACATAAATCTAGAAGTTATACGATAATCAATATTTTTGAAAAGGGGGGGCCAAACTGCAAGCAAAGCCTTTCAAACAAAAAAAAAACAATTTTGAAATCGGTCCATAAATGGAGGAGCTATGCGATAATCAATATTTTGGCGAGGGGGGGGGGAAATTTCCCCCGATTTTCGGAATATATTTATGGAACCAACCTTCAAACCCTTTCTAACACAAAAGGAATTTTGAAAATTGATTAAAAAATGACCGACTTATTTATGCGTGTACAAACATAAAAAAAGTAAAAAACCATACACACCAATTGATAACCTTCTGGTTTTTGAAGCCGGTTGGAAAATTCTTAATAATTTTTCTCTCGATGATATCCTTCCCTTCAATTTTAGCTCAGCGTACTTTCAACTTCAATAAGGTAAATATTTCTTTATGATATTTCATGAAAAATATTTCTGTTGTTTTCATATTTTAAGTTAAAATTATGACACAACTTTTATTTTATTTTCTTATTTTCTTTCATTTAGTAACTATTTAATGTGTTACAAGTAGTATTTATGTATGTGCTACTGCTATACCTACGTACATACCCAGTTGACCAGACTGCCTTGCACGACATTGTCATCTACGATTCTTGTACGAGTTGTCCTCTGTCGATTAGGTTTTCTAATCGACAATTTAAATGAATCGTCGTTCACGACAATCTGAGCGACAAATTCTTACATGCTCTTCTTTTTGAAACACTTTTGACGACAATATGAGCGACAGTGTCTTTCGTTTCGTCCGCAATCCAACTTTCTTGACGACAATGTGAGTGACGACATTGTCACTTACATTTTGTCTTCAGTAACATTGTAGAGGACAGTGTGCTAATTTTTTTCCTCAATCTAACTTTGCTGAGGACAATATGAGCGACAATTTGTCTTCAATCAATCAAATGAATATGTAGGCCTCTTGTCGTCGATGTTTTAGGTGGTGTTGCAACAGAGTGATAAGCGTAAAAACTTATAAACATGCAGCCTCAGTTCGAATCCTATCTAATCAGTCAATAATTTAAATGAAACGGAAACAAACAGATAAGAAAATATTTAAATTTATGTGTTAAAGATATTCATTAAGTCCGTTCTATGATTAAAAAGGCGACATTATCGCTATGTAATCGTTGGCGACGAGATAAACGATATTGTATCCTACATAGTCATTGACGACATAATAGGCGATATTGTCACTTTTTTAGTCATTGACGACAACACAGGTGACATTTTCACTCATATGATCATTGGGCGGCAATAGCGCCCACTTATTCACACTAGTATTACGTGAACGACAATCTGAGCGAAATTGTCACTCATTGAACACTTGTTGGAAAACTTCCTTGATGTATTTTTTAAAAACTTTAACAATGTCGTGTGCCCGTCATTGATGATGTCTTAGTGACGTGGCCAACTGGGTAAAAAAGTAAATTTATGTATGTATTTGTTTCGTTAAAAAACTGTGAAGAGATTTTCCACTGAAGCTTGCACGATGCTGAATATTCGCTTTTTGTATTCAGGCTATTTTCTTAACAAAATAATAATAAGAAAAAATGTTTTATAAAATAATTTTAATATACTCTCGTTTACACATACGGATATATGTACATATGTAGGTTTATGTTTTATAGAAGTAACTTATATATCTTATAAATACGTCAGTTTAAATGCAGATTGGATTTAAGGAAAAAGGGATTAACTACAATTTAAACAAAAATAGCTTTTGCATGTACGTAGAAAAATATGTCTGCTTTTCGATTAGCAGTTTAGGAATTTCGAGCTAGCAATAAAGTTGCCTTTAAGAAATTTTGAGAGGCGTTAAAGTTTTCTTTGGAAAATCTTGTGCTAGCTATAAAGTTTCCTTTTGGAAACTGTTGAGTAGCGATAAAGCTTCCTTGTGGAAATTTTGAACTAGCGATAAAGTTTATTTTAGAAAATATTGAGCTAGCAATAAAGGTTCCGTAAGGAATTATAAAGCTGGCAACAAATTTTCCTTTAGGAAATGTCGAGCTAGCGATAAAGTTTCCCTTTGGAAAGTTTGAGCTAGCGATAAAGTTTCCTTTAGGAAAGTTTGAGCTAACCATGAGGTTTTCTTTAGGAAAGTTTGAGCTAGTGACAAAGTTTCCTTTAGGAAAGTTTGAGCTAGCCATAAAGTACCTTTTAGGAAAGCTTGAGCTGGCAATAAAGTTTCCTCTAGGAAAGTTTGAGCTAACGATAAAGTGTCCTTTAGGAAAGTTAGTGCTAGCGGTAAAATTTCCTTTAGGAGAGTTTGAGTTAACGATAAAATCTCTTTTAGTAAAGTAGGAAAGTTTGAGCTAGCGATAAAGTCTGCTTTAGGAAATTTTGAGCAAGCGAAAAAGTTTGAGCTAGCGATACAGTTTCCCTTTAGAAAGTTTGAGCTAGCGAGAAAGTTTCCTTTGGGAAAGTTTGAGCTAGCCATAAGGTTTTCTTTAGGAAAGTTTGAGCTAGTGATAAAGTTTCGTTTAGGAAAGTTTGAGCTAATGATAAAGTTTCCTTTAGGATAGTTTGAGCTAGCGATAAAGTTTGATTTAGGAAACTTTGAGCTAGCGATAAAGTTTCCTTTAGGAAAGTTTGAGCTATCGATAAAGTTTCCGTTAGGAAAGCTTGAGATAGCGATAAAGTCTCCTTTAGGAAAGTTTGAGATGGCGATAAAGTCTCCTTTAGGAAATTTTGAGCAAGCGATAAAGTTTGAGCTAGCGATACAGTTTCCCTTTGGAAAGTTTGAGCTAGCGATAAAGTTTCCTTTAGGAAAGTTTGAACTAGTGATAAAGTTTCCTTTAAGAAAGTTTGAGCTAATGATAAAGTTTCCTTTAGGAAAGTTTGAGCTAGCGATAAAGCTTGATTTAGGAAACTTTGAGCTAGCGATAAAGTTTGATTTAGGAAACTTTGAGCTAGCGATAAAGTTTCTTTAGAAAAGTTTGAGCTAGCGACAGTTTCCTTTAGGAAAGTTTGAGCTAGCGATAGTATCCTTTAGGAAAGTTTGAGCTAGCGATAGTTTCCTTTAGAAAAGTTTGAGCTAGCGATAAAGTTTCCTTTAGAAAAGTTTGAGCTAACGATAAAGTTTCCTTTAGGAAAGTTTATGCTATCGATAAAGTTTCCTTTAGGAAAGTTTGAGCTAGCGATAAAGTTTCCTTTATGAAAAACATCAGAAATATTTAAAAATCCAGTTAAGCCCTTTTTAAACCAACAACTATTCCACGGAAAGTAATTTTAATAACGAAAGTAAAAAATGAACTATTGCTCTTGTCTACTAACGACACCGTAGCACATCATAAATTTTCGTACACATGCTTGTTGGCCAAAAAGTAAAAAGCATGGCTAAAAGTAAAGCATCTGCTTTCATTTTTTGGTTTCTTTGTTTAAACAGCGTTATTCATTTACTAAATGATTCTATATGAAAAAGTAAATGTGGGAGGAAAAAAGAAGCAACAAATTGTTGAAAGCTATTTTTTATTTGAAAGGAAAAAAAATCAAATGAAAAAAGTCGTTATATTTAATTCTAAGAAGCTTTATTACACATTATGAGCATGTTGGATGGAACTATTCATATTTTTGTGCTGCTGTTTTGAGTTTGTTTGTTTTTGTCTAAATGTGTAAATAGGATTTTTTCAAAAATTAATTTTGTGTAAAAACATTTACAACTGTTTTTTTTTTAATCGTATTAAATAAATACAAAATTTATTAAATGAAAATGTTTACATACAAAATTCCATTATAAATAGTTTATTTAGTGTGTAATAAATTATGAATAGATGATTGTTGGCTTTGAGTGGAATTATATTCAGTATAAATTATTAGCATAAGAGGTTTATATATTGTACATAGTGATTCAATATAGTATAATCACATACATAATTGTGTTGAAACTTAACAAGTTTAAGAACTTAAAAAGCTTAAAATAAACTTAAAAAATATATAAATTTGAGCAAAACACGGGATTTTAAAGTTTTAAACGATCAAATAAGTTTTCAAAAACTTTTCTTTCTGTTTTGATACATGCATATACTACATATGCAAGGCAAATTTTACGCTTATTATTAGTATTAAAATTTTTTTGCCTTAATGAATTTTGAAAGAAAAAAATACGTAAAAGATTAAAATTTTTCAAGTCTTAAGACCTGTAAGTCAATGAATTTTGATCTGACGAATACATTTTCTATATTGGCTGAAAGACGAAGGACATATCTATGCAACAGTGTAAAATTGTATAATTCTGATGAATAGTTCTCAAGATTTTTGTAAATAACTAAAAAACTGCTTTTCGCGAATATTTCGAAAATGCTTAAGAAAAATAAATGAATGCTAAATTGGTACTCAGCGACTCCAAATTACCTTAGAAAAATATTAAAACATTGATTTTCCTGTTAATCAGCCATTGAGTCAGATTTTGTTAAACATTTTTACAAAACACTAAAAAGTCAGTTGACTTAAAACTGTAAAATTACAGCTTAAAATATATGTATTTATCTGTGTAATTTTCAGCCATAACAATTCTTAAATGTCCATCATTAAAGTAGACAGTTCTAAATGCATTGATTTTGAAGAAAGCTTTTTTAAACTTAGTATATTGGGATGGATATTATGAGACGTTAAGTGAAAATTTGTTTACTACGTGCAGCAGACAAAAGTAACCTCCGTTATCTAGGGTACAAATGGAATGACAAACCCATATATACCCTTTCTAACTGTGCTGAAAAGTATAATAACCATGAGGGATATTTTGTCCTATGGAATTAGTCACGTGACTTGTCTTGTAAGAGGTTATCTTCCCTCTACACTCATAGAAAAATGTATCATCGCATTGATGTCGCACTATCATCAGAATTCTGACATCAATGCTATGAAAAATTTCATCAATAAAACGAAAACAGACATCAATCTGATGACAAATATCATGTGGGAATTTTGTCATAGTTTAAGTGTCTTTAATGCTAATAAGTAAACAGTGGTATAATGTTTATTATTTGTATTTTAATGTGAATGTTATTGTTCTATGTCTTATTTTTGTGTTTAAACGCATTTTTAAAAAGTTATAAACATGACATTGTTATAAATTAATAGCAGACAAAACATTGAAGCAAGCTGCAGTTGACACCTTTTCATCATATTTATGCCACTTAGTCATCATATGTGTGTCACATCACAAAATATTATGTTGACTTTGTGCTGCTGATATTTTCGATAGTGGCATAGCTTAAATGGTAGAGGTATTAGTTTATAAAAGTGCGATGAATTGAGGAGCCTGGGATCCAGACCAACATTATCAGAAAAAATAAAATAACAAAAAGTAAAACTAAAATAGAAGCAAGTAAAAATAAGAAAATATTATTATTAAGACATGTGCATAATTACAATTCATTACAATTTTAATTTGAACTTAGTCTATTTATAAATGCTTTTTTCAAATTTCTTCCACTCTTCTCTGTCTGGCTATGTATTATTACATATATTCTTATCACCTTTTTTCGGGAGTCTCTTTCGGGGATCGCCTCTTTTCAGTCGGGAGGAAAAGCATCAGTGTTCCAAATGTGTTTAAAGATTGGACACAAGATTCCTGCCATTGCGATAGGATTAGCTTTAAAACATTATATAGGAATATTGTCATTGCCGGTTGCCTTACCCCATTTCAATATATATAATTGTTTCAATCATTCCATTGATGACAGCTGATGTAAAGGTTGTCATCACAATGTAAAGGTTGTCATCACAATGGTGTCATTGGGTCAAAAACGAAGACACTTGACATAGCATTGGTCTCAAATTATATCAGCGGTAACCTGGTTTTTCTATCAGCGAGTTCGTATTGATGACATTTTGTCATTAAATTGATATCAATTAGTCATTTCCCTGATGTCAATAAGACACTGCATTGATGATAGATAGATTTGTTAACAATGGCATTGACGACCAGCTAATGTAAAGGTTGACATCACAATGATGAAAAGTGTCATGGAGTCAACAGCGAAGACACTTGACTTTGCGTTGATGTCAAATTACATCATCGTTATGATGGTTTTTCTATCCTTGTAGGGAAGCGATATCATCTGCTCTCCTTATGCATTTCTATAAAAAAAAATTCGCCAACATAAATTCCACTTGAATATCTACTAAATTTATATGCTCAAACACAATATAAAACATCATTATTTTAAACATGAAATTGTAGACATTTTTCCGGTAATTATGCTACAATTTGTTTTACAATTTCTACTACTTACTTTTTTTTGGCAATCCCTTGAGTAGATGAATAAAAAACAAGCAGTAGGAAGGTAAATGCAGTAAAAAAATGTATCAGCATTGTTTTTTCAAAGATTTTAGCAACATGTTGCAAAGTTAATCCAACAAACACAAAAATGCAGATGCTGTTTGTATACATCTCCAGTCATCTCAGTGATTGAACATGTGTATTAGAAAACAATACGTGTATGTACATCTTAGCTCGAGGGGATTAAGCTTTTGGCGCGTATGGTATGCGATAAATGAAGAAAACAGAAATAATGAACAACAACAAAAAAAAGTGAAAAATATTTGAAATATTTTTCTTGTTGTTGCATGTTGTTGCCGCATTTGTACAATTCAACATCTTATTTTATCAGCCGGCTGGTACATTTGAACATCAACCTCAAGCTCACATCATTATCATCATTGTCAGCTTGAGTACATATTCCACATCGCCATCATCATTATGATCATTTGACAACAGCAACAAGTATAATGATGAAAACTTTGATGAAACCTGTAAAACTGAAACTGAACATTTTTGGTTGTAACAAGTTGCCAGCTGCTGGGCCACGTTCGTTCGTTCATACTCGTCTTATCAAGGCTGTTGTGTTTGGTATTCTCATAACAGCTTTTTAATACAAATCGTGCCAACTGTGTGTCGTCTCAACGATTTTGTGTATGAGTGTGAATATTTGTTGCTTATACGGCCAAAAGTTATTTCATATTGTCGTAGTACTTTTGCACTTAACAGAGATGTTCGTTATGTTAGACAATTTTATTTTAATTTACTTCCTGAATAGTATTGAAGGGAGTGGTACTATTATTTTTTTTATGTAGTAAGTGTTTCTTTGCCAAAATTATCAAATCGTGGTTGAAAAAAATTGGTATATCTACTAAAAAAACATTTGCTTTCGAACTTATGAGCTAATAAGGTAAAACGTAGTAGAATGGTGTGGCAGCTACCTACCGTAATCCATAACATATTCCAACAGATGTATTGCCAAGCTCCCTCGGTAGCTAATATGAGACCACAGAATGGCTTTTGACCTCTAGTTTAGGCACAGGCTTATCTCTGTATGTGGAGCTCAGCGGTAGTTGACTTCTCTAATTTTCCTTATGGAAAAAGAATAGACATAGACAAAGAATGGCTTTCGACCTCTAGTTTAGGCACAGGCTTACCTCTGTATGTGGAGCTCAGCGGTAGTTGACTTCACCAATTTTCTCTATGGAAAAAGAATAGACATAGACAAAGAATAGCAGAAGGATCTGGTCCAAAGACCGGCACTGCGGTACCTTATGAACGCCAGCACAGAGATTGGAGAAGCCCGCCTAATATCATCCGAGCACAGAAACTCAGAATGAAAAACCCGCCTTCTACTATTACACCTCATCTTCTGCTTAGCATAAACGACACAAGGGTGAAAGAACTTGGTTGCTTTTTCATATAGGATAGTTCAGTCCGAAATTACCAGAAAAAAAAACAGTAGCCAGCAGTAAATCATTCCTGTTGAAGTTCAGGATGCCACTGTATGCAAATGGCTGCATTAATGATTTGGCCTGTCTTAAGCCACACTTTCTTTGCGGTCGAAATATCATTTTGACCAGTTTACGCCACAAAAGGGCTCTGGGCCCATAAGAGAAGCTTCCTCGCTACCCGGATGACCGATATGGCCAGGTATCCAGCAAATGGAAACCTTGTTCCGTATCGATAGCTTCTGTAGTGAGTTAAATCACTCTAAAATAAACTTGGAAAGGAACTTCCATGAAAAGAGGGACTTAAGAGTTGTCTGACTATCAGAAAAGACCAACAACCACCAAATAAAATGGAAAAGAGAATAGAGAGAGAGAGAGAGAGAGATAGCGGCTATAAATCTCGACAACTATAATTGCTAATGGGCCTATCAAGAAAAATAATATCATTATGAGAAGGCTAAAAATACAATAGAGATCCATGAAGGGCACGTTCAAGGGGGCCACTTACATGCAAAAATTTTATAATACAGGAGAATAGAGCACTTTGCTCATATAATCTTGTATTTGAATGGGGTTGCGGTAAGAAGTCAGGAGAGCGTTACAACATCAAACTTGTGAGCAGCAGATAGTGGGAAATGCATCCTGCCGATGAGAGAACGGGAAAGCTTCATTTCATATTTTTCAAATATAAGTCAACCATCCTCTCGGAGAGCTTAAGAATGACGACACGTAGTCTGGTTGAGTATGTCTGCTATTGGGTCTACCAAAAATAAGAGTTTAATTTCGGAATAAGAGTTTAAGGGCGCTACGAATGCCATGAAGAAAATAGATGGATATCGTGGATACTGGAAGTGGAAGTTGTTTAAGCTGTGTAGCCATTTTATTAGCTCTTTTACTTCGCCGATAGTTCTGCTCCAATACCGACGAAAGAGGGTGCTTTGAATTGCATTAGAATATGTTAGTATTAATCGCTGCCGGTACTGCCAAAGTGATCAGTGCTATGCCTTCTTCACTTTAACTGTCCAACAACAACCAACACAATAACACACCAAGGCACATGAGAAAACAATTTTGTTTGCCAAGAAGAAAAATACTGCAAATACTGATAAATACTAACCTCCAAGGAGGTTAGTCATGTTGCTAAATCGCTAATGCTGGAGGAGAGAGCATTTCGCTCATAGTCTGGTATCTGAAAGACGTTGCAAAGAACCCTGGCTTTCTTAATGGTCTTCGCAACTTGATAGGGAAACACATTCATTTAGTGACAGAACGTGGAAGTTTCATCTGACTGTGACCGGAAGGCATATTTTGGATGCCAATGACCTTAATATCTTTCCTTTTTTCCTCTATTGGCGCGCAGATGGTGGGTGCAATTTTTGTGTCCAACTTACGCCGCTTAATTACGGACGTACTTCATCAATAGCTCGCCGATGTTGTCTTACAAGTGCTCAATCATCTCTGCTTATCGGCTTAGGCAAGTGACTTGACATATCACTAAAGAAAATAGTCTAATGATGTTAGAGCGCACGATCTTGGGGGGCAATAAACGGGAGCATCACGTGAAATTTTTCGTTTTCCATTACAATTTTTTCAAGTCTCCTTTTATATTCTTCGAATTTCAACAATTTGCATGCTCAGTTCTGGCAAACCAAACATGCTTTATAAAGAACAAAGAAGCACTTCTCTTATGGGGGTAGAACAGTTTTGTTAGATTATCTTGTCAACGGAACTGTTGACTGTAAAGGAAGCTTCTCCGGGTGTGATACAGGCCAAATTGTTGATTGTGTCCGCTTATTGTCGAGGAGTAATGACCCAGTCCGTCTTACACGACAATGCCGTCGAAGATTTATGTACGAGTTGTCCTCTGTTGATGGGGTTTTCTAATTGGATGTTGTCTTCAAGTAAACACTTTTGAGGCGAAGATTAGCGACAATGTCTTACATTTTGCCCTCAATCCAACCATGGTGAAGACAATATGAGCGACAGTGTCTTACATTTTCTCATCAGTTAAATTGTTTAGCACAAGATAAACGGCAATGTTTTACATTTTGTCCTCAATCCAACTTTGTTGAGGACAGTATGAACATAAATGCATTACGTTTTGTCTTCATTTTAATTATTGAGGACGAGATAAGCGACAAAGTCTTTGATTTTATCCTCAGTCCAATCTTTGCACAATATGAGCAACAGTGTCTTACGTTTTGTCTTCAGTTAAATTGTTGAGGATAATATGACCGATAATGTCCTTCAATTGTCCTCAATCCAAACTTTATTGAGGACAATATGAACGACAGTGTCTTACGTTTTCTATTCAGCTAAATTGTTGAGGACAATATAAACAACAATGTCTTACATGCAGTCCTCAATTCAACTTTGTTAAGGACAATATGAACGACAGTGTATTATGTTTTGTCTTACATTTTGTCCCCAATCCAACTTTGCTGACGAAAATATGAACGACAGTGTCTTATGTTTTATCTTCAGCTAAAACGTTGAGTACAAGATGAGTAACAATGTCTCACATTTTTTTCATAATCCAACTTTGTTGAGGATAATATGAGCGACAGTGTCTCATGTTTTGTCTTGAGTTTAATTGTTGAAGGCAATATAAGCGACAATTTCTTAAATATTGTTGTCAACTCAACTTTGCTGAGGACAAAATGAGTGACGTTGTCTTACGTTTTGTATTCAGTTAAATTGTTGAGGCCAAGATGAGCGCCAATATATTACATTTTGTCCTCAATCTAACTTTGTTAAGGATAAAGATGGGTGACAACGTATTACGTTTAGTCTTCAATCAAAATGAAAGTAAACAGAGTGTAAGCGGAATATGTTGACGTCGAGAGAGTGAGAATAATAATCGCAAAACGTAATGGTGAGGGTGCTGTTGGCTGAGTAGCTAACGCGTTTGACTACAAACCCTGTGGTCTTGAGTTCAAGACTACTTTCAGGCAAGCCGACAACATCTTGCATTGTTCTCATGTGCATTGGTGTGTTATTGCGTTGATTGCTGTTGGACTGTCAAAGTGATGAAGGCATAGCACTGATCACTTTGACAGTACCGGGAGCGATTAATGCTAACATATTATAATGCACTTCACAGCATCTTCCTTCGTCGGTATTGTAGCAGAAGCATCGGCGAAGTAAAATAACTACTAAAATGGCTGCACAGCTTAAACAACGCGATGCCTCTACTTGACACCAGAGAGGCTTCCAACACTGCTCTACAAAAAATGCGCAGGGTTGTAAATGAATTAAGCTTTCTATCTCTCCCCCACGTCACCACCTGTTCTCTCTACTCTATCCCTTTCCCAAAGAAGGTAACACATTAATTAATTAGCTGGTACGCATTAATTGACTGATTGTGTTACTTCTCTTTATAAAATAAAAATTAAAATGGTGTATGGGTGCCGATCGCTGCTCTGACCCTACAGATAATATTGGACTACGTGGCCCATTTTAGCTGAAATGAAGTAGTTACAATATGGTCCTACGTAATGCAGTAATGGACCATGTGATTTGCAAACAATAGCTTCTTGTTAACCGACAAGTATTTGGGTTTAACGATTGTAATCGTTAAAACACGAACACTTGATGCTCCATCAAGTAGTGACATGGAGTAGTTTTGATACTACTTCGATGTAGTGCAAAGTTGGGTTATATGGTCCAGACCTAGGACATCGTAATGTTAAATCGACCACGTTTTCTCCATACATTTGGGTTACCTTTGGACTAGCCCTAGTCCTCTATTGGATTAGTCGCGTTATCTGCAGGGAAGTAGCAAAATAAATTACTGTTGGTCAGAGAGGAACCGGAATTAATATATATTCGTATTAAACTATTTTAAAGGAAGAGAAGTTTAAATTTAATTCTATTGTTAACTGTAAAGGGGTTTTCTGTACGTTTCAAAGATTTTCTTGAAAAGTACCATTCCTTACGCTCCCCAACTTGTATCATCTCCGTTACTCACACTTAAAGTTTTCGAAGAACTTTTGTTTTAACTATTAAATATTTTCTTGTTGTTTGTTGTGTTAGTAGTAAATATCTGTTGGATACACGTTTGTTTTCTTTTACCATGCGAATTTGAGCTCCTTCGTTTTGTTTTTGGAAAACATCTGACTTTGGGTGATTACACTAACCATGCGACCGACGCACAGTGGCGCCCGTAGAGCAAACGAGGTTGCAAAAATCAAAATTTTCATGTGCGCCTGCGAAATTTTAAATGAATCCATCTTATAGTAAACTTTTCAACGATCTCAAATATGCTACTCTTAACAATATCAGATTTTTAGTTTAGAAGACATAACTGTTCAAAGTTAACCAATTTTCGGATTTAAAAAAACACACAATTTTTAGGTAGTTTGATCCGATTTCAGGTGTAATATCACGAAAACTAGGCAACGAATAGTATTTTTTTTTGTTTTTAGTGATTGATGTGCTTATTAAATGTATAACAATAAAAAAAATTGTGCTGTTTGCTTTGTGTTTCTCTAGGTAAATCAGTATTTAAAAACTATCCATTTTTTCACTATTCTTCAACTTTGACGGAAAATAAAAAAAATTTACCTTTTTTTACCTCCGCCATATTTTCAAAATATGTTCTTTAACTAGTCTTTTACATAACTCAAAAGGTTTTATCTGCCTTTACGTGCCTATTTGGCTTCTACAGGTAAAAAACGTTAAAAAGACATTGTTGCAGAAATTGTATGGCGGGCATCCCTTACATGCCTTGACTGACAGTTACTTTGATGTAATAGTTTGAAAATTGCATTTTGAGTCAGTTGTCTACCTGAGAGCCTCTGGCGAAAAATTTGGTCCTAATATTCCGTTACAGACACAAGATGCACAAAAAACTACTCATTGAAATAAGCAGGTACGCACCTCACTTAAAAATTATTTTTGGCGTACATATGGTGAAGAACAATACTGACTTATGGTACAGGTAGGCACAAATCTCATTTGGCTACGTGCATAATATCAAAACTGTATAATTCAGCCCAAATGCATATGTATGCATGTAACAGGTACATTTGTAGACATGGTAGCATAGGCCTATATATTGCAAAACAAGCTTAATGCCTGCATTAGTCTACGACTGAAAGTTGGCGAAACAAGTATTGAAAACATGGCGTTGAACAATTTAAAATTATTTGAACTGTTTAGAAAGTCAATTACACCAACGTGTTTCGCGGAAGCTGCTTTAGAAGAACTCGATAGCTTATACGGAAATATTGAGAGAAGCAAAAGTATAAAAAATAATCTTTGTATGATACATGCCAAAATTAAGACAAAATGGGTGAAATGCAATCGAACCATTAACATCTTCAACTCCAAATACGAGGACTGGCTTAATGAAGACACCATCCTGGATATATTGGCAGTAGATAAACCCTCCACATCAACCAGAGGAGAAAAAGGAAGGCCAAAAAAAAGTATGGAGGAGTGTTCAATTTTCACAAGAAAGAGGAAACTTGCCGATGCCACCAATGACTTGACCACGAAGGATTTATCGGATGCGCTGTCTATTAAATACATAAAGGATAGTGAACGAGTTAGGTCGCAGATTACAAAATCTGTTGCTGATGCAAGCCCACTGCGACTAAAAAGGATTAAGGAAAGCATTCCCACTCCCACAAACGCACATATTAAAAAGTATAGTTCCGAAGAAGCCTTGGCTCTGTTTTTGGACTTAGAACTTTCCAAAGAGAAATATGAGATACTACGGGCATCTTTAATGCGACACGGGGCTGACCTTTTCCCCGGATACAAGCATATTACGCAAGCCAAAATAAATTCACGACCATTGCGTACGGAGTTTACGGAAGTCTCTGCGAAAGCCAATCTGCAGGATCTTATGGACCATACAGCAAAACGGTTGTTGGAAAGTCTTCCTGAAAATGAGGTGGAAATTCTTCCTCAGAAACTAACATTGATCAGCAAATGGGGCTGCGATGGATCATCCGGACAAAGCGTTTATAAGCAAAGGATATCTTCCGATGACACTACAATATCTGACGGAAATATGTTTATGGCATCTGTTGTTCCATTGCGGCTAAAATCTGATGTTTCCCTACACTGGAAAAATCATCGACCGTCATCAGTGCATTATTGCCGACCAATAATGTTTCAGTTTGCAAAGGAATCGGCAGAACTCATAAGGACCACGGTGAAGGACATTGAAGAACAAATAAGCAAGATTAAGCATACAAAATTGCAAATTGGAGAAGGAAAATATATTGAATGTAGTTACGAGTTCCACCTGACCATGGTTGACGGAAAAGTCGTAAACGAACTGACAGGAACAACCTCAACATTGACATGCCCGATTTGCAAAAAGAGTCAGAAGAACTTCGGTAATTTAAACGATTCTACAAACGAGGAGAATTACGAATATGGAATGTCACCATTGCACGCAAGGATAAGGTGTATGGAGTTCTTGCTAAAACTGGCGTATACCCTACCACAACAAGATGAAAACATCGATGAAAATACATCAATTAAGGATAAGGAAAAGATCAGAAAGAAGCAAATACAGAATGCTTTTTGGAAACAACTTGGACTAAAAGTAGACTGCCCCAAGTGTGGATACGGTAACTCAAACGATGGAAACACTTCAAGGAGATTTTTTGCAAATGATGAGGCAGTAAGTAGAATCACTGGAATTGACAATGAAATCGTCAAAAGATTGGGAACGATCTTGAATGTTTTAAACTGCCAAGAAAGTGTTAATTCTACAAAATTTGGAGAATATGCATCGGAAACTGCATCTCTTTTAGCAAAAATTTATCCACAGAAGAAGTTGACCCCGACCGTCCATAAAATATTGGCGCATGGCAAAGATATAATTGAGTACCAGTCTTTGCCAATTGGAGAGCTTTCTGAAGAAGCGCAGGAGTCTCTTAACAAATTTTACAAAAAATATAGATTGCAGAACACGTTCAAAGCATCAAGGGTGAGGCAAAATGAGGACCTCTTCAACATGTTAGCAGCATCTTCCGATCCACTTATTTCTTCCCTGCGGCATGTGAAGTCACGAAAAGAACTACAATGGAATTATACTTTAGAAATGATTAGTCTTTTAGATATACCTTCTGTTACGAATTGTGATGAATATTTTACAGAAAATTCAAAAAATTAATTGAAAAAAAATTTGTTTAATTTGTTGGCTAATAACTTTAAAACAGAAAAAGCTTTCAAAAGAACTAAGAAATATAAGATTGGTAAAAATAATTTGATTTTGTTACCATAAAATAGATGAGTTAGAAAAAAATTAGAGTTTAGAAATGATTTGTATTTTAGACATACTTTGTCTTACCAAGAAAATGAATATTTTACAGAAAATTGAAAAAATCATTTAAAAAAAAAATCTTTTGTTGTAATTTTTTAGGTAATATCTTAAAACATGAAAAGCTTACAAAAGAACTACAAAAAAATATAAAATTCTTAAAAAAAATTTTTTTGTTACCAAAACTTGGATTTTTTCACAAATTTTAACTTTGAAAACCCATAAGTAAGCACCTATAAGGTGTAGCGTCCACTCCAACCGCTCATTTTATAGGTTGAACAATTATCTATGACATGCAATTTAAATTATTCGATTATCTTGTTCGGTTCAAAAGATATGATTTTTGCAACGAAAAAAGTCAAATGGCGCCACTGTGCGACGTTTAGTTGTCGACTATGACTACAAGAACGTCGTTGGGTGTGTGTTTATTTATTTATTTTTTATTTTTAATTTGTTGCGAGTGTATTTTGTTGATGTTGTACGTTTGTTGCAAATCTTTAACCTGTCATTTTTATAGATTCAGTCTTCGTTCGGCATTGAATGCGGGTGGTTCATGATAATTTGTCGTAGTCAACGAAATTTTCGCCAGACCAGTAAAATTTGAAAAGAAAACTTTAAAAATTGCTTACGTTTTTTCGTAATTTAAAAGTTAAATTGTGAAAATTTTCGTCACAGTATTTGTTAAGTAGTGTGTGTGTGTGTGTGTGTGTGTGTGTGTGTGTGTGTGTGTGTGAATGAATGGAATGCGTGTGTGCGTTTGCAAGGTGGCCATGGCAGGAGTTTTTTTGCTACCGGCATTTTGTTTATTATTTTCCTCTTCTTTTATTTTTGTGTGAAATTTTTTTAATTGTATCGTTCCTTCGTTTATTTAAAGCGGCAAAGTAAAAGAGTGTGTTTGTGAGTATGATTGAGCATGCATGTAGTGCGTGTATGTGTGAGAACCAGAAACGGAAATAAAATTGTTTTTTTTCAGTCATTTTCGTTGTTTGTTGTCAAAAGCTTTTCACGTTCAGTAATGAAACCCTATTGCATTTTTGTTCTTATTTACGATTTTTTTCAAGTGCTGATGTGTAAGGGAGAGTTGTGTAAATGTTGTTTGCGGGTAAATTTGTGTAAATATTTAATGTAAATTGTGTTAATAGAATTGCGGTTGTCGATTTCCATTTCTTTATTATGCATATTTTCGTGGCCTTTTTCAGTTTGTGTTCTTTCTTTACAAAATTGTTTACTTTTATTTATAATTGTGTGTTTGCATCAATATTTACAATTTATTTTAATGTTAAATCTTACAGAAACTCCGCTAAGAAAAGTACGGGCATAAATCTGTAATTTTGTTACTGTTAATGTTTGTTAAATTCAATAAACATTTAATATTAAAGGGCTTATTGAATCATTGGTAATGCTTATTGCCTTTTCAAGTGAAATCTAATGGGGAAAAATCCTATAAATATTTAATGTACAAAAATACATACATACATACATATAAAGAAAGTATAAATAAAGAAACCAATACAAAAAGTAATTTAATAATATACAAAGCACGTACAGAACAAAATTTGTATGAATAAATAACTCTATAAAGGATAAAAGGATATTTTCTACATCAAAAGGAAATCATTAAAAATAAATTAAAGGTAAGATTGAAGAAGGAGACATTTTATATTTATAGAAATGAGTATAAGAAAAATGTTTTGTAATAAATCTACATATTTGTAATAAATTTTTTTTTTTGTAAACTAATTTGATATTATTAGTTTAAAAGTTATTTATTATTGGAAATAAAAGAAATTTATTTAGCAGAAACGTTACTTTTTATAGAACTTTGAGCTTGAACGATTTTAAAAATATGTAATAAAATGGAAATTTGCGGTTTCAGGGGTGGGGGGGGGGAAAGGGATATTTCCCCTCCAAAGGGAATAAAATATATCTCATTTCTATTGAGTTTCTAAAAGCAATTTTACAAAATGGCACGTTTCATTTAACAGTTCCCCTCCCAAAGCCTTAAGCTGGATCCGCTCCTGCATATGCTCACAGAAAAATTTCTTAATAAAATCGCCGAAAACAAGTTAAATTTAACATTTTTCGGTAGCGATTTTGCATTATAGGTGTTAATTGAGCATTATTTTACAATAATCTTCAGACATGTTTCCTTTTGAAATAACTATGTTTCATTTTGATTTAATATCCCACTATAGTTAAAGCAAAATGAACTTGATACTGAACTAATACGATATATCATGTTGAATCGAAGTTATTTCATGTTGAAACAACGAGAATGTGATACTGCAATAACTCGAAGAATCATGTTGAATCAAATTTACTTTAAGCTGAAACAATGTAAATTGGATATTGAAATAGCACGAATAATCATGTTGAATCAAAGTTATTTCAAGTTGCAACAACGTGAATTTAATGTAGCAATTTTATTAATTATTTTGTGTGTTAGCATGAATTTCATTAACATTAATTTAATTTTAATTCAACATAACTCAATTTTTTAGGACCGGTTCGGTTCTTAAAAATCATAAAATAGTTTATGGACTCTTATATTTCCATACATTACAGCATTTTTTGTATTCTTCGCATCATACAGATAGATATCCGTACTAGTCCTCAAAATCACAAAATAATTTATAGATTAAAACGGCACACAAAATAATAAATTAAAAGTAAAAACCCTTTTTAAAAAACAAGCTTTTTTTTAATGAGCTAAAAAGAAAAAAAAACTTGTACTTTAAAACTTTTACTATCAACTTGTAACGTCATTACACAATTTATATGATATAAAAGCTTGTCACGAGATTTAAGTACTCATATTTACCTGGTTTAAAAATTTTGATGGTTAAAATCAATCACATCCAGTTATTTAATTTACTTTTTTATCTACACAAGTAAATGTTGCGACAAGCTTTTTTATCATATAAATTGTGTAATGACGTTACAAGTTGATAGTAAAAGTTTTAAAGTAAAAGTTAATTTTTTTTCTTTTTAGCTCATTTCAAAAAAAAAATGTTGTTTGTTCGGTCTGTTCATCTCATTCATCATTGTTGCAAGGTTGTTTGCCGGTTAATGTCGAACATTAAAAATAACTGGTCCGCTATCTTGGGAGTTCCAGCATGTTGTATTTAGAATAACTTCATACAGCTAGCCATACATTGTCATTCAAAGTGAATGTGGATACAACATTTTAGCTCAACCGGTTGAATATGTCTGCTTCAAAGTTGAGCTTCAAACTTAAGAAGTCCGCCATATTGGATTTGGAGTGACGCCACTTTTTTGCAAGTTATTCTTCGCAAGCCCTTTCATTTGATACCCATATTGTAGGAGTGTATTAAAAATAGCTATTCCGCCATCTTGGATGTGCCGCTATCTTGGGTTTAGAATGACGTCACATAAGTAGCCATGCATTATCCTCCAAACTGAACGCGTATACAAAATTTCAGCTCAATCGGTTGAAGATATCTACTTCAACATTGAGCTTCAAGCCTTAGAAGTCCGCCATATTGGATTTGGAGTGACGTCATTATATTTTTCGAGCTATTCTTCGCAAGCCTTTCATTTAATACCCATATTTTAGGAGTGCACTAAAAATATTTAGTCCGCCATCTTGGCATGTACATTTGACTAGAGCTACCTGCCGGCATATATTTCGATGTGCTGAATTCGAATCTGAGGCCGATTTGTCTAACATACCTTCAAAATCTCGAGTAAATTGCGAAAAACTGCTGAAAATCTCGAAAAATCGCAGTTTTTCGCATTTTACTCTAAATTTAAAGGTGTACGAGCCAAATGGACCTTAGATTCGGGGTTCGTTTGGCTCGTATAGCCTCAAAGTTTCGAATAAATTGAAAAAAAACTGTAGCTTTATTCGAGATTTTTAACTGCATTTCGCAATTTACTCGAGATTTAGGAGGTGTATTGGCCAAATGGACCTCGGATTCGAATTCAGCGCGTCGAAATATATCGCACTAGATGTGTGTAGTCAAGAATATGTAATATATGCACATAAAATAACTTTGAGAGTGGCTAAGAGAGTAAATGTCTTTGGCAGAGAGGACTGCTGAAGTAAAATTTAATTTTTGTTCATTATTTGGATGTTGCTAACAATAACTTCCTGAGAAGTCGAAACTTATTGATACTTTATAAGCAGTTAAAAAGTAGTTGCATAAAAATAACTTTCCATATATTTCACTGGATACATCGAAAATAAAGTATTGGTAAATCTAAGCAATTTCATAGGTTAGAATAGCACTAACCCATAAAATATAGTAAAATCAACAAATGAAATTGTAGTTTAGTTGATAGCGTGCTAAACTACCAACCAGAAGGTCGCAGGTTCGATGCCTGCCACTCTGTAAAATAACTATTTTCGTTGTAATTATTTTAAATTCGTAATTTTAACCATAAAAATTGGTAATTTTAGCCACAAAAATTTTTAAAAAATTAAATTAGTAATTTTAACCATCAAAAATAATTTTAATTTTCATAAGTGGTTTTCCCAAAATTTATATTTTACCATTCAATAAAATGTAACGAAGTTATTTTAATCAATTAAAATTGTTAGTTCATAAAAATGGCAACAACAATTTACATTAACAGTAAGTTAACTTTTTAGATTGGTTGGATTTACCTATCATTTTATTTTGAGTGTAAATAAATTTTGCTTTATGAAAAGCATGTCTGTAAAACGAATTTGCTTAATAATTTTTTTAAATTTATAAACAAAATTGTTGGTATACTTCAGTTATTTTTTAAAACCTTTTACCCACTCTGTAGCAATCAAACTACACACATATTTACAATTTGATTTCTTTAAACTTCCAAACGGCTCTGGATTTATTTCGCTAGTTGCACTGCTATTTTATCTCTCTTTCGTCAAAGTTACATAAACATATAGAGTTAAAAAGATACCATTAAATGAAATGTTATTTACTTTCAGTTAATTAAAATTAACTTCACACTCTTCATTTTTCATTGCACAACTTTCAATGGAAATTCTTAAAAGAAAATCAACAACAAGAACAACCACAATATGTGGTTTCTAGTGAATACATCATGAGTGAAAAAGGACCATAAATGGCCTAATGCTGCTACTTTTATTGACGACTAAAACTTAAACTAATTCTATATGCCAGTTCTTTAACAAATTCTATTGCTACAAAACTTAATATGTGCATTTGTATGCAACATATCACCTAATTTTTAATAAAAGTTCCTTATAAATGCAAACAAGCTTAAGCACACACATCTGCACACATTTTCAAAATGTTTTTATAGAAGTGAATATACTCCCAGTGGTAAAAGGAATCAGTATGTAGGCCTCATAGAAGGCATTTTTATTTTAAAAGGAGAACTACTTCACGCTCCATTCCATCTTCATATTTTTTTTAACACACGTTGTCACTGCGGGGAAGGCCTTCCTATCACTTCGTCTGGAAGACCTAAGACATAAGGCCTTCTAAAAATGTCATTTTGATGGGTTTCAAAAAGCAAATCGAGGTAAATTTTAAGTCAGTATTTTTATAGTGGCTTCTGTGCTTTTTTGTTTTGAATTACATATTCCTTTCATCTAAACTAATTTTTTATAAATATGAGGCTACAGTTTCTGTATGTAGCTATTTATTAGGAAGGAGTTGGACATGAATAGTTTCGTCGGAATAAGTATAACTAATTCAGCTCCAACATAAACGGCATAATAGCAGCATATTTGACGCCTCTTATACGTAAATTTCAGTTTTATATAGAAATTACATGCGAAAAAAGAATACGAGAATTTTTGTTGTTTCCAAAGTACATTGAACAAAATGAAAAATTTTAAAATATAATACTCTTTCCTCCTCCCTTTTAATAGAATGTCTTTTCTAAGGGACAGTCAAGGCCTTCTAAAAAAAGGTGTTAGTAGACCTTCAGGAAGACATGAATTGAGAAGGCCTTTTTAATTTTACCGCTGGGTTCTTATAAAAGGGTATATACTATATTGTATGTATGTGTGTGTAAGCCCATACATATACAATTTTCTGCAAACAAATTGTAGGAATATTCACACATACAACCGTTAAATAAACACGACTGCTTGACTTTTTTTCAATGGTTGTGACGACTGACAATCATGATTAAATACGTGAATGGCGATGGCAATGATGTGTTTGTCAAGTCACTCAGTCAACCGGTCACTAATACTAGGGGCTGTTCACATGTTATATAACATACTTAGTGGAGCTGGAGTTTTGAAAATTTTTAACTGGGTTGAAATTTTTTTCTGAAAATTTGTTACAATGCGTTACAAAGGGTGGTTACGGGGAGAGGGATCGAAAACAGCAAAAATGGCTTTACATAATATGTGAACTGCCTAATGATAAAACTACACTGGATAATGATGTCGCAGATAATAATGATGACGCTGATGTCGTTGATAATGGTGACGAGAATAATGTTGCTGTTGGTGACACTAATAGTGTTTGCTAATAAATTATTCATAAACGCTCTTCTATGGACGGCTACAAATACCAACCCAAACAAAGGCAAACAAACACACACAAAGAAATAAATATTTATAAAACTATAATGTCAAAAAGAGGGCGAGGGAGTAATAGGAGCAAATAATAAATAGTTGTTAAATGGAAAGCAATTTTGTAAAAGAGCAATTAAAATTTTTTTCAAATAGATAACAGTTTGAAAGATAGCATCTGTGCAGTAGACAAAACTATTTAAAACGGGTGTGAAGTATAATGCGTTGAATTAAAATCCGTTTTCAGTTTTTTGCTTTACACTTTACCCTAACTCGAGAATGGTATGCCCGATTTCGATCAAAAAAACGCCAAAATATGCATGATAAAATTACCTTCAAACCTTGTAATAAGTGTTGTTTTATTCGTCAATGGTGTCGGAGATTTTTCATCCAAAATTAAAAAAAATTTCTTTATTAAAACAAATTTAAAACTACAAAACAATTTATATAAAAATAAAAATAAGCCATATGCCAAGAAAATCGATGGGTAGATGTTGATTTTATTAGGAATTAAAAAAATCCATTTTCAGTGTTTTGATAGCAGTTCTAGATTTTTTTAATGGGCATGACTAATATTTCCACCATAGTACATCAGCACACTTTACCCTAACTTAAGAAAGGTATGCCCCATTTCGACCAACAAAACGCCAAAATATGCATGATAAAATTACCTTCAAACTTTCTGATTAGTGTTCTTTTATTTCGTCAACGGTTTCGGAGTTATTCACAAATTAAAATCGAAAAGGGGATTTTTTCTTGCAAAATTAAAAAAAAACTTCTTTATTAAGGCTCATAAAAAAATTTAAAACTCCAAAACAATATATCTTTTAGCTATTATTCTTAAGCACAGGTGTCTTACGACCAAATAAGCCATGTGCCAAGAAAATCAATGAGCAGATGTTGATTTTATTAGGAATTAAGTACATACACACAGACAGTTGTATGTCTGTGAAGTATAATACGCTGAATTAAAATCCATTTTCAGTGTTTTTCTATCAGTTCCAGATCTTTTTTAAAGGGCATGACTTATATTTCCACTATAGTACATCAGTACACTTTACCTTAACTCGAGAATGGTATGCCCGATTTCAATCAACAAAACGCCAAAATATGCGTGATAATATTACCTTTAAACTTTCTTATTAGTGTTCCTTTATTTCGTCAACGGTTTCGGAGCTAATCGCAAATTAAAATCGAAAAAAGGGATTTTTCCTGCAAAATTAAACGAAATTTCTTTATTAAAGCTCATAAAAAAATTTAAAACTCCAAAACAATTTATCTTTTAGCTATTATTCTTAAGCACAGGTGTCTTACGACCCAAATAAGCCATATACCAAGAAAATCAATGGGCAGACCTTGATTTTATTAGGAATTAAGTATATACACACAGACTGTTGTGTGTTTGTGAAGTATAATACGCGGAATTAAAATCCATTTTCAGTGTTTTGCTATCAGTTCCAGATTTTTCAGTACACTTTACCTTAACTCGAGAATGGTATGCCCGATTTCAATCAACAAAACGCCAAAATATGCGTGATAATATTACCTTTAAACTTTCTTATTAGTGTTCCTTTATTTCGTCAACGGTTTCGGAGCTAATCGCAAATTAAAATCGAAAAAGGGATTTTTCCTGCAAAATTAAACGAAATTTATTTATTAAAGCTCATAAAAAAATTTAGAACTCTAAAACAATTTATCGTTTAACTATTATTCTTAAGCACAGGTGTCTTACGACCCAAATAAGCCATATCGTCACCTTATTATTGGTTTGACCCATAAACATAGGAAAAAGCATTAGAAAGCAGCAAACCAATAATAAGCTGACGATATGTCAAAAAATCAATGGGCAGATGTAGATTTTATTAAGAATTAAATATACACACAGACAAACGTACTTTCGTGCTAAATTTTTTTCAAACCATAAATTTATTACCGAATACCCAATTTTTTATGAGCTCTAAGTATATTTCGGCGTTTTGTTGATTGAAATCGGGCATGCCGTTCTCAAGTTGGGGTGAAATATTCTGATATGTACCTAGTGGAAATATTATTGGAGACCAGTGTAATCACGACTGGTAATACCAATCTAAATTTTTTTTCAAAATCAATATATGAACTTATTAGCTTAAATAAATTTTTACGGAACACGGATCTGTGAAAGATCTAAGTAAAATCAAACAACTCATTTATTGAAAATAAAATTAGTTTTTGTTGCTCTTAGTGTAAATAAGAGCTCAAAATGAAACAAACTATTTAATAGATTTGAAACTTAATTTCAATGGGATATTGGGTCTGTCTTAAAATATGATATTTCAACATTTTTTTCTGTTGATATTCAAAACTCTAAAAAGTATGCAAGTTTTTCATTTTATTTCACACTTCTGAAAGTATGCACATCTTTTTAGCTTTTAGTTCAATTGAATCTGAAAGAAAAAATGATGTCAATCCAATTTAAAAAATAAAATTGATTTGATTACAACGAAAATTTTCGTTTTTCGTTTTCTGAAAAAGCAATTTTCAGAATTAAATGAACTTCCGATCGGAATGCTGTTTTGTGATGTGGCTGTATATATATTATCCATTTCACTTTTCCCTAATAGCTCTTTAGATTTAATTTATTTTTTTATCGATAAGTTTTATTATTGAACATCAATACATAGAAATACAGCAGTCATTATAATCAAAAAGCATCAATTGATGCTGTATGGCACTCGTGTTTTTCTTTATTTTCTTTATAAATTTTGGCACAGAAATAAAAATATCTAGATATGCAGATATGTATGTACATTAGAATGGTAGTTAAAATTTAAAAACTCGGATTTCTTCAAGCCTCATAACCAAAACTGATGGGTATTTATAAAAAAACTACCCTAAAAAAATTTCAGGTCAATCAGTTAAGATTAAGGCGATTCTCATGCCCACCAAAGTTTGAGCAAATGCTCTTTTCCTGTCTTTTATGCCTCATACTTAAGAAATACAGTATTTACAAAACAAAACTTTCTCCGAAAAAGTTGTTATCTGTGAAGTTTCTAACAGCTTTGTGCCTTACTGACTTTTATTTAAATCGCATATTTAACAAAAAATAAAGAGCAATATCGAACAAAGCCCATAACAATTATAATTTCAAAATGATGACACTAGCTTACAAATTTCGATAAACTTTTTTCTTCCCTAGTCAGAACTGAAAGTTGTTTCTTTAGTTACTTGGGCCGCTAAACACGAACCTGTACTCAATTTTGTATTAGCTTTAGTTTTCGAGATATACCGTTAAGTAACTAGAGAAGTTTTTTGACCTATTCAATAAAACAGAAAAACAAAAACTCAACAACAAAATTACCTTTAAGCCCAGCAACAACTTTTTCTTAATATGCCTATTACTTTTAGCGATATCGTAAAAGTTCGAGCCTAAAAATTTAAGATTTTATAAAAAATTTAAAAATTTTTGTTCTTAAAAATCCATAGAAAAAAATAAAAATAGTACAAGGATCCCATTTTTTGTCCAGTATCATGTAGCTAAAGATATTACAAAGGAAATGACCTTTTTTCATTGAAATTGCTGCACAACTTTTGATTTTATTCACAATTTAGTGAGAAAACTAAATTGATAAAAACAAAAAATTTTTTTTAGTGTATTGCTGCTATATAGAAAATTTAAATTTTATCAATTCGTTTTTATCACTAAATTGTGAATACCCATCTATTTGTAGTATGCTACTTGAAGAAATCCAACTTTTGATTTTTAACGATCACTCTAATGTAAATATATCTTTATATTAAAATCACAATATATATTTCCTTATTGAAATAGCTGCAATGTGTGTCCTGATGAATGTTAAATATTTGATAGTATTACAAAACTTGTACTACACCAAGAAAATATTGTTAGCCGTTAACTTATATGCCGCGTATTAGAATTAAATACGAATTTAACTTTTAAATTAGATTAACATTATTTAGTAATTGGTTTTCTTTGATGCCAATAAATTATATAAACAAGTACATTTCTGTTTAACGTAAAGTTTTGTTTTAGTTTTTGTAATTTATATTTAGTTTTGACCAATGTTTTACCACTAATTTGATATAATTTTTGGCTTTGAAGTTGCAACTAGTTCAGCTAATCAATTCCTATTTTGTAAAAATACTTATTACAGAGCAAATTTTTTTATATTCAAGTCAAAAGTTGTATGCCAGCGAAAAAACAATATTGCACAATTTTCTAAAAATATGAGAACAGTCACATAGAACAGTCTCTTAGTAATACCTTGAATTTACATTAAATTAAATATTTTTATCGTATTAAGCTTTTGAATAAGTAAACCGGTAAAAAAAGGAAAATAACTTTCTGCTTTTGATATACTGAAGTTTTCACACAACCCACAATTTTAGGATTTTGGGGAATTGGGGAAGAAAATGTAAATATGTCAATAATTAGATTACTGCTAAACAAAAAAGTAGTTCATTAGCACAACAACAATAACAACAACAATTAAAAAAACTTAAAAAATGCATAGGACAAAAGTCTTCATATATCCACAGCAACGATGAATTTAGTGCTTAGTTGAAGAAAAGCCGAAATTTTCTCCACATTTTGGTCATCAATAAGAGCTTGACAATAACGAGCTATTAATGTTACCAAACTTTTCTCCAATATCGAACGTAGTTTCGGCTTAACCACGATCAAGAGCATTTTTGGATTATTCCAACTTCTTATACCATATTATGCAAAAAATTATAACAAGAAACAACCGATACGTGGTCTATTGCGCTAAGAGTGGTTAATTAAGTTGTCTTTAAATAGTGTGATCAAAATTCTTGGGATCGTTATCTCCTTGAAAAGCCCATTGATTTTTCGTAGGAAGATGTCATCGACGACTGCCTTCAGACTTTGTTGTTCTAATATTCTCCTAAGCTAATTGCAGACTATACTTATTCCAACAAAGAGTACAATATTCACTACAAACGACGCTATAGCTCCTTTAACCTTGACAATGCTACCACCATGTTCAGCTAACCTTACCATATTACCCGAACAACGTACATATCTAGGGTCACGGTAGTGCGCCAGACCAAGTTCCGGACACACAGTGTGTATTTACGGGAAACCATTCGAGCTATGTTTACCCCCCTCATAACTTTGCTCCACTTAAGCATAAAATAATGAAACATGAAAAGGTCTTGCTACAGAAGTAATCTCATAGCTGAAATTTGAAAGTACTACGGTAAAAGCTTTCCGAGATATTAATGTGTAAAAAGTGGATATTTTAGTACATACTGACTCATCTATATTATTGGACACTTCCACTATAGCTAGAGAGCTGAAATTTGGTATACAGGTAGGTCTTGGTGGACAATTAACCAGAAAAATCTGAAAACGGGCATTTTTCATTTAGGGGTGGGATAGGGTGCCCCTTCTTTGTATGGGGCACTTCCAGTATAGCTAGAAGTCTGGTACACAGGTAGCTCCTGATGAGAAATTAACAAAAAAAAATTTAAAACGTGCACTTTTCATCTGGGGAGAGGGGGCGGCTAGAGTGCTCCTTCTTTGTATGGGGCACTTCCAGTAGGTGGCGTGTCATAATGTCCAGTGATATAATGTCCATGGACATTATTGTCACTCCAAAAAGTGTCATAACGTCCATGTACATTATGACACTTTCAAAAGTCTCATAATGTCCATGAGTGCAGTGTCATAAAGTCCATGGACATTATGACACTTTTTAGAGCATAAAGATTTTTGCACAGGCGGCCTTCGGCCGGGCTTTAAAGCTATTGACATGTCATAATGTCCAGTGACATTATGCCCATGGACATTATTGTCACTCCAAAAAGTGTCATAACGTCCATGGACATTATGACACTTTTTAGAGCATAAAGATTTTTGCACAGGCGGCCTTCGGCCGGGCTTTAAAGTTGTTGGCATGTCATAATGTCCAGTGACATAATGTCTTCAAATGACTTCAAAAAGTGTCATAACGTCCATGGACATTATGACACTTTTGAAAATGTCATAATGTCCATGGACTTTATGACATTATTATTATTATTATGGACAGTATGGGCACTTTTAAATGTGTCACAATGTCCATGGACATTATGTCACTGGACATTACGACATGTCATCCTTCCAGTATAGCTAGAACGCTGATAATTATCTCTAAATTTTAGAAACGTTATATTTATCTGAAAGAGTAAGTATAACAGTTTCGGACATGATGGCCAGCCAATTCGAAATTCATGAAAATCAAGCACTGCACTTCATCCGAAGAATACTATACTGGTAGTTTAACATGGCTCTAAGCAGTGTTAAGGCTTAGAGAGCTGTCAAAAAAGTTTCTGCTTTTCTTGAATTAAGACCAAAATTCATCGTTACTATGGATGTATATGAAAGCTTTTGTCCTATATATTTTTTAATTTTTTTTAATTGTTGGTGGTTGTGCTCCTTTTTTGTTTTGCATATCAATATAGTTAACAGTAATCTAAGTATTGACATAAATTGTTTATACATTGTCTTCCCCAATTTCAAAAATCCCAAAATTGTGAGTTGTATGAAGACTTTAGATTTTGACTGTAAGAAAAATGTATAAATAAGTTTTTCTTTTAACTTTTAATATATAAATACTCGTATTTAATAAAGACACAAAGCTAACTGTCAAAATAACAGTAACTCGGTTTATTTCCGTTTTCATTACTAAATATTCTTGATATAAATAGTTACTGCCGCATACACCTGTAGGCTGTATGTCAGAGTCGAAAAGGAAGCTGATTTTACAAACATTTTCCTATGAGCGTTTAAAAAGGGGACTAAAAAGAGTATAATGAAAAATTTTAGTCATTTGGGGCGGTAAACTAAATTTTATTCATATTTTCTTACTGTGCCTTACAGTCAGTATATGTGTGCCTTTGTTGTCGTTGTTGGTGTTGTTATTGTTGACAACATTTCTAAAGGTCTTAAAGGTGAAAGGACTTTGCCATTAAGATTACTCTAATATTTGTTTCTCTCTCTTTCTGCTTCACAACATGTTTTATTTAAAATTTCCAGACAATAAGACGTCACTTGAAAATAGTAAACAAAAGTAAAAAAAAATGTGTCATAACTCATGAACGTACTACTTACTCGTTGTACTACTGTTAAATTTAAATTACTACAAAATCATATATA
Organism: Panzeria rudis; assembly: GCA_956483635.1. Classification (NCBI taxonomy): domain Eukaryota; kingdom Metazoa; phylum Arthropoda; class Insecta; order Diptera; family Tachinidae; genus Panzeria; species Panzeria rudis. Next base: position 173,038,197 of record OY101448.1, read on the forward strand.
CAAGTGGTTAGACGTGTGGATGTGCCAGACAAAATAATAAGTTGTGAGTGTTGACAAGTTGGGGCGAAGAAACTAGTATATAAAGGAAAATATTTATTTATAAAGCAAGATCAAACGAAATAGTAATTTTAGCAAGAAAGCCATTCGTAGATGGGATTTCTTTATATTTAAAGCTTAAGATTTTTGATAAACTTTGTGGCTATACAACAAAACGGAACATATGTATAACCAAGTCCCAGTGAAAAAAGAGCTTCCAAAATAGTCAATAAGATCCTGAACTTGTGATCGGATGCCCCTTTGGCTTAGTGGTAGCGATGCTAGCCTGTCACTACAGAGGTCGTGGGTTCGATTGCCGCTGTAGACCGTGGGTGTTTTCCGCAGACAAGCGATTAACTTGGTTGTGTTTGTTTATAAATAAAACTTTAAAAAATGTTGTTCCAGTGCGGATCATTTCTAATGATTTTTACATGGGCTTGTAATTATTATTTTTTGATTCATATTCAATGGAATTAAAATCTAACTGTAAACTAAGAAATTATAGGCAAAAAACTAAAAAAGGTCAAGAGAAAATTTTTTTTTGATTTAAAGTCAAATATATTCTAAGCTATGAGAGATACGGAAGCACATATAAGGCCATTATTTTTTTTAGCTAAACTTAAAGTGCTTTAGATTTTTTAGATCGCATAACATTTAAAAAAGTTACAAGCCTCAGAATTTTTTTTGAGTCCCACGTGGTCAACTATGAACCACTGTAGCTCCTCCTGTGGTTAAATCAGAAGGTCACCAAGACACGCGTTATAAAGACCGACGCCTCCTCTAAAGATGTTTCAAGTTTCAGCTAAATCCAATCAGTTCTGTAAAAGTTCCAGATTTATTACCATTTATTTTGCAAAAGTCCCCACTGTGTAATGGTAATTTTAAATATAGTCTACAAAAAAAAATTAATATGATTTCCTATCAACATTGCGACATATTGATTTTACACTAGTATTTTTTTTCTGTGTGTAGAACCATGTTTTTTTGTTTTGTACAGTGTTTTCCTTCAGAGTTTTACAGTGTTGCCAATTAGCCTACTGGCGCACAAATATAAAAATAGGTTTAAACGTTTTAAAGTTTTTTATAATATTTTTTTCTCAAGATTCTGGTGAATTAAAATTCTCCTCCCATCTCTGTATGTCTTTTAAAAACATATTGTATTTTTCCCATACGTGTATGAATGTGTAAGAATTCTGAAATTATGTACATACGAGTACATGCATATGTGGAGATACGAGGGTTTATAGAACCATTTAAAAGTGTACACTTATCAAATTTTCTTTATGGCTAGTTCTCATTTCAAATGCATTTTTCGTGTTCGTTGAAAGTATGGTAAAATATTTCAGAAAATAAACGCATAAATTTTAAAACGAAAGCTGCTTTAGCATGATTTAATAGATTATAAATAATGCACATACGTTTTTTGTACAACACTGTCCATTATGTGCTAAAAATGAAAAACAAAAATACGGGTTTTTCCGTCTTCATACAAAATGGCGTGTCCGTAATACATGCTGTTGATTTTCCACATTGAGAAACTATGAATTTTTTCAAAAACGACATTAAATTTATAACGGTTTTTAGAATATTTGCATTTGGTTCTCTTATTTCACACATAAAATTTTTTAAAAATATTAAAAATTATAATATTTTTTTAAAATTGTTGGTGTTCCCAGTCATGTGTATTGAGCGTTACGAGTTTTTAGAGCACCTCATTACTTAGTTTAATTATTAAAATTGCATTAACAACATACACTAAAATAACAGCGTATCTTTGTACTTCTAAATATTTAAAAGTTTTGTGAACTTTGTTAAATAGTATTATATTGCAAAACGTTTAATCAATCAATTACCATTTGTATCAAAAAAAAATGTATTGAATGTTGTCGATATTTTTTTTAAATTTAATTGAAATTGATTAGTGAATAAGTAACGAGTTTATATTAAAATACATCGAAGATTATACATCTGAATTGTATTGAATTAAAATATAGTGTGTGTTCTGAAAAAATATTGAATTCGTACAAATATGTATTGAACGTTATGCAAAAAAAATTTTTAAATATAACTTATTTATAAATTTTAGGACGTTAAAAAAAAGTTAACAGCAGCTGAAGGTTAGAAACGATATAAAGAACATTATCTGTTTACAAATTTTGGATTTTCTTTGAAAAAATTTTGCTTCCGTCTGTGGGTTTTCGAATAACAAATTGCAAATAATTCAAATACGAGTAATTATATGAAATTGACATAAGTTTTGACATTGTTGGTCGAATTTATTAAATATAGTCTTATTTGAAAGAAAAGTTAGCCTACTTTTCGCTTCACAGAAAAAAAAATAAGTTTCGTTTTTGATAACAAAAATCCCGGTATTCAATAATTTTTTTTTCAAATTTCCTGTGGTAAAGAATTCCAATATATTGATAACAAAATTATTTCAAAAGAAAAAAATATATAAATTAAAAAAAAATGTTGACATGTGTGAGATACGAACCCAGGCTTCCCGGACGTAAACCATGCGCTCTACAGCTGAGCCATTTCCCAGTTATTTTATTATGAGATAAAACTTGTTTTAAGTAGTTATGTATGAAAAGATATAGCCGGCATGGGAAAGAAATACATACAACGAAATATTGTATTAGTTAATGGCAAATTTTATTGAACATCATACTTTTTTTCAATAACATTGTTTTATTGAATATAATTCTTGTCTCTGTGTTAGGAATAAATATTAGTAAGGAATTATTTTAAAAGATAAAAATATCTTTTTTTTCCACGTGAACCTAATTAAAAATTGAAAAAATGGTCATAACTTCAATTTTCGTCCTGCGATTATATTAATTTTTTGTTTTTAGAGAATATACCCAAGAAAATCTTTGATGGCAAAGTAATGATCTAAAATACTCACAAAAAACATACCCTTTACTACACTCTGAAACATTAACACAAATTTATGATCATATATTGTCTAAATTTATGTTGAAAATTCCTCCTTGTCTAAAATTACATCGATTTTGTAGTTATTTTATTAAAGAAAAACTTCAAATTAAACATATATAGTCAAGTGGAAAAAATTTAGCATAAAGTATAATACGGCTATGGCTAAATGGTAGATACGTCAGACTATCAGTCAGGAGGTTGCGGTTAAAACCTTCACGCAGCCAATCGTTTTTTTTTAGTAAAAATATTTTGTTCAAAAATAATGCGTGTGTAATTTTAGGTCGAAAGTAGTCTGTAAAGTGTTGCCTACTGTTATCGACCTAATTTTGAACAAAAGTCTTTTAGAGTGTACTTCTACTTTGGCATTTTAACCAATTATTTTATCATGGCGATATCATTGGAGGCAAGTACTTACCACATTTGATTACAAATAACAAGTTATAAACTGCAATATTTAGAAGGCATTGAATACACAAAACACAATAAAAATTAAATGTCTCTGCAAAGCATTGAACTCTTGCCGTTTTCAGTTATTGTGTTATTTTATGCCAAGTGTTTTACTCACTAGGCTACTGCACAGCTATTTTGTTAAGGGCTTAAGATTTGTTTTCACAGACATGAACACAACTAAAAAAATCTATTTGGCTTCCCCAGGGGTTGAACTGTTTATCGTCTGTATGATAGTTTGTGATTGAAAAGTATGTTGCTCGGTAAGGACAACTCATTACCAAGTTTTTGCTGGGTACGTATAGTGCTTTCAAACCTTATACTCATTTTTGTGGTGTATTTTTCGCGAAAATCATTCCCAGAATAACCGCGAAAGCAAATATAACGCTCATTACAGAAAAATGTAAACAAAAATCGACAAACATAATTTTATTTCAAAAATTCAATGGACGGAGGCGAAAACTATAATAAAAACCCTATCTTCTCACATTCATTTAGTTGCATTAGTAAAAAAAAAACAAACGCAAAATGAACGTTTAGAATGAGAATCAGTCTTATAATTTATGCAATATTGCATTTCCTAAACACCCTCGTATATTTATACATATGATTATATAATAAGCCTTTATATGATGGCATACATTATAAAAGCTCAATTAAAACTCTATTTAAAAAGTCCTTTATCTATTTTTTTTTATAAAAAAAACTTAAAGAGCACTTTACTGTGTTTATTTTCGTACAGTTTTCTTAAAAACACTTAACTTCAATATTTCCTTAATGCTTGTGAAAATTATTGACATAAATATATAATAGAAAATTTAAAATTCAATTTATCCTGGAGATTTATTGATTTTATTTCTTGGTGTTTTTTTTTCAAATCTAATGCTTTTGAAATGTGTAATAAAATTTTATGAAATTCTTTTTCGTTTCCGGTTTGAAATAACAAAAAATTTTATTTTATTTTATGATGGTGCCAAGCAGTAAATTTTATTTATTTATTTATTTTTTTTTGCATCCATCGTACGCTTGATTTATATTCTATTTTCATCTCGGTTATTTGCTTCAGAATATATTTTCATTTTGATTTGTTTATTTAATTTTTTGTTTGTTTGTTTAAATTTTTGCTCAAAACATTTCAATTCATTTTATATTTTTAGCCATAATAATGGCTTAAAGAAGATCCAGTCGTCCTACCAACCCACAATTAAACCAACACAATCAAACATTCATATTAAGTGGAGCACGTCCATTTTGCATTATTTAAAATTTATATTTATACGTAATTGCAACAACCGTGAGAACAAATACAATTTCTATCAAGAGCTTTTTTTATGTTGTTGTAGTAGTTGTTCTTTCGACATGAAATATGGATGAATTTAAATGTAATAATGGAACAGCACATCAATTTGTGTCACACAAATTGCTGCGGAAGATGGCATGGTACAGGGAAAACAGAAACTATGACAGTTTGAGTGAGCATTACGATTAAATGTGAAAATAAATATTTGTTAAATTAAAAATATTAAAGGTATTCGCCATATTAACTGTTGTTGGTTGTATCGATTACACTAGCTTAAAAAAAAATTAACCTAAAGAATAGATATTTTTTAAGCTAATTTGGGGCTGCTGAACACGAATATGGTATTCATTTATTTTTCTTAAGAATAATTTTCGAGGTATTCGCGATAAACGTATTATTTTGATTTTTTTTTTGCTATTTCCAAAAATCTTAAAAGCCGTTCATTTAAATTATACAAACTTTGAACTATTGCATAGATATGTTATTTCTCTTTTGTCATACTCCTATTCATGTTCAGCGGCCCAAAATTAATTTAGAAAACATCTCCTTTTAAGCTTATGGCATAAAGTTGAAAATTTTTAAACTAGTGTAATAAAACTTTAGTGTTATTTAGGGCCTTAATTTTGTATGGAAAAAATGTAGATTACAAAAACAAAACAGATATATAATTGGTCAACGCTTAGCGTTGTGTTTTACAAAATAAGGCTCTTAATTTTTGGCTTTTTTTTTTGTTCCTATGTTGTTTTATAAAAATTTAGAATTTTTGGCTTATCCAATCTAGAGGGAGGACAACCTGTCACAAGACAAGTTACGTGACAAGGACTACACTGCAATGAAACGGTTTCATTAAATGTTCTTCTATGTATTAGTGAAACTTTTCATTAATATAATGAACAATTACAGTGCGTACATGAAATTTTTTAGTATCTACTTTTCATAAGTTGTTCATAGTTCATTGTACTAATGAAAATCATTACATTGTTTAAATGAATTTTCTTTTTAACAAATTCATGGAAAATATAAATAAGTCACACAAATTTTGTCAACTCAATTCAAACATAAGTATGTAAATTAACATTTATTTATTAAAAAATTTTTATCTATTTCTTATATTTGAAATCTTTTTGAATTTCAAAGCAATGTGGTCATCATAAATGTAATGGAAATATTTATTTTATACAATGTAATATTCTTCATTGTATAAAACACGTTGTTAGCTATGCGCCTCCTTTTTCTAACCAATATCTCATTTATGCATTTGAGATAATGAGAAACAATAGGGGCTCTTGGCTGAAGTGGTTAGCGCATTTACTACAATTCCTGAGGTGTAGAGTTCGAGACTAATTTCAGACAAGCCATCAACATTTACTGGTTACTGAGCAGTACAGGCACCGATTGACTACACTCTAAAACATTACTTCAAATTTACGATCATATATTGTCTAAATTTGTGTTGAAAATTTTTCCTTGTCTAAAATTACATCGATTTTGTAGTACTTTTATTAAAGAAAAAACCTTTCAAATTAAACATATTTAGTCCAAGTGGAAAAAATGTAATATAAAGTATAATACGGCTATGGCTGAATCGTAGATACGTAGGACTATCAGTCAGAAGGTCGCGGTTTCAACCTGCACGCAGCCAATCGCTTTTTCTTAGTAAAAACATTTTGTTCAAAAATAATGCGTGTGTAAATTTAGGTCGATAATAATCTGTAAAGTGTTGCCGACTATTATCGACCTAATTTTCAACAAAAGTGTTTTAGAGTGTAGCGTATACTAATGTACATCACAGCGCATTAATAGTGTGAGTGTGTGCTTCTCTTTAAAAAAAAAATAATGAAACACCTACATTTAATTCACGAATCTGTTTCTTTGAGCTAATGAAATAGTTTCATTTCATTTATGACGTGGCTGGCCAAATGTGGTTCATAAATACAATGAAACATTTTTCATTAATCCAATGAAGGGGTTCATTAGCTGACTTTCAATGACAAATTTCATTAATAGAATGAAGAAATTCATTGTCTGAATGAAGGGTTTCCTTTCAGTGTAGCAACCGGTTCGAGGGGTCAACTAACATAATTAAGATACTCAGTAACAGGTTCTAGATCCAAACTTAAGATACTTGTCCTGCGGTGGTTTCTTTAATACTAGTCAAATTACTTGGAACTAGGGATGCCAGTCAGGAGATCCCAAATACCGAAAACTCGGGATTATTCTAAGAAATTAAGTTCTTAATCCCGGGATTTTTACTCGAAAATCCCGGATTTTTGGTAATAGTAAAAATATGGTAATTATTTGTTATATTAAATGCAACTATGTATGTTTATGTTGTATGTATGGTAGTGTAGACTAAAAATGCAACTGTGTGACAGTTTTTTTGGCAAGTCGTACGATTTGAAAAAATTTATGAAAATTTTCATAAAATGATAGTTTCCATGCGATCATGTGCATACACAAAACAAACAGATATTTTTTCATAATTTTCGTATAATAGTGTGGCACCTACAACGCCATTTTGAAGCGTTTTTTAAAGTCCGACATTCTTCTGTAAAATTTTCCTATGAATGAATCATGCGATCGTGTAGGATAGTAAATCGGGGCCTTAATGGGCATGAGTTATTAAAAACAACTTCAAATATTTGGAATTGAATCATAACGGGATTTACACGTTAGCTCTGTTGCAAGAGTTTTTTTTGAGGTTTAATGACGAATCAAAAGAGAATTAAAAAAAGTCGCGTAACAAACTCATCGCACTCAAAATGCATCTTAGGCAAAAAGGTAGTAAAAGACTTCAGGGATTTCTAATAAAGGCTTTTTGCGCCATATTCATGTAAGTATGCTTTGTCAGATAAATACACATTTGAAATAAAATGTTTGAAATATTCGATATTCGGCTACAAAACAAGATGAAAAGTAGGCTCCGCAACCGATGATATTAAAAACTACAAACTTCGTTGGCCCACAAATAGAGGTGTTGCTTGGGGCAGTAATTGTTAGATGGGCAGCGTTAGATGGTTTGATTTTTTCTTCATTTATTACTTCAATCAAACTACGAAAAGGTTCATAGAAAACCGATTAACAGATTTGTCTTAAGATATCGTTGGTTTTGCTACTAAAGGAGCGTCAACCATAATTGAAATAATTTGACTTTTTTTAATGTATAAAAATCCCGAAAAATTTCGATCCGTCCCGGGATCCCGTTTTTTAATTAAAAAATCCCGAATCGCGGGTTGTTGAAGACAATTGGTACAAAATTTCACGCAGGGTAATAATGGATCACCACAGATGAAATTGAGTATGGAGAACATTGGCTTGCTTCAATATTCATCCTTCTTAAACAAACGTCTGTATATCTGATGTTTCAAACTTCAATAGCCGCTTATAATTTCAGACACTCCTTGCATATGGGCAAATCCCAAAATGGTCCACCAAGGACAGAACTTTGAAGTTGTCAAAACGTTTTATATCTGTTGATGGAAAAATGACCTATATATTTAATCTTGAAAAACATAAAGGACAATTTTTTTAGGTGATCCCTTGATGACTTTGCATTTCATATAGGAAGCTATTTTTTATGTGTTTAGTAACACATGTGATTGTAAGTTTTAGTTTGAGTTTTTGAGTTCGGAGGTGGTCAGGAACGCCCCCTATTGTGAAAATAATGGAGTGACTATTTTTTAAGATTATCTCGTAAACTATAAGCAATATGAAAATTTTGCCGAACGTTTTCTTTTAGATAAACCAAACAGATTTTTGTTGTAAATGGTACAATTAAAAAGTTATAGCTACACATTACGAAAAAATGTAGCATGCGTCACAAAGGGTTCACGGCTTTTGATAAAAAATGACTAAATTTTTTGCCTGCAAATAACTTATTTTAGCATTCTCTTATATTTCATAGATTTTGTGTGCTTTTTTTTTGAAAAATTTGCAAAAAATTACTAAAACTTTCAGAGTTACTTCCACTTTTTGTAGCATGTATCACAAAGCGTTGTGATCACCTATTTCACAACAAATAGCTGTTAAGATATTATGTTGTGTGTCATTCGAAAGTACAATTAAGTCCCACTAAACACTTAAAAGTTAAAACGCATCTCATTTGAAAGACCAAAAAATTTTTATATTTTAATCTGAAATCGCGTACCAATGTAGCGTTCGTCACGCAGGATTTGCCATATTTAAAATTTTCCTTACCTTAACTTTTGACTACCATAAATACCGTTAATTATTGCTATAAAGACTCTCCCATGAAAAGTAAAAAGTTCCCTTACATTAAGGATAATTTAATTTAACTAATCTAAAGGAAAAAGTTTTCCTACGAGTTTTGCTTTCACCAATAACAGCTTTGTAAATTCTTTAAATCAAACTTAAATAGAAACCACACAATTTTATGATCATTTCAAGTTACGAGTATTGTAAAATAAAAATTAATTTGCTTGAAAAACTTATTAAGCCACCTGAGAATGAGAAAATAAAACGTTAATGCCAAAACAAAAGTAAAAGAAAATTAAAAATAAACAAAGAACTACAAGATGTACCGGTATCAAAAGGCAGTAAGGACAGCTAATATTTTTTAATATTAAAAATGTTTGTACCTTTACAAATGTGTGTAAGTGTGTGTATAAGGATAATATCAAGTCAAATTCGAAAATGTATTTTCAGTCAGCCTATTGGGATATAAATATTTAGTAAAATACTTCAACAAAGTACTAGCAAAATTATCGTAGTCCATAAAACATTTTTCTCTTTTTTTATATTAATAAAAGTAACTCCCCACACAATTTTCCTTAAAAAAATTTTAAAAAATTCAAACAGAATGAACACAAAAAATGTTTTATGTTTTATTTCAAACCACTGATAGAACGAACAACAAAAAAAAATCATATTGTAAACAAAGCGTGAATAAAAAACACCTGCTGTGGTACAAATTCAAAAATTTGTTAAAGAGAAAAAAGTATAACGAAAAACCTTATAATATGCCTGTTAGCCAAAGCTCTTAACCAATTTTTGTGTGATAGTTGTTTAAAACGTCCAATGGTTAGTTACGAATACACATTACCGGCAGCAGTTTCATCTGTTTTGGGAATCAAATGGAAACTGCGAAGCAAAAAAAAACCAAAATTTCGTTTCCAGCCAGAGTTGGTCGTAGTTTAAAATGAACATTCGAACATATTTCAGGACGTACATATGATTGTGTTGATGATCTTTATCAATGATTGGTAAATAATTTAAGTTTTCAATGGTTTGGTTGGCTGACTTGCTCGTACACAGATAGCCATGGTCAATGCAGACATGTTTGCAATTATACGAGGGAGGGTTTGCATGGTAAATGTATAAACAATATATAAAATGTTTAAACAAAATTTCTTTAATTGATCTTTTTTACAAAATACCTTCAACTTTTCCCGATGTTTTATTAATTTTCCTTAATGATAAAAAAATCCTTAATGCCAGTAGAGCTTTACTACAAATTTTCGTTCCAAAAATAGCCGAAAACTTTCATATAAAAATCCCACACATTTTACTCCTCTCTGCACGGAAATAGTTAAAATAGGAAAGTCCAATTTCTACTTAAGAGAGAGAGAGAGAGTTTACAAACTCTAAAGTCGATGATCATAAAAAGAGTTTTTGGTCGCCTTATTGCAAAATGTTCTGCAGGGCTTTCATAAAACCCCAGACGGCCTATTACGACACTTGTAGGCAGATTTTGTTAAAAAATCTTCGTTTCTAAACGTTTCAAAACATGTAAAACAAATGCGTTTCAAAACAAAATTGATGAAAAATTGATCAGAATCGGACAACTCTAAGCCGCTTGACTTTGAGATCAGAATTAAAATTTTGCCAAATTTACCTATTTACTAACAGCTGATTAGAGAATTCGCTAATTTTGCACTGATTCTGCACACATTTCTTTCACACATATTTCAATATTATTTTCTCCAGAAATTTGAACAATGCTTATCAAAAAAACTTTATGAACGAACATATTAATTAACCCTTCTATATTTGAGGGGCAAAATAACCCCATCAAAAATTTATTCCAAATTTTAGTGCTATAAAGCTTGTGAATGGGTAATTTTGAATGTTTTCGTACATTAAGGCTGAGGCCACATGGGCGTTTTTAAAACGCGGCGTTTCTGCTTTTTATATATTTAATTTGAAAGTTCTCAATTTTTCAAAACTTCAAATTTAATATAAAAAGCTGAAACGCCGCGTTTTAAAAACGCCCGTGTGGCCTCAGCCTAAGTATTTTAAGAAGGGCTTTGGAATATAATAAAAAAAATTATAACTATTTTGGCTTGAGTTCGGTTTTAATTTAATTTTTCAATTAAATTATATTTTTATTTAGAGTTAAATGTGAAGCATGTAGACAAAGAAAATTTTTGACTACGCGGAGGGTTGAACTGACGTTTCGATAGCTCCCGCTAATCTCATCAGAGTTCTTTACCGCTTAGATCACTCGACCAAAGTCGGGTGTGTTGCAGTCAAGAGCTGAATATCATCTACTTTTAATCAATTCATACTGTCACTCTTATGCAAGCCACATACTTTGCGACCGTTGGTACAACTCAGCTACTAATCAATTTGTATGCTTGTCGCACAAACGATACAATTTGGTTTGCGATCTCATGCACAACTTCATTTTGCAATCAACTTGTGAGCAAGTAAATATCTCTCATTTTATGTTGTCCGCAAATAATACTCACATTCAATGTTTACTGCAAGGTGGTGACAACAAGAATAAGCACGTATAATACATAAAATAGTATACGACAGGCACACAAACGTTGCGACAGTGTTGTACAACATGGCAAAAAATCAAAACTTTTTGATCTTTCGTACAACCAAGACACAACTTAATACAACGAGCCCACAAACGTTGCAATTTCGTGTACAACCTACTATAGTTGTAACAACGGTCGCAACGTCTGTGGCCTCCTTTACGTGGAGGTTACACGTTCAAGTTTTGCTTCAAGTTTTGTTTCAAGTTTCACTTTTTTTACTAACACACTCAAACATTTTGAAATTGACTACCAACTTGCTTTAAATTTTTCTTTCAAGTTTTCTTTCAATTTTTCGTTCAATTTAAACAGCTGATCTCGATTATTGTAAATAAATTACAGTAAGACTCGGTTATAACGAACTTTGTGCAAACAGCAAGAAAACCGCTCTATGACAAGTTCATAATAAGCGTAGTTCGATAGAAACGAGTACTCGTTAACTACGAATACGCTATTACGAATACTTTTTGTATGAAAATAGCAACCAAAACGTCGGGATTTTAGACTTAGATCGTTACAACCGAGAATTCGCTATGACCGAGTTTTACTGTTTCGTTGTTAATTCCTTGACGACGGCATCTTGAAAACAAAATTGAATATCAAGTTGCTTGCAGCCTACGTCACAGCGTCAATTTAAAGTAGTTTTAACAAGCAATACGTGTGATCAACTTGAAAGCAATTTCTTGAACGTGAAACTGCAGAGTTAGAGCTATCAAATTAAATACAATTCTAAGAGTGACAGTATGAATTGATTAAAAGTAGATGATATTCAGCTCTTGACTGCAAACACCCGACTTTGGTCGAGTGGTCTAAGCGGTAAAGAGCTCTGATAAGATTAGCGGGAGCTATCGAAACGTCAGTTTAACCCTCCGCGTAGTCAAAAATTTTCTTTGACTTCATGCATCACATTTATCTCTAAATAAAAATATAATTTAATTGAAAAATTAAATTAAAACCGAACTCAAGCCAAAATAATTAAAATTTCTTTGGATATAAAGCGATACAGTGCGACTAAACTCGTAACTTAATTCTCAAAAAAAAAAAATTATTTTGAAATATGTATTAACAGAAGTGTATAATGTATGATTTTGACCCACATCACAGCAAAACGCAAATTTTGCCAACAATAAATTTTGGAAAGAATTTAACATACATATTTCATATTGCTCGCCAGCCTACTGTGGACGGTTGTACTGGATCGGAAGTATGCTCTGAAGCTCTTGATCTTTCGATATTGCAGAGATTTATGCCTTAACCGAAGAGGCTCGTCTCAGAGACCAGTACTACAGACATTTTTGTAGATAGTCTGTCCGCATAATGCCAAGATAGTTTGGGTTCCAAGGCTTTAAGCCATGCAGGAGAACGAAATGGCGATCTTAGATGTAGCAGAGTCATAAGGAGATACATATTTATATTTATGTTCGCTAAGTTGAGCTGTCAATTGAGATGAATGAGTGTGCGCTAAGAAATATGACACTGTACACTCAAAATAATAATATTGGTTAACCTAACCATTTCTCAACCAATTCTCAACTTACTGTTAATGTAAATTGTTGTTGCAATTTTTATGAATAAACAATTTTTATTGTTTAAAATAACCTTGTAAAAGTTGTAAGTCATTTCATGTCTATGGTTACTTTGTCTTGTCGTTATTTAACGGCGCACAGTGGTTCCAATTGTATGGGATGTATGTGAAAATTATAGAGAAGGAAATGAGCTTTAAGAATTTGGATATTGAGACCACCCTGTTGAAACAAACGTCGAGCTACAGGGTGTCAAAGTTGACTACCTCGGGCATGAACAACTTTATTGGCAACATATCTTTTAGAAATATTATCCGATTTTAATGAATCTAAGCTTGTTATAAAGTTCATAAATAGAAAAATATAACACATTTTATTTAACTAGGATATCTAGAAAAATTTCAAAGATATTTGGCTTTAAAATTTTGGTTTTTGGCCTCGACATTTCGTAAATAACTCCGGTAACAACATAGCCAAATTTTTCAATAAAATATTTTATTATTTTTAACAAAATTCTTGATAATAAGCGAACAAAATTTTTTTAGTCATCATGTAGTCGGGAAAAATAATCAAAGTCAAGTTTTTCACAGAAAAAACTAAATTTCATATTCAGCAAAGAAATTTAATGAATTAGTAAATATTTTGTCCAGAAGCGGAACTACAAACATATTTGTAAGTACAGACAAAAATGTCTTAACAATTTCATTGAAAAAGATCCGATTTTTTCAGCAAACAAATTGCCCAAATCTATACAAAAAAAAAATTCTAAATATATTTAAGAATTTTAGAAAAAATTATTTATTGAATCAAAAAATAAATATTTACATGATTTTCTGCAATATATCAAACAATATATTTGTTTAAAATACAATTTGTCTAAAAATACTTACCAATTCTAAGCAAAATAGTTTACTGAATCAAACAAAAATATATACTGGATTATTTGTAATATATCAATCAAACTTTTTTCTGAGTCATTAAAAATATTTTTTTAATATAAAATATATTTATTCGAGATATTCTCAAGAATTTATATGCAAAAAAGGTAAATTGATATATTGTGGCTAGCTAATCTATATACCGGCATTTTGTTTGTTGCTAACGCCAACAAAAATCGGTTCCACATTTGTTGTTCTCCAATGTAGGATCTATCAAATGCTAAACCGCTGAACCACATTTGAAAAGTTTTCAAATGTGGTCTAACTATAACCAAGCGAGTTTTAAAGACTTTCAGATCATATCCTCCATTGCAGGACAACAAATGTGGAAACGACTTTTGTCTAAAGATCTACTGATGAGTTGGAATTAGCAACCAACCGAATGCCGGTACTATATATATAGATTAGCTAACCACAACATATCAATTTAGCTTTTTTTTAAATATATCTGAGTTTTAAATAATAACATCATCATCCATTAAGCATTTATGAAATTTCACTTTGTTAAATGTGTTCAACTCAGTATGTTTATGTAAATACTGTAAGATGAAAATGAATGAGAATTAACCCAACAACATTAAGAAATTGATTCACTCAAAAATCTTCAGTAAACAAACTTGTTACAATTCACATTTGATAGTAATGTATGTCGTTATGGGGTTCTTTTTTACGAGACGTCGTTGTTTTTGGTGCTTACGTCAGAAATAAAAATAAAAAAATTCACTCATTCAGTAAAGAGCATTTACTGGATATGAATTTTTTTTTTGGCAAACTTTTCTTTGAAAATTTTTTGGTGGAAATTTTTTCTGTGTTGAAACGAGAGTGAAAAATTGCTATATTTTGCCAAGAATAGAGTTTCATTGTTCCATGTTTTTCTCAAAAATGTTTCAAAACTAAAATTTTTTCTTTTCATATTGAAAAGAAAAAATAGATTGCAAAAGAATAGATTTCAAAAATGAATGAAGTTGAAATTTTAAGTCGATTAAAGCATGCACGCCACCTCCAGCATTACACGAAAATAGTAAAATTTTCCACGAAATTCTAAATTCATCGCCTTAAAAACAACGCTCGTCGATTTTTTCAAATTACTTTACAAATTATATTAGATACATTTAATATAATTAATCAGGCTTTTAATTGTTACCCGCCCGCTCAAAAATGTGGCCAGGATAGCAGATTTTCTAAAAATAGTAAACTTTTCAGAAGCATTTTATTTACCTGCATGAAAATAGTACCGATCTTCGTTTTTAATTTTTGTTTCTTTAATATGTATTTATTAAAAAACATTACAGTCCTCTTATGTTAAGTTTTAACGATATATTAAACTGGCAATTTTTTTAGAAATTTTTAATAAAAAAAAAACGTGAAGAAAATGCGAATTTCCAATTGTTTAAGGCAGAACTTCAAACGTATGAGTAATGCACATACTAGTAATATGATAGTATGTACTTGCTATCATATTACTCATACGTGGCCCATGAAATGTAAATACAATGCGCCATCGGTTACTGCAACTAATAACAACCAAGTCAGTTGCAACATTTTTGTAGGAAAATTACACAACTTTAATATATAAACATTGCTTTAATAATTTATATACAAACAATATCTAGTCTACATTGTCCAACTTTAATATTCAACTATGTGCTTAACTTGAAATTGTTACTTTTCCAAGAAAATGTAATTAATTTAATTAAAAATATGTGATATAAAACATAAAACAGTCCCAATAAATAAATAAAATAAAAATACGTATTATTATGCATACAAATATGAGTAATGAGGTATTTGTTATAAAGCCAATTCCAACTGAGTGTTATATTGTTTATTTTGTAAAATCATAAAAGCTTTCCAAACATTTTGTTGTTTTAAAATTTTAAAACTTAAAGTTTTGATATTGAAATGTATGGCAAATTTTTATGATTTTACAAAATAAGCAATATAACATTCACAGAAAAAACTATCACCAAAAAATTTTCAGACAAAAGTTTGTATAAAAATAAATTTCATTTTCAGTAAATGTTCTTTACATAATCAATGAATTGTTTGTTTGACTCTTATTTAGGATGCAAATACCAAAAAACAACAAGAAAAACTGTGTCTTAAAAAATCAACCCAGATGACGACATACACACCAACAACAACAACAGCAGCAATGATAGCAAAAGGAATGTGATTGTACCAAGTTTGTTTACTGCAGATTTTTGAGTGAATCAACTTGTTAATGTCGTTGCATTAATTCTCATTCATTATTTTAAAGTCTTTAGGTAAATAGACAAACTTCAACATATTCAACAAACTGAAATTTCATAAATGCTTAATAGATGAAAATGACCAAGACAAAAATTTTTTTTGATATATTACAAAAATTCCAGTAAATATTTTGTTTAATATTTGCCAGTATTTTTAGACTAATTCTTTCATAAATTCATACAAAAATATTGTTTGATATTTTTCAGAAAATCCAGTAAATCTTTTTGTTTGAATTAGTAAATTGTTTTGTTTACAATTTGTAAATATTTTTAGACAAATTGTTTTATAGATTTAAGCAATTTATTCACTGAAAAAAAACACGATTTTTTTTCAATGAAATTGTTGACATATTTTTGTCTATATTTACAAATTTATTTGTAGGTCCGTTCCTAGACAAAATATTTACTATTTCATTGAATTCCTCTACAGAAAATGAAATTTAGTTTTTTCTGTGTTTAGTTGAATCGGCTCATAGTTTTATAAAATTGTTTCTGCGCTGCAGTTTCACGAAGATCTTGAAGGAGCGGAACTTCCTTCTAAGTCAATAAAAAGAAAAAACCAAACAACCGACGACAAAATTTAAAAGATGCGTTTGAGTCACAAATTATTGCCAATTTACGTGCACAGAGTCTACAGTGTAAATATTTTAGTTTTTGCAATAATCGAGGAGTTGCGCTCATCGAGGGTTGCAGTAAGCGAGGGCGCACTGTACTCTTTTTCAACACGTTCTACTAAAATGATTCTTATGAAGCTTTGCACACACATTTAGATATAGAACAAACATTGTGGTTAGAGAAGTAGCCCAAATGTAGTAATTATAAATTTTTAGCTCCATACTTCTATTTAACCGATTCTTATGAAACTTCGCACAACAATATTATCAAAGCAATACAACATTACGATAAAGACACAATGGGCATTTTCACACCTGCTTTGTAGTCGGTTTTTTTTCCAAGAATTATTTTAAATAGTTTGGAAAATCCAAAAGTGCACGCCTCATAATCTTTTTTTAGACCGTGAAATTAAATAGGCTTCTATTCCTAATTATACTGAAGCGTAAAAAAAGGACTCGATTAGTGAAGTCTTTCGGTCGTTATCGTGACCACATACAGGATCCGTACACACGGACAAACAGACGTCCAAGACATAACTTTTTTGAACAGTTTTTTAAATAGTTTAAATAATAAAAATGACATTAAAAATGTCATGAGTGCTGAAAATAGTATTTTTCCTTATTATGTGTGTGTATATATTTTTTTACAAGTTCAATATATGATAATATTAGAGCCATTTTAAGTTTGAAAAATCACTAGTTTCGCGTGAAGTGAGATTAGTACCCACCTCAACGCTTCGCTTATGAGGCGTTTTAATTTTTAACTTTCTTATTGTTACTTACACAATATTTATTTTGTTCTAATAAAAAAAAATCCTTTGTCACGTTCCGTTAATGCTGCATGATTTATGGGTAATTTAAATAAAACTCTTTAAATATTCTGTATCATATTTCAACAGCAAATTAATATTTAAAAGTTGTAACAAACTTTCTAATTCAATTTTTTCTTCTCAAGAATGGAAAGAAATTAGATTAAAATTGCATGACGTTGCTGTATTTGCTTGCCTAACAAACTTAAACTTAAATTCCTTTCTTTCTTTATTGTATACAAATTTGCCCTTGCTTATGAAAAAATAATTTTCATACTTCAACAAACAGAAAAAAATGTAATAAAATTGTTGAGAGTTTTTCTTCGTTTTTATACTCGTGCTTTAACAGCTGTAACCTCCTGGGCCCTTGAACACAAAAAATATAAATAAATGGGAAATAAGACTAAAGTAGATAACTAAAGGGAAATAGAAAGAAAGGAGTGTAACATAACGAAAAAATAAAATGAAATAAAAAGTAAAATACTCGTTCTATAATCATAACGAAAATTTCTAAATCAAATAACACTAGAATGCCATTTCCATGCATGTTTGCTTTTCTTTCCTTTTATTAAAGGAATTTTATCTAATATTTTCAGCAAGAAATAAAAAACGTTATTCTACTCGTAGATTCATGTGTGTCAACGTAAAAAGGCAGTTTTCACATATTTTATGTTCTTATTTTATTTTCAAAATCAATGGCAAAATAAAGATGTCGTTTAGTTGACAAATTCCAAAGACTTTACAGTTCGTGCTTTTTTATGGCCAAGGCTGATGGGTGGGATGTGTTGGTTGATTGGCTGGGTGAAGGAAGTAGTGAAATATATAAACCCTCTTAAACAATGACATGTCTGAAAAACATTTATAATTTTAGGGGATAAAAAGCAATATAAAATATTGACAATATGGATAAGAATCTATTTAATAATTGTCTAAAAATAGATCTGGGAAATTGAAGTTACAGTTTTTTCTTTAGCAAAATTGGACACTTTTTGTTTAAAGTTACGCGATTAGTTATTTAAGCATGCCTTAATTTATAAAATGGTTATAAATCCTTTAGAAAAATATATTTCTATGCAGTATATATATATTTTTTTATTCAAACAGGACGATTTATTTTTTTCAGAATTTCTTTCAATACAGCAAACAATCATTATGTTGTCTACTACACTGCTAAATTTATGTATGAGTTCTTTTGAGCAAAAACTATAAAAAGACAAAAACAAAAAGAGAGACCAGCCAGATGTTTGCTCAAGGCCATGTTAAATTTGGATGCAGCAATCACCATCATTATCATCAGTTTTAACAAAACCAACATACACACACACACACACTGTTTAAATTATCTACGGCAGACAAATATTTGACCAGGATAATGCAAAAGCTTTTGATACGAAATACAAACAGACACTAACACATTTATAGTCTTTTTGGCAGCACATACACCCTGTTGGGCACGTCTGTAAGACATCATCAATGAAGGATGCACGACAATGTTAAATGCTCCACGACAAATGTCGTACAGGCGGAACAAATCATCAAGGAAGTTTTCCAACAAGTGTTGCGAAAATCATATACAATTCAATGAGCGACAATGTCGCTCAGATTGTCGTCAATCATTATATAAGTAAACATGTCACCTGTCTTATCGTCAATGATTAAAAAAATGACAATGTTGCCTACTATGTCGTCAATGACTATGCAGGCCACAATGTCGTTTATATTGTCGCCAACAATTACATAGCGACATTGTCATAACTAAAACGGGCTTTAGATAATATCTTATTTGCTTGCCTATTCATTTGCTTGGTTAAAGACAACATGTAAGACACTTCGTTCATATTGTCCTTCCTCAACAAAGTTGGATTGAGGACAACAATTAAAACATTGTCGCTCATCTTGTCCTCTATAATGTTACTAAAGACAAACTGTAAGACATTGTCACTCATATTGTCCTCAACAAAGTTGGATTGAGGACAAAACGAAAGACATTGTCGCTCATATTGTCCTCAACAAAGTCGGATTGAGGACAACAATTAAGACATTGTCGATCATCTTGTCCTCCACAATTTTACTAAAGAAAAACTGTAAGACATTGTCACTCATATTGTCCTCAACAAAGTTGGATTGAGGACAAAACGAAAGACATTGTCGCTCATATTGTCGTCGAAAGTGTTTAATTAGAGGACAACATACAAGATTTTGTCTCTCAGATTGTCATGAACGACGATTCGCTTAAATTGTCGATCAGAAAACCTAATCGACAGAGGATGATTCATACAAGAATCATAGATGACAATGTCGTGCAAGGCAGTCTGGCCAACTGGGCACTTACAGACACAGACAAACACATACACGAGTCTAAAACAGCCCCATTCAAAGAGAGAAATTCATTCAAATCTTCAAAAAAAGAAAAAAAAGTAAACTCAAGTTCTTTACCTTAAATGATGTTGCCGATAATAAAAACGAGGGTAGATTTTTGGATGAAAATGTCAATGTAAAAGTAATGTAGAAGCACTTTGTTAGCACACATATTTTGCATTTTATTCCTAGGAGAAGAGTATATGATTAGTGACTAATTATTAGTCACAGCTGACAACAGCCCTCTTTTTTGCTGTTATGTGGGTTTCTTTATTTTTAAAATTAAAATTTTCAAGCTAATGAAATTCTTTTGATAACAACAGCCTCTTTAAAATTTATTACCAATAAATTCCAGAAATAACCATTTTTATTAATAGCAAAGCAATTGTTAATTTATTAATGCCAAAGAAGAATACACAATAGCAAAATGGCAAAGAAAGTTTAGGAAAAATCAAACATTACACAGTGGTGCCGATCGCAAAAATAACGCTAAAAAGTCTGTATCTTTTTAAGTACTAGTCCGATTACAAAACGTTGTATTAAAAAGACGTAAAGTAGGGCATCAACTTTCAAAAAAATATTATTCTTGATCATGCTGCGCAAAAACACAGTGTGACGACCATCTCCGATATTAAATATGTTGTAGATATTGTAACTTGAAGAGCTATAGAGCAACTCTTCTAAATTCAAATTTTTCGCAAAGATTATAAGTAGTTCAAAAAAATCAGTTTAAATCACTAAGTTAACTTTAATAATTTCAAAGATACATATTTGAATTTTTTGAATTTTCAACTTTTTATTTTTAACATTGATTTTATTTGGTATTTTGCAAATATCTTCGTTAAAAGCTTTGGACAAATTCTTAAAAAAAATATTTTCCGGTTTTCATAAACATCCAAAATAGTATGCTGAAGGAACTTTTAAGTTATCTCAATTCGTCTAGCCGGGAAAAATAATCAAAATCAAGATTATGAAAAAAGTTTGAATATAAAAAAATTTTGTCCAAATTATATTAATTTTTTTAGGGGTTTCTTTTTAATATTTGAAAAGAACAGGACCCCATTTCTCACAAAAACAACAAAAAACTTTGAAAAAGTGTTGTTTTGTAGCTTTTTTGTTGTTGTAGATTTTCAACTTGTAGTTTGGAGAAATGGGGCCCAGATTTTATTTGTAGATTTGTAACTGACATTAAACGAAATTCTAAATTCTTCTAAATTTATTTACAGATTAATATTGCCAGGGCAGCAGATATGGTAAAAATATGTGTAGTATAATTTTAAGCAGCTTTTTATTGAATTGCATAAAATTCATCAGCGCAATTATGAAATTTCTCGGGGAGTTTTTTCTCTTCCCATTCATTTGTTCCCGGAGAAAAATCCTCCTATTCTAAAAAGCAGGGGAATAAACAAATAAGGGAGAGGGAAAAATCTAGATCAGCTGTTTAGTGTTTACCTTTTATTCTGCACTAAAGCAAGAGTTCAGTAATAAAAATTCATAAAAATTTTATGTTTTCGTTGATAACAAGATTGTGTGTTAATATAAATATTTGTTTTTGCTTAAATAAAAAGTAAAATGTACAGTGTAGTCACTCAGAAGCACTCGGAAGAACATTATGCTGAGGAAGTGAAGCGAAGAATGATTGTGTGTAAAAAGGAAATTGTCAATTTTTTATATCGCAACAAATCTTCCATTTACCTATTAAGTGAACTTAAAGGATGTGTGCAAAATTGAGTAAGGCAGAAGTAGTTCATGTTTTTGAAGCGCGTGTTTGCACGGTGTGAATAAAAATTGCTAAAATCAGAGAGAAATATAACTTTCCGGTGTTTATTTAAATTTGTTGTCCTAAAAAATTGCTTAAGCAATTGTTTCACAGCATTTTTTAATTTAAATTTAAAATTTTTGCATTAGCTCCCTTAAAAATTTTTGGGGAAAGAACTCGTAAGAATTTCTCCCTCTCCCTCATATTTAGAATACTTACTTTTTTCCCCTGGGAGTTTTTTTCCCGGGGAGATTGTAATTTAGAATAGTAGGAATGGGAAAAGGGAATATTTTCCCGGCGATGTTTTATTTAGAATAGGGGAACAGGGAATAGGGAAAAAACTTCCGGGGAATTGCTATTCATAATTGGGTTGTATATTAACATTTCTTTCTGCAAACCAATTTTTTAGGATCCTCGAAAACGTAGCAATCTTTCTATATTTCACAAAATTAAGGTTAAAGACACAGATATCAAAATTCGAAGCCAAATTTCTTCTAAACTATTAAAGATAACCCTAAAGCATGTAAATACATATTGAACATTCAAAGAAAAATTTGGATGTACAGAAGGTTGAACTGACAGCTGCTTCGAGACTACCACAGTCTTCTCATCAGAGCCCTTTGCTTACACTACCAGCGACCGCAGCAACAACATGCTAGCGAAAATCTAACTAATTTTAGTAAGCTTAATTAACAGACTTTGTCGCCACCTCGCGGCAAGTCGTACCTATTATTAATGAGCTTTTTCTAAATGTTCGGAACTTCACTAACTATCTTTTCTTTTAGCATGTTCAACTATTTTAAGCTTTTTTCATTTCGGTCTTACCAGCTTAAAATGTTTATCAAGAAGTAAATTTTTTTCTTGAAAGATCAGATTCTCCTCTATAACTTTTTCATACATCGTTTTTTAATCGGTCTAGTAATATAAAATATACCGATTTATTACCACTATTTTGGCAAATAACCCCACTGTGCGTTGTGCTTCGTTACACCTCAATAAAATATTACAAAGCAGGAAAAGGTTCAGAGTAGTATTTTAGCAAAAACGCAAAATACGATAATAAAAACTTTCTTACAAAATTATAATGACATGTAGCTAACAAAGTGGAAAAGTTCGTACTAAGAATTTTATTACACTTTCGATTTGTTTTTGTGTGGGGAATGTAGAGTAGTGGTTGAATAGCTCCTTCCAAGTTTCAGCTGTAAAATATGTATGTGTTTTTTTTTTGTATTTAATGTTATTTTACAAAATATAAGAGCTGACAAGAAAAAACTGTTTTTGGCCATGAATTTAAATTTTATTTTCTTCAATGAGCGTTTCTTTATAACTGAAGAAGAAACATTAAGTTTGAGTATAAAAGCCAACAAGTTTGCTTAATTTTACAGATGTTGTGGAGTTCTTTTCATAAATAATTGCCATTTTACAAAATTAAACCACTATGCAGTATATGTAATTGAAACAGAACGGAGAACATTAGAAAGTGTTTGTTCTGCAATATGGCCAATGTACTTACATAAATTTTATTAGCAATTTAATGAATATTATACGTCTGCCTTTTTGTGTATATCCTTCCAGACCATCCTTACTTGAAGCATTTTATTAACTTTTCCTTAAGATACAATAACATAATTTTGGTCTAGAGATATTTACGAATTGTTGTAAAATATGTTCTTTTTAAATAAAGTACATGACTTGAAAATATCCTTGTAAGAAAAGTTATTCTAATTTAAAAAGAAAAACAGTTTGTCAAGTAGTTATTTGCATAATAAATAATAAGAAGTTTTCAAATTAATGGATAACTGAGCCAACAGGAGAAATTTTGTTGGTTTTCCTATATTCAAAACTACTGGAAAAACAGGCTAGCAATTGTCGACCAATCACAGTTCAAACAGTACAGCCCTGAGTCAGGCGGACACAAAGCGTAGAGAAAGTAATAGGCTCCTTTTAGCTGGTTTTTGGTACAGAGACTTGAAAAAGTTAATATGCTCTTTTAATTTTCATTCAACCACCTTGATAATTTTTTCCTCTAGCTCTATCAACTACTAGTGTTGAGCTTATCACCGACTACGACTCCTGTTTTCTTTCGACTCCAGTAATCTTTCCTTGATACTTTGTACATCTATCTCTCTCTCTCTCCAGGCACCTATTCCTACTTGTTCATATTAAAAAGTTGATCTAGTTTATATGAAACGTCTATATATATGGCAGGTGTTTTAACACATACTCCCAGCAAGCACACAGGCTTGATTTCAAATTGAGAATGATTTGAAATCAAACTGTACAACAACGACAAACGTTTGATAATTATTTGAAAATAACTTGTTCATATTTTATCTTGTTCTTACTCACAATCTTATTCGTAATAATTAATTTAAAAAAAAGTTTTAATTTGTTTTTGTTTTCCAACAAAATTCTTCGCCGAAAAAACGAGTAGAAATTCAGGAATTTTTTTGCCTCACAAAATTTTTATGAAAAAGAAAAAAAATTTTGTTTTAATATTTGAAATTTTATTTTTGATCTCCATATGAATTTCACTTTGGGCCTAAATCATTTGTATTCAGAAAGAAGTTCTTTTCAAAATTTTCATGTAGTGTAGTGTGAGGTACACTACAAGTAAATATCACAGATCAACCAACAATTTAGTTCTCAACATATTCAAAATTTTTCCATTGAGTACAAAATTATTTGACAAACTGTAAGTAAGTGTATTTTAATGGCTGCTGTCACTTTAAAAGCTTGTTGCATATTTTATGGCTGTAAAACCAAATGTTACACAATCTTGCCTCTGTAGTGCCATGGCTGGAGTTTCTTTTGGAAGTTTTTCGGTCATTTTATTTCTAAGTGAGTGACATTATTACAACTTTTACAACTTAATTACAACACGGTTCGCAGTTTTAATTTATGTAACGTGAACTACCATAATACGCTTTTTATGACTTTTACATCATTAATTTTTGGCTTTTGAAAGGAGTTACACACATATTTCCTTCCTACTCATACTCTATCGACAAAAAAGAAAGTAATACATTTTTTATACATGTTGCATAGTCGTCAAGACAGTCGTCTTCAGCTAGTGTCATTAAATTAAGTATATATTAGATTTATCACTCATTTGCCTGGTTTTCTCATTGTATTAGTTTTTCTTTTGTTAACTGGTGTATAAAATAAAAATTAGATGTATGCTATAGTTCTTCAGTTTGGTATTCCGTTTGAATATTTGATTTAGTAAAAGTTTTTTGTTTGTAGTATTGATTTTAGAAAAGTTTTTATTATTTTATCTGTACAGAAGATAATTACTTTTTCATGAATGAATATATTTATTATTTGAATCAATATAATTCGTTTTAATGTGGTTTTTATCACAACCGAAATAAATCTGGTAAAAAAAATGTTGTAAAGAGCAGTTAATAGGATTATATTTGCTTGTGCTAAATCTTGTAGACCCATCATCTAAATAAAAAATCATAAGAAGTATGTTCTAAAAAATTCTTTTAATATTTCTGGGAAATATGATTAACATTATATTTATTACGATAAAGGAGTTTTTTTAAGCTAAATATATTTTTCGATTAAAGCCAAAGATAATTTAAAAAATACTTCTCCTGTAAAATTTACTTTTTGGTGCTTAAGCTTTTTTGGCGGTTATGGGACGATATAAAAAAATTATAAAGGTAATTTTATTAAAGGTAATTTCTTTCAAGTTTTCTAGTAGTTTTTGTAATAAAATTGGACAAACCCTTTTTAAGTTACGATGAAATCTCACATATTCGAGAAAAATATTTTAAAAAATTCTATCCATAGAATTTTAAATTTCGACTGTTTTTGTGGTTAGGAGACCATAATAACATATAAAAAAAAATAATATAGTAATCATAAAGCTCATGATAAAAGTTTCATTTTGTTGCAAAACGATATTTTTCAAACAAAAAAATAAATATATTGTCTGAGTATATTCACTTAATTGCTAATAAAATCAACATTTCTCCATCGATTTTCGTACTATATGGCTTATTTTGTTCATAAAATATTGGTCTTTAAGAAAAATGGTTAACAGTTAAAGATTTTGTAGTTTAAAATTTTTATAAGCTTTTGAAAGAAAAAATATATATATATAATTTTGCATGAAAAAAAAAACACTTTTTTCGGTACTAGTTTGTGAATAACTGCGAAGGAGTTAATAAAACCAAAAAACTATATTAAGAAAGTTTGAAGGTAATTTTCATTGTACATTTCAGGGTTTTGTTGGTAGAAATCGCCCATACCGTTCTCAAGTTAGGGTGAAATATACTGATGTATCTACATAGTCGAAATAATGGTCACGCCTATTAAAAAGAAATCTGCACATGACAGAAAAAAACTGAAAACGGATATTAGTTTAGCTCTTTAAACTCTTTCCCCATATTCAGCCGTGTCACACATTCCGTTCGGGTTGGTGATTTTGATTCCATAGTTGTCATTCTGCAAAAAAACATTTTTGGTGTTTTAGACTCCGTTTATTTTGCATTTCGTTTTTACAATGATAAAGTTTTTATACCTTGAGGCGTTTGTTTACTCTTCTTTTTAGATGCAAAGCTCACATTAAGCTTTTTATTAACATGGAAAGCTCATGACCAAATATTTATTTGACGCTCCTAAAAGTATGTACGTTCTTTAGTATTTACTGCAAATGAAGTCAGTAAAGTGGTTTGATTACGAAACAATTTTCGTTTTTCATTTTCTGAAGAAGCAACTTAAGGAATTGAAACCGCTTCCGATCGGAATGGTATTCTGTGACATGGCTGATTCATAGAATTTAACATAAATTTGAAATGTATTTTATTTAAAATTTTTCCTACAAAATTTTCTTAAAATAGATTTCAAATACATTTTATTTATTTATGAATATGGGGGCTTATATTTAACATATTTTTATTTAAAATACATTTTCTCTGCAGACCAGTGCTATTGAAGAGCTTGGTTGTGAAAAACACAGATTTTTAAAGCAAAACTTGATATATAAGAAAGCCAAACAATTTTTTTTATTAAAAAAAACTGTCTTCTTGTTGATTTGTTTTTATTCCAAAGATACACACAACTTAAAATTTAATTGTATTGTGGCATAAATGTTGCCATGATTCCCTTTAGAAACCGCACAATGGGTTTTGGCAATTCCAATTCAAACCATAACGAAGTATTTTCATCGCTCTTGGACTTGTTAGTAATCCGGTTGCCTTCACTGTTACTCTTTGCAGCTGCACTCGAAAGTTCTTTTGTTTGAACTTTAACTTCTTGATTGTCCACTTTTCGTTGTTTTGTTTTAATATCAAATGTTTTGGCTATTGTTGCATTCATAATTTGTCCTTGAAACGGATATTTAAGAGGAAAATACAAATGCAACACTTGAGTATTGGGTGCTAAAGTTACTTGTTGAGTCTTGTTGTTGAGTTTAGGAAATTTTGAAAATTCTACTCCCGGTATATGCTGCCAAGGTTTCCAATAATTCAAAGTTACATTATTAGCACTTTTACCACGTTGCCAGAGAGCATTCCAAAATGCTGAGTCCCTAGTTGCTGTTGGAATTAAGACGCCATCATTAAGTGGTGGTCTGGTTTCTATAAAACCATGAGGTGAAAAGAAATTACTTAAGTTCAGCATCCAATTCGAAGGTAAAGCGAAGATTCCGAAACCAAAAGTACTTTGTGTTTGATTGTTGGTAGCAATGGTGGTATTAAAAGGGTTAACAAAAACTGTGGGCCTTAATGGGGCCGCTGGTAGGCTGGGGAAGTTTGTAAACCATCCAGGATTTGCTGTAGGTCTGCGAGTGGTAAGCGGGCTGTAAGTTGTAAAATTTTTGCGAATCGTAGTATTGGGTTTTATAATTTGTGATATGGATGGTCTTTGGGTTATGATAGAAGTTGATGATTCAGTTGTGAATTCAGTAGTATTTTCTGTAACTGGTTTGTTAGTTGTTGTGATAGGAAAAGTTGCAATTGGTATAGATCGGCTGGCATTTTCTTGTGTCGTTATAGCGTTGGAAAACACTTCTGTCAGAGGACTATTAAAAAGTTTCTCAGATGTTGGCAAAGAGATATTCTTGTTGTTTAATCCTGTAGTTATTTGGTTTGTAAAATTAATTGTTAAATTTTTCCGAATATTTTCTAAGACAGTTTGCTTAATTCTCGTTTCATTTCCATGCTTTTCAGTTAATTCTTGATCTTTAATAGTATTTTCTGTAGTTGAAATATTGTTTGGAGCTCCCAGTTGAGTTTCGGTAAGCTTTTCAAAGTTACCGAATATTTTTTCTTCACCTTCGTCACTTGTTTTCTCAGTAGTTACTGTTAAATATGCTGGATCATCCTTTTCGAAGACGGAATTGCTTGTTGCGGCATTAAAAGTAAGTAATACTGAACTATTTGGGATCTTTAGTTTTTCGGAGTCATTCAAATTAATCCCAATTGCAAGATTTTCTTTTTCGGAGATCACTATTACTTTATTTTCTTCCTTATTGACACTTCTTTCAAAACTGGCTGCTATATTTTCTGTAGCTTTCTTATTATTTACTTGAGGTTTTATTAAATTTTCGGAGTTTAGCTTTTCGGCTTCTTTTTTGAGAACTATATTATCTGAGTTCATTTTTTCCTTTTCTATATCTTCCGAAATATTCTCTTTTGTTAGATTTATTTTATCTTTAACTTGAAAATCTTTTACTTTTGTAGAGATTATGCTTTCGGAGTTTGCCACATTCTTCACCTCTTCTCTTGTATCTTCTTTTGGTATAATTTGCTCGTCTTTGTTGGGACCATTTAAAATACTTTCAGTTTCCACTTTTAATTCAACTGGAGTCTGGTTAATTTTAAAATTTTTATTTTTTGAATTTGAAATTTTCTCCGATATAGTGGGAGTGGACAAGATGGTCCTTAAATTATTTTCTAAATTTTGTTGAGAAATTTTTTCATTTTCGCAGATTTTTATTAATAAAACATTTTTGCCAGTCTTTTCATTTAAACCGATTTCACTTTTCACATCCGGGCTAAGTTCAGATGGCGTAGTTGTAGATTTCGAATTTAGAGATTCAAAAGAATCGAAAATCAAGTTTTCAGTTTTGCTTTCAATTTCATTTAATTTATCGCCATCGTCAAAATCTACAGCATCGTAAGATGGAGCTATAGCAGTATCCGAATTTTTGGTTAAAGTTTGTACAGGTTCTATTATATATTTTTGAGGAATCCTTAAAATTTCTGTAGTTTGTGGAGACTCTATTTCCCGTTTGTGAATGTTGCGTTGTTCACTTAACAAACATAAACTTAAGAACCAAATCAATTTAAAGTTGTCCAGAAAATCCTAAAACAAAGATTTTTTTAAAATAAATTTCAATTCAAATGTAAAGAGAGATAATGAACTTACCATGTCGTTTTCAAAATCAATACTAAACGTTAACAAGCATTCTAGTATTTTATTTATATAGGAAAAGAAATTTTGATATCTTCTTGTTAAAATAATGTTTTCTTTTTTAAATGCATCTGTTTTTCTATTGCTTGCAGTTGGTATATTTGCCTAACTGTGTGGGTAAGTTCATTTCTTTCGGTTTTATAAGGTGGAGTGTGTGTGTGTGTGTGTGTGTATGTGTGTGTGGTGTTTTTGTTTTTTCTGTTTTGGAAAATTATCATCATGCTGCACTTATTATAATGCACATTTAAAAAGGTAGAGTGTATTTTAATGGGCCAACGATAAGAACTTGACGGACACCAACAAAAACACCAGCAGCAGCAGCAGCAGCAGCAGCAGAAAAACATCAAAAATAATTTTTAAAAAATTTCAGTGCATTTTAAAATTTCACTTTTATTTCGAATAATTCGTGTTTTGATTCATCATCGACATCGACATCGACATAATTCATTGATTGTGGTCATGTTATTGAACTGCATTACATGACTTTTAATATTTATCGACGAAAATGTTCGTTTTATTTATTTATAGCTTTCACTAATTCAATTTCATTAATTGTATGCGATTGTGTAGTACAAATAGAATTTGAAAACAAACTTATGGAAAATTATTTAATTTTAAAAGCCTCATAATGCGGTGCTTCCTTAAATATAATGGAGATGGGACTGTGAGTAACTCACTCGTTCGTGGAAGTTAAATTTATACGATCAAACAGAGCCTTATTATTCCGGCTCATTTGTGGCCATCGTCCTTGCACGCTTACGTGAGTGTAATCAAGTTTCTCACGATCATGAAATTCTCTCAAATAGCACTACGCAACATTATGAAACTTTTGTCATGGCCTATCTACAAAAACAGACGAACTTTTTTTTTCTTAAATATGTGATTTTTGAAGAGACTGCTCCGCCGATTTTATCATAACTTAAAAAGGGTACAATTTTATTATAAAAACACTAAATAGGGCCTATTCACATATTACGTAACGCTATTTTCGCACGTTTTATGCCCATAAAAATATCTGTGCCTGATCGAAAAAAACTGAAAACGGATTTGAGTTTAGCGCATTAAACTTTGTATACTCTACATATTTTTATTTAAAGGCTCGAAAGGTTTTTTTTGCAGACCATTATAATCTGAAATGCTGGTGCAAATGTCTCATGGACTTCCTCTAAAACATCATGGAACTAAATTTGAGAAAATTTTTTTAAATTATTTAAGTTATTTTAATACAATATTTTTCCCTTTCACATTCTTTGAATATAATATTTTTTAGCCTGTATGAAAATAAATTTAAAAATTTTATTTTTATAACATTAAAATTAATGAGGAAGGCGAACGAACCCCTTGCGTGCTAATAATTTCTTTATTATAATCAAAAAGAAAAAGCAAAAAAAGTAAATATATGTACTAAAAAAAATACAACAAGCTCTGGAAAAGCATATGGTCAAGTTAACTTTAACAAAAACTGACAATCATTTAACCAAAATTTCACTAAACTAAAATCACTAGCATATTGCCCCTTTTTTCACGGACATGTTTCCTGAAATTATATTATTTAATCATATTTCATTCACTTTCAATGCTTGCAGTACGTTCATCTAACAACAATTTAAAATATGCACAACGATAACAACTAACCAGCGTCAATTCCCCCTTATTTGTTGTACTACGTACTATTTCAATAGCTTTGAGACTGCAGCATCATTTTCAATAGAATAAGAAATTGAAAAACTGTAACAACAGCAATAAGAGTCGGAGCAATAGCAAAAATTGAGGCTAAAGCAGCAGAGGCATACAAAAGTCCCTTTTTACTATCGTAAGCGAAATAATACATACCCAGCAAAAACTACTGCTTCGGCCGAAGCAGGTTTGTAAGTGAGAGAAGCTGGCTTTGTTGTTTCTCCTACTTCGAACACGCGTGATTTTTGTTCGCGGTATCCACCTTTGGAGCTCTTGTTTTTTTATATAAAACTGCGCTTCTTTCGAAGCATTAAAAATGCTCTAAAATCATGTCTCTTCGCCTTATTGGGTCATCCAATTGTATTATCGTTAAACTACAGACAAAACAAATCATGTTTTATTATAAATCTATCTCTCTTCCATGCAATAGGTGATAAATGTACAAAGAGGCCATGCTTTAAAGTTTAAACCTGTTTTGAGTTTTTAAATGTGTTAGTGATTCTCTGGAACAATATGTGTGACAATTCTTTAGAACAGTGGTGGTCATTCTCTCAATTTCCGATACTAGCGAGTATAGGCTGTTTTTTTTAATATCAACACACGTACACTGTGTGTGAGACACACAGCCTATCTATTTAGCCGCGAAGCACATACACAAACAAAGAATAAGATAGTGTATGTATGGGCACCACTGCTTTAGAACCTATTTTCTTGAAAGCTACAATGTTACTCACTGTTGCCAGTTCAGCAATTTTCTCGTCAAATCTACCGATTTTCGAACGCTTTTTGCGGGAAAAATATTACTTAGCTATTAGCGGGAAATCTAGCGATTTTTCCCTAATAGATCTTTTATTTTTTCAAAGCATTTTTTAGGGTAAATTGGCGAACTTGAGTGACAGTCAGTGCTGTTAACTTTTATTTTTTAACCGACTTCAAAAAAAAGGAGAAAGGTTAACAATTCGTCATGTATATTTTTTGTATGTATGTTCCCTCAAAGCTGCGCATTTATGAACCGATTTCGGGTTTTTTCTCTACTTAAAAGGATGTACTTCCAGATTGGTCCCGTTGAAAAGTGGGCGGGGTCACGCTCATACAAAGTAAATATTAGGGATGGGCGAAAAATATCGATATATCGATATTTTCTTAAAAATATATCAATATATCGTCGATATTTTTAGTTTCGATATATCGATATTTTTTTCAAAATATATCGACAGTATCTCAAATTCGATATTTTTTAGCTTTGGTTTTGTTTTTCGTTCAATTTTTAAAAACATTTCGGCACAGTCTTCATCAAATAGAATATTACTAACAAAATCTTTTGTTTTATTTATAATATTTTGTCTATTCGAAAAATTATCATTCTTTGAGTGTAATTGTGTTGATGTATGTTCCATGAAATATTGTTGGAACAGTAAGGATCTTGGAAATTAAGTCTTTCCAGCTTAATTATTTATAAAAAAGGTACTTTTTTTGTTTTATAAAAAAAAATTTGGGTCCACGTATGAATTATCAATGTTGAAAAAATATCGATATTTCGATATATCGATATTTTTTATTCGATATATATCGATGCCGATCGATATTTAAAAAGATATCGATATCGATATATTTTTTCACTTGCCCATCGCTAGTACATACACATTCGTTTTCCACTACTTCTACTTAACCGATTATTTTGAAACTTTACACACACATTAAGCTTCTGTTTTTCAACAACTTCTACTAAACCGATTCTTATGAAACTTTGCATACACCTTTAGTTATACATATTTCCAATACAACATTATGTTTCGAAAAGTGGGCAGTGCCTCGCCCATGAAAAGTAAATAAGCATTTTAACTACTTCTACTTAGCCGATTCTTATGAAACTTTGCATACACATTTAGTTATCGTTACAATACAACATTATGGTTAGAAAAGTGGGCAGTTCACGCCCAAAAATTACTTCTACTTATCCGATTCTTATGAAACGTCGCACACACAATTAGTTCTAGTAAAAGTAGATGATGATAAAATATGGGGCGGTGTCACGCCTATTTTGTAGCATTATTCATTACCGTACGGCTCACGAAACACTTTTTGATATACACTATCAGTCAAAAACCAATACGGCCGCTGACTGTCACTCAACCGCAAAAATTTTTGTGGTTGACTGTTTTGGGAGGGAAATATCATTTTCCCCGCTGAATTTTAAAAAGTTTTGCGATAAATCGCTAAAGTATTTCCTCTTTTGGTTATTTTGGCTATTTTCTACCTTTTTTTTGAGGAATTTTGAAATTAGCAATTTTAAATTAAAGTTTTTTGCGATTTTTCCCCAAAGATTTGAAAATATTTTACATTTAGCTATTTGCTAGCTATTTCTAACTCGCTTTTAGCAATATTTTTGGGAAAAAAAGTTGGCAACAGTGAATATGATTTTGTTTATTTTGGAGTTTGTGTTGATTAAATGTAAAATGTTGACTAAATTTGTAATTTAAACATTATGAACACTGAGAGATCTCTGCCTTATTTTTGAGCATCCTCAGAAGCACTTCAAAACATCGCATGTGGAAGGCATGAACGTTTTTTACTGCTTCCACAAACATGATATTTTTTTGCTGGGTATTTCCATGCTTAACTTAATAAACATTTATTCATTCATCAATAGGGTTTATTTTCAATAAAACAAGAACTCATAAAAAAATAACATAAGAAAAAGAAAAATGAAATAACTATAGTATACATTCATACTTAATATACTCACTTATTGTAAGAATAATAATAAAACTATATTTCTATATGAAAAACGACTTGAAAGCTATATTTCATGAAAACTAATAAAGTTTTCCTTGCCACTCAACGCCCTTAACTTTCCTACAAATATTTCAAATGAATAATAATGATCTTTATAGACCAGAAACATACAAACTTACACAAATATTAGATGAAAATGTAACTAATTTCCAGGGATCGGACTTTCATGCAAAGGCATGTTTTTTGTGGTAATATACAAAGACGTATAGACTAATTATAGATTCTAATCATCAAATTCTAAGTCGTTTGGCATCGATTTGTAGTTGCATATTTTTGCATATTTTTGCATATTTTGGTGGTAAGTGCATATTTTTGCATATTTTGGAATAAATTTATATTTTTGGAGTTATACAAATTTTTTAATGCATATTTCTCAATTCAAAAAAAAAATATTAATAGGCCGATTATGCATGGCAACCGAGCCTCAGTTGGGTTGCCAGTTGCTGAAAATTATACTACTGATGGCAAGTGGCAATTGAGGGGGAGTCAATTAAGTTGCTATTTAGTGCATTTCTGTCAACCATCAATTTTCAGTTGCCGGCTGACAACTCCACTAAAGTTCGGTTTGATTAAATAATATACCCAATTATGGTTGTTTTGTGTTTTTTTCTCCAGTAATAATAAAAAATCAAAAAAAT
This sequence comes from Panzeria rudis, assembly GCA_956483635.1. Taxonomy (NCBI): domain Eukaryota; kingdom Metazoa; phylum Arthropoda; class Insecta; order Diptera; family Tachinidae; genus Panzeria; species Panzeria rudis. The sequence continues at coordinate 173,072,497 of OY101448.1, forward strand.
TATTTTCATATTAAGTTATGAGTTTAGTCGAACTATATGGGTTTATATCCAAAGAAATTTTTTTTTATTATTTTGGCTTGAGTTCGGTTTTAATTTAATTTTTCAATTAAACTATATTTTTATTTAGAGATAAATGTGAAGCATGTAGACAAAGAAAATTTTGACTGCGCGGAGGGTTGAACTGACGTTTCATCTCATCACAGTTCTTTTTTTTATTATTTCTCTATTCTAGTATGAATTATCATTGATAATTACAAGTACTATTGTGTGTGAATATTAAGAAGCTTAACACAAGACAAAGAAAAAACTGAATATCAATAACTATCAAATGAAATATAGCTCTAAGAGTGACAGTATGAATTTATTAAAAGTATATGATATTCAGTTCTTGACTGCAAACACCCGACTTTGGTCGAGTGGTCTAAGCGGTAAAGAACTCTAATGAGATTAGCGGTAGCTATCGAAACGTCAGTTCAACCCTCCGCGCAGTCAAAATTTTCTTTGTCTACATGCTTCACATTTATCTCTAAATAAAAATGTAATTTAATTGAAAAATTTAATTAAAACCGAACTCAGGCCAAAATAATTATTTTCATATCATTTTATTTTTGGTACTTTGTTCGTAGGTAAATGCATATTTTTACTAGGGATGTAACGAATACCGATACCGATACCGATATATCGGCGATACTTCAGATTTTCCGATACATCGGTATCGGCGATATTTTACTGTCGATACGACGATACTTTTAAAATTTTTTTCAGAATTTTTTTTTAACAAATAATTTATTTTTGTTCAATTTCACCATGAATTAAATTCACTTCGTTATTTTTTAAATCTTATTAATATCAATTTTAGAAATTAATAATCTTTTATGCTGTTATTTTGTAAAAAAAATATTTATTTTTTGTTAATTTTACCATGAATTCAAATTCAAGTCGTTGTTTTTTAAATCTTATTCCAGCAAAAAAAGACACTCCAAAGAAGTCATTTAAATGTAGAAATCGCGATCCGAAAGCGTTGCAAATTTGGATAATTTCTAATTAGTTTTACATATCCTTGCCATTGCAAGAAGTTCTGTTTTTCGATTACCAATCACCGAATTGGAAGCGATGCTAGGACAAATTTCTTTTTCGGTGTTCTATAATGGTTTTTCCTCAAGGAAAAAGGATAAAAAATTATCCATTTTCACAATTTTTTTTATGCGAATTTAAACTCAAAACTTTATTTTCATGTAAATTTAAGTGAATAAATATAAACTTTTTGAAGACTTTTAATAATTAAGCTATTAAGCTATTTAGAAGAATATTAGTTGATAAATGTTCTTTAAAAAATCGATTTTTTAAAAAGCATGGCGAGTATTTTTTAAAATTACAAAGGAATTAAAAAATTTTTCTTGCTTTTCTACTAATTCTCTGCATATTTTTAATATAGATTTTTTTGAAGCAAAGAAAGTGTAGCTCCTTAAAAATTACTTCAAATTTTTTATACTGGGTTAAAATCAATTTTATATATTCTCTCTTACAATGTAATTTTGTATAATAAAAAAATTGGACTTGAGTTTTTTTAATCTAAACTTGAACTCAATTTCAATATTCGTATCGGTATCGGAATCGGTATCGGCGATATTTATTTTTAAATATCGGTATCGGTATCGGATCGGCAAAACGGCGTATCGTTACTTCCCTAATTTTTACGCATATTTTTCATTTTTAGGTGCATTTGTTAAGCGCTTAAAATCAATTTTTAGTTGCATGAAACTCGGAGCCCTGCTAATTACGTATTCATTAAACTCTGGAAATATGTATCACAAAGGCTCTACACTACTACTACTCTACATTCGTACGAGCATAATAAAACACTCATACATTGGTATGCATTTGTAGTTGCTGCCATAGAAACGGACAACAGGAAGTAAAGTAAAATTAAGGATAATCAGACAAAATGTGTATTGTAATGCTTTATTTCATAAGAAATAGAAATTGTTGCAATAGTCCCTACAGTTCTGATGGCTGTAATTGTATAAGAGATTTTAGACCAGAAGCATGCAATTCTATTTACTACCCTACCAGCAAATCTGTAGTCGACTACAAAAATAATCAACTTATAGTTAAGTTTTTTAGACTAACTAAACGCTATCTAAAATGTAATTTAGAACTGACCCAAAATCAATTCTTAAGTTGAGTTCATAATGGGATTTGGTGAGAGCTAACATTATTACTCTCTAAGCTACTTTGAAACTCATTTCGAGTCTATATTAACTTTTTGCTGTCACTATTTTAAATGGTACCTTAGCTGGGTGGTCAGCGTGTTGACTATAAAACGTGTAATACATAGGTCGAACACCAGCATCACCTTTTTGTATACTAACTACCAGCTGACTAAAAATAGTAAATTTTAAGTTAGTTTTAAAGTAATGCAGAGTCGGACAATTGACTACCGCCTAGGACATCGCAATGTTGAAATGGTCAGTTGACTTCATTAAAAGTAATCCAAGCATCAACCACCATTAGTTGCGAAATATTTAGCTTAAAGTGAGTTAAAAATTAACTGAGTTGCTTACACAATCACATCAAAAAAATATAGTGGTAATCCTTAATCGTAATGAGTCGCAACAACCCTGTTATATTTTTGATGTGGGGGTAAAAATCTTTTTCACAATACAATCACAAATTTTGAGTAAGATTAATCGTACTATAACGCGGTGTGAGCTGTGTATGAGTGCATTAGTGTAATCATACGGACAACAAGAAATACAGAGAAACTTAACAGCTGCATAGAAATACACTAACACTGGCAATGGGAGTCTCAAGGTCAAACTCCTGCAGTAAGGTCGTACGTTTGTTGGTTGGTGCTGTGTTGCCGTGTTTTTGAATTGAGTGAGGTTTTCGGCGTTGCCGTTTTTGATTTTTGCCCGGAACATCTGGGATTTAGGGGATTTTGTGTCCAGTTTTTCGGGATTCAGACCCGGTTCGTGTCAGATTTTGAACCCGGGTTTTTTGAAAAAAACCGGTTTTTCGGTTGTCATATCGTAAAAAACTTACGAAATGACAATACAGTGTGTCATATCGTTTTTTCTTATATCGTAAAAAAGAGCCAAAGTTGGCATCAATGTTTGTCTTTGACTGTTGGTTATGTTGCTGTTTAACTGCGGTAATTCCAACTATTTTGTACAGGTATATTATTTTTTTTTATTTTTTTATGTTTGTCACGCATAACTCTGTCATTTGTGAACCGATTTTTAAAATTATTTTTTTGTTGGAAAGGGTTTTCCTGCAGTTTGCTCCCATAACCCCATAAACCCTGTTATATTTTTTTGTGTTGCACATTGTGTTCAATTATTAAAAAAAAAATGATAGCTCAAATTTACCATATGAAAACCTGAACTATTCCCTATTAATGTTCCAAGTGTCAGATAATTTCAATCGTTAACTTAGATTTAGTGGGGCCTAATCATAGTCATAACAAAGTATACTTTAGGAGTTTAAACCAGTATTTTGTATGGAAATACTGCTTTTAAATTCTTAAAGTATACTTTTGACTATGAATATGCGCCAGTATATTTATCACCTTTTGTTTTACGAAAGGCTGCACTGTTTACTGTTTATTGCCTGTTAAAAAGAACTGCCGGGTATAGAATTGCAAGAATAAAACATATGAATTTGTATTATAGCTGGTCATACAATAAGCTAATGAAACATTAAGCAATAAATGAATAAATATTGAAAGGATTTTTCGAACAAATCTATGGGCGTGTTTGATTTGTAATTCTTTACTCAATAATTAATCAACTGTACAAATTTGTAGTAAGCATTTTTGTTTCTGCTGTATATCAAATGATATGTATACCTTATGGTATTTTGAATAATTAATTTGACAAATTCAACATAATAAAACTTATTTATTACATTTGGTTAAGTATCAAAAGCCAATAAGAGTCAAATTAAAGCAATGGGGAAATTGCTATTGTTTACTATAAAAGTTAAAATGATGGAGAAATAAAAAAAGCTAATGCAGCTTACTGGAATTACTAGAATACAAATATGCTAATATACGCTTACAATTGAATTTGTGCTTACGAAAAGCGAAAATGTGCTTTTAAATGCTCAAAAGTAATCCAGTTTTTAACTGGATTTAGAATCTACTTTTATTTTAATTGTAATTGTAGGACAGAAAGAATTCTTTCGACATCCTAAAACAGGCAGCAAGTGTTGGATCACATCACTACTCTGGCACAGGGGAAAGGTATAACAAGAGCACTGAGGATAAGATCGTGGTTGATCTCAAAAACATCGAGGTGGTAAGTTCGATACCTATTGCAGTCAAAAATTTGTGTTTGCTTTTTGATTATAATATGTATGCTTTAAAGAGAAATGCTCTAAAGAGAAAAAATTTTATTGAAAAATCAAATGAACGAACTACAGTGGGGCAAGAGATCGTATAATACGATCAACATAAAATTTCAAATAAACATAGCAAAGGAGCAATTTGAAAAGATGAACTCTCCAGATTGCCCAGAAGCTTGAAGTCTCAAATACGGAACTTCTGGCATATAGACTTTTTTTGTTACTGGCATTGGTCCAGTGTTATCAAGATAGCGAATCCAAATAGCAACAGATTGTCACAATTATTTATTTGTTAGTTAAACAAAAAAAATTTCGAATTGCTTCAAAAAACTTGATGGACAGACATATTCCTTCTGAGTTGGTAAAATATACAATGGAAAACAGTACAAATATATTGTAATATAAAATGTTATCAAGAGCGAAGAGTTCGGATATATTAAAAAAATCCCAAAACGTCAGAACTTTTATGTGTTATCGATAAAAAAAAGTCTCAACTGTCAAGAAAAATCTAAAAATTTTATACTTAAAATTGGCATTTCGAGCTTAAATTTTTCCAAATTGGCTTTTTTTGCAAAATAAAAATTGGCAGCATTGAAATTAAACAACAACAAAAAAGCATTAACGTATATTTCGCATATTCTTATCTTTCTTATATTGCTATTTCACTCTTTTAAACCTAGATTAACAAAAGTTGGAAAAAAGCAAGTGTCATAAGGGCTTTAGGAATATATAATTATTTTATATGTATTCTGTCTTGATTAATGTAAAATTGTTTGAGACCGGAGAATTGGTTCTTTGTACGCCATAATTCGTTACTGCCAGTGTTCGTTATAATCGAGCTCCACTGTATGTACAAAACACCACATCAAACGCCTCCAATTGAGTGATTGAAAATTACAATTTTAGTAATTGAATTTCAACAGTAAATAAAATCGTATTTTATACAAAAGAGGACTAAAAATTTTAGTCTAAAATACGTTTTCAATTAAGAAAACTGCAGATTCAATTAATTGTGTTGCTGAAGATCATCCTACGACGAAAATTGTATATTCAATCACTGAAATCCAAATTTTTAATTACAAAAAATTTTTTTAATTTTTTTAGAAAAGTTTGTGTTTGATCACATGAATCGAATTACAAAATTAATTGAAACAAGTTTTAATTTTTGAAAATTTTTACGAATACTTTTTTCTGTGTACTACACAGATAATATAATATTTCAATAAAAACAGTTTTCAAAAATTTAAATTGCTTTCAATTAATTGAGTAATTGAATCAATTACTTATGTGATCAAAAATAAAATTTTCTTACAAGTTTTGCAAATTTGGAGTAAATGAAAATCAGAATTATAATATTTGAATATAAAATTTTCGTCGCTGGTTGAACTTTAACAACACAATTAATTGAATTTGAAGTGTTAGTAATTGAAATCGTATTTTAGTTTTTTCTGTGTACAAATTTTGTAATTAATTGTTTAACTAAATCAACTAAATCAACAGTTTTTGTAATGGAATCTTTTTTTGGTTATTTTGTATATGTGATTCATTCATTGTATATAGGGATATATCGATATCGATATTTTCTTAAATATTTCTAATTTCGATATATCGATATTTTTTCCAAATATATCAACAGTATCAAATTCGATATATTTTTAGCTTTGGTTTTGTTTTTCGTGCAATTTTTAAAAACAGTTCGGCACAGTCTTCACCAAATAGAATATTACTAACAAAATAATTTCTTTTATTTATAATATTTTGTCTATTCGAAAAATTATCATTCTTTGAGTGTAATTTTCTTGATGTATGTTCCATGAAATATTGGTGGAACAGTAAGGATCTTGGAAATTAACTCTTTTTAGCTTAATTATGTATAAGAAAGGTATGTACTTTATTTTGTTTTATTAAAAAAAAAATTTTAAGAACTACGTATGAATTATCATTGTCGATATTTCGATATATCGATATTTTTTATTGGATATATATAGGTGCCGATCGATATTTAAAAATATATCGATATATTTTTTTCATTGTATGCTTACGATTGATTTTGCTACTGAATGTAATCGCATGCATTTAAGTCAAATCACACCAGTTGCATCATTCATATTTTTATATTCGATTAAAAAACAGCAGTTTGTTTTACTAAATATTTAAGTACTTTCCATATCGCTGCCATTTAAATAATCGTATAAATCCTTCAAATTTACTAGTATGCTAATGGGGCATATTCTCTCATTCGTACCTTTATTCAAGTGCATCAAGCATCCACATTAAATTACTATGCTTGAAATATTTTATGACAGTTTTAAAATGTTATTAATCATATTAAGTAAATCTGTTTAACAACAAAAACTGACAACACAAACATTATACTACACATATTCTTGTCTATTAAAAAAGATAAATTATGTAGAAAATAAGATAAAAATAAAGTCACCTACCTGTATGACTTTTTATCAGAAGATATTTTCATAAATATTGTACGACATGATTGTTTTGTAAAGGTGGTCCGAGTTTGCATCTTTATTTTAAAAAAACAACAAAGAACTACATGACTGCCAGTATTTAGAAAGTTTTGTTTAAGCTGGATTTGTAGCTAAATTAACTACATACAGTTTTATTAAAAAGCCACTCAATCAAAGTATGTATTTAAAAAAACATAAGCAGAAAAAAATTTTCATTGTTAAAGATGGTCTTAAAATAGACAATCTTAATGGAATCAACTTAGCTTAGATAACACTGTACAATACGAAAAAAAGATTGGGGGGTTCTGACAATGGACTCTGGTAGAATAGATAAAAAAAAAAGATATACACATGTTGGCGTTTTATAAAATCACATCGGAATTTGGTTTTAGGCGGGATTAAAGTTTCCCCCTTTTGGTCTGTTCGTGCAGCAAATCGGTATATGAAATTATGTGTTCTTTACATCTGAGGTGTAAGTTATGTTTAGCAACTTTGTAGAAAATATTAAGAAAAAAATTTTTATAGAATATATTAACCCTCTAACTTCGCCATATAACGGTAATTTTTGGCTCTATTCTAACAAATCGTAAATAACACCCCCCAAAAAAGGAGGAGGGCGGAGAGGAAGGCTTACAAGATTTCCTATGTCGAGTACGAATTAGGATTAAGTACGAAATTAACCCTAAGTCTGGAGCTTGGGTGTCTTTAAAGGTGTATAATAGAATTTTATTGCGAATATTTTTGTAGCACATTTCCGCCCGCTATATCACCGCTGAAGGGAAGTTATTTGCCTCTTTTTTAAAAAAGGGTCAAAAAGACGTATAAAATGAAGAGTTAGAGGGTTAAAATGTTCCAGAAAAATATTTCTCGTGGGATTTTACATAAAAGTCCTGAATACATCTTACACCTTAAACGTAAGACTTACAAGATTTCCTATGACGAGTACTAATTGTGAATAAGTATGAAATAAACCCTTAAACACAGTTTAACTTTTCAATGATTTCTGGCGTACAAGTGGAGTCTGGAGCTTTTTGTCTATATAGGCCTGTAATAAAATTTTATGGCCCATATTTTTTTAGAACATTTGATCCGCACGATTAGATAGAATAGAGCCAAAAGTTACCGATTTTAGGGGAGTTAGAGGGTTAATATAATCCACAAAAATATTTGCTTTAATATTTCCTACAAAGTTGCTGAATATACCCTACACCGCAGATTTAAAGAACACATAGTTTCATATGCTGCACGATATGCTGCACGAACAGGCCAAAATGGGGAAAACTTAACCCACCGCTAACATAAAATTCCGATGTGATCTTTAAAAAATATGACACCCGTATATTTTTTGTCTCCTCTTCTAGAATCCATTGTCAGAACCTTGTAATGTTGGAAAAAGTTTGAAATTGTATAGTGTAATTAATATTATTCGTTTTAGTGTACAATAGAGGGCTGCAAAGAGTACTCAAATGTATTCGTAGAATCTACTCGTATGAATTTTGTATCAGCATATACATATGTATGTTTTTATGTATGTACGTATATATAAATGCATGTACATATGTGTGCATATATAGCCACGGCCATATATACATACATACATACATAAAAAACATACATTCATACACATAAAACATATATACGAGTACATTCGAGTATATTTGTGCAGCCCTCTAGTGTACAAAACATAAGAAATCAAAAGGAGGTTAAACTATACACCATTTCCAAATGAATTGCGGAACTATTGAGTTTCAGTAATTAAATTATTCGATTACATATCATAGTTTCCTTCAGACTTATTAGAGAGTTTTTGCTATTGCGCTCTCTCGCGAACTAATATATTTCCCTCCCGCTATACCGATACACATTCGCTTGAACGCCAGCGAGTATTTTCATAGCATCGCGAGCAAGTTAATTTTTGACTTTTTGAGGGACTCACTCTACAGTACAATAATTTCGAACTGGATAAGATCCGAACCTGTGAACTTTTATTATAGAAGAATATATAGCAGATATTGGGAAAAGCTTTCGAAAAAACTCGATTGTGCAGAAAGTAAGGTATATTTTTGACTGCTTGCTATAGCATTAGTATGATTCAAGCTATTTGAATAAATAAGATTTTTATAAACACTAGCAGATACGAGTATTTCTTAGCACTGGGAAAATAATTGTTTAATAATGTATACAATTTAGTTTTAATCATAAATAATAATCCTCTTATAATTTCATTGTTTTACTCGTTGTAGTTTTTTATATTCTGTTTTTTTTGCATGATTATGATTTTATGGATGTCATGTTTAATTATCTCATCTGTTAAATTTTGCGATTTTACAATTTACATGAATGAAGGAGGAAGTTTCTTTAACAGATTTTCAGTCTTTATATATTTCATATTTCTTTTTTTAGTTCCTCTATTGCAAAAGTATGTCAGTTGTTGGTTTTGGGATAATCCATTTTATTAAGTCTCTATGTCTGTCGGTCTGTCGCTCTGTCTCTTTGAATATTTTTTACTATTTCTGTTTATAATTATTTCCTGCAATTCCTGAAGATGCTGCGATGTTTGTTGGTTGCTTTTACCAAACAATTGTTAACATGGGTTTTGAAGTTTTAACATTATTTTTTTTTTGTTTGTTTGTGTGAGAAAGTGTCACATTATTTCATAGATTTGCACAATGCAATTTATGTCTTATTTTATGTGAGTGCAAGTCTTGGTGTAACATGTGTAATTGTCATTGTTTGTGACAGCACTAGAGTTTTATTATTAGAAAAAAATATATAAATTTCTTAGGAAATGTATTGCATAAGATAGATGTCTGAACGCGTTGGTTTTATTTTGTAGCATATATATTTTGCTGGCATATATATTTACTGAAAAAATTTTGTTTAAAAATTTATGAAATGTAACAATTCTTTTCTTCTCTTACAGGTTAGTCCACAAGTTGATTATTTTGGGAAATTTTCATTTATCTCGTAAAAATTTTGCAATGTAAGTAAATATGAAAATTTATTACTGATTTTTATAATTAAGTAAACGTTACGTTTTTAGACCGGCAAAACTTAATTTCGACCTAATGTACTAATACGTTCATTCATTTTGTTAAGGAGTAACAACACTGCATACTTTCAATGAACCGTTTTACGTAGAACTTTAATGAATATTTTCATTGAAGCAACGTTTTCGTACATTGAATCAACGTCTTTTTAGGCAAAAAATTAATGAATCTAAGTCAATGATTGTCATTCGTTGAATTAATGTAAAATAATTTTTTCTGTGCAATATTTGTATTCGTTCGGAAATCTTGTTACAATATATATTTTTATTTTAGTTGTATGAATGCACGTTTGCACAGTTTGCATAATTTTTATTTTCGTTCAATTTGTACAAAATATAGTTTGATCACAACGCTTTACAGTGTTTTGTACAAAAACGTACAGATTTAAAAATTTTAATACAAAGTTGGAAGTTTTTAAAACATTGTCAACAGATTTACTGAGATAGTAAAAAACATTTACTGAAAATTTCATTAGCATAGTCATAAGAGATTAAAAAGTAAAACATAATATTTCCTACTTATTTTGTATAAAGCGATATTTCGTGCGATTCACTATTTTTGAGATAAAGTGGAAAAGGCTACTCCATATTTGCACGGCCCCACGACTCTCACTCTGCACAGGAAAAAAACTAAAATACGATTTCAATTACGAAAACTGCAGATTGAATTAATTTCGTTTGTTGAAGTTCAACCTGCGATGAAAATTGTATATTCAATCACTGAAATTCAAATTTTCAATTACTCCAAATTTTTTAGAAAATTTTGTTTTTGATCACATGAGTAAATGGTTTTATTACGAAATTCATTGAAACTAGTTTTAATATTGTTTAACATTTATGTTGATGACATCACACAAAAAAATTATTCCTAACAAATTTTCAATTAATATACTTAATCCAAAATTAAAACTAGTTTCAATTAATTTCATAACTGAAACAGTTACTCATTTTCTACTAATTTCTAAAAATTTTAGTGATTGAATATATTATTTTCGTTGTAGGTTGAACTTCAACAACGAAATTAATTGGATCTGAATTTTTTGTAATTAAAATCGTATATTACTTTTTCCTGTGCATAGATTTTCCTATACACAAAAAACTAAAATACGATTTCAATTACGAAAACTTCAGATTCAATTAATTGTGTTGTTGAAGTTCAGCCTACAGCGAAATTTGTATATTTAATCACTGAAATTAAAATTTGTCTAGAAAAAAATGTTTGTGATCACATGAGTTAATTGAAACTGCATTTAATTTTTGATTTAGTGTTTCAATTAAAGTATTTAGCAAAACATTTTTCCGTGTAAAGTAAATAAAACTGTTCGTTCGTTTCAAAGTTATAGAGCACAAAAGATTTTTTAAATTGATATTGTATTTCGTAATATGAAAACTTTATTAGTAAATTGATGTCATTGGCGAGCGCATTAGTACACCTTTCTGTTAGTATATGCAATTTATAAGTCCATTAACCCATTGTGGGCGAAATGCAGCATATATATTTGTTTTCTATGGTGGGTGTTCAAAAAAATGTTTATGGTAAAATACGTGTATCAAATACGTTTAACGATTAATGATAACAAATACGCTTAACGATTACTGGTAACGACAATTCAAAACGAAGACAACAGGCCTGCGCGAAGATTAAATTCCTTAAAAACTCTGTGCTGCCGTTTTAGCAGTTTTGTGGCTGTCGGTGTTGCCCTTAATTTCTGGGAAAGCTCTGAGATTTTGGAGAGATTTTGTACTAGTTTTTAGGAATCTGGAAAACTTATCGGAATTTTGGGAGATTTTCGTCCTAGTTTTTGGGAATCCAGGGATTTTGGGATTTTGGGGAGATTTTTGTTTAAGTTTTTGGGAATCCTTAGACCAGGTTGGTGTCTTCGCTAATGGTTGATTTCCTTTGCTAAGTGAAGGTATCTCGGTCTAACACCAGGTGCTCGGCTAAATTCTTGAGAAGTATCGCCTGAGTATCTTCCAGGCGATAGTGGTTTTTTGTTGACGAATTGTCTTCTTTTTTATCCATTTTTTATATTATAATTTTTATTTTTGGTGAGGTCTGGGCGATAAAAGTAACCGAACGGGGCCCACTAAGGAGGAGGAGGAGGACTAAAAACAAACGTTTAGGTACATTTAAGGTTAATGCTGATAATACTGATCTGACATATACTGAACATTCTGCAAGCGATTTCAAGTCGATTATTAAATCTAAACTATCAAAAAAAAAAAAAGACAAAACTATTATAAATTATGGAAATTTTGAAAAATTTACAAACTTTGAACCTCAATATATAACAAAGTTAATTTTTTGGCATTTCCTGATTATTGAACTGTCTTTTTGCTAGGAAAAATGTGTAATTTTAGAAAATGCAAAAAAATTAATTTTGATTTTGGGTCAATTTTCCTGTGGAACATCACAAATATGAAATAATGATCAGATATTTAAGCAGTGAAAAGTAGTTTTCTCTTGAACTCTCTATATAGATTATTTATTTACAAAGAGTTTATTGAATTTTAGAATTAACACTTTTTTATGAGAATAAGTTACTTTTTACTTATGGCTTCTCATAAAATTAAAAGTTACGAAAAGTGGTTTTTATGTAACATTTTTTAATTGATTAATTTTTCGTAAAACTGATTAAATGTTTAATTTAGCAAACATGTATGGAATTAAATTTTTGTAATATTAAATAAGCTTAATTCAAACTTTAACAATTAAGCAAAATAAAACTATTTATTTCGTATATAAATTAAATAAACTATTTGCTATAAAAAGCAACTAAAATAAACTTATTTATTATACACTTAAAAACCAACTTCAATTAACAATTATTTAATTTGAACTTATCAAAACTTAAGGCATAGAAAAATACATCTAAATCTTAATTACTCCCATTCATCACCCATTTCATCATCTATTACCTCTTCAATATCTGGATATTCATCTTCGTCGTTTCTTGAAAAATGATTAAATATCATGTCGCCACCACCACCACCAGGGCCACTTGGTTGCGGTAGAGATTCATCACAATTTAGATAATCGTCATAATTAGCGTCTGCATAATCACTGGTGGCACGATTGTAACGATAACCATGATTGTGACCATGATGACGATGATGATGGAGCTTACCACCGCCACCACCACCACCATTAACACCGTTTCCTGCTGCTAAACCAGTATGATGTGTTGAATAACCCATTATTTTATAAATAGTTTGCTTGGAAGCTTTTCCACCTCCATAACCCCCTCCACCACCACTACTACTGCTGTCCTTGCCCATACCATGATGCATTTGCGTATAAACAGTATGAGTATGATGATGAGTTCTAATCTTCATGGGCACATGTATGACAAAATGTTTGCCATGTACCATTTTCGTTTTCAGCAGACAAGTTGGCATTAATGATGAGTATAGAATTATTAGTAAAAAACTTTTTATTACATTAATTTTGGCGCTCGTACAATTATGATGAATCTGTAACATTTAAATTAATGTGGAGAGTTTCTTAATTATTTGACGAAATTAAATTTTAAGATTAATTGTCCTTTTTTTCTATACACACACTTTAAACATTTTGCTACTCTTATATTAATTTGTATTTGTTTATATTAGTTGTTGTATCCTTAAATGTTACTCTGGTCCGTCAAAACGTTCAACTGTTTGTGATTAGTTACGTTTGATGAGTTTTATATGGATTTTCATTTTGCCAATTAACTGCAAACAAATTTCAAATGGTGTTGGTTTCTAATTAAGTAATTATGTTTTAAATATTATACGATACATTACCTACCAGAGTAGACTGTTTATACAGTATTTAAGCATATTTTTAAAACTATTTATTTATTTTAGTTAATTAATTATTTTTATACGAGGGTTATGTTATGAATCATGGTAAGTGTGACACTTGTTAGGTGCCAGGTGAAGATGATTTGATTATACGACAAAAATTTAATATTTTTGACTATAGCTTTGGTGAGATTTTACCCACTCTTTACAGTCATTTTTTTAAATAGTAGTAACTAATACTCAGAGAATTAATGTATAGTATAGAGAGGAAAGGTGGTGAAGAAGGAAAGAAAGCTTAACTTTTTACAACTCTACATTAGCGGTTTTTGCTAATTTTTATATCAGTGTTGCAGCGCCTCTGGTGTTAAGTAGGTGCATTAAATTTCTTAAGATGTGTGTGTATAGCCATTTTATTAATTGGCCATAGCCAGGAGCAGGAGTAAAATTAATAAATATATGTACACATATATTTACTTCACCAAAGATTATGCTAACATTAGCAACGAAGGAGGCCGCTGTGTTCTACATTAGCGTAGAACGGTATTAATCGCTGTCGGTACTGTTCAGTGACCAGTGTTATGCCTTCATCACTTAAACAGTCCAACAACAATTAATGCAATGCCTCACTAATGCACTCAGAAAAATTTATGATGTTGATGACTGCCTTGAACTGGAATCGAACTCACGATCTCAGTCATAGTTTGCTTTATCAATTATTTTTGCTTTATCAGCGTCGGCCAGCGGAATGGAAAAAAATGTTACGACCAGGTTACGACAAGGAATGTAATTGCATACAAAAATAAAAAAAGGTATGTTTTTACACGCAATAAAGATATTCGTAATAGGAATTCTGTAAGGCTCACACTATAAATAGTAACCCTCGTAGTAATGTTTTCGTTTTATGTTTGCTTTAATTTTATTTACCACTTTTATGGCTTCCAATGATGATCTTACAATTTGCAACATTGCATCTATGTGATTAAAATAAAAATATTCACATATTTTAAACAAACTTTATAAGAGAATTCAAAGTGGGGAAGGTATGCCAAGGAAATAATTGAAAAATTATTTATGTTGTTTTTTTTATCTGTATTAAGAATGAAAAATATCTATATAAGATTTCCATGTTAGGCGACGATCAAGATGAATACCGATGTATTTAACTGGTTTCTTCACAAGCCGAAACCTCCAGATATCTGCCCCCAAATCTACAGCCACCCTACTAATGTCATGGTTAAAGCCGAGTATGCAGATCCGCCTGAATTTCTGGTTTGAAATTTTGTATTTATTTCCACACGGAATAATTGTTGTGCAGACAAGTTTGTTTTTATTCACGTAAATTCATTTATTTTTATAAATTGTAGCATACAAAATATGAAAAATTATTTGAAAGACCAAAATAACACAAAATATCAAAAATTTCTTGCACAAACAATTGTCTGAACATTAAGTTTTGTTTTAATTGACGGAAAAAACTCCACAATAATTGATATGCCATTCCTGTATTAAATAAAAATTGTGTTGGAAGCAGCTTTTTTTGCGCTTTAAGCAAAGAGCGGAGCGAATTTATTAATGTGCTTGCGCCGCGCCAATACTTTCGCGCTGCGCATATAAGGAGCAAGCGCAAAAAGGAGCATTTTCCTTTGCGCTTTTTTTGCGCTGCGCTCTTTGATGCGCAAAAAGAGGTAAAAGAGCATGAAATGCGCATTGGGCATTTACAGTAGTAAAAAATTTAAGAAAAGCAATGGGCGTTATTTCCATTGATGTTATTACATGCCATCGTAGTTTTTTTAAATCACCGTATGGCACTTTCGGTTTAGGAGCTGGACCGGAAATTAGGTCGGTAGTGCAGTTCATATTTCCTGTTCCGGGGTGGACCGGAAGTTGGGTCGGTAGTGCAGTTCACACTTCCGGTTTAGGGACTGGACCGGAAATGGGGTCGGTAGTGCAGTTCATATTTTCGGATCCGGTTTGGACTGGAAGTTGGGTCGATAGTGCAGTT
Organism: Panzeria rudis; assembly: GCA_956483635.1. Taxonomy (NCBI): domain Eukaryota; kingdom Metazoa; phylum Arthropoda; class Insecta; order Diptera; family Tachinidae; genus Panzeria; species Panzeria rudis. The sequence goes on from OY101448.1 coordinate 173,088,149, forward strand.
CAGACTTCCGGTTTATGGGCTGGATCGGAAATGAGGTCGGTAGTGCAGTTCATATTTCTGGTTCCGGTCTGGCCCGGACGTTGGGTCGGTAGTGCAGTTCACACGTCCGGTTTAGGGGATGGACCGGAAATTGGGTCGGTAGTGTGGTTCATATTTCCGGTTCCGCTCCGGAAGTTTAACCCGTCTAGGGGCATCATATTTGTATGGGGTCAAGAATAAAAAAGTATAGAAGAACGATGATACAAATCCAAATGTCTTAAAATTACGTCACTACGAAAGATGTATGTATTTTGCAGCAGTGAATAAACTCAAACTAACCACTGTTGGCATAAAAAAGCACTAGACAAGAAAAATAGATGTGCATTGCACAAAAAGCTCCTTTTTTTCGCTCCGCTCCTTGCGCTTTTGCGCATTTTTAGTACACTTTTAAGAAATGCGCAATGCGTAAAGAGCAGAAGGAGTGCGCAAATCCGAACTCTGGTTGGAAGCCGCCTGAAAATTTTTCAAACCTGAATTTCAGTTTGTTTTTTTACACATACTTTTTATGGCAGCCTGAAATTCAGGCAGAACTAGGCTTAAAAAGGTAAACCGGGAGCTTGACATCGACATCCATTTTCAAAGCATTTACAAAAATATTTGCCTTAAGATTCTACTGTAGGTTTTCAAAGAGGGTCAGATTCGATTTAAATGCCAGAATTCAATCAGAATTTAAAATGTGTTCAAGGGTTAATTAAGTTCGTACCTACCTTGTGACAAAATTAAAATTATAACAAATGACAAATTACGGAACTCAATAATACGCCTTTTTCACTCTCAAAGTTTACCTTGCAAAGTCTTGAATTTATAGAGAAGAACAGAAACGAAAATGAGGGGGAGTGCAGACTTTCTTGTACTTGCAAATTCGTTATAATAAAAGCAACTAGTTCCTAATTTTCCGCCCTTAAAGCTGTGGATACTTCTCCACACTTTAAAACTTCATTTCCATATCGTTTTATGGCACGAGCTATTTGTGCCCTCAACTCATCATCATATTAAAAACTTCTCTGTTACTTTTCCTATACAAAAGTAATTATTTATTGCACATAATATCAGCATGGAAACAACAAAATAAAAAAATTAAGTAAAATAATTCAAACCACAACAAACAGCAAATCGTTATGCACTAGTGAAATGATATAAACAAAGTTATTCTTCCACCAACTTCCTTCCTTCCTGCCTGGCTGCAATCCCACCAACTAAACTTACAAACACACACACATATATCGAACTTCATTATCATATTCGTTTATATTTGATTTCAATATGAAAAAATTTCAAACTATTAATAGTAACACACAATTAAAACCAAATATTTATTATATAGCAATGTATAAATATGCATTAAATATGCATGAAATATGCATAAAATATGCATATTATTATTATAATGACTTTTCTAGTATTTATTTGTTTTGATTAGAAGAAAGTATAATTAAACAAAAGCTTCAAATCAACTAACTAATCAGTAACTTCCGTTTTTAAAAGGTGGCAACAAATGTGGCTGGGTATTTCAAGTGAACAAGAAATGGTTGGCATGTGGCATGATGTGGCATGTTTCATAAATTATAAAACTAGACGTTGTGATTACTATTTTCTGTTAATTTATTTTCAACACAATTACTGGTATTTACGTTATTGTACAATTTTAATAGACATGCAATTGCAATAGCATTTATTTATTTAAACATTTTATTTGTTTTTATAAATATTGCTGTCTATACGAGGGGCATTATATATATATATATATTATTTATTATTTTTTTTTATATACAAACACAACCCGCGAAGCGATTAGCTTGTTAGCGGAAAACACCGAGGGTCTATGGCGGGAATCGATCTCACGACCTCTGGACTGGCAGGATAGCATCGCTACCGCTGAGCCACAGGGGCACTCAAAGAAAAGCACTATTGCTTTTCTTTGACCTCAATGGAGAACGCATGAGAGTTAACTGATTCAGCTAAAACTTTCATCACGAGAGTTTTAGAGAGTTTTAGATAAAATACCACATTAATGCAGATGGGTTTTGTTTAAATTAAAAAAAAATCAGATACATGTATTTGATTGCAACCCTAATGTAAATATATGGGGCATTCCACTCCAAGTCGGACGGTTTGCAAAAAAAAAAAATTTTATTTCCCCCATTTTATGATATTTTTAGTACCCCTTCAAAGAGCTTTCCTGGTAAGCTTTAAGATACTCGTTCATAAGATCTTAATTTTTCAAAAAAATCTATTTTTTAGTTTTTTGCTCATAACTTTCTTAATAATGGTTCAAATTGGATTTTTTAAATTCTTGTTTTTAGGAGTTTTTACAGAAACAAAAATAGAAAACTACATATATAGTATGTATTACAAGCGGTTTTGATTAATATTTTTAGATTTGAAACTTTAAAATTAATTTTTTTTTGAAAATGGGTTGTATCCGTCGATTTATTTTTCTTTTTGAAAATATGTAATTTTAAATTGCTATCCGCCCAACAACTTTTAAGTCTGGTCCGGTAGTTGGCCTTCCATAATCACGAAATTTTTCGATTTTTTAAACACCACAAGCAACATTTTTGTGAACCGTTGTAAGCCTCTAACTCTTCGCAGTAAGGGTCTTTTTCTCCCCTTCTTAAAAAAGGGACAAACAACTTCCCTTCAACGGCGATGAGGCGGTCTAAAATATTCTACAAAAATGTTCCTCGTGGTATTTTACATAAAAGTGCTGAGCACGTCTTATACCTTTAGTCTTATGAGATTAAGGCTTATAAGGCTTACAAGATTTCCTATGCCGATTACTAATTGTGAATAAGTACGAAATTAAGCCTTAAACAAATTTTTAGTTTTTAATGATCTTGAGCTTTAAAAACCTAACTTTAAAAACCAATAGTAGAATTTTATGGCAAATACTTTCGCCGAACATTTCAGTCCGCTATATATCCACTGAAGGAAAATTTTTGTCACTCTTCTAAAAAACAGACAAAAGACTTATAAAACGAAGACTTGGAAGGATTGGCGTACACAGAAAAAACTAAATTTCATTTTCTGTAAAGAAACTCAACGAAATAGTAAATATTTTGTCTATGAACGGACCTACAAACGAATTTGTAAATATAGACGAAAATACCTCAACAATTTTATTTAAAAAAACGTGTTTTTTTTTCAATGAAAAAATTTTTTAAATCTATAAAATAATTTGGCTAATAGTATTTACAAATTGTAGACAAAACAGTTTACTAAATCATACAAAAATGTTTACTGGATTTTCTGAAAAATATCAAACAATATTTCTGTCTGAATTTAATAAACAATTAGTCTAAAAATGCTAAAAATTATTAAGCAAAATAATTTACTTAATCAAACAAAAATACAAACAAAAATACAAGCAAAATTTTTGTCTGTGTCATCATCATCATCCATTAACCATTTAGGAGATTTCACTTTGTTAAAAGTGTTCAAGTCTGAATGTTTATCTAAATACTCTAAAAGAATGAATGAGAATTAAGCAACCACATTAACTAATCGATTCACTCAAAACTCTTTTGTAAATAAACTTGGTACAATTGCATTCCTCTTGCTACGGTTGTTGTTGTTATTTGTGTATATGTCGACATTGGGGTAGTTTTTTACGACACAGTTTTTATTAATGTTTTTGGTGTTTGCGTTCTAAATAAAAGTCAAACAAACAATTCATAGATTATGGACACAACATTTACTGAAAACTAAATTTATTTTTAGACAAACTTTTGTTTGAAATTTTTTTGCTGATAATTTTTTCTGTGTAGCTAGGGGAGAGCTAGAGCGGTTCTGGGGTTCATAACTCAATTATTTCTTACAAATTTAATATGATTTCTAATCAACATTGCGACATGTTGATTTTACATTAGTATTTTTTTCTGTGTGCATATATTTCCAGAATCAGTCATTAGACATTTGCTATTTTTTTTTTTTGTGTTGCACAGTGTTATTGCCACATGTTAGAAACCAAAATATTACGATTAAAACCTAAATTACTACAACAAATTCACGAGCAAAAAAGTGTATATGTTGCTTTCTACCATCTTAACAAATTTTACAATTTCTAAAGATGAAAATATTAAGTTCAAGAAAATCATTTTTATGATTCGCTTTAAGTCTGTATTTCATAATTTAAACATTTTTATGAACACTTGCTTGAACAATCTTTTAAGTATTTTATGATAAATTATCCATAAATTCGGAATTTTAGATTATTCAACAGGCGCACTGCTCTGTTCAATTCGGAGATTTTTTTTCCATCAGAAAAGGCAACAACATATTTGTTGTAGGCCGCCACAAAAAAAAATTATAGTAATCGTTGTACATTCAATCATAAATTTCATTTAATATTTTTGCTTTTAGTAACAACATCTTACCGCTCAACCGCAAACAGAATAAACACTCATCCAACCATTCATTCATTCCCTCATTCATTTCGATTAAAGGAGAGACCGTGTGTGTGGTTAGTGTATTTGTTTGTTTATTTGTTTGTTTTATATAAAAACCACATTTAGAAAAAATAAGTGTCATTTTAACCATGAAATTACCATAAGATTTGTCAGTATTATAACCAAGTTAAAATGATAACAGGAAAATCTACACCACAGCCACTCTTTTTCTTCTTCTACTTCTTCTTTTTCTTCTTCTAGCCAAGGCACAGATTGCATTACTGCAGTTGCTGTGCGCTGCTGTTGTTCACACACAAAACAAACATAAAATTTTGTAACATGGTTGACCACATATTCAAATGTAAAATGACAGTCACTGCATGAGTATATTACTTTTTAACTAACTAGTGAGTTGACTTTTTTTTCCTTTCCTTCCGGACAGAAGTGGATTGTAACGACCGATCGACCGTCCCTGCATGCACAGTGGTTTTAAAAGAAATTTCGCGCTAGTTCATGAAGTATTGAAGATACATGTATCAATGACATTTTATTCAAGCAGAGCTGAAGTATTTTTTAATTTATTTGCTATTTGCAAAAATGGTATCGTGGCCGGACCGGACCGAAACGTCACAGTTGATCATTTCCGATACAATCTTTCTTATTCGCCAAAAAATGTATCTAGAGTTACTTGATTTGTATAAAATCTATTATTTTTTTAAATATATAATTATAGTCGGGATGAATTTAGTTTGTTTTAAAAGGTTTCATATCGCAACAATAGCGCCACCTATGGGATCCTGTAACCCACCATACGAATTCATAATATTTCATTGAAATTGGACGGAAATAATTTGTGCAAAGTGAATTTGCTTTGCGACCAGCTATAAACCAGTTCTTGAATATTATTTTGGGCGGGTTCTATGACAAGATTCTATGAACAGAAATATTCTATATTTTGGAGTTATGATCAATTTCATACTTCAAAAAACACACATACATACTGCTTAAGCCTTTTTTGGATTTTCGGCAGAAACACCAGTGTCCTGGCAGGAATCGAACCTAATATTCTAGAACACTATCCTCTACACTACGGCTTCACTTTCAACTTTGAATGTAATGAAATTTTTCAAAGTAATTTTCACTAATTTTAAGACTTCCGACAAACTTGAAACTTTGAACGCACACAAGCTTCGAAAGCAATATAGTTTTATGGTTAGAAAAGTGTGCAGTGCCACGCCCAAACAAAGTAAATAATATTTTCCACAATTTCTACTTAAACTATTCTAATGAAACTTTGCACACACATCGACTTACGCTGATAGTAATATATTGTGACCAGAAAATTGAGCACTGACACGCCCATACTAACTAAAAATTAGTTTTTCAATAACTTCTACTCATCTAATTCTTATAAGACCTTGTGCACACATTGACTTCGTCTAGCAGCAAATATTTTGTGAAATGAAGTGGGCAGTGCCACGCCCATACTACTTAAATAATGTTTTTTTAATACGATGAAATATTGCACACACATTGAGTTCCTCTGATTATCTTATAGCTTTTATTTATGACCGCTTCTCATGAAACTTTACACACAGACTTATCCTCGCAATACAATTTAATGATAAGAAAATTGGGCAGTGCCACGCCCACTACTATTTCTATTAACCGATTGTAATGAAATCTATAATACACAATGAGTTACTCTATCAACACAATATAATGATAAGAAAAGTGGACAGCGTAGTGTTTTTTAAAAATATTTTCGAAAATTCAACATCTTTCGAAATTTTCAGTTTTGAAATTATATATTTTTCTTTATTGCTTAACTACCAATAATAAAAACAGTTGAATAAATCTCTTAATAGTTGGATCAGATATCCTGAAAATACTGGATTTATATTTTAAGCAATAGAGAAATTTTAATTTTCAACTGGGTATATTCATAGAAAACCCGCCATATTGCACATGTAATTTTATATCATTACTATGCCAACTATGCCAAGAGTCTTGCTGATCTCCTCAATTCAACGCTTATTTATAAGCCAACTCCTTTATCATCGCAGTCAGATCACCATTTAAAAAATCAACAGCACAAAGTCAACATTAATGGCATTCTTTTTGATGTTGATGCGACATCCATGTGATGGCTAAGTGTCATCAATATGAAGACGAGGTGTCATAAGTCATAGCATAGATAACGCTTAAAATATTGCAAAAATTTATTGTGTTTGTCATCATAATAATGTCAGCCATCGCTGACAATATTATTACAGTAACGGAATGTACTTTATTCAAGAAGTATACCATGCAGTAATTTCTAAATTAATAAACATTTAAAGTTCTAAGCAATCTTATTTTAAAGGATTTTAACATTTAATATAAAAACCAGTAAGTACGTACACATTCAGCCATGTCACAAATACCATTCCGATCGGCATTGGTTTCAATTCCGCAAGTTTCTTCTTCAGAAAACGAAAAAAGAAAATTTTCTTCGTAATCAAACCACTTTTAAATTTCAAAGTGGAATTGAAAAACACTACTGACTTCATTTGCAGTACATACTAAAAAACGTGCATACTTTTAGGAGCGTCGAATAAATATTAGGTCATGAGCTTTCCATGTTAATAAAAAGCTCAATGTGAGCTTTGCATCTAAAAACAAGAGTAAACAAACGCCTCAAGGTATGAAAACTTTATCATTGTAAAAAACGAAATACAAAACAAACGGAATATAAAGCTCCAAAAATGTACATTTTCGGAATGACAACTACGGAATCAAAACCAAACCGAACGGAATCTGTGACACGGATGATTAACACGGATTTTCGGTTGCTTTCAATAATCTCAGTTGTTTATGTTATAAGTACAAAAAAAGCACATGCATAAAAACTACACACACATAAGCACTCAAAATACTCTGTATTTCATTTAAAATCAGTAGTGTAGTAGATAGTATGCTAGACTATTAACCGGGAGGTCACATGTTCGATTTCAGCCAAGACCATGCGTGTGCTTTGTTTGTGTTAAATGTTAAATGCACAAAAATTAGTAAGTTTATGTTAATTTCGTGCTGTTGACTTACATACTACATTTCAGCCGAGTGGTTGTTGGTACGTTGGATTTCAAACCTGAAGGAGCTTGTTTGATTTCCAGTCGAAATTAAAATAACAAACATTGAGTAATAATATAAAATAAATAAAATAATAACATTTAAAAATAAAGCAAAAGTCATTTATTTTTACGGAACTTTGGGTTGATTATTTAGCAGTAAAAATAGAAGAAACAGGGGAAACATCTTTTATTTTTTTCGCAAGTTGCGATTAGTTCATGTGAGACATTTGAACTAACCAATGAAATAATCATTCATTTTTTACAATTTCAGTTAATTTTACGTACAGAATATTTTGAGTGCATTTGTTATAACGTCGATGTCACCACTCCAACGACATTTACTGACTAAGAGATATATGTAAATAGCAGAACCAATCATGTTTTTTGCAAGATCATATAAATTTTTGGATTGGATAGGAAACAAAAAAATCACAAGCCTTAAAAAATTGTACATGTCCAAGATGCCCTACCTTGAGGCTTTATTAAAATATCAGTTGGAATAATTCTCTATGTCGCTGTAAAATTTCATGGTGGTCGGAATGCGTAGAATTGGCTCATTTGTTTATCCTGCCCCACTGTATAATTCTGATAAGGGTAGTAATGTTTGCTGATCGTTGCTATAAAGTTATTAGTCCACTTCCAATCAATCATAGCTGGATTTCGTTCTGATCGAATTTTCCAAGCTTTATAACTTAAATTAAAGCTTAAAATTTCATCTTTCCCAAAAAAAAAAATACATATATATAATAAACTTCTGCCTAACTTTCTCGAAAAATGCACTACTGTGCCATATACATACGCTTGGCGGTGTTATTTATGTGCAAATGGTTTTAATACAATGTCGCTCAAACAAACAAGCGACTGCAACATGTGTCACATGAATATCAAACATTTAAAACTGACAAATAAAATGTATAAAATTATGTTTTCTTCAGAGAAAAAGCTGCTGTTGCGGTGGCTTCTTGCTGTCTTGTGTATCCCTGTTTAAATAGAAGACGCACTTACTTTGTTGCCAAACTATAAATATTTTTTCAACTTAATGTTTCTTTGATTTTCACGACCAGAATATTTATCTTGCATATAATTTTAGATGTTTTATTTGTCTAATTAAGAGAAGACAAAAAATACAATTTTCTCAAATCATATTTATATCGCTACATTTGGGCTGAAGAAAGCTTTTTCGTTTAAAAAATTTTGGTTTTCCTGCTGCATGCAGTTTATCTTAAACAAAATCTTAACTTCTTTTCATATTAAGCATAAATAAAATTCTTGTCCAATAACTACTCACAAAATAGTTAAAGTTAATAATTTATAATAGAGTTTTGTAGTTTTTTATCATGAATTTATTTGGTGTTAAATTACAAACAATTTTTTATAATTTGATTTTCGAATTAAATTTTTTAGATAGAGAACAAACACTGCTTTACAAATTTTTATTTTTGGAATGCTTAAATTTTGTAATTAGGATGTGCTGAGCACGGGAAAAATACTTAAGTGATTTTTAGTAAGGAAATTTGGTGGCTCTTAGGGATGAAAAATCGAAAATTGGGAATTATAAGCATTTTTAGACTATTCTACAAGCTGTTCGACTTCTACACAAAATGCAACCCTGATATAATGTGTTGCTATTGCTTTTTTAAAACTTTTCATAAACTCATTAGATCAGGGTTGCATTTTCTACAGAAGTCGAACGGCTTATGAGATAGTGTAAAACAGCTATAACCACTATCTTGGCCTAAATTAATATTTTGGCGTATACGTTATATATAATTACGCCAAATTCTGTATAAAGTATGCGTGGCGATAACTGCTGGGAAATAAGAGAAATTTGATCGGAGATATCTACCCAGCGGGAAAAGTAGTCATGGATTACATATATAATGAAAGATATAATGTATTATTTTAAAAGGGAACCAATGCATTCCTTTGGAAGCGAGAACGAAATTCGATCACACACAAAAATTACACATTCATTGCCACGTACTTTACCACATCTTACGAAAAAGGAATATATTGTTTCTGCTCGTAGTAACTGTTCGTGTTTTCCTCGTTTATACTTACATACATATTTGTATATAATTATATTACAAATAAAATAAATAAATTATAGAATTGAAGGGCTTAGTTCAATAACTCGGTGAGCCACATGATATCAAAAATTGGTTTTATGTGCTCATTTCCTTGCTAGGTACCATAGCTTTGCATCCCATAGAAAGTTTTGAATAAATTCTAGTAAAACATTTTCATGTTTTTTGAAGCACTAAAGAAATAAAGCGCTTCATAATTCGCTTTAAGATATGAGCTTGTTCAGAAACTGATTTAATAGCGTCACAACAATGCAACTTTTGAAGCAAGAAAAGTATTTGCTTTTTAGTTATACAAAATCTTCGTACACAAGCTATACAAAAAAGCTGATTTTATAGTGCTGATCCAAAGCAGGTTTATAAGCGAGAATGAAGAGTAAGTTTATTTGAGTTTCTTGGTGCCGTTTTGCAACAGTGTTTTTGGACGAGTGATTGGTACGTTGGACTTCAAACCTGAAGGTTCTTAGTTCGATACTAGTTGAAGTTAAAATAACAAACATTGAGTAAAAATATAAAATTAATAAAAATAAAGTAACGAAATAAGAAAAATTCAAAATGGCCAATCCACATCGAAAAATTTTTTTCATATATTTTCAGTTCTAGTGCTGAAAATGTTGATGATTTTCAGCGCTTCAAAAGCGCTTTTGTGAGCAAAAATGTAGTACTCCAACCCGGGAACTCGCCATACAAAAATCAGCAGCGATATCAGCAGGTTTGTCAGCGCTACTTTTATTCCATAATAGTAGAAACCTGCTTTATTGGAAGCAAGTTTTTACTGGGTAATTATGGTGCTTATTTAAAGTAGAAAATTTCAAAAACCATACAATTTAAAATTCTGTTTAAACTTAAAAGTCGATTTATTCCATATTTTGTTTTTGTGGCATATCGAGTTATTGCACTAAGCCTCTCAATTCATTCGCCGGACACATTGAAATAATTGATTACTTTCCTAGGACATGTTCTGTGTTAACAATAAGGAATTCTGGTATTAGATATTATACATTCTCTGCATGACTTTCTCGTTTACTATTCATTAGCTTTTCCCGCTGGGTATGTTGTGGCCAGCGTTTCCATAATTAAGAAAACTGCAAATTTGGAAGAAAAAATACTGATTTTCACGTGAAAAAACTGCACATAAAAAAATTCAAAATATTTGTATATACATATATTGGTCAATTGCAATCAAAACGTACAAAAAGCGTGCCTCTTGTTTAATTTTTAAAGCTTCTTAAATTTACACGATATACTAGTCGATTTATGAGAAAATTCCTGAAGAATACAAAGTCGCTTTTATACTCGGGTCGTTTTCATTTTTGAGCAAACAAACTCGTATTCTTCTCACTTGAAAGCAGTCTTGTGAAAGCAAAACGAAACGAGATAATAAAAAAAGTAAAATCGACCGTTTTAAAATTTTTTTCTTGTAATTTGGGATGCTAGAAATCGTGCTATTAATTTCTATTTCCTTAATTTCAACTTAAACATATGTAGCATGTGTTTTAGCATCCGAATTTACAAAAACAATTGATAATTACATTGTCGCATTAAAAAAGTATGAATAAACGTTGCTACTGTTATATTAAGCAAAATGTGTAAAGGAAATTGGAATTAAGATAACAAAATTGGGAGGAAAAACTTAACATGGAAAAACTGCAAAATCTGCACAATTTACAGAAAAACTTATTTTTTAAGCAATAAACTGCAAAACTGCTCAATGCATACACTCAAAATATTACGTACCTAAAATTAACTGAAATTGGAATATAAAATAAATTAAAACTCAATTAAAAACCGGCCTACTTATTTTTCATTTAAGTTTAACAAAAAGTTTATTCAACTTTAAATGTTAAAAAGTTAACAGACTTAAAACTATAAAAACTTAATGATTCCTTATTTATATGGATAAATTTAACTGTCAAAAGAACTAACAGCAGATTCCGTAAAATTAAAAGAGGTTTCCTTGTTTCTGCTATTTTCACTGTTAAATAATCATCCCCAAGCTCCGTAAAAATAATTGATTTTGCTTTATTTTTAAATGTTAAGAGGGGCTTATTATTTTGTATCTTTAATTATTATTTTATTAAATTTATATTTTTACTCACTGTTTGTTATGTTACTGGGATCGAACAAAACTCGTTCGGGTTAGAAGTACAACGTATCAACCATCTGGCCAAAGCATAGTATATAATTTAGTTACATGAAGACAACATAAACTTACTCAATTTTATGCATTTAACATTATAAATTAATAAAACACACGCATGGTCTTGACTGAAATTGAACATGTGACCTCTCGTTTAACAGTCTAACGTACTAACCAATACACCACTGATTTTAAATGTGTATTTATATAATTTCAATTGAAATTTCCCTTAATTTTACGTACAGAATATTTTGATTATTTGTGTGTGTGTTATTTCTATGCATGTACTTTTTTTGGTACTTATAACATAAACAACGGAATATGTTGACAGCAACAGAAAATCTGTATAATATGTATTTAGTTTTTTTATTGAATGTTAGAATCAGTTAAAAAGAAGAATTAAATGTTTATTCTTTTAAAAATGATTGCACGGAATACTTCTTGAATAAAATACATTCTGTTACTGACATAATATTGTGAATGTAGAAAAACTGCAAAATGCATTTAAAACTTCACATTTGGCAACGTTGGCTGTGTGTATTTTATTTATAATTTCCCAGCAAAAACTTTTATCATTTTTGTAATCGGTAGTATTTTATTAATGGACTACAAAGTAATGGGTGGTATTTATTTATCTTATTAATATGCTTCATATTAAAACTACTACTTAGTTTTTAATACAATTAGTACCTATTTTTCTTATTATCTGGAAATAGTTCTAATATGTTATTACATATGTATTAATAAAATAAGTAGACAACCACTTTTTAAGTCAACATATGTTTGTATATGATAACTAATTTTTGTTGCTTAAACTTATAAGTCAACAATAGCTGAGTGGTTAAATTTCTTGTCTTAATATCTGAAGGAGCAGAGGTTCGTATCCCATCTGGGTAAAAAAAGTAGTAATAAAAAATTTTTTTTAAATACAAATAAAATATAATAAATATAAATTTCTTTAATTTTAATTTGTTTATTTGACTACTTATTTTTTAACTTCAAGTAAGCCAAATAATTACTAGTTAATTGCTGTGACAATGTAAATACATTTGTAAGGGGTACCCTTTATTTTTTAGACTTCTCAAACAAAAACCAGTAATTATCAAGTCAAATTGTAATTAGTTGCGATTTAAATCCTCATATACTTTTTTGCCTACCAGTAAGCAAAGTTTTTGTTGGGTTTAGGCAGAAGACCGTCACTTAATAAAATCGAAACTTCTGATATATAAATAACAAAATTTTTTTTGCGATGCTTATCGGAGACAATAATTTTCTAAAAAAAATTGTTTTAAATTCTCCTTCGCAATTTTCTGCATTTCAGCCTTTTTAATTTCCTAAATCTATCATAAAAAGTTTACTGAAACCTATAAGAAATGTTTAACTTAAATTTTTTTTCTCCAAACCTTTTAATTGCAATATCTACTGCCAGTTTTTTTTGCTGATAAAACAATAATAAATTTTAATTGGCTAATTACTTAATAATACTATTTGACTTCTTTGAAAAGAGAATGAAAGTCGTTGTGTAAAAATAGAAATAAAAGAAAACCTAATGAAAAACTTATCTTTAATATCTTTAACACCGACATGCTGTTATTGAAATAACTAAAAACTTCAACCATCATAAAAGTTTATAAAATTCCTGCTTCATTGTTCTCAAGTACTTAAAGCAAAACTTTTTTTCCTGATTTGATTGTTGTACGAATAGTTAGTGGATACGACTGACTGAGGCTGGTAAAACTGCTCCTGCAATTGATGTTGATGATTTAAAGCTGCTGCTTGCTGCTGCTTGCTGCTGCTACTGCTGCAATTTGTTAAAGGGAAAATTTTCAACCCTGCAGCAAAAGTATGAACAACTTCTTCAACATTACTCGTCGTATTTACTCGTACTCAATATTAAACTACTGCAATTTTTGAGCGCAGCAGGGGCAAGAACACAAAGTAAACGATAACGAAATGAAATTGTTTAGTAGGTAAAACTTTTCATCAAAAAAGTTTGTAATGTGATAGTGAGAAAAAGGGTGCAGCAAAAAGAAATGTTACGAACAAATGTTTATTTAAAAAAATAGTGAACTTTTGTACGAAATTCTAAATTAATTGCTTTAAAAAAAATGTCACAAAAAGTTTTTAAAATTTCTTTAAAAATTATATTAGCTACATTTAATATAATTGATTTGGCCTTTAAGACTAGTACGCAGCTCTGCCTGAACTTCAGGCTGCCATAAAAAGTATGTGTAAAAAAAAAACAAACTGAAATTCAAATCTGAAAAATTTCCAATCTGAAATTCTGCGTACTAGGCTTTAATTGTTTCTCGCCCGCTCAAAAATGTAGCCAGGAGAGCAGATTTTCTAAAAATAGTCGAATTACCAGAAGCATTTTATTTAACTGCATGAAAATTGCTCAGCCTAATTTAAATTTTTATTTCTTAGCCATTTATTAAAAGTTTAAAAAATTTCATCGAAATATATATTAAGCCTAGTACGCAGATCGGCCTGAATTTCAGGTTTGAAATTTTTTAAGTAAACTATTTTCTTTAATATTTGTTACTATTTTTAGACTAATTGTTTAATATTTTTCAGAAAATCTAGTTAATCTTTTTGTTTGATTTACTAAATTGTTTTGTTTACAATTTATAAATATTTTTAGACAAATTGTTTTATAGATTTAAACAATTTGTTCACTGAAAAAAACACGTTTTTTTCAATGAAATTCTTGAGATATTTTTATCTATATTTCCAATTTTTTTTGTAAGTCCATTCCTAGACAAAATATTTACTATTTCATTGAATTCCTTTACAGAAACTGAAATTTAGTTTTTTTTGTGTACAATATCCCTTTCCCAAAGAAGGTAACACATTAATTAATTAACTGGTAGGCATTAATTGCATGATTGTGTTACTTCTCTTTATATATGTATATAAAAAAAGTCTACTATGCTTATTTTTGAAAATCATTTATTTGTAAATTCTCAAATGGGGTTTAAAAGCTTGTACATAAGATAAGAGGTCTGTCTGTAACTGTTCAAAAGTGTGGTTGAAGTGTGGTTCAAAAGTGTGGTTGCATATAGACAATGCTTGACCATAAGTAAATAAATTTAATTTAAAAATAAAATCTCAAATTTTAAAAATTTAAATTAGCAAATATAAAACACTATTCATTAAGCCTCCCTATACACATACAAAAATGTACAAGTTTGTATAAATGTGGATATTAGAGTGGTCGTAAAAAATTTTAATTCAGATTTCATCAATTCTCATACCCCAAATCGATGGTTATTTATAAAAAACTAACCTAAAATATGTTTTCAGGTCATTCAGATGATATTAATGCGTGTTGCACGCCCACCAAAGTGTTGAAAAATGCTCTTATTCTGCCTCTTATGTCTCATAACTCTCAACAAATATAGTATGTATTTACAAAAAAAATTCTTCTAAAAAGTAGTTGTCAGTGAAGTTTCCAACAGCTTTTGCCTTACCGGCTTTAATCTAAATCGCATATTTAACAAAATAAACAGCAAAATTGAGGGTACTGTTGGCTGATTACAAACCCTGAGGTCTTGAGTTCAAGACTATTTCCAGGCAAGCCAACAACATAATGCATTTTTCTCATGTGCATTGGTGTGTCATTGTGTTGGTTGTTGTTAAACTGATGAAGGCATCGATACCGGTACTTTGGCAGTACCGGTATCGATTAATGCTAACATAACCTAATGCTCTTCACAGCACCCCCTCCTTCGTCGTTATTGTAGAACCGTCGACGAAGTAAAAGAGCTAATAAAATGGCTATACACCTTAAACAACTCAATGCCTTTACTTGACACCAGAGGGGCTTTGCAACATTGCTCTACAAAAAACGCGCAACAGCAGGGTTGTAAATGAATTAAGCTTTTTATCTCACTCCCACTTCACCACCTGTTCTCTCTACACTATCCCTTTCCTAAAGAAGGTAACACATTAATTGATTATGTAAGTGGTAGGCATTAATTGCTTGATTGTGTTATTTCTCTTATAAAAAAAAAATATTGAAAAAAGCCCATAATAACTAAAATAACAAAAAAGTCCATAAATTTACAAATTTCGGTCAACTTTTTCTTTCCCTAGAACTTGAAGTTGTTCCTTTAGTTATTTAGGTAATATGTACTATCCCTGCGGAAAATTTGGTGACAAATGATCCAAAAGTACTCGTCTCATGACTTGAGAAAGTGAGACTGGTACCAAAAATAAGGGGTAGTGGATGGTGAAAAAAGACATATTGTGTAAATGGTCACATATTAACCATTTTCAGTCAATTTAGTTGGTACTCCGGCACTGAACTAATTCGATGCACCTGGATCAAAGGCCTATTACATAGTATCTATATAATATTAATTGTCTCCCTTCAATGAGACTGCCATTCCACTCAGGAACCTGTTACGTAACTATATTTAGATATTAATTCCAGCTTAACTGGTATTTACAACATTGAAATATAAGTTCCGCTGTGGGCGAGTGGGTAGTGTACTAGCCTGTCATACCGGAGGTTGTCTGTTCGAATCCTATCAAAGACACCGCTTAAAAATAAAATACAATTTCTACTTGGATTTGTAACAATAAAAAAATAAATTAGTCGATAATTACAGCTGAATTTGGGAATAATATTTATATATAATCATCTATATTATTCTACACCGATTAGGACTCCATAAGATAGTTCAGGGACAAGTTACAAGGCGCATACAAAGTATCAATTAACCCCATCCCAGGCCATCCCCATGTAAAAGTGGCTGGTCCGCTTCATAGGAAGTGTTAGAACTCGGACTGGTCCCTACCACCTGGGGACCGGTCACGTGACTTGTTTTGTGCCAGTTCCATTTACCGCAGGGATATTTATTAAGTTGAGACATAAAAGCAGAAAAAGAGCATTTGCTCAAATTTTGGTGGGCATGCGGTGTGACACGCCTTAATCTCAACTGATTGACCTGAAATTTTTCAGGATAGTTTCTTATAAATATCCATCGATTTGGTGTACGAGACTTGAAGAAATGCAAATTTTAATTTTTTACGACCACTCTACTTCCCATATATGTGTGAATGTATGTAAGCTAAAGTTTGTGTGTGTATGTGATTAATATTTGTTTTCACTTTAATATTGTGTATATGTGTGTGGTCGTGTTAATGGAAGGAAGAATGGATAGCTGAGAGATTGAATGGATGACGGATGGATGGATGTTTGGATAGATAGATGGTGGATGTATGTATAAATTGACGGTTGGTTAGATGCAATACAAACATTTAAAATTCTCTAGGTAAACTTCCTGTTTGGGTGGCCTCTTTAAAAAGTTTAGTTGAAATGTGCACAAACATACGTAACATTTTTAAGCTTTTTTTCACTTTGAATATGCTACTGACAATGCGTAGTAACATTGTCAGTAGCATATCAAAGTGAAAAATTATTTCAATTTTATTTCCGGTTTTTTTCGGCAAACTTGTACAAAACTTAAAGGTACATACGAGTATTTATTTTTTGATGATTGAAGAAAAAAATCTTTTCACAAGATTTTCTTCACTTCCGTCAAAAAGAAAACACAGAACAAGAAAGTTTTCTTTTAAAGCAAAGAAAGAAAGTTTAGACTATAAAGTATACATAAATTAAAAGTTCATTGCTGCAGTAAACTTATAATAGAGACGTTATCATTACAAAAGGATTTTTAAACAGTCTTTATATCAAAGAGTTTTACTTGCAGCTTTGTTTAAATGTCATAAGAAATCTTTGTTAAGTTTGAACAATGCATGTGTTGTATAGGGACTATTAAATAATTCTCTTTGAGACTTAAAATAGTTTTTCGTTGGTTTTTACTTGCAACCTTTTGGTTTTTAAAAAGGCCATTGACATAACGCTTAAGACTGGATAATAAAAAATAAAAATATATGAGAAACGACTTGACCTTGCAGGCCATCCTTAAGCTTCCCGACAATATCAAGCTCAAAGCACTTCTAAGTTTACAGATTTTTGGAGATACAAAAAACACATGTCGTTTCTGTGGCATTAAAAATACTTTTTACGACATTTTACGTAGAGTTGAATAGATTTTGGTGTCGATAGCAACAGTAATTTTATATTTACACGATATCTAAATTAAAAATCAATCTGCTGGAATATAGAATTATCCTTATAAAAATCAGTTAAATATGTTCATTAATTACTGAGATATAGCCCAAAACTTTAAGTTTATCTTATGTTTCCTCATGTTTTTGTTGTTTCTATGGCCTAATACATCAGGAGAAAAAAATCGCTGTAACGAAAAAAGTCGGAACAAATTATTGAAACGAAAATAAGTTGGCAAAATGGAGAAAATCGCTAAAACCAAATATAGTGGCCAGAACTAAAAAAATCTTTAAAACGGAAAAAATCACTAAAACGTGGAAAAATAACCAAAATGGCGAAAAAAAAGATATAAAACGGAAAAAAGTTACAAAACAGAAAAAATTGCCAATGCGGAAAAATTCGCCAAAAAATGAAGTCACGTAAACGAAAAAAAAAATCACAAGCCGGAAAAACTTCTAAAACGCAACTAAATCGCTAAAACGGAAAAATTTGCCAAAAGTGAACAAATCGCTAAAACAAAAAAAAAAACGCTTAAACTGAAAAGCGCACCCAAATGGATTTAGTCGTTACAATGAAACAAATAGCCAAAACTGAAAAAACTGTTAAAGCGAAAAAAATCGGCCCTCGCTGCCTTGGAGAAAAGCCACTCAGGAAGTCCAATTTTCGAAAATTTTTTGCAGCTATAGAGCTAGGGTTGCCAGATTCAAATAGTACACTAGCTTGACATTTCATTAAAATAAGCTTGATTTTCAAAAGAGACTCGACACATAAAAATGTCTAAAACAAACCAAAACAGGCTAACAAAAAAATATTTTCTGAGGCAGAAGAACGTTTTCTTGCAAGAAAACTAATAGCTAGCGCATTTTTAAGTGCTCCAAAACTTGCTTCTATGGCTGAAAGTGAGCTCATCAACAATCTGAATAACGGACAATAATTCTAAACACATGGGCCACAAAGTAAGATCATGGCTGCTACATAATATGCCCCATGCCATGGAAACACTGAAAAATTTATGATATTATCTCAATAAAAAAGACCAGGAGCGCATGGTTTCCTGCAAATCTGAGCAAAAAAAGTCATATTAGAAGAATGAAAATAATACCAGATGGTTACTATAAAAAATTAAGTCTTGTTGTGCCATATGGGCTCTATAATAGAGCCCATATGGCAGTGCCAATCATCTGTGGTTCATCGGCGTAGACCAGAAACTTCAATGTGCCTAAGTGGTAGCGATGCTAGCCTGTCAGTCCAAAGATCGTGGGTTCGATTCGCGCCACACCCCTCGGTGTTTTCCGCAGACAAGCTAATCGCTTCGCAGATTGTGTTTGTTAAAAAAAATATATTATTTCAGCGGTCCAAAAATTTCTTGTAAAATTCAGTATCAACTGCAATTTCGTTTCGACCCCATTCACCAAATGTACGACAGCGCACAGTGGTATTTTGGTGACAAAAAAGCGATTTTTTCACTATTACTTTTAAAAAATCTAATGATGCAGTTCTATAAAGAACTGTTCCACTAAGAAAAATCCATAATTGGTTTTCGTAAAAAGCCACATTTTGTGCTAGAAAAAGTCGAAAATGTTTTACCAAGAAAACTGATGAAAATTTTCACGCAACTCAGTATGTTGATCATGAATGTAAACTATTTTCACTGCTAACTATTTAATGCCGTTTTTTCATGCACCTTCTTTTATATTAAAAAAATTATTTATTCTATATAAATAAAAGAGTAGCGTTATTGAGTGACTGACTGACTGACTGACTGACTGATTCATCATCGCCCAGCCAAAACCACTAAAGCTAGAAATTTCGTATGTGGGCTCCCCTCAAGATGTATAGATCCACTAAGACGGGGTTTTGGGAACTTCAAACGCTAAGGGGATAGAAACGGGTAAAAACGGCTAAATTTGATAACCTTATATCTCCGGATCTAACTAAGTTAGACATAAAATTCCAAAAACAGCATAATAAGATCAAAAAATAAGAGGATGGGTGTTTGGTACTTTTTTAAAATTTTTACATTTAGGGGCCGAAAAAGGGTAAAAATATAATTTTGGTACTTTTTCTGTTAACCGTTTATCTCCTAAAATAATGGAGATAGAAATTAAATTTAAAACGCATTCTTCTATCCTTACGAAGCCCTCAAACACATTTTGGTACTTTTTTGTAATTCGAATATATAAAGGGTAAAAATGGTTTTTGTTTTTGGTACTCCTTTCCATACAACTATTTTTTATTCAAATTGATATATATATATAGTGAATTAATATGTTTGTATATTTTTACTAAGAAAGGATTTTTGAAAATTTTAATTCTAATGGGATTAAAAGGTGTAAAAACGGGTAAAATCGGTAAACTTATATCTTCGAATCTAAGTAAGGTAGACATAAAATTCTAAAAGCATCATAATAAGGTAGAAAAATGAGCGCAGGTGTCTGAAACTTTTTTAAAATCTGTACGTTTTGGGGCCAAAAACGGGTGAAAATATAATTTTGGTACCTTTTTTGTTAACAGTTTATCTCCTAAAGTAAAACAGTTAGAAACTAAGCTTGAAATTCATTTTTCTCTCCTTAAAAAGCCCTCAAAACAGTTTTGTATTTTTTGAATTTGAATATATAATGGGTAAAATTGGTACCCCTTTTTGGTACTTTTTTCCATACAACTATTTTTTATGCACATTGATACACATCTGAATTCATATGTTTGTATATATTCTCTAAGAACGAATTTTTGAAAACATAAATTCTAACGGGATTAAAAGGGGTAAAAACGGGTAAACTCAGTGTTCTTATATCTCCGAATCTAAGTAAGGTAGACATAAAATTCCAAAAGCATCATAATCAGATAGAAAAATGAGTGGATAGGTGTTTTGTACTTCTTTTGAAATTTGTACGTTTAGGGGCCGAAAAAGGGTAAAAATATAATTTTGGTACTTTTTTGTTAACCGTTTATATTTTAAAGTAAAGGTACTTTTTCGAAAACCTATTTTTTTGAAAATGTAGTTTTAAGAAATGGTACTTCTTAAAAAATGTTTTTTGGAAAGGTTACTTTTTGAAAATGGTACTCTTTTGAAAATGGTTACTTTTTGAAAAGTTACTTCTTGGAAAAGGTTCTCTTTAGGGCTCTGTACACCAAAAGTGTAAATTAATCTTATTATTTTCGATACGCTGTCCGTCAGTCCGTCTGTCTTTCTGTCTGTCACAAGCTGTTTTCTCGAGAGCCGTAAGTTCTACGGGCTAAAGATTAAAGGGTGTTCTATAGCGAGCAACGAAATATGTTGAAATACTAATGTAATATACAGACACTTTTGTATAGACTCTCGAAATTTTCAAAGTTAGTGTTAATTGGTGTAGTCTGTAGAATATTTAACACAACAAAAATTAAAGGGTGTTTTGAAAGTTAATGTAATTTTGACTATGTAGTTTAAACAGTTTGCTGCATTTTGGAAACCAAAAGAGGCAAACTCTTGAAATTTTAAAAAACTCTAAGACTAAAAAATTCCAGAATTAAAAAAGTCAAAACGAAAAATCGCCAAAATGAAAAAAAATCGCTAAAACGCAAAAATTCGCCAAAACTAAAAAGATCGCCAAAAAAAAACTAACCAATTTTATGGTTATTTTTAAATAAGTTAATTAATTTTTCTATATATGCACAACCATGGGGTAGCGAAGTACGCCGGGTATAGCTAGTATTGCATATTTCGGTGGCATACAATGTTGCTTTTCCAACCCTGCCTTTATAACAGGTGTTAATGACGAACTTATAAGTCGCTTTCGAATTATTCTTCAGATAATAATATTTGCACGGAAAACTGGTACTGTGAAGTTTCAAAAATTTGCGTAGGATACGAATGAGCTATTTGTTGAAAAATATAATTGGTACTTCATGCCTGTTACTGTCCATAAAATACTAATACATGGAAAGAACATAATTGATGCAGCAGTAATCCCTATTGGTATGCACTCTGAGGAAGCAGAAGAAGCACGTAATAAAGATTACAGGAAGTATAGATTAATGTTTTCAGAAAGTGCAATAGAACTTCACTCCTTATATATTTTGCACAAAAATATATGAAGCCACACTCCTCTGCGCGGCGCACAGTGGTATCGTTTCATAAATTTTCTGGCATTAAAATAGAAAGAGTTATTGTAGAGCGATAAGATTTGGCTGGCACGTTTGTTTAAATTGGAAAGGCTTATGAAAATTCAACTGATATGGGCGCAATGATTCGTGTCCTTCCCATATATCCTTAAATAAAAAAAATCCCATAACTATTAAAATAATAATAATAATTTCAAAAATATTCTCACATGCGCTACTTATAACATAATGCTGAGCAAAATGTTTTTCCAAATCAGAACAAGGATACCTTTTTCTTAAAATGTATGAACATTTTGCTTTTTATTAATAGAGTTATCTCACTTAATTGTGAATAAAATCAAAAGTTGTAGATCGATTTTACTGAAATATGGCTCATTTTCCCTGAAACATATTTACCTATGCGCTTATAGAAAAAGAACAGATTTTTTGTTGTGTTTGTATTTTTTTTATTAATATTTTAAAAACAAAAATTTTATAAAAAATTTTGTTTTTATTTATTTTGTTATTTATATAAGTTTGTTCAGCGATTGGTAAAAGTTAGTGGATTTTTTTAGGTACCTTGACAGACAACAAAATGTGGCTTTGTACGAAAACAAATTATGAATTTTTCTTAGTGAAAAAGTTCTCTG
Organism: Panzeria rudis; assembly: GCA_956483635.1. NCBI lineage: Eukaryota > Metazoa > Arthropoda > Insecta > Diptera > Tachinidae > Panzeria > Panzeria rudis. The sequence continues at coordinate 173,110,725 of OY101448.1, forward strand.
TAGAACTACATCATTGCATTTTTGAAAAGTAATACTCGAAAAATTGCTTTTTTTGCTACCAAAATACCAGTGTGCGGCGTGGCGTGTCCGGTGGTAGTGCGGCTTTAATTCTTGCAAATCTTCGCAAAATCTTTCATAGAGAGTATGGTCACAGCTCGATCTCGATGCCGAATGGACTTATTTTGGTCTTCCTCGTTACTACGCACTACAGCAGCAACAGCTTCTTCGGTACGAACTATACGACATCTCTGAGGTTTTTTTTTTTTAGAGTAAAAGTGGTGCGAAAACTACCGATGTTTGTTCGAATTTATTGCTCTGGTGGATAATTTAACGAATGAGTTTCTCGTAAGAAATCTATGTTATTCAGAGGCCAGTTTATTCATGATGAATTTTAATTTTACTAGCAAAAAAAAATTCTTCTTTCTTCGAAATGTTAGTACGTACTTTAAATTCAACACTTAATGAAAGATGTTCTTTTTCTAAAAAATTTTAAGCAAAAACTACGTTATATAAAAAGTTTTGGCAATAACGTTCGTTTTTTTTTCATAGTTTATTTTATAAATATTTGCTTTTCTAAATTTTCAATTTAAATTACAATTTACAAGTATTAATTTACCATGATAATAAAAATTAAAAAAAGTACTTGAAAAAATGCATGTAGCAGCAATTAAATTGTCTTGCCAACTTTCATTTATTTAACAACAGATTCTAAATTATAAAAGAAAAATATCCAAGTCAAACAGAACAGAACTCAAAGGATCAAGTAAAATAAAAAAGCACTGCACAGAAAAACCAGATTGCATAAAAAAGTTTGTGGAATATTTATTTATCACAAATAACATCAAACATTTTTCCAATCATGAAACAAAAAAAGTACCCTTTTCAAAAATCAAATAGAAGAAGCCATCATTTCTTTACAATTTATGTGGGTTCCACAGAGTGAGTTATTTCTCATTTCTCACATTCTTGACAATCTTTCTATTAACATCGATTTCTTTGTTTTGCAAGTATTAAAGACTGCATACTTGCATACTCTTGTACGTCTTTACAATACGAATATAAATAAAAATACTCTTTCATACAAACTTTTACAATATATTTAATGCAAGCATTTACTGCTTTCCAGAAAAAATTCTTTTATTTAATTCGACTATTGAAATTAATTTTAAATATTAAACTTAAACTGAGTATTAAACCAAAGTATGTAGCAGCAAAGTAACAATGGCCTAGAAATATTCGCATATTGTTAAAAGCTGTTCGTTGAATGGGAATTTATTTCTATGCGAGGGAAAGATTTTGTCCCTTTCTTAAAAAAGGGGCAAAAAACTCCCCTACAGCGGCAATATAGTGGGCTGAAATATTCTACTATACGAGTAGGTCTTCAAAAACATTCAAGCTCCTTTACTCAACTTGAACGCCAGAAGTCATTAAATATTTGAAAGGTGTTTAAGGGTTAATTTCGTACTTATTAACAATTAGTACTTGCCATAGGAAATATTGTAAGCCTTGCGTTTTACGTATAAGATGTGTTCAGTGCTTTTATATACGACACCGAGAGAAACATTTTTGTGGATAATTTTAACCCTCCAACTCTTCGTTGTATGGGTCTTTTTGTCAATTTCTTAGGTTAGGTTAGGAGGGCAGTCACGACTGAAGAAGTGACTCACTTGGGCCCGTTGATTTGCTCTCTTTGTGATACCCTAGAGCATACAGGGCGTAGAAATTACGATTGTCCTGCCGCCGTGTCAAACCATCCCGATTGAACTAAGTACGAGGATAGCCAGACTGTCTAAGTCTAAGAAGCTGGCTAGAGCTGAACACTGACATAGAAGATGAAGAACTGTCTCCTCCTCTTCCTCATCGCTACAACTTCTGCAGTAGTCATTATGGTTTACACCCATCCTTTTGGAGTGGGTACCAATATTCCAAAGCCCTGTGAGCACTGTTTTTAATAGTTTCGTTTGACCTTTACCGAGCCTGAGCAGATCCCGTGTCCTGCTGAGGTCGTAGTGGGGCGACGTGGACCTAGCCACGCGGCAGGTGCATTCGCGTTCCCACCTTAATTGTGCCAGCCTGTATGATTCAAGCTGTATCAGTAATTTACAATGTGATAGAGGGATGTCAACGAAGTAGTATATCATCGAGTTGCTCAATGCCACGCCCAGTTTGGCAATTCCGTCCGTAATATTGCTTCCGGGACAATCTAAATGTCCCGGAACCCAACCCAGTGTTACTCTCGAATGTCTCGCTAGCGGCGATTGCCGCTTTGCTGTCGGTAAATATATAGATATCTTTCAATATCCTACAGTAACTAAGCCATCTTGCCGCCCTAGTGATAGCGGAGATTTCTGCTTGCAAGACGCTACAGCCATCCTGAAGTCTAAATTGAACCCTTACGTTGAAAATTTCCACATAGAAACCTCCGCCAGTTCTGTTGCTCCTTTTGGAGCCATTCATAAAAACTTTGATCGCTCCATCAGGGTTGAAGTATGAGAAGTACTGTTCCCTGCTGGGAACAAGTGAGAGGAATAGCCCACCAAAGTAAGGCTTCGGTGTGCAATAATCAATATTGTTGTGAATTCCTTGATGCTGTCGCAGAATCCTGGAGTGCCTATAATCAGTTCGTGACCATGGGCATGTAGCGTTCAGCCTGATCGCCGAGAATAAAGCTAGTTGCTTGGCTATAACCTCCACCGGAAGCCAATTCGTCATCGTGAAGAGTGCTTTCGTTGGAGTCGACCTGAGCGCACCTGTTATCAGGGTCGCTGCCAACCGAAATATTTTATTGAGTGTTTTGCGATGAGAGTCTTTCTCTACCGCTTCCCACCAAACTAATACACCATAAATTAAAATGGGCTTGACTACCGCTTCAAAGATCCAGTTGATCCCTCTGGGCTCTATGCCCCACCTGCGACCAATGGCTCTTTTACACGTATAGGATAGCCACGACGGCCTTATCCGCTCTATACTGGGTGTTTAGGTTCCAAGATAGTTTGCTAGCTAGGATTACACCCAAGTATTTGGCGTTATCCGAAACCGTTAATGTGATCCCGTTGAGTCTAGGAGGCACAAAGTCTGCGACTTTGTACTTTCTAGTAAAAAGCACCAATTCAGTCTTAGCTGGATTGACGCCCAGCCCACAATTGACACTCCATTCACTAACGAGTGCCAGTGCGGACTCCATACACTGAGAGATTGTAGTCAGGTGCTTGCCAGAGATGGCTACCGCCATGTCATTAGCGTATGCGGCAGTCTTAACCATGTTACGTTCCAGGCTTAGCAGCAGAGAGTTAATAGTCAGATTCCACAGGAGTTGTCATAGAACTCCCCCCCCCTCCCCTTGAGGAGTGTTTCGATTGGCTGCCCTGTAATCAGTGACCTTTCCAATCGAGGCACTTATGACCCTATTTGTTAGCAGATATTCGAATCAGTCCCCAGCTCTATCATGTTCAAGATAATGGAATCGGGTTTAACGTAGTTAAAGGCACCCTCTTTGTCTAAAAAGGCCACCATAGTTAACTCTTTGTGTTCCAGAGATTTCTCTATGTGGCTGACCAGAGAGTGTAGGGCAGTTTCCACAGACTTGCCTTTGGTATAGGCATGTTGTGAGGGAGATGTCAATTTCTTAAAAAAAGGGACAAAAAACTGCCCTTCAGCGGCTAAAATATTCTACAAAAATACTTTCCATAAAATTCTATTAAATATATTTAAAGACAACCAAGTTCTAGACTCGACTTGAATGCCAGCAATTATTGAAAATTTAAAATGTTTTTAAGGATTCAATTTCTATTTATTAACAATTAGTACTTGGCATAGGAAATCTTGCCAGCCTTAGGTATAATGTATTAAATGTGTTCAGCACTTTTATGTAGAACAGTTTAACCCTCTAACTCTTCGTTGTATGGGTCGTTTTGTCCCTTTCTTTAAAAAGAGATAAAAAAAACTCGCCTTCAGCGGCGATATAGTGGGTTAAAATGTCCTACAAAAATATTTGCCATTAAATTTTAATATAAAACACTCAAGCTCCAGACTTGACTTGAACGTCGAAAAGAATTCAAAACTTAAAACGTGTTTGAGGTTTAATTCCATACTTATTCACAATTAGTATTTGGCATAGGAAATCTTATAAGCCTGAAGTTTCTGGTGAAAGATGTCTGCAGCACTTTTATGTAAAAAACCATGGGGAAAATTTATGTAGAACATGTTAGCCTGCTATATTGCCGCTGAAGGGGAATTTTTTGTTCCTAATTTAAGAAAGGGACAATAAGACCCATACAATGAAGAGTAAGAGGGTTAAAATGTTATACAAAAAAGTTCCTTGTGGGGATTTACTTAAAAGTGCAGAGCACACCTTATAACTTAAACTTAAGGCTTACAAGATTGTCAATGCCGAGTCAGTATAAATAACTGTGTGCAAAAGGGGAGAAATTTAAGTCCCCCTAAAATGAATCTTAGAATTAAATTTTAAGAACGCTGATACACGTAAAAATTTTTTGGGTGCCTTCTATTAGAATTAGTCGTTTAGAACTTTGTTATTTTGAAAATTTTCGTTTTGTTGTACAGTGGAGTTATTCTAGCAGCAATTGGACGTGATGGATAGTGCATTTTCATAAAAATTTTGATTTTAAACTCTGGCAAAATTTAATTTAGGAAGTACATAGTAGTATTGTACTGTTTATTTATACCTGTTACATTGTTGGAAAATTTTCCATACGCACATACACACGTATTTGATAATCACACACACACACACACATACACACTCTAAAATATTCTTCAAATTTACGATCATATAATGTCTAAATTTGTGTTGAAAATTTCTCCTTGTCTAAAATTACATCGATTTTGTAGTTATTTTATTAAAGAAAAAACCTATCAATTTAAACATTTTTAGTCCAAGTGGAAAAAATGTAACATAAAGTATAATACGGCTATGGCTGAATGGTAGATACGTCAGACTATCAGTCAGTAGGTCGCGGTTCAAACCTTCATGCAGCCAATCACTTTTTTTTTAAAAAACATTTTGTTCAAATATAATGCTTGTGTAATTTTAGGTCGATAATAACCTGTAAAGTGATGCGGACTATTATCGACCTAATTTTCAACAAAAGTGTTTTAGAGTGCAACCACACAACACAAATCACTACTTTTTAGGGCTAACAAGGATGTTATAATAGTACGAACAAATTGGTACGTATGAATGAATTTCAATGCTTGTCCTTTAACAATGATTTTTATGTAATTTGTGTTTATATTTATCTTTTATACACTAAAATTTTTTGTCCTTCTCCTTCTGCAACAGTTGTTAAAAGTCCCTTGATTTCTTTCATTGTTTTAAGTCGATCTCCCATTCTACTCCTTTACGCTATTCTTCCTTTCATTTTGCTATATTCGCTGTATATTTTTTTCTTTTCGTCGAATTCTTATTGTTGTTAGTGGGGATTTTTCTGTTATATTTTTATTTTGAAGAACATCTTTACAAATATTAAAATTGTATTCATTGTTCATTGAAAGCAACACAGATGGAGGGGCCAACGTACAAACAATAGAAACAACGACAACGATAGCAGTAATACAAACAACAAATAAAATATAAAACTGCAGAAATAATAATTCACATTTACGAAAGCTCCCAAGAGTCTTACCCCAATTCCCTTTATTTATTCTTGTTCTTGTACTTTTTTTTGCTTTATCTAGGCGCACGGTAGTGCGCCAGGCCAAGCTCCGGCCACACAGTGTGTATTTACACGAAACCATTCGAGCTGTTTTTACTGCCCTCATAACTTTGCTCCAGTTAATCGTAAAATAATGAAACTTGAAACATGAAAGTTCTACCGTAAAAGCTTCCCGAGATATTAAGGTGTAAAAAGTGAATATTTTAGTACATATTCACTGACTAACTGACAAAGGTCCAAGTCGTCGCATAGCTGTCGGCGGCGGCGTTTGAGGCAAAAATATGCCGGCGGCGGCTGAAATTCGGCTGCAGCCGATATTTCCCTTAATATCCCGAGAGGGAAAAGAAACTGCCATAAGACAGGCCACGTGACTGGTTCCCAAGGACTATCAATCGGTTAGAGTTCCGAAACTTTATATGAGGTATGATTGACTTAATTAAGATACTCAGTGATATTAAGGTACTTTTCCTGTGGTGGTTCCCTTCATAGAAAAAACTATAATTCAGTATTCAATAGAACACTGAAGATGGCACATAGCCGAAACCGGTCAGTTTATCAACCAAATTTGACGTGGGATGACGGCAAATCGTTCCAAATTTTAATTATTACACTTTATACAAATATTTTTGACTTGGGAAATATCTGCTTGCTTGTACAGTGAGGGTATTTTGCTAACAGTTATGTTCTATGTTTTTGATATGTTCTCTTTTCACTGGTCAAGACTCATGATCATTTCGGACCGGTCCCATTTTCAGCAGTCATAAGACAAGTACGTTCAATACAATTGATACAACATTTCCCGCAGGTATGTCATATATAAAATGCTCACATGTTGCCTAGAAATGAGATGGTATTGTACCTATCAAGAACTTTGTCCTCATTTTGAGCTCAGTACTTTTTACGGCCGAAATTTTTGGCCTCATTTTCACATTTATGTTTTTGAGCGGATTCCTGCTTTTTCGTTAAACAAATACGAATGCAAATACATACGCACATACACACAATTATACATACGCCATTACACTGTAATTTTTATGAAGACAATTTAGTGGGTAACAAACAAACAACTGATATTCCGTTGAGTTATTACATATAAATTATTATTCATCCTGCCACATTTCGCGATGCCACAAAAACAAAACAACCCAGCGGGAAAATTGAGAAGACTTTCTTACTTCAGGCCTTATTAAAGGCCTGCTTAGACAGTTTTTTATTCATTCTTATCTAACTTCTAAGGAATGCCTTACAGAATACCTTCCACATAAAAGATAAGATACACATTCCAGATTCGCTTCTATGAGAAGCGAAAAGAGAAGGAGTAGAATTTTTTTTTTGCTAAAGCAAAAGAAACTCGTTTTTTCAGCGTTGCCAACTTTCCAATTTCAAAAAGTACTGAAACAAGTAAAATAACGCGTAATATTTGAAAAAAAAGCACTGCATTTTTTTTTTCATTTTATTTTAAAAAATTCTTATATGAGTAATTTCAAAACTTTCCGAAAAGGTCAGGATTTTTACCCTGTCCGAATATAATGAAATTCTACATACATATATGTATATCTACTCTTACAAAAAATCGTATAGCAGAAACATAATCTACGGACAATTCTAAGATCAGGTAGAAATATAAACTGTTGTTTGTTATCAAGCAAACGAAATACGTACAAAAATACTTTTCTATACGGAATTTGACCCTTTTAAAAGACAAAAAATCACAGCTGATTGCTGGAATGTACTTCATACAAATTTGCTATTTTTATTCTTCTGCAAGACTGCAAAATAAGCAATTAGACAAACAAATTTATTTTGAAATTTTGGGTTTAGTGCCACCGTCACAAAAAATAGCACTAAAAGTTAGATTAAAAAAGCACCGAGCACTAACTCTAAAAATGTTCGCTTGGAAAAGTTAAAAAAGATGTACTTTAAAGATGTACTTTATAAATAACAAACATTCTCATATTATTTTTCCACCAGTACTTTGTATATAAAGCTGAAATTTACGTATAAGAGACATCATACATGTTGCCAAATAACGGCGGACCTCCTGCTACCTCTCATTGAAAAATTCTGGAATACCTTCCAACTCGACTCTCAGCTTAAGGAAGGTATCATAGTAAATATCCCCAAAAAAGGAGACCTTACAGATTGCAGGAACTGGAGAGGTGTATCACAATCCTTAGCGCGGTAAATAAGTTAATAGCGCATATTATAAGCAAGAGAATTTCAGATTCTATAACGAAAGATCACAGACCTGAGCAGGCTGGCTTCCGTCCACAAAAGTCTTGCCTCGACCATATAAATCAGGAGAGTTTCAATCTCCCCTCTACATGGTCTTAATAGACTTCGAAAAAGCTTTCGACACCCTGAACCCCTATGCAATTTGGAGCGCTCTCGCTTGCAAATTATTATTATGCTTAATTATTATTTATTATTATTATGCTTATCCAAGCTCTATACAGTGATATTAAGTGCAGAGTTTTGCACGATAACGCGCCGAGCAATAGTTTTGACGTTGTGTCCGGAAGGGATGCATTCTTTCCCCTCTTCAATTTAACATCGTGCTTGATGTTGTAGTAGGTAATGCTACTCAATCAAACAGAGGTATACGATGGAGGCTCAACCAACAGCTCGAGAGCCTGGAATACGCAGACGATATCTGCATTAAAGTTATATCAAGCTGAAACAACATGAATTTAATGTAGCTATTTTATTAATTATTTTACTTACGTGACAGTCATCAGAAAATTTTTCGTTGTAGCTGACTGCCCCAGCCAAGATTTGAACTCGTGCCGCCTGCATGATAGTCCACGCGCTAACCACTGCAGCCACAACAGCTTCAAACTTTTCTTTACTTATACACTATATGCATTCCATTTTAATTCAACATGATTTAAATCTAAAAATTATTTAACATAAAACTTATTTGAAATTAAAGTTATAGTCATGTCGATTGAAAATAAAACTTAACGTTTATAACAAAATTGTTTTAACGGTGATTTAAGGTTAGATTAATAATTTTCCGTTTAAAACTAATATGAAACAATGGTAATTTTAAACCAGCAGCAGTGAATTTTCGCTGGTAATTCGTTTTTTGTCGTCTACAAAGACGACACATGTAAGAATAAACAACAACAAGTCACACAACTAGCAGAACAGTGTATTGTAGCAATGAACAAAGCAAATAAACACTAACACACTCAAACGACAAATTATTGTAAATTTAATATGATTTCCAATCAAAATTGCGGCATGTGGATTTTACATTATTTTTTTTTCTGTGTGTAGGAACCACAGGACATAATATATACATGTTGGTATTATATTGTTTATGATGGAGCTAATTAACTTATACTTATAACGGCGAAACTATTCACATCCAAATCCTTCTTAATAAATACATTCGTATAAAAATTACTTTAGATGAAAGGAACTAATTCGAAATAAAAAGTCACATGAATCAAAAATAAAGAAGCCGCTATAAAAATACCGAGGCTAAAAACATGTACCTCCATTTGCTTTTTCACGGACCTTCCTTAGAAACCCTTTAAAATTACCTTTTTAGAAGGTGTTTTGCCAGGCCTTCCAGAACTAACAAACGGAAGATCTCCCCCGCAATGACAACGTGTGTAAAAAACATATGAGCAGGGAAACCGGAATTATGACCTAACAAATGTGTTTTATGTGCATTAAATATGCACTAAAAACTTAAGAATATGTTCCCAAAATGTCTGAAAAATATATGCTCTTAGAACTTTATCATTTCGTTCATAATTTATATGATATTAATTTCTGATACCACGAGTTATGTACATATATTGGTGGCATGCATTAATGTCCAAGAAGATAACGTTCAGAGTAAATGTTTTCTGCCTAGTCAAATACAATAATACCGTCCAAAGACCGGCTATTCAATCAAACTTTCCTTTTCAACTATTTCATTGGATGGCATTGCATGCCACCTATATATTCTGGTTCCTTAAAAATGTCAACCTGGCCTTTCATCTGTCCGAATATAAAATGTTGGGCACCAAGACATATTTTGTGGTTCTTATTGAGAACAAATCAGTCAAATCGCAAACCTGACTATTCTCGTCCTGCTATTTTTCTATGAAGTGCAAATAAGCCAACAATCTCGACAAAATTGAAATTGCTCAAAAAATCCCCAAAACTACAAAATTGAACATTTTTAAAGCTGTGATATGAGTATGGAATGGAGTTAGCAGGTCTTATTTATCCAAAAGAAGGAGTACAGAGGCCTTCTAGAAGGCATCCGTACTCTTTTTATTTCCCGCTGGGAAGTGTAACCCCTACACATACACACGCACAAATTTCTTGGTATTAATACAAATACTATCACATACATACATGCATATACCCCGAAAGTTATACCAAAGGTTGTGTTAAGGGTCGTTTAAATCTGTGATGTAAAACTCTGTTGCAATATTAATAAAAATTTATTTTTGATTTGCTTTAAGGCTTAAAGCTTCAAAAACAAATGGTTATGTAATGTTTGCTATATTTATAAAAACAGATCCTGTCATGTATGAATTTTATTGCTTCAGGCTCTGAGTAAAATTGTATGTTGTTGAATTAATTGAAACATCTTGTAAAATAATACTTTTTTTAAAATTTGATTATTGTTTTTGAAAGTTTTGTTGAAGTCATTATTCATTGAAATAACGACATATTGATAAATGAAATAATCTTGTGTTTGCCGGGCTAAGCTGCAATGGCAGCTGACTGAGTTTTCGTAATATGTAAGATATTAAGTCGTTTTGCAAAATTTTCGGGAGAGTTGTTCAAAGTGTCAAATACTCGATTCCAGTCAGTTGTCAGTTTATTTTTCTTTAACTTTTTTTTTAATAAAGAGAAGTAACACAATCAGACAATTAATGCCTACCAGTTAATTAATTAATGTGTCACCTTCTTTGGGAAAGGGATAGTGTAGAGAGAACAGGTGGTGAAGTGGGAGAGAGATAGAAAGCTTAATTCATTTACAACACTGCTATTGCGTGTTTTTTGTAGAGCAGTATTGCAAGCCTCACTGCTGTATAGCCATTTTATTCGTTCTTTTACTTCGTCCACGGTTCTACAATAACGACGATGGAGAGTGCTGTTAAGTGCATTAGGATATGTTATTATTAATCGCTGGCGGTACTGGAAAAGTAATCAGTGATATGCCTTCATCACTTTAACAGTCCTACAACAACCAACACAATAACACACCAATGCACATGAGAAAAATGCATGAAGTTGTTGTGGCTTGCCTGAAACTATTCTTGAACTCAAGACCTCAGGGTTTGTAGTTAAACGCGCTAACTACTCAGCCAACAGCACCCTCTAACGTATTAAAAAAATAGAGGCTTAATTTAAAACCAGCGACCTCACATTATAAAAGCAAAATTTTTTGAATGGATGGCATGAGAAAAGAAAAACTTAAAGTATTTATTTTATATAATGCACAATATCTCTGAAACTAGAGGTGCTAGAAAAATAATAAGGATATTTTCGTTAAAAAAAACTCCATTTTGTTGTGCTGTGTAATTGTTGATAAATTTTTGATATTGTTCAAAATATTATCATTTTTTGAATTGCGGTGAATTTCATTTTTGATTCGCTTAAATTTTTAAATTATTAGTATTTTTTTAACTCTTAGTTGACAATTAATAAAATTTCGTATTGGTGACTTATATATCTACCTATTTTAAATCAAACTATTTTCTTCATATACATATCGCTCATTTAATTCAATAGAGCCATAACTCAAAAAAAATAGTTTTGCAGAAAACGAATTTAAAGCTTTCATTTTACATACAACTTAGTAGAAAAATTAAAGTACATTCTTCTCTCCAAATGTGAGTTTACAAGATATGTTTACACACTATAAAGAACGATATGATTATTAATTAATTCTGCATTATTAACTAAAAAATCACATTTTTGAGTTATGACACTATTGAAGTAAATAAGCGATATGTTATTTTTCAAATGATGTGATAGTAAATAGAGAATACAATAATGAAAGAAATAAAAGAAAAAAAATAAGGCTTCAAATTTTGCAAAATGGATTTTATATCACTAATGGTATAATGCAAAAAAAATATATTTCAAACATAGCAAAAATATCCTTGATATGACCCTTATTTAAGAGGCAACATATTCCTTATTAAATTATATATATGTGCATAGTTTTTGTCAAATTATAATATTATAAGATAATCATATCAAGGCTGTTCTTAGTAAAACTAAATTCTTTTGATGTTAATACCATATTAAGTACACAGAAGATTACCTAAATCCCTCCCTAGTCATTGAACTTGTTTTAATAGCTTTTCATAAACTATTTTTTTCTATTTGACAGGATTATATTTCCATAATACGCACATGTGTTTCAAATGGAAATGACAATTATTTCCAATTGATTTAATCGTAAAAATAATATATTCAGATGTTGCCTCTTCAAGTCTTACTTTTTTCTATTATACACCTATTTACAAATTTACAACTGTATCAAAAGTCTTTGAAGCATAATTATAGAAATAATCCACAAAAAAAAACGAGAAAAAACATTCAAAGAAAATATTCATAGATTGCGCTAATCATTTATGGAAATATTTCTTTCTCTAAAAGACTAAATGTGAAGAACATGATTTGTAAGCAAAACGTTTTGATGACTCCATTGCAGCTGCAGTGAACGAGAAGGTTTCCCAACAGACAAAACTTTGCACATATTGCCCAGTGGGAGTGATTAAATTTGAATTTTCTATTAGCAAGAAAATGGCATGCTGAAAATAACAAATCAGAATTATATAATATACTGTTTTCGGAGGCCGCTACAGAACAGCATCAGAATTCATATCTAATATATTCTATATAACAATAAAAGTTATGCTTCTATGTGTGTATTACTGTTGTATGGAAATCGCAGTTTTTATCGATGAAGTCCCGTCAATTAAATGTGAATAAAATCAAAACTGGCGCATCGACTTCATTTATATATGACTGGTTTTATTTGTAATATATTCAGGCTTTATGCATGCGGAATAAGAACGGAATTTTTGTCATTTTCGATTTTTTATGATTTTTCTTCTAAAGCAAAAACTGTAAAATTTTGCATAAAATATATTTTATTTTTTCACCACAACTTCCCAAATATATACGAAACTTCCTTATAATTTTAAAAGCATACTCTCAATTCAAAATCAATTGGAAGCACAATACACAAATCAATTTAATTAAAATTTCCCTCACATCGTTCAATTAAATGTTTAATATTTTCATCAGCATCATGTCTTTTGGTAAATTTGTCACCCATTAGCGTTTATCACGTGCCAATTTAATGATTTTTCATGCATTTAATGATTAAACGATAAAAAACTATAACAACAACAACAACGAAACTTGTTCACACTTTTCATGCCATAAAACAACAAATACAGCAATGAGAAAAACCAAAACCCACATACAAAACTGAGAAATGATGATCAACTGGATGCATCCAATCATGATCATGATCTTCATCATTGTTTTTGCCATCTCCATCATCAATAACATGATCAACACATGCACAACATTCACAACATTCAGTCAGTCATTCGTTCACTCACTTGCTCACTCACTCACTGTCTTATTTGCTAAACAGCCCAACATGAACAAGCCCCAAAAGCAGAGCCATAATAATTCCATTATAATGAAAACTAGTTAAGAGAAGTCAAGAAGAGAGGGAGGGTTACACACATGTACTTTTATTCATTGGGACCAGGGTTGTAAGATTTTTTCCGACCTATTTCGCCAAATTGGTTTTAAAAATCGCCAAAAGTCGCCAAAATCAATTTTATGTACTCTTTCTTCATATAAATTTGATATTAAATTTGTTTTTATCTAATACTTTTTTTAATATAAATTTTTATAAAATGATCGTACAAAAATTTAGCAGAAAATCGCCAAAAGTAGAAAGAAAATCGCCAAAAACTAACGAGTGATTTTTTTGCTATTATCTTTTTGGCAACACTAGTTTTGACAGCTCACGCACGTTTTGTATCTTGTGTCACTGTCAAACATCTTCAGTTTGGTCTATAATTTAATCATGAATCGTCTTACAAACGAACAACGCTTGCAAATTATTGAATTTTATTACCAAAATGCGTGCTCTGTTAAGTTAGATGAATATCCACTTTTTTATCGAAGAATTGTGTTCAGCGACGAGGCTCATTTCTGGTTGAATGGATACGTGAACAAGCAAAACTGCCGTATTTGGAGTGAAGAGCAGCCAGAAGCATTGCAAGAGCTACCAATGCATCCACAAAAAACAACCGTTTGGTGCGGATTATGGGCTGGCGGCATCATTGGGCCGTATTTCTTCAAAGATGATGCGAATCACAACGTTACTGTGAATGGTGAGCGCTACCGTGCAATGATAACAAACTTTTTTCTGCCCAAAATGGAAGAGCTTGACTTGCATGACATGTGGTTTCAACAAGACGGTGCCACATGCCACACAGCACGCGAAACAATGGACCAATTGAGAGGCGAGTTCGGTGTACAGTTTATTTCACGCTTGGGACCAGTCAATTGGCCGCCCAGATCGTGCGATTTAACGCCTCAAGACTATTTTTTGTGGGGCTATGTTAAGGCTAATGTCTATAGCGACAAGCCCGCTTCGATTGACGCACTGGAAGCCAACATTGCCAACATTATTCGTGAGATACCGGCCGAAATGTTGGAAAGAGTATGCCAAAATTGGACTAAGCGGATGGACCATTTGAGGCGCAGCCGCGGCCAACATTTGCATGAAATAATCTTCAAACATTAAATTATATCGACCCAACTATCGATCCAAATAAATATTTCATGCATTTTTCTGAATTTTATGTGTTTTTTTCTTTTTTACTTTCCGATAGTTCTTATAAAATCACCCATTATTTCTTGTAAATTTTTCTCATCCAAATTTAAAACCCATTAATGACTATGATTAATTTAAGAAAAACCATCAAAATCACATTGTTTTAATATCTTGCGGACGAGTTTTTGGTGGGATTTATTTTTGAAAATAATCTTTAAGCAAAGTAATTTTCTGAATTATAAAAATTTTTCACTTTAATTTTGTTAAAAAATAGCCATAAAAATCGCCAACAAATTTATTTATCGCCAGAAAAATCGCCATGTCGCCAAATCAAAAATTCAGACGCCAAACAAGTTGAAAAATCGCCACGTTTGGCCAGAAATCGTCATATATGACAACCCTGATTGGGACAGATAAATGTTTCAAAGGATGAACGACCATACATATGTACGTACTCATGTACGAATGGACAGGCAAATCAATGTCATTCAAATATGATTGGTGATGACAAGGTAGAGATGTTGTTACTGTGATTGTTTTGTAATGTTGGTGGTTGGTAGAGTATCATTTGATGTTGCACAGTGGGGGGATTTTTGAAAAAAAAAGAATGGAAATAACTATGCAGTTTCTAAACGCGCAGTTCAATTTAAAAAAAAAATCATAGTGCATTTAAAGAGGTGTTGCTGAGCATAAGTTTTGATTTTCGACTTTATATGTTTAAAGGGGCCGGATCCACAAGACCCCAAAGTGGGTCACCTCAGGCTTTTCAAAAATGTAAACCTATACCAAGCTGATATTTTTGATGGGATAAAAAAGAGTTTATGCAAGTAGGCTCTCCTCTATAAGAAGAGGCAAAAAAAATCTACTGCATTTATATGTTTCCGCTTAGGAGATATTCGATTTAAACAATAAAATTTTAACTTTTTTCCCACCTTGGTCCACGGTTTTACTAATGGAAAGTAAAATCTTTTCCGATTTTTTTCGTTGATTACTAACAAAATTGTTAATATTCGGAAAACATTTTGGTCAAAAATCACTCCTCAATCAAAAGCTATATGTGAGTGATTCCACGTAAAACGGCCCTATGCAAGGAAAAAATAATTTCCTTATTTTTAATAAAAAATCTCTGAATTGATGTTTTTTACAGCATGACAATTATAGAAAAAATAAAAATATATAAATTATTTAATATTTTTTAAGCAATTTGAGGCACTTTTAAATGATCATGCAAAAAACATTTTGTTCTGCTTCTCAGCTAGAGTATTCTGCTGTCTATAATAGAACGGATAGCAAATAATTTAATGTGTTATTATTTTCTTATGACTTATTTTTATAATATTTATATTAATGAAATCAATAAAAAGTTTTATTTCTTCGAGATTTTTAAATTTTCGTATTGGGTCACACCCGTCACATTTTGAAAATAGTTTTTTGTTAAGAAAACTGGCTTTTTGTCAAACAATAAATACGTAATACATCTAAAAACACTTTGAATAGACAGGTATACCAAAATTATTGTGTACGTTATAGTAAAAACTTTACAGAATTTATGCTGAAAGTTACAATTCTTTAAAACTAAGATTTCTAAAGTCACACTCGTCGCAGCTTTCTAACGACCATTCTGAGTAGGAATCGTGTTATTTCAGTGTCTAGCCGTTATTCAACGACTTTTAAGCTTAATGGCCTTGCGAGTCGCAACCTTGTTTTAAATAAAAAAAATTATATTCTTTATTTATAACAAAAAATATGTGTAAAGTGGTCACACCCGGCTAAATGGAATTACTCATGTACGAAGTTTAAATTAATATGTTGAAAAAGTAGATTTTTACCCGTTTTTGGTAGAAAAAAGTGTATTAATTATTTCGTAATTAAATTTTCTTTGCAATAATACTTACCTCATATTTATACCAATTTGAAAAGTAATACTATAAAGCAGATCACTGCAAAATCTGTTATCAAAATTGTCATTATTAAATTAACCAGAGCGTTTCGCAATAGACGAACTTTTTTGTAAATACATTATCTGCGCCCGGCGAAAAATAAGAAAAATACAGCGAAAATACTGAAAATCCCATTTTGGGGATTTTCTGGAGTTTTTTTTGGCAAATTTTATTTCTGTTCTTCTTTCGAAAATATCAATAATCTGCGATATATCACTAAGAAAAATATATAATAAGCACAAGACATCACATAACAACATTTTTCACCATGTATTGCAAAAGGTCTTTCAAAAATTGTTAAAAGTTGAATACACTATTGAAATTTACATAAAATTTTCTAAATTTTGATATGTGATATATCTACCTTTGTCTTTTAAACGATTAATTTAATGGACTTATAAATAAAATCTCGTACTGAAATAGTTTTACTTCGCCTGACCATCAATTATACGTCTACTTGATATTTGGTTTGTCCCGGTCCACACATGCAATTTTTGTTAAAGCAATTCTTCATTTTTCAGTGAGAAAGAGCCAGAGAGGAATAGATATGGTATACATTTCTATTTCAATACTCTCCCACAACTTCAGAAATTGCTGCAACAATAATTGCATGTGTGGACGGGGAGTTTAAGTGCACCTAATACTTGAACAACGGGGAAAACTAGTGTTTTGTAAATAAGTATATATAACTTTTTTAATGCTGTAAAATCTTAGATTATTGATATTTTCGAATGAAATTTTGCAGTTATATAGGCATTTATGTAATAAAAAGATTTGCCATTGGGAACCCCGAAATTCCAAAAAAAAATTCCAGAAATTCTCTAAAATGGGATTTTTCAGTATTTTCGCTGTATTTTCCTTATTTTTCGCTGGGCGCAGATAAGTTTTTGGGAAATGTTTAAGAGCACATTAGGCCTCAAGATGAGTTAATACCCTTTTTGATTGCAGCCTTGGGATCTGAGAAGACGCGCCGTAAAGCTGATATTTGCAATAAAAATAGGTCTATTTTGAAACGCTCTGACGAATTCAATAATGAAAGTTGTGAGAAAAAAAAATCTGCAGTAATCTGCTTAATAGTATTACCTTTCAAATAGGTTTTAAATATGGGGAAGTATTTTTGCAAAAAAAATTTATAATAGAAACTGCTGTTTTATTTCCATTTTTTGCCAAAATCACCCACTGTGTGTTGTGCTGTATGTATGGGCCTTTAATTGAAGTGCATAACTAAACAAATCACTTTTTTTTTCTTTTGTTGGCACCCTACACCATTTAGTGAGAGAGAAGGCTTTTATTAATGTGTTAGTAAGTTTGATATAAAAGTATCTTAAAGTTAATGAAAAATAATTCCATACAAAGTACTTTAAAAATTTCGAACAATAATTTTGAGAATTTACACAACTTTGTACAAAAAATTATCAAAATAATTAATAAACAAAATATGGCTAATTTTAACATGCGTTGTGAAATGGTTCTATGTACGAGTAAAAAAGACGAAAAGCAATAAAGTATTTACGTGTATCGATCGGCGTTTTGAAAGCTTACATCTGGGAATAATTGGGGGGAGTTAAAGTTTACCCCATTTTGCACAAAGTTATAGTGGCTCGGCTTAAGAAATCTTGCTAGCCTAAAGCCAGCAAGGTATAAAATGTGTTCAGCATTTTTAGGGTTCCGTGAACCAAAAGTGTAAGGGCACCTTATTGCTTTCGCTACGCTGTCCGTCTGGCTGTCTGTCCGTCCGTCTATCTGTCACAGGCTGTTTTCTCGGGAACCGTAAGAGCTACGGACCTGAAATTTTCACAGAATATGTAAAACGTTGACCGCTACAACACCAAATATATGCCAGTTAAAAATGAAAGGGTGTTCTAAAGCGAGCAACGAAATTTTTTTAAATACTAATGTATATACACTTATATATAGACACTTTAAATTTTCAAAGTTACTGTTAATTGGTGTACTCTGCAAAATAGGCTACACCAATTAGCATCGATATTTAAAACAATAAAAATTACAGCGTGTTCTATCAGTTAATGTAATTTTGACTATGTAATTTAAACAATTTCCTGTATCTTGGAAACCGTAAGAGGTAATATCTTGAAATTTTATAAAACGCTAAACTAAAAAATTCCAAAATTCAAAAATGTCAAAACGAAAACTCGCCAAAATAAAAAAGCTCTTAAAGAAAAAAGCACCGAAATCAAAAAAAAATCGCTAAGACGCAAAAGATCATCAAAACTAAAATCATCGCCAAAAAAACTAAAAAACGAAAATAAACGAAAAAAAGTCGTCAAAACGAAAAAAGCACTAAAACTAAAAAAACGCTAAGACTAAAAATATCATTAAAAAACGAAAAAAATCGACAATAATTTTAAAAAAATCACCAAAACGAAAATAAAAGCACCAAAACTAAATAAAACGCCAAAAATCGAACAAATCGCCAGAACGAAAAATAAGTGTCAAGACCTAAAAAGTCGCTAAAACTAAAAAAAGCGCCAAAACTGAAAAAAGTGCCGAAAACCAAAAAATCGCTAACACAAAAAAAAATCGGCAAAAAAATGTTAAAACGGAAAATCGCAAAAAAACCAAAAAATCACGAAAATGAAAAGCGCCGAAACAAAAACGCCAAAACAACGAAAAATAGCTTAAACAATAAAAATAAACAAAAATAAACAAAAAGCACAACAAAAAAACTGCCAAAATGAAAAAAAGGAGCAAAAACCCTTCGTGTGCGAGCCAAAGTCGCACTTTACTTAATTTATTATGTAAAACATCACAAGAAAATTTTTTGTGAAATATTTTAACTGTCTAACTTCTCCATGCATGAGCCTTTTTGTCCTCTTCTTAAAAAATGATATAGTGTCCTAAAATGTTCTACAAAATGATTTGCCATGAAATTCCACTAAAGGTGTTCAAAGACACCCAAGCTTAACTTGAAAGCCAGAAATCTTTCAAAACTTAAAATGGCTTTAAGGGTTAATTGCTTACTTGTTCACAATCAATACTCGGCATAGGAAATCTTGTAATCCTTACGTTTAAGCTATTAGATGTCTTCGGCACTTTTTGTAAAACACCACGAGCAACATTTTTGTGAAATATTTTAACCCACTAGCTCTTCGTTGTATGGGTATTTTTGTCTGAAAAGAGACAACATACTCCACTTAAAGGCCGTTTCACACTATAATACAAGCATTAATACTTTGGAGGAAAATTAAATTCTGACATGATAAATTGTAATTGTTTTTTGGACATTTTCAAACAGAAATTAAATCATGAAGGCATTTTCGTGAAAAGTATTAATACTTTTATTATGTATAGTGAAGGAACTTCGTTCCAACCGGCCGCCCCCACTACACCTCTTGAAAGCTTTTTCTTTAAAATCATTACAGCATTACAGAGTAGGGCATTTTATAAATGAACTTCTTTTACATTTTTCATATTTTAGTTCAAATATATTTTGTTACTCGTCTTTTTTTCCTTCTTCTATTTTATTGCATATTCATACCTTCGGATATACGTTTAAATGTAATAGGAAATTTCAAACACACTCGTAATCATGTAAGTGCCCTGAAGGAAGTCAGGGGACAAGTGTCTCCAAGTCACCACTTTTGTCGACAAGTTTGTTTACTTTTTGGTGACATTATCAACGAATCGTCTACCCTTTTTATTTTACCTTTAATGAAAAGAGAAGTTTTTGACCGCTACAAAACGATTTATTGTCTCATTTTGAATACATGCGGCTGCACGCAAAAATAAAAGTTTTCATAAAAATTTAATATAAATGGGTTATCTAGTAAAAAGTTTCATAGTTTTTGACTAGAATCATTAAAATGCACTAGTGAATCTCTGGTGACAATGTCTCAATGTGGTCCCATAATAACTATCTAGTCCATTTTAAGTCAATAGTTTCGATGTCACTAGTGAAATCTCAATGACAAGCACATGTTAAATGTCTATAGCACAGAACATTGTCTGGAATACAATTAGTCAGTAGTACTGGTGACAAAGTCAATAGTGAATCAGTACAGTTTTACTATCGACATTTCCTTCAGGCTGTGTAAAGTTTCTGTGTTCATATCAAACACATGTCCATACATATTTGAGACATTTATGTATGTAAGTATATATCCCCAACACTATTATTTTTTTATATGGACGGATGCATGTTTGTTGGTAAACAATTTTTGATTTTCTACAACATCACGAAAATTCGATTAAAATACCTAAAAGATTTTAACTTTGGTATGTTGCATGTTACCGCACACTCTGTTGCAAGCATACACAAACCCAAACTTGGGATTTAAACATGAATTAGTGTACTGCCACTAAAAAGTACAACACAACATTACTTTAGTAATAAGAATATAACAAGAGCTTTATATTACAAACTAAGCAGCAGTTTCAGAGATTTAAAAGAATTATGTTGAAAAAACAAACAAAACCAAAATAATTTTTAGTGAAAAAAAAAATTTTTTTAAACAGTTTTTCCAAAATTTTACTAATTTAAAAAAGATCTTTTTTAAAAACTACTTTATAGTTATACTTTTTAAAACTAATTAATAAGTTCTTCTTAAGAAGTATTTTTATCACAGAACAAAAATAAATACTTTTCGAAAATTTTAAGAGTACTTTTTAAAATTTCAAAAGTACTTATTTGAGAGGTATTTTTTTAAATGTACTGTCATAAAGGTTCTATATTAAAAGCTACTTTATTCTAAAAGGTACTTTATTTTATAAATATGTGACAGTTAAAAATTAAAGAGTGTTCTAAAGTGAGCAACGAAACTTGTTGAAATACTAATTAAATTTTCAAAGTTAGTGTTAATTGGTGTACTCTGTAGAATAGACTACACTAATTAACACTGACATTTAAAATAATAAAAATTAAAAGATGTTCTATCAGTTAATGTAATTTTGACTATATCATTTAGACAATTTGCTGTATCTTGGGAACCGTAAGAGGCGAATTCTTGAAATTTTTTAAATCACTAAAACTAAAATATTTCAGAATAAAAAATGTCAGAACAAAAAAATTACCAAAATAAAAATAGCACCAAAGGAAAAAAGCACCAAAATTAAACAAAATCGCTAAAACGCAAAAAAAACAACAAAACTAAAGATATGGCAAAAAAACGCCAAAACCGAAAAAAAGTCGTCAAAACTAAAAAAACACTAAAACCCAAAAAAATTTCTAAAACTAAAATATCGCCAAAACTAAAAATATCGTCAAAAAACGAAAAAAAAATCGCCAAAAATGGAAAAATCACCAAAACAAAAAAAGGCGCCAAACTAAAAAAAATCTTTAAAAACCGAAAAAATCACAAAAACGAATAAAAGTGTCAACAAAACTCGCTAAAGATAAAAAATTATCAAAAACCGAAAAAATCCCCAAAACCGAAAAAGCGCCAAACTGAAAAGAGAGCGAAAACTAAAATAAATCGCTAAAACTAAAAAATATCGTTAAAAAGCGAAAAAAAATTAAAACAAAAAATCGCCAAAACCAAAACATCGCCAAATCTAAAAAATCGGCAAAAACAAAAAAATGCAAAAAACAAATTATCGCCAAAAAACGAAAAAAAAAATCGACAAAACGAAAAAAGCACCAAAACCAAAAATTTCGCTGTTAAGAAAAAAACTTAAAAAAATTAAAAAATTAAATTGCCAAAATGAAAAAGGGCAAAAACGGAACCCTTCGTGTGCGATCCAAAATCGCACTTTACTGAATTTATTGCTTTTATTCTGATGCTTTACTTTTTTTAATGGGCAATATATTACTAAATACCTTTTATAAAACATCGCCACAACTTCTTGGGGAAAACTTACCTAAAAAGAATTAAAATCATTATTTAAAACTTTGAATAACTCTATTTTTTAAAATACATAATTCTTAAAGTAGTGTTACGTTAAATTCGCTTACAAATATTTCAACTTTGATTTTTACTAAAATTCGAACAAACGAATAGCAAGCAGGACATTACTTAATAGACGCTCATGAGCTCATATTTTTGACTCTCTTTCATGCACAATAGTGTGAATAAATAAGTTTTATTAACTACAAGTTTTCCTTTATAATATGTATTAATATATTCGAGATATTCTCAAGAATTTATGTGCAAAAATTTTATTGAAGCCATACACGCGTTATTTCATACTAATAGACCGCATGATCAAAGAATTAAGTAAATTATGCAGCAACAATAAATATATTGTACAAAAATTCGGAAATATAAAGCAAAAATTATTTAAAATAAAGAAGAGATTTCAAGAGCAACTACTTAACTAGATTTTTCGTATTAAAGTTTCACATGTAATCTAACGGTGGAATTCACTAAAAAATTAAAAGCATTCACAAAATCAAAGAGCAAAAACTTACCTTTGTCATACAAAATAATAATTAATTTATGCATCTATAAAAAACAAAGAAGTGATCGGATGAATTGGAAATGCTTTTTAATTCACCTTTTTCAAATTCTCTAGCGTCTACCAGTATTGATAGATTTGGGTGCCGCTGTGGCTGAATGGTAGCGATGCTATCCTATCAGTCCAGAGGTCGTGGGTTCGATTCCGCAGACAAGCTAGATCGCTTCGAGGGTTGTATTCGTTAAAAAAAAAAATTAAATTATTCCTGGTAATGTGAGAATAGAATAGAAAAAAAATATTTATGAAATAAAGAAAAATAGCACCCAACGAAATACCGGTGTATAGATTAGCTAACTGCAACAAATAAATTTATTTTATTTATTTACTAAATAGTACAAATACCACTACAGATTATATCATAACTTAATTTTAAACGAGAATAGTAATAGAGACCTTCACTGGTTGTAGTGAAACAGACCAGAGTCTATGGTGGGAATCGAACCCAGAACCTCCATACTGATAGGCTAACACACTACCCACTAATCTTCACATTTCCTTTATAATACTAACAAATTTTATCACAGTCGTTTTTTAAGGACTTACTGCCCACAGTTGGTCTGGGAGTGATTTTTACAAAAAAAATTAATCTTCAAAAAGTGAATTTAGGGCTTGAAAGCACTATATATCTACTGTGTAAAACATCTAAAATTAATCGTAGGAAGAAATTAAGAGCTATGAATTTTTTTTACTTGTTTTTCCAATTCTAAAAATAGTCATAGGAAGAAATTAAGAGTTGTAAAATTTTTTTTTACTTGGTCTCCAATTGTCGTAAAGTACATTATATACAAATTGATAGTTTCACTGCAGATCCAAACACATCTGACAAAAATGATATGGACCCAAGAACAAAATACGTAAGGAAAAGTTATCTTAATTCAATCGAAGAAATAATATATGAGAAGAAATTTGGCTGAAGGTTGAATGTCTGTTAACGCCTTTAAAAAGGCAAAACAATTAATAGAATATATTAAAAATGGTGGTTTTAACGTGGTTATTCGGATAAAATTTTTTTATTCATTATTCGTTCGAATATTCGAAAAAAAATTTTAAAATTATTCAGCTCCTCAAACCAGAAAAAAATTATGATATTTTATTCGAACGATTATAAGAGCCAAATAATTGACAACAGTAGTCTGTACATAGCATGTTTTAAGTTTACTCACCTCTTAATGTAGCATAGAAATATGTACTTGCACTTAAATAATTTTTATTTATTAAACGCCCGAATATAAACCCGTTTATTCTTAATATTTCATTTACATACTGGCAACTCTAACACGCACTTTTTAATATGACTTGAAAAAACACGTGATCACTTGTTTTGTAAACAAGACACAAACATATTTGCTCTGCTTTTTCTATTGAGAATTTAAATTTTTTTTCTCTTCCATTTCTTTCATGCCCAAACACAAAACAACAATAACACATACCCAAATACAAATGCAACTGAGTGCCATCAGAAAAAAAACACTTAAAATACCACTAATAACAACAACAACATGAAACTTTTGCATTTCTACTTTTAACAGACTTGCATGCAACACCAATTATTGTGTACAAGCACATTTCTTATTCAATGATTTACTTTAATAAAAATTTATTATAACACCTTTTTATTGCAATTTTAACAGATTTTTTATTAAATTATATTAATTCCAATTATTATTTATTACTTTTACACTTTTAACTTAATTAGCGAATAACTTTACCGGAACTAAAACATTTAGCGACTGATTTTAGCGGGGACCACGTTAAAACTAAATTTTTTGGCAATTACAGCAGAGTTACCAGTTAATAGAGCAATCGCTTGATTAAAGGGATTTTACTAAATGGTGTGATATATTTACAAGGAATTTAAAAAGAGCCCTATATTTTGAAAAGTGCTCCGATTATTGGTGGACGATATACATCGATGATTTAAAAACACTCGATACATCGAAAGAATCCGATGTTTTTTTAGCCATCAACATCGAATAAATATCGATGTTTTTTACCGATGCATCGAAGTGACAAATACCTTGTAACCTATGATAAATGTCATTATTATCAGCTATTTTTATACGTTGTTACCGTGGACCATTACAAACTGGTACATCGGAATCGGAAGAGTAATAAATCCGAAAATATATTGTCTGATGAACTTTCAGGAATCCTGAACGAAAATCCGTTAGAAATTTGGAAAGACTGTAACCAGCAATTTTCAAAAGTAATTACACAAAATCGCCTTTAAATATATGACGATGGTGGGAGCATCGGTACCGTATGAAAGACTACTTTCGCAAGCGACATAGGTGATGACTCGACAAAGAAACTGATTGAGGGGCGAAACTTTTTACAAAGTATTCATAAAGGCCGTTTTAGACTATAATACAAGTATTAATACTTTTAAGGAAAGTGAAACTCCGACATGATGAGTTGTTACTTTTTTTTTACTTTTCAAACAGAAATTAAATCAGGGAGTGTCGTTGATGCACAGTAGCACCGCTACATTAGCAACACTTATTTTATGACATTTGTATTTATACTTTTGATGCAACTATGCATTTGTTAAACTTTGAATTTTTAGTTGTTAACGTATTCATGAAGAAGGCAGACACAAAGGAAAAGTCTAGATCATAAAATTTTTATATTGCGAAGACTGAAAACAATCGCCAAAACGAAAAAAGTGGCAAACTGAAAAAAGCCCCAAAACAAAATAAATCGTTAAAACTAAAAATATCGTTAAAAAAACGAAACGAATCATAAAACAAACAAAAAACGCGGAAACTAAAAAATCGCCAAAATTAAAAAAATCGGCAAAAATAGCCAAAAAACGAAAAATCGCCCAAAACCGGAAAAAGTACTATAATGAAAAAGGGCCAAAACTAAAACAAATCACCAAAAAGGGTAAAAAAGTATACAAAAAAAGTAAAATTAAACGAAAAAGCAAAACAAAAAATTGCCAAAATGAAAAAAAGGGCAAAAACGGAAACGGATATACATATTTATGTGTACTCGTACGGAGCACTTCAGCTGTGCGAGCTAAAATCGCACTTTACTGAATTTATTAAAAGTTATTTTTATAAAAGTACTTTTTAAAATACTATTTTCTTTAAAGATACATATTTTTTTAATATGTAATTCTTAAAAAAGTACTTTTCTAACAGATGATTTTTTAAAGGTACCTTTTACACATTGATTTTTAAAGGGGACTTTTTTCAAAAGCTACTTTTTTATCACCGTACGTTTCTAAATTTACTTTTTTTAAAATGTACCTCATTTTAAAAATGTACTTTTCTAAAAGGTACTTTTTTGGAAAGTAATTTCTTAAAAAGTATTCTTTAAAATAGTGCTATTTTAAAAGCTGCTTTTTTAAGAGTTACTTTTTTAAAAGGCACTTTCTTAAAACGTATTTTTAAGGGGTACTTTCTTAAAAGGTACTCTTCTACTTTGAAAGATTTGGTTTTTATTAAAAATATGATTAATAATGTATGTATAGTATTGGTAACTGAATTCATTTAAGTCTCTTGGCTACCGATATATGTATGTACGTATATCGGCAATGTGCAGAGGTATTTAAGTGAAACTCTCATTGGCTGATTTTTTGTTTGTTTGTGTTTCGCTTTACTGTCTGTGTGTGAGCGTGTAATATTAACATATCCCTTAGGGTAAATCAAAGTCCTTAGATGACACTATGAACGGCAACAACAACTTAGTCTTTTAGTCAAACTCAATGTCAGTCAAGAAGATAATCAACCAACATTATTAGAAAAACAGCCCAAAAAAGTAACACATACACACAGTAACATACAGGTCATGAATTGAATTGAAGCGTCAGTCAAGCAACAAGCCTGTCAATCTAACAACATTATAATAGAGGCCACACGATTTGTTACATTGGTCATTTTACTTTGGCACTCTAGGAATTTTGTACCTCTTCCATCGCCTGCTATTTTTCAGCACTCTATTGAACAATTCTTTACAAAAGTACTTACATACTCACAATCTTGCCGCCCAGCTGGTCATCTAGCCTCTTGGCTTAAAAGTGTAAATTTTTATTACTAAATAAGTTTGTTAAATTGAAATTAAATTATCAAATCAACTAATCGAATCAAACACTCGATTAAGGTTTAATACTGAGCTCTGAATATTTATCGGTTGTGTTAAATAAATTTAAAATATTCATAGGGCTTTGAAAACAGGTCAATTATTTGTTCTTATCTTAATTCATTCCGTATACTCTTAGTTGTAAGTGAAAATTTATGAAATCAAAAAGGAAGAGAAATATTGAGAAAAAAATTATCCATTGGTTTGAATATTTCCCGAAACATTGAATGGTTTTGCTTAATCATATGATGATGAAGATGATGATAATTATGATGATCTTGTTGTTGCTGTTGACTGATATTTCTGAGGTCGTCATTTGATTACAATCACAGTTTTGTAGTACGTTTGTATTCAAACAACCGGTGCAATATTTTAAATAAAAAACAAAGAGCAGTTAAGGCAACAATGTTGTCTTCAACTGCCATATTTTGATTGAACTAAGTCCATCAGCCAGCCATCCGCAGGATTTGTTTTAATGCCTTTATTTTTGTTTTGGGTGAAAGGGTGCTTCAACAAAAGTGTGTGTTTTTTAAGAATTTCATTTGAAAATTTTATTTTTATTCATATTCGTCCTCGTAAATAGAAAGGAAGTCGAGATATTTCCTTTTTTTTTAACTACTTTCAAGATAATTTATTATAAATATATTGCTACACTTTGTATTTATTAAAGATAGTTACATAAGCCCAATTCACAATCTTGTACAAATGGTCTTGCATCGTAGCATTTGCAAAATGGTATAGTATATTTATACTCACCACTTAACAATTGTTAGTGGTGAGTATCATTATAATATAGCATTTTGCAAATGCAACGATGCAATATCATTTGCACAAGATTGTGAATTAGGCTATTGTTTCAACTTATTTATATAGTAGCAGAACATACTTGCCCAATTTTGTGCAAATGGTCTTGCATCGTAGCATTTGCAAAATGGTATAGTATATTTATACTTATATTTATATTATATTGCTAAGTGGTGAGTATCAATATGCAATACAACTCTGCACATGCTACGTTGCAAGACCATTTGCACAAGATTGTGAATCGGGCTACTGTTTTGCGGATGCACGATGGGCTAGGATCCAAATATTTGGGCCAAAAGTACATTTCAGGTAAATGCAAAATTTATTTCTACTACCTAAAAGAGGACAACTTAAGCTTTATTTGCCTAAAATATTTTGTGATTGTGGTCTCTGGAAGTTTTTTGACAAGTGTTTAAAGTAAAAATTTCATATTACGAGTATATCCCATTTTTAACCGACTTCAAAAAAGAAGGAGGTTATCAATTCGTGTATTTTTATTTTTGTTAATCTTTGCGCAGGCTTAACTCTGTCATTTATCAACCGATTTTCAAAAAAAAAAAATTTTTTTTGTTTAAAAGGCTTTGCCTGCAGTTTGGTCCCATAATCTTTGTTCGAACATCGAAGGGGGGGAATTAGCTCCCCCCATGCATAACTCTATCATTTGTCAGCCGATTTTAAAAATTCCTTTTTTGTTTGAAAGAGTTTGCCCGTAGGGTGGTTATATAATTTTTTTTTTTCGAAAATCGGAGGGAGAAATTTGCTCACCCCATGCATATCTCTGTCATTTGTCAACCGATTTTCAAAATTCTTTTTTTGTTTGAAAGGGTTTGCCTGCATGTTGGTCCCATAATTCTTTTTACGAAAACTAGAGGGGGAAACTCGCTCCCCCACATCCTACATGCATAACTCTGCCATTTGTCAATAGATTTTTAAATATTTTGTTGTTTGAAAGGGTTTGCCTGCAATTTGGTCGCATAATTTTTTTTCAAAAATCGGTGGAGAAATTTGCTCCCCCGAATTTGCTGAACCGATTTTCAAAATTGATTTTGTGTTTGAAACTGTTTGCCTGAAGTGCTAAAGATAGCTGTTTAATTTTTACAGACTTTATAGCCTACATCCTATCTATACAGTTTTGTGGATCAAACTGTTAGTTTGGAAGATATAACTTTTTCGAAAACTTAAGAATTATATTGGTAAAATTAACCTCATACAACAATACATAGCGGCCACTGTGCTAAAACAGGTGACTAATTTTTTAAGGACATTCAAGCTTACATCCTGCCTATTATTCCATCCATACATTTTTTGTCGATACGACTAATAATTTGGAAGGTATAAGTTGTCCGATGGCTAAAGAATATTATCGGCAAAATTTGTCTTTTATAACAACATAAATATAACGCCCACAGTGTTAAAAATAGCTGTCTAATTTTTACAAAATTAGGCTACATCCTTGCCTATAACTCATCTATACATTTTTGTAGGTCAGTCTATCAGTTTGGAAGATATGGGTTTTCCGAAGACTTAAGCATTTTATTGGTATAATTGGTCTTATGTAACAACACGCGCACTGTGTTAAAATAGTTACCTAATTTTTAACACACCTTGTAGACTACATCCTTCGTTATAATTCATCCATAAATTTTTGTGGATCAGACTATTCGTTTGGAAGATATGATCTTTCCGCCGCTAGATTGAGCTAGTGTGCCAGAGTGCGTGATAGAAAAAAACTGAAAACGAATTTTAGTTTAGCACATTAAACTTTTTACATTCTAATTATTTTTAATTACAGGACATTTTCTTTGCAGAGCAGTATTATCTAAAACGCTTTATTAATCAATTATTCGTCATATTGAATAATAGTTTTATCAATCACGAATTTGAATAATAGAACTTTTTGATTAATCATATTAACGATTAATCAAATTTTAATAAATTAAGATGTTGCAATAACCGATTTTTCGCATACTCTAGTTTTTCTCAAAAAGTAGAAGCATTTGTTTTCCAAAAAATACCTTTCTCAGTAGGTACTTTTCTCAAAGAGGCACACTTTACTTAGAAGCGACTTTTCAAAATTTAATTTAATTTTCAAAGTCTTTAAAAGGATAATAAAAAAACAACTCCTTACGCAAACTCCAAATAACATATCTTTAATAAAATATCGTTGTACATTTTCTTTTAATACCAGCTAACTATTATTCCCTGTTGCTAATCTCATCGTCATCATGGTGCAAATGATCGTTTTGTGGCACTATGTTGCATGCCTCAAAACAACGGCAACAACAACTACGAAATAATAACAGCCATCAATGTTCAGCATTAAACTCATACTACATACTTTTTTTTTGTTTCTTTGAAATATCGTCACGTTTTAGTCATTTTATTTGGCAAGAAAAGAAGAAAAAAAACATAAGAAACAAGCTAAAATACTAAAACAAAGAACTAATAGATACGCAGGGCTTTGTTATCTTAAGGAATTTTATTGGACACGCTCAAGTTTAGAGCGAGCATCAACCCAATAGAGACTGCTGCAAAAAAAAGCGAATCACATTTTGATGTTTTTCACTTTGGTGTTGGTGCTGCTGCTGTTCCTGCTTGGCTTAGTAGAGATGTTTAAGAGTTAAAAATCAATTTGACGGGATTAGTTAGACAATGGATGGAAGGAAGAATGTTAATAATTATAGAAAACAACATTTCTTTTTGTTTAAACATGCAACAACTAATATTAGTTGAAGTTTATTTAGTTTTTGTTTGTTGTTTATTAAAAGAGAATAAGTTTTTATTCCACGTAACCGGTATTATTGGAATCGTAATTATTGATCGGGTTGCCAGGAATTAACCAATCAAATATAGATTTGAAACTGATAACTTTAGAAACTATGAATAATAGTTGATATTAGAGGGCTGCAAAGAGTAGGCAAATGTATTCGTAGAATGTACTCGTATGAATTTCGTATGAACATATATGTATGTTCTTATACACGTACGTACACAGAAAATATTATCACCAAACAATTTTCAAACTAAAATTTGTCTAAAATAAATTTCATTTTCAGTAAATGTTCTTAACATAATCACTGAATTGTTTGTTTGAATCTTATTTAGAATGCAAACATCAAAAACAACATGAAAAACGGTGTCGTAAAAAACAACCCCGATGACGACATACACACAAATAACAACAACAACGGTAGCAAAAGGAATGCGATTGTAACAAGTTTGTTTACTGAAGATTTTTGAGTGAATCAATGCGTTAATATCGTTGCATTAATTCTCCTTAATTTTTTTAGAGTCTTTAGATAAACAATCAGACTTGAACACATTTAACAAAAAGAAATTTCATAAATGCTTAATGGATGATGATGATGATGGCTCAGACAAAAATTTTGTTTGATATATTACAAAAAAATCCAGTAAATATTTTTGTTTGATTAAGTAAACTATTTTGTTTAATATTTGTTAGTATTTTTAGACTAATTGTTGTATAAATTTAGACAAAAATATTGTTTGATATTTTTCAGAAAATCCAGTAAATCTTTTTGTTTGATTTAGTAAATTGTTTTCTTTACGATTTGTAAATATTTTTAGAAAATTTGTTTTATAGATTTAAACAATTTGTTCACTGAAAAAAACACGGGTTTTTTCAATGAAATTGTTGAGATATTTTTGTCTATATTTAGAAATTTGTTTGTAGGTCTGTTCCTGGACAAAATATTTACTATTTCATTGAATTCCTTTACAGAAAATTAAATTTAGTTTTCTCTGTGTATGTATATACCCGATTGGCCATGTCTTTCAGACATCTTGCAAGACATATGCACGACAATGTTAAAGCGTCGATGACCTATTGGTGACAGGTCAAACAGATCAGTGAGGACATTTTCGAACAAATGACCGCTACGTTCATACATGACAACAAGAGCGACACTGTCTTTAATATTTTTTATTAATGACCATGTAAATGACAGCATCCTCAGAAACGTCATTGATCCTCATTAGTGATATTTTAACAAAAAAAAAACGACAATGTCGCCTATTATTTCGTTAGTGACTATGTAGGCATCGATGTCTTTTATCTTGTCGCCAACCATTACATAGCGAAAATTTCAGCTATTTAACCATAGAACGTTTTTCTTTCCTGTTTTGTTTCCTTTTCATTTAAAGTATTGACTGATTTAGCTGGGACTCGAACTGAGGCTGCATGTTTATAAGTTTTCGTACTTACCACCCTGCTGCTGCACCACATAAAACATCGAAAGCGAGAGGCCAACAAAACATGACAATGACTGACAATTTCTATAGTATTTTCATCCTCAGAACTGACAACATCCGCCATTTTGCTCAATTTTAGCGAGCAGGAAAATGATTCAAACTGGTGACCGGCTAGACGACAATCTCCACAAGAAGTTCGTTTGCTGGTATTCATTATAATGAAATTATACAAAATTTTTCATTAAATGTTGCAAGGCTAAATTGCGGACAATATCCAACTAGTTTGATGCATGACCAGTTGACGAGTTTTTCTTTTACGCAGTCTTTGAGTACGGTTTCTATTAGATTGTCTTAAACGAAACTGTAATCGACATATATCGTGCATGACAAATGTCCAAATTTCCGTAAGTAGTCGTTGATTAAAGTGTCCTCTATGCAGCGATGCCATTTTTAGTCATTTTTTACGATATGACAAAAAACGATATGACATACTGTGTTCTCATATCGTAAGTTTTTTACGATATGACAACACTGCGATATAACAACAGCGTGTATGGCTATCTTAGTGTTGTCACGTTGTAAGAAACTTACGATATGACAACACAGTATGTTATATCGTTTTTTGTCATATCGTAAAAAATGGCTAAAAATTGCATCGCTGCCTCTACGACTAGTTGCCCAACCGGGTATGCATGGCCATGTACGTACATACATAGTCACGACCATATATACACATACAATACATATATGCAAAAAAACGTACATGCCTACACACACAAACATACATACGAGTACTTTCGAGTATATTTGTGCAGGCCTCTACTTGATATTACTATTTATAGTTCTTTTAAAACAGTTATAGTAAAGCAAGCTTTTAATTTGTTTTGTAGGCTACAATAATAAATGAGCGTAAAAGTTGACTTGTAAACTTCACGCTAATATATTTCATCATAACTCGAGAACGGTTAAACCGATTTAGATAAATCTAACACAAAAAGAAGTGGAATAAAAATACCTTTGGTCACCCCAAAGATGTTTTTCATATTTCCAACTGTTTCACAGTTATTCAGAAATAAGCGTCGAAAAACTAGTTTTTTTATGCAAAATTAAACTTTTTTCTTTTTCAAAAAATCATAAAAAAATCGGGAGAGCAAAATTTTTGCATTTGTTTCATTTATTATAAAGCTAGGCATATTGGGAATAAAATAAACCATAAATCATTAAAATCGATGAACAAATGTCGGTTTTATTCAGAATTAAGTAAAAGTAAATAAGAAAAAAAGGCAAAATATAAAACATATCATAAGCTCATTTAATTTTAAACCGATTTTATTGTAATTACGCATTTTGGAAAGCTACTTTAGCTGTCTTTATCACAAAAGGCGTTTTGGTATCTCAAAAGCAGCTTCGAGCTTGGGGAAAATGAAATGTTATTGAAAAATGTGTGGTTTTACACTTAAACCACCACAACTTCGCCATTTACTAACCGATTTTCCAAAACCATGCCTTATTAGAAAGATAAGGATCATATCTTTCAAATACATATAAGAATTTTTGTAGAAATCCTTTTTGAAACAACGAAGCTTATTTGAAACTTTAAGAAAACCGTTTTTCACCTTTACCTTTACGCTATAAAATCACCTTACGAAGTAACGTAGAAAAGCTAAAGGCATTTTCGTTCTTTATGGGGCCCAACAAAATAGAATTGGTACATGAGAACCCCTGAGTAATTTTAGTGTATCACAGTATAATAAGGTTAAAAACAGTTTCTACAAATCCATATAAAATCCCATTAATTTAGCTTTCCAAAAAAAAAATTTTTTTACTTTGAATTGGCTACAGAAATGGTCTTGTTAAAATTGTAATGAAATCAATTACAACACGTTTCATTTTTTACTCTACATCAAGTTATCTTTAACCTAAATCAATAGCAAATGAAATTAATTGTCGTACTTTACATTTCTCCCTTAGATGTGTATGTACAAATGTTGCATGCCTCACAGTTTATGCTGAAATTTGCAAATGGCAAAACCTCTGATAACTAACATTGGGCAAAGAATATTTTTGCATACACTTTCAGTAGTCACTACTAGTGTTTTTTTTCAATCTTAAATTATAGCAATAATTTTTTTTAATTTGTGTCTTCTTATTCTTCTTTTAACGATTTCAGAAAACGTTCGTAATAATACTACGCCTGAAGTAGCATCAAGTGGTGGTGGTCGTAGTAATATTGAAAGCTCAACATCATCATTGTCAGCACCAGTTGTTATACCTCATAGACATCGTTTTGCAACATTGAGTTGCATTAGTGGCAGTGGAAGTGGCAGTGGCAATGTTAACAACAGGGAAGATGGCGACGACACTAATGTCGAGAATAATAACCAATATATTGTAAATCGACAGAGACCCTTTTTGTGTCGTACACCACCACCAAATTATCATTCATTGCCGTCAACACCACCTCCTTCTTATGCAACACATCAGCCAGCAACAGCACCAACCCATTTGCAACGACATCCTTATCAAGAGCAACAACAAGAGGCAGAACGATTACCGGAAAACTTTAGAGACTACAATGTGAACAATAATGAACAACAGGAACAACCCCCTCAGCAGCAACAGCAAAGTATTATTTATCATCACCATCAGCAGCAGCAACAACAACAACAACAGCAACAGCAATTGCAACCTTTAGGGCATTTTCAAGTACCGGAAGTACTTGTTCAACCTCATGAAGGGCATGGAGTATTAAATAGGCTAAATTTTGAAAGAAATGGCATAAATGAGCCAGTTGTTGTAAATAGACAACAAGGATTAGCAGCTAATGGAAGATGTGCCACAAGAAATGTGGCAACAGTGTCACAACAACAGCAACAACGACATCATTATCAGCAACAACAGATACAACAACGAAGAAGGAAACAACGTAGACGTAAACTTTATTTATTACAACAACAACAACAGCAGCAGCAACAACTACAACTACTACAACATAGTAATTTAAACCTTGTCAGTCATACTACAGATTCCGATAGCTCTTTAAGTTTAACGGATGCCAGTGAGAGTGACAATGACATCATTTGTATTGGCAGTACCAGAGATCAAAGAAGACGCCGAAGGCAACGTTTGCTCAAATTAAGGGGTGAGTCATTAAGATTACACTATGCAACAAGAAAAATGCCGGGGAGTACCACTATATTTTTTTGATGAGTTATAGTCCCCTAACTACAAAAACAGTAAAATTTTATATTCTATGAATGAATTTTTTTTTTTATTAATTTTTTTTTTTTAATTTGGAATTTTTGAAGAAGCTACTCCACTGATTTTATCAGAACTTATGAAGGCGTTGTCCAATTTTATTACGAAAACCATTAAAAAAACTTTAAATAAAATTACCTTTAAGCCGTTCTAACATTATTTTTTCACATACTCTATGGTTTCAGAATTATTTAGAACGTAATGATGAAAAATATATATTTTTTTAAATAAAAAATCTAAATATTTTTATTTATTAAAAGTTTAGCCGGGTGTGGCCATTTTACACACATTTTTTGTTATAAATCAAGAATATACAACTAGAAAGTTGCGACGGGTGTGACCTTACAAATCTTAGTTTTAAAGAATTATTACTTTCAGTATAAATTCTGTAAAATTTTTACTATAAGATACACAATAATTTTGGTATAGATATCTGTTCAAAGTGTTTTTAGTTGTATGTATTATCTATTTACTGTTTGACAAAAAATTATTTTTCTTATAAAAAAACTATTTTTAAAACGAGACGGGTGTGACCGACAGGTGTGACGTAGTACGAAAATTGAAAAAATTCGAAGAAATAAAATTTTTTATTGATTTAATTAATATAAATAATATAAAGATAAATTTATAAGAAAATATTAAGACATTAAATTATTTGCCATCCGTTCTATTATAGACAGCAGAATACTCAAGTTGAATTTTTTTTTTAAATTCAATAAAAAACAAAAAAGTATACTATTTTCAGAGATAACGGTTTTTATTAATAATAAGAAAGGGAATGAAAGAAAATCTGAAATAAATATTAAACATACAAAGAGGGAGAGCAAAGTTTTTCTTGCATGATCATTTAAAAGTGCCTTAAATTGATTAGAAAATATTAAATAGTGTAATTTTTTATTTTTTCTATAATTGTCATTCTCTAAAAAACATCAATTGAGAG
Source organism: Panzeria rudis (assembly GCA_956483635.1). Lineage (NCBI taxonomy): Eukaryota > Metazoa > Arthropoda > Insecta > Diptera > Tachinidae > Panzeria > Panzeria rudis. The sequence continues at coordinate 173,146,893 of OY101448.1, forward strand.
ATTTTTACTAAAAATGAGAAAATTAATTTTTCCTTGCATTACGCCGTTTTACGTGGAATCACTCATATACCACTAATAAAATAAGCTTTATTTCACGAAAATCAATAGATAAATATCGATTTTATTCACAATAAAGTTAAGTTTCCCAATTTTTTGTAAAAAATCGAGTTTTGAAGACATTGCTCCACCGATTTTATCATATCTTGGAAAAAGGCTGTCCAATTTCCTTACAAAAAAAATAAAAAAATTTAAATAAAATTACCTTTAAGCCATTCTAACATTTTTTTATATACTTAATGATTTCGGAATTATTTATATCACAATGATGAAAAATTTATATTTTTTTTAGGCAAAATTGGAAAATTTTCATTTTTTAAAAATATATGAAAAGTCGAAAATGGCAAAAACTTTAAATTTTTATTAACAAATCATAAAGCCACTTATATTAGAAATAAAATAAGCTTTATTTCATAAAAATCGGTGTATACATATTGATTTTATTCATAATAAAGTAAAATCACCCGATTTATGCTAAAATTGCGAATATTTGCAATGTACAACAAAATCAATTCTTTTTTTTCAAATAAGAAGGTTTTTACAACTGATTGTGGCAGATGTCACCAAAAAAATACATACGTGTATCGGCATTTTGAAAATTTGCATCTGGAATTTATTTTGGGAGGAGTTAAATTTTCCCCCCTTTTGCACATAGTTAAAATGATTGGGCATAGTTAACCTGAGCAGATATCCCGCTTTTGGCGGGACTATTATGCGTTTTTAAAATCGATCCCGCTTAAAAATTTTATCCCGCTTTTACTATAAACATCACGCTATGTTGGAGTCTTAAAATTGAAAAAAGCGGGATCGACCTTAAAACAGCAGAATACTCCCGCCAAAAGCGGGATGTCTGCTTAGGTTAGGCATAGTATATCTTGTAGGCCTTACTTTTAACGTATAAGATCCCAGCAAAAAATAATCGAGATTTTGGAAGCAATACAAACTTTTCCTGTTATATAGATGCACTTCATAGTAGCGACAAATGTATTGCCTGAATATAAGCAATAATGTATGGCAAAAAATGCTTAAGCTTCTTACATTTTTGTTTTTCGTCCAATTAAAAAAACACATTTTTACACATTCACTTACAGTAGTGCATTCAAGGAAGCGCTACTGTAAGGCAGAGATTATTAAAATACACATTTTGCGAAGAGACGATGAGTTACGATCTTAAAACGAAAAACAATAATATGATTTTATTATATACTCAATGCGCTGAAATAAGAGTGTAACAAGAAATGCTCCAAAGTGGGACATCGAGAACAAATATCATGCAATACGTAAGCAAGTTTGTAAGCTACACCAACAAAAGTCTCCCTTACAAACCTGCTTATCGCGAAGCAGTAGATTTTGCTGGGATGCGTTCAGCATTTCTATGTAAAATAACACGGTTAACATTTTTGTAGAACATTTTAGTACTCTAGCTCTTCGGGGTGGTATGGGTCCAAAATAATATGCTGAAAGAATTTTTTTAATTATCTCAAATGTTTTAGCGGTGAAAAATAATCTAACTCAATACAAACGGATATCGTGGGTAAAATTTACTCAAAGCTTATTAGTATCATACTTTGGCGTATACGTTCTATGCAATTATGCGAAATATTAATCATAATACGCCGGGGCTTTTACGAAAATACAAAATTAAATTTTCATTGGCATCTTAAAAGATTCAGAAAGATTCAACAAGTACAATTTCCGACTGCAATTTGCTTATGGTCCTTCGAAACAAGTTGCCAAACTTCTGGATTAGGATTAGACAAGTTATATATCGATGGCTTAATATAAAAAAGGCGTATCTCGATTTTTTCCGAAAGCGCATTTTTGGCTTTTTGTCATAGTTAACCTCTAAATACACCGCCCTTAAAAAACTAAGTGGCTTACGATTAAAAATCACGGACTTATGGCTACTGAAAATATATTTTTTGAATATAACTGCTCTACTTTTTCTACAGTTTTTTCCTTCTCTTGCAAAATAAAGAAAATTCGAGATACGCCTTTTTATATTAAGCCATCGATATGTATAATATGTATGTGTATCGGCGTTTTGAAAGTTTATGCCTGGAATTCATTTTTGCACATAGTTATAATGACTCGGTATAGTAAGTCTTGAAAGCCTTACGCTTAAAGTATATGATGTGATCAGCACTTTTATTTAAAAGATCACAAGGAAAATTTTTGTGAAACATTTTAACTCTCTAACTCTTCGTTGTAGGGGTATTTTTACAAAAAATTAACTCACTCGACTAAAATAACTCACTCGAATATTTCTCTTTATTGCAGATGCCTATTGTCCAGACCTGTTAAATGCCTGTTCATTAATTTTACTTCAACAACAAACAAGTGATTCCACAGTTGGCAGTTTCACTGATACCCCACCGCCGCCTCCCGAAGAAACCCTCAACAATTCAACTGATTACGTAGAGATTCAAGAATTTCATCAAGCGAACAGTCGACGAAATGCTGAACAAAATCAAACCCAAAGTTTATCACAAATCTATCACAGCGAGACAGATACTTACACATCACACAACAATAGACTGAATGGAGCTAGAGTGGGAAGAGGACAAGAAGAGAGAGAAGACGAAGAAAACCAAAGATTATATTGGGTGTTTTTTATTGAGGCATAGAACTTTAAGTTGGCATCACTTTTTTAACTGGCGGCCATTTTGTCAGCTGTCAAGTGATTAATATTTAGTTTGGTTTGCCATTTCATCATGAACAGGTTGACAAAAGAACAACGCTTGCAAATCGTGCAAATTTATTTCGAAAATAATGGTTCAGTTCGCGAAGTTTACCGCATAATCGACATAATCGTCCATCAGAGCAATTAATTCGGTTAACCATGGATCGTTTTCGCACTACGTTTACTCTATGTGATAATACGCATCCGCAGAGACGTCGAACAGTGCGCACCGAAGAAACAATTGCCGCTGTAGAGCAAAGTGTTGAAGAGGACCCGAATGAATCGATTCGCCACCGTGCATAGCAATTGGAGCTTTGTCCATCAAATTGAAAATTGGACCTGTAGAATTTGCTTTATTCGAGCCAGCCGCGGCGGCCACATGCCCGAAATCATATTTAAACATTAATGGCATAAAATTATCCTTCCAATAAAGCCAAATTGATGGACATTAAAACGATTTTCTTGTGTTTTATTTCAATTCGAAGTTCTATACCTCTAAAAAAAACACCCTGTACTATAATAACAGACAGGAAATGGGTCAAAACTTAAGCATACGAAGACCAAGAATATCACTAACCTGGGTACTAAGAGAACAATCACAAAACCAACAACAGCAACAGCAACAAAACGAATCACAACAAACAGCCAAAAATAAAGAAGAAAAATCTAGCAAAGAAGAGAAAAAAGAGACTATTCCTGATTTAAATAATGCTCTCAATAACAATCAAATTGTAAATAATCGTGTCAACAAGTTGGACCAGACAACGGGTGTAGAAAAGAAAAAATATCGTTTGAAACATTTGCCAGGCAACAGCGAGCCGCTTAATGGTTATGCCACCACGCCTACTGGCTATACCAACACACCCACAGGCTTCGGCTCACAGAAATTCTTTAGCAATCAAAATTTATTGGAATATCAGAAAGATGAGATTAATTGTAAGCCGGCTTCAAAGGATTTACTATTTGTGTGTACACCCCAGAGAGCACCAGAGAGTTTTGGCGGTTCCAGCATGGACGTTTTGGCATTGGCTAAAAAGCGCAACGAAATACGCAAGAAATTGGCCTCTAAAATGGCCCAATTTCGCTCCGACACACAAACACCCCGATTAGTTAATAATATTAGTAAAGGTGTGCAATTGAAAAAGGACCCAAAGTCCTCCCTGAAATCAGGATCCTATTCAGAACCTAGTCTTATAGCTGCCTCTGAAGGCAATTCAAGAAGACATCGTCATCGCAAGCGTAGAGAACGAAATCGTAGCCAAAAGTTTGGCTACGAAATCAAAAATGTCGATGAATTCTTAAATAAATGCTCGCTGGCCTCGCCGGGCAATATACCCATGGTCTTATCTACCTCATGCATACTGTATCAAACAAGACCAGGAGGCTATCAAACGGAGTTAACTCTACCTTTAGGAATGGTGGTGAATGCAGTATTTAAAAATCAAAACTGGCTGTATGTGCAAACACCGCATGCAGAAGAGGGTTATGTTAATTATAGCATATGCTTGCCGCTGGGTATTTTACCTCCGGAAGCCAGGAAGGAGTCCTCTAATCACACAAAGCCCACACCTTGCTGGGAAACTAATGGTGACATATTTCCCAAACCTTGCGGCAATATGACAGACTCCGAAAAAGAGATCCATCTAAGAGTAGGATCCCGCAGTGAAGGTGCACGCACACCACATTTGAAAAATCCAACAACAAACACTGATAATGATACTGCCACTGTTATATCGGTTAAGACTGAAACTACCGATTGTCTTAATGGTAATGCCACCACCTCCTCAATATATGGTGAACAACAGGTAGATAAATTGTATTTGAGGGCAGCTTCCCAACCCAAACTTAATGAGAAGACTTCATATGCTCAATTGAAAATTATACGTAATCATTCATCAGCCAAGTCGCAATCGTCAGCACAAACAAATGATGAATATGTTACATTGCAACAACAGAAACAACAACAAGTACAGCATCAACATCATCATCATCATCACCAACTACAACAGCAGCAGCCACACCAAATTAAACAAAAGCATATACATACAAGCCAACCTATACAAAAAACTTATATCACACGCACTTTCATTACCAACGGCCACAATGGCCAACATTTGCATCCAAAAGATATGAAAACAAATCTTCAGCAGCAGCAACAACTACTACAGCCAACTAATTGTAACCTTAAAACTTCGAACTCAATAACAATGCTACAGCAGCAGCAACAACAAAAACCACAACAACAACAACAACCACAGCAACAAAATAATACTTCAGCAACCATAACAGTTACAACGTATCCAGTCAACAAGCATCAACTTCAAACTTTGCAACAGCAACAACAACAACAACAACAACAACAAAATCCATCTCAATCATTATTACAAAATAATCATCAGCAACAACAACAGCAGCAACAACAAACTCAACATACTTTAGTTGCTCCACGTTCTGTATTGAACGCCATACGACGTTCCACAGCCCACAGTGGACAACGTCAGACATTGGTGGCCATAACCACAGATTATACAACGGATGCTTTGACGCTGCACAAAGGCGATATTGTAACATTGTGTGAGTGCCGTGAGACCAAAGATCATCGTCAATGGTTTTATGTGAGAACGCGTGATGGTCGCCAGGGTTATATACCGGCTGAAGTGGCGGGCCATGGTTATTTGTAATTAAATCGCAAACTTCAACATCAATCTATTGGAAAGATATTAAAGATGTTGGAAAACTATTTTTTTTAAACAATTATTTATTAAAATCAGTGTTGCAGTTTTAGCGGGTGGAAAAAAGGTTATTGCCCTCCCATCAAAAATCAAAATAAGGATTAAAATCGCTTTCTTAACCGAAATGACATATTTTTTTTTTTTGATTCCTTGTAATACATTTTTTTTCTCGATAACATAATTGCATTCTCGTAAGGCATCGAGGATGCTCTTCCTACGTTTGCGTTTCTCCGAAGGCCTTCTAGAAGACATGAGTTTATGGATATAAAGTATATTTTATTCGTTTGCTGGGGAAAGGGGGAATATCCCATTTTCCTTCCCTCTGTATCCGCGCCTGGTTATAGGGCAAGCATGTTGGATATTTCTGCCATGAGGGAAAATATGAATGTTGCTGTATGCTGCTTCATATGTAATTATGGATGGTATAACTCTTGGGGAATCAGAAGGACCCCTACGGTAAATAGAACTGACACAAAACAAATCACGTGACCGGTCCCAAGGTGGTAGTTTCTATTGAGTTTCTAAAATATTTTTTTTTAAATAGTAAAAGTTCCCCCCCCCCCCAAAAGCTCAAGCTTAATCCAAGCTTGCCCATTACTGAATGAATCATATGGAAAAAAGTATGCATATATGTAGGACTGGAAGTTTTCCAGAGAAGTTAATTGACAAAAATAAGAAATAGGGTAGGAGAAAGAATGGAACCTTGCGGTAATCCTGAATTAATCTTGAACTCCCTTGATAAGATGGCATCTATAACAACTCGTATAGTTAGTGCGATCCCTGAGAAAGCTCGATGTAAGTCCAGACAAGTCATTACCGACACTAAAAGCAAAAAGTTTTGACAAAAGTACACGGTGCCACACTATATCAAGCGCCCCAAAAATATTTAGAGCCACCACCCTACTTTCGCAGAAACTGTATATGGAGTGAAACCTTTCTTCCAAAAGGAATGCCAGTAAGACACCCGTATAGCGTCCTCTACGAAAGTCATACTGGCGGTCGCTGAGTAAATAAATATTTCAGAAGGTGAAAATTCACCACACTTTCCATCACTTTGGAAAGTGCAGAACATATTGCGATTAGGCGATAATTTCAAGGTTTATTAGCCTCTGCCTTTTTTTGAGGATTTCCGTTATGCTGGCAACCTTCCAACACAATGGGAATTGACTAGCGTGATACAAAATGCTGAAGAGGGTTTCCATTAGCAAGAGCTTAGCATTTAGAAAGACTTTCTGTCATCACATGTGATATTTTGTTTGAGAACAGACCAGTTTCAGCTATGTGCCATCTTCAGTGTTCTCCTTCATACTAAGAAAGTTAACAGTGAAGGTGGCACATCAGCGATGACATTTTTGGGGTTTTTTTTACGATATAACAAAAAATGATATGGCATACTGTGTTGTCATATCGTAAGTTTAATACGATATGACAACACTAAGATAGTCATATACGGTGTTGTCATATCGCAATGTTGTCATATCTTAAAAAAACTTACGATATGACAACACAGCTGCGATGCCATCTTTGGGGTTTTTTACGACATAACAAAAAACGATATGACATACTGTGTTGTCTTATCGTAAGATTTTTACGATATGACAACACTAACATAGTCATATACGGTGTTGTCATATCGTAAAATTCTTACGATATAACAACATAGTATGTCATATCGTTTTTTTTTATCGTAAAAAAACCCAAAAATGGCATCGCTGTGGTACATAGACAAAACCGGTATATTTTCAAACAAAATTTGACGTGGGATTACGGAAAATCGATAAAAATTCAAACAAACGTCGATGGAGGAAAAATACAACAATCAGAACTTAGAATCTTGTGTCCATGGACTAAGCATTTTATTAGCAAGAGCTTAGCAGCTTAGAATCTCGTTAGTATATTCTTATCACATTATTAACAAATGTATAGCAGCTAGTTAACAAAACCTTAGTAAATGGCTGGGAAGATCTTAGGAACACATTTGCAGAAGTTTAACAGTTCGATGAAATTCATTCGAAAAAGCTAATCAGGTAGTTTGCAAGACCTTGGAACTTTATTTGCAAGATCTTATAAAGTGGGAACAATATGATTCAAAAATTTACTTTTTTCAAAAAGTAGCCAGCTACTTTGATGTGTTATTTATTAATTTAAAATTTTGAAAATCCAGAAATAATTATTCAGCCCAATTATGAATTTTCCCGGGGAGTTTTTCTCTTCCCATTCATTTTCTCCACGGGAAAAATCCTCCTATTCTAAAAAGCCGGGAAATAAACAAATAGGAGATAGGGAAAAATCTGGTTCAGGTGTTTAGTGTTTACGTTTTATTCTGCACTAACGCAAGAGTTCAGTAATAGAAATTAATAAAAATTGTATGGAAGAACTTTATGCTAAGGAAGTGAAGCGAACTCTGGGCCAGGGCCGGGGCCAGATGCACTGTAGTGTGTAAAAAAAAAATTATTGTGTGTAAAGAAATTGTAAATTTTTTAAGCCGCAACAGATCTCCCATGTACCTATTATGTGAACTTAAAGAAGGCGTGCGAAATTGAGTGTGTTTTAAAACTTTCTTCGGAAGGCAAAAGCAGTTCATGTTTTTGAAGCGCATGTTTGCACGGCGTAGATAAAAATTCCTAAAACAAGAGAGAAATATAACATTACGGTGTTTAAACTTGTTGTCCTAAATAAATGCTTTTACCATTGTATCACAACATTTTTTAATTTGAATTTTAAATGTTTACATTAGTTCCCTTCAAAATGTTTGGGGAAAAACTCACAAGAATTTCTACTTCTCCCTCATATTCACCATGTTGAAATAAGTATACAGGTGGCAGCATAACGTCAGCTGATTATTTTTTGCTCTGCTAGTTTTGTGCATAATCCACGTCCAGCACGTATATATTTTTGACAAGCATCATCTATTTTTGTTGTATTGTTGTATTTGTTTCACCATGTATTCACCCTTATCGCGAATCTCAAGGGAATAAATAACAATAACTTGGCATCGCCAATTGTTAGGGAATAAAATAAACATATGTGGCAAGTCGAACATTCTATTTATAATTATAATTTTTTTAATAAATTGTTATTATTCAGTATTGTATTCAGCATAGTATTTCGCTCCGATTTATATTATTAGAAGAAGAAAGCTTATTGGAGAAAATAAAAAGACGAAAGTGAAAACATGAAGAATTGTTGTTGCAGTATGTATATAAATAAATTCCTCGCAGGTTCCAACAACATTTCAGAGTTAACAAAGCAGTTTTAAATACATTTTAGATATATTGGTCCAGAACTGCTTAATAGATAGAAAGTCGTCAGCGATTCCGTCGGTTGTTAAACTTGCAGCATATCTACGCTTTTTTGCAGAAGGAAGTTATCAAAAAGGTGTTGGACGGCAAATGGACGTTGGTGTATCGCAATCTACTTTTAGTGAGGTGTTGGCAAAAGTTTTAGGGATTTTAGGGAATATAGAAGAAAAAACTATTGCCAGAGAATTTTTTGCAAAATATCGCTTTCCATGCGTTGTGGGGTGTATTGTAAAAACAACTATTTTAAAAAATAAAGAGAGCTATCTACTTAAATAGTGCTTCCCTTTTTATTCCCAATCTAAATGTTTCTGAAAAAAGTCACATACTTTTTTGGGTAAAACTCACGGGAATAAAAATCGGCGATGCCATACTTTTTTCGAACATCCGACTTTTCCACGTGTATATATTTCACGATTGCAACTTTAAGGAAAAGGGAAATATTTCGAGGGAAAAAGTATTCACGATAGTGGTGATTTAGGTGCCTATTATGAGCAACTTTCGATTTTCGATTGTGGTCGAATTAACTTATCGAACGAATTTTCATTTGGTATTATGGCGCACATTCGATAAAAATAACGCTATTGTGATTTTTTCTTATTTTGGATTGCTCACAATAATATGTATTTATCAGCTGGCGCTATAAATAAATATTGTTTGTTTACAAATTTATAAAAGAAAAAATTTAAAAGCAAAATTGTGTTCGATAGAAAACTCTTTATACCTACAACGACATTTTCGATAGTACTGCCAGCTCATAATACGAATTTAACATTCGATACTCGATGTTCGATAGCCAGCGAAGATCGAACATCGAATGCAACTCATAATAGGGGCCTTAGAGTTTTTTTCCTGGGGAAATTGAAATTTACAATAGGAGGAATAGGAAAAGAGAAAATTTTCCCGGGAGGTTTTATTTAAAATAGGGGAACAGGGAATAGGGAAAAAACTCCCGGGAATTGCTATTCATAATTGGGCTGATTTTTTGCCCTAACGCATTTTTTTAGACCGAGCGCGAACTTCGGTAAAATTTTCAGACCGAACGCGAACCAGAAACCGAAGTTTTTTAATTGAATAGAAACAACTTTAACTCCAAAAGCTATCGACAAAGTTTAAAAAGAAAAAATTAGCTATCACATCTATTAGCTCTTGTAAAAAAATTAATAAATAAATAAAAAAATAACTATACGACTTAACGATTTCTACTGAATAGACGATTTTATCGATAAAAATCTAGTTGACTTTAAATTTTATCTGCTGCTGAAAATAATTGAAATGAATATTTACGAAAAAGTTTTAACACATTAATTATCCAAAAATAATCGAAATTCAAAACTTTTTTCAACAAACACACTTACGACAAATTTTGTATTCATACATACTTGCTATTTAAATTAACATTTTGAGAAAAGTTTAAACTACATTTTATTAAAAGTGGACAAAATGTAATTGAAAAAAAATCGAATTATTTGTAATTACAAAATAAAAATCTTGTTCAAAAAATTAGTTTGTAGTGTTTTTTAATGTTATTTTGCAAAGCAAACGAGTCGCTTAGTATTTAGTACCATTTTTAGTATTAAGTAAAATTTAAAACTAAAATCATACATATTAATTATAATTTTATTTAAATATTTATGTTGAACATAATTAAATTAATTGAATTTGTTACCTCACAACAAGGGTACTTTAATAAAGACGACATACATATACATAATATTAAAAACAAAAATTAAGTCATTATTAAAATTAAATCAAATAAATAATACAAAAATATTTATAAAAAAATAATGTTTTGAGTTTTATTTTTAAAAATAAAGGTACCCAGCAAAAGCTTGGTAATGTGTTGTCATTACCAAACAACATACTTTTCAAACACAAACTCAATACCGTATGAATTACTTTACAGTAGTTGATTAATTCACCCCTATCGGGAATGTTATGGGAATAAGTTGTTTGGGAGCAAACCTACACATATTCCCATTCCCAACAAACCAGTATCGCGAATATTTTGGAAGTAAAAGTGTCTATTGTGAATTATTTGGGAGTAATAGTTTCTATTGTGATTTATTTATCAGCGCTTAATAAATAATTTGTGTACATACTTGTAAAAGAAAAATATACACATTTTGAAGAAATTAATAAAGTTTAACTGCGTTTTGTGGTGGTGTAAGAGAAGAAGTAATTCCTAGATTGCGAAGATACACACGCGATTAATCGTTAGAGGAAAATTTGCCTGCTAGCAGCAAGATGTTCACGGTACAACCCGTAGTGAAAATGGCTGACACTTTGGCTAGCGCTATTAACACTTGTGCTCTTTTAATAAAATAAACAAGTAATTTAATACAGTCTTAGCTTAAATACAAATTACAACTTACATGTTCCCTTCCCGTTCCCATCGACAGTTGTTGTGAACTGATTTTGTAAAATTATTCGCCGGGGTAAACATTGGCGATGCCACATTTTTTAAGTTTGTGAATTCGCTCCCAAAAACTTTGTTATGGGAAACATTCACGATAGCAAATCAGAAAGTTTGGGAGTTTTTTCATGGGAATGGGTATTCGCGATAGGGGTGATTACTTACTAGTATTGATTAATTACTTACTAGTAATTAAACAAGCCATTTATTCTCTTATTGGCAGAGTAGTAGTGTATCTGCTTATCACACAGACGATAAACAGTTCAACCCATGGGGAAACAAAATGGATTTTTTTAAATTATGTTTATGTTTGTGCAAACAAGTTTTAAGCTCGTAACAAAATAGTTGTGCAGTAGCATAGTGAGCAAAACTCTTGGCATAAAATAGCACTATAACTGAAAGCGGCATAAGCTCAATGCTTAGCAGAGATATTTAATTTCTATTGTGCTTTGTGTATTCAATTCCTTCTAAATATTAAAATTTATAACTTGTTATTTGTAGCCCAATGTGGTAAGTACTTGCCTCCAGTGAATGGTATGTTTATTAGCATTTTAACTCATTACTTTGCCATCAAAATTTTTCCTGAGTATGTAACTATTTATAGTAAATTTAAAAAAATATGATTTTTGATATTTTCACACATACCACAACCAGCAGCCTAAGTGATACTCTGGGATCCGAGTATGCAGAAGTGAAACTCTACAGAAAGGCTCTCAGTCTGAAAGTATGTTTGAAGTGTCATCATTAGCTTGGTGGTGCATGCACGGATGCTATTTCTCGGTAAGCACGGATCTTTTCGTCAGCTCTCGCATGGATCTCATTCATTGCAAAGGGATCCATGGGATCTTAACGGGACTACACCTCGAACGAAGATAGCGGCTTTGAGTTTGGATCCATTATAATGAATAGCGATAATTGAAATAGATGTAATAAAAAGAATGAGCTAAATAAGGGAGATATTGAAAACCCATTTTGAAGGAATCCAGTGATGACGAGATCACGTACTACAGTAGTGAATAATGAAACTGATTTATTTTCCAATAGTGTTGAAGGCAGTTAACAACAGCAGTGCAGTGTAAGGAAATTAGGAGAGGAAATTAAATTACGACACAGATACGGAAGAACCGTCAAGGCCCACCATTGTGCTAAACGCAATCCCAAAGTGTAAAATAGGGAACAAACCTAAGAAGAAGGGCCTCCAATAGGAGAGTTAGCAATAGTGGAAATACTGTACACAGGAAGACACGTATAAGGTTAGGTTAGGTTGCACAGGCTGCCGATTTCTAACAACCGGTAGACTTGGATCCTTTGGTCCCCTTATGCTGCCTGAAATGGATAGGAGGAGATTTCAGAAGATTCCCTGCCTATCCCAGAGGTTGGGTCGGTGTTGAACCAATCCGAGTAATGTATGAATAAATTTATTCCCATTATGTCGCATTCCCCAAGTTCTGCTAGTTCGGGTGGTGACGGATTTCCCAAGTATGGCGAACCTATTTCTAGATAGTGCTGGACATCGGTAGAGAAGGTGTTTGACGGTCTCTTTCTCCTCCTCGTTCTAGACAAGTCGTTGTAAGGGAGATTTAATCTCCTAGCATTAGCACCGATAATGACCGCTATGAGTATATGCAGCTGTTGACAAGGAAGCCCCAGTATGGTTGCAGGTCTTGCGAGGTTATACTGGGGCCAGATGGATCTAGAAAACTCAAATGTGATTTCGCTTCTCCATCTGGTTTGTGGTGCTTCCCTAAGTAGTTGATACTGAGTTTGTATTTTGTAGCCTTGACCAGCTCATCAGCATGCCCTAGAATACAGAAGATCCCCATGTTGGAATGTCTCGCCATCTCGTTCAGGGATGTCCGGTATTCCTTAACTAATTCCGATGTTGTGTGAACACCACTGTGGGTACATATACGGATAGCCTGATCGAATACCCTATTGGGCCTTAACCAGTAGACCGCCATTTTTATTGCCAACATTTTAGCTTGTATGATGCTACATTCATTGGGAAGCCTAAAGTGTATCCTACGTTATAAGTGTGGAATAAATAAATCTCAAGCACATCATCATTTTAATGTATGAGGCACGCATAAACACGGCTGGCAGATCTGAATGTTAAAGTTCATGACCGGATTAAAGTTCCTTCCTAGAGTTACAAATAAAAAGAAGACAATACGACTAGATGCTTTGGTTATTAAAACGTGTGGGAATCCTTCCTATGGCGATATTCTCAGACCAGTGAAACGCGAGCCTAAGTTGAACAATGTGGGTCAAAATGGGAAAAAAATCAGCAAGACTGAGAAAGGTGAATTATTGTTGGAGTTGAGTAAGCCTGCGCATCAAAACAGAAGTGAGTTCAGGTCGACAGCAGAGGAGGTACTAGGTGAGGTCTCCGAAGTAAGAGTACTATACCATGACGCTACGACCAAGATTAGGGATATAGATGAGGTAACCTCTGAGGAGGAGGTCATAAACAAATGCAACGACTTTAAATCCTTGCAGCCTTCTGCAATTAAATCATTAAGAAGAGTGTACGGGAGAACACAAACTGCCACCATTGGCTAAACTCTGCCTTAGCCAGCCGTTTTGTAGTGATGGCGAAGATACGTATTAGTTAGGTGGTATTCCGAAAATGCGAAAAGGTTACACCAAGAAGGTGCTACAAATGTCTTGCGGCTCGATATACAAATTGTAGGGGCCAGGACCTTTCTAACAATTGCTTACGTTGTGGCAAAATCGGTCACTAAATTGGACGCGTTGCAATAAATCATCGTTATTACAATCAAGGAATGGAACATATAAAACAAAACAAAAAAACTTAAGGCATCAAAATGCGAAAATCCCAACCATTGCCAGGCACCAGAAGAGCTCCTTAAGCAAAGTTTTCGAGATCTAAATGTAGATTTCGCTGTACTGAGTGAACCATATAAAACCATGGCCCATACATAATTAATAGTTATATCAACTATAAAATCTTAGAACAATACAAACTTATGGATAGAAAAGTGGGTAGTGCCCACTATTCTTTTAATTCAACTATTCTCTTCAACAACTTCTGCTTAACTCCTACATTGAGTACCATACATTATGATTAAAATTGTGCGCATGTTTTGCAGGTAAATGCATCATTTTAATTTTAATTGCATGAAAATCCGAGTCCTGTAGTGTGATTCTCTATTCAATTTTAACAATACTTGTCATTGTTGAAATATTTAACAAGCAAATTGTCGATTTTGCTACTCTTTAATATTTTTAGCAATATTTGCTGTTGTTCAACTAACGACAATAATTTTTCTGTTGTTAATGAATAGACAACGAATCAGCTGTTCAGCCGTAGCACGTACTTTATGCCAACAATTAAAGTTAATTTTCTACAAAAATATACAAATATATAAAACATTTACGTTTATATAACAATAGTTGTATTACTTAGGGCCATTATTACAACTTGCTGATAACGCTTAAAATAGTTATTATATAAGATAAGCTATCTTGAATGATAACGTGACAAATAAGATTTCTCCATTATTACAACTGACTAATAAAATAAAGTATGCTATTTATATAATGTGGCAATATTGCAGTAGATACCGACTACTTTTTGTTGCTTATAATACGTAGTGGCAACGATTACTTTGCAATAAACTGTCATTGAAGTTACCATATCTTCAGCAGAAAATATGGCAGCTTCAAATCCTTATTATTCACTTAAAAAGTTACCATGAGGATGAAGTAGATATTAGCTATTTGTCACTTCTTAGGTTAATATTAACTTGTAATAACCAAAAACCATTTATCTATTAAATAACATCTTAAAAAGAACTATTTGTAAGTTGTAATAATGGCTCTTAAACATTTAATTTAACATTTATTTCACACAAATAACGAAATTAATGAACAAAAATTCCTGTACACCGTTTGGCAATTACAAATTCATTTGTTTTTGTTATATTCCTCTTTGCGCTTTTCGTTTATTTTAACAGAGATGCCATATGATGTCAGATTTAAACAATATTGTTAACAAGAAGTCACAGAATCGTAAAATCGTTAGTGCAAACAATTTAAGAAGTTGACAATATAACAACTGTTGTTATTGTTAAAAGTTACAGAATCTCACTACTGTTGAGATTCTACAAACATTTTCTACACGATTCAAGCGTCTACATTGTGGCAACCGCTCTTGAAATAAACCACGCTTGCATAAGGTCTATAAATTTCTATTTCATATAAACAACAACATCAATTTCATTTAAAAACTTTAAAATTTTATTGATTTTTCATAATTACGTAATTATTGTATTATTGTTTAACAATTTATTTTGTTTGTTTAAAATTTATGTATGTATGTAAATATAATATTGATTTTTTTTTTCTTTTATTTTTAAATATAAATGTTTAATGTAAATATATTTATAAGGTGTTTTTATCTTAAAAATTTATTTTACATATTTTTTAACTTATAACAGGGGAAATATTAACACTAGTATCAAAAATTTGGCCATCACGTTAAATATCAAAAAAAAAGTTTTGGAAACTTTCTTTGCACACAAATTGAAATTTGTGTATATAAAAAAAGTTTTTAGGGGTATTGTGATTATTTAAAAAGCACGTTTATTACAAAATAATTTTGTATTTAAAATTTAACATTTCTTTAAAACTACTCTTTTCTCTTTGTAGCTTTAAGATAAGTTTTTTAATTATTCGAAATCGTAACTTGTAATTTAGTGTTCATTATGAAATGTGCAAATATAAAAGGAACTTTTTAATGTTTAATTCAAGTCACATCAATTAGGTGACTTATCGGCGACTTGATACAACAAAGCAACTTTTTTGGTAAAGACTGTGTCGAAGAATTGATAGGAAAAATAAATTGTATTGGTAAAATATAATACAACCCTGAAGAAAGTCAGGGGCGACAAGTTTGGTGAATTTTGGTGACATTGTCAACGAATCGTCTACACTTTTTTATGTTAGCTTTAATGGGCAGAGACGTTTTTAACAGCTATAAAACAATTTTTTATTGCCTCATTTAGAATACATGCAGCTGAACGCAAAAATTAGAGTTTTCATAAAAATCAAATTTAATTGTCTTATCTTTCGACATTCCCTTCAGGGAAGTTTGAAATGTCGTCAACCTATCATCTGGGCTTTGGCATAGATGTTATTAATCGGCTTTGGGTTAATTTCTTTTTTTTAGCTTCCCGCTATCAAAAATAGCAAGTTATTCGAGTATTCGTCAGATCTAGGCGTTTTGACTAATATTACGATGATCTCCGTATAGATGTATGTCTGCGTGCGTGTGTATGTGTATGTATGTAAACATATCAAATTTACGGTATTCTAAAAACATTGGACCTGATGGTGTAAGGAGCTGTTGTAAACGCCTATGTCGTTTTTTGTAATAGATTAAAGCAACACACAACCCGTGTCCTTTAATCTACTTCAAAAAACGACTACTTCTCTCTACTTCAAAAAACGACGTTAACGCCAACGCCTTACACAATCAGGCCCATTGATCTCATTTCAATTTCGTGATTCGGTTCGGTAGATTTTGAGTTTAAAAAAAAAAAAAGTTTTTTTTTCGAATAAATTTTGAACTAGAGATGAGCGATCCAGTGATTTTTAAGGAACATCGTGAACAGTGAACGTGATTTTAAAATCACTGTTACTTAAAACTGTGACTGTGATCACTGTTTTCTTCAGTTCAGCAATATAATTATCAAAACACACATGCATCTCTACAACAAAAACGTTGTTCTTTAATATACCAAGGCAGATTTACATACGCCTTAAAATATACTTTGAATTTTAAAAAGAAATACCAATAAGGAAGAAGAAAACGCAAGAAATAGCAACACTCAACGTTTGTTGTTGTTGTACGCAAATAAAAACGTTATTACCCACACAAACAGTGAAATATCATAATTTTCTGTATGTAACAAATAGAAAATAGCAACTTTGCAAGTAGCAGTTACTTGACACATTTTGTCACAACTGTGAATCGTGATTTTTCAGTAACAGTGATTAAATCACAGATACTGAAATATCGCTCATCTCTATTTTGAACTACTAAGCCGATCGAATCTAAAATCTAATCAGCCCTTAAACTTGTAAAACTTGATTGAAATCGATTGATTAATTCGTTCGAGAGATATCGTTCAGGAAAATCTTCGAAAAAAGAACTTTGTATTAATAACTCTGGTCAAATCGATTTTTAGGATTCATTTCGATTTTTGAAATTAAAAAACTGCGTCGAATGCCGCCAATTCGATCTAAATCGGTAGAATTGTTGGCTGTTAAGAAATTTCGAAGTAGTGCGTTTTTGTCCAATTTTCAAAGTTCTTTATATCGTCAAGGAGACTAAGAAAAATGTTTTCTTCTGAACCAAGGGTACATACAAGTAGGTATAGTACATATAGTCCAATATTATAAAAATCGGAAACAAAATTTTTTTACCATGTCCGCTTCAAAAGTAACGCCCCATCTGCTTTTCGAAAGTCAATAATATAAGATTGGTTCAGAAATGATTTCCAAAGTCGTTCGAAATTCATCATACCTTTTAAAAGCGACAATTTTCCATCACTTAACCTGGTACTTAGTATGTAGTTTGATTCGAATAAAAAATTTACGAATTCGTTGAAATTGAATTAGCTAGTACGAAAAACGAAAAGTAGTCTTTTGTAAATTCAATTATCTAATACGAAAGCAAATGTGAAATACGTTAAAATACTCTTACAAAAAAAACACTTTAATTTCGGATGTTGTTAAGCCAATTTTATGGTCCAAAAATTATGACATAATTTCAATATTAATTAAAAAATCTACAAATCATAAACTTTAAGTTTAAATAAATGAAAGTTTATATAAATAAAATTAAATTTTATTGTTATTGTTATTGTAGCTCGAAGAGCACAAATATAGACAAACACAACATTTTTTAACTTTAATAGAACCATTGCTTGGGGTTTCCATAAAGCCAGGAAAGAGAAACTTTCACGATTTTTTTTCTTCTACACAACCAATTTCCTCAACAACTGCTCGTAAAGCTGTTATTTATTTCTTATTTACTTATTTGTTAAAAATTATTTAAAAATTGCCAGTTTTACTTATTTTTGCATAAACTAAAAATTAATAAATAAATATCAACAAGCAACACAGCCGCAATTGAAATTCAATTATGCCACTATTTCATATTTTTGTTCCCGCGGAATTCATAATTAGAGGAATTTGGATTACGCTGTCATTTGATTTGAAAAGAAAACTGTTCTTTCTAATGTGTATCTTATTTACATTGCAATTCGATAGTATTTGCTTTCGTTTCGAAATACATTGGTTTACTCTGTTATTCGATTCGAAAAGAAAACTGTTCGAATGTGTATATCTTATTTACATTGCAATTCGAAAGTATTTGGTGCCTATTGTGACCAACTTTCGATTGTGGTCGAATTAACTTATCAAACGAATTTTCATTTGGTATTATGGCGCACATTCGATAAAAATAACGCTATTGTGATTTTCTCTTATTTGGATTGTTCACAATAATACGTAGTATTTATCATCTGTCACTATAAACAAATATTGTTTGTTTACAAATTTCTAAAAGAAAAAATTGAAGAGTAAAATTGTGTTCGATTGAAAATTCGTTATATAGTTATACAACGAAATTTTCGATAGTTCTGCCAGCTCATAATACGAATTTGACATGCGATACTCGATGTTCGATAGCCGGCGAAGATCGAACATCGAATGCAACTCATAATAGGGGCCTTTGCTTTCGATTCGAAATAGAGAGTATATGTTCGAATTTGCATATGTACATAGTATTTTAATTTGCAATTCAAGAACATTGCCTGGCGATTTGTATTAAGTAGAGGACTGTGCTGCGAAATTCTTGTGTTGATGCACCTTTCAAAAATATTCAATTAAGTTCTCTTGCGTGTTTTAAAGTTCTTTCGTATTGGAAATTTGTTTAATTTTAAAAGTTGTAGCATAATTTCTTAAATAAATTCCTTTTATACTTGAATTTCACTTTTTATATAAATATTAATTCCTATTTAAAATTTATAATTAATTGATAAATGTTTTACTCACTCAAACTTACAACTAAAAAGATGTTATATGTATTCGAGGATCTTAAGATTGGCATACACAAATCTTATTATACATGCAGAAGTATGTGTAAATGTATGTGTGTAAAGGTCTGTAGGGGAAGAGAAAGGTACATTGCTTAATTTAATTACGTAATATAATTCTTTTTTATTTTTTCCATTATTATTTTTTTCTAAAAAATGTATTTAATAAAATTTCAAAAATAAATTGAGAAAAGACAATTAAAAATATACAAGAACAATAAGAAAAATATGTATAAAAAATAATGAGCAAATCAAATATAGATGTACAAAAATTTTAAAGACAAAAATTACATTTATCTAATCGAAAAAATTATTAACATAAAATATTAGTATAAATAATAAAAATAACTTAATTAAAATTATTAAAATCCTTGTTTAATAGTTTATACAATTAACGGCCCATTTCACAATGTACGATTAAACGTTAACGTAGACTTTAACCGCATGTTCGCCATACAAAAGTTGTCGTTAAAGTCCATGTTAACTCTTAATGATACATTGTGAAAAGGGCCGTAAAAGTTAAAAGTTTATAAATATAAATATATTTTTTAAATAAATGACAGTGCATAAATATTTAAAAAAAAATGATAAGGATGATGTCAATTAAGAAACTAAATAGAACGTTTTGTCAAACAAAACGCAAAGCACAAAAAAGTTTCTAAAAAAAGAAAACTTTTAAAAATATTACCAAATTTGGGTTAAATCTTGTTTTAAAGCTGGTTATTTCACATAAAAATAAGTTAAAAATTTATCATTTAAAACGTTTCAAAATGTTGCTTTTAAGGATAGAAAAATAAATATTTTTTTCAGTTTTTGACAATAAAATACAAAATATCCTTAAATGTTAGGTACTCGTAGTACATATGTTGCATTTGATTTTCACAATTAGCATTTTGTATGTTTCTTTGCCTAAATATTTTTATTATCAGGGTATGTAATTATATTGTCCTTAATTGCTTACTTTATCTCTCGTTCTATGACACAATTTTAGTTCTTTTTCTTTTCAATTTTACTTAAAACAATTGAGCAATTTTTTTCTCTACAGACTTTTCATTTACTTGATATGTTCTGAGCTAGTTGAAGGCGTTGCTGTTGACGCATTGTCATCACAAACGCTGGTATTACAATTTGCATTATCTTCATTTTCAGTTTCGTTGCCATTTTCTAGTTGACATTCTTTTAACAGAACTTTTAAATTACTGGGCTTTTCTTCATCGCTATTGATATTAAGTATGGTTGAATCGTTCATGCGATGATAATGAGGCTTTTGTGATGTACTCGGTCTCGAGTAGTCCAAGTGATCGTATTCATCTGTAGACAAAAGAGAGAGATAAAAATTTAATTAAAAAGAAATTACTATTTATAAAAAAAATAACAGAAAATTATGAAAGATAATGCAACAAACAATATTTGCAATTAAAATACAAAGTAATATCATGTATATTATGTATTCAGTAATATATTAAATTGTAATTGAAAATAAAAAAATCAGCAATCAACAATTTAATTTCCTTCATACAGAGCAGATCAGAACAACGTTGATTTCGGAAACCGCCATACCTACATTGTAAATGCTCATGTGTATATCAGCTTATCACCACTTGTTGTTAGGTGGTTGGGTTAAATGTGACCGCAATTCATATATTTACAAAAGTTTTCATAAATTTCCATACGGGAGGGAATTGCATCACGTAATAAATAGCTAAGACAATGACCAAATGTTGAAAAACTTCTAAGCAACCGAAAGAGTTGAGTTAAGTTTGGAAAACTCCCCACACTTGTAAAAAGCCTTCACCACAAAAATTGGTTTAATGTTGTATGTTTAACGACTTGACATTACCACCCTTCCACGGTGAAAGTTATAAGAAGAGGTCTGATGATGAAATCGTGGGTGATCTCGAATACAGCATGGTGGTCAGTTTGACCCTTATATAAGTCAAGAATTTGTCTTAGCAATTTCTTCATGATTGGAAAATTCCTTTCGCAATAAAAAATAGTTTAATGAGCGAAATACAGTAGATTTCAATTGAAATCTTTCTTAAAATCTATATCGTTTACATCAACCTTTTCTGGCATTTTTTTAAATTTCGTTTCGAAACTCCATATAAAAATATACCCTTCTAAAGAAAATTAGCTAGAGCACATACCTCATAATTTGTGCACACACCCAACAGCAAGTATACACACCTTACAGCGCTTTATTTTTTAGTACATTATAAAAAACCACAGTTGTATCACTGCATATTTAATTCCCATATTTAACAAAATTTAGTAAAAATCTAGTAAAAAAAAATTAATTTTGTTTTGTATGGAAATTTAATAAAATTGAATTAGATTTTGCACGAAATCTCACTTTTAGTAGACTTCAGTCAGGTGTAAGCTCAGTTGTCGATTAAAATGCAAGAAATTGAATTTTTCGATTTTAAAAAGAGTTGCTCCTTTTTTCTTCGATAAATTCCCATTTTGGTGCCAATTTTTTTCTCCCTTCTCTCTCCCTTTTTGTGCCGCCTCTTAAAAATCTTCGCTGGCCGTAATTCGGATTTTGTGAAAGAATAGTGAAAGATAACAATATACATCCCTTTCTCTCACTGTCGTCCTCTTTCCCTCTTTCTCAGTACAAAATCAGACTTGCGGCAAAAAACTTGCCTACTGGACTACACAGGATTTGTGGGGTTTCAGTTGTATGTTTTAATGCACCTAAAGCTTGAAGAAGTATAAGCTGACAATATAACTACTTCTTAAATAATGTATTGAGTAGTTTCGACGTTTCTGGAATGCCTTTTCCTTGGTTGAAGACAAGCCTTGGCGCGGAAAAGAGCAAAAAGTCGAGCACAATGCAAATAAACTGGATTAAGATCAAGTCAAATGCAAGGGAAGCCTGCACTTCCAATACATATTTCAATTTTGCATAAGCATTGCCTTTTCTCTGAGTTAAGGCAGTAAGATACCTAATTTGAGTTTAAGTATTCTATTTTGCTGATTTTAATTACAAAAAATATAACATTTGTAATTCTCGATTGCAACTTGATTATGGTCCTTCGAAGCGTATTATAGCTGCCGGCCTGCAACCACAACTACAACCTCAGCAAGGATCATCCCTATTCAAAAGCCAGACCAACCCGCTAATCAAGGAGATTCCTACTGTTATATCTTCCTCCTATTACCTGTAGCAAAGGTTTTCGAAGTACTACTGTTGCCATTCCTGAAAGATCATTTCCCGCTCGCGATGTACCAACATGGTTTCAGGGAGGCCCATAGCACCATGATAGAATTGAATCTGATAGCTATCCAGATCGCTAATGGCCTTAATCAGCATAGACCATGCCAACGCAGAATTATGACCGCACTGGACTTATCCAAGGCATTTGATACGGTTGACCACTCGCTACTGATTAATGACATCATAAATTCCAGTCTTCCAAATGACATCTAATGCTGGATTGCCAACTACCTCAATGGAAGGCAAACGTTTGTAGAGTTCAGAGGCCAAAAATCAAGCTACCTCAGGATAAAAATGGGCGTGGCACAAGGAGGAGTACTGTCACCCATACTCTTCAATATTTATATTTTCAAAATTGCCACCACTCCTCAGGAGTCTCGCTGATATCATACGTCGATGACTGCAGTATCATATCATCCAGTATAAATATCTCTGACATAAGTGGCAAAATAACACAATATCTAGCCACCATTACAGACTATCTGAAGGAGCGTAACTTGAAGATATCACCCTCAAAGTCGTCAGTGTCCTTTTCACTTCCTGGACCAAGAAAGTAAGGATGGAATAAGATATCTCTGTCGAAGGCAGGCGTATGCCTACGGTGCGGTTCGTAACCCTAAAAGCGTAGATGTAGTCTTTGACAGGCCCCTTCACTTCGCATGCCACATACATCAACCAAAAAGTAAAATTCCGGAACAAGGTCCTGAAAGCTCTATCTTGGCATGAGTAAAGATGTAACTGTAGCGACATATTTGGGGTTTTACTGACCGGACACGGCTCTCTGAATGCATTTTTGTATCAGAGCGGCTTCGTCTGATTCTCCTGCCTGTAGGTGTGGGGCGAGTTATTAGGACTCAGGGATTTGCGTAGTGTGCCTGTTGTTGGCACTATTGCAGGGTGGGATGTTAGTAGGGAGTTGCAGGATGACCGGGCTTTTGCTAGGTTGGGCGAGTTTTCCCGTGTGGCCTTCCAGAGAAGGCTTAGGCGAGAGTAGATTAGTCTCTTGGCGCGAGCGTTTGCGAACCAGAGCTCTTGCGTAGTGTCGGGATTTCATTACGAGTTGTTGAGGGCGCTGTTGCTGCGTTTTGGACGCTTCTATTTGTGGCAGTCTTCGCTGTTGCTGATGTCTTGGGTTGCTGTTGCGGGCATGGCCGTGTGTTTGTCTTCTTTTTCCAGGCTCTTTTTTGGGGCTGGAAGGGGAATTCGTTAACAGTGTTGGGTATGTAATGGATGGCGCCTGGATGAATCTGGCTGGCTTACTCGAACTAAGACTGTTCCTTGTTGATTGCTTTTATGCTGTTGTACCCTGACTATGGCCTGATTTATTCTCTGTGTTGGTTGCTGAATCATTTTGATGACGTGTGTTCTCCCGTGAGGGGAAAAGTGTTAATTGTTGTTAAGCTTTTGTTCGTGGTGTCCTTGCTGGTCTCACTTATGTGTCGCTCGTGAGGGCGGCTGCTGATTGTTTGTGTGTGATTGTTTGTACACTTTATGTTGACGTATATTGTTTGTTCGTTGCTGTGGGCCACCAGCCCTGAACTGTGGGGTTTAACTGCTAGTAGTTTCGGCTACGAAGTCTGACCGGAGACTTAATTCTGCTATCACTTCATTCAGGTGCCCAGGAACTTCAGGTTCGCCTGACTAAAGGTGGTCCCTGGAGAGCATTCGTGGTGGCTGTGGTTTAAACCCAAATCGCAGGAAGAGCGTAGCTCGGTGTGGAGTTGGATTGCAACTGAGTGCCGTGACCCATAGATTGGTAGGAGTTTTAGATAGGCCCCGCTCCTAACCAAATGCATGTCTTCCAATTGGTACTCATGTGTAGCATTTTTGCTGCATATGGAAGCGTTGGTAAACGCATCGTTTCCCCCCGGTGTTAAGAGAACTGTGGATTTAGGCCGTAATGACAGGTACCCGCATAAATCTGTAGAGTACATATAAAGCCACCAGTCGCTGCCTTTTAAATTATGCTGCTCCAATATGAATGTCATTTCTCAGCGGCACCCAATGGCGAGTATTGCAAACCACCCAGAACAATGCACTCTGAATAGCAGCAGGATGTGCAAAAATTACCAATATTGACCGTCTACATGATGAGACATTAATGCTACCAGTTAGGCAGCAAAATGTACTGCTGACAAAGCAGTTCCTAATGGCATATCACATGCCAAACCACCCCAATCATCACATCCTAATGCAAGACCCTTTTCCAAGGCACATCCGAAAGGACTTTCGGCACTATCGCGAGGTCATTAGAAACTCCATCCAACACGACGTTAACAGAATGTCTATTGCAAGTGCCATGAAAGAGTTGCCTCAACAAATGATCACAGAAATTATTAATAGTTATAGATGCAACAAGGTATTTAATGCCAACACAGGAAGGAGCTTTCGACAATAGCAGAACTATTACAACAACAACAACAACAGCATCAGCCTCAGCGTTTACAACAACTTTACTTGCAGAAACTTTTTAATGTTTGTTCACTCATAACTCCGCCAGATTGGTTAAATTTTTTTCAAGTTTTATTTTGGAGCCCATTGCTTTTTGCAAGAAGTATTTTAAATAAAAATATTCGAAGTTAACAAAATTTTAAATTCTGAATTGTGTAACACATACATAAAAAAGCACAAAAAAATAAATATATCTACTAAGAACTTATTTAACATCGCATAAACAGAAATTTTAAGATATTAAAAAGTTTGTTCCTATACGTGCACGAAGTTATCCAAACTTACCCAGAAGCTCTTTCAAATACAAATTTTGTATTGAAAAGAGCTTTAGGTTAAGTTTGGGCAACCTCGTGCACGTACATGAACAGAAAAGCTTAGAATATTTTTCTTACCCTCCGGAAATAGATTCTTGTTATAGATTTTAACTTTTTGCAAAAGAATAGAAAAAGTGCAGGACAGAAAGACAAAATAGTTCAAGTTCTTTATGAAAAAAAATTATAATAATAATCAACTTACCAGGATCCTTATAACCCTCCTTTTGTTTAATTTCATCATAAACATGTTCTTCTTTTAAGCCTTCTAACGAATTGTAAACATTTGGATTGGTTAAATCGGCATTCAAATTTTTAGCCATCATGTCATGTTTATAACTAATGGAATAGGTGCCAGCTAAATAAAGAAATAAAACAAACATTTGTAACTATCGAAAATTAAACTTTGTGCACAAAATGTGCTTTTTATTTACCCCTACTACTGGCATTTGAATCGTCGGCATACATTTCACTGCCTGCCAAATTTAAATTGTTCATTTTGGGTCTTAGATTATTCAACAATCTGGTTTCGGAATTTGTTTGTTGCATGCCATATACGGGATTATCGAAATTGTGACGATCTGGCCAGCTTTGAGAAGGATCACTTATATATTGTACATGAGCAATTTCAGTTTTTAAATTCGAAACACGACGACGATAATAAAATATAACGGCAATAATAATTGAAACGAATAGTATGGCCAAAGATAGCCCCCAAGCTAAACCAGCACGACCTGCTGAAGGAAAGCACAAGTAAAATAAATATGTACTATAAATATGTAAATAAAAGTTTCATTTCGAACATACTCTCAATTTCAGCTTCTTGTATGCGCTGTTCTGCTTTGGGTATATCACAATTTTCTCCTGTAAAACCTTTGCGGCACACACAACCCTCTGTGGCTTGGCAGACAAAATTTGGCGAAGCACACTGGCACGAGCGCATGCAGTGTTCGCCGTAGAAACCCTCAGGACAAACTGAAAGTATAGTTTAAAATTTAATTTTTTACTATAAAACATTTTTCTCTTAACATTAAGTTTAATAACACACCTTCATCACATCTGGTACCCATCCAGCCCGGTTTGCATATACACAAACCATCATTCTTACGACAACCATTATCATTTTGACAGTGACATTGTTGCGAACAATTCTGGCCATAAAAGCCCTCCTCGCAAGTTATATTACAACTTAGACCTGTCCAGCCTGGCATGCATTGACAAGTCCCAGTTATATGATTACATTCGCCACCATGTTTACAATTACATGTACGTATACAACCAGCGCCATAGTAACCAGGAGGACAGGGATGCTCACATGTTAAGCCAATATAGCCATCACGACATCTGATTTCTCCCGTTATATGATCACAGCTCTTATTGCCATGCACTATGGTGGGACATTTCTCCTTGCAGCCATTGCCATATAGACCATATTCACATGGCCTAGAACAATCCTCACCGGTCCAGCCGGCCGAACAAATACAACGTCCGGTATCGGGATCACATGAGGAATTATTTTTGCATCTGCAAACTTTATCACAAGATTCACCATAATAGCCAGTTGGACAGTTTGTTTCACAATGAACGCCTTCAATATTTAGATTTTTTTTTTGCACAAAATAAAATCAACCAAAAAGCACAGCCAATAAAAAAAGTAATAAAAATAAAAGCAATTTAACAAAAAAAAATAATTGAAATTCTATTCAATAAAAATATACTTTTAAATGCATGCGACAAGACTTGGAGAATAATTTTGAATTGGAGGGCGCTTGGTGGTGATATATTCACTTTGTAAAAGAAGTCTGATTAAAATTTCTGGATCTTTTCATTTTTATTTTTGAGCACAATTTGAAAAAAAATCACAAAATGGGAATAGAAAATGCTCAATAATATTAAATAAAGGAAGATTTCGAAATATAATTCGAATTTTTAAATTATAATTATTATTAACTTCTTGGTTAGAAAAATGCAATATTTATAAAAAAAACTGAAGAGCATGAATGACCGTTATATATTTACTATCAGCATTTCTACTGATCCGGTATATAGTATATGTATTATAGTTATGAACTATATTACTGTAAAGGATATGACATTTTTGTGGAAATACCCATATATTCTCCAAATTTTGTTACAACTACATATCGTCAGGTGAAATGCAAAACCATGCAACTAAAAAAATCGAGATCGTATTCTTAATTAATTACACTGGGCTGCAGAAAAAATCACCTTTAAATAAAAATATGCTTAATATACAAAGTTTAATGCGCCAAACTCAAATCTGTTTTCAGTTTTTTCTATCACGTACAGATTTTTTAATGGGCATGACTAATATTTCCACTAGGTACATCAGTATATTTCACCATAACTCAAGAACGACTTGTCCGATTGAAATAAATAAACCACCTAAATAAAGATGCTGAATAAAATTATCTTTAAGTCATTTATATAAATTTTTTTTTTTATATTTGCAACTGTTTCAGAGTTATTCAGAAATTAGGGGCTATTCACATATTACGTAACGCTATTTTTGGAAAAACTGAAAAAGTATTTGAATTTAGCACAGCAAACTTTGTATATTCCACATATTTTTATTTAAAGGCTCGAAAAAAATATAATTTTTTGCAGACCAGTGTTATTGCAAATTTCCAAGCCTTTATCACAAAAATCAGCCAAATTAAAAGCGAAAATAAAGAGACTACTTCAGTGACTTGAAGTGTTTGATTTAGGCCCCTATTATGATTCACAACTAAATTGATAGTTGAGTCGTAGTTGTCAAATTCTTATTTAGCCCAGTCAAATAAGGAGAAAAAAGGGGCCAACTGCGTAATGGGAGATAATAAGCTGAAAATTCGTATACACCTTCCTTTTGGTGTTTCAAAAGTTGTTTCAAAAGTCTCATAAGATCTCGTGTCTGCACCGTGGGACAACATTTAGAACCTTGCATTACAGCGAGTATGGGTGAGCGCTGCGGGCTTTCTGCTCTTTATCTCAGAAACGGTTGGGCGTATGAAAAAATGTGTAATGAAAAATTTCTGGCAAATTTTGTGCTCTAAAATTTTTATAATAAGTGTTAACATCAATGGAGCTATTAAAACCGAAATAATTGGGAAAAGCTTATTTTTGTGACCTTTGACCTTGAATAACTTAGAACACCAAAATGAAGGTGTATACAAATTTTCAAGTTATTATCTCTCATTACGCAATGAAACCCTAATTTGACTGGGCTAATTATGGACTACAACTTTTATCAACGGGAGACAACTGCTTTTTATCAGTTGCGTTTTGGTTTTTATTTCAACTATTATGTTACTTTTGCTTCATTATTCCGGATGCCAACCTATCCGATTTGTCAACCAATATTGTTGCCATATTCATAAAACATAAAATCTCAACAAAAAAAAAATAATAATAAGGCCAAAACTAAAGGCTCCGTTAGGCGACCGCAACGGGATGTAGATGGAATGTAACAGTAACGTAACTGTAACGTAAGACGTAAAGACGATTATAGAAAGTAAAAACGTATCAAATATTTTTGACATAAACCAAATAAAAATTATAAAATCAACAAAAACGCACACATTCATAACATTATAATTGAGGGGCTTAAAAGCAAAGGAATACAAGGGTAAAAAACAATATTCTGACTAATTAAGGTTCAAAGTTTTTTGTTCCTATCCATTTCATGCCTAATATTTTTGGTTTCTAATACATAATGTTTTTTGAGGTCATCCTACAGGTCTGAATTTTTTTTATAGTGATAGATATTAGTATTATGTGTTGATTTTTGCATATAACTCAATTTCCCCAGTTTTAGTACTCTCAATAAATTCAAACTGAGCAACAAAAATGTTTAAAACACGTTGCAATTTTCAGTTTCTTGCGAATTTTCGCCATTTTCGTGATCTCTGTGATGTTTTGAGATTTTGTTAATCTTTACAGCTTTAGTGATTTCATCAATACAATAAGCAATTTTTGGCGAACGTGCAAGTTTTCGCGTTCTCTTTGAGTTTTTTGGCATTCTAACGAGTTTTGAGGCTTATTTCCGATTTTTTAACTTTTCGCGAATTTTAGCAATGTTCGCGATAAAAGCTACTGTTTGCAAAATTTCGGCTTCTTTACAGTTTTCGCGATTTTTAGATTAGATTTTGCTATTATGCCGCTGTTAGCAAGTTTTTTCGAATTTTTGCCAATTTCGCGATTTTTAACGCATTTTTGGCATTCCGGGTGCGTGTCAAACGGTAGCAAAGTACTATTGTAAGTGACACTTCTGAGATGGATAAAATTTAACTAGCCCAGGGGGCTAGTAGAAATTTTGACACAAGAGACAAATTTTTGACAAGGTAAAACCACCGCCGTCGTTTTTGGAAATTCGAGCCGTCGCCCAATACATCGATTTTTGCGGCTCTTAAATGTAGTTAGACTGTGAAAAATGCATTGTTTATTTTAATTTGCGAAAAATTGTACATCATATTATACAATTTTTCACTACAGAAGAGCATTTTGTCTTATATGTATAAAAATGTTCTTTTTAAAAATTTTTTGGTAGCCGGCGGCTTGTAGGAAAAAAGGTATCATTTCACACAGCTGAAACATGAATGTTCTTACAGACGTCAAAATTTTATATTGTCAAAAAAGGTATCATTTGGCACAGCAAAAACATTTTTCCCCACAGGCAAATATTTTTTTACCACAGTACTTTTCTACCATTTGACACACGCCCTCCGTACAGTTTTAGCGATTTTTAATCATTATTACCGGTTTTTTAATATATTGCGATTTTTTGAAAATTTTCGATATTTTCGCGATATCGACAAATTTTCCAAGTTTTTGACTTTCTTAAATTTTTAGGGAATTTTTATCAATATTACGCTTTGCACTATTTCAAGTTTTAGCGTAATTTTTGCGAATTTTAGCGATTTTTTCCGAATTTTTGATATATCTTTCACTTTTAGCGAGTTTTAATAAATTTTATACTTTGTTTCCAATATTGCGATTTTTGCGATAGGTGTGATTTATTCCTAGCTTGGTTTATGAATTGAAAAATGTTTATTTTTTATAACAAATTTTTTATACTATTTCCAATCTAGGTGATGTTACGTTAAAATGTAAGGAAATATAATTTTTAACATGTTTGTACATTCCTGTTAAGATGACTATAACCGTTTGAACTGCTTTACACATAACAATATCGATCAGCTGTTTCGTTGCGTTACAGTTACATTCCGTTCCAGTCGGCTAACTCTACCTTAAAAATATTTAAAACATTTTGTGATGGCTACTATGGTTTCAAAAAACATAGCATAGATAAGAACCTTTTGTTTAGTATTATTTCGAAGACAATTAAAATTGGTTGTGAATCATAATACAAAAAAATAGTCAACTTAGTGTTGGTGAATCATAATATGAGCCTTAGTTCTTTCTCTCTCCTGTAAAATTTTAAAAAGTGTAGTTACGTGATTTTGCCTTTCATCGATATATAGAACGATATGTATCGTACTATACATCTTAATAAATAACTACTACTAATGGAAAGAAATTCATGCCCATGCAAATATGTAGGTATGTATGTATAATATGTTTTAAGTGTAAACATGTATTTAATTTTAATAAAATTGTGTATCAAGAATGTTTGGAAATGGTGTAGTGTTAAGCTGTGACAACATATGGTAAATTCAATGTATACATGTGAATGTTTAAAGAAATTTTTATAATGATTTAAACGACCCATAACCAAGATGAAAAGAAAGTTTTCTTTCTTATTTTTAGTATATACCTCCCCAATCCTGTTTGCAAATACACTTGCCATCAGTAGATTCACAAGCGATGGTATTATTAAAATCACATTCACACTGCTGGTTACAGTCGAGACCAAATGTGCCATAATCACACTTGTGTTCACATTTCTCTCCCTTAAAACCGGCCGCACAGGTACAAGCACCATTAGTGGGATTACAAGCAGCATTATTCTTACAATCACAAACACTATTACAATCCTGACCATAATGATTGAGATCACAAGGACGATCACATTTGATATTTTTCCAACCGGGTGTACAGAAACATTGACCCGTTTCTGGAGCACATTTGGCACCATTTTTACAATCGCATTTATGAGCACAATCTTGGCCATAGAAACCATCATCACATTGTTCTTCACAAGTTTCGCCCTTATAGCCGGGAGCACATATACAAGAGCCATTGACTGGATTACATTTGGCATTGTTTTTGCAATTGCAATTTAATTCACAATTTACTCCATATTTAAGGAAAGTGCATGGTCTATTACACAGTGTACCACTCCAGCCAACTTGGCATATACATTTACCATTCTCTGGATGACAAAGTTCAGTGAATTGCATTTCACATTCACAGGATTTTGTACAATTCACATCATATTCGTTGGCAGGACAAATACGTTCGCTGCAATTCTCTCCCGTCCAACCGAAACGGCAATGACAAGCACCTGTAGCCTTGTCGCAGGTGGCGTCATTTAAACATGTGCACTCCTGGGTACAATTTAAACCATACAAATTACTAGGACACTCATCAAAGCAACGATCTCCCATATAACCGGGTGGGCATTCACATTTTCCGGTAATATGATGGCAGGGAGCACCTTTGAAGCATTCACAAGGTTTTTCACAATTGGGCCCATAAGTTCCGATTGGACATTTATTGGCACACACATCGCCCGTCCAACCATCCGGACACATACATTCACCATTTTGTGGATCACATTTGCCATCGTTTTGACAGCGACAATCTTGAGTACACTGAGCACCGTGTTTACCATCCGGACACTGATCTTCACATCTTTTCGTAGACGAATTGAACAAAAATTGTATAGAGAATAAATATCACACATAATCTTATTTTTTTTTAAGAAAACCTGCACACAAACAACTTACAATGGTCCAGTATAACCAGGCGAGCAAATACATTTACCAGAAACATGATGACAAGTACCACCATTCTCACAACGACACTCTTCCAAACATCCAGCACCATAATAACCCTTCGGGCATGTGTCTTGGCATTTTTCTCCCGTATATCCTTTGTCACATTGGCATTTGCCCGTGTACGGTTCACATGTTGCATTATTATAACAATCACATTGTTTTTTACAATCTACATCCCAATAGCCAGTTGGACAATCTATTTGTGAATATTTTGAAATTAATTACTTATGTATGATTTGATTTGAGTTTAACATTTCCATTTTAAGATCTAATTTTTTTAGGGAAAGCTTGCTTGCATTGTTTCCTGTTTGCAGTTTGGACATACACATTTTTGCATTGTTAGAATTTTTCCAATTTATCAATATGTTCACAGGACTTTCTTTTATTAGGTTAAACACTAGTTTGGATATTAGAGGTAATTAAATTTAGTGCTAGAGTTTTTGTAAAAAACTTTGTGTTGGAGGTTGGTGTAATGCGCTTTTTCGTATTTGGGAAATTTCAAAATAAGCAAAGAAAAGTTTGCAATAGAATCTAAAAATTAAAAACTAAAAGGTTTTACCTACTAAAAGCTAAATAAGCGTTTTAATATAATTTTGAAGCTACATATGAATATTAGATATATAAAATAAAAATGCTGTGCAACAACTAAATAGAAATAAATTGAATTTTTTAAATCGTTGAAAAAATAACCAAAAATCTTTAGATACTTGTTTTTATGATGTCGTCGCCTAATTAAGGAATACCAGAGGGTTCACTTTTTAATAGATTTTTATTTTTTGTGTAAAAGTTTGCTTCAGCTATTATTTCCGATAATTTTAAAAATTTCAATAAAAGCATTTTATCAAAACTAAAATTAATTTCAATTAATTTCGTAATTGAACAATTACTTAATCATGTGATCAAAAATCATTCTAAAAATTTTAAGAAATGTTGAGTAACTAACTACACATAAAAAATTATTACTCTTCCAATTGCAAAAAAAAACAGAAAATCGTAGTTTTAAATATTTACGAAGATTCGAAATCAGCTCCGAAAATTCGAGAATCATTTCTAACATTCAAAAATTACCATAAATTGTCTTTATTATTTGTTGTCATCCAAAACTTAAGATTACTCACGTTTTTACAACTTTTCATGTACAGAAAAGCAAGTTTACCCCTAAATTTTTCTTTAATGAAAAAAAAAAATCTGCTTAATTTTATTGAAAATTCCCTAATCTGACAACAATTGTTCAGTAATTAAATGTGTTTCCTTAATTTTCAAGTAATAATTATCCAGTAACTTTAGATAAATGATAAAAAACGTTCGCATTTGAACGCAAAAACAGCATAGTTCTTTTTATTTGATACATAGTATATAAATTTAAAAAATTTTCAGTCTTTTTTCTTCTTCTTCCATTAAATTGATGACAATTTGTATTAATTACAAAAATTGCCATACTTATGCAAAAAAAATCGACATTTCGTGTGGCAATACCAAAAGGTTTAAAATCGCACTAGGAGATCAAAGTTCGATTAGAGTTATTTTGATATCAATTAATCTTTAATCGGCATTTGATCTTTAAGAGACACTTTTTGGGTACGAGATTAGAGACTAAGTTAAGTTTAATCAAGTTTTTGTCCTTTCATTTGGAAGTTTAAGCGGCCAACTGCTGTTTGAGCTTACTTCACATACACATGAATATTCAACATACCCATTTATTTTGTTCTACAATTCTCCTATCATTGATGTAAATGGTTGCAATAATATTTTTTAATTTCTCTTAATTTTATTTACGTATTTCCTTCAGCACTCATAAGTAGGGGTGCGACGAACGTTCGCTTTCGCATTCGCATTCGCTTGTTTTTGATATTCCCATTCGCATTTGCATTCGCTAAAAAAAGATGCGAATATTTAAAGCGAATAGTAAAATTAAAAATAAATCAAAATTTATTAAAGTTGGCAATGCTTTTTGATTGAAAAGAGGAGCAAATTACGTTTTCTTGTAAGAAAAAATGTTTGTATGTTAGTTAAATATAAGCCTTTTTTATTAATGGACTGATATGTAAACAAAAGAACTAAAAATACTATGAGCCAAGGCCCATTAATAAGGTCGCGTTTGATTATTTCGGTGATATGGCTTATGGCTCAGCGAGAGTCGTTTAGTTCAATTTGCCGATCCGGGTATAATATTATTCTGACTTGTCTTGGCGTTAAACAAAAAAATAGAAATTAAACATTTCATTCAGCGATTTCATTCACCCCTATCGCGAATGTTACGGGAATAAGTTGTTTGGGAGCAAACCTATTTCCCCTTCCCAACATACTGGTTTGTCGCGAGTATTTTGGGAGTAAAAGTGCCTATTGTGAATTATTTTGGAGTAATAGTTTCTATTGTGATTCATTTATCAGTACTTTATAAATAATTTGTGTACATACTTGTAAAAGGAAAATTATACACATTTTGAAGAAATTAATAAAGTTTAACTGCGTTTTGTGGTGCTGGAAGAGAAGAAGCAGTTCGTAGATTGCGAAGATACATACGCGATTAATCGTTAGAGGAAAATTTGCATGCTAGCAGCGAAATGTTCGCGGTACATCCGTAGTGAAGATGGCTGGCACTTTGTCTAGCGCGCATCTCCTCCAATAGACAATTAATTTGTTATTTATTAACACTTGTGCTCTTTTAATAAAATAAACAAGTAATTTAATACAGTCCTAGCTTAAATACAAATTACAACTTACATGTTTCCTTCTCGTTCCCATCGAACTTATTTTGTAAAATTATTCGCGGGAGTAAACATTGGCGATGCTACATTTTTTAAAGTTTTTGACTTCGCTCCCAAAAACTTTGTTATGGGAAACATTCACGATAGCAAATCATAAAATTTGGGAATTTTTCATGGGAATATGTAGGTATTCGCGATAGGGGTGATTAAAACTTTATTCTTGAATCTGAGAGCCGATATAGCTTCACGGAGCTTATTCCATTTTTCGAGTTATTGTTCGATGTTTTTACACCATATTTTTAAGTTATTTTATATCGTTTTTGCGTTCCAGTAATTCATATGTAGCCGTGTATTCAAAATTTTATTTGTATAGTATATGACTTAAATGTAATTATTCGCATTCGCGAAAATTTTAATTTTTATGTTCCCATGAAATTTTCATTTCCCTTCGAGAAAAAATTGCTATCGTGAAGTTCCCGTGAACATATTTTCCACCTATCAGTTCTCAGTGAATGTAAAAAAGGAAAGAAGCTCAATAAAATGAATTAAAATTCAAAGAAATTTTTGTTTAATGTTCAAAATTAAAAAAATACTGTGCTAAGAACTGGAATTATCTTTTCATTCCATGAGGAATCTAAACAAAATCGAATTGTTCGTTAGATGCTAGATGCATCCAATCCCTTGGAGAACTCGAGAATTGCCAGCAGCCTAATTCAATCAAATAGTCTTTGGTGCTAAACACAATCTCAAGAGTGAATAAAACTGTGTTTTTATATATTTTGAACGCGGAAAAATCATTTGCAATTGCATTTACCGCCCATATAGACTGTGATTCCTCCACCGCAAAGCTTAAGTCAACTAATTAGTTCATGTGCGTCAGAAAGGTGTTGCAAGGAATTAATATTAAGATAAATGTTTTAGTATTAAGATAAATGATCACTATTTATTGATTTTGTCCTAAAAATGAATATTCACAAATTTTTAATAATTAATTGGAACTATAAAATAACATGATGTATCTATCCAGTTCGCCTGCTAAAATAAAGTGAACAAAAACAGGGGAAAAGGAAAAAATCCACGTGAAAAAATTATTCATAATAAGTGGAATTTTTCGAATTTTTATTCACGATTGCAAAAGAAGGGAAAGGGAAAACGTTTCGAGGGAAAAAGTATTCACGATAGAGATGAATATTAAATTAATACAGCTTTTTCTTCTTCTTCTCTAGAAAAAAACCGAGTGGTTTGATAGCACTGTAACAAAAATGTTGCCATTTCTTGTTGTTCGTTATGGCAATGCTGCTGCATAAGTTTAACTAATCCTCAAAAATATCAAATTCAATTAATACTGGATTAAATTAATTTTCATTTTAGTTAATTATAGAATGAAATTAAGTTTAATCTCAAACCCAAAAAGTCGTCCTAAGTAAAAGTGGATTATTATATAAGATCCATGCATGCCTTCATCCAAGCGTAACATCTAAGGTCATTTAAAGGAAAATAGCTGAAGCAAAGTTTTACAACAAATAGTAAAATTCTTTTTCGTAAACTCAAGCCCATTTTTGGCCATAAATCTTGATTTTTTGATTTTTTTTTTTATAAAAGCTGACTTGATAAGATTATCAAACTTTTACCTTTTCCAACAAAATGTGTAATTAAAACTAAAATCAATTTTACAAAATCTAAGTAAAGCTTGTTTTTATAAGACTAAATTTACAAGATGAAATATTTCATGAAATTTGTGTGAAAGGTGAAACCTTTTTTATTTGTTAATAAAATGGACAGGGAAACATGTTGGTTGGAAAAAGTGGTAGGAAATCAAATTTCCCATGGTTTTTCGCAATTTTATTAGCCTATTTGTTTCAAGCTTCATGAAGAATATTTCATTAAATATTTCATCGTGTAAATTTAGTATAAAACAAATTTTTTTATATTAAAAACAATTTTTGCAAATAAAAGTTAAATTAATAAATGGGCAATTTTTTAGATTTTTTTTTTTAATCAATGCAAAATATTATCACGGTGTTATAAAAACATGCACATGAATACTTTTTTTTAAATGAAATGAAAGGAAAAACTAACAAAAGCTAGAAAAAGCTAGGAAATTTTATCTGCAAAAATGCAACATTGAAGGCTTTCAAGAATAAAATATATTAAAAAATTGTATTGCTCATGAATTTATACGAACTTATATCACAAGCAGGTCCGCCATAGCCATGTTCACATTTGCATTTATTTGGTTCTACACATGTGCCATGTACACATTTCTCTTTACAGTCCGCTATGCAGCCATGACCCGAGGGATTCAATTTATAACCATCTACAAAAGAAATGTTTAAACGAATATTAAAATATACTTAATTTTTAATTATAAATAAAGTTTGCTTCTTTAAAAATCTCACCACAACAATCGTAAACTATGCGCTTTTTGGTCAACGTTTGTGTTTTATTGACTATTTTTTCTTTTAGGGTATAAGTGGAACATCTTGGTGGGACATTAAAACACCAAATATTACCACGTACTTGATAGTTCTGTAGTTCAGTTGTAACAATTTCAACAGGATATCTGAAAGTAAAAATATCGAAATTCAAAGAAAATTTTTAAAACTTAATTAAAGAAAAATCAACCTAACCGCCTCATCAGTGTTATTGTGTATTTCATGTCGCACCAGCTTTTGAGTTGCGCGGTTCGGTTTTATCTTAATTTATCTTTTTTCGACAAATCATTAATGAAAATTGAATATGAGAATTATGTACGATTGCCACTTAAAGAATTCGCCAAAGTTAAAATTTACTATTCTCATCTTTCCATTGACTTTTTCATACCTAAATTTCCC
This sequence comes from Panzeria rudis, assembly GCA_956483635.1. Classification (NCBI taxonomy): domain Eukaryota; kingdom Metazoa; phylum Arthropoda; class Insecta; order Diptera; family Tachinidae; genus Panzeria; species Panzeria rudis. Next base: position 173,184,695 of record OY101448.1, read on the forward strand.
TGAAATGTTTAAATCACTTAATTAACTACCTCAAGGGGACGTCTTGATGGAGAATTCAAGCTGAAAGTCCATAGCACGCGTTACACGCTTTTTTGCGTCATACGCGGCTGTCAAAAAAGCTGAATCAGTGTAGTTGTACGGGTGGCATGTCATAATGTCCATTGACATAATGTCCATGGGCATTATGTCACTCTTAAAAGTGTCATAACGTCCATGGACATTAAGACACTTTCAAAAGTGTCGTAATGTCCATGAGTGCAGCGTCGTAAGGTCCATGGACATTATGACACTTTTTAGAGTGTAAAGATTTTTGCATAGCCGGCTTTCGACCGGGCTTAAAGGTTTCCCCTATTGATATATCGAATAGCGGCTTCGCTGACCTAAGATTTACTACATATCGAGGAGAAAATGCTTAAGCACTGCCTGCTATGCAAAAATCTTTACTTAGCGAAGCCGATTTTCGATATACTGAAAGGAGAAAATCCTTAAGGCCGGCCAAAGGCCGGCTAAGCAAAAAGCTTTACTCATCGAAACCGTTTTTCGATATACCGAGAGGAAGAAATCCTTAAGCCCGTCCTAAGGCCGGCTACGCAGAAAATCTTTAGTAATAAAAATTACTTTTCTCAAAATTTTCAAATGATTTCCAAATATTTCTTTGGGCCGACATACTTTAAGCATTGTTAATTTGTTTTCATTTTTAAAAGTATGGACATTATGACATATTTAAAAGTTTCATAAGGTCTATATTAATAATAAATGTCACAAAGTCCATGGACATTATGACACTTTCAAAAGTGTCATAACGTCCATGGACCTTATGACACTTTTTGGAGCGACATAATGTCCATGGACATTGTCAATGGACATTATGATATGCCACCGTTGTACGTATCAAATTACAGAGCATGACGCCTTGACGCGTACAACGCAAAAATTAGGTCTACTTTCTACTTTTGTAAGCGTCATCAGCGGCGTGCTAACATGTTAGCTATTTTTTATAGCCATTGATATTTTATTTTCAATGCTATCGATGATTATGTTTATATATACATACTACGTTTATACGCAGGGCTTATTTGCAAATAAAACGTAGTACTGCCAAGTCTGTATTTTTATTGTAACTTACTAACTCACGAAAACAATTGCTGATTAACGCACTATTTGCAAATAAGAAGTTTGAGATGTCACCTTTACACATGATTGTTAATAAAAATAATAATAAATAGATAAATATATTAATAATTAGGTAAATATTCAGTGATTTAATATATGACAATAAAAAAGTATTTGGCAGCATTTTACATTCTTATTTGCAAATAAGTCCTGCGTATAAACGTAGTAATAGTGTATTATTTTGCTCTTGTAATAAAGTTTAAAAATATTTGCGATCATAAAATAACAAAAAAAAAACTTCTGCGTAAAAAGCGTGGCATGTAACTTGAAACGCTGAAAAGCGTGGAATGCGTAAAACGTGTGAAAGCGTTGACGCGAATGTGGATGTTTTTCATACTATTTTTCAAAAGTAGAAAACGTTTTTTTTTTTACTAATCGACTATTAAAAAAACTGCAGGGGTTAATCTATAAGTCGAATCGAAAGAAAATGCTTTCGAAATGCAATGTAAATAACATACGAATTCGAACAGTTTTCTTTTCAAATCGTATTACTGACTAAACCACTTGAAAGTTGAATTTTCCTCAATATTTGCCAGCCAGCAACTTGAGTTTTTCGAGCAACCCACTTTGTTTTCAGTTTTTAATGCTCCCTATATGATTTTTCAAAGACTTACTGAGTTTCCCTCGTATTTTATATGAGGGAAACTCAATAAGTGTACGTTTGGGAATTTGTGGATTATGTACTTGCAATGATGATAACTTTCAAGGCCATAACATTACTATCGCTGAATAATTTAAACTTTATCGTTTCGTTGAAGAGTTCCTGATTCTTTTTAAATATTACGATATAATTTTAAACTATTAAAAAACTCTTTTATTACAATTGTTAACAACAAATAATGTCTACTTACTCTTCAATCTTTTTGCAAACATTTGCACCTTTAACATCCAGATCATACAGCTCTGCTACAGCATTTGTTACCAAAGTGACAGTCACTAGACTGAAACTTAAATACAGAATTGAAGGTAAATGCCGCATTTTGTTTTTAATGTTTATTTAATATTTATGGCGAGTTTTGTTTTTGCACTCAAAAAATCCCTACAACGGCAGTGCTGTAAAAATAGAAAAATTAAAACAAAAAAAAATTAACTTAAATTAAAATAAATTAATAAATGAAAATTTTAATACTTACATTGACACATACGAGTACATACATATGTATGTGTGTGTGTACGTATGAATGCGTATGATTGCTTAATTGAACAATAATATTTCAGTTCAAAATGCATTTAATACATAATTTACTTTTTTGATCGCATCTGTCTGTATCTTGTACTTTATTTGTAAGCAAACAATAAAATAAACAGATAAAACTAATTCCTTTGTATAAAATATATTTATGTTGTTTTCTGATTCAATTGAATTTTAGTCGTTCTCTTTCACAACTTTTTTTTTTTTAATATGAATTCAAAAACTCCCGGCTTGTTTACTTCGTAGTAGTGTTGTAGTTCATGGAATGATGATTATTTTTTAAATTTTTTTTATCACACAACTCATGTACAGGCCAGGCCGGCCTAGCTGGATCGTTTGTAGAAGTAGTTTTGAAAATTTTTTTCTCAGTTTCAATTTCAGTAATAATAAAAAACAAATCGCATTATACTCTGTTCTGTACTCACGTACTTTTATTTTGTTGATATTAAACCAGATAACAAACTGCAAAGAAAAAAATATATAAATAAACAAATAAATAAAATTGCATAGTTTTAAAATTATGTTTGTTTATGCAAATTATTATATTACTTTTTGTTTGGGAACCACAAAATTAAAGTGACATTAGACTCTACAAATAATTTCTTATGCTTGAAAGATCAATAAAAAGAAAAAAAGATAAAAAAGCACCAATATATTTATTATGTATATGGAATCCATATATGGAATCCATATTATGGATATTGGTTTTGCATGAATAAACAATCGGCCTTAATACGGTTGTCGAATCGACTTCGACTGTTGTTGCATGTGCTAGATTAAAGAAAAACGCAATTCTTCTCGAAATCGATTCGACGACAACTGTAATAAGGCCGATTGATATTTCACCATCATTTTGTTTGCATTTTAATGATTTTGCAATTTTTCATAAATTTTAACTTTCGATTTGGGCCATAAAAAATATCTTTATGTCAAATTTCGAACGGTAGAATTTCCAGCTGATCCTGAAAAACAATTCTTGCAAAAAAAAACCCCCCGCTGCAAAACAAACTTAGTTGGCACTGCTCACTTTTTTTATCTTAATATTGTATTTTCACGAGAGCTAATTGCGAGTGCCAAGTTTCATAAAAATCGCTTTAGTAGTTAAAAATAATATTTCTTCTGAATGGGCGTGGCACTGCCCACTTTTCTAATCATAACATTATATTGCCTCGGGAAGTTAATGTGTGTGCAAAGTTTTATAAGAATCGGTATAGTCGAAGTTGATGAAAAATAATTGGCCTTATCGCGGTTGGCGTTTTTCGCCTGATTTTCGTCACAAAATCGCCAACCACGATAAGGGGGAATATTTATTTTGCATGCAGACTTTTTTAATCATGATGGTAGTATTGAAACGAAAGCCTAATGTGTGTGCAAGGTATACTTGTTCCAATTTGCCTTGAAAAAAATCTTCTTACGATTTCAAAAAATGTACCGAAAAATGTGTGTTGACATGAAGGTCGTTCAAATTACAAGGGGCGAAAATCAGCTGGGGTGCCGAGGCCACCTTGTATGAATTCGCCTTAATGAGTGTGCAAAAGTTTCATAATTGGGAGTCTATTGGTATGAGCATCATGTCGGACATCGCATATGGCTGATGTAGACAGCTCATGTCCATGTTTCGTCCATGCTCTGACATCGATGCAAAATGCAACCCTGGTCTAATGTGTTATTGTTTTTTGTTTTTTAATTTCCATAAATTCATTTGATCAGGGATGTATTTTCTACAGAAGTCGAACGGCTTGTGAGATAGTGTAAGGCAGGCGCTGGCGATGTGTAGCCGTAAGCCACGACGTTTGCCGACTACTTTTCGGCTATTTTAAAATTTTACATGTACACATCCGACTATTTACATATACACAACACAAACAATCAAAATAAACAACAACAAGAGCACAACAATCATTTCTACCTATCAACAATGCAATTAAACCACAACACACTTAAACAACAAATTTTTTTTCATTTACATATTTAGTTTTCTCTTTGCCTGGCTCTGGTGTAAAGCAGATTATATGGCTGAGCATCATAATTAAATGTGCCATCTCTATTGCATAATAATTTGATAAGGCAGAACATGGACATCGCTCGTATTGACCACAACAAAGAAGTTGACGAATTTTTCACAGTTGCTCTGCCGGCGAAATTTTCATGCAGAGTACGAAAAAACGCAGCGTAGCGCCGCTGTTTTTGCGCTTTACGGAAAGAGCGGAGCCAACTTATTATTGCGCTTGCTCCGTACCATTATTTTCAAGCTGCGCAAAAAAGGAGAATTTTCTTTTGCAGTAGTAAAAAATGTTAGTAAAAGCAATGAACATTATTTCGATGGCCGTTATCACATGTCAACGTACTTTTTTTTAATTTTCCAAACACCGTATTCCTGAGTGCAAGTACAAAATCTCAAAAGGGATATAGGAATAGTGGGATCACAGTACCGGTTCTTGACTTCCACCTGAAACGGGTCGTTAGTGCAGTTCTCACTTCCGGTTTAGGGTTGGTTGGACCGGAAGTTGGGTCGGTAGTGCAGTTCACATTTCCGGTTTATGGGATGGAACGGCAGTGTGGACGGTAGTGCAGTTCGTTTTTCCAGTTCCAGTCTGAACCTGAAGTTGGGTCGGTATTACAGTTCTCTCTTCCGGTTTATGGCACGACCGGAAGTTGAGTCGGTAGTGCGGTTCATATTTACGGTTTCGATCTGAACCGGAAGCTGGATCAGTAGTTCAGTTCGCACTTCCGGTTTAGGAGCTGGACCGGAAGTTGGGTCAGCAGTAAAGTTCGCACTTTGAGTTTAGGGGCTGGACCGGAAGTTGGGTCAGCAGTGGGTTCATACTTCCGCTTCCGACCCGGACCGGAAGTTTGACCCGTCTAGAGGCATCATAAGCGCTGCAGGAGCCAATTTTAAAATATCATTAAGCCACCATATTTGTTGGGATCTAGAATAAAAAAGTAAAGAAGAACGACATAAAAAAGAACATGCTCAATGCGCCGCTCAATGTGCTCAGAGCAAAGCGCTAGACAAAAAAAAATCCAAACAAAACTAAAGCGCTTGCGCTGCGCATACAAATTGCTATTTTTCCCCGATCCGCACTTTGCGCTTCTGCGCAATTTTAATACGCTTGTAAGAAATGCGCAATGAGCACAAGGAGTGCGCAAATCCGAACTTTGTTTTCATGTCATGTTGAAGTCGATGGCTCGTGAAGACTTGGGTTAAGAATCGGTTGAGTAGAAGTTGTTGAAAACTAATGTGTATTTATTTTGTATGGGCGTGACGTTCCACACTTCGCAACGGGACGAATCTGGAAGTAGGGAACACACATAACAAAAAAATCATGACGAATTGATAAACCTTTTCTTCTCCTTTTTAGCCGACTTCAAAAAAATACATTGTACTTTTTTTCTTTTTTATTTAGGGAACATAGGGAACCAAATTTCGCCATTTCGGATTTTTCTTCAGTTGATGTACTTCCAGATTTGTCCCGTTGAAAATTGAGCAGGGTCACGCCCATATGAAGCTAATACACATGCCGCGTCAACTACTACTCAAACGATTTCTATGAAACTTTGCACACATTAAGCTTTTGTTTAAACACTACGTCACAATTAAGAAGTGGGCAGTGCCACGACCATGAAAAGTAAATATCAATTTCAACTACTGCTACTTAACCAATTCTTATGAATGTCGTGAAAGTACAAAATTATGATCAAAATTATGGGCAGTGCCACACCTATTTTACACTCGCTTTTTTGAAGAAATTATTTTGAAGTTGGTTTAAAAATTCCGAAAATAACGTTACGTAATATGTGAATAGCCCCATACTTTGATCTGAAAAAACAAATACTTCGGCTTTTGATGAGCTTTTTATGAATACTTTGCAAAAAGAGGTGGGGTGTCTACAATTAGTTTTTGAAAACGTGTAATACGTCGAGATAAATTCTTTAGTGCCCGATCGCCTGATTGGATCCGACAAGATAAATAAATACTTCGGCTTATGATCGGCTTACTTGTAAAAATGTGCAATACGCAGAGATCAATTTTCAGCTCGCGATCGTCTAATTACGTCAAGCAAATACTACGATCCGACAAGATAAATACTTCGACTCTTGATAGTGATATATGTATGTATGTATAATTTATTTAATTACATACCCTACGTATACCTTTTTTGTACTTCTGTAAATACGTTTTGGAATCATTTCGAATTGAAGTAACACGTTTAAATTGCTAGTACCCTCGTAGTGTAGTGGATAATGTGCTAGACTATAAGCCAGGGGTCGCAGGTTCGATTCCTGCCAAGACCCTGAGCGTTTCTGCAGAAAAGCCGACAAAGGCTTAAGCAGTATGTGTGTTCGTTTTTTATTTGTACTTAACAACGAAAGCACATCAACTGAACCCAATATTTTAATTGTATTGAAATGACTTTTGATACAAACAATAAAATTAAGTTAATTTTAAGTACTTTTTCATCAAAATTTATTTTTGTATATATTTATTTTAAATTTGCAAGAAAATCACTAACTGTGGTCATTTTTGACAACAGCTTCTGTAAAACAAAGTACTTTGTTTATGTAGACCTCGTTTATACTTAGACTTAATACGGTTTTTAATTCTTTATCCGTATTGAAAATATGATTTGACATGACAAACTTAAAACTTTCGATACGATTCAAAAGTGTTAGGTTTTTTATTAACAAGTTATGAGAAAATACGATTTAACATTAAGTATAAACGGGGTAACTCACACTTTATTTTCACTTTGGATTCTTTTTTCATACAAAGTACGCCCCCGTTCTGTAAATCGAATGGAAATAATAATAATGCCATTAATAGGAACATTTTTGCAGTCTTCTTTATAATTTCCTATTGTTTAGAGTATAAAGATTTTTTTCTCCAAATTGCAAGCTTTTGCACAATTTATTATCTTTAACATCGAAATTAAATTGTTTGATTGAAAAATGTTAAATCTATTTCGAGATATACGTACCAAACATTATGAATTAAGCGATATTTTTAACGATTCAAAATAATACACATTTCTCTTTTAAAGATCATTATTGTTCGCAAAATTTATTTCTTTTGACCAAAAAAAGCAAAAAAATATAAATTAACACATTTAAAACTAAATAGACACAAGCTAGTTTGCACATAAAAGTGTTTTGTTTTTAAATTTAAAATCCAATTAAAAAAATAGTAAAATGGTATAAAAATTACATCGATTAAAAATCTATGTCTATTATTTTCCCCCTCAATCAGTGTCAACTTTAAGTGAGGCAAATTCAGTACTCAATATCTTCATAACATCAGCATGTTTGAGATCATCACGTTTGTATTTCTTATAATTTTCCTTGACATATTTGGCAAAGCCAGTTGGTTGCTTAACCGGTGTAGGTATTACATTGCCATCTTTATCTTTTTTATTTAGAAATATTTCAATAGCACCGTGACAATAAGAGCAGCGTATATTTTCCACTTTTTTTGACTTGGAATGTGCATGAGATCTGAAATGGAGCATTGAATTAAAATACATATGAACATTTTATAAATTCGGTTTAAAACTCACTTGGCGCCACACAATGTACATTTGTAAGTATATTTATATTCTATATCATATTGATGGCATACACCAATTTTCGGTATTTCTGGAAATGTAGCATTTGCTTTACGTGCCCATTCTTTCCAGCAGCTACCATGACCACCTTCACCATTATATATCCAAGTGGCCGCATGACATAATTCATGTATAAGAGTACAGCGCAAGCGATCGGCACTCGTCAATACTTTGTCGCTTAACTCTATAGAACAAGATCTGATACCCAATCTAAAATGATTTTTTCATTTAATACATTTTATTACCAGATTTCTCTGTAATTCATATCGAAGGAAAATATCTTTTCGAATTGCAATGTAAACAACATACAAATTCGAACAGCTTTTTCTCATATTAGCGGTTTTAACTTTTATATATGATAAAGTAACCTTTATCATCAAGATCTTGTTAATGTACATGATGTAGTTAAAGTACTAGTATTTACCACAGGCAACAACAAAAGGTACCGAACTTTAGTTTACCGTGCTTTGGTTAAAAAAAACAACACAAAAAGATGTAGTAAACACGCGTGTTAAATTTACCAGGACAAAACATTGACGAAAAACCAAACAAAAAACAGCTGACCCATTAATTGTTGATGGCAAACGAAAAATAAACTCACGCTTTTTAGTGATAAATCTTATTAAATATAACAGAGTTATAAACTTAACACAAAGAGTGAAAACCGCTATGAATTACAAAATATCAGCTCTGTTCGGCAAATCGAGTGATTTTAAAAAGAGAATTTTACTAACAGCTCAGCAATTCAGCTTTTTAACTTCATATCATATTAATGTTTGACAATCTCTCGTATTACAGAACAGTTCTATATTTCATAAAAATAATTTTTACTTTTTCCTATTAAAACATCTGCCAGCAGTATTTAAAAGTTTTTTGTTCCATTTTAAAGGCACATCTAGTTTGTTGTCAAACAGTTTGTCATTGTACATGTCATAGAGAATTTTCGTCAAATCTTCCTTCTTTATGCGATAATTGTCGCGAAAATACAAGGCATCGGGGTGGCAAAGGGTTTTACTAACGGCAACTAAAAAGTAATTAATTTTAGATTTTGTATCAAATAATAATACACTGAAAATAATCCATGCAATATATGCCCGAAAACGTTCGTACATATTACGAAATATATCGTATTTTCACACAACGAAATTCTGTCGTATAGTATACGAAATGTACGAAAATAATTAAAAAATGAGTAAAAAGTTTTTATATTTGAACGAAAGTACTCTACACAGTGAGCCACTTTCGACTTATATTTTTATTTACTTACATCTGAAATAATATGTCAATTTATAAACAAAAAATTTAATTAATTTTTTATTTTATTTATTTAGTTATTTATTTATTCATTCTTTATGAAGAACCTAGCCTAGAGGCCATAATCGGTCACATTAGACTACTCAAGAACTATCAACACAAAATTTTAATGTAATAAATAATTAAATCATTATAAAAGTAATAAAGAAAATTTTAAAAACAATCTACATATATAATTTTTTATATAATTTTAACGGGAAATGTTTACGAAAGGTTTTCGTCAAGGCGAATTGATAGCAGGTGGAGTTATCAGCGCAGCTAACTGTTCAAGCAACTGCCAAAAAAATTAAATGTAATTTGTTAATTTGTTTTGACAATTGCTTGAATAAAAAAGTTGCTTTGCTGTTTCAATTCGCCGATGACTATACCTTATTGATCTACCGCGGTTTTCGTTACTTTCGTAAATTCAAAAACAAATTTTGTCTAAATTTGTTGTAAAATATTGCAAGGATTATTTTCAGTGTAAAAAGAAGAACAGATTTTTCGGTATAATTAATTAATTGCACTGGTCTGGAAAAACATTTTTTGTTCTTTAAATGAAAACATTTTAATTCATCAAATTCAAATCCGTTTTCAGTTTTTTTCTATCACGTACAGATTTGTTTTTATGAGCATGACTAATATGACAGCCGAAATAGGGCGGACACGCTAATAGATTTCATCATAATCGAGAACGGCTGCACCGATTTTGATTTACTTTCTTCCTTTTAAGCTTGAAAGGTAATTTAATCGCGAGTGTTCTTAGCTATGTTTGAAGAAAATCGGTCCAGGCGTTTAGAAGTTGTTACCTCTTTTCTCACTATATCCTCAGAAAGGCATCAGAAAATAAGCATGTATGCATAATTAATATATTTTAATCAGCCCAATCATGAATATTCCCTAGGAAATTATTTTCCCCGGAAAACACTTTTCTCGAGAATAAATTCCTCCAATCATAAGCTTTTCGGGAACAAAAATATGAAACAGTGGCATCATTGAATAACAATGGCGGCTGTTTGGCTTGTTGACATTTATTTATTCAGTGTTTTTGTGTCCAAAAATAAATAAAATTTATGTTTTAATTAAATTTAAAGTAAAATTAAATAAATAAGTGAATAAAAAATAATAACATAGCTGTACAAGCATTTGTGAAGGATATTGTTGTTGTAGAAGAAAAAAAATAGTGCAAGTTACTCTTTGCTGCATTTATGGAAACCACAAGCAATGGATCCATTAAAGTTACAAAAAAAAATGTTGTGTTTGTGCTTTATTTCTGGTATTCGACCTACAAGAGCAATAAAATATTTTTTTATTGCAAGAAATTTAGTTTGCAAGTGAAAAATTGTGGGGGAAAACCGAAGTTCAAATGGATTGAGAATAGCTACTTTTTTCCCCCATCGAATTTTTGCGAGGGAGTTTTTATTCATAATAGGAGAAAAGGGAAAAGTGAAAAAACTCGCACGGAATTTTTGTTTGTGAATTGGGCTGAATATTTCGCTCTTAATAATAATTTGAATTCACATTAATTTATATAATGAACTTAAGCCAAAATAATAACCTTCAAATTAAACCTATTTATTCAGTTTAAATAAAAATTACGTAAAATATATTTAAATTTTTCTGTTGTATGGAAATTGTGATTTTTATCAAATGAGTTCTTTTACTTAATTGGGAATATAATTGACGTTTGTCCATCGTTTTTAATGACTTATGGCTTATTTTATTCCTAATATACCTAGCTTTCTGATAAATGGTAAAACGGTAAAATAGTTGTTCTCTTAACATTTTTGTGAGTTTATGAAAACGAAAAAAATTTATGTTTGCATGAAAAAAAAATTATCCGGTAATTTCTGAATAATTCCGAAAAGGTTGGATATATAAAAAATTATATAAGGATGACTTTGTTCTTATCACTTTACTTGTATTCCGCATCTTTCATATTAGTAATGGTCATAAAAAAAATACGTACGTAATAAAAAAAAGCTGAAAACGGATTTGAATTTAACGCATTAAAATCTTTATATTCCACGTGTTTTCATGTAAAAGACTTCTTCTCTGCAGGCCAGCGCTATGTGTGCCATTATCTTTAATTTTATACCAAAAAACATTTTTAAATCGAACTTACCGTCTAAAGATTTAAGAAAACTATATTTATAGTTTGGAGTTTTATATAATTCTTTAAAGGTTTTCGATGGAGCTTTAGATTTTACTGTTAACGGCGTTTTAAATATTGCTTCGTCATCCGATTTTGTTTTAGGAGTATTTTCGCAGTCATTCTTAACATTACAATTCTTATCACTTTTCTTCTTAGTGCTTGAGCTGGGTTCTTTCTTTTTTGACGGAGGTGTCAATTGAAAGATGGGTTTACCAGTTTTAACCGACTCCAATCGTTTGTTAATCAAATCAAATTTTTTAGGCCGACCTTGGCTATCAAATGGTTTGTTTCCACTGTCTTCCAAAATCTCTTCAAAGTCATGGTATATTTTATTTGTTTTCTCAATATTTTCCTTAGCGTTTCGCTCATTTTCTTTTGAAGGAATAACTTCGTAATCATCGTACCCGAAATTGGGCGTAAAAAGTTTCCTTTTTGTTTTTTTATTTGACGATGGCAACTTAGTCTTGTCTTCAGGACGACAGCTATCTAAAATATCCGCTAAGCGTTTAGCAAACGTAACATCATGATTTGCTGCTGGACTTTCAGGAATGTCATCTTGTACTTCAACTTCTTCTTTGGTCAAATTCAAATAAACAATTTCCCCCTCTTTAGATTTATCAAGTACTTTTGTTAAATAGTCAGATTTGTCACTGCGACCCTGGCGTTTTATAGTATTTTTGTTTCGTTTTCTTACTTTGGGTATTGGCGAAATTTCAAAATCAGAATCGTGTTCGGATGATTTGTCACTCCACGATTCATCGGCGTCATCATCGTCAGAGGCATTGTCGCCTTCTGAATTGGAATCATCAATTAAATGCCGCCATCTGCATTTGTTAGCTGCATTTCTGCGAGTTGGTTTCCGTTCTGTTTGCGGCATAGGTTTTGAATCACTCTTTTCTTTATGTATTGCACGTTTTTTCCTATTTCTTGGTTCGGTAGAAACTGTTCGGTTTTGCATGACTGATTTCGGTTTAACAAGTCTCGTTGAATCCATATTTGTTTTAACAATATTTCGACGAACTTAGCGTTCGAGTAACAAAATAAAAAAAACATGAAAATTCATTTTTAAAGATACAAATATTAATGTGTCAATGGTAAACCTTCAATGATAGTAAAAGTTGGATATCAAATAGATTTTCCCTTTCAAGGCCTTGTACACTTCCAAAGTAAATTTCTTTCAAGATTTGATTTGATGTCAATCACAACAAATTGATATTTAAAATTACGTTTCAATATGATTTTCAATATATAAAACAAGTATTATACTGGAGAAAAAGTTAGAAATTTTTTCGAATATCGAAAAACAAATAAATGGTTTTGAAAAAAAAACGTTAATGAAAAAGAGGTAAGAAAAATTTTTTTTATGAATGAGAGAACGAAAAAAGTTTCAATATACGAAATTAAAAGAATCCATGGTGAATTTCTTTGTCATTCAATAAAGAGGTGAATAAAGTTGAATAAGGATCGAAAATTCGAAATGTAATTGTTGAAATAAAAATATAAAACTACTGGCTGAATTTCTTATAACAAAGCTGAATTAAGTTGAATAATTGACTGAAAATATCTTTGAAAAATGAAAACGAATAAAGCTATGGTGAATTTCTGTATAACTCAACAAAGAGATGAATAAACTTCAATAATAAAATGAAGTTTTGAACCTTGTTAAATGAGGGAACGAAACGATTTTATTTTTAATCCAGAGCTTTTTTTATAACTCAACAAAGTGGGAGTATAATTGAATAAGGTAATGAAATATCAAACCAGAAAATTTTCCAACATAGAAAAACCAAATTGTTTTTGAAATGCGGATATGAAAAAGAAGCTAAATTTGAACTACTTTATAACTCAGCAAAGATGTGAAGAGATACAGTTGAATAAGTGAACTAAAATTGAAACTGGCAAAATATTCGAAAGCCGACAAAAAATTATTTAGAAAACGAATATGATAAAAGGTGTGCTGACGAAACAAAAATTCGAAAATAAAAAAACTCCACAATTCACCTCTTTGCTGAATAAGTAACGAAATTTGTTCGAAAATTTAAAAATCTCTGGAGAATTTCTTTATAACTAAAAGAAGTCGAATCAGACTTTGAAAATTCGCAAATTTTGAAAATCGAATAAGAAATTAATTTGAAATACGAAAATGAAGGCCCTAATTATGTATATCATTTCAAAAAAGGTGAAATTTATATAGAGAACAAAAACTAAATTTCAAATATTTTATTAATTTATTTTATACTAACATTTAACAGTGACTTCGCCAGAGAGCTGCTGAAATACCAGAGCAGTCAGTCACAGGCAAAATTACTAATTTTTACCCGTATAACCCTTAAAACGTATCCTAATTTTTAGTATGTGCCATATACTGTCCTTCTATCAAATTTTATCTAAAACCATAAAAGGCCGTTACAAACTATAATACAAGTATTAATTTTGAGGAAAATGAAACTCTGACATGATAAATTATTGTTTTTTGAAAACAATTATTCCAATAGGGAGGCATTTTCTTCAAAAATATTAATACTTGTATTATAGTCTGAAACGGCTTTAAGCCGTTTCCGCCTGATATTGGATCAAACATACAAACTTTCTCATTTATAATATTAGTAGGATTTCATATAATTTTTAAAATTTTTGAAAGGCAAAGCAACGATTGAATTTCTATGCGTTTGTTTCGTCAAGAATTATCAAGGTAGATTAATATAGGTAGTGGTGAAAACACAGCTGTTTATCTATGTTCACTGTCAAAGTTGTTTATTTTTTACAACTAAAAAAGTAAATTGAAAAAAAAAAATAGATCAAGACTTAATTTTTGACACTTCGTGCAACGAAGCAACAATAAAATTACCACTACCTCTATTAATCTACCTTGATTTGTATAAAAAACTAAAAAAATTTTTAATTTTTTCAAATTTGTTTTTGCTTTAACAAAAAGTTATGGTTTCTTTCTAACTCAACACACAGGAAGGTTACTGTGTAACTCAATTCAAAAGAAAATGCTTTCGAATTGCAATGTTAATAACATACAAAATTTACGCAGTTTTATTTTCGAATCGAATTACACAGTAACATCCCAGCTGAAAAAAGGCTGAATGTCGAAAGGAAATTTGGAATTTAATTTCTCAAATCTTAAAAAAAAATTGTGACGCTAGGAATGCTAGTGAGAGCCATTGCTAGCCATCAAATATAATTTTATTCGGGTAGTGACCAGACATGTTTACACCAGGTAGCAAGAGAATTTGCTTTAGAAAATACCTTCTTATTCTGTCAAAAGATGTTAAAAAAAAATAAGAAAAAAAATTATTTTGATATCTGATAACAAAAAAAAAAAAAAAAACAAGCGGCTGCTGAGACCACCTGATGTGAATTTGCCTTGGCTTATATCTGATTAACAAATATTTTTTGTATTGTAGACTGTTCATCAGTGTAACACAAAACAAAAAAGAATCTCATTAAAGAATTTAATGGTGTAAATTTTTGGCCTTTATAAAACTACTCATGTGGATTTCAAATTCCATCACCAGAAACAAATTTAGAAAAGGTTAAATTTTGTCGCTTTCAACAAGAACTTGATCCAAATTTCTAAAATAAAATCTAGAGTTTCCATTATTTCTTACTATCATTGAAAATTGTCAAAAAAATAAATAAATTTTTTCAAATATTAGACAATCACTTACAGATTGAAAAATCATCCAGCATACTTTCTTCCACTATTGTCTTATTGCCTGACTTCTTTGCCGATGAATTCTTAATACCAATTGTTTTGCTCGAAGTAGTTTTAGAATTATCTACCTTCTTATCGCCACTTTGACAGGTACGTTTTAGAGTGCGTATTACATCCGGCGTTTGCCACTCTTTGCCATACAATTGAGTTAGAATTTTTTCAGCTTCGGTTAAAAATTTTTCATCTTCCACAATTTCTGAGGAACTGTTTGGT
This sequence comes from Panzeria rudis, assembly GCA_956483635.1. Taxonomy (NCBI): domain Eukaryota; kingdom Metazoa; phylum Arthropoda; class Insecta; order Diptera; family Tachinidae; genus Panzeria; species Panzeria rudis. The sequence goes on from OY101448.1 coordinate 173,200,048, forward strand.
GAAGAAGCGATTTCTTCTACAGGCGCTTTTAATTGCATTTGATTGCAATGTTTCTGGGGTGAATCCGATTCCACACTTTGTTTTTTCGAATCAGCGCTACAGTTATTATCGATCGCTTCTTCCTGATTTGCGATTAGCTGGGGAGAGTCCGATTCCGCACTTTGGTGTCGGGAATCAGCACTGCGATCATTATCGACAGCTTCTTCCAAATTTGCGATTGGCTGGGGAGAATCCGATTGCGCACTGTGATCTTGCGAATCAGCACTACTGTCATTATCGACAGCTTCTTCCTGTTCGGTATTTGCGATTATTTGGGAAGAATCCGATTCCACACTTTGATCTTTCGAGTCAGTACTACGGTCATTATGGACCGCGTCTTCCTGTTCATTATTTTTAGTTGTTACATTTGGTAACCGATTCGATTCTTTAGTACTTCGTTTATTGTCTTGATTATCCGACCCATAATTTTGTTCATCTTCACTGCTATCAGTAGAAGTTGTGATAGGAATGTGTATTTTTATATTAATTTTAGCTGATATATTAATACTACCCATTGACATTTGTATCTGTGACATTTGACCATCACTCTCTGAATCATCGCTGGAAGCTTCTCTGTGAAAGCTATTGGAAAGTTTTTTGTCATCGCTGTATGCATTCTTTTCAGTTGTTTCTTGTTGTCCATCTTCATCGTCAGTTTCTAAAATGGTTATAAAATGTTCTGCAGATGTGGCATTAAATTCATTTGATGAATTTATAACAGAGCCCATGGAATTCTCATTGTTGCCAGAATCTGCTGAGCTTTGTGGTGTTGAGTGAATAGATACTGAAGAACAATTTCCAGACTTTTTATCGGGAGTTTTATAATCTTGCGAATGATTATGGACTACGGAGTGTTGTGTTAAATCCTTTTCAAAATCAGTTAATATTGAATTAGCCACAGTATCTTCATTAACTAGTCGACAAGGATCCATATGTTTCTTAGGCGTCAAAGATATTTCAGTATTGTCTTCCGTCTCCAAATCCATCAGCCTACGAGAATTTGGAGTTTGTTTTTTGATTTGAGTAGAAATTTTCGGAGTATCTTCGCTCATAGAGTAATCAGTATTGCATTGAGTTTCATCATTGGCAATTGTGTATACATCTTTTTCAGGATTTTTGACATGTTTTGGACTTGAAAGTTTAATTGGAGATTTGAGGTTGGATATAATTTTTGGAGTTTTTTCAATTTCATACTCCCCCTCCGTTTCAGTCATAACTGTGTTATCCTGAGTTTCATCATTTGCCAGTCTATGTATATTTTTAGCAACAATCTGATCAATATTTCGTGTTTTAGGAGTATCCTTAGTTTCTGCAGATTCTTCTAAAGCTTTAAGACGTTTTGCTCTTTCTATCAAAGATTTAGGAGTAACTTCCTCATTTCCATCAGGAGTCATTGATTCAGTGTCTGCTGTGGCAATACGTCGTGATTTTGCTAGAGTTTCTTGTATTTTGTCTATTTCATTGTTATCTAAAAGCTGATCTATGGTATCATGAAAATCAATCTGTCCTTGATCCATCATAACACGATTTTCTATAGAGACATCCCTTAAAAAGGCAGCTACACGTTCTGCCTTATTATCAGTAAGACTAGGAAGACTTAGATTTTCACTGGTTAGAGTTGTGGAGGGCAAGCTAGAAGTCGCCATTATATTTTTTTCCTGCTCATGATAACTTTCAGAAGTATCAGATATAGTTATCACTTCAAGTTCACTTTCAGCCTCATCTTCACCCTCCCCGTCCTCATCATCAGTCATTTCATATGTTTTTTGCAAATCTGATATATGTATTGCTTCTTGCTTGACTGCTTCTCTTACATTAATGGGAATATTGTGTACAATATGTATATTATTAGCTTCACTTGTACTGGACCGCTGACTCTCAGAGGATATCAAGTCAGTGAATATACTTAAATTCGCTGTGGAGCCGGATGATAATGAAATGGTTTTAGGCTCCACAGCCGCCGCCATCGACATCGAGGCGATCTGTTGCGATAACAATTGTATATCTTCGTCCAAATGCGTAAGATTGTCATCACCATCATCGTCGTCGGAAACTGCTAAAGGTTCCATAGTTAAGTCTGCTGCTGCATCTTCTGAATTATTATGTTCCGTTTCTTTTGAAGATTCACTACGTAGCAAAGGGTTTTTTACTAATTCTGGTTTATTTTCCTGGTTTACATTGTCAAATTGTTTAGATATATTTCTTGTGACACTGTCCCTTTTTTCTTGTCGTTTTTTTAGTTCCTCCTGTTGTTTAGGCCCATTACATTTTTCTTGTTGTTTTTTATTGGAAGACAGTGTTAATTTAGCAAAGCCTTGATGTATACATACACATCACAATACACATAAAATCATAAAAAGGGATTCAAATATTAAATTATAAGCACTACTCTTTTGATATTTTTTACAACTTACGTTCACTGATTGGTACTTTAATTTTAGTTGGATCTATAGCTTGTAATAAATCATAATTTGGTATTGCATCCATTTCTCTTGAATAATAATATTAATAGCAAATAAATATCATAAAGTAAAACCTTAATATTCCAGCTCCCTTTAAATTTATATTTCAAATGGATCTCGAAGTCGATCACTTTATAAGCACGCTGGCATTTTATTAAAAACCAAAGCCGTTAACATAGATCGCCACGCCGCCGCTTTAACAGTGCAGCAAAAAACGTGGCATACTTTCAGGAGGTGACAGGAACAAAACAAACTAAACACACTTTTAAAAATAACAGTTTTTTTCAAAAACCATTGTTTTAAAAATGTTTCTTTGCTGATATCCATCCTACGTCTTGTCTTGTACATGATATATTTGATCATGACAAATTTCAAACTTTATATTGAAAAATTAATTTGTTTTGTTAGCTGTTTTTCCTATATGGAATTTGACATTTATCATGATAAAGATATATCAGTTATAGACGTAGGGTGATCAAGTGCGGATAACAATTCAGGCGTTCAAACTGTTTTTATATGGAAAACACTTTGTGTTTTTATTTAATTCTATAAAATTTTTCTAGACAAGTAGGTTACAAGTACATATTACGACAAAAAGCACTTTAGTAATTGGATATAAATTAAATAAATATGAAAAAACGCTCTTTAAGCTGTTGTACCAAATTCATATCGTAGACTTGAAAAAGATATGTATGTGCAATAAAAACAAAACATAAAGCTACAAAATTTCAGTACAAACAATAAACAAGAGCAGTGTTTTTTTGTATAATAATAATTCGATAAAAAAAATAGTTCTTCCGAGATTTTGTTTTTATGATGGTTTTAGTTTTGTTACTTTGTATTAAGCATTTTCGATAATATTCGTTTGTTGAATGTAAATTTCATACTAAAAATGTATTTCTTAATGATTAGTTAGTTGGTTACGAACATATTTATAACACTTTAGGGCAATTTTTACAACTAGCATTGCCGTAGATAGGCCCTTCCAGCCACACCCATAATCGTTCTAGCCCCCCCTTAAAAATTCAAAATCTTAGAGTAAATTTGACAATATAAGCGAACTGTAGGGACAAATATGGGCTCTCACATCGAGAAAAAATTAATAGTTATACTTGTCATCCGATTTTTTGTAGAACGATCCATAGAATATTAGTTGAATTACCTAATAAAAATGCAAATGTATTAATTTTTTCTCACTCATCCTGTTTTTCACAGAATGATAATTAATTTTTCGATACGAGAAACTCTCACATTAGTTACAGAAACGAGGTACAGCTAGGATGAACTTGTCTTTAACTTATAATCGCTCACTTTTTTAGGTTAAAATAAAGTTGTAATAATGAAAAACTTTTTGTAAGTTCGATAAAATGAACCTTATTGGTACTCCAAAATATTTCAAAATGTGAACTAATTTTCGAATTAGCAAAATATTGTAAACATTATTAATTGCACCATGCAACAACATGAAACTTTTGTCATGACCTTTGATGACTGACCACTATATTTTATTAATATGTTATGGTCCCCTAACTACAAAAACAGTCAAAACTTAAATTTTAATTTTTTTTTCTAAAATTTGGGATTTTCAAGATCCACCGATTTTATTATAACTTGGCAAGTGCTTGCGCAATTTTGTAATATTATTTTTTATATACCCAACAGTTTCCTCTTCAAAACTCAATTTTTTGCTAGAGTCAGTTAATTTCACTTTATTGTGAATAAAATCAATATTTATCTGTCGATTTTCATGAAATAAAGTTTATTTTATTTATATTAGTTAATATTATGATTAGTTAATACAAATGTGTAGTTTTTGCCTTTTGTATTGTATATGGGATATTTAAAAAAATATATATATGCTATAGACTTTGCAGATCATCTCTGTAACTTCCCGCCAATTTCAAACTCAAAGTCCTACAAAATCCATAGATTTTTGGAGTAATGAAAAACCAAACACATTTTCCGAAAATTTTCTTCGAGAACCATATCTCTCGAACCATTCAACCGATTTAGATTAAATTGGCGCATTCGTCGCATTTTTTCAATTCCAAAAACTTAATGAATTCTGTTAAGCGATTTGACAAGAAGTGTTTTTTTTTTTCGAAATTTATCGTCAACGATATCTCTCGAACGAATCAATCGATTTAACTCAAATTTTCAATAGTCGGCGTGCTTTTAGAGCTGATTAGATTTTGGAGTTGATCAGCCTAGTAAATTAAAATTTATATGAATAATTTTTTCGAAAACCTTATTTTCGAAAATTTTCAAAATGTAACGAACCGAATCGGTTCAGCACATCACAAGATCTAAGGGAGGTCAATGTCTTTTAGAACTCCGTAAATTTGGCTCCGATCGGTTAAGCCGTTCTTAAGATATAAGAGGTTTATAGGCATACCATATACATACTCATACACACACAGAATACATTCTCAAGCCTTCAATACATCGAGATCTGACGAAAACTCTATTTTTTAAAATCGGGGTAACATCAGTAACTTCCCAGTTTTGATACCGTAAAGTTAAAAATTTGGTATTGAAAAAAACTTTCGGGTAAATTTGGAAAATATTCTGTATTTTCCCAAACCTGAAAGTATATTTAAATTTGTCATACAAATTTTCTTTATAAGCTCGTAAAAATAAAAATAAAAAACCTTTAATATTACAAAATGGATTCATATCGGGAGGGTCTAAATTATGTGCCCATGTTAACACAACGCACCACACCCCCTTGCAGTGGAAGATCACGCATAAGTATCAACAGGAAACGGTATGAGTTTGAATAAAAAGAAAATTCAACGATTAAAATTATCTGTCAAAAAAAAAAAAAAAACTTTAGGTCACAAAGCTCGCTTATGTACTACAATGGAAACTATGAAGGTGATAACAGCATGTTCAGAGATAAAGGATTTGAGCTAGATCGCTTGAATCTCGTGGACACTGAAAGCGATACAGAAGTACAAAGCGAAACGGCAGCCCTTTCTTCAAGCAGATCAAAGCATAGCAAAGTACAAACTTCTTTAACTTGGCGTTTAGTGAAATTTTTAATGGTAAATTTTTTAAAACCCGAGTTGAGAGAGAAAATTTCGACTCGCATAGAAAATTTCAGGGAAAGCAACTTTTACGGCATATTATCAAAATGGGCAACGAATATAACAATATTGTTTACTTATCTTTTTTATTTAATTGCAATATTGTGCAAACATGTGGCAGTTTTAGGTAATTTTTTCTGGAGACAACGTGTGATATTTCATAATTTATCCAGACGTCTATTGTGGCGTTTGACTCTGGCAAAATGTAATGATTTCTCACTATTCGCTCTAATTTTATTGAGTACTCCTATTCTATTTATGTTATCCTTGATTGGTTTTTTCTTATCGATTTGTGGTGGCCTTAAAGAAGCTTTACATCGCGGTGGAAACCTTTTAAACAAATTATTAATTGCTTTGAAATAAAAGTGAAGTAAGTGAGTGTTCTTTATTTAATTAAATAATAAATCACGGAAATGCATTTCAAAAACAAATCTGAACAAAATTGTAGAGCAAACGAAAATCGTAAAGAATTTTTAAAGATCAAGTGAATAACAAAAACAAGAATAATGCAAACATTTCCGCTTATATAAATGAAAATAATGATCAGTCTCATAAACATCATAATGAGTTTAGGGCTGGAGATGCTGTGCTGTGATTATGCTGGCTGATGTTACTGTTACTAATCATTATTAGCATTTTACTTAAATTTTTATTATTCCGAGCGACCGGTCAACCAACCAACCATTCGTCCACACAATGAAATGCGTTCAATTACTATGGAACTCAAGTACTATTCCACCATTTTCTACAAAAATAAAACCATAATAATAATCTAAAAGTATAATTCCATGAAATTGTGTGTGCGAATTTTTGATTGCTCGGTCTCTTTTTGTTTTTTTTTTTTTTGTTTTGCACTTTAGCGGAATTTATTAATCATATAAAAATATCTGCATATAAAAATGTTTCATTTAATTTTTGCTTAATTTGTACTTTATTTAGAAAAAAATTATAAATGTACAATTAAATTATAACAGCATTTTGATAACAATTGTTTAAACAATGATAGTCTTTTTATTTTCCTTTATTTCGCTTACGAATGTCACAACAAAGAATTCTTTTTAAATTGTTTTACCTTTTGGTTCAATAAACTATAAAAAAATAAAAATTAAATTGTATTTTTTTAATTGGCAATATTTGTATTTTTCGCTGAAATGTTTGAATAATAATTGCACAGTTCAGCAGTTTTTACGCTTTTTGAAATTTTCTGAAAACAAAATGACTGACTGAACCTTACCCACCTTATTCATAAACTAGTATTAAAGTTAAAGTTGGTTTTTAACATACGAATTTTGTATGGCAGAAACGGTTTTAGTGTGTACCTAGTTTAAGCAATCGTTTATGAATAAATATTTTTTCATCGGCTGATTACGTTGAAACTGTAGCTATAAAACATTTTTTTAAGTCAACGAAACAACAGAAAATACATCAACTTTTCAAAGCCTATAACTCGATAGTTTTTAGTCCGATCAACATAATGGATATATTATCTGAAATAGCACAAAAATACCTTTGATACAGTGCACAGTGGGGGCAGAATCAATATATTTTGGAAATAAATCTGTCATTTCTAAACGGATAATCCGATCAGTTTAAAATTGTAAAACAAGGCGAAAAATGGTGTTATGTTGAGTTTTTTTCTTAATACTATAAATCGTTGATTATTATTAATTTCGAAATTTCATTTTCTGTAAAGCCATTCAATGAAATAGTAAATATTTTGTCAAGGAACGGACCTACAAACAAATTTGTAAATACATATACACAAAAATATCTCAACAATTTCATTGAAAAAAAAACGTTTTTTTTTTCAGTGAAACAATTTGTCTATAAATATTTTACGAATTGGAAACAAAATAATTTACTAAATCAAACAAAAAGATTTACTGGATTTTCTGAAAAATATCAAGCAATATTTTTGTCTGAATTTATAAAACAATTAGTCTAACAAATAGTAAACAAAATAGTTTACTTAATCAAACAAAAATATTTACTGGATTTTTTGTAATATATCAAACAAAATTTTTGTCTGTGTCATCATCGTCCATTAAGCATTTATGAAATTTCACTTTGTAAAATGTGTTTAAGTCTGAATGTTTATCTTAAGCCCATATGACACTACATTTTTTCTTAATTTTTCAAGTTTTGGAGAACAGCGCAAATAGAATATAATGGGAAATTTAACCAGGTGTAAAGAGTTCAGCTATATTAAGATAAATACCAAATTGTCAAAGCTTTTACTAATGTTATCGATAAAAAATGTGGGCCTGTCCAAAAAATGTAAAAATGTTCAACTTAAAATTGACATTTCAAGCTTGAAACATTAAAGTGTTGCCAAGTTAGTGGTTTATTCACAAATTCAGCTACTTAACGCCTCTTTTTTTCAACTTTTTCTTCTGTTGGCGTTTTATTATAAATAAAAAGTAGGCAGCACTTAAAGAAGCCATTACGTTTTGTTTTCATTTCGTATAGTTGTTTCTTTCTATCATTTGTTATTTCTTTCTTTCAATCCTATAGCAAAACAATGCAAGAAAAATGTAGTGTCACAAGGGCTTAAAGACTCTAAAAAAAATGAATGAGAATTAATGCAACGACATTAACGAATTAATTCACCCCCAAAAATCTTCAGTAAACAAACTTGATACAATTGCATTTCTTTTGATATAGTTGTTGTTGTTGTTATTTGTGTGTATGTCGTCATCGGGGTTGTTTTTACGACACAGTTCTTCTCGTTGTTTTGTTGGTGTTTGCGCCCTAAATAAGAGTCAAACAAACAATTCATTGTTTATGTAAAGAACATTTACTGAAAATGAAATTTATTTTTAGACAAACTTTTGTTTGAAAATTTTTTGGAGATAATTTTTTCGGTGTAAATACCAAGCAAACAAAGAAAACTAAGATTTTCTTCTAAGAATGTCAGAATTCGTAATGAAGTTGCAAGAAATCTCCAAAATTACAATTTTTATGGGCAAAGTCCACAAGCTCCAAAATACTTTGAGAAATAAATGGATGCACATAAGAGTTTCTGCAAGTGATAATTATTTTTGAAACCAAATTTAGGGATTTAAAATATATTGTAAAAATTAAAAGTCGTATATTTTCCAACTCAGAAGGAATATTTCCATCAACCATTTTTTAAACAATTTCAAAGCCCGTATTGGCGGCTATTCACATATTACGTAACGCTATTTTCGGAATTATTATCTACTCTGCAACAAACCTTTAACGCCCCCTGGAGCGTTACGAAATATGTGAATAGCCCATTTTAAATACAATAAATACAAATTCATATTGGCCATGCAAGAAAAACGATTTAAAATTTTGGTTTTAGGTTTTTAACTTCAAATTCGGCATTTTCCAAATCAAAATTCAGGCTTTTAAAAAACAATTTAACAATTTTTCAAATCAAATGGAGTATTTTACAAATAAAATTCAGCATTTTTCAAACTAAAGTCGGCATTTTAAAAATCAAAATCAGTTTTTTTAAAATGAAATTGATTCAAAAAAGGCTGATGAAAATATTCATTAAAAAACAAAATATCAACTTTTTCGACATTGAGGACGCCATAACTCGGAAATTAGGGGCACAAAAAATGTGAAAAAATTTGTGGAAACTGACTTTCTCGAGAACACGATTTCCAAAGTTTGAGCGAAAACAAACAACATAAATTAGTTTTTCGGCATAGACTACTAACTAGATCCGTCACTTTACAACAACATTAGAAAGATTATATGAAAGAGAAGGCAAATCTTATTTTCTAATGTGGTTTTTAATTTGACTATCTCTTTCATATTACCTTAGTAAGAACATTTTGCATGTAAAACTGCATAACACATGCTAACAGGATTTTTATAACTGCCAAAATTGAGTATTCTGTTCCATATTCGGTATTTTTCGGTACAGTTGATGCAAACACAGCTATTACAGTAGTCCTTCGATTTACGTCGCATTGGTTCCGGAAAATGGCGACGTAAATCGAAACGACGTAAATCGAATTCGATATTGCACATAATAATAATTGCCAATTTTCATGTATTTTTCTTTTTATAATTGAGGCGACTTAAATCGAAATGACGACGCAAATCGAAATTACAGTGAACAAAAATTTCGCTGACGTAAATATTAATTTTATTATATTTCAAGCCATCCATCCAAAGACTTTAACTAAACTCTGGGATTCCCCGGGCTTTGCTTAATAAATTAATTGTAAGCGACTGAGGCAACGTAAATCGAATGGCGACGTAAATCTAATTTCAAAGGAAGAAAAAATTTAATGACGCAAATCGAATGGCGACACAAATCAAATTTTAAAGGTACACACAATTTTACGACGTAAACCGAAACAACGTAAATCGAGGCGACGTAAATCAAGGTATTACTGTATTTTAAAGTCGGTTTTATTTTATTTGTTATTTACTTCATAGTTAGGGTTTTTTTATTCCCCGATGTTTTTGTTTTCCGGGAGAACGGGAAATAAAAAAGAAATTACTGGGATCCCGTTAAATGCCGGGAAATTGAACAACGTAACAAAATATTTACCAAAATTGTTAATATCCGGAATATATTGATTTTTATATGAGCAAAATTAATCATTGAATCATTCTTTATTCGAAACTGAGCTTTATTTTAAAAGTATTTTACAAAAAAAAAAAAACAGTTTCTAAGGAAGTGAGACAAAAAGAGTCAAAGTAAATTATTTAAAAATAGTTCTTGTGAAAAAACCGACTACAAAATAGGCGTGGCAGCGGCCCCATATTTTATCATCATGTACTATTACAAGCACTAGTTGTATGTGCGAAGTTTCATAAGAATCGGATAAGTAGAAGTAGTTAAAATGAATATTTACTTTTCATAGCCGTGGCACTGCCCACTTTTCTAATCACAATGTTGTACTGTAACGATAACGAAATCTGTATGCAAAGTTTTATAAGAATCGGTTAAGTAGAATTAGTTAAAATGTTTATTTACTTTTCTTGGGCGTGGCACTGCCAACTTTTCTAAACATAATGTTGTATAGTAACGATAATTAAAGGTGTATGCAAAGTTTCATAAGAATCGGTTTAGTAAAAGTTTTTGGAAAAAAATTTTGACTTTGCAAGGGCGTGGCACAGCCCACTTTTTTACCCTGATGTAGTATAGCCATTTCCCTTTTCTTCGCCATTAAATGCATAAAAAAGTGAATAAAGATTTTCTAAATATCTGATTACCGTGCATTTTGGTGCAGATTGAAAACATTGCAGTTGCTTTTAATTAAATTATAAAATTAAAGTTGTTTATCCTAAAAGTGCATCTATAGAAAGTGCAAGTAAAAAAACGAAATTGTATGGGATTTTAAAGAATAGTGACACAAATTAATAATTTTGTGCAGTTAAGCTAAAAGTGCGCTTAAAAAAAGGCAGTTAAATCTAAACTACTGTACACTTTGAGCCTTTGTTGGTTTTTTGTTTCCCTTAAATAGATTTTATTTCATGATGAGCGATAGCAATTTAACAAAAAAAAAGATTTTTGGATAACAAAATCTGTACTTTTTTATGTATAACAATAGATGTTTAATCCAGGGAATTACCGGATAAAATTCCCGGGAAAGTGGGAAATGAAAATAAGCGAATTCCATGGACGGGAAATCCCTGGAAAACCCTTTTTAAAGTCGGTTTAATTTTTATAAGTTTTTTTAAATATTATTTTGTATGCGAGGTACCCGTTCCCCCACTCCCAACCCCTCTGAATTGCGCATACTGGTTTCAAAGTAGCTCACACCAAGGCTAAAGACTTTCACTAATGCAGTTTTTCAGATACACGATGATTAACAATTACTTTGTATGGAAGGTACCCTTCCCCCAGATCCTAGTCCAAGAGTTTTCTGTTGGATTACGCGCATTGATTATAAAGCAATTCACACCAAAGTTTGTAAACTCTTACTGATATACATAGTATTCTAAATATGCGATAATTAACAATTACTTTGTATGGGAGGTACTCCTAACTCCCCTTCTACGTCAGCAGTTTTCTGTTAGACTACGCGCACTAACTATAAACTATAATTCACACCAAGTTTGTACTCTCACTGATATAGTATACCAAATATGCCTTAATTAATAAATAACTTAGCATGGGAGGTCCCGTTTCCGCGCTCCTGTCGTATATTTGTGAAAATTGGCCCACCTGTGGAGTGCACCATTTCATATAAAAAATTTTAAATCGCTTTACAAATGATGGTGAAATCGGTGAAGAAGAAAAAATGTACATACATGAAGAACAAATAACCTACTCTTTTTTTTTGAAGCCGGTTAAAAATATCATAAGCTGCCCCGATGCTGCCCTCTGTAAAACTAATTCGTCTTGGAAGATACTGGAAAAAATCAGAAAAATCTTCGGTTTCATATCATTTCGTTTTAAAAATTTATTTTCATATCGAAGTACATAATATGTAGATATTTTTTTAAATATATTAATACCGTAATTTTCGCGATCGGCCCCACTGTGCGATCCCATATCCGTTTTGATAACCACTTTGTTTTAAAGGTTCTAAACAAAATGAGAAATTTTTTTCATATTATCAATTCATTGTCAAGTATAGTAATTGTTAGTTAACCGATGTTTCTTTCTCACACATCATTAAAAGAGTAAAATAGTCTTGTAATCACTTTCTTTAGCCTGACAAATTGAAAATTTTCTACATGCATTCATTGTATATGAAATGAATATTACATGTTTATTACGAATAATACAATTTTAACGTTGCATTCCCTGAAGGAAATGTCAATAGTAAAATTGTACTGATTCATTATTGACTTTGTCACCAGTAGTACTGACTAATTATAACCCAGGCAATGGTCTGTGCGATAGACATTTAGCATGTGCTTGTCATTGAGATTCCACTACTGACCTCGGAACTATTGACTTACTATAGACTTACACGCAATTTATACGGTGATTTTTTCACTTGTCTTTAAATCACGTCTTATTTTGTATGAGAGTGAGCGGGGTAGAGAAGAAAGCGAGGTAGAAAAAAAGACAAGTTTTCTGTTTTCGAGATTTTTTTCATATATTTCTTTAGTTCCATTTGCATTTTCTCTCTCTTATGTTATTGTTTTAGGGTTTTTGTTATTATGAACGAGTAAATAAAGCAAATTTTGAGAGTAATGTACAAAAAAGACATGAAATGAAAAATCATTGTATAAATGCAAAAAGTTTTTGGTAGCAACTTTAAAAGAGAATAAAAAAAAAGACATGTCTTAAAAATCACGGTGTAAATTGCGTGTTACTATAGTTTTGTCACCAAACTTGTCGACAAAATGTGATGAATTGGAGACACTTTGCCCCTGGCTTTCTTCAGCGAATTTGTACATACATACATATACACACATATTTATGTACATACACATATACACATTTTACTTAAAGATATTAGATGGCTTGTGAACTAGAAACAAGTGGATGATTGTTTTTTAAATATTTTAAGTGCGTCTTAAATGACAACCTTGGCACTCTTCTAATAAGATATTAATTTACAATTCTGCATTTTTTTGCTTTAACAACAATTTCGACACCAGAATAAAAAATAAATAAAATCTATACTATTCATTTGCATTGCATAATGCACTCAGTGCCAGCTAAATTTACAATTAAAACTACAGGCGTCTAAAGGAGGGAAATTGACACACAGCCTTGATATTTTAAACAGAAAACTTAAATTACAAATCGTCATATAAAATTCAAAAGGGCCTAGGTATCATAATTTTTAAACAAATTCTCAGTAGATATAAAAAACTACATAAAAAGCAAACTATTGTGATTATAATGATACACAGAAAAAACTGAATTTCATTTTCTGTAAAGGAATTCAATGAAATAGTAAATATTTTGTCAAGGAACGGACCTACAAACAAATTTGTTAATATGGACAAAAATATCTCAACAATTTCATTGAAAAAAATCGTGTTTTTTGTCCAAAAATATTTACAAATTTTAAACAAAACAATTTGCCAAATCAAACAAAAAGATTTACTGGATTTTGTGAAAAATATCAAACAATATTTTTGTATGAATTTATAAACGAATTAGTCTAAAAATACTAACAAATATTAAACAAAATATTTACTGGATTTTTTTTTATATATAAAACAAAATTTTTGTCTGGGTCATCTTCATCCATTAAGCATTTATGAAATTTCACTTTGTTAAATGTGTTCAATTCTGACTGTTTATCTAAAGACTGCAAAAAAATGAATGAGAATTAACGCTACGACATTAACGAATTGATTCACTCAAAAATCTTCATTAAACAAACTTGATACAATCGCATTCCTTTTGTTATCATTGTTGTTGTTATTATTTGTGTGTATGTCGTCATCGGAGTTGTTTTTTTACGACACAGTTTTTCTTGTTGTTTTTGGTGTTTGCGTCCCAAATAAGAGTCAAACAAACAATTCATTGATTCTGGAAAGAACATTTACTGAAAACGAAATTTAATTTTAAACAAATTTTTGTTTGAAAATTTTTTGATGATAATTTTTTCTGTGTACTATCACAGAGGTGCAAAAGGAGATTTAATAATTGTACTAATTTTCAAGAAAATTTTTACATTTTGCAGTCCGATTGTACTAAATTCTTATTCTATTTTTTTCAATATTTTTTACTCAATATTACATGTAGATGTATGTAAAAAAAACTTAACAATTAACAAAAAAGGCTAATTGATTTGCATTTGCACTAAGTACTTATACATAATGATCATGATGAAAAGGAACCTTATATTCCGGAGGCCGAAATTGCGTTAGTTAAATTATCTAAAACTAGATAAAATTTTCAAGTAAATCCCGTTTTTCGTTTTTTTACGAGTGAAAACATTAACTAAAGCATAAGATCTTGTGTGTAAAAATAGCATTTCGGAAAAGTTATCGATCCTAACTTCCCCAGTGCATTTCATTCGAGGGAAGTTAAGGTTGATTTCTCTCTAAACATCGTTTGTTTGGATTAGACTGCAGACAGTCGAAATAAACAGTGTACTCTCTTTGGATTTCACTGTATTTTGATATCTTTCCATATTTGCAGATGAATGTGGATGAATAATAATCCGCTAGCAGTTCTTGAATTATCATTAAATATCCCAGTAAAAAAGTTACTTCCAATAAAGCAGGTTTCTACTATTATGGAATAAAAGTAGCGCTGACAAACCTGCTGATATCGCTGCTGATTTTTGTATGGCGAGTTCCCAGATTGGAGTACTACATTTTTGCTCACAAAAGCGCTTTTGAAGCTGCTGCTAACGCGACGGCACAACGCTCTTATTTAGGTGTAGAGACCTTAGTTGTTTATTTAAAAACAAGTATTAATATGATTTTACAAAAAAGTTTGATTTTGAAGAAAATAGATTTTTACAAATGGTTCGGTTCAGGTTAGTCCTTAAAACCACAATTCGTTTCGGTTGGACACTTTATGTTATGCATTGTTAATATACATAGTTAGAATATGTATAAAGGAAAATTCTCTCAATTATATCATATTATATTTAAATGTTGTTCAACACGCCACTTCTTTTTTGTTTATTTAAAAATAAAATTGTCTTTTATTACTCCTTCCTACATTCGATTCTAATTAACTGTTGAAAAGAAGAGCCATTGCATGAATATTATTTTTAAATTAAACACAAGGAATTTTAATAATATAGTCAGCCACCTTTAATTTATCTAAATTAAAGGTTTCGATATAGAATTAAAAAGAATTTGACATGCCAAATCAGCCAGCCATTACACATTATTACAGTTTTATATTATTATTTTTTTTAATTTCACAGTCAATGGAAAATTTACATTTTAAATGTCAAGGTTAGCCAGTGTGTAGTAATTTTTCAAATTATTTAAAACAATTACTAAAAGTTATTTAACAAAAATTTGTTTCCACCAAAAATAAACAACAAACTACCTGTTATACAAAATTATTAAATGTTATACAATGATTTCTTGATTTCGCGAAACCCGAAGAACTTCGGTAGATTTTTCAGACCGAACCTGAAACCGAACTGTTTTTATTGAATAGAAAAAAGTTTATCTTGGTTTGTGAAGCCACTTTCTGAAGCTGCTACACTTCCATCAGTCAGTGCTCACTTGTATTTTGCTTATCACCACTTGTCAGATGGCTCTGTTGAATGTGATTTTAATTCTTATACATATATACAACTTTTTCGTGAAAATTGAATACGAGAATTAAATCATTCTCAAGCTGATATTAAAGTGCACTTTCCCAGCGTTGCCATCGGTTTATTTTTCTTCATTCCCATTTTTCTGATTTTTGTTCTACTCAAGACAAACTTTTTTGGTTCGATTTTATACTTAAGTATATATGAACATGTGAAAAGCTCAAGCCAGTAGCTAATTGCTTATTAATATGATTATTTCGAACGTATTTGCTTGGTTTGATTTAGTTATTTACTAAAAACCAAATGGAAAAATTCAAATGTTAAAATTTAAAAAATTTTGAATTTTTGAAAATGTTTGCGCTAATTATTCATTCTTTTCTCAAAAAAAAGTGTCTTCAGGGACATATAATTACATTAGAGGGATGAAAAGAATACTCAAATGTATTCGTAGAATGTACTCGTATGAATTTCGTGTATGCATTATGTATGTTCTTATGTATGGACGTATGTATACATTCATACACATATGTGTACACACATAGCCACGACCATATATACATACATATACACACATATATACAAAAAACATGCATACATATATACACACACAAACATATATACGAGTACTGTCTAGTATACTTTTGCAGCCCTCTATAGGGTATCTTCACAAACATGATTCACGATTTTAGAAAAAAAAATTTATCCAATTTACCATTTTCGTTGGACCTGGACCCTTTCGGGTTCGATCTATTTTGAATTTAGCCCATATGTTTTAGTATCTCAAAGTTTTGATTCAAAAACAAATACTACTTGCAGAAGCTCCAATGTGTATATATTGTTTTCCCAAAAGCATTTTATGGGCCTTGAACCAAATGTGAACTTTATGAGTAAAACCATAAAAAATTCCATATCGCGGATTTCATGATTTTTTTTAGGAGTTCTGAGATTCTCAGAAGCAAGTATTTAGTACATAAGTTCCTATATAACTGCAAAATTTCATTCGAAAATGTCAATAATGAACGATTTTATAGTAGCGTTTAATTTTTATTGTTTTAAATATCGGTGTTAATTGGTGTAGTCTATTCTACAGACTACACCAATTAACACGAACTTTGCAAATTTAAAGTGTCTATATATAAGTGTCTTCATAATACATTAGTATTTGAACATTTTTCGTTGCTCGCTTTAGAACACCCTTTAATTTTTAGTTGTCATATATTTGTTGTTATAGCGGTCAAAGTTTTACATATTCTGTGAAAATTTCAGGTCCGTAGCTCTTACGGTTCCCGAGAAAACATTACATTAGTATTTCAACATTTTTCGTTGCTCGCTTTAGAACACCCTTTAGTTTTTAGCTGTCATATATTTGTTGTTGTAGCGGCCAAAGCTCTACATATCCTGTGAAAATTTCAGGTCCGTAGCTCTGACGGTTCCCGAGAAAACAGCCTGTGACAGACAGACGGACGGCGTAGCGAAAACAATAGGGTTTCTTTACACTTTTGATGTATCGGAACCCTAAAAAGTGTGTATATGCATTCAATTTTATTTTATTTTTTGATCCAAGTGGGATACGAACCTGTGCTCGTTCAGATATGAAGACAAGCACGTTACCTAATCAGCTATTGTTGACTTATAATTTCAAGCGGCAAAAATTAGTTTTCATATACAAACACATGTTGACTTAAAAAGTGGTAGTCCCCAACATACCATACAGTAATCAAAATCCAATACTACTTGAGAATAAGCTTATATAAATAGTAGCCCTGAAGCTTTTCTTAACTTCGCTTATAATAATGTTTATAAAATGTGATTTCGCAAGCAGTTTTTAACCATGCTTGAGAAACTATTATTATACACAACTGTTTCTAAAGTATGCTTATAAACGTCATACGTACATTCAAGAGAACAATATAACGATTGGAAAAGACTTATCTTTTTCAATAGATTCTACTGCGGCATTTACATCTAGTTTTGAATTGCAAATTGGGTGAACGTGTAATTTTGTAAATTGCAACATAAAAAACATCAATATGTATGAAATAAATAAATGAAATCGAAGAAATTTGAAGTAAATAATAAGAATTTTCTTTCAACATTAAAAAATATATTATTTGAGAATTTTATTCTTCAAAGCTTATAAAAATATTAAGACAAATTAGGTTTTCTATACAAAAGTTAATATAATATTATTTTCATAAGCTTATTCTACAATTGCAAGAATAAGCTTATAGTAAGCATGCACTTATAATATTTTCAAGAGGGTTCCGTTTTGATTTTTCTACAATTGTTACGATAGCTTTTTTCAATTTATTTTCAATGCTTTTTCAAGCTTAAGGCTTATGCTAGTAAGCTTAATATAATATTTTTCTCAAGCCATTTGGTATGTTGGGTCTACTTATTTCATTAATACATATCAACAAATTGTAACTACTTTTCAGATATGATAAAAATGCGTAGTAATTTTATTCAAAACTAAATAGTAGTTCCAATTTGCAGCACAGTAATAAGATAAATAAATAAAGTACTACCGATTACAAAAATTACAAAAGTTTTTGCTGGGTTTAAGAATATAAGAAAATAATGTTAAAATACCTTAAAGAAGAATAAAATTCAAATTATTAAAATTTTTTTTTTTTATTGGACGAGACTTTCTCAAGTGTAATAAAATCTGTGTAGCAGCCTCTTTAAAACTCGGTTTTGTGCAAAAATCTTGTAATTTCACTTTATTGTACATGAAATCAATATTTATCCATCGATTTCCATCAAATAAAGCTTATATTATTTGTAGCATATGTGGCCTTATGAGTTAAACAAATTTTTAAGTTTTTGCCGTTTTAAATTTTTAAAAAAATTCAAAATTTTCAACTTTGCGTATAAAAATATTTTTCATCATGGCGGTCTGAATAATTCCGAAACCGTTGAATACATAAAAAAATAATAATATGAACGGCTTAAAAGTAATTTCATTTCAAAATTGGACAACCACTTCAAAAGTAATGATAAAATCGGTCGAACAGCTTCTTCAAAAATCCCAAATTTTAGAAAAAAAAAATGTTTTTTTTTTTAATTTATTCATAGCATTTAACAGTTCGACTGTGTTCGTAGTTAGGGGATAACACATCAAAAAATATAGTGGCCAACAAATGTCATGCCAAAAGTGCTATCAGAAAACAGTGCTGCCAGTTCAAAGTTCTCCCCCATCAAAAAGAAAACACCCGATATGATAATCAAAATATTAATAAGCTGTTTATCAAAAAGTCTAGTATTTTTTTAGTCAATTGTTTATTTTAACCATTTTAATAAAAAATAAGAAAATCAATTCATATAATTACTCACACAACAATAACATGCTTCACTTCATCTTGTCGTAATTAATTCTGAGCTGAAATATAAATTGAAAAAAAAAACAGTCGTAAGCTTTAAAAGATTAAAGAAAATTAATATGTACATAAAAACGTTGTAATACAACTATTTAATATTTACTTTAAGCAGGCGCGGATATAAGGGGGCGGGGGAAGGGGATATTTTCCCCAAAAACGAGTAAGTTTCTACAGAGTTTCTAAAAGAAGTTTGGAAAAATAGTATGTTTTACTTAGAAGTTCCCCCCCCCCTCCCCCCCAAAAGCTCAAGCTGAATCCGCGCCTGCTTTAATATATGACTGAGTAAATAAGTAAAAGTATACATAAAAACATATTCTTCTTATCATTTAGAAAACTCAACTTAAAAGATAAGCAAATAAATGTTTGTATTTAAAAGAGACAGACATCATTAAGAAAAACACCCTCAATTATATAGAAAAATAGAAAGAATAATGCTAATATAAAAATAAATTTATGTATTTTGTATTTAAATGGAAAATGAAACAAGGAAGTACGAGTGCATTTGTATAATTCATTCAAGTGGTTGTATAAAAAACAGAAAACATTTATTTTGCTATCGTTTTCTACGTTCTTAATCACGTTTAAGTAAATTTTTGTAGATTTTATGAGGCATAGACGAACATTGTAACAATTAAAATATTCTTAAATAAAAATTATAGTTTTAAGCAGGTTCAAGACCGCTTTTCATCAGAGATCTTATTAAGAACGATTCCACAATCCAGACCTTCGGCTCGCTTAGAAAATTTTTATAGAAACCATTTGACGAATTTTTTATACCCTATTTTTTACACCACCAAGACATAAAAAGTATATAACCATTCAGCTTTGGTGATTTTTTTTTCTAGTTTCTAGTTTTAACGATTCCTCTCTGTTTTGGAGATTCTCTTCTTTCTCAACGATTTTTTTAGTGTTGTCGAATTTTTTCGTTTTTGCGATTTTTTTTTTCAAATTTTTGTGATTTTTTCCATTTTAAAATTTTTTTCCCAGTTTGAGCGATTTTTCTCATTTTAGCGATTAGTTTTTTCGTTTTTACGATTTTTCCGTTGCTGCGCACAGTGGTGCAAATTAAAAAAAGTAGTAATAAGTATGAAACTTCTAAACTACTCAATGGATTTGTATAAAAATTCCAATAATTACAGAAGACGAGCCAAACTTTGACAACCGTGTCTCTTGAAGACTTTAGCTGCACCGGCGGCGGAGCCACAAGGGGTGAAAGTTGGATACCTCGGGTGTGAAAAACCATCGTATATATTAAAATTCTAAGCGCGTTGGATTTTTGCAAGACAAAATAAAGAAAAAAATGTGTTCACAATTATCTTTTCATCTTTTTTAGCTCAAGAGATATTTCACTTCGAAATTAAAATATTTAATTTTTTGCCTCGACTTTTTTTTGGTTTTTTGGTTGTCACTTTTTTATTAAGCATCTGATTTTAACTTATACCACACCATTAAATTGCTGATAAAATTCAAGTAAACACACGGAACAAGCTTTGAAATATCTTGAGCCGTTAAGTCGTAAATAAATTTAGTAAAGTGCGACTTTGGCTCGCACACGAAGCGTTCCGTACAAATACACATACATATATGCCATTTCGTTTTTGCCCCTTTTTTCTCATTTTGGAAATTTAAGTTTTTATTTGTTGATTTAGCGATTTTTTTTTTTTGGTTTTGGCACTTTTTTCATTTTTAAAATTTTTTCGTTTTTTTACGAGTTTTCGTTTTTTGCAATTTTTTTGTTTTTGTCGATTTTTTAGTTTTGGCGATTTTTTGGTTTTGGCGTTTTTTTTGTTTGTTTTGCCGCTTTTGCGCTTTTTGACGATATTTTTAATTTTAGCGATTTATTTTAGTTTTGGCGCTTTTTTCAGTTTATGAGCTTTTTCGGTTTTTGGGACTTTTTCGGTTTTTGGTGATTTTTTTAGTTTTAGTGATTTTTTTTCGGTTTTAACACTTTTTTTGTTTTTGGCGATTTTTTTGGTTTTTTTATAGTTTTGGCGCTTATTTTTTGTTTTGGCGCTTTTTTCGTTTTGGTGATTTTTTTCATTTTTGGCGATTTTTTCGTTTTGGTGATTTTTTTCATTTTTGGCGATTTTTTCGTTTTGGTGATTTTTTTCATTTTTGGCGATTTTTTCGTTTTTTGGCGATTTTTTAGGTTTAAGTGCTTTTTCCTTTTGATGCCTTTTTTTGATTTTTGCGTTTTTTTTATAGTTTTTTGTCGATCTTTTTAGTTTTGGTGATTTTTTGCGTTTTGCCGTTTTTTTAGATTTTGGCGCTTTTTTCCTTTAAGCTCTTTTTTCATTTTGGCGATATTTCGTTTTGATATTTTTTTTTAATTTTGGAATTTTTTAGTTTTAGCGATTTTTTAAATTTCAGGAGTTAAAATTACATTAACTGATGTTCTATCCTTTATTTTTATTTTTTAATTGTTAATTGTTAATTGCTGTAGTCTATTCTACAGGCTACACTAATTAACACTAACTTTGAAAATGTTAAGTGTCCATATATGTATGTGTCGTTATACTGTGTATTACATTAGTATTTCATTGCTCGCTTTAGAACACCCTTTAATTTGTAGCGGCCAAAGTTGTACATGTTCTGTAAAAATTTCAGTTCCGTAGCTCTTATGGTTCTCCAGAAAACAACATGTGACAGACGGACAGACGGACAGCGTAGCGAAAACAATAGGGTCCTTTACACTTTTGGTGTACGAAACCCTAAAAAGGTCTAAATTCCAATCTTTGAAATTTAACTAAGAAGTCGTAACTTTTTCCATAAAAAGTGCTTTCATAATTTTTAAAATTTTAAAAAATATTGTTAGAAATGAGTATTTCGAGATTTTAAACGTGTTTCATAATTTACTCGAAACAGGAGGGGTAACGGGACAAATATCTTATTCCAAATGTTGGTGGGTTTTTTTCCGTTTTTCAATTTGTTCCCGTTTTGAAGATTTTTTTCTGCTTTGGCGTTTTTGTTCATGTCGGCGATTTTTTCCAGTTTTTGACTATTTTTTTTTTGTTTTTGTAACTTTTTTTAAGTTTTGGTTTTTTCGTTTTAGCAATTTTTCATCTATTTTGCCGGTATTTGCGATTTGGTAATTTTTGTTCGTTTTGGCGATTTTTCTCTGTTTGAGCGATTTTTTCCGTTTTGGCGATTTATAAGACTATTTTTGTTTTCAGAAAATCTTGAAAAAAAATTAAAGCGGGAAAAATTTTACATTTTTATCAATAACCAAAAAGCTAGTTGTTCTAGGAATAAAATATGCCATGAAAATCGATGGCCAAAAATATTTAATTTATTTGTAATTAAGCAAAGACATCTTTAATATTAAATCAACACTAAATTGTTCTCGAGTTGTGATAAAATATAGTGGCGTGACCGCCGGTGTCATATTAGTTATGCCCACAAAAAAATATATACATGATAGAAAAAAAACTGAAAACGGAGTTTAATTTAGCGAATTAAACTCTTTTAGCTTTTCTTGTACTATTTTTTATATATTGCCACTTTTAATTTGTCCGTCGGCGAATACGAACTAGTAAATTGTAGATGTTAATGTTTTAGATGCTTTTTACTTACAGTATAATCAAGCTCATGGTTGCAAGTTAAATATAACTCGCAGAACCTGGCGATGTTTTAATCTTCACTTCATCGTTATAGACTATAAGGATGAAACAAAGATTAAAATATCGCGAATTATGTTAAGTTTTTCTATTAAATTGTTACAAAACCACCAACAAACTAAGCAAATGTAACGCAAACTGACGAAAATCGTATGAATAACAAACAGCCAGACACTACCAGAGCAAATATATGTACAAAAAAAAATAATCTCTTCCACGTTCAAATAACTAATAATACAAATATGTACGGAAAGCATTTTCTTTCAATTTCACTAGAATTTTATATTTATATTTTTTTTTTTGCTGCTTTATTAGTTTATAGTAAATGAATTTATTATATACTGTGTATTTATCTCCATTAGTGGAAACATATTTAATAGCTTATTTCTGAATGACTCATTTTATAATAGACTCTGTAAATATAAATTAAAATTTTGTTATAATGTTGCAAATTGTAGGAAAATACTATTAGTTTTAAAATTATAAAAACAGCTTTTAAAAATAATACCTATGTGAAAAATACTTGGAATTAAAGGTATCTTTAATAAAAAGTATATTTGTTGAAACAGTTGTTTTCAAATAAGCAAAAAAATATATATAAAAACTACCTATTTATAATACAAACAAATGGAAAAATATCACAAAATCTGAAACAATTAAGGCAAAATTACTCACAAAGTAATTAAAAAAGAGCATTTAAATTAATGAACTCGTATTATTAAAAAAATTATGACTGAAGGATTATTAAAACGAAGTGGAAACCCCGTTGAGTTGAAATATTTCTTACCAAGTCTAAGCAGCACTAAAATAAGTTTGTATTTAACCAAAAATTGTATTTTATAAATTTTCCAATTATTAAATGGTTATAGAAGCACCCAGCAAAAACTTTGTAATTAGTTGTCATTATAGAACAACATACTTTTCAACCACAAACAACATACCGTCTGAATTACTATACAGTAGTTGAACAATTTCTTACTAGTAATTAAACAAGCCATTTATTCTCTTATTGGCATAGTGGTAGTGTATCTGCTTATCATACAGATGATAAACTGTTCAACCACTGGGGAAGCAAAATGGATTTTTTATAATTGTGTTCGTGTTTGTGAAAACAAGGTTTAAGCCCGTTACAAAATAGTTGTGCAGTAAGCCTAGTGAGTAAGACACTTGGCGTAAAATAAGACAATCCCCCCTATTATGAAAGGCGACGTCGACGTCACATCAACACGACAGTAAACAATTGTCACTTGTCTACTCATTGTCGACAACAATTGACTGCTATTGACAATCTCTTACTATTTTCTGAAGCTTATGAAATTAGTCCAGCATGTTAATATTAATCAATTGTTGTCGACAAAGAGTAGACAAGTGACAATTTTTTAATGTCGTTGATGTGATATCGACTGAAAATTGCACGCGTTCAATGCTTAGCAGAGGCATTTGTGTATTCAATGCCTTCTAAATATGTATTGAAATTTGTGACTTGTTATCAGGGCTGTCAGATATGGCGATTTCTCGCCAAACGTGGCGATTTTTCAACTTGTTTGGCGTCTAAATTTTTGATTTGGCAACATGGCGATTTTTCTGGCGATAAATAAATTTGTTGGCGATTTTTATAGCTATTTTTTTAAACAAAATTAAACTAAAAATTTTTGCAATTTAAGAAAATTAGTTTGTTGAAGGAATATTTTCAAAAATAAATCCCACCAAAACTCGTCTACAAGAAATTAAAACAATGTGATTTTTCTTATATTAATTATAGTCATTAATGGCTTTTGAATTTGGGTGAGAAAATTTACAAGAAATAATTTTTGGCGACTTAATTTAAATTTTTGGCAATATTCTGCAAAATTTTTATACGTTTATGTTATAAAAATTTATATTAAAAAACGTAATATAAAAAAAGCTTTATTATCAAATATATATTAAGAAAAACTACATAAAATAAAATTTGGCGAAATAGGTTGATAAAAATCTGACAACCCTGCTTGTTATTTGTAATCAAGCCATTTGAATTTCAATTCACAATAATTCATAACACTAAACTCACTCACACTATTGCTAAAACTTAAAGCAAAGCAAAACAAATGAAAACAAAAAACAGTTTTTAGAGAATCAAATCATGTCTTGTTTCGTGAGTGTCAAGTTATTACATGAATTGATTCTCTCAAATGAAAAGAGCACACCTACAAAAACCAAGAAGTACTTATAAATCATCAAAATGATTTGAAACAAATAAATCACACTTGTCATTTGTTTAGATTGCATGGAAGCAAAAACAAATGCCACTTTAAGATTAATAGATGAAAATATATTTAAAAAATAGTCTTAAAGGGCAATATCCACAGTCAACATGCTGGACAAGCGTGGTAATAGTATGTGTGAAATTTCGTTAGTATTAGTGACACCGACGACGATTGATGGAAAATCTACTTGGTTTTGATTTTTCGCCAAGCACACGTACACGAATCTGACATCAAGCTGATTGATTGTGTATTATGCCCTTAAGAAACAGTATTTCATAGCAAACATGTTTTTTACAATAATTAATAATTTTTTAAATATTGCCTGGAAGATACTTAGGTGACACTTTTCAAGAATTTAACCGAGACACCTGGTGTTTACCCGGGACACCTTCACTAAGCAAGGACACCACCCTTAGACACAAAACCGGTCTAAGAATTCCCCAAAACTGGGACCAAAATCTCCCCGAAATGTCAGAAGTTCGCCGAATTCCCAAGAACTTCAACAAAAATCTCCCCAAAATCTCAGAAGTTCCCCGGATTCCCAAAATCCCAGAAGTTCCAAAGATTCCCAAAAACTTTTGCAAAAAAATCTCCGCTAAATCCCAGAAGTTCCCCGGATTCCCAAAAACTTTTACAAAAATCTCCCCAAAATCTCCGAAGGTTCTCGAATTTTCAAAAACTGAGACAAAAATCTCCCCAAAATCTCAAAAGTTCCCCGGAAAACAACGGCAATACTGAAAGCCGCGAAAATACCAAAACGGCAACACTTAGTAAAGGTGTCTACCAAATTTCACATAAATCGGTCGACAGTATGTGTTTTGATAGCATTTCACGTGATATGTTGAAGACAATACCATGCGTTCTTTACAGGCTAAAATGATTTATTTTCTTGTTTTTTGCTCTACACACATTTGATATGGAGAATATTGGGGATCTCTATAACTTTTGCGCTTTTGAACTATTAAAATTAGGAATGTAAAGATACGCCGTTTTGCCGATCCGATACTGATACCGATATTTAAAAATAAATATCGCCGATACCGATTCCGATACGAATATTGAAATTGAGTTCAAGTTTAGATTAACAAAACTCAAGAAGGGCAATTTTTTTATTATACAAAACTACAGTGTAAGAGATTACTAATATTTAAAATTAATATTTATTTAGTTAATATTAACCCATTATTAATATTAACCCAGTATAAAAAATTGAAAGTAATTTTTAAGCCCTTATGACACTACATTTTTTCTTAATTTTTCAAATTTTGGAGAGCAGTGCAAATAGAATATAATAGGAAAGTTTACCAGGTGCAAAGAGTTCAGCTATATTACTATAAATACCAAATTGTTAAAGATTTTACTAATGTTATCGATAAAAAAATGGGGGCCTGTCAAAAAAAAATTTTAAAATGTTCAACTTAAAATTGACATTTCAAGCGTGAAATATTAAAGTGTTGCCAAGTTAGCGGTTTATTCACGAATTCAGCGACTTAGCGCCTCTTTTTTTCAAAACTCAAGAAGGGCAATTTTTTTATTATACAAAACTACAGTGTAAGAGATTACTAATATTTAAAATTAATATTTATTTAGTTAATATTAACCCATTATTAATATTAACCCAGTATAAAAAATTGAAAGTAATTTTTAAGCCCTTATGACACTACATTTTTTCTTAATTTTTCAAATTTTGGAGAGCAGTGCAAATAGAATATAATAGGAAATTTTACCAGGTGCAAAGAGTTCAGCTATATTACTATAAATACCAAATTGTTAAAGATTTTACTAATGTTATCGATAAAAAAATGGGGGCCTGTCAAAAAAAAATTTTAAAATGTTCAACTTAAAATTGACATTTCAAGCGTGAAATATTAAAGTGTTGCCAAGTTAGCGGTTTATTCACGAATTCAGCGACTTAGCGCCTCTTTTTTTCAACGTTTTTTTCTTTTGTCGTTTTATTATAAATAAAAAGTAGGCACCACTTAAAGAAGCCATTACGTGTTGTTTACATTTTGTATAGTTGTTTCTTTCCATCATTTGCTATTTCTTTCATTCAATCCTGTAGCAAAACTATGCAAGAACAATGTAGTGTCATAAGGGCTTTAAGGAACTACATTTTCATTGCTTCCAAAGAATCTATATTAAAAATATGCATAATTAGTAGAAAAGCAAGTAAAAATTTGTAATTCCTTTATAATTTTAAAAAATATTCGCCATGCTTTTTAAAAAATCGGTTTTAAAGGACATTTATAAACTAATATTCTTCTAAATAACATAATAGCTTAATTACACGCTGCTACAAAATGGTATGTTTTTTTTTACTCGTGAAAAACGACTTAGTGAGGCTTGTAGGTCTAGTTGAGTATATCATTTTGACATTTCAAAAAATTGCAATACACCCTCAAAATCGGAAGTTATCAATAAAAAAAGATTTTTTGTGACTTCACGGACAAAAACTATTTTCACTGCGTTGTTCTGCACCGATTTTCAATTTTAAACAGTGTCGAATAGAGGAGGACTTAAGCTTTCCCTGCATATTTACAACATTTTGTTTTGACTTATATTTCATGGAAATATCGTCAAAAGAAAAATATAATTTTTTACTTAATTCCGATTTTTTAAAATTTTGCGTATTTTCTCCAACAATTTGCTTGAATTTTCCTATAAAGCGTATTTTATAGCGATTACAAGAAGTCGTGTGTCTTCTTTTGCTGGGAATATGATTTAAAAAACAACGAATTGAATTTGAATTCATGGTAAAATTAACAAAAAAATAAATTATTTTTTTACAAAATAACAGCGCAAAATATTTATTTTTAAAATTGATATTAATAAGATTTAAGAAATAACGAAATGAATTTAGTTCATGGTAACATTAACAAAATATAAATAATTTGTTTAAAAAAAACTCTGAAAAAACTGTTAAAAGTATCGTCGTATCGACAGGAAAATATCGCCGATACCGATGTATCGGAAAATCTGAAATATCGCCGATATATCGGTATCGGAATCGGTTACATCCCTAATTAAAATGTAGAAAATATAAGTCTACAATTATACTTTTCATATAAACATGAATCTGACCATGAATGGACCATAATTTAAAAAATATTTTTACCCAGATCCATTCTCTAAAAATCATACCAATAAAGTGTGAAAACAAGATAAAATTTTTTAATGAGAAACGTCTTTTTCATGTCAAACTTTTATATTTAAAAAAATTTTTTTAACACTTTGAAAATTAAATTTTTTACTTGACTTGGTCTATAACCTGAGATTACAAAAGACATTTAGAAAAAAGTTTAGAACAAAATGTATGTAAAAAAGAGTTATCTTTCAAATGACATATTTTTTTTTGATCCCATTTTTAATTTTTCATTTATCGCGTGAACTCCCGATATGTCTGCCCCTACGTGCACTGTCGTGTTAATATACCAAAGACGTTTTATAATGTTATTTAGAAATAAATGTGCAAAAATGCACTCTTTTAAAATTGTTTTATATATCTGGAAAAAATATAACTTACTCCAGTTATATATTGCACGGTACGGCGGAGGTCGTTACAACCGAACTCCACTGTATATGTACATATATGAAGTATTTATAGTTTTCATCCTTGGTTCATGTAAATAGACACATATACATACATACATAATTTATGGATTTGCCTTCATACAAAATCACACATGTTTTAGCAAATCATTAGATATTTTTATTTTTCTTTTATTCTCCTTATGACATCTAACGTCTAAAAACTTATTAGTTTTGCCCTGCATCTCATTTTTGCCCAAACTACCCGCATAAACGTACATAGATACACACATACATAAATCACATATGAATACGCATGTTCAATAGGGGGAAGCGTGAGAGTTTTTTGCTAATTTTAATTTCCAATAGCACTAAAACGTTGCATTTTATTTTTAGATACATAGGAAAAATTATGAAAAATATATTGGGACCTTTTTTTAGCCTTCTACTGCAGCATCAAGATTTTGAATATACATACTCGTAAGATCAAATCGATCAATGTGTGAAATATCATATGATGCATCGTTAGATTCTTTATAGCTGTTATAACTCCTTATACTCAAAATATCCACTATTTTTATATATACAAGGTCAGATTTCAGAGAAACTTAAGATGAAATAATGGAGCAAATTTTCGAATTTCAAAAAAAAATGTTTCTACAAAATCTGTTAATTGAGCTTACTAAAATTAGTAGGATTTTCGCTAGGATGTTATTGCTGCCGTCGCTGGTAGTGTAGGCTCTGATAAGAAGACTGTGGTGGTCTCGAAACAGCTGTCAGTTCAACCTTCCGTACATCCAATTTTTTTTTTAATGTTCAATATTTATATGCTTTATAATTTCTTTCTTAAATAAAAAATAATAATTTTATCGAAAGATTAAATTGAAAACGAACTTAAGCCAAACTAATTAAATAACTTTGGATGAAAACCATACACTTCGACTAAAAATTTATAACTCAATTTTGTTATATAATTTAGCTAGATGCAACATTCTGGAGGTATTCGAAATCGATTGGATGACTTTTTTCACCTTCATACACCGGCGCTCCACCCTAATGTACAATGTACATAATCCCAGCAAACCCACAAGTTTGATCTCAAATTGAGCATGATGTCATATCAAATTCTATCTTAAATATTAACTTTTAAAAATTGTGTAATTTGAGAAACATTGCATTTTCGACAAAAAGTGGGAGGACTTTGTTCTCAAACTGAGAAATATGTTTATTCTCAAATTAATTCCCAAACTTTGTTCTCAAATGTGGTTTGTTGAATATAAGTGAAGCTATTTTTACGTAATTTTATTTCAATTGAATAAGTGAAGTTAATTTATTTTATTGTATTTTTTATTTTAAACGCATACACACAACAAAAACGACAATGTAAAATCAACATGTCGCAATGTTGATTGGAAATCATATTAAATTTCTGCGAAAGTACCGACTTTATTTAAAATTGTCATTGTTTCATATTAATTTTAAACGAAAAATTATTCATCTAACCCTAAGTCTCGTTGATTTAGCATTTTTCATTGTTAAATCAAAATCGTTCAATATTGAATCCATAAAATCCTGTTTTATAGTAAAATCAATTTTTATCATGCTAAATTAATCAATGAAAAATCAATGTTACATTTCATTTATTTTAAATCATTATGAGTATAAATTTAATTTCAAATAAATTTTATGTTAAATCATCAATTAAATCATGTTGAATTAAATTGAAATTTATGTTATTTATGATGGTATGATGGTATTTATATTAGCGTATATCTAAAGTTATTTGAGGCTATTGTGGCTGCAGTGATTGTAATGACAGATGCAGTGGGGTGATGATAGATGAGCCCGAGTTCAAAGCTTGGCTAAATTTTTCTAATGACTACGCTAATACACATCACCTAAGTAAAATAATTAATAAAATTGCTACATTAAATTCATGTTGTTTCAACTTGAAATAACTTTGATTTAACATGATTCTTCGTGTTGTTTCAGCATCAAATTCACGTTTTTTTAACTTGAAATAACTTTGATTCAACATGATTCTTCGTGTTATTGCAGTATCAACTTCATTTTGCTCTAACTGCACGGGAATATTAAATCAACATGAAATATAGTTATTTCAAAAGGAAAATGTTCTTTGAAGTTTATTGTAAAATCATGTAGAATTAACATGAAATGCCTATGAAGCAAAAGTACTACCAAAAAATTGAAGACAAACCCTGTTTTCGACGATTTTAACATGAAAGTTTTTTGTGTGTAGGAAAACATTTATTTTACTTAATTTACAAAAGGAAAAAGAATGTATTATTCTTCTCTCAAAGGTGAGTATACAAGAAATTTCTAAGAAATCTTTACAAATAACTCAAAAAATCATATATTTTGAGTTATGACACTGTTGTTGCAGCAAATGAGCGATATAATCACGGAAAAATTGTGCAAAGCTTATATTCATGAATGTTCACTCACGCTAAACATTTGTATACTTACGTTCATGTGCGCCCACGTGATTTAAACAAAAACTTAAGCATGATCATGGGTGATCATGTATGATTTATGCAAATCACATGGCCGCGGCCTATCTCTAATTTCTATATGGATACCCTACACTACATTACTTTTCTTTCTTTACAGTTTCTTCTTAATTTTGACGACCCATATCATACAGCAACCCCTATTACATGCTAGCCAGCATCAATTTAAACAATACGGCACAATTGCAATATCAACATGCTTGTATTTACACGCATACGATTACATTAGGAGTAAAACTAACGTGATGTAATGCTCAATATTTGTATTTCGGTTGGTGCGTGAATTAACTTCTTTTCAGCACATTTTAAGTTCTTGGCTGATATCAAGAATTGGCAAGACTGAAAATCCGAGATATATTTTATAATGCAAGTATTCACATATATACATATGTATACACACTATATGCATGGTCATATACACCCAGCAGCTAAATTTATAAATAGATACGCTTTGGGAGAGTCATATTACTAGGTGTAATGATACTAGTTAAAAAAGGACAGTCATATTACTAGGTGTAATGATACTAGTCAAAAAAGGACAGTCATATTACTAGTTGTAACGAGAATAGTAACGATACTAGTCAAAAATGAACAATCATATTACTAGTTGCTTCGAGACTTATACATAAAACATATTTTTAGCTTTTGAAGAAATAAGTAGAAAGTGGCTCAGTGGGTAGGGCACCTGTCTTGAGATATGAGGAATGTGTGTTCGTACCCAGGTTGAGTCAAATTTTGTTTAACATTTAAAAAACTTAAATATAAAACTAGTAAGAGCAATAGTTTACAAAAACTAGTATTCCAACTGGGATATAACTGTATACATATGAAATAGTTCGGCTGCTATGACAACCTAATGCTAAAATCGATAGTTCGATATGTGCAAGAAGGACAGCTAGACAACTAGTCTGAAGTAAAAAGTTATAGTTCTAGTTACTTTGTCTGCAGGGCATATATCTAAATACACATACATACATACATATTCTATTTGTAGCCTTAAATGCATCTAAGCACGTATGATCAGTTCTAGTTGTTTCACATTAAAGAAATTCATTGATTAATTTGGCCTAAGCCATAAAAGTAAAAAACAATAATAACAAAAATGTAAATTGCAAATAAAAAACAGAAACTTATTATATGAATTATTTAACAGCGATCACGAGTCTAATTGATTTTCTCACATCTGTAAACTATTTCCGATTTCAAAACCGACATTATGAGAGTAAATGGATGGATGAATGGTTGGTTGGCTATTTGCATGTACATACAACCCACCTCACGCTATTGATAACTATTGATGACGTTTAAGAATATAATTTAAAATACAATCTTCCATGTGGCTGATGAATTAATTTTTAACTCAAGTACAGATGCCCTATATGTTACACCATTTCCAGCAAAAAGAAATTGTAGATTTTACAAAATTTTTTCTAAGCTTTTTAGTTTGTTTGTAGAACCTTTCAAAGCTTTTAATTTTTTTCCTATTAAAACGTGAACCTTAAACTTTTTATTATTCTGAAAAATATATATTTCTCTTTTAAAGCTTCTGCTGCTGAAACTTGGAATTTTCTGCCTATGCAACTGAATTGCTGAACTGCATAATTTGTTTTCTCTTGCACATTCCTTTTGCATTCAGTGTAATTTTGCACGGCAATATCTGTTGCCAGACATATTTATATAAAAAGAGAAAAGTACATTAGATGAGTAATAAACAATGCAAGGTGGGTGGGTACACATTCAGTTGCAAAGTAACAGTGGAGTAGAATCAAAATATGTTTGGAAAAAATCAACGTATAATCCACTCAGTATAAAATTTCACATGAATATATCATATTTAACATATTTCTCAGAAGCGGAGCTATAAAGTCCATCCACTTCGGACATGAAAAAATTTTCAACGCTTGTAATTTTTTTTCGTTTCTGGACCGATTCGTAAAATTGTTTGTGTCCTTATAGCCCTTATAAGTTAAAAAAAACATGTTTGATTAAGCACTTATCTTTTTGTTTTAAGCAGTTATAGTTTTCAAAACCTTTGACCCCCAGTATTTTGAAGATAACTGATCCAAATAATAACAAATTATAACAATTGCTTCTTTGTTAGTTAAACAACAAAATTTTAAATTGTTTAATAAGGCATTTACATCGGCATGAGATCTATTTCAAACGAGATTTTGGGCAAAATCTATTTTATTTTATTCGATTTCCCATACAAAATAAAATCTAGTTCTAATCTATTTTTTAGCCCCCGACAAAAAAGGGGGTGTTATAAGTTTGTAGTGTGTGTCTGTGTATCTGTGTGGATATACGAACCCTCGTACAGACCAAACGGCTGGACCGATTTTGATTTAGTTTGTTCTGTTTGAAAGGTGACTTGTTCGAGAGTGTTCTTAGCTATGGTTGAAGAAAATTGGTCCAGACGTTTAGAAGATATCACATCTTTTATAGATGTATCCTGTTGAGTCTGTGTGTCTTTGACATCGTTGCTCCCAAACGGCAAGCTCGATTTTAATTTAGTAAATTTTTTTTGAAAGGTGACAATACAAAATCTTCCAACCTATCTTTAAAGGAAATTGGTCCAGCCTTTTTGAGGTGATCATCTATTTTCTTCGGGGGTTTTTTAAATTTTTAATTTAATGTTATTACAATTTTTGCCCTAAAAACCACCATCATTCTTTTCTACATAAGCAAAAGTTTTCTCCAGGAACATATAGTTATTATATCTGTGCCTAAAAGGTATCTCACAGACATTATTTTAGAAATAAATTAAGTAAAGTGGGACTTTGGCTCGCACACGAAGGGTTCCGTACGAATACACATATGTATATCCCTTTTTGTTTTTGCCCCTTTTGTCATTTTGGCAGTTTTTTCGTAGTGATTTCTTGTTTAATTTCAGTTTTTAATTTTTTAAGTATTTTTCGTTGTTTTTGGGGTTTTTTTGGTTTTGGCGCTTTTCATTTTTTTGTGATTTTTTCATTTTTTTCTTGCGATTTTTCGTTTTTGCAATTTTTTTGTTTTTTGTCGATTTGTCTAGTTTTTGCGATTTTTTGGTTATGGCATTTTTTAACGTTTTCACTTTCTGACGATATTTTTAGTTTTAGTGATTTATTTTAGTTGTGAAGATTTTTTTCAGTTTTGCCGCTTTTTTCGTTTTTGGGGATTTTTTTCGCTTTTCTTTGTTTTTTTTTAGTTTTAGCGATTTTTTTTTTTTGTTTTGACACTTTTTTTCGTTTTGGCGATTTTTTTGGTTTTTGGAGATTTTTTTAGTTTTGGTGTTTTTTTTGAGCTTTTTTCGTTTTTGTGATTTTTTTTTCATTTATGGCGATTTTTTGATTTTTTGATAATATATTTCGTTTTAGCGATTTTGTAGTGCTTTTTTCTTTTTGACGACTTTTTTCGGTTTTTTACGTTTTTTTAGCTTTTTTGTGATCTTTTTAGTTTTGGTGATATATTGCGTTTTAGCGTTTTTTTTTAATTTTGCTGCTTTTTCCTTTAAGCATTTTTTTCATTTTGAAATTTTTTTAATTTTAAATTTTTTTAGTTTTAGCGTTTTTTAAAATTTCAAGATTTAACATCTTACGGTTTCCAAGATACAGCATATTGTCTAAATTACATAGTAAAATTACATTAACTGATAGAACACCCTTTAATTTTTATTGTTTTAAATATCGGTGTTAATTGGTGTAGTCTATTCTACAGACTACACCAATTAGCACGAACTTTAAAAATTTAAAGTGTCTATATATAAGTGCCTTCTTATTACATTAGTATTTCCACATTTTTGGTTGCTGGCTTTAGAACACCCTTTGATTTTTAGCTGTCATATATTTATTGTTATAGCGGTCAAAGTTTTACATATTCTGTGAAAATATCAGCTCCGTAGCTTTTACGGTTCCCGAGAAAACATTACAATAGTATTTCAACATTTTTCGTTGCTCGCTTTAGAAAACCCTTTAATTTTTAGCTGTCATATATTTGTTGTTGTAGCTCTACAAATCCTGTGAAAATTTCAGGTCTGTAGCTCTTACGGTTCCCGAGAAAACAGCCTGTGACAGACAGACGGACAGCGTAGCGAAAGCAATAGGGTTCCTTTACACTTTTGGTGTAACGGAACCCTAAAAAGAAATTAATTCAATTTACCTTTTTTGATTTCACTGGACCTTTCCAAATTCAACCTATTTTGCAGCAAAGTTTTGAATTTAGTACATATGTTCGAAAATTTCAATGCTTGGATTGAAAAACAAATACCACTTGCAGAATCTCTTCATTTATTTACCGAAGAATTTTATGGGCCTTGCAACAAATGTGGACTTTATAGGCAAAACTATAAAAAATTCCATTTTTGGGGTTTCTGGGAACTTTCTTAGGAATTCTGAGATTCTCAGAAGCAAATGTTAGTTTTCTTATTGGCTTGGTATTTAGAACGTAAATTCCTATATAAATGCAAAGTTTCATTAGAAAATATCAATATCAATATTCAATGATTTTTATATCATTTATAAAAAATTTAATATGCACCACTTAACAACATTTTGCCCCTTGTTTCACAAAAGGTCTTTCAAATTTTTGAAATTGTTAAAGACTGAAGAACTGTAATTTTGTAAATTTTTATATTTAATATGATGTGTAATAGTAATGGACTTATAAGTAAAAACTCATACTGCGGTTGCTTTACTTGGTTTTTAATTTGTTATTTTTTATGATATGCACTCTAAAACATTACTTCAAAATTACGATCATATATTGTTTAAATTTGTGTTGAAAATTTCTCCTTGTCTAAAATTACATCGATTTTGTTGTTATTTTATTAAAGAAAAAACCTTTCAAATTAAACATATTTAGTCCAAGTGGAAAAAATTTAACATAAAGTATAATACGGCTATGGCTGAATGGTAGATACGTCAGACTATTAGTCAGGAGGTCGCGGTTGAAACATTTTGTTCAAAAATAATGCGTGTGTAATTTTAGGTCGATAATAATCTGTAAAGTGTTGCCGACTATTATCGACTTAATTTTCAACAAAAGTGTTTTAGAGTGTGTATACTGAATACGTAAATTTTATACTGATCGAATTGTCGGTTTAGAAATGGTTAATTTATTTACAAAATATTTTGATTCAGCCCTACAGTGCAAGTGTTTACCAGTGCATTTGCAACTACGCCTAATACTTATTTTTCATGTCTGGTTCTAATAATAATTTCTTTTTTTTTTGCAATAAACATTAACTACTGAAAATAAATAATAATTTCTAACTAATGACAATGACTTTTTGCTTTCATATTTACAGAACAATAAACAAACAATATTGTTCGTTCATGTTGCAATTAAAACCGAAACTCAGCCTGAGTTGAAAGCTTCTATGCCTTTAGCAAATACATAATTAAATAATAGAAGAA
This sequence comes from Panzeria rudis, assembly GCA_956483635.1. NCBI lineage: Eukaryota > Metazoa > Arthropoda > Insecta > Diptera > Tachinidae > Panzeria > Panzeria rudis. The sequence continues at coordinate 173,236,469 of OY101448.1, forward strand.
TAGAGAATGAATAGTTGTAATTATAGAAATATGTACAGCCATGCAAACATATTGATTTTTTTGTTTTATAAAAATTTTTTTATTTCACATAAAATGCTAGAAAAACAGATTTAACAGTTTTTAAATGTTGAAAAAAGTTTTAAATTACAACAGTTATTTATTTCTCACATTAAGGTTTTAATTAAACCACAGAAAATGTTTACAAATAACTTTACAAGTGAGTACTTTTGTGTTAAATTGTCATAAAAGGTTGTATAAAATTTCTTGCAATGTTGGCTAAATAAAGACATAAGAAGCCATTAAAAAATATTTATGTCACGGCTTCCCTATTCGTTTTTCTACACACAGAAAAAACAAGGAATGTAAAATCAACATGACGAAATTTTGATTGGAAATCATATTAAATTTACAAGAAATAATTTGTCGTTTAGGTGTGTTGGTGTTTATTTGCTTTGTTCATTGCTACAATTCACTGTTGTGCTCAGTTGTTGTTTGCTTTTATATAGCCGACAAATAGGCGACAAACATCGCATTTCAGAGAAAAATTAATGCTACTGATTTACAATTACCATTGTGTCATATTAATTTTAAACATAAAATTATTAATCTAACCTTAAATCCTTTTGATTTAATAGTTCTCACTGTTAATACAACTTTGTTATAAACATTACATTTAATTTTAAATCAACATGACTATAACTTTAATTTCAAATAAATTTTAGGTTAAATAATCAATTAGATCATATTGAATTAAAATGAAACTCAGTTTACATATGATGGTATTTATTTAGAGTATATCTAGTTTAAATTTTAAATATGTTTTGGCTGAAGTGGTTAGCGCGTTGACTACCATGCGAATGGAACGAGTTCAAACCTTGGCTGGGGCAGCCAACTACAAGACAGTCATGTTGTCCCAACTTGATATGTACACACAGAAAAATTTACATGTAAAATCGTCGAAAACCAGGTTAACTTAACATTTTTCGGTAGTGATTTTGCTTCATAGCTGTTTCATGTTAAATCAATATGATTTACAATAATCTTGAGAGAAAATTGTTCCTTTTGAAATAACTATATTTCATGTTGATTTAATATTCCAGTACTGTTAAATCAAAATGAAGTTGATACTGAAATAATACGAAAAATCATATTGAATCAAAGTAATTTCGAGTTGAAACAACGTGAATTTGATATTGAAATAACACGAAGAAACATGTTGAATCAAAGTTATTTCAAGTTGAAACAACGTGAATTTGATATTGGAATAACTGAATTAAAGTTATATCAAGCTGAAACAACATGACTTTAATGTAGCTATTTTATTAATTATTTTACTTACGTGATAGTCATCAGAAAACTTTTCGTTGTAGCTAACTGCCCCAGCGAAGATTTGAACTCGTGCCACCTGTATGATAGTCGACGCGGTAACCACTGCAGCCACAACAGCTTCAAACTTTTCTTTACATATACACTAAATAAATACCATCGTATGTAAAATGCATTTCATTTTAATTCAACATGATTTAAATGATTATTTAACATAAAACTTATTGGAAATTAAAGTTATAGTCATGTCGATTGAAAATGAAACTTAACGTTTATAACAAAATTGTTTTAAAGTTAATTTAAGGTTAGATTAATTATTTTCCGTTTAAAATTAATATGAAACAATGGTAGTTTTAAACCAGCAGCAGTAAATATTCGCTGGTAATTCGTTTTTTGTCGTATACATAGACGACACATGTTAGAATAAACAACAACAAGTCACACAACGAAGCAGAACAGTGAATTGTAGCAATGAACAAAGCAAGTAAACACTAACACACTCAAACGACAAATTATTTCTTGTAAATTTAATATGATTTGCAATCGAAATAGCGGCATGTGGATTTTACATTCCTTTTTTTCTGTTTGTACACACAGAAAATATAAGCTTTATATCATCAAATCATGTTGAACTAACATGAGACACATATGAAGCAAAATCCAATTTTTTTTTTGGTTTATATCTTAAGTATATTTGAAGCTGTTGTGTCTGCCTGCAGTGGTTAGTGCAGTGCATTGATTTAACTTTACTGGAATATTAAATCAACATAAAATATCATTATTGTGTTTTTCTTCCGACGGGGTTTGTTTGAATTTGGAACGATTTTCCGTCATCCCACTTCAAATTTGGTTGATAAACAGACCGGTTTCGGCTATGTGCCATCTTCATTGTTCTATGACAGTCTAATGTCACATTTTAGTGTTATATATTCGTACTTAAATTTTTGAGTACGACTCGTACTCAAAATAAGTGGAAAATACTTGAATCTAGTATGACGTTTTTCTTTCTGTGTACCTTTGAATTAATCTTGAGCTCCTTTGATGAGATCTCATCTATAACAAACAACTCGTATAGTGCGATTCTTGAGAAAGCTCGATGTAAATCGAGAGAAGTCATCACCAAAAGTAACAAGTACGTATTGACATAATCGCACCATGTCAAAACTGCACATAGTCATCGCCGAAATGGTGTATGGAGTGACACAACCACTGAAACAACTAATAATAACATTAAATTAAACATTTTAAAAACCCCCGAAGTAAATAGGTGATCAATTTCAAAACGGCGGACCGATTTTCTTCAAACTCAACTTTCAAACAAAATTTACTAAATTAAAATGGATCTAGCCGTTTGGGAGCTACGACACACAGATTCAAGAGGACACATCTAGAAAATATGTGATATCTTATAAAGGGCTGGACCGATTTTCTTCAAACATAGCTAAGAACACTTTCGATCAAGTCACCTTTCAAATACAAAAAAAAATAATTCAAAATCGGTTCAGCCGTTTGGGCTGTACGATGATTTGTACAGACACACAGATACACAGCCTCACACTACAAACTTAAGGTGAAAGTACATAACATGCTTTCAATGCGCTAATGCGTTACAGACTTCTGTCAAAAAAGTTGTAATAGTGTGTTTCCATAAGGCAAGTTACAAAGAGAAGTTTGAGACGCGCGTACCTCGCAAAAAGTTGAACATTCTTCAACTTTCACGCGTTGTATACAAAATGACTGGTAGTGTTGCCAGATTCATATGATAAAATGTTTGTTCAATGGAAATAAACTATTAGAAATTAATTTTCTATTAAACAATGAATGAAAAATGCAATATATATATAAAGCCGATAGAGGCTTGAAATTTGATAAGCAAAAAAGCATCAAAAGCGTGGTGTGTAACTTGCCATTTTTAAATGTTCAAAAAGCAAGAAAAGCGGTGCCGCGTAACGCGTGGTATGTACCTCCAGCTTTATAACTCCCCTAGTTTTTGGTACGGGGTTAAAAAATAAAAATAATATAACAGAAAAAATTTTTATAAATATTTTTGATATTGAAAATTAAAAAAAATGCATATATAACAAAAATTCCGGTTTTTATATGTGTCCTGAAAATCATTGAAGGATATAAAAATTATACAACATTGATTATATTTTCATACGATCTAGAGACCATATTTTCCAAAAATTATGAAAAATTTCCCAGTAGTTTAGAGTTAGGTCGACCGACAACTTTTGATTTTATTCACAATTAAGTGAGTGAACTCAATTGATAAGAATCATGACTTCGTACAAAAATAAAATTTTTGAGCGAAAGGTATGTTTGCTCCGAATTAAAGAAAATTAGGTCCCAGCACTGTAGATATTTCCCCTTATTCTGTAAGTATTTGTCGACGTCATGTCAAAAATAGGACGCTTACGTACTCGTTGTGGACAACAATTGACTACCGCTGACAGCCTATTTCTATTCTCTAAGGCGAAGAAAATAGCAAAAGGTTGTTGAAAGTAGTCAATTGCTGTCGACAACGAGTACGAAGTGTCCTATTTTTGATATTGTCTTGACCTGACGTCGAAAAATAGTTACAGAATAAGGGGGATTATAAGTAGCTTATGTGAGAATTTTTTGAAAATATAATTTTCATTCAACGATATATGGAAAGGACACGGTTGCTTGTGCCAATATCAACCATATTTTTAATTTTTATAAGAATTGCCAATTTAAACAAATGTGCCAAGTCTTATCACTCTACGATAACTTTTTTTGCCGCCAAATGTATGTAACGCGTGCCACTGTGCGGCGCTACATTTTTATTGTGGTTTTCTTCAAGATAACAAGAAAATATTCAGTTATTCAAATAAAATAAAACAAGATTCTGATATTAAACAATTAAAGACAGGAGGATATTAATTATTTTTTGTTACAAAAATATAATTTTTTTCATCAAGCTTTTGTGCTAAACAAACAAATAAAAAAGTAACATTCATAAAAGTTATAAAGTCCAGCCTTACATATAAATTGACTCATTTAAAACACAAAGCAACGACAAAAATAATACGCCTAAGTGCACAGTTAAGCTAATTTTGATCACGTTCATTGTAAATGCAGTTTCAAAAGCAGTTGTTTTTACCTTAACAGAATGATCAGAAAACGTGTACAAATGCCAGCAATTTTTTATGAACTTTAATCAATTTTTATTTGAAAAATAATCAAATAAAGAAAAGTCTGGCTAGCAAATTGTATGTGAGAATTCCCTTATTTTAGAAAACTGCAGAAAGAACTTGAAACGCAATGGATTAATCTTAAATAAAGCTTTTCTTTTATAAACTTTTTGCAATTTAAATCTTTTCCTTTGTTATTTTAATTTGTATAACGTCATCATTTTTAGAATTCTTTCTGTATATTATATGCATAATTTTGTATATATATTTATTTTTGCTTATTATTCAATACTCATGTGTTTTAATTTTGATACAGAACAGTTTTTTTTTTAGTTTTCTTCAAAATTACTAAAGTATGTTTTGCGATAATTGGGTGGTACGGTAGGGTTTATAAAAAAAATATTGTAGCTTTGTTTATGCCGTCTTTACACTGTCGGAGTTTTCGTCTGATTTCAAAATCTAGAATATGACACTTAAATCTCATATTGTATATTAGATGGAAATGGAATAAGTTTTATTTTCAACTGAACTCAGACGAAAAAATAAAAATTGTATATTAAACAATTTATTTCACTTTTATATATTAAAATCAGACGAAAAGTCTGACAGTGTAATGGCAGCTTTAGTAATCAAAAAGCTTTGGTTTTTAAGGATTACGTATTTAGAGCATACACATGGAACTCTGTTTGCTGTATTGGATTACAGAAAGGGAGGGAACTTGGATTTTAATTAAACTTAAAGCTAAATTTTATTTTTAGCCTCCGACCAAAGAAAGGGATGTTATAAGTTTGTAGTGTGTGCCTGTGTATCTGTGTGTATGTACGAGCCACGTACAGACGAAACAGCTAAACCGATTTTGATTTAGTTTTTTCTGTTTAAAAGGTGACTTGATCGAGAGTGTTCTTAGTTATGTTTGAAGAACATCGTTCCATCCCTTTAGAAGATATCACATCTTTTCTAGATGCATATTGCTGAATCTGTGTGTCTTTGACGACGTAGCACCCAAACGGCTAGATCGATTTTAATTTAGTAAATTTTGTTTGAAAGGTGACTTGATCCAAATTGTTCTAATCTATGTTTGAAGAAAATTGGTCCAGCCGTTTTGAGTTTATCATCTATTTTTTCGGGGGTTTTTAAAATTTTTAATTTAATGTTATTTACACACAAATCTTCAATGACGAATATGTAAACAATTTATTTTATTCTTTGTTTATTGTTGTAACTAAATATAGTAAAGTACATAGTATGAAAAAAACATTAAATGTTTCATAAATTGTTAAAGCCAGAGTTGGATGTTAAATTCACTATGATACAAAAGTTGAAAAAAAATTATTCGGGAGTATTCATGCTCCAATTATGTTTTGTTGGAGCCCATAGAGAAAGAAAATGCCTTCAGTTTTTCTAGGTCACTTCGTAAAGTGATCTTATAATGGTAAATGTAGTGAATATCGGTTTTCTTAAACTTTGAATTTTAAACAATCATTACTTCTTTGTTGCAAAATGGATTTCTACAATCCTTTTAAAATTTTAAAGCTATGATTCTTGTCTTTTAAATAAGGCATGATTTTTGAAGATCGGTTAGTAAGTGGTTAAGTTATGGTGGCTTAAGCGTAAAAAACAAATTTTTCATAAAAGTTACATAAAAATTACGAGGGCAAAAGTTTTACATTTTTTGTCATTTATCAGAAATGACAAATGTCGATTTTATTTAACATTAAGTGAAGGAACTCAATTGACATGTGTGTTTTCTAAAAATTAATGTTGTTGCATTAACTCTCATTCATTTTTGTGGAGTCTTTAGATAAACAGATAGAGTTGAACATATTTAACAAAGTAAATTTTCATAAATGCTTAATGGATGATGATGTTAGTATTTAAAACTTAAAATAGCAAAAAAAAGGTTTTTACACTCTCAGACAAAAAGTTTGGGGGATTCTACGGTTTCTATAGCGCCGCCATCTGATTATGGTTCCTCATAGAGCTCAACGAAATAAGACGAAAAGTCTTAGTAAAATTTTTCGATATCTCGCTTTGTTTTCGAGATAGCTACGTTTGAAGTTTGAATTTTTTATATCTTTTTTTCAAAAAATTTTATTAAGACTTTTAGTCTTATTTCGTCGAGTTCTATACGGAACCATCGTCAGATCGAGGCGCCTTAGAAATTGTAATACTGCCAAAGTTTGTTTGATGTATTATATACAAAATTTTTTTTGCAAATTCAGACAAAGATATTATTTGATATATTACAGATAATCCAGTAAGCATTTTTGTTTGATTTAATAAACTATTTTGAGTAGAATTTGTAAATATTTTTAAACAAATTATTTTATAGATTTGGACTATTAGTTTACTAAAAAAGTGGGTTTTTTCAATGAAATTGTTGAGACATATTTGTCTGTATTTGCAAATTTGTTTGTAGATCCGTTTCTAGAGAAAATATTTACTAATTCATTGAATTTCTTTACTGAAAATAAAATTTAGTTTTTTCTGTGCATGAAAAGCACTCAATTTTAAAATTTCTTAAGCCGCTTCTCATATATATTTTTGGGGGGACATTTGAATTATTTTTACTGAATTAGGCCCTTGTTTAGTAAAACTGAAACCAAATACTAAAATTTGTTCAAACTTTACTCATGAAGTCTCAACTTCCCTACAGCATACACAGTGGTTTCTAATGCAAAAAAATACTAAAATATGTGTATCTTTGGAACTTGCCATCCGATTAAAATAGGATGTGGATAAATATCATAGATTAGGCTCTAAGCTTTGAGAAAATTAAACTCTTGACCACCCTGTTGAAAGAGACGGTAGTCCACAAGGGCGTCAAAGTTGTCTACCTCGGGCATCAACAACTTTGTTGGTCTCATAACTTTTACAAATATCCGATTTTAATTAATTTTATTTTTTGCAAATTCTATATGTTTTTAATGTATTTTTACACCTTATGTATTCTTTGGGAAGAAAATATTCGACAAATAAATATTCGCGTGCATTTGGCGAATGCGAATATCATGAAATTCGCTACATCACTAATACATACAGACGGGCAACATCTACAAAGTAAAAAAACTTAGAAACATGGGACTAACCTCGAAGTATGCATGCCCCTTCAAATACAAAAAATCCAAATCGCTCCATAAATTAGGGAGTTGTGAGTGAAGAAAGATAAAAAATACTAACGAATTGGTAACCTTGTCCTTTTTTGAAGTCGGTTCAGAGTAAAAACTTTATTTATGAAAAATGCCTAAATTGGCAACTCCGATGGTGGATAATATTAAAAAAAAAACTTTTAAGCAGTATGAAAAGCGTTTTAAATTCTGAAGAAAAACAAAAAGCTGAAATATTTTTTATTCTATTTAAGCTTTTTTAATCTTCAAGAAAACAACAAATAACTATTAGTTGTTATTAAAAATAAACTGGAATTCTTAATGGGTTCTTTTTCTTTTCTTTAACGAAGATTTCTTCATAATTTTTAACAAAGAAATATTAACAAGAAAAGAAATTTTTATCCATTAAATGTATCGAGAAAGCGAAAAACAAACAAAAAATTATAATAATGACAAAATCACAGAAGTGTTAAAAAAAATAAACAAAAACGACAAGGGAAACATTAACTTGGAAAAAAACGCAGGGATGGAAAGTCCCATAATTTCTCATTTACGAAATACCACAATATATCCACGATTAAGGCGCACAGTAGTGCCAAGTTTAGGCCTGTACGCTGCTTTTACCCCTTATAACTTTGCTTTATTTAGTGCCATTATAACAACTCGGCATTAGTTATAGTTAGCATTTTATCGGACGGATAAACAGTTTTTCATTATGTATTACAAACTTTATTTTATCCTAAAAGTGTACGATAACTTATTGCCAAGTTCATTCTAGCTATAACTTTTATCGCCACACATTTTCATAGACTTCCGTACTTCCTACTTTATCAAGTAAACACCAAGACTTATCTAACAGGTGAACTCACTAGAACATTTGTAATGCGATTCTCTAATCAATTTTAACAATAGTTGTTATTGTTAAAAAGTTTAACAAGCAAATTGTCGATTTTGCTACTCTGTAACATTTTTAACAATATTTGCTGATGTTTAACTAACAACAATAATTTTTCTGTTGTTAATGAGTAGACAACGAGTCAGCTGTTCAGCCGTAGCACGTACTTTATGCCAACAATTAAAGTTAATTTGCTACAAATATATTAAAATATATACAACATTTACATTTAAATAACAATATTTGTATTACTTAAACATTTAATTTGACAATTATTTCACACAAATAACGAAATTAATGAAAAAAATTTCTGTACACTGTTTGGCAATTACAAATTCATTTGTTTTTGTTGTATTCCTCTTTGCGCTTTTCGTTTATTTTAACAGAGATGCCACATGATGTCAGATTTAAACAATGTTGTTAACACGAAGTCATAGTCAACTTAAAAAGTTGAAAATATACCAACTGTTTTTATTGTTGAAAGTTATAGAATCTCACTACTGAACTTAGTGAAGTGATGAAAATATCATAATATCATCATTACATGCAAATTCCACGAGTCTTTCGACGTTTTTTGACAGCTGTAGTGTAGTTTCTATCATAATTTGTTCTTGTTGTAGACTTGAGTGTACCTGTTAGCTGTCCTATTTAAATATTCTGGTATAGCCATACTTCGAAAAAGGTAACTTTTATTTTACAGGCCGATTGTAATAATGAAACATTGTTGTAAGTCAGTTTATCGCATGATAGAATAAAGAGGTACGCGCAGTAGATCGGCTGACCTTACTCGCCTAAACGGCAAAATTAGTTGAGTGATGTATTGTTCATAATGTCATCAGCGCCATCAAACTGTCTAACTCTGTATAGAAATTCCTTTCTCTACGGTATTTGACATTTCCTTAAAGAGCTAGTTGCGTTGATAGTTTCACCCATCTTTCAACGTTTTCTGACAACTAGTGAAGTATTTCTACAAAAAATTTTCTATTGTTGATGTTTATCGATCACTTTTGCTAATCGTGTCAGTAAATATCTGCTAATTTACTGCCGAGTTGTAATAATGGCCCTTAGTCATAAAATAATGAAACTAGAAACATAAGGATACTCTATATAGATAACCATAAAACTGAAGTTTAACAGTTTTACCATAAGATTCCCGAGATATGAAGGTGTAAAAAGTGCATATTTTAGTACCTATTTACTCACTGACTCTCATCAATATAATGGGGCGTATAGCTATAGCTAGAGAGCTACAATTTGATATACGGGTAGGTCTTGGTGAATAAGTAATCAGAAAAATCTTGAAAAATTCAGTTTTACCGTAAAAAGCTCTTGGGACAAAGCTGAATTTGCTAAATGATCGTGTCCATCCATGTATAAATCTATTTGCACTAAATTTTTCTGGTTTGCAACGTTATTAAGAGGGTTGGTTATTATTCGTTAAAATGTTAAAGAAAAATAAACAAAGGCCTGATTGGAAGCGAGTCGTTTAACAGATGGGGTAGGTCAGCTGAAGACCAACTGCCTTAACAAGTTTATCTGGCTAGATTTGCCTTGCTATAAAAAAGCGCAACAAGAAAGTATGTACTAGGGTATTAATTTAATCGGGCTTCTGCTTTAATCGGTTAATCGTTCGATTAATTAATCGAGGTTTTGGCGTAATCGGTTAATAACCGGTTAATTGCGGTATTAATCGGTTGACCGACTAATAAAGCTTATTTATTAATCAAGTAATTTCAACAAATAAAAATGCATAAATTATTTATTATTTTGAGTTTATAAGTTAAAAAACAATAACAAAACAAACATAACAATTCTTGATGTAATTATCAAGCAAAAAAATCATAAATAAAACAATCTTTCAGACAAATAATCTGGTTTAAATGTTTAGGATTTAAGCGATTCTTTTCTTAAGTTAGGAGAAAGCTTGCAAAAATCCTTTCACTTATCGTAGATGTAGACAGAATATCTACTTTCTCAGTCCTTTTCCTGGATTTCCCTAAACATATAAAATCTTCCATTATGCCATTAGAGTCCTGTTTTGCAAATTCTTAATATTTGTATGGAAATCACTAAAAAAAACTGAGTGCTTTTCATATAAATTTTAGACAAGCAGTGATTGTTTGCATTGTGCAAACAACACATAAATGTTTCAGTTAATTCTGTTAAAAGATATCTTGTATTACTATCAATAGTTTCTTCTGTTGTCAGGCCATCATCTGACTCATACTGGCAGAGCTTAGCACCGAACATTCTGCAAAAAATGTTATTTCTGAAATCCTTAGTTTCTGTTTTTATACTGTATTTTAAAATACTGTTGCTAGATGGATATATTCCTGAGTGGAGGTAATTGAATTCGTCTCTCATCAAATCTAATCCATAGATTTTTAATTAAATCGTATTAAATATATTTAATAATTCCCTCAAGCCCAATTAGAGTATCAGAATCTTTAATAAGTTCTTTTAAGGCCAGGTCCAAAGGTTTTAGAGTTTTACTTAAGTCAAGATCACTCAACACACTTTTTTGTTTTTATAAAATTTCTAAACACTTATCTTTTGTATATGAGAATAACAAATAATTAAATACACAAAAAATATGTTACTATACTACAAAAAATTTTAAATTTTGTTACGTCGGTTAATCGGTTAATCGACTGAAATTAACCGGTTTAACCGTTAATCGAAAATAACCAATTTTAAATTAACCGATCAGTTAATCGGGCAATGATTAACCGATTAACGATTAACCGAATGAATACCCTAGTATGTACGCTTTAAGTTGCATTTTCAAATCTTAGTTTTTCTTGTCTGGTAAGAAGTAAACAGCATAAAAAAGTAAAAGAATGTAGAATAAAATAAAACAACTCAAATAAAACCCGTTACAAAATGTCTGTGTATTAAATGTTGTTACTTTTGTGTTTATTATTTAATGAGTGTGTCAGGGATGAGTAATGATAATAGTGGATTGTTACAGAAATCATTATTTGACTAGCCTGGAACTTAAGTGGTCTAAGTAAAATTTTTGGATAAATCTACTTATGAGCATTTTCGAACATAAAGACGATAAATCAATCCAGGAAAAAGTGGTCCATGTGTTATTACGTCACCCAAATATGGTTATCGTTACTCCACCACTTTAAAATTTATTGCTTTTCCACTTTTTTTCAACTTTTATAGTTGTCTAACTCATTATATTTAAAATGTTACTTAGAGTTGTACATCGTAGGTATCGGTTAAGATACTTTTAGACGATCCCACAAGCGGTTCAATTTCTGTAGAAAATGCAACCCTGATATAATGTGTTAAGGCTTTTTTCAAAATCTCTATAAACTCATTACATCAGAGATGTACTTTCTACAGAAGGTGAACGGCTTGCGGTATAGTGTAATAAAGCTATTAGAACTACAGATAAATTAATAACAGTGAATTATAAGTAGGTATATTATTATAATTATTTAGAATTAGTTATAAATAAACAAACACTTATCGTATTACGCCTGCAATAAAAAAAATGTATGTATTAAAAACTAATGTCAGTAATAAATAAAACTAGGCAAACACCCGACTTTGGTCGAGTGGGCTAAGCGGTAAAGAACTCTGATGAGATTAGCGGGAGCTATCGAAACGTCAGTTCAACCCTCCGCGCAGTCAAAATTTTCTTTGTGTACATGCTTCACATTTATCTCTAAATAAAAATATAATCTATTTATTGAAGAAAAATCAACATAGCAATAAAGTTTATTGAAATCCCTGCAACTTCTAATAAAGGGATCAGAATTGAATAATTAAACTAAAACCGAACTTAAGCCAAAATAATTAAAAATTTCTTTGGATATTTTGCAAATACATATATTTAATTCTACTGCGCGAAAGATAAAAAAAACGTAAAAGCTAAATATCTCAAAACTTCTAAAATTTAGATGTGACTTTCTTTCTTAGGAGGGCAGTACATATAAAGTATTGATACTTTAGCACTCATGTACATATCTAAATACATATCGTATCTCTCAAGATTGAAAATATAATACGGAGTAGTAAGATTTATAATGTATGCTATTAAAAAATATAGTTATTTGTACTTCGATATAAGATCAGTCGTCCGATTGATGTGTTTGTCCCTAGCATAACCTATAATTACATATACATATATGTGGTACTAGCTTTAAAAAACGCTTATAGTTAGTGTTTCACCAAAAACTTCTTTACCTTTACAAACTATTCACCTTAAATACTAAACATGGAAATATTATAACAAAAATAAGAACTATGGTACTGAATGCCTTATCTTTCATAATTATCCTGGGGAAAAAATCATGTTGTTCATAATTATTTTGTTTGAGATATGTACAACAGACAATCAATGGTATTTAATTTATATAATATAATTTAATATAATATAATTGTTGGGATTTCCTAATTAGGATCAGCTACATCCCTTCTATTACCTTATCTGCTTTATTTTGACAACAGCACGTGTTCTCTCTTAAGTGATAACAGAAAATAGTTTCTTTATTTACAAAACTTAACAGCAGGTAATGCAGAAAGAGGTTTGAAATACATACATATGGCCATTTCCATGAAAATTACAATCCCGATTGAAAAAATTAAAGCCCCTAAAATATTTGCTTAAGATATGTTAAAGAGAAAAAAATTTAATTTTACTATACAGAGGTATTTATACCTTACTACAATTTTTAATTATCAAAAATAACAGCTTAAACTGAATATCTCTTTGACTAATTTTAAGACATTGCAATAAACTATTTTCGCTTTTCTAGCGACTAAATTCAGTTATTTGTAACATTGCATCTATACTTTAAAATTAAGGTTCCCGCTTTAAAGAACAGGGTTCGTGAGGAAAGATAAAAGATAGAGTTCGATAAGCTGTATATATCTTTTTATTTTCTTTTTACGCTATTCTAATGTCACGTACGTAGTACAAAAACATTAATTTTCCGATCGCAAATGTTTCAAAATAAAAGTTTAAAGCATGATGTTTGTCGCAAACAAATATTGAACGAAATTTTTTTTAATTTGGTGTAATAAAAATTTTACAAGCACTTAAAGTTCGTCACGTACGCTATTGTAGTACTACAAATGCAACTAAATTCAAATGAAAAATGGCAAAATTTAAATCAAGTTTTAAAAACAAAAAAAAATTCATTAGTTTTCATATCACGATAATTTAAAAGGTGTTTTTTTTAACAATATTTCTTTATTAGAAAGAACACAAATATTATAATTCGAAATTACGCGTCGAATAGTGGATAGTTGGCTTTGATCGGAGAAAAATTACTGAGTTATAGGTTATCAAAGTTAAAATTTAATAAAATTTAACGTTTTTCACCAAGTGTTGGCTCTTCGGAAGCTGTTATAAATCCATAGTTATAAATTGTTATTGAATAGTCTATTCGATTCAAAAAAAATTTTAGCCATAATGGACCGAAATTGGATAAAAACTAAATATTCTATAATAAAAAAACCAAAACATTAACATTTAAATTTACTAAAAAATGCACTAGTAAAAAACAAAATAAAACAAAACAAAACTATAAATAACGGATTTGCTACTAACTTGAAATGCTATTGTTTTCGTTTTTTCCTTCTAGCATTTTTAGTTTTTATCCGATTTTGGTCCATTATTGCTTAAAGTTTTTGAAATCGAATAGACTATTCAATAATATTTTTGCTAGGGATTATTTTACTATTTGTGGTACAAAACAGCTTCCGAATAGACAACACTTGCAGAAAATCGTTAAATATATAAGAAATATTTTAATTTAATAGCCTATAACTCAGTCATATTCTATTAAATTAAAGTTTAAAGCATGATATTTGTCGCAAACAAATATTGATCGAAATTTTTTTTAATTTGGTGTAATAAAATTGTTATAAGCATTTAAAGTTCGTCACGTACGATACTGTAGTACTACAAATGCAGCTAAATGCAAATGAAAAAGTCAATCAAAGTCAATTATCCATTATTCGACGCGTAGTTTTGTAGCCATTCAAACAAGAGCTCTTTAATAAGTCCAATTTTATTAGTAGTTTGAGCAATAGTTTTTGATAGAATTGTCAAGAAGTATTGCTAAAATAACCTAATTAGATGAGCGGCAGTTTATGTTTGCTAACATTTATTTTTACATTTTTCCCTTTTTTCTCAAAAATCCTCTTTTTGTGCCCCTTTTATTTTCAAAATCCCCCTTTTGTGCCGCTTTTATTTACAAAATCCCTTTTTTGTGTCCCTTTTTGAAAACTTTCAACATAAAATTGCTAATTTTTATTGTTGTTGCTACAAAATAAAATTTTTGTATACGTTTTTTTTTACTACGTAGGGCTTATTTGCAAATGAAAACGTAAAATGCTGCCAAATACTTTTTTATTGTCATATATTAAATCACTGAATAGTTATCTATTTATTAATATATTTATCTATTTATTATTTTTTTATTAACAAACATGTGTAAAGGTGGCATCTCAAACTTTTTATTTGCAAATAGTGTGTTAAACAGCAATTATTTTCATGGGTAAGTTACAATGAAAATGCATACTTGGCAGCACTATTTATTTATTTGCAAATAAGTCGTGCGTATAAACATACTATTTCACTAGGGGAAATGTTTGGTAATCGAAAATGACAGAAAAGGCATTTTACCTCCCAAGAACTTTGCCCTCATTAAGATCTCTGTACTATTAACGGGCGAAATTTTTTAATAAGAGCTTGGCCTTATTTTTATATTTATGTTTTTCCGTGGATTTGTAGTACAGGAAAACACACATGACAGTGAATGTGTCTACAGTGCTTATAATTGCAATAGTACTAAGCTTCCCATCCCTGTTCAATGAAATCCAGTTTTTGTATGTGTTGCTTTCTTAATGACCGTGTAATATAAAGGTAAAATTAAAAATATCTGTGTTTTTAAGTTTAAATTTTAAAGCTCAAAACACATTAAAGAAAGTAAGTTAATTTTGGGTTAATATTTAAAACAAAGCATACAAATTGAACTACATGGAGATATACATACATACATACGTACTATGGATGTATGCATTAACTTAAGACGAAATAAAAGGCAAAGTAATTAGATATCTATTTGTTTATAAATATTCATACATACATATGAATATACATATGTATGTATCCACTAATTTATGTGCTTTTTGCTTGCTTTTTTGCAAATTTCATTTTAAAAACTTACCTTGAATGAAATTTTATTTTGATAAAGAATTTGTTATAGTATTTATTTGATATAGTTTTTTATGAATAATAGAAATAAAAGCTCCAGTTTTGAAAATAAGTTACAAACACACGCGCAAAAGTACTAACAAAAAAAAGAAAGACAAATTAATTACAGGTTTTGCAAACAAAAACAATCAATAATTTACAAAGAAAATCCAAATTGTTATAAACAAGTTATTTACACTACGCAAGAAAAATCTGTTGAAAATTTTTTGTTTCACACATTTTTTGTTTTATGTATTTAAATATTTATTCTTATAATCTGATGATTACATTGTCTTGATAATTATGATAATCATCTTGTTCTTATAAGACATTTTGACAAATATCTAATATTTACAGTCTCACAAACACATTCTCAAATGTAAGGCATACATTTATTTATTGATGCATTCATTTTTATTTTTACAGATATGAAAGTAAAAATTTCCAAAACACTGAACACAGAATAAAATGGAAACGACATAAAAAAAATATTCGCCAAATAGATATCTGGCGTGTGTATAAATATGTATGTATTTAATGGTGAAATTTTTCTTTCTTTTGCCAAAAAAAAGTATTAGCACATCTAATATGTATGCATTAATTAAATAAATAGATAGATATGTTAATTTAGCCAAAATTAAAGAGACACTAACACAACCGTACACCAGGTTTAACACTAATTAGGTGTTTCTTTTATATATTTCATCAATATTGTCGTTTTCTTTAAGTCACCACGTTTGCACTTTTAAACTTCAACACGAAAATCTTTTTACTTTTCTTGAAATTATATTTGTTGCGTAGTAGTTATGAAGTGTAATGATTTAAATTAATTAAATTTATTCAATATGTAGATATTAAATTCTTTACTTTAACACTTTACTAAAGTATCCGTGTTTCCCTGTGACTTTCTCTCTTGTCAACAATTCTCGAAGAACTGAATGAAACGAATGAATGTGCAAAACGAATAAAGAAAAAACAGTGCTGCCATCACAAGAAATAATAGAATATCTATTTTGTGAATATTTTGTAAACTTTTGTAAATATTTTTATTAATAAACTGACCTGTTTTCAATACTTATTTTTCTGTTTAACAACAATTGAGAAACGTTTGCTAGAATGACGAGTTGCAGTACAAGCTTGTCTACATTGTATAAAATGCAAAGTAGAGTTTACATATGAAAAATGGATAATGATGGAAGAGGTCAAGGAATATTGAACAGGTACGGGCATTATTAAAACAATAGAAAATTTTTTGTAAAACTACCTTATAATAATATATTCCCATCGATCCTATAAGGAGCATAGGGCCTCCTTAGCAGATGTCAAAAAACGGGTAGTACTACCAGCGCAGATTTCTCTTGAAATAAATGTCAAACACCACACAAAAGGAAGTCTATATATGGTGTTTGATAGTTTGAAGGTAGTGGTGATATCATGAGCATTTCATCAACACTTCTAAGTTTGACGTTTAATCAGTTAAATGCAAGAATAATAAGAATCAGCACTTAATACCTATATCTATCACTCTACAAAAATTTAGACCTGTACGATGACCACAAAAGATGAATTGAAAACCAAAAATATTATGCATGTAATGCATGGGAACAAAAAACTTATAAGCTTAATTACTCAGAATTTTCTTTTTTGCACTTGTACCCCTTTGATTTTAAGCCCCTCAATTATAATATGATTAGGCAAAACTAGCATTTGAAGCTGATGAACTTTTGACTGACACTCAAGTTCGATAAGATTCAATGACGTGTCTTGAAATTTTTCAAAAAACAATAAATCGTCTTAAGTCGCATTCATGTACGTGCTTTAATAACTTTTTGATCTGGTAAGAAGCAAACCAGAATTTACTTCAAACTGGCAACTTCCTAGCCATTCGAACAGGGTGGCTCTTGTACACTTAAAAGAGAAGCAATGTAGTAGAAGCTTTTTTAGTAGACAGCTGTTGTATTAAATCATAAGCCATTAGTATATGGTTGGTGAAACGTGCTGCTTTTAGTTTGTGTAAATATTACTAAATTTATATTGACGGATATTTAATAAAAAGTGTAATAAATTGGAAATAGTAAAATTGTTTTAAAGATTGCATTTTGTAGAAGTTTGTTAAATTTTCCAAGCCAAACGTAACATCAAAAAGAGTGCTAACGGTAAAAATACTAGCAACAATTTTATGTGGACACATTAAAATATAAATAGACACAAAAGTGGGCACGTCATTCCAATGAAATACAAAACACATACATACATCCATAGGTAGATAGCATAAATCACAGATACATAATATATGTAAATTCAAATGAAAAACAAAAAGTAAATAAAATAAACAGAAAAAAGGCTGTCTTATTGTGTGTTCTGTAAAATTTTGTTGGTTTTTAAAGTACATAGCTCTGTTCAATAACTGAAAATTGTTAACAATTGTTAATAGTTATTACTAGAAGTGTTCGGTACGTGAACACTTTTCAGTGAAAACTATTAACAATTATTAACAATTTTCAGTTATTGAACAGAGCTCATATAAACAAGTTTTTGAGAAGAATTTCGCAACGTCGACAAAAGCAACACAATTTGCATATACAAATTAAAGTTCATACTTACAAAAGGTGAGTGGATGTTTTTTATTTTCCTTTGTTGTTATTTTTATGAGCTTTTCCAAAAATAAATGCGTCCTTTTTACACGCTTTTATGGGTTGCGGATCTATTTAAATTTAATTTTTAAAGTAACTAAACCTAAATGAAATATACATACATACATATTTCATATGTATATTTCATTTTGTAAATATCGGCGCCAAGGCTATTTTTATATATCCAAGAACCTATTAATAATTTATTTCGTTAATGTTATTACTTTTTTTCTTTAATTTTAAGTATTGGTTTTATTAGTTTAATTTTAAATGTGTATAAAATGTAGTACATTTGTTTTTTTTTGCATGTCATTTTGAGGAATTATACCTTGAGAGCTGCCAGACTAACATTTTTGAATTAGCAAGCAGGGAAACTATTATTCCGAAAAATACTACCTATTCAGGCGTTCTGAAATCACTGTGATTTCAAACCACGAACGATTTTGGTGTTCTGAAAATCACGAGATTTTTAACTTTTAGTCGTGATTTTCATTGTTCTAAATCACAAGATAACAGCTGATTTGCTTTGTTTGACTACTAAAAAGGAAAAGTAAATCACGAAAAATGTAAACAAAACTAAATAAAGTTGCAACAAAAAATACTGTGTCATCCCAAATTAGTAAATTTTAAGGTTCTTCTGTGTAAAATAATTAATTTTATTACAAAAACAAATAAAGAACAAATCATATTGAGTGTATGTAATCATATTATTACACAGTTCAAAGCAAAATGCTTAAAAACGTCAAGCGATTTGAAATCGTCAGCCTGTTAGCTGACCGGTTTCAAATCAGGAGATTTCAAACATTTTAGTGCGCAGAACACCTTTTCGGTGATTTCAAATCACTTTACGATTTTCAGAACATACCTGATTAAGAGCCCAATAAACCCGCATACATGTATTACGCACATGAAAACTGACAAACATTGGTGTTTGTCAGTTTTTCTCCTTAGCCTGAAAACACACCAAATACGACGAAACGGTGTTGTCTTATACGTCAAACACACTCGTAGGACTCTAACGCACATCAAAAAACATTTGGTGTGTATGGTCTCATAAGAACTAATGTTCATTTTTCGCATGCGTCACAAAAAACAGTTTCGTCATAAAATAAGTGTGGGTTCAGCCTTAGCCTGAAAACACACCAAATAAGACAAAACGGTTTTGTCTTTTAAGTCAAACACACTCGTATGATTATAACGCACACCAAAAAAAAAATTTTATTTTTTTTGCCAGGTTTTGGACTTTTTACAGTTGTAACGACTTCTAATCAAATTTAGGGCTCGTTTGCAATTTTGTTATTTCTCGCGAATTTGTGCTATTTTCGCGGCAATATTTATTTGAGCGATGTTTAAAGAATTTTTGGTCTTGTTTCTAATGTTTCGCCAACTTTAATAACAAATTGAATATAAAATATAAAAATAGCTTTATTGACTTTTCCCAGCAAAAACTACTGCTTCGCGATAAGCAGGTTTGTAAAAGTGAGTTTTGCTGCTGTAGCTTACAAACATGCTTAGGTTAGGTTAGGTTAGGAAGGGTAGTGCTATGCCGCACATCCACTCGCAGACCCAGTTGGATTCATTGTGATTCCCTTCTATTCATACCCGCTATGAAAACTCAGAAAAGGAGCATCCTGCTATCCGCCATTCAACCACCTTATTCCCATAATGAAGCCCCTGATATCCTCTAGTTCACACTTCTCGATATCACTAATGCTCTCACGAAAACGTCTGCCAAGCCACCTAAGCCTGTGTCGTTGTAGCCTCGGGCAATGGCAGATAACATGCTCAATAGTTTCTTTTTCCTCATCATCGCACATCCTACAAAAATCTGGAGTGCCAATCTCCCAAATGCTGGTCCTCGCCCTGACCGAGCAGTGACCAGTCAATGCGCCTATTAAGACCCCTATCACCTTCCTATTCATACTTAGTAACAGTTCGGATCTGCCTAAGTCAAACATGCTTACGTATTGCATGATATAAGTACGCGAAGTCCCACTTAGGAGCATTTCTTGTTAAACGCTTATTTCAGCGCATTGAGTATATAATAAAATCATACTATTATTTTGTCGTTTTAAGATCGTAACTCATCGCAATCTATGCCTTATAATAGCACTTTCGTGAATGCACTACTTACTGTAAGTGAATGTGCAAAAATTTGTTTTTTAAATGGAGGGAAAAAAGATATAAGAAGCTTAAGCATTTCTTGCCATACTTTATTGCATATATGTATTCAGGCAATACATGTGTCGCTACTATGAAGAGCATTTGTATAAGAGGAAAAGTGTGTACTGCTTCCAAAATCTCGACTATTTTTTGCTGGGCAGTTACGATAAAAAATTGTCAGAATACCACTTTTCTATTTTTATAACTTTGGTTAGAAATTATAACCATGGGGACTATTATTACTGTGTCAGAATAGGCCTATTAATATTGATTTATAATTTTTTAAAAATAATGATAATAGAGTATAAATAAAATATGTTATTTGTAATGAGCTGTCAAAACATATTCATATAACTTTTGAGTTAAATATGTTTGACGTAAGCTCTTCTTACGTAAAACATATTTAACTCGTCATATTTATCTCTCCCTATTTGTCATTTTGTAAACTGCTTTTATTCTTTTAAATTATTTCAGTAACTCAGTAATTGATATTTAAATATCATTGGTGAAATAGGCTCTTAGATTTTGTTTGAATTAAAACGGATTTTTTGGGAATTTGTTTCTTTATTATTGATGAACAGCTGCTTTTCGGGATATTTGTGGGATTTTTATAATATTTTTATCGGACTTAAGAGCAATAATTTAATATTAAAAAACTGAAACTGTATTCAAATACAACTTAAATTTAAATAAAAATGAATTGAAAACAAAATTAAATACTATCCTAAGAATTTAGCATAAAGTCGCGTTCACACAATGACAGAAATCACGGCAGTTGCTGCTGCAACAGTGACTGCTGTTCATCAAGTTGGACTTGATATTCCGACAGTGACAATAAATTTCACAGTATATCATGGAAATGAAATTTCATGGCAGTATCAAGGCATACTAGTACAGGCACTCGAATTATAATTAAAAAATACAACACTGGAAGAATAGCAGCCACTTTTCTAACTTACTATTTAAACTGGCCATACACGTATGATTTGTGCGTCTGATTTGTTCGCCTAACATTTAATTATTAATTTTGATTCATGTAATAATGCCCTAATTGCGAAAATTTCAAGTGTTTAATTATTACGGATCACAACATACATTACAGTTTCAACATCCTACGTTGCTCGCTTTAGCGCACCCTTTCAGTTTTAACTATCGTAAATTTTTAATATTTGTTATTGTAGTGGTCATAGTTACTCATATTCTGCGAAAATGTCAGGTCTGTACCTCTTGCGGCTCTCGAGATAGGGGACTGTGACCCACAGACAGATAAACGGACGGACGGAAATAATTTTTTTTCTAAAATTAAAAATAAAAGTTTTTACGAACATTCCAGAGACAATTTTGTTTCAAATGTAGTTTGTAAGTGTAAAGTTGTTAACATCGGGTAAAAAGTGAGAATATTACAGAATATTTAGTGAACACATACGAATTTAAATTTTCATTCATTGGTCCTCAGATTAGTACGAGTTTTTACCTGTAAGTCCGTTAGTTTTATACGTTTAAGAGAGAAAGGTAGACATATCGTCTATCAAAATTTACAAAATTATGTCTAGTTTTTCACTTTGTATTCAGATTTTAATAATTCAAATTTTTTTGGAAGACTTTTTGCAAAACAGATGGAAAAATTATGCTATCAAAAGTTGTGCACCAATTTCAATGAAAAAGGGCTCAATTCTTTTTGTATATATTTAGCTACATTCTAATGGAAAAAAAACTGGGCCGTTGTTGTATCTTTATTTTGTTATAAAGTCTTAAAAACAAAAATCTGCAGATTTATGAGTAGTGTTTGTACGGCTTAAAGATTATTTTGTTTTTTTTTTACTAATTTTGAACTTTTTACTTAACTGCATAGAGCATGACCTTCTCAGGTTATGCAAGTATATGTCCTGCAAGTGCTTTCATTTTAGACATAACGATATATCTCGAAAACTAGAGCTGATAAAAAAATTCAAATCAATTTATTTTAAAATCCAACTTATTTATGACTATGTTACCTGGTTCGGAAAATGTGTCCTTTTAAACATTGAGAAACAATTGGGTTGCAATTTTTTATTGATTTTTATATAAATTTTGTTGGCGTATTCAATCGCTAATGATGGAGGCTTTTTTATAAAGTGTTATACAGGGTGGCGCAGAATGAGCTACATATATGGTTTAAATGGTTTATAACTTTTTTATTTATGCGATTATTATAATTTTTTTTAAATACAGCATATTAATGGGGAATTTTTTGCAATTATCTTTGAAAAATGATATCCTGTAAGTGATGTCCATTTTCTGCTTCGCACATATGTGCTCTTTTTAGCATATTTTCCATAAGTTTTCGCAAAATTTCGGGTGTAATGGCCATGATTTTATTTCGAATGTTGGTTTTTAGTTGGAGTATGGTTCTTGGTTTGTTGACGTACACTCTTTCTTTCAAATATCCTCAAAGAAAACTGTCAGGAGCTGTTAAATCTGGTGAACGCGAAGGCCAGTTAAAATCGCTTGTGCGCGAAATAATGCGTTCGCCGAATATGTCCATTAACAAACCCATTGAGGCACTTGCAGTATGTGATGTATAATAAAATTCAATTATTTTTGTACGTTGTTCGATCGTGTAATGATTCATAACTAATTCCCCAAGTCTTCTTCACAAAATGCTGAAAAAAAAGAAAAATAATAATTAAAAAAGTTATAAAGAATTCAAACCATATAGCTCATTCTGCGCTACCCTGTATAAGCTATTTTAAACGGCTTTACTTTATATATTTGCTAATTCAATTAAGGTTTACAAGCGTAATATGGAAAAAATAGTTTTTGCGGAATCTTAATATAGATATTATAGAGTAATATTGTTCCAAAAATAAGCTGCGGAGACTTGCGTATGGGGCTTTTACATCAGTTTTTCTAAATATACACCTTTTTCAAAAATTTTCTACTTGCTTGTACGATTTTGCTTTAATTTGCTTCCGAAATCTCTTCTTATTAAATTAAAATACCAATGACGTAGTCGTTTTCAATTTTAAGGTTCATTTTTGATGCATTTTGAAATTTGAATGCACTTTGAATTTTTTAATGCATTTTGAATTTTTAAAATTGTTCGTATATAGTAACATATATCGCCCACTGTGTTAAAAACCAGCTAATTTATTTACAGACCTTATAACCTACAACTTTTCCAGGCATACATTTTTTGTGGATCAGGCTATTAGTTTGGAAGATATAAGCTTTCCGACGACTAAATAGTTTTGTCGGTAAAATTGTTCTTATATAACAAAATATAGCTTTCTAATTTTTATAGAGTTTATAGCCTACATCCTTGGCTACAACCTATCTATAATTTTTTGTGGATCAACCTATTAGTTTGGAAGATAGGGGTTTTTCGAAAATTTAAGAGTTATATTGGCAAAATTGGCCTTATACAAAAACACATAGCGCCCACTGTGTTAAAACAGCTGAATAATTTTGTACGGACTTTAAAGCCCACATTCTGCCTACAATTCATCCATAAATTTTTTGCCGATATTTTATTAGTCTAACTTTGAAGGTATAAGATGTCCGACGACTGTAGAATTTTATTGATAAAATTTGTCTTATATAACAACATATAGCGCCCACAGTGTTAAAAATAGCTATCTAATTTTTACAAAATTTATAGCTTACTCCTTGCCTATAACTCATCCATACATTTTTGTAGATCAGACTATTAGTTTGGAAGATATGGGTTTTCCGAAGACTTAAGAATTTTATTTGTAAAATTTGTCTTATCTAACAACTGTGTTGCAAATAGCTAAGCTATTTACAGACCTTTTAGAACAGCCTTTCCCGGCATACGACGACTAAAGAATTTATGGGTAAAAGTAATCTTATATAACACAATATAGCGCCCTTTCTGTTAAATATAGCTACCTAACTTTTAACAAACCTTGTAGCCTACATCCTTCCCTATAATTCATTCATACATTTTTTGTGGATCAGACTATTCGTTTGGAAGATATGATTTTTCCGCCGCTAGATTGGCCTTTTTCCCCAGTGTGTGTCGGTTTAATAATGGCTGATTTATATCCAAAATATTTTGACTCTGTCCCTCATAAAAAACAGCAAAAACCGTTTTTCGCGAATATCTCGAAAACGATTCTTAAGAAAAATAAAAAAATGTCATACTCGTGTTCAGTGATCCCAAATTAGCTGCAAAATATTTCGTTTTTGAAGTTAATTTTGTTTAAACTAGTATTATAGGCTTAATTTGTTTTATTCGGAAATATTTGTATTTCTGAGATTAGTTTCCCTGTTTTTAATATTTACTAGTCTGGTAATATGACTCACAAAACTTCCTAATGTTTGTTTTTATTTTTGATTTTGTACAAAAGTCGTAATACGAGTCTGCCAATCAGATTTCTCTAGCATGAAGGCTCGTCTACAAAAACAACACAATACTTTTTGCGAAAACATACTGGGTGCCAATGACGCAGCATGGGATACATACAGAATTTATTGAAAAAAAAAGCATCCAAAAATAGATTGTGGGGAGAAAAACGTTTTTATGGCATGGTGTCGGCTAAAAAGCGTTTAGCAGGTGGAATTATTTACATTTTTTTTTTGTAATAAAACCAACAAATAAAAGAAAAGAACTTTTTTGTTGATATTTCGAAAAAAAGCTTTTTTATGTGTTTATTTTTATTTTACACTTTTTCTATTTAAATTTTTATTTAATTATTTCATACTATTTAATACAACAAAAAAAATATAATAATAAATTAGCTAATACGCAACAGTTGCTCTTCTCATCTCTCTCGAATTTAGAAATGTTCACGCGACTATAAAAATCTATTAAATTAGTTTTCGCTCTAATTTTACAAGCATTTGCTTTGCATTAAGAAAACAAAATTAATTATAAAATAATACATTTTAAAACGTAAAATTTACGTAATTAAAGATTGTTGATTACACTATGCTACAAAATGTAACTTTTGTCATGACCTTTGATGTCCACTACATATAATTTTTTATGTGTTATGGTCCCCTAACTACAAAAACAGTCGAAATTTAAAATTCTATGTACCTTCCTATACAATTTTTTTTCTAAAATTTGGCATTTTTCAATCCGCTGATTTCATCATAACTTGGGAAAGGGTTGTCCAATTTTATTACAAAAGATTCTAAAAAGCTTTAAAGAGAATTACCTTTAAGCCATTTTAGTAATATATATTATTTTTTTCATCATATACTCAACGGTGTCGGAACTATTTACACTGCAATGATGAAAAAAATTTATTTTTTTCCAAAATTGGAAAATTTTAATTTCTTAAAAATTTATATAAAATCGAAAGTGGCAAAAACTTAAATTTTTTTGAAAGAGAAGTAACACAATCAGGTAATTAATGCTTGCCAGTTAACTAATTACCTTCTTTGGGAAAGCGATAGTGTAGAGAGAACAGGTGGTGAAGTGGGAGAGAGATAGAAGACTTAATTCAGTTACAACTCTGCTATTGCACGTTTTTTGTAGAGCAGTGTTGCAAGCCCCTCTGGTGTCAAGTAGAGCCATTGAGTTGTTTAAGCTGTGTAGCCATTTTATTAGTTCTTTTACTTCGCCAACGGTTCTGCTACAATACCGACGAAGTAGGGTGCTGTGAAGTGCATTAGGATATGTTAGAATTAATCGCTTGCTGGTATTGCCAAGGTGATCAGTACTATACCTTCATCACTTTAACAGTCGAACAGCAAGCAACCAACACAATAACACACCAATGCACATGAGAAAAATGCATGATGTTGTTGGCTCACCATTTTTATTTTATTTGGTGGTTGATAGATGAATTGTTTTTTTTCGGAGGCAATGCGTAATATACACAGAATACGTAGTATATTATTACGAATGTCACCTTTTCAAATCAACTCGATATGCAAAACTCTTCAAGCTTAATACCAATTCTATTTGTATTTAATATCCACTGTCTCTGCCCCGCTCTCTCTCTCTCTCTCTCTCTCTCTCTGAGCAAAGTGTTGATTCACTGGGCAGCGCGCTACTGCAGGATCTAGCAGCGTTATCATACTGCGACAATAGACGGATAAATTCGTTCATCCGATCGTCGGGTAGGGGAAACGTAGATGAGGTTTTATCTATGTATCTTCACGTTCGCGTTTCAGGTAACACACACAACGGGACCCAAGTGGTCTGGTTGTGACTCTTTAAAACTGGCAACCTGTGCAACATAACCTAACCTACCATTTTTATTAACTCCCCATAAAACTAGGTTAATTTAGGTTGTACATGCAGCTTCCGCTCAATTGGGTCTATGGTTGGTCCCTTTGTGTTACTTGTAAATGGAAGAAAAAGAAAGAGGAAAGGAATAGATAAAGTGAAGAAAAGTGAAAATGAGGGTGAAGAGGAGGAAGAGAAAAAAAAAATAAGAAGAGATGGCTATCATTCGCCCAAAAGGGAATGCTTCAAGGCTGGAACTATCCACTGCGCCTTATGAAAAGGTTAAGATTGTTGGGGGTTGTCATTGCCAGCTCAGATAGATTGACGAAGTATGGCTGACCGAGTTGTATCAGCCGCTGGTTCTCCAGTGAGAGGCAGAGGCGCAGGAGGTGACAAAATTGTCTCCTAGTGCTCATCCCGACAGCTTCTGTAGAAATTGTGCGACGTTTAGTCCCATCAGTTTGGTGTGGTTGCCGAATTTGCAGTGGCCTCTGACCGTTGCAACGATGTCTTTCAGGTGTGTTTTCTGGAGCGTTAAGAGATTCCTAGTACGGTTTGAGTCCAACCTTGGCCAGATCAGCCTGGAGATCCTACAAGTAGGTTCGTTGAACCATCTGGTCTGTGCCAGGGTGTGAAAATAGTTTTCGATTTGCTGTTTGCAGGCAAATACCGCAGAAGACATCAATGTTTGAATCCGGTAGTGTCGTCCCTCTTTTAGTTAGTTCGTCAGCGATGTAGTTGAATGAGCTGGTCCCGTGTCAATGCAGCCATATAAGGGTGCTATTTTATTGTCTCGCCATCCCGTTCAGGATGTCTGGGAGTCTGAAGGAAATCTGGGCTGGAATCTTGTTAGACACCTCTTCCAACCCTGGCACCCCTCTTGGAGCCATCCGTTTAAACAGCAAAGTGCTCCACGACGGGAGGAGACCCTCCAGGAGACCTCATTTCCTCCGTGATAGAAAAACTGAAGCCCCTAGATAATAATGATGTTTTCGGAGTGGTATAATCAATGAGCTTAAATTATCCCAAAAATCGATGATACTTGCGTGCAGACGCACTTCTGTATACAAGGCAAGCTTTTTGGTTATGATAAAATCGGTGAAGCAGCCTTTTCAAAAATCCCAATTAAAAAAAATTTAAATAAAACTATCTATAGAATTTTAAATTTCAACTGTTTTTATAGTTAGGGGACCATAACACATTAAAAAATATTGTGCTACTTCTTAGCATTTCTCTTGTTGCATAGTGTTATTGTTGATGAACAAGTTTTTAATAATATTTCCTCTAGAGCTTTTGGTTTTAGTCTTGTTGACATTAGACGACTGTGTAGTCTTTAATCATATTCTAAGAATGTGCAAAATGTAGGGAAATAAAAAATATCTCGTGGTTGATTATTTGCTTAATCAATCGAACGCTATTTTTTTAATTCAGTTTTCATCCGTTTAGTTGCCATTTATACTCTGTAGAGTCAACAACAAATCCGCTTCCGCTTTTAATTTGTCATCGTATAAATTCTGAAAAAAAACTACGAAAATAATGGGTAAGTTTAATAAGTATTTGGCGCGCAAACAATTGTCGTTATTCCCATAAATTTATATACTTATGTGCATACATAGATGACTGCTGAATTTGTTTCATATTTGTTCTGTCTCTGTTATATCAGTTGTGTACAACACATTTTTTCTAGATAATACATATATAATTATTAAAGGGGCGCGACTATAGTCTATATGCTATATGCACCACAGAAATATTCTTTAGGAAAGTATTGCGTCGAATGTGTTGTTAAATGTTAATATGTAATTAATTCAGATGGAAAGTTTGAAAACAAGTTTAAAATAAAAAAAATTTTAAATGAAAGTGTTTCAAATCGACTTATAAATGGCGGATAAAAAATATTTACTGATAACATTATTCATTCAAAGGATTATGGATTTCGTTTTTTTAATAAACCTTTTATAAACCATCGATAAATTATTTTGAATTACGTTCTAAGTGTATAAGTCACGAAAAAACAGACCGGACAGTAGAACAGACGGAATGAGCACAATCTGGAATTATGTGTGTGAAGATAAATTCGCACATATTTAAATAACAGAGATACAAACTCTTTCTAACCATTTTGGTTAAATATGGAATTGCACACGTTGCCGTTATTGGTATTTTCCTATCAAATTTGGCCAGATTTTTTTTTCGTTTTTTTTTTTCGATATATGTACATTAATTAGCGTGTTCGTTATTTGTGTGGGAATTTTTTTTATAAAAATATTCAAGTCTCGAAAAAACCCATAACTATTAAAATAACAAGAAAATCCCATAAATTTGCCAATTTCGGTGAACTTTTTCGTTCCCTAGAAATTGAATTTGCTTCTTTAGTTATTTGGGACGCTAAACGCGAATCTGAACTCCAATTTTTTTTTAGTTTTCGAGATATACCGTTATATCCAAAATTAAGGCACTTGCACGACATATATTAGCATAACTGGGGAATTGTTTGCACCATTCAGTAAAAAGAAAAACCAAAATTCGACAAAAAATTATCTTTAAGCCTAGCGGACATTGTTTAGAAATCCGGCCATTAGTTTCAGAGATATCGTAAAATTTTGAGCCTAAAAATTAAAAATTTCATTAAAAAAATGTTAAAAGTTGTCTGGCTGAACTGTGAACAAAATCAAAAGTTGTGCACCAATTTGAACTAAAAAGGGCTCATTTCTTTGGAATATATTAAGCTAAACTAAAAGCTTAAAATAGTTGAACATGCTAAGAAAAGATAGTTAGTGAAGTTCCGAACATGTAGAAAAAGTTCATTAATAGGTGCGACTCGCCGCGAGATGGCGACAGTCTGTTAATTGAGCTTACTAAAATTAGTAGAATTTTCGCTACAGTGTTGTTGCTACTGTCGCTGGTAGTGTAGGTAAAGGGCTCTGATGAGGGACTTGGTAGTCTCGAAACAGCTGGTAGTTCAACCTTCCGTACATAAAAAATGTTTCTTTGAATGTTCAATATTTACATGCCTTAGAATTTCTTTCTTAAATAAAAAATAATTTGATCGAAAGATTAAATTGGGAATGAACTTAAGCCAAACTAATTAAATAACTTTGGATAAACACAAAATTTTTCAAATGTTTTATAAAATTTTTAATTTTTAGGCTCCTTGGCTACAATTTCCATATGATTCAAATGAGTGCCCAAACATGCCCAAATGTGTCCAAACATGTCCAAAATCTCTCAGGGATTGTCAAAAATTTAATTTAGTTAAATTTTCAAAGTTTTGTAAAAAAATTCACAAATACAATTGAAAAAAAACGACTTATAGATAGTGTGGAACCTTGGCTAAAACTTTTACGATATCTCTGAAACTAATGGGCGGATTTCGAAACATTGTTCGCTAGGCTTACAGATAATTTTGTTGTCGAATTTCGGTTTTTCTTTTTTACTGAATAGGGCGAATCACTTTCAGTTATACTTATATAAAGTGTCCGCCATATAACGTTTTTTTTTTCAACTAGTGCTTATTTCGTGAATGGTAACACTTAGCTCATGTCTGATTTGACAGATAATTAGTTTTATCCTTCCGCTGAACGCATATGGTTGTGTATACGCTTGCGAATATGGTTGTGTATGGGCCTCCGATCGACTTACAGAAGATGCCGATTTTGCCAAAAAAAATCATCTTTTCAGATGAAGCTCATTTTGATCTTGGCGGGTATGTAAACAAGCAAAATTGTCGCATTTGGGGCACAGAAAACCCGCACGCGTACATTGAAAAGCCGACGCACCCGAAACGAGTCACTGTTTGGTGCGGATTTTGGTCCAGAGGCATAATTGGGCCATTTTTCTTCGAAAATGAGGAAGGAGTGGCCGTTACAGTCAATGGCGATCGTTATCGGGCCATGTTGAACGAATTTTTGTTCACAAAAATTGAAGAGGAGGATATTGGCAATATTTGGCTTCAACAGGACGTCGCTACGTGCCACACAGCCGAAGCTACACTCAATGTTTTGCGCCGTGTTTTTGAAGATCGCTTTATCAGCCGCAGAGCTGATGTCGTTTGGCCACCTCGGAGCTGCGATTTGACACCGTTGGACTATTATTTGTGGGGTGCCGTCAAAGATAAGTGTTACGCCGACAAGCCAAAGACAATTGACGCTTTAAAGGACAATATTCGTGAAGCCATTGGTGAAATACAGCTGCACACAATCGATAATGTGCTTAAAATTTAGACCGATCGTGTAGGCTACTGCATGGCCACCCGAGGTAGCCATTTGAATGAAATTATTTTTCATTATTAACCGGAAGGATTGTAATTTCAAATAAAAAAAGAAATTTGATAAAATATTCAGTAGTTTTTTTTCATAGCATTTTCAAAAAAAAAAGTTATCTGGCGGACCCTTTAGTATGTCGAGCAAGTGCCGTCATTTTCGAAATAACGGTATATCTCGAAAACTAAAACCGATAAAATAATTGGAGTGCAGATTCAAGTTCAGCGGCCCAAATAACTAAAGAACCAACTGCAATTTCTAGGGAACGAAAAAGTTTACCGAAATTTGCAAATTTATGGGACTTTTTTGTTATTTTAATAGTTATGGGCAGTCGGCACGGGAAGGCGTTGTCCCAGGGGCGTGAAATTTTTTTAGAGTCATTTTTGCATCAGGCTTCCAGTTTTTGTGGGGGTGAGACCAAAAATATTTCCACTTTAAAAACGGACACCCTAATGTACATACATGTGTACCTCTGTAAAATAATTATGTACACTATAAGAAACACGATTTTTGGGAAAACTGTACTCACCAAAATTAATATTTTGGCGTTATTACAGTGTAGAACACTGTTACTACAATGTACTACAGTGTAATATACGGATACTACAGTGTAGTATATGGTTACTACAGTGTAGGGCACTGGTGCTACAATGTAGTACTACAGTGTAGGACACTGTAGAAACAGTGTATTTCGTTTTAGTAGCAGCGTACTATACCGTAGTAACAATGTCCTACACTGTATTACAGTGTAGCAAGAGTGTACTTCATTGTAGTAACAGTGTGCCGCGTGACTGGTTCATTGGTGAAAATGATGTCTTCAAATAATTTCAGCTGCTTTGTTAATAGCAGCGCTTAAAGTTTCTTCAAAAGTCTTCTCTTTCAAAACATCACTGTCATCTGAAGTAATTATATATTTCCACATTTTCTTCGTCATTAAATGCATCAAAAAGTCGTGCATAAAGATTTTCTGCATATCTAATTACCATGCATTTTGTTGCATTGTATAAAATATTGCAGTTGCTTTTATTAAAAAAAAATATGGTTCTTATATAATAATAAATTAAAAAGACAACTTTTTCTCTTCGTTCTTTAATCCAAAATAATTTAATATACACTTTAAGTCTTCATTGGTTTCTTTCCCCTTACATAGAAAATCAGTACTTTTTTATTTTATATATATAAATAGATTATTAATTCCGTGAATTCCCGCATAGAATTCCCGGGGAAGCAGGAAATGAAAATAAGCGATTTTCCCGGGAACTCCCGGGAAAAACCCTTACATATATGTAAGTCGCGCCTTTAAAAAAATGTGTTTTCTTATCAATGAAGTTTTCGTTTCAATTGAAGTACTTGGTGGAAAGCCTTTCATTGAAATTACTTATTTATCTTGTGTGTTTGTGTACATTTATTTTATTATCAATAAAAGGTTTAAGGTATACTGTACTCGTTTTTTTATTTTTAATTATTTATAATATGGCGATATATAAATTTGTCATAAAAAAACTAGAACATGATGTATAATTATAGTGGAAAATATCTTTTCTTGTTTTAAAAATAACTTAGAAAATTTCAACAAAATTTGCTTAAGCACTTAAGACTAATTGATTAGTTATTACTTTTCAGGGAACGGAAATTCCATAGGCCAGTTAAATTAGACAAATTGAAGGAAATAATATCCGGAGTTTTGAAAATTGGCACAGTTGGTCATATATTTAAAGAAACTAAAGAGTCCCCGTGTTTGGGCGGGCGAGCTATAGGGAGGGAGGGGGCCTCCTTAAGGTGAAGTTTTTTAGTTTTTTTGCTCATAAGTGTGAAAATATAACTTTTATCAAAAAAAAGTTAAAGCTGAAAAAATTTCCTACAAAAATCTTTCTGATAATTTTTTATTTAAGACCAGCCGTTTTGCTACTACAGTGTAGTACACTGTTACTACAATGATGACATCTCATTTTGCAGGCTCATTGCTTTTGTAAACTATTGTTATCAACAAATTTTTATATATCTATTTTTTCGCTATATGTATTTTTTAAATTTAGCGGATTTTTTGTAAACAATTTTTTTAAAATTCTAATTCTTTTTTAATTAATTTAAAAAGTTTATTTTATAACGATTAAAATAAGACCAAAATTATAAAAATTGATTGCGAATTGTCAAATTTACAATATGCTGTCCATGTAAATAGAATCGAAAGAATTCAGAAAAAAATTGTTAAATTTGTACTTCGTGGTAATCGGGTAAATTTTTCGTCTCCATCATATTATGGTCGTTGTCTGCTTTTGGGCTTAAAGCCACTCTACCTGAGAAGAACTCTTCATTCTTTTATATTTGGCTTTAATTTGATCAATGGTATCACTGATTGTGAATATTTATTTAAGCTGATTTATTTTTGTATACCTTTTAGATCTCTCAGGTTCCATAATTTATTCTTTGTACCTACACATAGTACTAATTACGCTATGAATGAGCCTATGATACGAGCTTTAAGTAAGTTAAATAATATTGTTAATTTACATTTTTCTTTGTCTCAAGATGATTTCAAATTGTGTCTAGAAAATAAGGAATTAGTGGATGTATTGTTAGACTAAGATTTTATATTGCTAGCCTGTAAGGTTATTGTAATCCATTTGGCTAAATAAATAAATAAATAAATAAAACAATAGCTGAAGAGTTATTGCTTCAAAATATACTGCAGTTTAAGCACTGACGGCGCTACAGCGAGCTAAGCAGAAGGATTCACATGAAAATTTCTTTTACAAATTTCTATAAGAAATCAGAGATGCTTTAGATTCTACCTCCAAAAAATAATAAAAATGAAAATATTTCATAAAAATCAGTTTTTTTACAATACATAAAGCAGCAATTTTACTGACGAAATATTTGCATGGTATTGTTTTTTTTCAATTCATTTATATTCATTTATTCTTAAGAAATGTTTATAAAGTATAAAATATTGTCTAAGGACGGTTATCAACCTCAAGTCTTTGAAACAAATAAATCCAAGGGCGTGTAAAAGATTCGCGTGAAAATTATTTGCTTAACAATCCGAATATATTGTCTGGCTATTTTTGATATATTCATCTTTAATTTAAATAAAAACATCGTCATAATTCAAAATTCGCGAGTTTTGAACTTTGTACTAAAAAATATTTCTCTGAGTAGACTGTTTTATTGATACGCTCAATTCGATTGTTCGACCAAAGCTTTGTTCTATTTTGTTGAAAAATAGTATTATGGAATAAGCTTCTACACTTATCCATACATATAAATATTTTCATGTAAATGTGTTTAAAAGTTTATCAGTCGTAAAGATTGCTTGTTTGTTAAAGTATATTTAAAATATCATATAAAGTAATTAACAAATATCATCTAATCTAATTTATCATAAATATTTATTTAATTTTTATTATTTTATTTGCATTTTGGTAAAATTAATACAACTTTTATAAGATTGTCATTTATGTCATACATAAAAACACACTCAATCGTTTATGAAGACATAAAGGAAAAAAAATTTAATCTAATGGGTTGGCCTCTCTCAACAGTCTGCTCTATTTCTAATAATCGGCCGTTTGCGCGAAAAGCGTCGTAACTAAAAAAAACCGATTTTAAAGAAATTGCATTTAAAGTTTTGAATTTACTCTAAAGATATAATATAATTATTCTGGCTTAAGGTCGTTCAATTTAATTTTTTAATTAAATTATTTTTGTTAGAAAAAAATTTTAAAGCTCTTAAGAACTTAAAACACAAACAAAATTTTTGACTGCACGGAAGTTTGCACTTGACCATGCATGATGTTTTGAGATCAACCACGATCTCATCCACTGAACCGAAAAAGTACATAAAAACAACGAAAAAGTTCATAGTTTCAATGAATTTTTCCTTAGTTTTGACCTAAGACACAGGTACGTTGAATCAATGAACTGCATGGTTGGCTCCTCAGTGTACCACTAGGCTATTAAGGGTTAAGTATATTTTTGACGATCTCTGAGAGATTTTGGCCATATTTGGGCACATCTTTACTTGTAGCTCATTTGGACCATATGGAAATTGTAGCCAAGGATCCACACTATTCGAGAATATACTAAAATTTATCTGAAAATTTATCTAGGATGCAAAGTTATGGTACTAGCAAGAGAGTGAGAACATAAAACCAATTTTTTATTTCATATGGCTTACATATGGCTTACATAGTTATTGCACTAAGCCCTTCAACTAAAAGATTTTTGTACTTTTTAATATTATTTTCCATTTTTTTTAAATCATGATTTTATTTTTATTCAAATTTTCAAATTTCAAATTTTTATTCAAATAATGTTACTCCAATAATTTTTATTCGAATAATTTTATTAAAATAATTTTTTACCTATTCGACTATTTTTATTCGAATAGCTCGAGCAATTTTTATTGCAATAATTTTATTTGAAAGATTTTATTCCCATACATTTTTTAATAAATAATTTTATTTAACAAATTTTTAAAATTTATTCGGATATATTATTTGTTCCGAAAATTTTATTCGAATAATTTAATTCAAATAATTTAATTCGAATAATTTTGTTCCGCACTATTTTATTCGATTTTTTTCTATTCGTTTAGATTTATTTAAAGAATTTTATTCCAATAAATTCCATTCAACTAATTTCTAGTCAAATAATTTTATTCGACAATTCATTTTAAAATTTTTATTCGAATAACTTTGAAAATTCTGAGATTTATTATTTTGGCTTTTTACTTCATTATTTGAATTAATGTACATTCAAATTATTATTAAGAGTGGATTGTTCGAAAATTCAATCAGATTAGCAGAACGGATCAGTTCTTGTTCACTTTTACCACTTATGAGGGTGGATGCTTTTTTATAGAGGAACATCAGCTATTTAACCAATTTTTGTCACGAAATATTCGGAAGAAAATGATATTCTCCAATGTTTTGTATTCGAATAATTTTATTAAAATAATTTTTTACCTGTGAATTTTCAACTATTTTGATACGAAAATCTTGAAAAATTTTTGTTTCAATAATTTTATTTCCATAAAATGTTTAATAATTTTATTCAAATAATTTTTGTTAGGATTTATTCTTTGTTCCAATAATTTTATTCGAATAATATCATTCAAATAATTTAATTTGAATAATTTTTATTCGCATGATAGAATTAAATTTTTTCTATTCGTTTAAGTGTATTTAAAGAATTTTATTCGAATAATTTCTAGTAAAATCATTATATTTGAATAAGTTTTATTCAACAAATTTTTAACATTTTTATTCGAATAACTTTGAAAACTATTCGAAAGAAAATCTTATTCAAATAATGTTACTCCAATAATTTTTATTCGAATAATTTTTTTAAAATAATTTCTTAATTTTCGACTATTTTTATTCGAATAACTCGAACAAAATTTTATTTCAGTAATATTATTCGAATGATTTTATTCCCGTAAATTATTTGTTAATATTGTTCCAACAATATTTAAAATTTATTCGGATATATATTTGTTCCCGATAATTTTATTCGAATAATTTTTTTTATTATTTATTAATTTCATGCGAGTAATTTAATTCGAATAAATTTTATTCGAACAATAATTTATTCGAACAATTTTATTCGATTTTTTTATTCGCTTAACGCGCTGTAAAATGCTGTAAGTTCAGCCTTCCGTACAGCCAAATTTTTCTTTGAATATTCAATATTTACACGCTTTAGAATTTCTTTCTAAAATAAAAATAATATAACCGAAAGATTAAATTAAAATCGAACTTAAGACAAACTAATTAAATAACTTTGGATAAAAACTAAAACTCGACTAAAACTCATAACTAAAATTTAAAAATGTTCGTTTTTTCATAAAAAAATAAAACTACTACAACGTGCACATTTCTTGTCTAGTAGCATGTAGCCCAATATATTCCAAAAGAAAGTTGCATTTTTCGACTGAAATTGTTGCACAACTTTTGATTTTATTTACAAATTATTGAGAGAAGTGAATTGATAAAAATTTAAATTTCCATGCAACAGCAACGAACATAACCTTAACTTCAAAAGTTTATGTTCTATGGAAATTTCAGTTATATCGCGAAAACTAGAGGTGATAAAAAAAAGCGGAGAGCAGATTCATATTCAGCGTCCCAAATAACTAAAGAAGCAACATTCAGTTATAGGTAAGAAAAAGTTTAAGAAATTTCTAAAGTAGTGTTATCCAGTGCAATGAGAATTCTTTTCCCCTCCACCTGACACGATCAGGTAATCAGGTAAAGTGCGACTTTGACTCGCACACGACGGTTTGCGTACGGACACTAAATATTTAATACTACATATTTCACAACTATTTTTGTATATGTGTGTGAAGATAAATATGCCTAGTTAAATATGTCTTTTTTTATCGCATGCGATATTTTTATTTTCTATGTGTATTGTACTGAATTTAGGACTTTTTCTACAAAAACGCTCATTGTTCCCAAACCCTTCTTCCTCGGCGAATCAAACCTAGTGGACATTAAGGCACAATAGTTGGGGCTACGAAACTGCTTTTTTAGTTTTCCTGAATTGTATTTGTGAAATTTTTTATAAGAAATTTGAATATATGACTAAGGTTAAATATTCTCAAATATGACTTCTTCAAGTAATATGCCCACTGTGCCCAAACCCTTCTTCCTCGGTGAATCAGACCCAGTGGATATTGAAGACAATTGTTGGGGCTACCAAAGTGCGTTTTTAGTTTTCCTGAATTGTATTTATGAAATTTTTCATAAGATTTTGAATATATGACTAAGGTTAAATATTCTCAAATATGACTTCTTCAAGTAATATGCCCACTGTGCCCGAACCCTTCTTCCTCGGCGAATCAGACCCAGTGGACATTAAAGACAATGAGTTTTAGTTTTGCCTCAACCATTGTCTTTAATGTCCACTGGGTTGATTCGCCGAGGAAGAAGGGTTTCGGCACAGTAGGCATATTACTTGAAGAAGTCATATTTGAGAATATTTAACCTTAGTCATATATTCAAAATCGTATAAAAATTTCACAAATACAATTCAGGAAAACTAAAAACGCAGTTTGGTAGCCCCAACTATTGTCTTTAATGTCCACTGGGTCTAACTCGCCGAGGGAAAAGGGTTTCGGCACAGTGGGCATATTACTTGAAGAAGTCATATTTGAGAATATTTAACCTTAGTCATATATTCAAAATCTTATAAAAAATTTCACAAACACAATTCAGGAAAACTAAAAACGCAGTTTGGTAGCCCCAACTATTATCCTTAATGTCCACTAGGTTTGATTGGCCGAGGAGGAACGGTTTGGGAACAGTGAGCGTTTTTGTAGAAAAAGTCCTAAATTCAGTACAATATACATAGAAAATAAAAATATCGCATGCCATAACAAAAAAAAACATATTTAGCTAGGCATATTTATCTTACACACATTTTTTGTATTCCTTTTTGCTATTTTTTCGTCTTTCTGATTTTTTTATTTGTTTTGAAACTATTTTTCAGTTAGGGGTGTCTTCATCTTGTATATTTTTTGCGATAATTTTTGTTTTGACGATTTTTACGCTTTGTAAATTTTTTTTCATTTATGCGTTTTTCCCGTCTGGGTGACTTTTTCATTTTGTGATTTGTTTCGTTTTGATGATTTTTTTTACGTTTTGGCGATTTTTACGCTTTGGT
The DNA here is from genome assembly GCA_956483635.1 of Panzeria rudis. Classification (NCBI taxonomy): domain Eukaryota; kingdom Metazoa; phylum Arthropoda; class Insecta; order Diptera; family Tachinidae; genus Panzeria; species Panzeria rudis. Next base: position 173,275,087 of record OY101448.1, read on the forward strand.
GATTTTTTTTCGTTTTAGCGATTTTTTCAAACTTACCGTTTTTTTTTTTCTTTTTAGCGACTTTTCTCATTTTAGTACTTTTTCATTTAGTGACTTCTTTTAGTTTTGCTAATTTTTTTACTTTTTGGCTGTTTTTTATTTTTTGGCGATTTATTTTTTGCCGATTTTTTTCTTTTTAGTGATTTTTCTCATTTCAATGTTTTTCTTTTCGTCTTGCAAATCGCATTTACATATTTCGTTTTGTTTTTTTTTGCCTTGCGATTTTTTCGTTCTGGCGAATTTTTTCCATTTAGGTGTTTTTTGTCTTGTCGACTTTTTCTTTTTAGCGGTTTTTTTGAGTTTTGCCGATTTTTTACTTTTTTGCAATCTAGTAATAGGAAACGCAGAATACAGCAAATATGCTCTATAATTAACAAAACTGACACTGTTCGTTCCACCAGTTGTAATTCTTAGTGTAATAACCGTAAATATTGAGTTGCTATGGTCTCATCGCAAATGAACGATAAGGATTTTTATATTTATATTCTAGAACGTTAACATCTCCTGAGTTAATGACTTTGACTTTGAAATATGTATTTGCAATAATATGTATTACAGAATAACCCAGCGGTAAAACTTACGAGGCATTCACTAAATAGGCCTTTTTACAGGCCTTCCAAGACCTGAATTTAAGATCAAAAACTCATTTTTTCTGCCTTCTAAGGATAGGCCTTCTAGAAGGCCTCTACACTGCTTTCTTTTGGAAGGAGCATTCTATTTTTAGATTTTTCGTTTTGTTTATTATTTTTAGAAATAACAATCATTCTCGTATTCTTTTTTCGTAAATAATTTCCATATAAGAGTGAAATTTACGTACATGAGGCCTCATACATGTTGCTATTATGTCGCTTATGTTGCAGCTACCACATCATGTTCAATTCGTTCCTAATATGTATGAAAAACTACTTTGGATGAAAAGAAGGAGCTCGAAATAAAAAAATAATGATAATCCAAAATATAGAAGCCGCTATAAAAATACCCAGATAAAAAAAAATTTACCTCCATTTAATTTTTAATGGACCTTCCCAGACCAGGACTTTTCTATCAGGCATACGTGGTATATGACCTGTAAATGGGCCTGCTAAAGAATGCCTTCAATTAGGCCTGCTAAGTAGTGGGTCGAGGAAGGCCTTGGTCCACTATGACATCGCGTGTAAAAAAGATATGAATATGTAATGGGAGTGGAAGTACTATAGACTGCTAAATAAGGCCTTATAGAAGGTCTCTTTACTCCTTTCATTTACCGCTGGGAAGTTTTCCTACTACAGAGTATTTTATTTTCTTTTATCAATATAATTTTATAAGTAAATACGGTTGGTTTGAATGTGTTTGTTTTTCGAACTTAATTGATTTGTTAATCCAAAGTGATTATAATTGAACTGCAGCATAATATTAGACCTAATTTTTATCTGCTGGCTATAGGAACTTTTCCATTCCTTTTTTCTTTTGCAATATTTATTTGGCTGGGGCCACTTATTAACTTATTATTATTTAGGATCTACATGCATAGATACATACTTATTTTGCAATACATACATATATAATTGGTCATAAGGCTTCCCCTGTGGGTGAGTGGTAGCAGCGCTAGCCTGTCAGTGCAGAGGTCGTGGGTTTGATTTCCGCCATAGACCCTGGGTCTTTATCCGCAGACAAGCTGATCGCTTCGCGGGTTGTGTTTTTGGTCTTTAAAAAAAATAAAACTTAAACTTAAAGTTTTGTAAAATTTTTATGCAGAAAGAATTGGACATGAGACAGTATTCCCAAGGAACAAGGGAATAGTTAACGTTGATTTATTTCAACCTACACGGCAGAACAGAGACAACGTCACTTACTGTGCTATACAAAATCTCTTTCAAAAAAAAACATAATGCAACTATACTATGTATAATTAATTAATTATACATAGAAACTTGCCTATACTGAAATTAAAAAAACGACGGTAAAATACAAAAGCAAATTATGATTTTCCTTCCTACAACTAAATCAATTCAAAGCAGAGAAAAAATTTTGTATTGTTATCCTATTTGTTTTGTTTATTTTTTTAAAGTTTAATGCATGTGAGCTATGTGCGCATGTATTAGTAGCAAATTGTAAATGATTATAGCTCCCAACATACTGAACCAATTTTAACAAAATATATATTTTGCACATCTGCCATTAAATATCTTTAAAATGGTACAAGCTTTGTCTAAACCTTTGTAAAATGCATGACAAAAATCGTATTGCCTATTAATTACATAAATTTATTTTTAAACATGGAAACTCTGACTTACCTTGTAAAATTTTCTAACAAAGATTTTTACTCATCAACATTGATTACACCGCACAGTAGTTCCAATTTAAAAAAAATTTTAATAAATTTGTATCTTTAAAACTTGCGATCCGATTACAAAACGATGTATGTAAAAATCATAAAAGGAGGACCTAAGATTTAAGAATAATGAAGCTAAGATCACCCTGTTGAAACACACGGTGAGTTATAGGATGTGAAAGTTGACTATCTCGGACATGATAAATTTTGTTGGCCTCAGAATTCTTATAAATATTATCCGATTTTAATAAATTTTAACTTGTTGTAAAGCTTATTAAGAGACAAAGACAATCACCCTTATCGGGAATAAAAGTTTTATTGAAATGTGTTCCCTTTCCCTAAAATTGTGATCGCCAATTTTACATTGTTGTTGTGTTAGTGTACTATTTTGAAAGTTTTTCACCAATTTTTGTTCATGGGAAATATTTCACGGGAACAAAACGTTCGCCTCTAATTCCCGATAAGCAGGCGCGGATCCAGCTTCAGTTTTTTTTTGGGTGGTGGGGGGGAATTTCTAAGTAAAACATACTATTTTTCAAAACTTCTTTTAGAAACTTTATAGAAATTTACTTGTTTGGGGGGGGGAATATCCCCTCTTGTATCCGCGCCTGCGATAAGGGTGAATACATTTTGTTTCATTAAGATACCCCTAATATTTTCAACAGAGATAATTCGGTTTGAATTTTTAAATATTGTTTTTTGGCCGTGACTTTGATCCTGATTTCGTAAATATCTCCGTTAATGGCATAGCGATAATTTACAAAAAAAAATATATATTATGATTTTAAACAAAATCCTGGATAATATGCAGAAGAAATCAAAGTCAAAATTTTGAAATTAGGGTGAAAAATTATTAAATTTTGACCAAAACATTTTTTTTTTAAAACGTAAATTTTTTCTTTTCAATATATGTATCAATATTTCAGAACAGACTTCAAAAATGCATTCAATTGAAATTTTAAATTGATTAAAGCATGCATGCTACATCCAACATTGAATATAGTGAATTTTTCTACGAAATCCCATCGAGTTTTTCAAATTTATTTAGAAATTCTATTAGATACATTTAATATAATTAAGCTGGCTTTTAATTGTTAACCGCCGGTCAAAAATGTGGTCAGGAGAGCAGATTTTCTAAAAATAGTCAAATGTACAGAAGTATTTTATTTACCTTCATGAAAATAGTACCAAACTTAATTTTTTAATTTTTATTCCTTTACTATTCATAAAAAAAACATAGCAATACTCTTATATTAAAAAAATTTCAACGAACGGAAATTTTCTTACGAACTTTTAATCTAGAAAAAAAAAACGTGAAGGAAAGGCGAGTTTCCCATTTATTTGGCCAATGCATGAGTAATATGGTAGTATATAACATAATTTTACTTATATAACATCATTTTACTTTAGCTTTGAGCTAAAAAATGAGAAATTTCCATTTTCTTCACGTTTTTTCTGAATTAAAAATTCGTAAAAAATGCCCGTTCAATATATCTTTGAAATTTTATTGTTATGCTTTTTAATGTATAGTAAAGAAATAAAAACATTGGGTTAGAAATAACAAGTTGTAAATTTCAATATTTAGAAGTAATTGAATACACAAAACGCAATAAAAATTAAATGTCCCTGCTAAGCATTGAACTCATGCCGTTTTCAATTATTGTGTTATTTTGTGTCAAGTGTTTTACTTCACAAACATGAACACAATAAAAAACTTCTGTTTTGCTTTCCCAGGCGTTGAACTGCTTGTCGTCTGTATGATAAGCAGATACACTACTACTCTGCCAATAAGAGAATAAATGGATTGTTTAATTACTAGTAAGTAATTGAGCAACTACTGTAAAGTAATTCAGACGGTATGTAGTTTGTGATTGTAAAGTATGTTGTTTGGTAATGACAACACATTACCAAGTTTTTGCTGTGGATAGCTTAGAAATACAAAATTATAAAAAAAAAGTCTTTGTATGTTTCTATGGACTTTCTCGTATTAAACTCCACATTTTGTTATGAATGTAAAACAGACACAAACAAACTTTAAAAGCTAAAAATCTATATCATATGATATCTCGAACACTAGAGCTGACGCATGCAGCGTCTGAAATAACAAAAAAGAACTTCAATTTCTAGGGAACGAAAAAGTTTGACGATATTTGTAATATAATGGGGATTTTTTTAATTTTAATAGCTTTGGGCTTTTGCGATATTTTGCTGTTAATTTAGATAATCGGTGAGGCAAAAGCTCTTGGAAACTTCTTAGACTTTTTAGATAAACCATTTATTGTAAATACTAAGTTATGAGACATAAAAGACATAAATAAAAAGAGCATTTGCTCAAACTTTGGTGGGCATGCGACACGACACGCCTTAATCTCAACTGATTGACCTTAATTTTTTTAGGGTAGTTTTTTTTTATAAATACCCATTGATTTGGGGTATGATACTTGAATAAATCCCACTCTTAATTTTTAACGATCACTCTAGTCCAGCGAAGACTGCTCAATGTAAAGATCAAATTTCTACACATTCTTCGTAATAAATTATAAAACTTCCGGTTTTGGGTTCCAAATATTTGCTAAATATGTATATGATCCGACTAACAGTACCTTTAATTACATACTTTGTTTTATTTATTTTATATTTATTTAGTTTTGAATACTAAAGAAGAAAAAAGAAGCTCGTGCGAGTCACCAATATTTGATTTGGCTTTGAGTTTGTTTGTTTTCAATTTCGTTGGCTGATAACAAACACATCAGCCGGTTTTCTTGTTACTCAATAATTTGTATAATAAATATCGAAGTCTTTTTTGTTCACTTGTTTTACTTCAGATACTCAACAACTTCTAAACAACGCGGACGTGGTGTAGTTAGTGACTTTTTTCTATAAGAAAAGAAAAGACAAACAAAAATAAAAATATAAGTACAAGTGTTTTAATTTTTATTTAATTTGTGGCTGCAAGTGAAATCTGCAAAAGTAATTTAAAAAAAAATAACAAGCTAAATTGTTTATATATAATTAAGAGGGACTTAACGAACAAAGTCAACGAATATATTATATACATACATATTTTCATTTTTTGATAACAGAGAGTCTCAGAACAAAGTTTGGAAAGAGTTGAATTTAATACACGGAATTAATTACAAACATCGTTCAGTAAGTAGGTTTTATTCCAATAAAATATTTTTATTTAGTAAGACAATTAAATTTGTGTGTGCGTGTGTATGGCTGTATGTGTGTATATAGTTCTAGTGACCCTGAAGTAAGCAAGGGGCCAAGTGTTTCCAGGTCACCACTTTTGTCGACAAGTTTGGTGACTTTTTGGTAACATTGTCAACGAATCGTCTACACTTTTTATTTTGCCTTTAATGGGAAGAAAAGTTTTTGACAGCTACAAAATGATATTTTATAGTCTCATTTTGTTGTCTAGGAAATAAATGCGGCTGCACGCAAAACTAAAAAATTTCATAAAAAAATCTAATTTAATTGTCATACCTAGAAAAAAGTTTCATATATGCTGAAAAGAATTATTAAAATTAAAATTCACTAGTGAATCTCTGGTGCCAATGTCTCAATGTGGTACCCTAAGAACCACCTAGTCTATAGTAAGTCAATAGTTCCGCGGTCACTAGTAGAGCACATTCTCTGGGATCCAGTTAGTCAGTAGTACTGGAAACAAAGTCAATAGTGAATCAATACAGTTTTGCTATCGACATTTCCTTCAGGGAGAAGTTAAAGATACAAGTTTATTTACCCTTTACGTAAGGCGAGGCCGGCAAACACACATAAACATTAGGGGTGTTCAGTGCTTGATGCAAATGGTTTTGCGAAACTGCAAATACAAAATATGGAATTTTTATGATATTTTTTTGTATTTTGTTGTTGGGTTTCATAAAAAATCTACGTAAAATATTTTGTATTTGCACTTTTGCAATATGATTTGCATCAAACACTGAACTGCGCTATTAATTTATTATTTACACAGAAAAAAGTAAAATCAAGATTCAATTACGAAAACATTAAATTAAAAAAAAGTATTTAGCTTTTTATCATTAGAATAAAATTTGTAGCATATCAATTAAAAAAATATTACATTAATTAAAAAATTAATTGAAATTAAAAAAAAAATCTATTAATTTTCTTTAAACAATGTCGCATATACTCGTATGCAGAAAAAAACTAAAATACCATTTCAATTACGAAAAAACTGCAGATTCAATCAATTGTGTTGTTGAAGTTCAACCTATGACGAAAATTGCATATTCAATCAGCGAAATTCAATTTTTCAATTAGGCAAAATTTGGAAATTTTTTTAGAAAATTTTTATTTTTGATCTCAAGAGTGATTGATTCAATTACGAAGTTCATAGAAACTAGTTTTAATTTTTGAGTAAATGTATTAAATGAAAATTTTTTAAGGAATAACTTTTCTGTGTGCTCTGAAAAATTTTATGATTTTCACACATGCAAACTAAATTTATATAATTTATACACAACTGGTATGAGGAAATTTTTTTTTACCATATTATGGTATCTTAGTTTGAAATCTATTTAAAAGTAAATTGAAGCCAATTAAATTAATATTTGTTTTTGTGTAGACAGTTAATTGTGAAAAAATTGAACAATAGTATTTTCTGTGATTCACTGAATGGAAAACTTTCGTATATGTAATGATTTTTTACGTCGCAGTAATGATTTTGTCATTGTTTGTCAACCAACGGAAACTTTTCATTCCTGTTATGAAAAGTGTTTCATTACTTACAAAAATGTCATATAATTAGAATGAAAATGGTGAACATTCGGGCAAACGTTGGTACTTTCGAGAATAATAATATAATATAAATAAAAATGCATAATACTATTGTTGGAGATTATATCACATCTGCTTAAAATAAGCATTCGACAAACTGATAATTTAAACGATTACATTTTGGGTCACTGTTAAATTGCTAAAATGGCATATTGAAACTTTTTGGGTACCTTGTCTGTATATTAGGGGCAACTCACTCACACACACAGAAAAACACTAAATTTCTGTAAAGGAATTCAATGAAATAGTAAATATTTTGTCTATGAACGGACCTACAAACGAATTTGTAAATATAGACGAAAATAAGTCAACAATTTCATTGAAAAAAAACAGGTTTTTGTCAGTGAACAAATTGTTTAAATCTATAAAACAATTTGTCTAAAAATATTTACAAATTGTAGACAAAACAATTTACTAAATCAAACAAAAATATTTACTGGATTTTCTGGAAAATATCAAACAATATTTCTGTCTGAATTTAATAAACAATTAGTCTAAAAATGCTAATAATTATTAAGCAAAATAATTTACTTAATCAAACAAAAATACAAACAAAATTTTTGTCAGCATCTATTAAGCATTTATGAGATTTCACTTTGTTAAATGTGTTCAAGTCTGAATGTTTATCTAAATACTCTAAAAAATGAATGAGAATTAGCGCAACGACATTAAATAATCGATTCACTCAAAAATCTTTCGTAAACAAACTTGGTATAAGTGCATTCCTCTTGTTATGATTGTTTGTGTGTATGTCTTCATCTATGTGTTTTTTTTAGGAAACAGTTTTTATTGTTGTTTTTGGGGTTTGCGTTCTAAATAAAAGTCAAACAAACAATTCATAGATTATGGACAGAACATTTACTGAAAATTAAATTTATTTTTAGACAAACTTTTGTTTTTGATGATAATTTTTTCTGTGCATTACGTACTCCTATTTTTTGGGTTTTTTATACCGCCCCGCACCTACCCCCTTTGGTAACGCTTTTTACAAAACTCTCAGTATAAATTAGCTAACTCGTAACAAATCTTTAACATCCACCCTCTCCACAGGGAGCGTTACGTAATATGCAACTGGCGTAGCTGGGCCTTTGCCGGGGGCCCAAAATTGGTCTAGCACCTCCCCCCTTAATATTAGAGTTATTTGGATAATATAAGCGAATTTTAGGGACTAATGTAGGATTTATACCCCCTTCCCCCTCCCCTACCTCAACCATGAAAAATTTCTAGCTACGCCAATGGTAATATGTGAATAGCCCTTTAAAGTTACTTTTATGTTTTATATAATTTTTAAGTTTTGGAAAATAAAATTTTTTGAGGAATAATTTCCTTAACCCTTTTACTACCATGGGGATTATGTACCCCAGGAGAAATTAAAATAGGAAAACTTCATAGTGTTTTCTGCACATAATCAGCTATTTGGATATTTTTATTTTATATTTTTTGAAAAGTTTCTTAATGAAAGAGTTACTTTTTGAAAAAGTATTTTTGAACCAGGTACTTTTTGAAAAAGGACTTTTTTAGTATGTATGTGTGTATATATGTATGTCTATATGTATATTTGGTCGTGGCTATGTATATACATACATATACATGCATATACACATACGCACAAACATAAGAACATACATATACGCACACATGAAATTCATACGAGTACATTCTACGATTACATTTATGTACTCTTTGCATCCCTCTAGTACATACTTTGTACTAGCGCTTCGAAGTTCGTCATACAACTTTGTTACTACCCTAATGCGCATGAGCTATTTTTATTTACCAGAGGGCATGCTTATATAATTTTTTATGAAATAATAATGTGTTTACATATTTGTAATTTTATATGAATGACTATAATTTTGTTGACATCTTTTTTAGTTCAGCGCCTGATAAGCCTCTTGGAATTATAGTTTGTTCTCCGCAAATGTGATCATATGTTTTTATATCTCTTGTTCTATTTTTTCAAATAAAGAAACATGTAAAGTTTTTTTTTAGAACTTGGCTAGTTTTTTTTCCTTTTAAAATTCGTCATTATTAGATTAAACGTTTTGTTTCAAAGTCGAATCTGATATAAATTTAAATGGCGCTCTTAAAAATTTGAGTGGTTTATTGTATGCGAGTACTTATATTTTAGAGAAATTGCAATTATATATTAAGAGGATAATTAAAATGATACGGTCGGTCGCAAACACATAAACGAGTACATTAGGGTCGTAATAAAAAATCATGTGTGTGAAGTTAAATTATAAAATTTGAAACCCTAGACAAAAACCATCGAATTTAACAGAGGTCTGTTAACAGTTTAACATGACTCTGTTAAACATTTAAAATTTTGTTTTTTTCATTTAAAATTGAATAATTACTAAATTGTTAAACAAATTGTACCAGCAAATAATTAAATATCTTATTTACGTCATAGTTTGTACCTAGATATGGCTTTGGCAAATAAATACATAAAAATAAGTGGATTTTAGATCGCTTGAAAAAAAATTTATATATAACCCTTTAGTCCTTTTCTCGAAAATGGTAGGAGATGGAGTAAATTTTTTTCACGGAGGGGACTCCTAGTAGCGTCTAGATAATTGTCCGATGGTCAGATATTTTAACATTCTGTTTTTTAGAAATTATAGGCCGATTTCAAAAAAACCATATTAGAAATCTGAAAAAGGACTATAGTCCTTTTCTCGAAAATGGAAGGAGAAGGGGTAATTTTTTTTTACGGAGGGGACTCCTAGTAGCGTCTAGATAATTGTCCGATGGTCAGATATTTTAACACTCTGTATTTACCCCATCTCCTTCCATTTTCGAGAAAGGACTATAGTCCTTTTTCAGATTTCTAATATGGTTTTTTTGAAATCGGCCTATAATTTCTAAAAAAACAGAATGTTAAAATATTTGACCATCGGACAATTATCTAGACGCTACTAGGAGTCCCCTCCGTGAAAAAAATTTACTCCATCTCCTACCATTTTCGAGAAAAGGACTATAGTCCTTTTTCAGATTTCAAATATGGTTTTTTTGAAATCGGCCTATAATTTCTAAAAAAACAGAATGTTAAAATATCTGACCATCGGACAATTATCTAGACGCTACTAGGAGTCCCCTCCGTAAAAAAAATTTACCCCTTCTCCTTCCATTTTCGAGAAAAGGACTAAAGTCTTATATATTAATTTTTTTTCAAGCGATCTAAAATCCACTTATTTTTATGTATTTATTTGCCAAAGCCATATCTAGGTACAAACTATGACGTAAATAAGATATTTAATTATTTGCTGGTGCAATTTGTTTAACAATTTAGTAATTATTAAATTTTAAATGAAAAAAACAAAATTTTAAATGTTTAACAGAGTCATGTTAAACTGTTAACAGACCTCTGTTAAATTCGATGGTTTTTGTCTAGGGTTTCAAATTTTAAAATTTAACTTCACACACATTAAAAAATCAGTTTTGGATAGTTGTAAAAACCTCTAAGGATTATTATGACACTTACCCCCCTGATTCACAAATACGAACATAAACTTCTGTATGAAAATTTTTATGGAAAACACTCATTTTTTTAAAAAGTATTTTTCATACAAATTTTGTTCAAAGAGTTTTATTTCGTCCTTATGAATCAGGCACTCACGTGGTGTTTATGTGCTTGTGAACAGTCAAATTTATTGTATCGTTATTTTGTCGTATTTTAAATATCAATTGAGGGTGCTGTTGGCTGAGTAGTTAGCGCGTTTGACTTCAAACCCTGAGGTCATGAGTTCAAGACTACTTTCAGACAAGCTAACAACATCATGCATTTTTCTTATGTGCATTGTTGTGTTATTGTGTTGGTTGTTGTTGAACTGTTAAAGTGGTGATGATCACTTTGGCAGTACCGGCGGCGATTAATACTAACATATCCTAATGCACTTCACAACACCCTCCTTCGTCGGTATTGTAGCAGAACCATCGGCGAAGTAAAAGAAGTAATAAAATGGCTACACAGCTTTAAAAAAAACAACGCAACACCATAGAGGCTTGCAACACTGCTCTACAAAAAACGCGCAATATCATCACCTGTTCTCTCTACTCTATCACTTTCCCCAAGAAGGTAACACATTAATTAATTAACTGGTAGGCATTAATTGCCTGACTGTGTTACTTCTCTTATAAAAAAAAAACTCAAGATTCTTTGAGATCAAAGTTCTCGCAGTGGCTCTACGCATATTGAGCTTGGGGGTTAAGGTCTAGTTAGTGAAAACGTATCGTGTTCGTGGGGATCAGCTGGCAAAATCTGTAGCATAAACAAAGTTCGTTGCTGTTTACTAAAAACGTATCGTTGCTTTTGTCCCGTAGAAAATTTACAGAAAGTAGATTTTTACGTAGCAACCCAACATACCATACAGCTATCAAAATGCAATACAACTTGAGAATAAGCTTATATAAATAGTGGGGCCTTAAGCTTTTCTCAACTTCGCTTTTAATAATGTTTATGTGATTTCACAAGCAGTTTTTAACAATGCTTGAGAAACTATTATTATACACAACTGTTTCTAAAGTATGCTTATAAACGTCATACGTACATTCAAGAGAACAACAATATAACGATTGAAAAAGACTTATCTTTTTCATTCATGCTACAGCGGCATTCACATCTAGTTTTAAATTGCAAATTGGGTGAACGTGTAATTTTGTAAATTGCAACATAAAAAACATAAATATGTATGAAATAAATAAATGAAATCGAAGAAATTTTAAGTAAATAATAAGAATTTTCTTTCAACATTAAAAAATATATTATCTGTGAATTTTATTCTTCAAAGCTTATAAAAATATTAAGACAAATTAGGTTTTCTATACAAAAGTTAATATAATATTATTTTCATAAATTCTACAATTGCAAGAATAAGCTTATAGCAAGCATGCACTTATAATATGTTCAAGAGGGTTCCGTTTTGATTTTTCTACAATTGTTACGATAGCTTTTATCAATTTATTTTCAATACTTTTTCAAGCTTAAGGCTTATGTTAGTAAGCTTAGTATAATATTTTTCTCAAGCCATTTGGTATGTTGGGAAATGTCAAACTAGCACTAAAGGCATTACAATCCAATACTATCAGCTGACAAAATTGATTCGGTTGAAACGTTTTCTATAACTAATAACACCTTAAGTTAGGCGGTACTGAACGTTCTAGCGTTTCACGATACGTTTTTACTAAATAGACCTTTATTCACATATTACGTAACGCGCCCCAGTAAAAACGTTTGTCATTTTTGTAATCGGTGGTACTTTATTAATGGGTTATAAAGTAATCAGTTGTACTTATTTATCTTATTTCTATGCTTCAAATTAGAACTACCACTATGTATTAATTAAATAAGTAGACAACTACTTTTTAAGTCAACATGTGTTTGTATATGAAAACAAATTTTGTCGCTTAAACTTATATGTCAATAATAGCTGAGTGGGTAAAGTACTTGTCTTCATATCTGAACGAGGATAGGTTCGTATCCCAGCTGGGTAAAAAAATAAAAAATAAAATTGAAAAAATATAAATAAAACATTTGCAAGCTTACTACGCTTATTTTATTCTTTTGTGATTTTCAAAAATATTATCATTTGTAAATTCTCAAATGGCTTTTGAAAGTCTTTGCATAAGATAAGAGGTTTGTAGCTGTTCAAAGTTGTGGTTGAAGTCTACTGACGATTTGGTAAAGCGTCAATGAAATGCATATAGACAATGCTTAACTATCAGCAAATAAACTTCATTTATAATAAAACATGAGTATAAATTCTTTTATTTTTAATTTGTTTATTTGACCACTTATTTTTTAGCTTTTAGTAAGCCAAATAATAACTAGTTAATTGCTGTGACAATGTAAATACATTTGTAAGGGGTACCCCTTATTTTTTGGACTTCTCAAACAAAAATAAGTAGTTATCGAGTCGAATTGTAAGTAGTTACGACTTAAATTCTCATATAATTTTTTGCCTACCAGTAAGCAAAGTTTTTGCTGATGCTATTTTCGGAGTTTTTATAATTTATAATTTTATGTTAATTTTTACTTAGCCAATATCACTCATGTCGACATAACCGGTTGTATGCATCTTTGCGAGTATCTCCTTCTTACGTTATTTTTGGCCGAAATTTTTACACAAAGTTCTTTTGGCGTATACCTACCATACATACTTATTTATGAAAGATTTTAAGGTTTTTTTTTGCTTAAAGTAAAACTATTTTTTTTAAAGCTTTTATTCTTTCTTATAAAACTTGATGTGAAAATAATAAAATAATTTTATAATATTTTTGCTTGAGGCTGAAAAGTAGTTGTTTTACTGAATGTAAAAATTTTTAATATCTCTCTACTATTATTTTGCACACAACTGTACGTGCTGTTTACATAATCGGAACACTCTAATAATTGTCTAGACAATTTACATGCAAACCACCCGGCTTTTTAAATGATTTCTACGAAAAAAATTTCTAAACAATTTGAACGCTTGGAATGCAAAACGACTCATTTTCATTAATTTGTTGGATAATTTTTTCCCCAACTTAAAAATTTAGTTTCTCTATTTTATACAAACTTTATTTATTGCAATTTTAATAGAGATCTTTCTTTATTGTGTAAAAAAGGGGCCTGTCGCTTTGAGTCAATAGAGTTTTTGAGCGAGACCTTGCACCAACCACATTGAAATAAATACATATTCATTCATTCACTCAACAACAAAACTGGTTAAAGGGGCCTGGCCTGTCTGTCGTCTCTTAGATTCAATTGCCATACTTCAGCAACTGTAAATATTGTTCAACAGATTATTAAAATTATGCAAATTTGTTATAAAAGTTTATTTTTAATATTAACAATTCCGTTGTAGACGTTCGTGCCAGATACGTTTCAACTTATATAAACCATTTAATGTTTATTTTATTAATTTTTTCTCTTATTTGGTTAATAGCTGGTGGAAATATGACACTTCTTTAGGTGCTAGAACGTCTTAAGTCAAAAATTACAATTTTGAATGAAATTAACAAGTTGTGATAAGCATAATACACATGAGCATGATGGAAATGTAGCAGCTGCCGAAAGCAACGTTGCAATGTTCTGCTGTGTACGTTGAAAAATTTTGCTCCTTGGAATATTAATCATGCGCAATTCTTTCTGAATATAACGTTACGAATCTTAGCCTAATAATGAATTTGGATTCAAAATGAAATAAGTTCGAAATAATCATATTAATGAAAATTTTTGATTTATCAGCCACGTCACAGAATCCGTTCGGATTGGTTTTGATTCCGTAGTTGTCATTCCCAAAAAAAATACATATTTGGTGCTTTAGATTCCGCTTATTTTGTATTTCGTTTTTACAATGATAAAGTTTTTATACCTTGAGGCGTTTGTTTACTCTTGTTTTTATATGTAAAGCTCACATTGAGCTTTTTATTAACATGAAAAGCTCATGACCAAATATTTCTTTGACGCTCCTAAAAGTATGCACGTTTTTTTGTATTTACTGCAAATGAAGTCAGTAGAAAGGTGATTTCATTTCCACTTTGAAATTTAAAAGTGGTTTGATTACGAATAAAATTTTCTTTTTTTCGTTTTCTGAAGAAGCAACTTACGGAATTGAAACCACTTCCGATCGGAATGGTATGCTGTGACAAGGCTGTATATTAAGAAATTTGTTCTATAATTTAATTGCACTCAGCAACACAACTTTTTGCCGTTAATCCAAACTTGTAATTAGGCAGCTGTCATGTATAACTATTATTGAGAAAATGTTAAAAAGTTCTATTACATCGAGATAGCGAAATGTCGCGGTATTAATATTTACGCCTTTTACTTAATTTTTTATAAATTTCTCTTAATTTTTCAGAACTGCAGCATCCTACAGATTCACAAAATTTCCTTTCTTTTGTTCATGTGTTCAAGTGTATTATTATTGCAACAGCAAACATAAACTAGACATTGCAGTGAACATGATTTTATAACCAAAATGGAAATCTATTAAAAAGTCAGAAAATATTGAAATGGTGAATTATACTGAGAATTCTAGAAGGCCCCATACAACCGTTTTCACGGTAGAGTATAGCGCATTTCTAAGGAACCTGCGTGGTACTGCTCCACACTCATAGAAAGCTTGCACAGAGAAAACGGATTCGTTGAGACAACCGAATTTGTTGCCAATCGAATTTTGGCAATTGCACCAACTATTATAGAATTCTTATTGAAAAAGAAGTTAGTTTATAATAATAAATAATTGCTAATGCGAACCGTTTTATCGATTAGGTGTATCAATGATAATAAAATTAACCACTAGTTAGTTGCAACAACCGATAAATAGTAAAGCAAATTTAAAAAGACAATTTTTTTAGTAGCAAATATCAATAATTGGTACTAAAATCCAATTCATAATATTTTGTTCGGTTGTGCGCATCATATTCGTTACTTAGCCATGACAAAAGCATACGATCGGTTGATCTAATCAATTTAAGAATTGCCAGCATCATATCTTTACTACAATTATGCTGTTATGGCAATGAACATGGATTGTTTTTTAGATTCATAGAAAACTGACAGCGTGAGTTGAAATATAGACTATTCAACTAATATTTGATCGGCCTAACCATTTTCCAACCAATCTTTTTTTCTGGGTGTGGGTAGTACAATAATAAACAATAGTCGGTATGTCCAATTGTTTCTCAGGGAATGCGCTATAGTGGGTGGAATCTGGCAGAGATATATAAAATGCGGAATTTAAAATAATAAATGTGGTAAAAGGGCCACTTCTAGAATACCTGCGCAGTACTGAGCATTTTCTATGTCTCTGTAAGATCCCAATCGGAACCAAACATCCTTCCTTATTCTGCAGCCTAGGGAGTCTAAAGCTTTGTGGTCTTTGGTATTTGTGGTAAATAGTACTAGTTCCATTATGTTTCGGCTTACTCCTAGACCACAGCTTGAATAATTGTGGAACGATCCACGGATGTATATGGTTTTCGTTAACTTTAAAAAAGCTTTCGATACCCTAGGCATTACTCGATATGGACTCATCATCCCACAAAAACTTGCGAAATCCCACAAAAACTTGTCACATTGATCCAATCGCTTTACACAGATGATAAGGGTCGCACACGATAATGCGTGCGACACAGAAAAAATTATCACCAAAAAATTAGCAAACAAAAGTTTGTGTAAAATGTAATTTAATTTTCAGTAATTGTTCTTTACTGAATCAGTGAATTTTTTGTTTGACTTTTATTTAGGACACAAATACCAAAAACAACAAAAAAATTGTTTTTTGTATCGTAAAAAACAACTCCGATGATGACATACACATAAATAACAACAACAACAACAATGATAGCAAATTGAATGCGGTTGTAATAATCCAGCGGAAAATTGGTGACAAATGGTCTAAACGTACTCGGCCCATGACTTGATAGAATAATTGGACGCGCTACCAGAAGTGAGGAGTAGTGAATGGCTAAAAAAGACAGACGTGTAGATGGTTACATATTAACCATTTTCGTGATGTGTCGTCTTAATCTTCAGTCAATTTAGTTGGGACTCGAGCTAGTATTGTAGTAAACGGCACTAAACACGTTCGACGCGGCTGGATCTAAGACCTACCACATAGAATGTATCTGCAATTAGACCGCCATGTCACTCAGGATCCAGTCTCGAACTATATTTAGATACAACCGTTAGCTTAACTTGATTGATTATGGAGCTCATGTTTTAACTTTGATATTATAAACTTCCTATTCGTATGATTACAACTTTAAGATAATGGGTGAGTTCGTAAATGCAGTAAATTTGTGCAACCGGTGTGCAAACTATTGCAACAGTAATACAAATGCTGCATTTGTTGCAGAAATCAGCGACAGCACTATTAAGTGTTTATGTAAAGAAACTTTTGATGGAAAAAAGTATTGCCAAGTGTTTGTTTTCGAGCGCAGAACTTTGATTACTGCACAATTACTGAATTTACGAACGTACCCAATATCTTTAGTTTTTCTATGAGATTTTTGGGTATTTTTTGCATTAGCCCCATTGCAATGCGCATAGGAACTAGCTAATACTCCTCCATAATCAATTTCTATGTATTTTTACAAAACTTTACTATTTTACCTAAAAAGTAAAATATTAATTTGGGAAAAAACACGTTACAAAATCATAAGTATTTTTTGATAAATTGTTTTATAAATTCAGATAAAAATATTATTTGATATATTACGGAAAATGCAGTAAGTACTTTTGTTTGATTCAGTAAATTATTTTGTTTAGAATTTGTAAATATTTTTAGACTAATTATTTCATAGATTTGGGTAATTTGTTTACTGAAAAAAAGAACGGGTTTTTTTCAATGAAATTTTTGTCTGTATTTACAAGTTTGTTTGTAGGTCCGTTTCTAGACAAACTATTTACTAATTCATTGAATTTCTGTACTGAAAATGAAATTAAGTTTTTTTCTATGCAAGTAACCGGTTCGATGTACTAATGGGCGTCAGTCAAGGATGTGTAGTATCACTTTTGCTTTGCCTGAATGAGCGCCTGGAAAGCTTTGAGTAAATTCTCAAAAACTCATCTAACACTCAGTTTAAAAATCTTAAATATCCAATTATGATGATTTTGCTGTCAATTAGCATAATTGCATACACACTTGTTATTTTCAAAGAAATAATATTTTTGGTTAAACAATTGCAACAGGTTATACAGCTCGAAAGTATTTTAAAGACTTTGAACTCATTTTGCAACTTGTTTATCACCTTAAAATTAAGTTTTCGTAAAAAAATGTGATGATAATATATTGCGGTGGTGGTGGGGTGGAGTAAAATTAAAAAGTTATTATTATTAACAATGTTGATTTTATTTTTAATTTTGGAGTGTCTGATGCTGTGTTTGCTTTTGCTTTTAATTTCTGCTTGTTTCAATTTAATCTAAACTTAAGATTAAAAAGATATAAAAATTATCAAAAAATCTAAAAATTAAATTTTAGAAACTTCGACATATTCACTTGGTCGGACTAGTAGTGAATTAGAGGACTCCGGTGACGAAATGACCGAAGGCAAAAATGTACCACCCCCCAGTAACTCCCAGCCTGGCTCTAGTGCTGAAGTACCATTCCGTAAAGTTGGAGAATTTCGCAAACCATCCTTGAGTCAGAATCGTTTAGTGGGTGTTATCGATGAGGGTACAAATACTGTTAGTTTTTCAATTTACACAACGCCTGAATTTAAGGAAATTGCCAACCATCGTATCGAAAAACAGATAATCACAGTGAAAGATGGCTGGTTTGAACAAGATCCAATTGCCATCATCAACAATATCTATCGTTGCTGTGAGGTGGCCATTAGCATGTTACCGCCTTTGGGCTACCGCAAAGAAGACATTTGCACGATAGGCATTACAAATCAACGTGAAACTACTGTTGTGTGGGACAGTGTGACGGGGAAACCTTTATACAATGCCATCATGTGGAATGATATACGTACCAATACGACAGTTGATCAAATTTTGGCTAAAATACCCGAACAGAATAAAAATCATTTTAGAGATATTGTGGGTCTGCCAGTGTCAACATTTTTTTCGGCCTTAAAAATCAGATGGCTAAAAGATAATGTTGCAGCTGTACGTAAAGCTTGCCGAGAGAAACGTTGTAAAGCTGGTACAATTGACAGTTGGATAGTGTGGAACTTAACCAAGGGTGAGTGGAAATTTTTAAAGAGAAGTTCAAGTTCATTAATTAAGGATCAAAAGCACAAAAATTATAATTTTTACATTTTATATGTAATTGTTTCCTGTTCATAGCATTCATCCATCCATCATCTTCATCATCAATCTAACATTTAAGTCGTGATACTAAATTAGTTTTTAAATTGTCTATGATTAGGTGCTCTACATATCACCGATGTGACAAATGCTTCGCGAACCATGTTGATGAATATTGAAACTCTGGAATGGGATCCAGTTTTGCTGAAAACTTTTTCCATACATGCCGACATGTTGCCTGATATAAAAAGCTGTTCGGAAATCTATGACAAAGTTTCAGATGAGCGTTCAGTACTTCAGGGTATGCCTATTAGTGGAATAATGGGAAATCAACAGGCATCGCTGCTGGGACAAATGTGTATAAAAGCAGGACAAACCAAAAATACTTATAGATCTGGTTGCTTTATTCTGTGTAATACAGGTACAACACCAGTAATATCCTCTAGGGGACTACTGACTACAGTGGCTTATAAATTGGGACAAAATACGCCGCCAGTATACGCTTTAGAAGGAGCGGTGGCCGTAGCAGGTCATGCCTTAGAATGGCTACAAAATAAAGTACGCATATTGCCAAGAGCTTCAGATGCTGAACAATATGCTGAAGCTGTGAATACCACGGGAGATGTTTATTTTGTACCCGCATTTACTGGTCTCTATGGCCCCTACTGGCGTAAAGATGCGCGTGGTATTATTATTGGTCTAACACAATTCTCGACTAAACATCATATTGTAAGGGCGGCCCTTGAAGCCATTTGCTTTCAATCTAGAGATATTTTGGAATGTATGTATAAAGAGGGCGGCTTTCAATATAATAAACTTCATGCCGATGGTGCCTTATCCTCCAATAATGTTCTAATGCAATTGCAAGCTGATACGGCAGGTGTGCCAGTATTTCGTTCACAACTGTTGGATTCTACTGCCTTTGGTGCAGCCATGTGCGCTGCTCAGGCCGAAGGTATCGAATTGTGTAGATTTGATCCAGGCAAAAGATATTATGAACATATATATTATGATACATTTTTGCCAACCACCACCGATGAGGAACGCGCTCATAGATATGCCAAATGGAAGAAGGCGGTTGAACGTAGTTTCGGTTGGGTAGATCGTGGCCAATCGAAATCCATGACTGAAGAAAAATATCGTATGTTGTCATCAGTACCTGGTAGTTTATTTATTATTTCTACTTTTGCAATGCTGGTGCATTCTTTAAGAAATGTCAAGCCATAGACAATCAATTACGAGATAAATAGAAATAAGAAATTCATTCAATAATAACTTGACGATTTTTTTTTTCTTTTCTTGAAATAGAAAAGTTTTTTTTTAGGAAAAAAATTCAAGAACATTTAAGAAGTCCACTAGGGCGTGCTAACTGTTGTGTTGTCGTTTCGAGTTAGATTTTTTCAATATAATTTTTTTAATGAAAATATCGGTAACAATTTTATTGCACGAAGCTTGCATATTGTTCTCTCACGTATTTTGTATTTTACAGCCTGTCGCGAAAATGCTGGAACATTTTAATGAAAAGCAATTTATTTGTTTACTTATTTATTGAATAAATTATTTATTGAATAAATTTATTGAATAAATAAATGAAGAAATATTTAAATAGATAAATAAACTCTGTTGTTAGTGGGAGGCAAATCAGTTTTATTTCGTTTTGAAATCCAGCGATCGACAACTTTCCACATCCTGGGACAGAGCGTCGTTAATATCACTTGAGCAGCTTATGTATCAGAACGGTTTTAAATTTGTAGCTTTCCCAAAAAGTTCAAGTTAAAAGGTGCCATGCATTTTAAGCCGATGTGCTTTCCTTTTTTTTGTTTTTTATTTTTCCATTTTATATATATTTTTATTTTATTTTTTATACATTTACGGCCGCATGCATAATGATAACTTAGCAGGAAGTTAGCATAAGTGACGAAATTGAACTGGATCTTAAAAGACCTTTTCCATACAATTGGACATTAAAAAACACGGGATCTTGTAATCGATACTCATTACTATATTGTACATTGATTTTGAATGTCAAATTGTTCATTAGAGCTCCTTAAAACCTAGTTAAATTTCTTCAATTATGCTCATTTCATGCCAACTTTATGGCACTTACAGTTCGTCAAATTTTTAGCCAATACAAATTGGACATGAGAATACCATTCTGATCGAAAATGGTCTCAATTCCGGAAGTTGCTTCTTCAGAAAACGAAAAACGAAAATTTTTTTCGTAATCAAACCACTTTTAAACTTCGAAATGAAATTGACAAAGACTCTTCTACCAACTTCATTTGCACTAAATACAAAAAAGTGCATACTCTTAGGAGGGTCAAATATATATTTCGCCATAGGCTTTTCATGTTAATAAAAAGCTTAATATGAGCTTTGCTTGGAAAAACAAGAGTAAACAAACGCCTCAAGGTATAAAATCTTTAACATTGTAAAATCGAAATACAAAATAAAAAGAATCTGAAAACTGCAGAACAAAACGATTGGAATTCAAGTACGGAATTAAAACCATTCCGATCGGAATGTGTGACATGCGCGTTACTTCGTATTTTAAATTTTAAAATTAAATTCACAGACTTTTTCTACTAGCTTCATTTGCATTAAATACTAAAAACCGTGCATACTTTTAGGATCGTCAAATAAATATATGGCCTTATGCTTTTCATGTTAATAAAAAGCTTCATGTGTGCTTTGCTTTAAAAAGAAGTTTGAATAAACACCTTAAGGTATAAAAATTTTATCATTGTAAAATCGAAATACAAAATAAACGAAATCTAAAAAATGCAAAACAAAAACGATCGGAATGCCAGCACGGAATTAAAACCATCCGGATTGGAATGATGTCACACATTGCGTAATATACAAAGTATCAATTCCAGAATCTATACGGCAGCACATAACGTTGTTTTCATAAGCCGCAACACTCCCTCCCAAGTGTTCATGTACATTTCATATCTATCGCCACTGCTCAGATGGCTCTGACGAGGGAATGTTGCGGCTTTCGGAAACAGCGTTGTTATGTGCTGCTGTATAGGTTCTGGAATTAACTAACGTTAATTTTTCCCTTGATACTTGGAATATTCGAGCATGCCACACATTCCGATCGAAATGGTTTTAATCCCACATTCCGATCGTTTTTGTTCTGCTGTGTTTAGATTTCGTTTATTTTGTATTTCGATTTTGCAATGATATAGTTTTTATACGCCGTATAGGTTCTGGAATTAACTAGCATTAATTTTTGCCTTGATACTTGCTATGTTCTGCCGTTTAGGTTGTGGAATTAATTAACGTTATTTTTTTCCTATATATATACATGGAATATTGTCTCATGGCCAATTTTTTCTAGCTAAAATTTTTTTTTTTGAACTTTAACCTAATAATAATCACTTTCTGACTTATTCATAATACTTATTGATCAAAAGCTTATGAGAGGTTTATGAAAGAAATTTTGTATAGAAATCTGCTTCATAAACCTTTTAAAAACATTTGATAATTTATTATGAATAAGAAATTCCAAATGAATTAACAGTTATATGCCCTATGTGCTAAAATTTATAAAATTCGTAGATTTTTAATATAAAATTTTTCTTTAAAAAATTTTTATTTTTCTATTAACATGTAGGTAAATATGTTTCAAACAAAACGCTCCACACCTTTTGATTTTATTCACACACCTTTTGATTTTATTCACAATTAAGTAAGGAAACTCAATTAGCCAAAATAACCATAAGCTGTAAAAAAAATTAAAAATTTTTTGTTTTTGCTTAAAATTGAAATTTCGAGCTTAAAACGTTACATTGCTGTTAATGCATTAGTTTTAAACACAAATAAAGCGATTTTTGTGCTATTTTTGCCAACCTGGGGCTGTTCACATGTTACGTCACATAAGGGATTGAAAACTTTTTTTTACTAATTAGGGACTTGTTCACTTATTACGTATCGCTATTTTCGCTGTTCTTCTCTTTCTATTTACTATTGGCTATTTCAGTTCATCAATCTTAGATTAAGAAAAGACGGAAAAAGAAGCAAGTGTCATAAGGGCTTTAGATAACAATAAAATTCTTCCCGTTTGACTTTTCAAATTAAAATTTTGAAAATAACTGTTATTTTCGATCGCTGGATAAAATACAAACAACAGTTTTATAAAACTATAACCGATACAACAGTTAGTATACCCTTGAGAATAACATTAATAACACTGGTCTGCAAAAAAAAAATAATTTTCGGTCCTTTGAATAAAGATATGTGAAATCACGTACAGATTTTCTTTAACTTTTTTAATACACACAGAAAATTTGTATGCTAAAATCGTCGAAAACAACATTAATTTAACATTTTTCGGTAGTCATTTTAACCTTTAAAGAAAATTTTTTGCCCCTTTTGAAATAAACATATTTCATGTTGATTTAATATTCCAATACAGTTAAAGTAAAGTAAAGTTGATACTGAAATAATACGAAGAATCATGTTGAATCGAAGTTATTTCAAGTCAAACTAATGTGATATTTCAAGTTGAAACAACGTGAATTTGATACTGAAATAACACAAAGAATCATGTTGAATCAAGTTTAGTTCAAGTTAAAACAACATGATTTTAATGTAGCCATATTACTAATTATTTGATTTATTTACATGCGTGATGTGTATTAGCTTACTTGAGGTCTACACGTAACATAATGGGCCTTATCGTGTTTGGCGATTTTCCCCTTAGACTACGACATTTTTGTAACAGATTAAAGAAAAATGTTTCGTGCTGTCTTTAATCTATTACAAAAATGTCGTAGCCGAAGGCAAAAGTCGCCAAACACGATAAGGGGGAATATGTAAGATGATATTGTCAAATTCAATCGCAGAGAGAATTATGTTACGTGTAAACTTCAAATTAGTGTTATCTCAATATTATAAGAATTTTTATGAGAGTGTTCCCTATCGGAAAATCACTAGTCGACTACCAAAAATAATTAACTTATACAAGTTAACTCTTCTTGCGCCCCTTTTCACAATGTATGATTAAGAGTTAACGTGGACTTTAACGGTAAGTTTTGTATTGCGAAGATTCCGTTAAAGTCCATGTTAACTCTTAATCGTACATTGTGAAAAGGGCCGTTAGACTAACTAAAAGCTAACTACAATGTAATCCAGAACTGACCCAAAATCAATTCTTAATTTGAGTACATAATTGGATTCGGTGAGAGCCAACAACTTTACTCTCAGCTACTTTGAAACTCATTTCAAGTTTCTATTAACTTTTTGCTGTTATTATTTTAAATGGTACCTTAGCTGGGTGGTCAGCGCGTTGACTATAAAACGTATGATACATAGTTCGAACCCCAGCAACATGTTTTTCCAAATGTACTAACTACCAGGTGACTTAAATAAAGTCAACTTTAAGTTAGTAGAAAAGTAGTGCAGAGTGGCACAATTGACTACCGGACTAAGGACATCGCAATGTTAAAATAGTTAGTTGGGCCGACTTCATAAACGCCAAAATGCATTGCAGGGATGTGACTTTACATTGTTTACAACACCAAAGCATATACGACTTTGCATCAGTGCAATTCATTATGGCGTTTAGAAAGTCGGCCTTGTTTCCATTGGAAAGTAATCCAAGTGTTAGTCAGCACTAGTTGGGAAATAGTTAGCTCAAAGTTAATTTAAAGTTAACTCAGTTTCTGACAGGGTTGTTATAAGAAATTTTATAACAACGATCTTATAAGATGAACTGTCAAAAAACACACGTACATGAAAATAAATTGGTGTGCATGTGTGAGTGTTTATTGAAACAAATGAAATTGCGATGTTTTTGATAAAAAATTCTGTATTAAATAAATGAATAAATGTGTTTAATTGTGCAAAAGTAGTACATGTTAACTCGATGAGCATTTGCACAAAATGAAATCTTGTAGGAAAAGTGAAATTACTTTTACCCCTGGTATGAGCGCTAATCACTGCAGCCACAACAGCCTCTAATAAACTTTCGATATACACAAATATAAATACCGTCATAAGTAACATGCATTTCATTTTAATTCAACATGATTTAATTGATGATTTAACATAAAATTTATTTTAAATTGCAATTAATCACACTAATTTGCTAATAAAATCAATATTTATACATCAATGTTCATGATTTATAGCTTGTTTTATTCGTAAGACACCTGCCTTTGAGAAAAATAGTTAAATGTTAAATTTTTTGCAGTCTCCAATTTTTTGTGAGTTTTTAGAAAGAAAAAAAAATTTTTTAATTTTGAATTAAAAAGCTATTTTTTAAAAAAAGAAATTTTCTTTGCAGGCCAGTGTTATATAATATAAAGTTTGCCAAAACTGTGGCAAAAACTAAAATGTTTTCAAATTTTAAATTAAATAGAACAAATAAAGCAATTATTATAAATTTATTATAAACTTATTAGAGCAATTAAAGTAACATCTAAAGTTAAAATCTATTCAAAAGTTTAGAAAATATATTTTTATAAACTTAAACTTCTTTCTTTTAACCAGAAAAAAATCTAAGAAAACTCAATACAACTCCTTATATACTTAATTTTAATCATAGTATTTTTTTTTCAAAGAAGACCAATCAACCAATCAATATATACTATTTTTTTATATAAAATGTCTGTACTTAGAAAGTATATAATTGTAAATAATTATATTTTTTTTTAGCTTGTGTACTTTAAAAGTACTCGTAAAAATTTGTTTTATTTTATTTTTAGTTTTAAATTGTTGCATATTTTTTATTTAGTTCCTTAATTATAGTCACCTATTTGTGATAAAAAAAATGTATACACATTTAAAACACATATTATGTAGTATATTAGCAAAATAAAGATAAATGCCCAAAAATGTTTCTGTAATATTAAAGACAGACATCTTTATAACTTTTAATAAGAACTAAAATTGAGAACTTTGTATATTTTAAATATACAACATTCCCCCTTATTATGAATGGCGACGTCGACGTCACATCAACACGACAGCAAACAATTGTTAATTTTTGTCGACAACGAGTAGACAAGTGACAACTTTTTACTGTCGTGTTGATATGACGTCGACGACGCCATTCATAATAAGGGGGATTATTATATTATAAAATGTTATTGCTAGCTAGATTTTACTGTTAAAAGAATAATAATGAAATAAATTTAAAAAAGTCTTGAAACTTTACATGAAAAACGCCCAAGAGGTTTTTACTTAAAACTGTACATATTAGAAATATTCAACCCAATTATGAATAACAATTCCCCGGGAGTTTTTTCCCTATTCCCTGTTCCCCTATTCTAAATAAAATCTCCCAAGGAAAATTATCCCTTTTCCCATTCCTCCTATTCTAAATTACAATCTCCCCGGGAAAAAAACTCCCAGGGAAAAAACTCCCAGGGAAAACAGTAAGTATTCTAAATATGAGGGAGAGGGAGAAACTCTTGCGAGTTTTTCGCCAAATATTTTGAAGGGAGCTAATGCAAAAATTTTAAATGCAAATTAAAAAAATGGCATAAGCATTTTTTTTAGGACAACAAGTTTAAATAAACACCGGAATGTTATACTTCTCTCTTGTTTTAGTCATTTTTATCCACTTCAAAAACATGAACTACTTCTGTCTTCGTAATAAATTTTTAAAACACAACCAATTTTGCACGCATCCTTTAAGTTCTCATAAAGGAAAATTTGTTGCGGTTTAAAAAATTTACAATTTCCTTTTTACACACAATCATTGGAGATTTATTGCATCTGGCCCTGGCCTTGGCCCAGTTTTCGCTTCACTTCCTCTGCATAAAGTTCTTCCGAGAACATCTGAGTGACTACACTGTACATTTTACTTTTTATTTAAGCAAAAACAAATATTTATAATTACACACAATCTTATTATCAACGAAAACATAAAATTTTTATTAATTTTTATTACTGAACTCTTGCGTTAGTGCAGAATAAAATGTAAACACTAAACAGCTGATCCAGAATTTTCCCTCTCGTTTATTTGTTTATTCCCCTGCTTTTTAGAATAGAAGGATTTTTCCCCGGGAACAAATTAATGGGAAGAGAAAAAACTCCCCGGGAAAATTCATAATTGGGCTGATTAGATTTTAATTTTGTAACTTGCATTTTCCCAAATTAATATTTTACTTTTTAAGTAAAATATTAAAGTTTTATTAAAATACATTGAAATTGATTATGGAGAGGTATTAGATAGTTCCTATGCGTATTTCATTGGGGCTAATGCAAATCGCTAGGGAACCTTTACCCAAAAATCTCATAGAAAAACTAAAGATATTATCTTAAACTTGTAATCATACGAATAAGAAGTTTATAATATCAAAGTTAAAACATGAGCTCCATAATCAATCATGTTTTTTAATTTCTTTACTTGCGTACTACAACCGGTTGGTTTTTTTCCAACTCTAAATTGTAGTTATAAAGGCAATTAAAACTAAATATAAGCAACAACAGCTACAAATTGTCTTCGCAAAGAGCTGTGATGACAACATGTAGGTATTTTTTGCGCGGGCTCCTGCATATTTATAATTAAAAATATTTTTTGGGGAATTATTAAATTACATTAATTTTGTAACGTGCTTTTTTCCCAAATTAATATTAAATTTACACAATTACAATTTTTTTTCAAAATCGGTCCATAAATAGCGGCGCTGTGCGATAACACTGCAACTTTTGTCACGACCAGGGAAACCGGAAATATGCCCTAAATATGTGTTTTATGCGCATTATATATGCACTAAAAACTTGAAAATGTGCTCCCAAAATGTAAAAAATATGCACTTAAAACTTCATCATTACGTTTATAATTTATATGATATTCATTTCTGATACCACGAACTGTGTACACTCTAAAACACTTTTGTTGAAAATTAGGTCGATAATAGTCGGCAACACTTTACAGATTATTATCGACCTAAAATTACACACGCATTATTTTTGAACAAAATGTTTTTACAAGAAAAAAGCAATTGACTGCGTGCAGGTTTGAACCGCGACCTCCTGACTGATAGTCTGACGTTTTTACCATTCAGCCGTAACCGTATTATACTTTTTTCCACTTGGACTAAATATGTTTAATTTGAAAGGTTTTTTCTTTAATAAAATAACTACAAAGTCGATGTAATTTTAGACAAGGAGAAATTTAGACAATATATGATCGTAAATTTGAAGTAATGTTTTAGAGTGTATATATATTGGTGGCATGCAATGTCCGAGAATATATCGTCGACGGATATTATTTCCACTTCAAAAAGGAAATAATGTCCATGCGAATGTCGTATAGTTGCGGTGCAGAGTAAAAGTTGTCTACCTAGTCAAAAATCTGAACTCTGCGAAGCCACTATTCGACATACCCAGAGAAGAAAACAATTAATGCCGTCCAAAGGCCGGCTATGTAGTCAATCTTCACTCTACAGTACTATTTGCATGAACTTTATTTACATTTTTTTATGGTAATTATTTTTATTTCAACGTGAAAATAACGTCCATTGCACGATATTGCATGCCAACTATATATTGTGGTTCCTGGTACGGGAGTCGATTTAAAGATTTTTGTCCCCGTTTTGTCGCTTTTTTCGGTTTTGCAGATTTTTTTCGATTTTAGGTGATTTTTTTAGGTTTAGCGATTTTTTGGTTATGACACTTTTTTTCGTTCTGGCGATTTTTTTCATTTTTTTTTGCCGATTTTTGGTTTTTTGCAATTTTGTTTTAAAATCTCTCAGAGATAGTCAAAAATTTACTTAAGTTTAATTTTGAAAGTTTTGTAAAAATATTCACAAATACAATTGAAAAATGCGACTTATATTTTCGAATAGTGCGGATCTTAGGCTTCAATTTTCGTATGGTCCACATGAGCTACAAGTAAAGATGTGCCCCAACATGACCAAAATCTCTTAGAGATAGTCAAAAATTTACTTAAGTTCAATTTTGAAAGTTTTGTAAAAAAGTTCACAAATACAATTGAAAAATGTGACTTATATTGTCGAATAGTGTGGATCCTAGGCTTCAATTTTCATATGGTCCACATGAGCTACAAGTAAAGATGTGCCCAAACATGGCCAAAATCTCTTAGAGATAGTCAAAAATTTACTTAAGTTCAATTTTCAAAGTTTCGTAAAAAAATTCACAAATACAATTGAAAAATGAGACTTCTATTTTCGAATAGAAAATCTCTTTATTGAATCTTATTATGACTTTTAATGTAAATTGAATTAACATTTTGCGAAGTATTGGGAACGAAGTTCGACTTAAAGGGAGAAACCAGACTTACAGATATATGTATGCTTAGAAAGGTGATATATTTTCTGTACTTAATACACGTTTCTGGTTTTAAAGATCTGCTTGGTACAATTGACGTCAAAAATGTACAATTTTAGACAATAATTGGTACAATTTAAAAATCTCATTATCCATCCCTGATGCATACATACATATTTATGAATATTTTTTATATTTGGAACGCTTTCGCATATACAAGATACTTATAAAAGAGTTTTTCTCATATACTTTTTTTGCCTACCAGTAAGCAAAGTTTTTGCTGGGCTATTTAGGAATTTCCGTAAAAATAGTGCGCTATATTTGGCCATACTGTAAACAAAACTAATTTGTAGAATTCAGAATTCATTTTACCTTCACAAATTATTAAGAAATTCCTTATACATATACAAATATTTTAGAATATTGTATAAAAATGTCTTTATTTTAAAAATTTTACGAATAATAATATCATTATAATAAATATAGAATTTACAAAAATATCAGTCCTACATCTAATATAAAAATGTAAACTTAATTCGACATAAAAACAAAACAATGTTGATTAAGTACAAAAGTTTGCCTTTTTTTCTCTGAAATATCCTTTTTTCAATTATAAAATATTTAATTTAAAAAAAAAAAACGTAAGCGACTTACATACAAAAACTTTTAAAAAGCAATTATAATTAAGTACTTGTCAAGTGAATTACATAAAAAAATCATAGTTAATGTCTAAAATCTCAAAATGATGGTTTACTGCTGCTCATGCCACGAGCTGGTAAACTATTTGTTTTAGTTTGTGGATTGTCGCGCGCCTGAGAATGGGCTACCACTATGCTCAGACATTGTACCCATTCTTCAGCATTTTTACCATCTTTTGGTTTGAGTATTAAAGTCTGATCGGCAGTAAAAATTTCAAAAGCTTTAGGTATATTGCGGGCACCGCGCGACACCTTGACGGAACGTATTTGATTGACATCAATGCTTTCACCACCGCTCTGCAAAAAGCAAAAAAAAAATTTTCATTTGTTTTATAAAAATTATTTATGTATGTGGACTACACGCAAGACTTACCGATCCTTTACATGATAAGTGTGCCCCCGACAATGTAAAATAACGCGTACGCCATCTACGAAACAAACGCCATTTGCCTTTTTTCTCTTTCAACTGTCCCTCGATCATGGGCTGATTACTGCCATTGAGGAAACCCACTGCCTTATCGGGATGATTGCATAGAAAGCAGCCCCATTGGTATTCCAATTCATTACAATTCGGATTGGTTTTATCAGTCTTTGACACCTCGAATACATCAAGGAAGCCCGAATGTCTTAACTCATTAACAAGAATTTCACGATCCTGGAATAATTCAAACAGATTTTTATAGTTTTATACAATAAAATACTTTGGAGTTTTTTGCAATGAATAACACTGGACACCACAAAAAATAACATCCCAGAAAAAAATTTTGTAATTTTTGTAATCGGTAGTACTTTATTAATAGGTTACAAAATAATGAGTGGTACTTATTTATCTTTTTACTATGCCTCAAATTAGAACTACTACCTATTTCTTAATAAAATTAGTACCTATTTTTCTCATTATCTGAAAGTAGTTACAATTTGTTGATATGTAGTAATAAAATAAGTAGACAACCAGTTTTTAAGTCAGTATGTGTTTGTATATGAAAACTAATTTTTGTCGCTTAAACTTATGTCAACAATACCTGAGTGGATAAAGTTCTTGTCTTCAAATCTGAACGAGGACAGGTTCGCATCCCAGATGGGTCAAAAATAAAAAAAAATTTATAAATATAAATAAAATATAATGTGTGTAAATTTTTCTTTTTTTTTGTAATTTGTTTATTTGACTACTTATTTTTTAGCTTCAAGTAAGCCAAATAATAACTAGTTAATTGTTGTGACAATGCAAATACATTTGTAAGGGGTACCCCTCATATTTTGGACTTCTCAAACAAAAATAAGTAGTTATCGAGTCAAATTTCTTTCTAAAAACTCGTAAAAAATTCAAAACTGCAAAAACTTTACCTTTTAACTATTTTTCTTAAGGACAAGTGTCTTAAGAAGAATCCAGAAAATCGATGGATAAATGTAGGTTTTGTTAGCAATTAAGTGAATACACCCAAACTTGTAAAAGGTACTTTCGTTCGCAATTTTTTCAAACCAAAAATAAATTTGTTACCGAAAGTACCTTTTAAGTGTCGGGATGTATTCACTTAATTGCTTCTAAAATCAATATTTATTCATATTTTCATGATATTAGGCTTATTTTGTTCGTAAGACAAATGTCCTTAAGAAAAATAGTTAAAAGGCAAAGTTTTTGCAGTTTTAAATTTTGTACTAGTTTTTAGTTAATTTTGCATGAAAGGCTATTTTTTCGGTACTAGCTTGTGGTTAACTCCGAAAGAGTTGATCCAATCAAAAAACTATTAAGATAGTTTGAAGGTAATTTTGTCTGGCATATTTTAGCGTTTTACTTATCGAAATCGGGCCTACTGTTATCGCGTTAGGTACGAAATATTAGTCATGTCCATTAGAAAAAAGCTTTACGTGATAGAAAACAACTGAAACGAATTTTAATGTAGAACATTAAACTCTTTATACACTGAAAGAATTTTCTTCATAAATTATGTGAATTTCTACATTAATCTAATGAAAAACTTCATTAAAATTCAACCAACGTCATGCTTGCTTGGATTAATGAACAACTTTCGTTAAAATCATTTCAGTGAAAAATTTCCACGAATATATGAAATAATTTCATTGATCCAATATAATAATAGTTTCGCTAAACTAATGAAAATATTTCATTATTTTAACAAAATTGATTCACCATTTTGATGAAACTTATTCATTATTTTAATGCAATTTTTCATTATTATGTAGACTCATTAACTTAAACTATTTTATTGACTATATAAATTTATTGGCAATTCAATGCTACAAATACGGACGATAGACACTAATGCACATCAGAAAAATTTTCAATGTTTATGACCGCTCACAGTATGGAACTCAGACCTCGAGGTTTTCACCATTTGCTTTGTAGGAAATGTCTTAACTAATTCAGCCAACACCACTTTCAAAACAATGTGCTCTATGAGTGTATAATAATAAGAAATAGTACAACAACATCAATTATAAAAAAACAATTTTTGTTGTTCTTTTTTGGTCGACAACTGTTGGAATAAATAAGGGCGTGTTTTCATCGATATTTCATAAATCCAATGAAATTTTTCATTAAAATTATGAACTACGTTTCATTGAAATTATGATATCTCCAAAATATGTTAAGTACCCATTAAGATATTTTATCAAAACTGAAAGAAGTTTCCATAAAATGACAAAATGTTGTTGTCATTATTCCAATGGCATTTTGTAACGAAACTATGAAAGCTAATGAAGGAATTCCAATGAAATTCATTCACAGTATTCGTGAAAATTTCATTGGATTAGTGAAATTGTCATTGGATTTTTAAAAAAATCTAATGAAATTGTTTCATTGGATTTATGAAACAAAATTTTTTTCAGTGTAGTCCACATATTTTTATTTAAAGGACATTTTATTTATAGTCCAGTGTTATTACTCACAGAAGAAAGAAAACCGGTAACAGTCCTATTTAATTCCCGGTTTCTATTGTACGATAAAAGAGAAGAAAACCCGTGGGACCAGTGATGCCAACTTAGCTATTTTCGAGCTAGATTTAGTTCTATTTGATTACTTCTAACTCGTAATTTTTCCCTTCAGCTCTTTTTTAGAAAAAAGAGCTAACACGGCTCTTTACAATAATGTAAACGGCACGTTTGGCACTTTTTGCAACTTTCATTAAATTTTCCCGTTTTAGCACTTTTAACAATTATCTTTTAGCCGCTTCTTACTTTTTGATCAATATGGGTACATTTCTTCCTTTATTCTAGCAATAGCGTCTTTTGAATTAACATCCTAACATCATTTTACTCATTTTCTTTTGTTAGTTTGCTGTGCCAGTAATAAGAAGAAGAGTGTATAATAATCTTCTATTTCTTTAAAAATTGGTTGAGATTTTAAGTTAGTCTCAAAATTTAAACGTGTTTTATAAGTAAGCCCTTTTTTGCGCTTTTTCGAAAAAATTTACTTGATATTGCTTTATACGTGTCTTCTTTAGATTTAGCCATTTTTTGCTCCTTTTACAAAAATTTGGCATCACTGCGTGGGACACTTCATTGCGTAAAATAAGATATACTCATACCTTTATGCTGGGAAACTGACTGGTAACCAATTCCGTAAAGCTGCGGTTTTCACATTTGAGTATTTGCCAAATATTTTTCAAATTACTAATGCCAGGCTCTCGAGTGCTTAGCACGCTTTTCTCCTTGACCTGTAAAAATAGCAAAATTTCAAACGTCCATAATTATATCATCGTAATTTTAATATTTATATTATTCGTATATCTTACATAATGTCGCACTTGGAAATCTAAAAACATTAAATGAATCCAGGTTTTCGGATTACGGGTTCTCATAGTAAAACAGGCTTTTGAGTAAAGACAATGCGGCCCTCTGATCTGACAGGCAAAATGTAGTTTGGCTACTTTCTTTGAACGCCTCTCTGCAAATTCATTGGAAACTTGTTTGTGTAAAATAAAAATAAAAAAAAAGAAATGGAGGCAGGAACAATAAAAAGAAAGAGAGAGAGAGAGAATATTAAAGTAGAGCAGCAAAAGAACGGATAAATATCGCAACATGGAGAACGAACGGTTACATGCAGTTAAAGAAGCCAGTGAAGATTTGAAGAGAGCCATAGAAGAGAAACAAACAAGAAAGAATTACAAATTAAATTCATGCATTTAAATATTAAACTTATTACATATTATAATTCAACAAAAAAAAAAACTAAAAAATTAAAATTATCGCAAAATAATCCTTTTTTTTACCTTCAATACTGCAACGCGTTGGAGGTGGCAGCATTTGAGAGACCTCATCCATGTAACTGCTAATAGAAGTGAAATGTTTTTCACAGAATTGCTGTACTGGATCTCGCATTATCTGGTAGGGCTCAAATGTGCTCATACGTTGATCTAATATGCTATTGTTGGCATTTAATAAAGTGCGACTGGTATTGTCATTGCGGCGCGGGGTAACATTTGTAGTGGGTCCAGAAACTATTACTTCATAATCACTCTGTTTTCATGCGAGATATTTAATTAATCAATGTTATTCGTAACTTTTCACAAATTTACTTACACTTCCATTCACTGGTAACTTCATCACAGATTTTTGATTACCATTGTTTTGTTGCGGCAATGCTGGAGAGGCATGATGCACTGATACCGGATTGGAGGGTGATGTTATAGATCCTATTGACTGATTAAGAGCATCGGTGCTATATTTTAACAATGCCGTACTACTGTTCAACAATGTGGTTGGTCCTTGAGATTGGGGTCTAAGTTTTGTGGGCGATGTTGTTACAGTCACTCCTCCCGATGTTACCTGTGTCGAGGGTATGCCCCATTTATTGTGACCCGTTATGATGACATTATTGCTTAAGGGTGGCACCGGAGTCACGTAGCCAGGACTGGTGGGTGTTGTTGGAGTTTTTAACATGGCACCACCGGTTTGTACCACTACGTTACCACTGGATGTTGAATTGTTTGCTGTATTGGAACCTGAACCTGAAGCAGAACCATTTTGATTGATATGTTGTGAAGAACTAAGACGTGTCATACTTTTGTGTAAACCTCCTACAGAACCTCCAGCTACATTAAGGCGCGTCATGCTACGATGCGTATTACCGCCGGATGAAGGATGAAGGCGTCCAGTACTTCGGGAGTCTCCCAATTTAACACGTCTCGTATATCCAGTATGGGGTGGCGTTGGTGGTACCGTTGTTGCTGTTGCTGTAGTTGTTGTTGTTGTTGTTGTTGTGGCGGGGTGTTGACTACTAATCGGTTGTGTGGTATTAGAATTGATAGACAATGATGCTGAAATGTAAGGAAAATGAATTAAAATGTTTGAAGAAAAACAATTAAATGTTAACAGAATGTAATAACTAGAACTAACGTATTTTTATATTTCCTGTTATTATAGTTCTTCTATAAGGATCCTTTGGACTGCTAGGACTACTACGACTCAGTTTGCTTTTATGGCTGCGTCCTGTTGAGGCTTGAGTGTTCGAAGACGCCACTGATACTGTAGTTGTAGTATTGGCTGGATCAGCACTAATAATTGTGGAATGCTGTGCTGTTGAATTGCCAGCTAAGGTATTAACGACTATACCCGAGGTTTTCGGAGTAATTATTGGCGTGGCGGTAGCAGTCTGGTCATTGGAACTATTGAGATTAACTATGGTAACACCACCACAAGTTTTGGTACCACCAACATCAACACTAGTCTCTGAAGAAGATAACTTCTGCTGGCTATAATAAAAGACAAAGCACAATTTATTACAATAATGAAATGAGAAAAATAAAAAAAAATCATCAAAAATACCTTAAAGCATTCTTTTGTCTAACACAAGCCAATACTTTGTCCGTAAACAGTATGGGAAATGATGAACACAATTTTGTAGCCTCTTGCAACAGCACAGCCTGTGACGTTCTATCGGCATGAGGCAATTGTTCTAAAACAAAATCCAATGCATATTGAGCAGTTTCCTTATTTGTACGTCCCGCCGTTGCCAAAACTTGTGCACCCAATGTCACTGCATTTGGATTGGTTTTTGTGGCCAAGCGTATTTTATCAAAGTGTTCTGCCACCAATAATGGTCGCTGCTCAGCTAGTTTCAATAAAATTTGCATTGTCGTCGATGCTGTTTCACTGTCATAGAGAAATTCACATAATGGTGAAATGCACGATTCTAAAACTAAGGGTGTACGTTGCGCTATTAATAGATACAATTGAAATACGGCTAGTCTTTCTTGAGAATCACATTCTGGCAGCAGAGCTACTAACTGGGGTGCATGTGGTGATACCGATTCCGGTGATACTTCATAGATTTGTGAGAGTACACGAAGTAGACCATAATTACCAGCCAAAATTGAACTGATTATGGAATCGATGTGAGGACTTAATAAATAGGCATAATCGATGGCGGCCAATGACAGGTAACTTGCCAAATTGCGTGATAGCTCACGATTTCCTTTTGGTAAAAATTGCACAGCAACTGGCAGTGCCAGTTTCATAACATCTTTTTTATCATAATTCTGAAAAAAGGAAATTATAGGAAGTAATAATAAATTTAATAGAAAAGAAGCTGTTTATCTGTTAAAATTTGAGGGTGCTGTTGGCTGAGTAGTTAGGGCGTTTGACTACAAACCCTGAGGTCTTGAGTTCAAGACTACTTGCAGGCGAGCCAACAACATCATGCATTTTTCTAATGTGCATTGGTGTGTTATAGTGGTTGGTTGTTGTTGGATTGTTAAAGTGATGAAGCCATAGCCACTTTGACAGTACCGGCAGCGATTAATACTAGCATATTCTAATGCACTTCACAGCAAGCACCCTCCTTCGTCGGTATTGTAGCAGAGCCGTCGGCGAAGTAAAAGAACTAATAAAATGGCTACACAGCTCTTAAACAACTCAATGCCTCTACTTGACACCAGAGGGGCTGCAACACTGTTCTACAAAAAAAAAAACGCGCAATAGCAGGGTTGTAAATGAATTATGCTTTCTATCTCTCTACCACTTCACCACCTGTTCTCTCTACACTATACCTTTCCCAAAGAAGGTAACACATTAATTAATTAATTAACTGGTAGGCATTAGTTGCCTGATTGTGTTACTTCTCTTTATAAAAAAAATCTGTACTGAAACAAAAATTCAAGGAAAATGCTCATTGTTTCAATGAATTGTTCATTAATTTTGACCTAATGTACTACATAGTAAGTTAAATCAATGAATTGGCTCATTAATTTTGTCAAAGAAAAACAACAATGAATGCTTTCAATGAACGCACCATTTTATATTGAACTTCAATGAATATTTTCATTAAAATAACGTATGCGTGTATTGAATCAACGTATTTTTGCAAAACATCAATGAATCTATGACAATTAATGCCATTCGTTAAAATTATGTAAAATAATTTTGGAATGAAAACGGAATCTGTGACACGGCTGATAATTGGTTCCGACAAAATAAAATTTTTTTTTTAATAACAAGGTTCTAAAGATTGCATCTGGTACAGGCCATCAAAAAATATACTTCTATCGGCGTTTTGAAATTCATTTTATGAAACTTTGCACACTCACTGGATTGCCGTGAGCAGTGTCACGCCCATTTAAAATAAATATTAATTTTCAACTGTTTATGCTTAACTCGGTGTTTTGAATCTGTGCCAATCTTACATTAAGCTTCCGTCATAATACAGCACTATAATTTTTAAAGTAGGAAAGGCCATGCCCATTTAAAATAAATGCATATGTAATTTCTTTCAAATGTTTTTTAAGAGTACTTCTCACACTCAGGCAATTAATGACTACCAGTTGATTAATTAATGTGTTTTACCTTCTTTGGGAAAGGGATAGTGTAGAGAGAACAGGTGGTGAAGAGACACAGAGAGAGAGAGAGAGAGAGAGAAATAGAAAGCTGAATTAATTTTCAACTCGCCTCTGGTGTCAAGTAGAGGCATTAATTTGTTTAAGCTGGGTAGCCATTGGGTAGCAACTGGTAACCAAACTGAGGCTCAGTTGCCATCCATAATCGGTCTATTAATATTTTTTCAAAAATTGAGAAATATGCATTACAAAATTTGTATTACTACAAAAATATGCATTTATTGTCAAAATATGCACTTACCGCAAAAATATACAACTACAAATCGATGTCAAACTACTTAAAAGATTCGTATAGATAATTAATCAATACCTCTAGGTACTAGGTAAACCACAAAAAACCTGCATTTGCATGAAAGTCCGAGCCCCCTGGTTATTATACTTCGCCGACGATTCTGCTACAGTGCCGATGAAGGTGGGTGCTGTGATGTACATTAGTATTTTTTTCCGGTTATATTTATTTATTGTATCTTCAATAAAATTGAACTAACAATAAGTAATGAAATCTTAACTCTAAAATTTTA
Source organism: Panzeria rudis (assembly GCA_956483635.1). Lineage (NCBI taxonomy): Eukaryota > Metazoa > Arthropoda > Insecta > Diptera > Tachinidae > Panzeria > Panzeria rudis. Next base: position 173,313,306 of record OY101448.1, read on the forward strand.
ATTTTTAAGTCCAGCCAGTGCCAGAAAAAAATATTTGTTTCCGCGGTTGGTTGTTTGGTTGTTTACGTCTCTCGTATTCGGCTGAGAGCAAGAGTGTCCCTCCTTCTCAGCCGAGTGTGGCCTCTAAAGTTAATGATGTTTCGGGCTAGGGGATTTGGGTGCAACTCGAGTTTTTTTATGTAGCTTGTCACGTGTTTAGAAAACACTGTCTTAAGCAGCGGCACTTCTAGGTCTTTATGAATTCGCTTGTTTCTGACATACCATGAGGCTGCTGTAATCGTACGGAGTATTTTATTTTGTTGCCTTTGAATTTTTTCTACATTTGATGCCGAGGCAGTGCCCCATAACTGGATTCCGTAGGACCATATTGGTTTTAGAATGGAGTTGTATAGAAGAAGTTTACAATCTCTAGGCTTAGAGTAGAGTTCCTTCCAATGAGCCAATTCATTTGAGCTGCTTTTAATTTCATTTGGGTCACCTTTGCATTTATGTGGGACTTCCATGTTAGACGACGATCAACATGAACACCGAGATATTTTACTTCAGTGTGTTGAGGTATAGTTTGGTTATTTATTTGTATAGGTGGGCAGGTTTCTTTGCACAATGTAAAAGTAATGTGTAGACATTTTTGTTCGTTAATTTTTATCCGCCATTGTTTTAGCCATTGTTCCAACTGGGGTATATAATCTAGCAGTTTGCGGGTGGCTTCTTGGTGGCTTTTGTGAACATTTAGAAAAGCTGTATCATCAGCAAATGTTGATATGTGTATGTTACTGCTTACCGGCAAGTCAGAGGCATATATCAGATATAATACAAGACAGAGGATGCTGCCTTGAGGAACTCCGGCTTCAATGGGTTGCGGAGGGCTTAGAAAATTGCCTGCCTTAACAACAAATTTTCGCTCAGTTAAGTAGCTTTCTAAAAGTTTAAGGATGTTTTCGGGTAGCTTTTGCCTTAGTTTATGTATTAAACCTTCGTGTCATACTTTATCAAATGCCTGAGAAATATCGATGAAGAGCGCAGAACAATATTTCTTTTCTTTGAAGGTTTTTCTAACCACGTTCACGAGTCTATGTGTTTGTTCAATCGTGCTATGTTGTCTCCTAAAACCGAATTGGTGATCTGGAATGCATTCAGTATGGGTGTTAGCTTACTCATAAGTAGGTTTTCAAACAGTTTTGACATGTTAGACAATAGTCTTATAGGCCTATAGGACTCCACCTTCGTATGATCTTTGCCTGGTTTAGGTATCATGGTAATCATTCTGAGGGATAGCATTTGTACATTAGTATGTCAGTATTAATCGCTACCGGTACTTTTCAGTGATCAGTGAGTGCTATGCGTTCATGACTTTAACAATCCAACAACAATCAACACAATGACACACCAATGCACATCAGAAAAAATTATGATGTTGATGGCTTGCCTAAAACTTGTCTCGAACCAAAGACCTCAGGGCTTGTAGTCTACGCGCTAATCACCTCATCCAACAGCACTCTTCACTTAAACGATTCTTATGAAACTTTTCACACACATTGAGGCTCCGGTTACAATACAACATTATTATGAGAAAGTGGGCAGCGCCAGGAACGTGCAAAAAATGTATTTCGTATGCTTGTTTTTTTTTTTAATACTTGTTTAAATCATTTTTAGATGAGGCCATTTGCATTCGATTTCTTGGGGAGATATCGTCATCGAAAGTTTTTGAAAATATTATTTGTGCAGTCATTTTTAAATTAGATCACTATTTTAGACATGGAAAACTACGTCAAGTGCTGAAAATTCTATCTAGCTATATCATCGATTGATTCGTAAGATATCGGTGTCGCAAGATCGTTTTTATTTTTGTTTCACCCAATATTTGTGTGAACTTGTGTAATTTTCAAAATCAAGATAAATACTTACCAGAAAAATACTCGATATAATATCGGCCGCAATTTTAGCATGTGGAGGATCATCTTTGCTGCTACCGTTGGGCTGGAGATTCCATAATAAACAGGTTTTAAGTAAATCAATGAGGGCGCTGCAATAACGTTCAGCAGTTTTCGTTTCACGTATGCAGGATAAAACACGTGTAACACAAATTTCAACTACTGACTGATCATTATTATTTTTTAAATAATCGGCCAAAGAAATGATGGCATTGATGTCCGAAAGCTAAAAAAAATAAATGAAAAAATTAATTTTTTTTTAATAAATTTCCTCTTGTCATAACAATAGACTCACCACATCAGTGATATCATTGACAATATCATTGTCTGGCACTGAAAATAAATCACCAGCTTTGGATAGATCACGTTTCGAGAGTACTTTTGTAAGCAGTTCATGCATTGTTCACCCTCTCACGCTGTATAGCCAATTTAGTGACAAAAATAGTCTTAGACACACAGTGTAAACGCAGTAAAGAGATTGCCGGCAAACTTTTTGTTGTTGTTATTATTCACTTTGGCTCTCTTAAGATTAAGAAGTTCTTTTTAAAATTTGCTAAAAAAAAGAAAAAAATGTTAAGAAAATAAATAAGAAAAATGAGTAAAAGTAAAACATGTTTTTGCCAAATATAAAATATCTTTCTAATTATAAATGATGGACGGCATTTTTTTCAGTTTCGTTGCATTTGTAAGAAAAGTACTAAAAATAAACATGCACAAAACGACACTCGTTTTAAAACAGAAAAAAAATTCTCACGGCTCTATTTAATTGCAGTTTAAAAAGACCATTTTTGATCGAGTACATTTTTGTTTGTTTGTTTGTTCGTGGTTTGTGGTATAAGAACAATCTTTAGAGATTTTTCTTTTCTTTTTCGATTATCATTGTTGATGATTTTGTTCATTGTCAATATCGTCTTGTTATACAAACATAGTGATAATAACGCTGTACAACAGAAAAAAATAACATGATTTGTTGTATTGGCTGATTCTGGTAGAGGACAAAAATATCGGCGCTTTGACCCTGGGACTAATTTTAGGGGTAGTTGTTTTTTTCTTAGATTATCTCGTAAACTATAAGGACTATAAAAATTTTGTTAAAAGCTTCCTTTTAGATAATAATATTACGAGGACGGATGAATAAGTTCGTGACTTTTTTAACTTCCCTCGTAGTTATATGAAATGCAACACTGTTCCCATCAACCACCTGTTAATAGACTACTGTCAAATTTTGAGCAAGTGTTGTCATTTACTATGCCTTTAACAGCTGTTCAAAACATACAACCTCGTGTATTTTTCTAAAAATGGAAAAAAGTGAATTTCGAGTGCTCATTAAACATTATTTTTTGCGAAAAAAAAACTGTCAATCAAACCAAGGAAAAGCTCGATAAATACTATAGAGACTCTGCACCATCGATTTCAATGGTAAAAAAAAGTGGTTTACTGACTTTCGTTGTGGTCGCACAAGTACAAATGACGCTGAACGTTCTGGATGGCCAATTGAGGTCAGTATACCCGAAAATGTCGAAAAAATCCACGATATGGTTGCCCGATGGAAGAGTAAAAGTGCGTGAGATTGTTGATGCCATAGGCACGTCATATGGTAGTGTGGTTTAGATTTTAAGTGATCAGCTGGGTTTAAGAAAGTTGTCTGCAAGATGGGTGCCGCGTTTGCTCTCAATTGACCATAAACGTAAACGTAAAATGTGTGCAGTCTCAATGGCAAAACTCTATGAATTGGGCTACGAATTGGTACCTCATCCGCCATATTCTCCGCATTTAGCCCCTAGTGACTACTTCCTATTTCCAAACCTGAAGAAATGGCTCGGTGGAAAGAGATTTAGCTCCAACGATGAAATTATTGACCAAACAAATGCCTATTTTAAGGACATCGAAAAATCCTATTTTTTGGAAGGGATACAAAAACTGGAGAAACGTTGGACTAAGTGTATTGAGTTAAAAGGAGGTTATGTTGAAAAATAAATTTTTGTTTTGCAAAAAAAAAATGTGTTTCATTCAAAAAGTCACGGACTTATTGATCCGCCCTCGTATATACAACTCTACTAAAAAAAATTTTGTTGTCAATTGTACAATTAAAAAAATATATGTACTAAAAAAATCTAACGTGCGTCAAGTAGCGTGCGTCACAAAAGGATCACGGCTTTTGATAAAAAACGAAAAAAAAATGTTTGACTGCAAATAAGTTATTTTAGAATTCTCTTATATTCCCCTTTCTTTTATGAATTAGATTTTATGTGCTTTGTTATGCAAAATTCGCTAAAAATTATGAAAACACACTTCAACTTTCAAAGTTACTTCCACTTTTTGTAGCGTGCATCACAAAACTTTGTGATCAATTATTTCGCAACAAATAGCTGTTAAATAATTATGTTTTATTTTATACATAAGTTGAAGGTATCTCTTTTGAAAAGCAAAAAAAAAAAATTTTATATTATCGCTTACGAATGTGTCGTTCGTCACGCAGGCTTTGCCCATATGTGTCACACAGAAAAACTGCCAATGTAAAATCAACATGCCATAATGTTGATTAGAAATCATATTAAGTTTTTGCAGAAGTACATACTTGATTTAAAATTCCTATTGTTTCATATTAATTTTAAAGAAAAAAATTATTGATCTAGCCTTAAATCTCCTTGATTTGACATTTTTCACTGTTATAATGAAATTGTTCAATATTGAATCCATAAAATTCTGTTTTATAGAAATCTCAATTTTTATCATGTTAAATTAAAGTTGGATCTACTTGAAAAATTATCGTTACATTTCAATATGAGTATAACTTTATCAATATGAGTATAACTTTAATTTCAAATAAATTTTATGTCAATCATCAATTAATTCTTGAGGAATTAAAATGAGATTCATGATATTTATATATTAGTGTATATCGAAAGTATATTTGAGGCTGCTATGGCTGCAGCGGCTAGCGCGTTGACTACCAAGCAAGTGATGATTGATGAGCCCGAGCTAAAATCTTGGCTGGGGCATCTAATTACAACACACATTTTTCTGGTCCCTGTTCTAATATACATCACGTACGTAAAATAGTTAATAAAATGGTTACATTAAATTCACATTGTTTCAACTTGAAATAATTTTGATTCAACATGATTCTTCGTGTTGTTTCAGTATCAAATTCACGTTATTTCAACTTGAAGTAAGTTTGATTCAACATGATTCTGCGTGTTGTTCCAATATTAAATTCGCGTTGTTTCAACTCGAAATAACGTTGATTCTATATGATTCTTGGTGTGGTTTCAGATCAAATTCACGTTATTTCAACTTGAAATAAATGTGATTCAACATGATTCTTAGCGTTATTTCGATATCAAGACAACCAAGCTCCCGACTCAACTTGAACGCCAGAAATCATTCGAAACTTTAAATGTGTTTAAGGGTTAATTTTATACTTATTCACAATTAGTACGCGGCATAGGAAATCTTTTAAGCCTTGCGTTTAATGTATTAGACGCGTTTAGCTTTTTTGTGTAAAACACTACGAGAAACATTTTTGTGGAACATTTTAACTCTCTAACTCTTCGTTGTATGGGTATTTTTGTTCCTTTCGGAAAAAAGTAGTAAAAAACTCCCCTTTAGCGTCAATATAGCGAGCTGAAATGTTCTACAAAAATATTGCCCATAAACTTATACTATAGGTCTTTAAAGACACACAAGCTCCAGACTGAACTTGAACGCCAGAAATCATTCGAAACTTTAAATGTGTTTAAGGGTTAATTTTGTACTTATTTACAATTAGTACGCGGCATAAGAAATCTTGTAAGCCTGGTGTTCAGCACTTATTAGCTTTTTTATGTAAAAAACCACGAGCAATACTTATGTAGAACATTTCAGCCCGCTATATCGTCGCTGAAAAGGATTTTTCCCAATTTTTTAAGAAATTTATAAAAATAATCCATACAACGAAGAGTTCTACAAAAATATTGAGTTCCACATAAAACTGATGAACACATTTTATGCCTTAACCGTAAGGCTTACAAGATTTCCTATGCGGAGTCCTATAACTACATACATATGTGCAAAAGAGGGGAACTTTAACTCACCCTAATTTGAATCCCAGGTGTAAACTTTCAAAACCCCGATACAGCCGTTGGAACCTCGTAATTTAAAAAAAATTATTTTGTTGTACAGTGTAATTGATTTTTTTCTATCTGTTGCTGTTGTTTTTGGAGTTTTGCCAATTTGGTATCTTGTCAATAGTGAGCAACAGCCAAAGCGATTGCCTCCGCCAATTGTGGCAACATTTTCATTAGACGAGTTTATTTTTTCGGTGTAAATTTGTTTGTTTGTTTGCTTTTTATCTTATCAAAATATCAGATACAGATTTTACTAGAAATTTACGAAAACAATAAATTAAATGAAAAAAGAAGAATTCATTAAAGTATTAAATTACCATGCTTGTGTTCGAAAATCTTTACCGCACTCTCTACTTGGCCTATTCCATGGTATTCGTTCTGCAAATTGCCAACACTTAAACAACAACTACGATCAAATTGGCTTTTATTCACATATATAAAAGAGTGGCTGTCTGTCTCTCTGTCTAACTGACTGCTAGACAAAGTGTATTTGGTTATTCCGCGTATGTTATCAATTGGTATAAGATTTGTTATCTAAATGTGTTTTGTCTATAGACTTTGACTAGCAAACTGCATCTTTTACATTGACGACGACAACTTTTAGAATTGTGTTGCAACAAAAAATAAAAATAAAAAATTAAAATGAATTTGCACTCAATTCTTTTGTCTGTTTTGGTTTTAATTTGCATTCTTAACTTATTTTTGCTGAGGTAATGAAATTCTTTTGTAAACAATGTCAATATTGTTTGAAAATATTGTATGTACGAGTATGTTCTGTTAAATACACAATTTTATTTACTATTGTGTCTTTAGCTTTTGCTTGGGGATTCCCCAGATACACTGATAAAAAAACATAGAACTTAATCCGAGACAAGATAACTTTTTAATAAAGTAAGTCAGTTGTTCTTTTTTTTTATTTTGTAAGGAAATATATTTAGAGGGTTTTGAAATTTGTAAAAAAAAAATCTCGCAAAAAACTCGACTCCAAAACAGACGCGACTCAGTGTAAAAGGAGCTTCCAAAGAAGTCAGTAAGATCATGAAGATTTTGAGAGAGTAAAATTTTTTGATTGAGAGGTTTGTGGAAGTATAGTAAGAGTTTCATTAATTACACCGTACAACTCAAAAAAATATTGACAAGCTTCTAACGAGAGTTTCCATCTGAGATTCAATTTTGTGGAGTTAAAGTGCCTCCCTGTTGCACATTGTTATATTGAATCTGCGTAGAAAATCTTGTAATCCTTACGTTTAAGGTATAAGATATGTTCAGCACTCCTATGTAACATACCACGAGAAACTTTTTTGTGGAACATTTTAACCCTCTAACTCTTTGTTGTATGGGTCTTTTTTGACCCTTTCTTAAAAAAAAGCCATAACTCTGTCATTTGTGAACCGATTTTCAAAATTCTTTTTTGTTTGAAAGGGTTTGCTAGCAGTTCGGCCCAATAACTCTTCTTTCAAATGGGAGGGGAAAATTTGCTCCCCCTCCGCCCCCCAATCTACAACTATGTCATTTGTGAACCGATTTTCAAAATTCTTGTTTTTTTGAAAGGGTTTGACAAAAATTGGTCCCAAATTTTTTTTGTCGAAAATCGGAGGGGGAAATTTGCTGCCCCCCCCCCAATCCATAACTCTGTTATATTTTAACCGATTTTCAAAATTCTTTTTTGTTCGAAAGGGTTTGCTAGCAGTTTGGCGCAATAATTCTTTTCGAAAATGGGAGGGGAAAATTTGCTCCACGCCCCTCCGCCCATCCAAATCCATAACTATGTCATTTGTGAACCGATTTTCAAAATTCTTGTGTTGTTTGCAAGGGTTCGCTAGTAGTTTGGCCCCACAATTCTTTTCGAAAATGGGAGGGAAAACTTACTCCTCCCCCCGCCCCCCATGAACAACTTTGTCATTTGTGAACCGATTTCCAAAATTGTTTTTTTTTTTGTTTGAAAGGGTTTGACTACAGTTTTGTTCCATAGTTTTTTTTTAAATAAGTTGGGAAATTCGCTGCAAACCCATAGCTCCACCATTTATGGGCCGACTTCCAAAATTCTTTTTTTGTTTGGAATGGTTTGCTTAGAGTTTGGTCGCATAATTTTTCTACGAAAATCGGTGGGGCAAGTCTTCTACACCTCCACCCAAAATATTTATTAGAGCACAATTCCTCCATTTGCATACCGATTTTCAAAATTGTTTATATGAAAGGCCATCAAGTATATTGCTTTTTGTACTGAAGTCGGTTTTTTTTGCCAAAATTATCTGGAACATTTTAAACCTCTAACAGCTTCGCTGCATGGGTCTTATTTGATCCTTTCTTAAAAAGGTGCAAACAACTCCCTTTCAAAGGCGATTTAGCAGGTTAATTTGTCGTACAAAAATATTTTTCATAAAATTTTACTACCAAAGGTCGAAGCTCAACTTGAACACCATAAATCATTCAGAACTTAAAATGTGTTTAAGGGTTAATTTCAAAGTTATTCTGCATTAGGACAAAAAAATAAAAAGTTACAGCATATTTAGTGAAAACATCCGAATTTGAATTTTCATAAAGACATTTTTGTATGTAGTATAAGCTATAAGAACCAGGCACAGTGGGGCAGAATCTAAATATTTTGGAAATAAATCAACAATTTCTAAACGGATAATCGTCGATCAGTACAAAATTTCACATGGACATAGCAAAGGAGTATTCCCATTTATATTAAGAATATATGCTTTCAATATAGCTCAGGAGCGGGGCTATAAAGTCCCAAATCGGGCACTTCGGGTAGTTTTCGAAATAACCCTTTTTTTCAAATAAAATATTAACTAATAAATTGATAAAATCAAAATTTTAATCAGCTTTTAAGCACAAAAAACAACGTCGACTGCTGCAAATTTTATTAAAATCGATTGATATCGTTGAGTAAATTTTTCGAAAAAGCGCTTTATTTTACTAACTCCAAAAGTTCTTGTCAAATCGATTTTCAGGATTCATTTACTTGTTTGAGCGCCGAATACCGCAAATTTGATCTTAATCGGCTAAGAAGCTCGAGAGATATCGTTGTTAAAAATCTAATTTTTTACTTAATTCTTATTGTTGAACTGAATAGGTTGGCATAAGTCTGCTTTTTAGTTCAAAAAAGCCGAAATACTCTTGTATTCTATTTCGTGAAATATTTATTTATTTATTTATTAAATGTTACAAATACAATTACAAATTATATCATAAATTAATTTAAATGAGAATAGTAACACAGACCTTCACTCGTTGTAGTGAAACAGCCTCCACACTGATAGGCTAGCACACTACCCACTAGCCTACCAAGGCACCCGAGTTTTTTCGTAAAATAAATTGGTTAAGTAGTTGATGTTTCCTTATAAAAAGCATCCATCCACCTTCATAAGTAGTAAAAGTGAACAAGAACGCTGATGAGACGGCGGCCTGTAGAAATCAGTAGTACTGCTAATCTCGTTCTGCTAATCTCATTGAATATTCGAACATTCCTTTCTTAATAATAATTTGAATTTATATTAATTCAAGTAATGAGATAAAAAGCTGAAATAATAAATTTCAGACTTCATTTTTTTAATCATTCCAAAAATCTATAGATTTTCCAGCTCTTTAAGCTTGAAATTAGCGGGAAGTTCCAGTGATGGCCTGCAAGGTCAACCGCGTCCCAAATTTGTTGCCTTAATGTAGCGACTTAAAATGGTGAATTTTGTAAAAACTTAAAAAAAATTAAAATTTTTTCAAATCTTAAGGCTCAATAACTCAATGAATTTTGCTCCGATCAATACAGTTTATATATTTGCTGAAATAAGAAAGTTATATCTATGTAACAGTACAAAATCCGTACAATTCAGCTGAACAGTTCTCAAGATTTTTTGGAAATAGCTAAAAAAAATAACTGCAAAAAATACGTTTTCGGTGACCCGAAATTAACTTAGAAAACATACTATTTGTGATTCTATCGCAAAAAGTTTAAAATTTTTTAATTTAAATTTGAGGAGTGATTTTTCAAGAGGCATTTTTCCATGTTCAACAAAATTTAATAATGAAAAAAAAAACAAAAAGTTGACATATTTGATCTGAAATTAATTATGACTCCTCAAAAACTATTATCGATAAAGGGCTGCAGTTTTTTTTTTTGTTATGTTGGGTAAGCTGTTGTTTTTAAGAAATGGTATGTGCACACCCTGTACAATTTGTAGTTAGGGTGTCATGTAATAAATTTTAAGCCCCAATATTTTCGTAAAATTTGAAGTTTAGTAGTGTATAACTTTTCAAGATCAAAAGGGATAAAAAAATCTAAACACTCCAGAGAAAGGTTTAAGTGTCTTCTTTAAGCCTATGTATACTTTTGCACCCGCCACGACCCGCCTATAGAACACTTTTTATTTTAATGAAAATACTCAAAAAAAATTTTGCCCAAATTGCTAGTAATTGTAATATTTTGTTTTTCTTTTTATGTTTGTACACGTTTAACTTTGTCATTTGTAAACCGATTTTTTTCAAAATTATTTTTTTGCCTACTGTTTGATCCCATAATTTTTTTTTTTGAAAATCGGAAGGGGACATTTGCCTCCCCCCTCCCCCCTTGCATAACTCTGTCATTTGTGAAACGATTTTTAAAAAGTGTTTTTTTCCTTTGAAAGGGCTGGCCTGCAGTTTGGACCCATAATTTTTTTTCGAAAATCGGAGAGGGAAATTTGCTCCCCTTATGCATAACTCTGTCATTTTTGAACCGATTTGGAATTTTTTTTTATCTCAAGGGGCTGACTACAGTTTGGTCCCTTAATTTTTTTTTTAAATCGAAGGGGAAATTTGCTATCCCCATGCATGATTCTGTCATTTGTAAACCAAAATGCAAAATTCTTTTTTTGTTTTGAAAGGGTTTGCCCGCAGTTTGGTCACATAATTTTTTTTTTGAAAATCGGGGGGGACATTTTTCAACCCCCCGAAGGCATAACTCTGTCATATGTCAACCGATTTTCAAAATTCGTTTCTTATTTGAATGGGTTTGCTTGCAGTTTGGTCCTACAATTTCTTTTCGAAAATCGATGGGAAAATTTTCTCCCCCCACCGCATAACTCTTTCATATATAAACCGATTTAAAAAAAATGTTTTTTGAAGAGATTTGCCTGCAGTTTTGCAGTATAATTTTTTCGAAAATCGGAGGGTAAATTTGCTTCACTCCCCCTCCCCTTCCAAAAAAAAAAGCCTAATTCTGCCATGTGTTAACCAATTTTATTTTTTTTTGTTTGAAAGAGTTTACTTGCAGTTTGGTCCCATAAATTTTTTCGAAAATCCTTGGGACATTTTGTAATATGTTCTATAAGATCTTTGCATTGCAGTCGGGTTTTTTTTAAGTATTATTTTAGTTCAGTGTCTTGCAGATATTCATCTAGTAGAAACGGTTCAGTTATTTATGTCTGGGCATGTCTTACATTCTTATGTATACACTCTAAAACATTACTTCAAGTTTACGATCAATATTGTATAAATTTGTGTTGAAAATTTCTCCGTGTCTATAATTACATCGATTTTGTAGTTATTTTATTAAAGAAAAAACATTTCAAATTAAACATATTTAGTCCAAGTGGAAAAATTTAACATAAAGTATAATACGGCTATGGCTGAACGGTACATACGTCAGACTATCAGTCAGGAGGTCGCTGTTCAAACATGCACGCACCCAATCGCTTCTTTTAGTAAATACATTTTGTTAAAAAAAACATGCGTGTGTAATTTTAGATCGATAATAATCGGTAAAGTGTTGCCGATTATTATCGACCTAATTTTCAACAAAAGTGTTTTAGAGTGTATATATTCAAATAACCGATAGTGTAGAATCTATTTATGACTGAAAAAACTAGGCTTATGTATTAAATTTTCAAAACCCAATTTTTTGTTTTTATAAAGATGATTTAATTTTCATTGTAAGGCCTTTTTAAAAAAAATTAAAAAAGCGCGCATTTCTATGCCAAATTAAAAAAATCGAAAGTTCCACTTTAACCATTAAATTTCCCAAAAACCACTGTACTGATTTTAATGAAACTGAAACTGGATAAAAGCTTAAGATGTTATCTATGCACTAAAAAAAGAATTACAAAAACTCTTCATTGGTTCAAAAGTTACAGAGTTTTACCCAATGAAAAACGATTCTTAACCACTGTGCGGCGTAATGTATTGAATGCGAAATGACAGTCGATCCAACTAAACTCAATATTAAAAAAATTAAAAAAATGTCTGTATAATTATCAAGATTTTATTTTGCAGACAACTAAATGATGAGCCAAAGAAAAGTTATGAAGAGAAATATTATAAAAAGATATATTATAAAATTGTTTGATGCATTTATAATGAAAAAGACATTATCGTCTGTCGTTGCATGCAATGTAAAAACTTTTTTCTACTTCTTTCTTTTTCATAGCCATAAAATATTTAAAAAAACTTGAAAGAAACGCAACGAAAAAAGACAAAATACAATCATAAGAAAACAAGAAATACACGAATAAATCGACAAAAATTATCATAAACTTCCGGTTTTTTTTTTGCATTAGAAAAAAGTAGAAAAAATATTGAATGTAAGGAAATATAAATTCATCAAATAAAATATCTCAAATTACTACAAGCAAATAAATATTTAATTTATTTATTAAAAAAGCATTGAGGCAGATTAACAACAATTTTCTTGAAACAATAGTAAAACATCAAAAAATGATCAATGATGATCGATCATAAATGGAAGTATTGAAACTTGAATGATGCAAAAGTAATCAAAGTCAATTGATTGTCGTCATCATCATCAGCGATACTTTTTTAAGTTTTAACTTTCACACTGCTGGAGTAAATTTTTAGTCTTTCAGTTGTTATACTCGGTCGCCTTATTATTATTATTTTTCAAATCTACATGTAGACTAAACTAATTTGGGTCAATTACCCTTTTTAGTTTGATTTTTATGTTTGTTTCACCACTTATTTTAATTTAGTTTGATTTTTCAAATACATTTCGAATAGGAAATATTATGAAATCATTAGAAAACCACGTTTCCATTATTTCTACTCAGATTTTTAGTCGTTTTTTTTTATTTCCCATTAAACACTTTTTTTTTAATTTTTACATGTTTGAATTTCTATTACTTTTTAGTTTTTCTTACTAGGTATTAAGATTTTTTTTAAAAAATATAAAAAAAATAGAACGAAACCTTAAAATGTAGCTAAACAATTACAAATAATTTTATTTGGAATTTTTTTTTCAGGTAAAAATCCAAATTCAAACAACTTTAATATTTTCGCGTTGGCTTAAGACTGAATGAATGTTTAATTAAAGCCCCTTTGGAGCGAACGAAGTATTGTTTGTACCGTTCTTTTTTTTTTTAACTTGATGTTATTTGTTGGTCTGTCTGTATGTTGTTGCTTGCTGGCTCTTTTTAGTTGTTTAATTTCGTTGGTTTGTTTGTTGGCTAATAATAGAACTGGTTTAAATCGACAGTAACAAAATAACAAATCCAAGTAAGTAAAATAATACTTGTTTTTATTAAAAGCGAATTTAGTCATTGTTTTAAGTATTCCCTGCAGTCGATGTGTTAAATTACACTATGCAACAAGAAAAATGCCAGGGAGTACTACTATGTATATTTTTTGATGGTCCTCTAACTACAAAAACAGTCGAAATTTTAAATTCTATGGATAAATTTTTTTTTCATAATTTTTTTTTTTAATTTGGGTTTTTGAAGAGGCGGCTGCTCTGTTCCACTGATTTTATCATAACTTATGAAGGGGTTGTCTAATTTTAGTACAAAAACCACAAAAAAATGCTTTAAATAAAATTATCTTCAAGCCATTCTAACATTATTTTTTTTATATACTCTATGGTTTCAGAATTATTCAGAACGCAATGATGGAAAATATATGTATATTTTTTGCAAAATCGAAATATTTTTATTATTTAAAAATTTATAAAAAATCGAAAATTTAAAAATGGCCGTAAAGCCACATATGCCACAAGTAAAATAAGGTTTATTTTGCGATGGACAAAAATTGATTTTATTCATAATAAGGTGAAATTACCTGATTTATGCAAAAAATCTAAATTTGGAAACGCTGCTTCACCGATTTTATCATAAATTAAAAATCGTTGTCCAATTTTATTACAAAAACCACAAAAACCTTGCAACAAAACCAGCTTGCATATTAATTTTTTTTGTACAAACTCAATAGTTTCAGAACTATTCCGATTGCAATAATTAAAACTATATCTTTTTAGGCAAAATTGGAAAATTTTTATTATTAAAAAATTTATAAAAAATCGAAAAGGGCAAAAACTTACCAATTTTATTAACTGATCATAAAGCGACATAGATTGTAAATAAAATGAGCTATATTTCATGAAAATCGATTGCTAAATATTTATTTTATTTATAATAAAGTGAAATCACCTGATTTAAATATTTACACCATACAACAAAAAAAAATTTTTTAAATATCAATACTCTGACAGGTGATTCTTGTAAAGGCCGCCAAAAAATATATATGTACATGTATCGGCGTTTTAGAAGTTTACTTACATCTGACTAAATTCCATTTAGCCGGGTGTGACCATTTTCCACACAGTTTTTGTTATAAATCAAGAATGTAAAATTGTTTACTTATAAAAACGTTGCGCAAGGACATTAAGTTTAAAGTCGTTGAATAACGGATAGACACTGATAGAACACGATTTCTGCTCAGAATGGTCGTCAGAAAGCTGCGAAGGGTGAGACCTTACAAATCTTAGTTTTAAAGAATTATGACTTACCGTATAAATTCTGTAAAATTTTGACTATAAGGTACACAATAATTTTGGTATAGATATCTGTTCAAAGAGTTTTTTAATTGTATTGTGTAGTTACTGTTTGGCAAAAACTATTTTTCTTATAAAAAAAACTATTTTTAAACTGAGACGGGTGTGACCGACGGCCTAGTACGAAAATTTTAAAAATTCGAAGAAATGAAACTTTTTATTTATTTAATTAATATAAATAATATAAAGATAAACTCATAAGAAAATAATAAGACATTCAATTATCTGCTACCCGTTCTATTATAGACAGCAGAATACTCTAGAGCCTGAATAAAAAATTATATTCTTTTCAGAGATAACGGTTTTTATTAATAAAGGGAATAAAAGACAATCTGAAATAAATATTAAACATGCAAAGAAGGAGAGCAAAATGTTTCTTGCATGATCATTTAAAAGTGCCTCAAATTTATTACAAAATATTAAATATTGTATTTTTTTATTTTTTCTATAATTGTCATTCTCTAAAAAACATTAGTTGAGAGATTTTTATTAAAAATGAGTAACATATTTTTTCCTTGCATAGGGCCGTTTTGCGTGGAATCACTCATCTGGAGTTAAATTTTCCACTCTTGCACATAGGTATACTGGTTCGGCATAGTATATGTTGTAGGCCTTACTTTTGGATTGGATTGTTGAACATTTTAACCCTCTAGCTCTTCGAGGTATGGATCTCTTCGGCCCCTAAATAAATAAGCAGCAAAAACTCTCCTTCAGAGGCGATATAGCGGGCTTAATTGGTCCACAAAAATGTTCCTCGTGGTGTTTTAAATAAAATTGTTGAACACATCATACACTTTAAACGTAAGCCCTACAAGATATTCTATTCTATATTTGGTGATTGGCTATAATTAACTCGCGATAACTCAGGCACACTCGTGAAGAGAATCTTTTTCTCGAGCGACAAATACATCTAAGAATTTGTACGATCACGCACGCTCACACACAGGAAAAAATACTAAAGTAAAATCAACATGTTGCAATTTTAATTATAAATCATCAATGATTTGTCGCCTATAAACCATATTTAATAATTATGGCGACAATGTGGTATACATTGTCGTGTATAAACAATTTGTTACAAGATTATGAAAAATGATTTTTTCTGTGTACCAGTAAGCAAAGTTTTTGCTGGGTATGTAAGTATATAAAAAAAATTATACAAAGCTCGGTTTTCGGTGAAAACTTTTACCGAACGCCGAGCATCAACCGAACACAGCTTTTTGCCGAACTCCGACACCGAACCCGAATGTTCGGACGGACACTATTGATTTTTTTATCGATTCCCTAAAGTAGATCCAACTTTAATTTAAAATGATAAAAATTGATTTTACTATAAAGCAGGCTATTATGGACTAAATATTGAACAATTTTGTTTTAACAGTGAAAAATGTTAAATCAACGAGATTAGATTAGTAATTTTTCATTTAATATTAATATGAAACAATAGTAATTTAATAGTACTATTGCAAACATTTAATATTATTTCCAATCAACATTGCGACATTTTGATTTTACATTTTTTTTCTTGTGAATATTTCAAATAAATTTATTAAATTGTTCTAAATAATTTCATTAAGATTCATAAGTATGTCTGAACACGTAAGAAAAACCAAAAAGGATGAAAAAAGAATAAATAGTAGAAATCTTTTGTAAAGAGAGTTATTCATATTGATCGTAGTGCTATTTTATTTAACGGCACTGTAAGTATATATGTACATATTTACTTTATTACATCTTCTACACACAACAACTAAAAAAGTTTTAACTAATATATTTTTTGCAATTTTGTAAATACATATAAAAGAATTGCCTTCAAAATCAGAAAAAAATTTTAGATGCAGTTAATCAGGCCCTCAAAAATTAAGCAAACGAAATAAATGAAAGAGTAATAAAAGTGTACATTTTACTAAACTAACAAAAGAGAAGAGAAAATCTTTTATATTTTTGATGACGAGCATTTCGTAAATGTAACAGTGTTGCCACAAACTTTGAAAACAAAGCCATCAAATGACGAAATAAAAATCATATTTTAGTGAATATACATATGTATACAGTTATCGGGATTTATTGCGAGGGAAGTTTTGTGTGTAGGTAGATTCATGTATAGACCTATGCCGGAAATTTTTTGTAGCATGTTGCTAATGGGACCTAAGAATAAAATGTGCATTAATTAAGCAGGGCTAAGATTTTTATGAAAATTTTTTTTTTGCTTTTTGTTGAAAAGTAACACTAATATTTCTATACGAATCATCAAATTTTAAGTTAAATGACATCTATTTATAGCATAGGATCTTTTTCATATTTTGGTAGTAAATGCATATTTTTGCTTATTTTGGCAATAAATGCGTATTTTTAGTTTAAAGTGAATATCTAATCATTTTTAAATGCATAAAATTTTTATTATGGGTTAAATAGGCATTAAATAAAGAAAGGCCTTTGAAAAATAAAATAAAATCATTAGGTACTTTGGTTTAAAAAAATCGTCATTCTGGCAACACTGTACGTACATGTTTGTATAAATCTACATTTTTACCTGTTTATCTAAACAGTTAGGTTTGCTTTTTATTATTTTTCATCATGTTTTGTTGTGAGAATAATAAAAACAAAAAGAAAATGCCTACTGCTTATTTTGTATTGCACAAGTATGATAATGATTAAAATAACAGAAAGAGAAAACTATATTATGTGCGTTTGGGTAGAAGAGTAAAAAGAATTTTGTTGGTGGTATTAGCTCACAATAAAATAAAGAAAAAACGACAACAGCGAAATAAAATATCATAACAAAAGATATCAACAGCAACAACATTTATAAAATAAAACTGGCTTTAACAAAAAAATAAAAATAAAGTAAGTCCCAGAGTATTCACGTTAATACCTTTGTATTACGTGTGAGATTAAAGAATCGCCATCTGGGGAACTTTTTCGTTTGGAGGAAATTGAACGTCATGGACATGGACGAGATGTGATTTCAGCAGACCGGTGTCAACGATCCCTTTTCCGTTAGGAAGCAGTTTTAAACGCTAACAACTTCAAAAATACTGAACGGATTTTAATAAAATAAATATTCTACTCATCTAAAAACAAACGCCCATCAACTTGTGTATACATATGTACATTAGGGTCGCCATATATATTAAAAAGTGCGCGTTAATACAGCTCTTGGTAATTCGGATCATTGTACCATTTTTGCCTCCTTTTCGTTCTCACAACTTCGTAACGTTTCAATGATAGCTACGAAACATTTAACAAATATCTGCGAAAAGGCTTGTTGGGCTGAGAAATGGTCGAAAACACCATTTTGCTGGAAATGAAAACGTTCATTCCATCAAAGCATATTCCGACTAAACCTAAAACGAAGTATTGGTTTAATAACAAAAAAGTGTAGTCAGATTCAGAGAGGAAGCATTCAGTATCTGGCATAGTAGAATAGGAGAAAGATCTGGTCCAAAGACCAGCGACACCTAGTGAATCTTTTATGCAAAAACGCAGATTCTGATTCGCTGCGTAAAAGGCGAGATTTTCGTGTGCCAAAGTGCCAAGGCGTGAAAAAGTTTCGGGTAGCAACAGTTTTTAGTCATTCGTTAATAGATTAAAGGATGATGCTAGTTCCTCAATTTCAACCCTTTTAAAGGGTGAAAAATATTCCCTAAGCCGGTTGATAAAGCTAACCTTCTGGCTAGATTATTTGCAAGCAATTTTCTCTGGCCGGAAAGCAATCAACGACTGCACTTGATATAGTGGGTCCTATTATTAGTTCCGCAGAAAAGGAAAATTCAACGGAAAGAAATATCGATCGATGTGCAAATTGCAATTATTCATTCCTGTGGTATAAGCTTTCCGCAAAATTGATTTTAAATCAATTTCGCAGAAAGCCAAGTCCCAAAAATGGAGAGGCTAGTAACCCTGAAAATTAGCGCCCAATCGCGTTATGTTCTGCAGAGTTCAAAGTGTGGTGAATTTCTATCTTCTGAAGTAGTTAGAATCCAACAGTTTGCTCATAGACAGCCAGTATGACTTTTGTTGGGTTGTGACTCCATACACCATTTCGGCGAAAGTAAGGTGGCTCTGGATATTTCTAAGTCGTTTGATAGAGTGTGGCATAGTGCACTTTTGTCAAAGCTTGTTACTTTTGGTATCGATGATTACTTCCCTCAATTCTTATTTTTCAATTATTTTCAATTCTTATTTTTCGCAATGACCTTCTCTGTCAAACTTCCAATCCTATTTAATCTTTTGAAGATGATAGCAGCATCTCCAATTCATATTCATTCGGTAATAGTAAAAGCCTGACAAAGATTGGGGTCATGGGGCAAAACATGAATGATACACTTAATCACGATCTTATAACAATCTCTGAATGGGGTCGTGTGATTACGGTGATTACGGATTTTAATGCTCGCAAGACCAAATGCTGCATGCTCGCGCATAGACGTATAAACGAACTTCTTGCTCCATCTATAATTATGGATTGTATAGGTATAGGGAATCAGAAGCTCTTGATGTTCTTGGCATGAAGATGGACTGATAAAATTTTCACGTCTCAAAAGAAGCACTTAAGTACCTCAGCTTCTGCAGACGGTATAAGAGATGCTTCACTCTGATCTGATCTCCTTAATATTTATGCCATCTATATCTGACCGAATTCGGAATACAGCTCTCAAGTAAGGGCCGTTGCTTCAAAGTCTGTTTTAAAGTTACTCGACCGCGTACAGGAGAGGGCGAAGAACCTCATCGGCGACAGTAGGGTAGCCAACTGTATTGACTCGCATTAGCATCGACACAATGTAGGGTGTGTTTATCCGTTTTATTGTTACTACAATGGAGTGTGTTCTAATGAAATCAGAGAACTTTTCCAAGAAAAACAATCTGTTTTCGAAAAACATGCTTGTCATGAAGAATACATCTATTTTTTAAGAGAAGTAATACACTCAGCGCATAATGCCCATCAGTTAATTAATTAATATGTTATCTTCTTTGGGAAATGGATGGCATACAGAGAACGGATGTTGAAGTGGGAGAGAGATAGAAAGGTTAAATCTTTTATAGCTCTGTTATTGCGCGTTTTGTATATGTTTTTAGAGTAAGTAGGGTCGTTAATTTGTTTAAGCTGTATAGCCATTTTATTAATTCTTTTACTTCGCCAACGATTCTGATATAATACCGACGAAGGAGGGTGCTATGATGTGCATTGCTATATGACGGTACTGCTCAGTGACCACAGCACTGGCGGCCTTCATGACTATAAGAGTCCAACAACAATTAATATAATGACACACCAATGCACATCACAAAAAATCATGGTATTGATGTATTGCCTGAAACTAGTTTCGAAAGAATGCGCTAACTACTTCAGCCAACAGCACTATCGATACGGCAGTGAAGCGCAATACGCATTGTTGTTGGTATGTGGAATAAACTTCCTGCAGAAGTCTTTCCTCCGAAAATAGCGTTATGTAATATGGGCTATTCCTAAGAAATGATATACAGATTAGTACTGCTGATTGAGTGTTTCCGCTTCCAAAAACAACGTTATGTTTTGGAATTAATGAGCGTTAATTTAATTTTTGATACTTGGAATATTGTCTCATGGCTAATTCCTTCTGTCTAAAATTAAAAACTAATTTAGTTCGAAAAATAATCACACTAAACCCGAACCCGAACTTCGGTAAAATTTGTGGAACCGAAACCGAACTTTTTTATTGAAAAGATCTATACACAAATAAAACTGTACAAGGAGTGTGTCTGTACATGAAATATTTTTTTAAAGTTTTAATAGTGGCGTAAACACTAATCGATATGGAACACAAAACACCAACTTTTGGAATTTTTGTCTGCCTGTCTATCCGAATACGCCTCACATAAAAACCACTGAACGGATTTTTATGAAATTTGGTATGGTGGTACTTTAGAGTCCTCGTTGAAACTTGGAAGTGCTGTTAGCTGGGTGGTTAGCGCGTTTCACTACAAACCCTGAGGTCTTGAGTTCAAGACTGGTTTCAGGCAAGCCAACAACATCACCCACTTGACCAAGACTTTCGTTAATCATATCGATTTCGAATATATCTCGAACATTTATCGTGTGAAACTATCGAGAATGATACTCAAAAATGAATCGAAAAAAAGTTTATCTGTTGCTCAGTTTTGTTTCAAAAAGGTTCGTTTTGCAATATCAAAAGTGAGCCAATATCGAACAAATTTCGATATCGCAAAAAGGCAGGAGCAAAAGCAATTTTTTAAAATTATTATCTGTATTTTTTATTTAATTTATTTTTTAATTCTTTAACTTACGCTGCAGCCAATCAGATTTGAACACGGTACTTCCAGGCTATCAGACTAACACACATCCACTAGGCTATCGCGCCAGACTGTTTTCTGTTCAATTATTGCACATATTTACGTATGTGTTATATTAATTCTTTAAGTTACGATGCACTCAGACATATTCGAACACGGTACCTCTTGGATAACAGACTAACGCACATCCACTACACATCGAAACGCACATCACACATTCGAAAAATTATGGAAAGAAGTTCGCTTTAGCAAATATTCGATTTTTTTTAGATTCTCGAAGAAATATCGAAGAGTCTTGTTTCGAAATTTCTTCGCTTTAGCGAACATTCGTTTATATTGAATCTCAGGTCAGGTGGGAATGCATTTTTCTCATGTGCATTGGTGTGTTATTGTGTTGGTTGTTGTTGGACTGTTAAAGTGATGAAGGCATAGCACTGATCACTTTAGCAGTACCGGTAGCGATTAGTACTAGCATATCCTAATGCACTTTACAGCACCCTCCTTCATCGGTATTGTAGCAGAACCATGGGCGAAGTAAAAGAACTAATAAAATGGCTGCACAGCTTAAGCAACTCCACTTGCACCATAAGGGCTTGCAATACCGCTCTACAAAAAACGCACAATAGCAGAGAAATTAAGCTTTCTATCTCTCTCCCACTTCACCACCTGTTCTCTCTACACCAGCGTTGCCCAAGCTCTGTGCGCTTGGTGCTCATTTCTTTTTGTAAAAGCACTTAGCTATAGGTTGTGTGTTTTAATACACACACAGCACTGAGCACTAGCAATACGTGTGTTTGGCTGTGTATTTTAATACACACATACAGCACTCAGCACTAGCAATACGAAATACACAAACACAAACTTTGTCTTATTAGTTTTTTTTGTCGTTCTTCACTGTATACAGCAAGTGCAAAGCAACAACAAATAAATATATGAAATATTTTTTTTCTTTGTATGCATTGGTTTTTACAACAAAAAATATTGAATAAAAATTAGTTTTTCTTTAAATATATTGATGTTTGCTCTTCCATAACAAACTTTTGGGCACCCCTGCTCTACACTATCACTTTCCCAAACAAGGTAATACATTAATTAATTAACTGGTAGGCATTAATTGCCTGATTGTGTTACTTCTCTTTATAAAAAAAATACTTTTTACCGCGATAAAATATCTCATTTCCAAGCTAAAATAGGAAAATGCACAAATACGCAATTTTACTAATATAAATGTTGCGGGAAATTAGAATGTTGCGGGGATTAGAAAGATGTTTTTTATCGTTGGTAGCACTGTTTATTTTGCATAACGGGAACTTTAAACAATTCCTTTATTCACAAAACCTCTTGTATCATTGTATCGAACTGCATTTTTGTGTATCTTTGATGATATATAACTACATATATGTACATATGTAGTTTTCTTGTTTCTTTTTCAAACTTATAATTTTTCTGTTGCTTCCCATTTTAAAATTTGAAAAATTCGTATAATAATGGCGGCAACCCTGTCACAAATCCTCTACATAAATTATATATTTTCCGATCGTTATTTGTTGTTGGACACGCCATCGCACTTTCCAAGTGCATGCGGGAAAAGTTGTTGTTGTGGTAATACAAGTATAAAATAAGTGAAGATGAGTTTACCGTTAGCTATTCCGGGTACCTACCATTTTTATAATGTTGCATTTATTGCAGTTGTTGCTACCACTGTTGCTGTTGTTGTTTGTTGAGTAAACATGTTACTTTGCGTAGATTTAGTTTTGGTTTCTTAATTTAACTGGTTTAGAAAAGATCGCCACCACTAACTATGTATACGAAATTTACAAATATACAACACATACAATATTTTTTTGTATTTTGTTTAATACTTTTTTCCTCTGTTTTTTTATTCGTTAAGGTAGACCACGAGGCCTTTTTTGAAGTGGAAAGAAATCATAAAAAAAAACTTGTTTTTGGATAATATTAAACTGGTTAAATTCTTTTTGCTTGCTGTTTTTTGCGGTAAAGGTGGGGTTTTCAATACTTTTTTTCCAACATATATTTTATTTTTTCGATATAAAAAAAAGGGTTTTACAAAATATAAACAAGTTTTAAATTTGTCTACAACTTCTGTTGACGTTTGCAAATTTTCTTCATTTGTGTTTTAATATGAATTTTTAAATAGTTCTGTATGTATGTATGAATATTCTTTTGTTGTATTATTAATTTGTTTAAATATTGTTGACCTCACTTTTTGTGT
The DNA here is from genome assembly GCA_956483635.1 of Panzeria rudis. Taxonomy (NCBI): domain Eukaryota; kingdom Metazoa; phylum Arthropoda; class Insecta; order Diptera; family Tachinidae; genus Panzeria; species Panzeria rudis. Next base: position 173,336,694 of record OY101448.1, read on the forward strand.
TTTGCTTGTGAGTTTCTAGTTTAATTTATTAATTCTTTTTTTGCAATATTAAATTTTATTTGTTGTTAAACTGCCATGCATTCTTTATTCTAGCAATTTTGGTATTTTATGCCTTTAGAACTTTATTTTAACATTTTCTGCCTTTTCAAAGTTGTAAATTCACTTTTTTTTGCAGTATTCATTTAATTTTTGTGGTATTTGTATTTGAGATACTGAGAAAAGTAATAAGAAAAAATAAAAACAGTTGTAATGCACAAATTTTTATCCGTTTATCTTTTTTAAACGTTTCTCACGATCACCACTATGGACACGACAACAACCACTGACGGCAACAGACGAATAAACAATCACATTAAACTTTAATGATTAAAGCCAAATTCAAAAGACTAAAAACAACGGAAGACTCTGTGACTCTTTTGCAAATACTTATTTTTACTCGATTAACTTGTCTGAAGAGCTCCTTAAACATTTGCTAGTTTCTCTTTATATTTCTTTGAAATTCTCTTAAATTGTGTTACATTATGCACCTGCTTTTATCAGGTGTTTTCGTTTGTCTGCATTTACATTGTGCGTTTTTTTTTGTCGCTGCAATTCGTATAACTTATACATGTAGATGTGTATTTATGCTCACAGTTTATATCAGTTTTATATTACGAATGAGAGAACAAAATGAATCTCAAGTATGTATTCAGACGTGTACCCATTTGACTTCCTCTCATCCCTCTTGCCTACAAAGAAGGTCCATGTCCATATGAGTCAACTTTTGATTCTGCAACTTTCTCAAATTTTCTTCTGCAATTGCATTCGTGTCCATACAATGAAAAGAGAGTTGCATGTGCATGAAGCAGTGTACCCCTTGCCAATCTTCTCACCTCTCTCTCTCATAAACTCAAAAGTTGCGCAGCAAAAGTTGATTCGCATGGACACATGATACAATTATACAGGTACATGCATTAGCTAAAATTCTCGGTAGCTGTGTTTTGTATGTACGTGTTTGGTTGGGTGTGCAACGAATTTTGTTGTTGCTCAGTATGTAATTTTTGACAAGTCACATGAACATTTGACAAGCTAGATGAGAAAATTTTTCTAATGCATGTACCTGTATTATTGTATCATGGTATGGACATAGTTAGTCTATAATAGCTAGTCTATAGTTAGTCGCATAGCTTTTCAATGTGACAGAATCGATCAGCAACATGCAACTAGATCAACATTACGTATGAGTAATGGAGCCTTAAGAATTACAGCGACAAAAATCGCACATGTAAACGCAGACTTTGTTGTCATAAGTTTTTTGTTTTCTTTCCATATTCTTCAAATTACTTTAAATTTCCTTCATACATTTGTTACCAATTTATAAAATTTATAACTAAACTCACAACCGTTCTTTTTGGGTCCAAATATAAACAAGTTTTAAATAAGTTCAAAATAACTGTAACCTAGTACCACCTATCGTGTAAAAAGTCCTAACTTGGATCGATGGTCAAAATTCCAGCACGTCAGCTCCTATACTTCCGGAGATCATGTGTTACTAAATACTTTCCTTGCAGGAAAATTACGACAAAGAAATACTTTAAAGCAATATCCGAAACTGATCTATTAAACTTGTTTGGCGAGCAAAAGTCTTCTACAAGCTCTAAAAATTCGATAAACAAACATGTTTTTATAGTACTTTCCAGTATTTTTCTCAACTTATAAATATTTTGGGCTGCATAAGATGTCTTGAAGGTGTGTTTAAGACATTTGTTTAGTTTCAAATACTTTTGATTTTCACTGTATAGGAGAGTTTATACTTAATGGCAACTATAAAACGTACAGCGGCAAGACAGCTCATGTGCCCTGTGACAACGTTTAGGAAGAGTGTGAGGAATGACGGATATGATACGGGAGGTCAAGGTTTCGTTCGTGTAGATATGATAGGAGATGCTTTTAATAGTTGTTTTACACATCTCACAAGCCGTTCGACTTCTGTAGAAAATGTATCCCGATCAAATGACTATGGAAAGTTAAAAAAAACCAAAAACAACACATTATATCAGGGTTGCATTTTGTGCAGAAGTTGAACAGCTTGTGGAATAGTCTAAAAATAGCTTAAAAGGAGGGAATGAGATCTAGTGGGGTGGATGGAATTCCTGATATCGTGGTGAAAAGAATTCGCAATGACATCTGGTGCTTTCTAGCAATATTTTTCAATCACTGCCTAAATGTTGACTATGTACTTTCCCCAATTTTTAAACAGGAATCGGATCCTAAGCAGAGCAGTATCTACAGGCCGATGGCTCTTCAACATCGTTTGGTACACAGTAGTGCACACAAGTTATGTTTCTGGTTCGGGCTGTGATAATCCTGCCGCACTGTGGCTGCCATTCGACGTAGGCATATTTTGACCCCAATAATTTTTGATTGATATGCTGGTCTACCAAAGTATATGAGAGTTAGACCATGTGGTGATACGAACTCCCCAGATTTAAGCCATCTGGTTTCGTAAGGGTCCATAAAGAGCAGGTTGTATTATTGGAACGAAGTTCCCTATGGCACGTTGTGCATATGATATGCAACATATAAATGTTTTCTATGCTGGGGGTAAAAAAAAAAATATTTTAATGAAGAAATACGTGTAAAGAATAGATACGTGTAACGAATACTGGCAACGACAATTCAAAACGAAGGCAACAAGCAGTCGCGAATATTAAATTCCTTTAAAACTCAGTGTTCCCGCTTGTTATTTTCGAGGTTTTCGGTGTTGCCGTTGTTTTCCGGGGAAGTTCTGAAATTCTAAGATCTTTTTCCTCCTTTTTGGGAATCCGGGGAAGTTCTGGGATTTTTGGGGAGATTTTCTTCCTAGTTTTTGGCGATCCGGGGAACTTCTAGGATTTTGGATAGATTTTTGCTCTAGTTTTTGGGAATCCTTGGACCAGGTTGGTGTCTTGGCTAAAGGTTGGTTTCCTTGCTAAGTGAGAGGGTCTCGGCTTAACACCAGTTGATCTGCTAAATTCTGGAGAAGTATTGCCTAAGTATCTTCCAGACGATAGTGGTTTTTTGTTGATGAATTGTCTTCTTTTTTATCTAGGGATTGAAATTACTATCCCCATTTACTTGGTGTCATCAAGGTAGGTGAAATTTTTGTTTTTAATTTATAAACTTAGTTTTAGGGGGTCATGGCGCCGGGGCCGGTGTGCCGAAGGGCGATAAAGATGAGGGGCTTATAATATAGTGACCGAAAGTAGCAGGCCGAAGACGGCGGGCCCAAGCCGATAGGGGATAGACCGAAGGCGATAGGAACTTCGTTCTTAGCCGGTATCTCATGGCACCGTGTTTTCTTTTTTTTAACTCTTTACACTCTTGTGCCCGTTAGTTAGAGCTGAAAGTCATCATCGCTTTAATCTGTTGGTTATTATTTGCATTTTATGTGATTTCTGTAAGCTCTCGATTTAATTGATATGGTTTGGCTAAAACATCCTATCCTGCAACTAAGGCTACCAGCAGTGCCTCCAGGCGAGTAGTGCACAGCAGATTTATTCACTGCATCCTTAGGGTTACACCGCTCAACTTCGGTCGATATGGCCTCTTCTGTTGTCCGTAAAATATACCACGTGAAGGTGAGGTTGCCATTTGGCTAAGAGAGGCTATATTCTTGTTGAAGAAACTTAATGCTGTAAAAATATTTTGTATCTAAATCGAGGACCCATGTATGTATGTATAATGTATGCAAATATTAACAAATTCAAAAAACATTGATTTTTTTTACTTGTCCATTTCACATGTAATGCCCCATATGAAACAATTGTATATTGCCATATATGTATGTATTTGAAAAATCATATTGGCATCACTGCGCACATATGCTTGCATAAATGTTATTATATGTATTAGGCTTTTGAGTTTTATATTCTATAATGTTTTGTGTCTTCCCATTTTCCATCTTCTTGAATTTAATTTATAAAAATTAAATAATAATTATTATATTGTTTCTTGTTATTTTCTTTTTGATTTACTTGATAATGTGCCACCTGTTGTTGTGCATTTTGTATTTGCTCTAATTTAATTTGTGTTCGTACATTGTTGATAAACATTGTTGCATAGAGTTGGGGTGATATAAAGAGTACGAGTATTGCCAGTTTCAAATGTTTTGCAGTTAGTTTAAATAAAGTTGCTTTTATATTTTATGTTAATTTGTCGTTATAAAAAACATAATTAGGCGCAGTTTTATTAAAATCTAATTATTTTGTTATACATACTACTTAAAATACCAAAAATTCTAGGCAATAGATTCTTTTACAAGTTTTTCTTCATTTGCAAGTCTTTCTTGTGTTGTAATTCGGAAAAAATTGTTATTTTAATTTTTTACTATTTAACATTCAATGACTAAGAGCTCATAAATTCAATATTTTTCACAATTTACGGAATAATATCATCTTATATAGAATAAATAAATAAATAAATAAATGCCACTTTATAATTCACTTACCGGAAATCGCATATGTAATACACCGTGCTACCGTTTTAACGTTTAAAATCCGTGTACATTAAACTCAACGAATTAATATCACTTGATATTTTGGTGACAATTGTTTAAAACATATTGATGTTAAAAAAATCCGCAGCCAAAAGTCAATACACATTAACAAAATAGAATTGCATTTGCATTGTAAAATAAATATTAAATAGCATTTTTTTAAAGCAAACATTTGGACTCTGGCACTCTGGTTGTGCTACAGAAATAATTAAGAATAAAAAAACCTTTAAAAAGCTAAACATGTACAATTAGGGTGATAGATTATTTACATTTTCCCAAACCACAAATTTTTTTCTTAGCAATTTCTATCTACGCCAATGGAGATAGGTACTGTTTACTATCCATTGCCCTCCGCCAAACAATCGATCCGTATGTAAGAATGGGGCGGATCTCTGCCGTATACATCCGATATAAGATATGCGGATTCAGCCCCCATCTTTTCTCAAAGGCTCTTTTAGATGCATAAAAAGCGCACATAGCTTTTTTCTTCCCGTGCTCAACATTACGTTTTCGCGAGAGCTTGGAGTCGAGGATTTTGCCGAGGCCTCTTTCGAGAGGTTCAGTCTTTGTAGTATTGATTCCCAGAGCGTTTTCCTCGTCCCATTCAAATAGTTTGTTGGCTGCCGATTCCATGAGTTCACTAATCGTTGGCAGATATTTGCCTCTAATAAAGAGCACTAACAAACATTGTTAGTAGCCACTATCTTCACTTGTTGAGTGAAGCAGATTGTGGGTCTTGGGTGGGCTACGAACCCACAACGTACATACTGGTAGACTAGTATACAATACTGAACAAATTTTGCTTCATTAATCCAATTGAACAATTTCATTAGATTTTTTCACAAATCCAATGACAATTTCACAAATCCAATGAAATTTTCACGAATACTGTGAATGAATTTAATTGGAATTCCTTCATTAGCTTTCATTTTCATTTTATGGAGACTTCTTTTAGTGTTGACAAAATATTTTAATGGGTACTTAAAAAGCTTAAAATATATAGTCTTAAGAATTAAAAAATAAAAACAATTTTAAGTTTTTGGATATCATAATTTCAATGAAACATAATTCATAGTTCTGATGAAAAATTTCATTGGATTTATGAAATGCCGATGAAAAATACACCCTTATTTATTTCAACAGTTGTCGAGCAAAAGCGTACAACAATAATAGTTTTGTATGATTGTTATTGTTGTTGTACTCTTTCTTTTTTTATTATACACTCATAGAGCACATTGTCTTGAGAGTGCTGTTGCACAGTGGTTGCAATTGGACAAAATGGTAATAAATCTGTATCTTTAAAACTTGTGATCCGATTACAAAACGATGCATGTAAAAATCATAGAGGAGGACCTAAACTTTCAGAATATTATAATTTGGACGACCCTATTGAAACACACCTTGAGTTACAGGGTGTCAAAGTTGACTACCTATGGCATGCAAAATCTTGTCGAACTCATAACTTTTACAAATATTATCCGATTTCAATGCAATACTGCTGAATGAAAAAAATCTTTGAAAATTTCGATAAATTTCTACACACAAATGTCAATAAAATTAAAAAAATATTTTTAAAATTAAAGAAAGAAGCAACATAAAATTTATCAGAAAACAAATGGAAAAAATTAAATAAATGCATACAAATCGGACAATATTTTGAGGCCGACAAGAATTTTTATGCCCGAGGTAGTAAATTTTGACACCCTGTAGCTCAACGTGTGTTTCAACAGGATGATCCAAATTTCAACACTCTTAAAGCTTAGGTCCTCCTTCATGATTTTCACATACATTGTTTTGTAATCGGATTGCAAGTTTCAAAGATACAGATTTATTACCCTTCTTTTCCAATTGGAACCACTGTGTGTTGGCTGAAGTAGTTAAGACGTTTCCTACAAAGCAAGTGATCACGAGGTATGAGATCGATACTGTGAGCCGTCAGAAACATTAAAAATTTTTCTGATGTGCATTAGTGTCTATCGTCCGCATTTGCAGCATTGAGTTGCCAATAAATTTAAATAGTCAACCAAACTGTTAAGTTAATGAGTCTACATAATATGAAATAATTTCATTAAAACTATGAATAAATTTTGTTAAAATAATGAAATATTTTCATTAGTTTAGCGAAATTATTACATTGAAATAATGAAATTATTTCATATATTCATTGAAATTTTCGTTAAAATGATTTTAACGAAACTTTTGTCATTAATCCAACGAAGCGTGACGTTGTTTGAGTTTTAATGAAGTTTTTCATTGGATTAATGTCGAAATTCAAAGAATTTGTGAAGAAAATTATTTCAGTGTACCTAAATTCTGCAATCAGTAATTATAATTGTTGTCCCTTTTTGGTGGTATCAAAACTGAGTTTGCGAACTACAGTAATTAAGCAGCAGAATGCTACAATTTTGATAAACTAAATTTAATATAATTTAATTTATTGAACTTCAGCAATCTAGCCAACAAGGCCATAATCGATCACAAATTTCTACTAAATTTGCTGGGCCGACAACTAGAATCCGGTACGAAGGATCATAAATATAGTGCATTCGATAACCACATTAATTGTTTGAGCTTCGGTTTTCCCCGTTATTTCACAAAATGCTAAAAAATAATTTAATTTTTATTCAAAATTTTTCATTTTGTATAAAATTTTAAAAAATTAGTGCAGAAATGTTAAATGTAATTTATTTACGATCTATAGAAAGTAGAAATTTCTGAAATCTCCTTCTAATGTTTATTAGTCTCCACTGATATTCAATTGAGTTCCATATGGCCCTCCACCAAAAAAAAATCAAATATGTAATCGATTAAATGTGGTAACAAAAATAAAAAACACAGAAATCCGTAATACGGTACAATTGGTAGAGGCTGACCATTCATTAAGCCAGTTGAAGATTGGGCTTATTGGACATTCAAAAAATCAATATTAATAAAAACCAATATTATAAAACCCGGGTTTTAAGCCAGATAAAATAGTGAGTTGAGCACCCTAATATATCTGTACATACATACATATGTACGTATGTATATAGCGGTGTGTTAACTAAATACACTTGTACTAAATGCAGTTTCGTTGTTTTATTTTATTTAAATAGTACTAAATTATAAAAAAAATACAAACATAAAAATAAAAAATTAACATTTTATTTACAAGTAAAATTTACTACTTAAGCATATTGAGCTACCAGTTTTTCGACAAAGGCAATATATTCTTTTTTGGCATCTTCTTGGGATTTGCCCTTTTGCTTGTTCCACCATTCCCATTTGGCTTTGCCTTTTAAATCCAACATACCCGGCTTGCTAGTGTTATTATCACCGATGGTAGCTTGCTTAAAAAGAGCATATAACTCTAAAAATTCTTCATCGGTGGGACGCTTAGTCAAGGTTTTAACGCGTTCCGCGGCAGCATTGAATTGCTGCAAGAAAAGAAATTGAAGTAAAGATTAAATTAGCTATTAATCATAAAATCTGTATGTTGTTTATAGCAGATAACTCACTTCATCCAAAGACATGATGGGAAATGCTTAGAAGAGATGTTGAATAATCTGAAATAATAAAAAGAAATTCATAGAATTTATTAGTTGTTTTTTACGATTTTCAGATCTGAATTTAAAAATTCTGGTATCAATGGGAATTACATAAAAGAAACAATTGTTTAATTCAAAATTTATGCTAGAAGTTGTATGTGCTTGGTAATTTTCATATAAAGAAATGTTTATATAGAAATTATCAACAACATTTATACAACATACAACTCCTACAATAGGTTGTGAATTGGACAAATATAATGTATAACATCATATTCTTTATGCTTTTTGCCAACTTTTTTAATTTATTATTTTATTCAAAAGAAACTCCAACAATTAAAAAAATATAATTCTTCTATGGCAGTGTTTGTAATGGGAGCGGCCAACGTTGTTGGGGGGTTATTAATTAAAAAACCAAATTAATTAAAAATAGATGTAAACATGTATTTTGGTATTCAGTTTGAATAACTCTACATTTTTATGGCAATTTTAAATAATTTTTGTACATAGTGGAGCCGATCACAATGTCAAAGCCAATATTAACAACCACCTCAGTGTAATCGGCGGCAACTGAATGATTTCTTACTACCGAGAAAAAATTAGTATGTATAATAAAGATGGCGGGAGGACGATAACCAGTGAAAAAGGAGCTTCCATAGAAGTCAATAAGATCCTGAACTTGAGATCTGGGGCTCGTTTCTCGAAACTACAAGTTACAAATCTACAAGTAAAATACACACAAAACAACAATAAAATTTGTAAAAGTTTTGTTGTTTTGTGTGTATTTTACATGTAGATTTGTAACTTGTACTTTTTGGGAAACTGGCCCCTGGAAGTGGTGTCATTCTGGACTGCAAGTGTTGTTACATGAGCTTGTAATTGCAAGAAGTTCTCTTTTTTTATTCCTATTAAATGAATTAAATGCATAAATTTTGAGCTCATGATCGCAATGGAATGTCAAGAACAAAAAAAAAAGACCATCTGTTGTCCCAGAGTACATTATTCATTGTATTTAGAACTTTTCACGGGATTTCTCTGCGGATAAAATACAAACGATATAAAAGAATTCGCGACAGAAAATAATAAATAATAATATTGAAAAATGTATTAAAATACACCCAAATCGAAAATAATGAACAAATCGTTTTAGGAGTCCCAACCCAAAGGCTGACAAAGCAACACTATTGTAAGGTCGATTGCTTGGGTTCTAGAAACAACACATAAATATTTCATATGTACGAGTACTCGTACGTGCAACATGATGAACACAAAAACAATCCAGAAGACCGCCTGAACAGAAAATTTATACGAAAAGCACTTAATTATTTTTATAATTTCTATATCTTGAGTATTTTCCATACAAATTTCCAAAAAGAATTTCATGTTCGCGTTTTTGTAATTGATCAATTAAGTTATTATATAATTAAGTAATTGAGTATCCATAACATTATTTTGGACAAAGTTTGCTATTATTGACTTCTACTTCATTTCGTCTAGATTATTTAAGGTTTCTTCAAACTAAGTAATTCTCATAAAATGCGTTGTAAAACTAATGTTTTGAAAATAAATAACAAAACTATTATTGCGAATAGTGCGAGTATATGATGCTGCTTATCGTTTTTATTTTGTTTCAAACATAAAAAGTAGCTATTTTTCAATATCAACAATAAAATGTTGAATAAATTATACGCTGAAAAGCTTGTTTATTGTTAAAGCAGATAATATTCAGAGTTCACTAAACTTGAATTGCCAAAACTGACACTTTTTTTCTTAATAGTGTAAATAATGTGTGCCTATACTCTAGAAGAATTACTGAAAACATGACAGTAAATACATATTATTATATGTATAACATCTTTAGAATTGTTTTTAGTTTTCTAATTAGTGTAAAATAACGTTTTTTTGTAATTCAGAAAGTTGTTTCACAGATTCTCTTGCAAACTTTATGAAGAAATTAATTACACCGTGCAACACAAGAAACATAACATGGTTCTAACGGCTGATTCTGATAGAGCTCGCCCTAAAAGCAGTATATTTGTATCGGCGTTTTGTAAGTTTATATCTGGAATTCATTTTAGGGCGAGTTAAAGTTCCTCTCCTTTTGCACATAGTTATAGTGGATCGGTATAGGAAATCTTGTAATTCTTACGTTTGAGGTATAAAATGTCTCCACACTTTTATGCAAAACACCACGAGAAACATTTTTGTGGAACATTTTAACCCTCTAACTCTTCGTTGTATAGATTTTTTTCGTCTCTTTCTTTTCTACAAAAATATTTACCAAAAAACTCTACTATAAGTCCTTAAAAAAACTCTACTATAAGTCCTTAGAGACACCCAAGCTCCAGACTCAACTTGCACGCCTTAAATCACTCAAGACGTAAACAGCTTTTAAGGGTTAATTTCGTATTTATTCACAATTACTACTCGGCATAGCAAAACCTGTAAGCCTTACGTTTAAGATATAAGATGTGCTCAGCAGTTCTATGCGAAACATCTCGAGGAATATTTTAGTGCAACATTTTAACCCTCTAAATCTCCGTTGTGTCCCAGTAAAAAACTTGCTTCCAATAAAGCAGGTTTCTACTATTATGGAATAAAAGTAGAGCTGACAAACCTGCTGATATCGCTGCTAATTTTTGTATGGCGAGTTCCCGGATTGGAGTACTACATTTTTGCAAACAAAAGTGCTGAAAATCATCAACATTTTCAGCACTAGAACTGAAAATATATGAAAAAAATGGTTCTATGTGGATTGGCGTCGTTAACGCCATTTTGAATTTTTCTTATTTCGTTACTTTATTTTTATTAATTTTATATTTTTACTCAATGTTTGTTATTTTAACTTCAACTAGTATCGAACTAAGAACCTTCAGGTTTGAAGTCCAACGTACCAAACACTCGACCAAAAACACTGTTGCAAAACGGCACCAAGAAACTCAAATAAACTTACTCTTCATTCTCGCTTTGGATCAGCACTATAAAATCATTTTTTTTTTTGTATAGCTTGTGTACGAAGCTTTTGTATAAGTAAAAAGCAAATACTTTTCTCGCTTCAAAACCTGCATTGTTGTGACGCTATGAAATCAGCTTCTGAACAAGCTCATATTTTAAATCGAATTATGAAGCGCTTTATTTCTTTAGTGCTTCAAAAAACATGAAATTTGTTTACTGGAATGGGTCTTTCTGTCCATTTCTTAAAAAAAAATGGGGAAAAACTCTCCCTTAGTGGCGATATAGCGTGCTACAAGGCTTTACAAAAATATATAAGTTATAAAATTTGCTTAGCACTTTTATGTAAAACACCCCGAGAAACATTTTTGTGGAACATTTAAGACCGCTATATCACCGTTGAAGGGTAGTTTTTGGCCCCTTTTTTAAGTAAGCGACAAAAGGACCCATACAACGAAGAGTTATAGGTTGAAAATAACCCACACAAATGTTTTTCGTGGTGTTTTCCACACAAGTTCTGATATCTTAAGCGTGAGGGTTACTAGATTTCCTATGCCGAGACTAATTGTCAATAAGTACGAAGTTAACCCTTAAATATATTTTAAATTTTCAATGATTTCTGACTTTCATGTTGAGTCTGGAGCTTAGGTGTCTTGAAGGCTTATTGCAGAGTTTTATGGCAAATGAAGAGAAGTGTTTTCCCCTTTTTTAACAAAAATGGACCCATACAACGAAGAGTTAGAGCGTTAAAATATTACGCAAAAATTTTTCTTTTAGGTTAAAATATTGCAGGATATTTTTAAACGTAAGTCTTATAAGATTTCCTATGCCGATTCGCTATAATATTGCGTCAAAGGCGGGAAATTTAACTTCCCCTAAAACAAGTACAAGATGTAAATTTTCAAAACGCCGGTACACGTACATTTCTTTTGATGTCCTCTACCAGAAACAATCGTTAGAACCCTGTCATTTTGAAAAAAAAAAACTATTTTGTTGTACAGTGTTATATTATAAGCTAGCCCCACTCGGTGTGCTTCGCTACCCCATTGTTGCGAAGATATGTGATAATTAATACATAATTATTTTGTACCCCCGTATCCACCCTCCTATGCCAGGATTTTGTTTAAAAGTGCAATTTGTTCTTAGTGTAACCTAAAACAAATAAAAGAGTCTCATTATGGGGGTTCACCAGATATAGGATAATACAAGTTACTCTGTATGGTGTTGTAAGTCTTCCCATCCTCCAATACCACCAGGCTTTTGTTGAAAAGCGCGTTTTGTTCTCAGTTTAAGCTACAACAAATTTAGAGTCTCGCTTTGGTGGTTCTTCAGATATAAGAAAATTAATAATTACGGCGGGTACCCGTCTCCCCCTCCGATAGCTTAAAGATTTTTTTTTAAACTTTCACTTTGTTCTAAGAGTTTCCGACCTTAGTTTTAGAGAGCCTCACTATTGTATTTACGCAGGTATATGAAAAATAATAATTACTTTGTATGGGGGATGCCTGTATCCCCTCTCCTATACCACCAAGATTCTGTTGGACTGTGTACTTTGTTCTAGCAGTTATCCGCATAAAATATAGAGAGCCTCACTGTGTTAATTCTGCAGATATAGGAATATTAATAATTACTTTGGGGTGGGTGGGAGTACCCATATTACCCTCTTATACCTTTTAGCTTTTGTTAGAACTTTCACTTTGCTCTAAGTGTTATCCACACCAAATTTAGAGAGCCTCATTATTGTAGCAGCTTTGATTGTAATTATTGATACAAATGCCCATTACGGCGAAAAACAAAAAAATAACAAGAGCTTTTGTGAGTGTTGGATTAAATCAGAGGAGACTTCGTCTAACTAAATTGAGTTGAAATAAAATTAATTTATATGAAAAGTTTTTTATTCTATTTCGTGACAAAAATTAGGTAAATAGTTTATGTTTCCTTACAAAAAGCATCCACCTTCATAAGTGGTAAAAGTGAACAAGAACGCTAATGCGACGGTGTAGCGGCCTGTCGAAATCAGTAGTACTGACCCGTTCTGCTAATCTGATTTGAATATTCCATTCTTAATAACTAATTTAAATTTACATTGATTCAAATATTGAACTAAAAGCCAAAATAATAAATTTCAGAATTACTTTGTTTTGGGGTACCCCTCTCCCCCTCCTATACCTCCAAGATTTTGTTAGAGCTTTCACTTTATTCTAAGAATTATCCACATCAAAGTTAGAGAGCCTCATTATTGTGGTTCTGCAGATTTAGGAAAATCAATAATTATTTTTGGAGGGGGAGGGGGGGCTACCCTTCTTCCCCTTCTATACCTCTTAGTTTTTGTTGGAAATTTTACTTTGTTCTAAGAGTTATCCACACCAAATTTAGAGAGCCTAATAATTGTAGCTCTGCAGATATAGGAAAAATAATAATTAGTTTGTATGGGGGTACCCTTTTCCCCCCACATATATGTACCGCCAAGATTTTGCGCAATTTTGCATTTTATTTTAAGAGTGCCCCTTGTAAAATTTTAAGAGTTTCACTAATGTAGTTGTGCAGATATAGGAAAAATAAAAATTTATTTGTATGGGCGGTACCCTTTCCACCCAAAAATTAAAAAAAAGTAATTTACCTATTTTAATTTCGCGATCGTAAGTAAGATAAATTACCGTTTGGCTTCCTATAAGGAACAAACAACCAAACAAATATACAAACACAGATTAATTTTTATATATATAGATATTTAGTAGTTTTTTTTTTAATTTGGTGTTTTTGCTAGCTGTTATTTTGCTTCTTTCTTTTTATAATTTGCCTACTTTGAACATTATACTTACTTTCTCTTCAATATTATATGAAATTAGATATTGTTTAAAATATTGTTATAAAAAATATAGCAACAAAATGTATACAATTTATAATTTTTTTCAAGTTGCTATTGAGGTTTAACTAAAAACAATTGTAAGACAATATTAATGTAGATACAAACTTAATTATACTCTGTGGCTTACACGTACGTACAAATGGATACACTTAGAGAAATATGACTGGTGTTTAAAGCCGACTGGCAATTTTTAAGTTTATGCAAAGGCACTCACTCCATGTAAAAATTTAATTCGAAATAAATGTCATTGAAGTGCGATTTTCGAAATACAGGCGGTCAATACGTGGTTAACATTTATATAGAACTACCAAAAATGTAAAATTTTAATGACGCTCAACAAAGCTATCTGGAAAGTGGTGAATACATGAACATATACGTGAGCAGTGATGGTGGGGGTGTAGTGGCCTCGTAGAAACAAAGTTCTTTCTGTGATACCAAATTAATTATTAGGCTCAGGTTCGTAACGTTATATTCAGAAAGAATTGGGCATGATTAAATATTCCAAGGAACAAAGGAAAAATTAACATCAACTTAATTTTTCAACGTACACAGCAGAACATAGCAGCGCTACTTTCAGAAGCTGCTAGACTTCCATCATCAGTGCTCATGTGTATTTTTGCTTATAACAACTTCTTGGCTCTATTGAATAGGAATTCAATTCTTATATATACAACTTTTTCGTGAAAATTTAATACGAGAATTAAATCATTAAGTTGATATTAAACTGTACTTTCCCAGTGTTGCCGTTGGTTTATTTTTCGTCATTCCCCATTTTCCTATAGGTGTTGAAATAAATCAGCTTTAACTTTTCCCTTGCTCCTTTGGAATATTATTTCATGCTATTCTTTCTGAAAATATCATTATAGAACGGCAAAAGAGAAATTTTTCTTAAAGAAACTTCGCATTTTTAATGGTTATATCGTTACCTTATATATAAAAACACCCTAGCTCATTTTTTCTTATCGAGTTTTTTGTATATTTCTATAAATTAAATATGTAAAAAATCGTTTAAAAAAAATGAGTTAGGGCCTTTCTATATTAATGTAACGATATACACGATAGAAAGGCCCTAACTGATTTTTTTTCAAAACGAGTTTTTTTTCATATTTAGTCTGAAACTGAAATGTTGAAAATTTTACCTGAATCGGGCAACTTTAAGCCGTACCCCTTTTAGGTCAAAGTTCAAATTTTAAAAAATTCACCCATATACCAACAGTTGATTAGAGAACTTGCTAATTTTCCACTGGTTTTACAGAAAATCGGCGAGCGTGTTATTGTCAATGTTGTGAATTATATTCAAAACTCTTTTTTTTAATTAACCCTCTTATTTCGAGTTGGTCAAAAAGACACATTTTTTACAGACATTTCAAGATGATTTTTTTTAATTTGTACAAGGGTTTTTGCAATAATTTTCCTAATTTTTCGAAAAAATAATTTTGAAATATATAAAAAAATGTGTAATTTATTTATATTTCAGCCAGGAGTTAGTTGATTATTCCAACGAAAAAAATTTTGAATATTATTTATCATACTGAAAGCAACACCCTCGCCGGGTTTGAGAAGAATCAGTGTGAATTCTCTTCTCTAATCACCTGGTGGTAAATGGGTGAATTGGGAAAAATTTGTACTTTGACCTCAAAGGAGTTGCCCGATCCTGCGCAAATTTTCGCCATATCAATTTTAGACTATATGTCACAATAATCTGCCTGAGATTTTATGAAAATCCAAAGGTTAGTTTTCTCCATACATCCTAATGCCACCCTAATTTATATCTATGATATTTTTTTGGCTAAGGAAAATATTTATAATGTTTGGGAGGTATTGAAATGATCTTCAGCAGTTTAGTAGAACCGATTTCATTGAAATGCTGTGAGTGCGAAGGATACTTTTGGAAGTGACAAGGAGGCGCTCTATCCGAGCTATATCGTTTTTTTAACTTCATGCTATCAAAAAATAGAAAATTCTTGATTTCATCCAGATTCACTTTCACTTAAATATCGTGCAAGTGAGAAACGCCCTAACTCGTTATTTTTTAAATCGAGTTTTTTTTGCTTATTTCGATACATTAGAGGTTCATCTATCGAAATAAGCAAAAAATTTCATTTGCCAAAAACAATGAGCTAGGACGCTTCTATATTAAGGTAGCGATATGTACATATGCATATGTTCCAAAAAAATGTTTTATTCAATAAATTTCGCTCAATATCAAAATCTAATTAGCTCTCAGTTTTAGCGATTTTTAATCACAATTTTTTTTAGCTTTAGAAAACTTTTTCTTTCAATGTAATTCAACTATAAAGATTTAATTTTACATCGTTTGTTGCAAGATTAAAACGGAAATGCGTTTCTATGTCATCGTGGTATAAAACGAAATGAAACTTGATATAAAAGAAAAACAACAATAATTTAATTTTTTAATTAGAAAATTGTTTTAATTTTTATCCGACTGCGCGACGCAAAGAAGGGTATTGTGTTTATCAGCCTATGTATGTATGTATGTATGTATGTATGTATGTATGTATGTATGTATGTATGTATGTATGTATGTATGTATGTATGTATGTATGTATGTATGTATGTATGTATGTATGTATGTATGTATGTATGTATGTATGTATGTATGTATGTATGTATGTATGTATGTATGTATGTATGTATGTATGTATGTATGTATGTATGTATGTATGTATGTATGTATGTATGTATGTATGTATGTATGTATGTATGTATGTATGTATGTATGTATGTATGTATGTATGTATGTGTGTATGTATGTATGTATGTATGTATGTATGTATGTATGTATGTATGTATGTATGTATGTATGTATGTATGTATGTATGTATGTATGTATGTATGTATGTATGTATGTATGTATGTATGTATGTATGTATGTATGTATGTATGTATGTATGTATGTATGTATGTATGTATGTATGTATGTATGTATGTATGTATGTATGTATGTATGTATGTATGTATGTATGTATGTATGTATGTATGTATGTACTAAAGCTATGACAGTAGTCAAATTCAATATGGCGGCCAATAGACGCCATTTTGTTTATATGAAAAAAATAAAAAAACGGCGAACTATATCAAAATGGGTCTCAATCGACAGGTATTTGAAAATCATCTTTAGGTTTTTCTTATGATTTTTCATTTCGAATGACCATTTAGGATCTGTGACGGTTTAAAGTTGTTTTCTTTTATTTTTTTATGCAGTCGAGTTTTTTGATTTTTTAAATTTCTTATATTTTTATTACTAATTCGTTCAAAGAAAAAAAAAATCACACAACTTGTGTGGAGGATTGTTGAAATTTTTATGTTTATTTCAAAAATTCGAAAATTCTTTAATCATTCTAATCAGTTTTTCTTCTGAGAGATATTCTTTTATTATAGAAAGAGACTTCACCTTTTGAAAAATTTAATTTAAATTCTACATTTTAATCCGTATTTATGAAAGCACCTACATTACAAGTTCTAAGATTTTTGGCCTTTAAAATCTAAAAAAAATATGCGCTATAAAATTTCTTGTTATATAATAAAAATCAAAATCACATTTGCACACAAAATATTATTAAAAATTTATAATAAAAACTTGACTTTGATAAAGTATTAATAAAAGTAATAAACATTTCAGTTTTTATTATCTTCGCTGCCAACGTCGAATTTAATAACCAATTTGTTTTTTTTTCTTTCTTTCTTCTTACTTAACTATTGTAAAGACAAATAAAAAATATGGTCGACCTTGCAGGTCCAGGAACTTTCCGCTAATGTCAAGTTCAAATCACTTGAACATTTTCAAATTTTTGAAGTACATAGCTAAAAATTTTAGTTTAAAGAAAATAATTGGTGAAAATTGTAAAACAATTTTTCAAATTCAAAATTGTATATGAGTGATTCCACGTAAAACGGCCCTATGCAATGAAAAATTTTTTTCTCATTTTTAATAAAAATCTCTCAATTGATGTGTTTTATAGAATGACAATTATAGAAAAAATAAAAAAATACAATATTTAATATTTGTTAATCAATTTAGGGCACTTTTAAATGATCATGCAAGAAACATTTTGCTCTCCCTTTTTGTATGTTTAATATTTATTTCAGATTTTCTTTTATTCCCTTTCTCATTATTAATAAAAACCGTTATCTCTGAAAATAATGTACTTTTTTGCTTTTTATTGAATTTAAAAAAAATATTCAGCTAGATTATTCTGCTGTCTATAATAGAACGGATAGCAAATAATTTAATGTCTTATTATTTTCTTATGAGTTTATCTTTATATTATTTATATTAATTAAATTAATAGAAAGTTTTATTTCTTCGAATTTCTTAAATTTTCGTACTAGGTTACACCCGTCGGTCACACCCGTCTCATTTTAAAAATAGTTTTCATTTCAGATTTTCTTTTTTTCCCTTTCTCATAATTAAAAACCGTAATCTCTGAAAATAATATATATATTTTTTTGCTTTTTATTGAATTGAAAAAAATATTCAGCGGTCTATAATAGAACGGATAGCAAATAATTTAATGTCTTATTATTTTCTTATGAGTTTATCTTTATATTATTTATATTAATTAAATTAATAAAAAGTTTTATTTCTTCGAATTTTTTAAATTTTCGTACTAGGTTACACCCGTCGGTCACACCCGTCTCATTTTAAAAATAGTTTTCATTTCAGATTTTCTTTTTTTTCCCTTTCTCATTATTAATAAAATAATGAAAATAATGTATTTTTTTGCTTTTTATTGAATTGAAAAAAATATTCAGCTTTCTATAATAGAATGGATAGCAAATAATTTAATGTTTTTATTTTCTTATGAGCTTATCTTTATATTATTTATATTAATTAAATCAATAAAAAGTGTTATATCCTCGAATTTTTTAAATTTTCGTACTAGGTCACACCCGTCGGTCACATCCGTCGGTCACACCCGTCTAATTTTAAAAATAGTTTTTTTTTATAAGAAAAACAATTTTTGTCAAACAGTAAATACACAATACAATTAAAAACACTTTGAACAGATATTTATACCAAAATTTTACAGAATTTATACTGAAAGTCAGAATTCTTTAAGACTAAGATTTGTAAGGTCACACACGTCGCAGCTTTCTGACGACTTTAAGCTTAATGTCCTTACGAGCTGCAACGTTTTTTTTTTTTTAATAAAAAGTTTTTTATTCTTGATTTATAACAAAAAATGTGTGTAAAATTGTCACACCCGGCTAAATAGAATTACTCATATTTTGCAACTCGGAAGGAATATTTCCAAAAACTATTTTAAGCTATTCAGAATTTTGTTATCTAACTAACAAAGAAATAATTGTGACAGTCGGCTATTTTTTTTTTTGGATCCGATGTCTTGAAAATACTGGACCAAGATTTTGAAAAATTGTGAAAATTTAATTTTCAAATGAGTATACCGCAATAACTATAAAAGATAAGTACTTAAACAAACGTGATTTTTCTTAGAACCTTATAGGAGCTATTGGAATACAAAAGAATTTTGCAATCGGGAGAGAAACAAAAAAAAATGACAGGCGTTGAAAAATTTAGTCCTGAGCAATATGGAAAGCTCATCATTTTAGATTAAATAAGAATACTCTTCTATAATATCCATAATCCGTTTAGAAGTGACTGATTTATTTCCAAAATATTTTGATTCTACCCCACTGAAGAAAGACGATTACTGCAATTTTTAATATTGATCCGTTTGATATCGTTGCCGAAAGCTTTCGAAAAAAAATCTTTTATTTTAATTACTCCAAAAATCTATAAATTTGCGAGCGTTTTAAGGTTTAAATTAGAAAGTAGTTATACATTTTTATAGTTTCTTATATAATTTAAAATTACATTTTTTTATTTGATATTCGCTGAATCCTCAATATGAATTACAATTTTTATACTTTTGCGATCTGAAAGCCATACTTTGTTTGCATTCTATTTAAAATTTTCATTGCCATTTACCATTATTCCACTTGAATTTTTAAATTAGAAATAAAAAAATTTCCAAAACATTTCTCAATTTTTATTGTTTAGCTAAAAAAAAAACTTTTTTAATTTAATAAAATAGCATGACACCAAACAATAAATAATATAATAAAGACACGTATAGTCAGTCAATCACACCATAAAATTTTGCAAAAAAAAATACACTCACATTTAATGACATGTAATTTATTTTATTAATTAGAAATCGTTCATACAATTAACACAGATATGATGAATAAGTTAACTTTCATTGTTTTAATATTTTTTTTGCAATATTTTCAAGGGCTGGATTTTGTAAAAAAAAAACCGCTCGTAATAATTTGAAATTTAAATAAAATATAGAATTTTGAACGTTTAAGTATGTACTATATATTTTCATATGTACTTTGACTTTTAACCCGAAAATTTCGAAAATGTTTTGTTTTCAAACTTAATAAATCACAAACAATAAACACAAGACGTAGAAGAAGATCCAGTTTATTTGTTCACTTACTTGTCTTGATAACAGCAAAAAACGTTCTGAATTCAAATCATCAATCTTTTTATATGTATAACGAATTATTTAGTTTTACTCACACTGTTCGTGTCTACGTTTGTCAAAAGCGTATTTAATCTAATGTTTGAATACGCGAATGTACGTTCCAGTGTTGCCGAGTTAGGGACTTTTATCATAAATTGAGGGTTTAATTTTGTGGTTAGTGTAAATTTTGTGAAGTAAAAAGTAGTTAGGGGGAAATTTAGGGTGCAAAAATGGTATTTGGGGATATTTTCGGGTTATATAAGTGTTAATTTTATTTTGTAGTACTATCAATATTTACCTAAATATTGCTACTATTCATATATTTTATTTTGATTTAAATTTCTTGGTAACAGAAAAAAATCTCAATAAAATAAAGCTGTAAAATATGCATAAGGAAAGAAAATATTCTAAAAAAATACAAAAAAGAATGAGAAGAAGAAAACGAATTTATAAATGATTATTTGATATAAGTTTTGTTATAAGAAAGTTTTATTTGTTGCGAGTTAAGCATGTCTTTATGCCTGCATTTCATTGGTGCTTTACCAAATCATCAGTAGACGTCAACCATACTTTTGAAAAGTACGATTTTTTTAAAATCACAATAGAATAATATGGCATTTACATTGCCTCGAAATCTAGAACTTACAGGATTTCAAGCTAAATCTAGTTGTTTTTTGCTAGATTTGCCATACAAAACGACATCTACTTTGTCACTACATTTGAACGAAATCTACTAAAAAGCTAGTAGTTTTATTTTTGTGCTACTCAGTGCAAGATGTTGCTGTAGTTTAAGACAACTTTTGGTGTAAACGATATAAATTTTGATAAAGATTTCAAATCAAATCTACTATATTTCGAGGCAATGTAAATGACCTCTGAGAGTAATAGGCTTAGAAACTTATAAAAAAACACAATAATCAATTTATATTTGATATGAATCTATTTTATTTTTCAACAAATAAAACTTTTTTTTTTTAATAAAATGGGAGAATATCTCAAGTAATAAATTTAATAAAAAATGTTTAAACAAACTAAAAATTCATATAAAAAATGCGATTTTGTAAAGGTAGCACGATTCTTAGCTTAAACGTCAAATCTCCTTTTTTGTCAAATGGTAATATGTCAGAAAAAAATGAGAAAACGTTGTGCATTGGTTGAATGAAACAAAATGGTATTTTTTTTATTAAAATATGTGAAAAATTTATACGAAAAGTTTTTTCGGGTTCTTTTATTTAGCCTCAATGCAAATTTAGGGGGTATTTTTTGATTTGGGGACATTTTTTAAAATTTATTTGGCAACACTGGTACGTACCCATGTTTAACTATTCACTTTGTACGATCATTAACTACACTGATTTATTTTCAAATAAAGCTTTTTATTAAAAGTTTTTGTACACAAAGTTGTAAAGCTTTATGTTACGATTAGAGGTGGGATTGTGAGTAGGGCTTGCAAAACAATCGATATTTTTCATAATCGCGACTGTGATTAAAGTAAATGCGATTAATTGCGATAATCGATTAATTGCGCGTAAAATATATTTTTCATTTTTACAGAAGAATCGCGATAATTCGTATCCCGGTAAATCGAGGGAGCATGCGTAAAAAACTACCGATAACTTGTAATCTCTTATGAATCGTAATTTGCTGTTAATTATAATTCGAAATTCAAAGAATTAAAAATCAAGAATTGAACATTTTTATGCACTGTACAACAACGCCTCATTCTGGTAGAGGGCACTAAAAAAGATATATATCTGGGACTCAATTAGGGGGAGTTAAAGTTCAGTCCATTTGCACATAGTTATAGTAAATCGTTATAGGAAATCGTGTAAGCTTTACGTTTAAGATATAAGATGTGTTGAGCACTTTTATGTAAAACACCACGGGAAACGTTTTTTAGAACATTTTAACCCTCTACCTGTTCGTGGTATGGGTCTTTTTGTTCCTAAAATAAAGGGAAAAAAGTAACCTTCAGTGGCGATATAGCGTGGTTAAATGTTTTACAAAAATTTTCCAAGTGTTTTTACACATAAAATAAATCTTAACACATCTTATATATTAAACTTAAGTGAATAACTATGAAATTAACCCGTTGAGTCTAGAGCTTGGCTGTCTGTGAAGACATATAGTAGAATTTTCTGGCAAATATTTTGTTAGAACATTTCAGCCCGTTATATTGCCGCTGAAGCTCTTTGCTCCTAGTTTAAGAAAAGTACAAAAAGCCCCACACAACAAAGAATTCGAGGGTTAAAATAATCCACTAAAGTGTTTCTCGTGGAGGTTTACATAAAAAAGCTGAGCACATTTTATACCTTAGACGAAAAACTAACAAGATTTCCTATGCCGATTACTAAGTACAAAATTAGCACTCAAAAATGCAATTTAAGTTTTCAATGATTTCTGGCGTTCAAGTTAAATAAGTCTCAAGACTTGCGTGTCTTTGAAGGCCTTTAGTAGAACTTTGTGGCAAATGTTTTTGTAGAACATTTTAGCACCCCAGCAACAACTACTGCTTCGGTCGAAGCAGGTTTGTAAGCGAGAGAAGCCGATTATTGTTGTTTCTCCTGCTTCGAAAGGCGTGATTTTTTTTAGTGATGTTCCACTCGGGAGCTCTATCTTTTGAAATAAAACAGCGCTTCGTTCGAAGCATGAAAAACGCTCTAAAATCATGTCTCTTCGTCTTATTGCGTCTCAATTATATCATTGTTAAACTACGGACAAAACAAATCGCGTTTTGTTATAAGTCTCTCTCCTCCATGCAAAAAGCAAGAAATGTAGAATGAGATAATGTTTTAAATGTGTTAGTGAAACAATGCGTGCGATAATTCTTTAGGACCTATTTTATTTAAAACTGCAATGCTGTTGAATAATATTTTGTTCGTTTTGAAGTTCGTGTTGAATAAATGTAAAAAGCCATAATTTAAACAACATGAACACTGAGAGATCTCTGCATTATTTTTGAGCATCCTCGGAAGCACTTCAAAACAACGCATATGGAAGGCATGAACATATTTTACTTACTGCTTGCAGAAACATGATATTTTTCTCTTAGTCGCTATATCGCCACTGAAGGTGATGTTTTTTCCCCTTTCTTAAGAAAGTGACAAAAAGACCCATAGAACGAAGAGTAAGAGTGTTAAAATATTGCACAAAAATTTTTCTCTTGGTGTTTCATTTCAATTCATTTATTCATCCAAAATAGAAAAAACCTAGCCTTAAGGTCATAATCGGTTTCACTTACATATACTTCTTGTAGTATACATACAAGATACTACATCAATGGTGTTTCACACAAAAGTGCTGAACACATTTTATACTCGTAATTGAAAATTAAGGCTTACAAGATTTCCTATGTCACTACTACCACGCCACTACTACATACGTATGTGCAAAAGGTGGGGTGGACTTTACATCCCATGAAAATGAGTCTCAGATGCAAACTTTCAAAACGCCAATACACGTATATATATTTTTGTTCCCTCTGCCAGAATCAGTCATTAGAACCATGTTATTTTTTGTGCTGTACAGTGTTATGTAAACAAAATTTGTATGGATTTGTGAATTAGCCAATTTCATTTTTTTTACGAATTAAAAACCTCGTTAGTTAGTATTTTTTATTTGAACACCGTTAAAACGAAATCTTGGTAAATCGTAAACCCTTTATAATGCGTAAAAAATACTGGACCCTTGCGATTACGAATTATCGGGACTGTACTGTATTTTTGTTTACTTTATATAAACGATAGCGAAGTTAAGGCTGCATAATTTAAGTATAGGAAACTTCAATCGACTTATATTAGCTGATATTTCAATATTTCGCCTATCTTATCCTTAATGGGTTTGGGGGTACACAAATATTAATTTAAAAGTGTTATTTTAAATAAGATTATCAGTTCATATATAAATGGTACTGTTATATATTTTAAATAATCTTTAATCCTATTTATATATTGAACCACTTATAAAATTTTTAATAATTTAAAACTTGAAATATGAACATTGCATGTGCTCTTCGCGCAGAGACTTTCGCGTAAACTTTGGAGTTCTGCATGATTGGGTTTCTTTACTATTTAATATAGTATTTGACATAATAATGCGGCATGCAACTACCATCAGAAGGGGTATCACAAAAGGGGATTAGATGATCGTCTTAAAGATCTGGATACGAAGCTGGTTGTATGGGTGCAAATGTATTTCTGCAAGTATTCATAAATCGATCACTTCGCAAACTATTTAAAATATTATAGCCTAATGTCATAACGAACAGAGAAATTTGAAAAAGAAGGCAATTGAATGGAAGGAACCCTCATGGCAAGAGAAGAAAATGTAAATCCGCCAATATCTAAAGAAGACAAGATAGAAATTGAAGATAGATCAACAGGAATAACCTGGCGGGAAATTAAACTGTTGTGGTCTCTTGCTCCACCATATTTTTGTAGAATATTTCAACCACGCCCTCCTTCTTTTTAAAGGTGTTTTTACGATTTGCTAGAATAGAGCCAAAAATTACCGTATTGCGGGGTCGTTAGAGGGCTAATATATTCCACAAAAATATTTCCCTTAATATTTTCTACCAAGTTGCTGAACATACCTTACACTTCAGATGTAAAGAACACATTGTTTGATATACCGATATGCTCCACGAACAGGCCAAAGTGGGAAAATTTGACTCCCCATAAAATGAAATTCCGCTGTGATCTTTCAAAACGGCGATAAACGTATATTTTTTGCCTCTACCAGAGTCCATTGTCAGAACCCCGTAATTTTGAAAAAAGATCGAAGTTGTTGTATAGTGTAATTAAAGTTTTAAGTAAATTACTCGTGGTTTACAATTTAATATTTAAAGTATATCCTACGGCGCTTTAAATAAATGCTCATATAAAATTTGGATTTATTAATTGCACCAGGGATGCAAAATGATATTTAACAGATTGTTCCAATTTTCAAGAAAATTTGTACTTTTTTCAGTCTGATTGTACTCAATTCTTGTTCTATTATTTTAAAATATTTTTTATTCAAAATCAAAAGTCGCCGAAAAAGGCACATTGAAGTGCAATTGCACTAAGTACTTATACATGATTATCCTGATAAAATGGAACCTTAATTTCTTGGAACCTTATTTTCCTGTGGCTAAATTTTCTAAAACTAGATAAATTTTTGTAATGAATGCCATTTTTCGCTATTTTTACGAATGAAAATCTGGTGTATAAAAATAGCATTTCGGAAAGGAGATCCTAACTTCCTCAATGCACTTCATATGAGGGAAGCTAAGATTCCTTTCTCTCTAAATCTATTTTTAAGTCATTTCGTGGGTCAATTTAGAGACAATTCCACTTGTAAAGTGACGGAACAGCTATTTTGGCTCTACTGAAAAGTCTTGTACGTAAACTTAACAATTAATATTAATGTTTTATTTCAAAAGGCACACAAATGACTATAAGTTGTTGAGATCTGAATATAAAAGATTTATTTAGGATATAATTTTTGCTAACAAACTCTTAGTCATTTCTAAATTGTAGCAGCACGAATTAGATGACTTCAGCAAATCCTTTATTTGCATTAGACTGGAGACAATCGAAACAAACAGTGTAGCTCTCTTTGGTTTTCATTATATCTATCGCAATAAGGAATAAGTGCTTAAGTCGACTTAAGTGAATTTCGCTTTAACATTGTCTCATTCCGTAAATATTAATTGAAGGTTGCAGTGGCTATAACAATACCTAAACTAGGAAGGGTCGCACAAGAAATATATTATATAATCCTATAAATCTCTTAGCAGTAGCGTACAAACTCTCGGAAAAACCAATTTTCTAAAGACGACATAAGCACTTTTTTTCCTTTTTGCCACATATATTTTGATATCCTTTTCATATTTGCAGATGAATTTGGAATAAATAATTCTTGAAATATCAATAAATAGAAATTTATTGAGTTAATTTTTCATTTATAACTCCGACGTCGTTTTTTAAAGACTTAATAACTCGGAACCATTTTCCTTCTTCTTGAATATTTAGGATACCACTTAAGATGGCACATAGCCGAAACCAATCTGCTTGTCAATCAAATTTGACGTGGGATGATGGAAAATCGTTCCAAATTCAAACAAACCTCGTCACTCTCAAAGATTTTGAAATAGTGCTAAATTTGTCATTGGTCAATAATTGGCTATTGTAGTTTTGACTCTCAAATAGTGCTAAAAAAAACGTACAATTGTACCAATTTTTGCATCCCTGAATTGCACCTTTAATCAAAAGCGAGTTATACTGGAACTCACGCAAAATTTAAAACTGCAACACCTTGACCTTTTAACTATTTTTCTTAAGGATAACAAATGTATTATGAATAAAAGAAGCCATATATCATGAAAGTAGATGGATAAATGTTGATTTTATTAGCAATTAAGTGAATACACCCGGACTCTTAAAACCTACTTTAGTTCTAAATTTTTTTTAAACCAAAAATTAAATTATTACCGAAAGTACCTTTTAATAATTTTGGATTATAAAGCAGATAAGTTCGAAATAATCTTATTAAAACATAATTTTTTATGGAATTGCAATATTGCAATAACGATAAAAAAGTGGATAATCGAACAGAACTTTTCCAAAAATTCCTTGACAAATAAAATTATAATATAGTTTTGCAATTCCTAAATGGTCTTTATTTCTACATATTTCTTTACAATAAATAAGTTAAATTAATTAATTTTAAGAAGTTCTACTTAAAAAGTTTCAATTTATTGGTATTTAGGAGCATATTTGTGGTAGACTTCTACGTATTTGGCCTTGGCATCTTCACTGCTGATGCCAGCCTTCTCCTTCCAGGCATTCCACATGGCCTTTCTGATGAGATCTTCTGGTTCGTCGGTGTTGCAATCACCAACAGTGGCTTGTTTGTAATAACCATAGAATTCCAAGAAGTCCTCTTGAGTGGGCTTGTTTTTGAAATTTTTGGCTTTTTCAACGATTTCTTCAAACTGCAATTATCGAAAAGAAAAAAAAAATAAATTTTAATTACATAACTTAATATATTTAGCTGGCCAATTTTCACTTACGGTGAGCATGTTGTTGTGTTGTGTGGCTTTAGTTATTCTTTTCAAATAAATAACGTTGAAATAATTTTAGCGTTTTTATATAAATTGATTAGTACGAATATGTTTTTGCGAAAAATGTATATATTTGGCAAATCTTATCAATTGCATTTTGATATGTATGTTATATATAATATCGGTTGTTTGGTGGTTGGGTGTTAATATTTATTTAAGGTTGGGTGTTAATGTCATTTCAAAGTTGGTTATCTTTATTCTTTTATCGTTTGTGTTATAACTGGAACAAATATTACGTGTTTGTATTTCCCCTAATCTATTGTATACTGATTATGCTTGATCGAAATTTGTCATATAACTTTTAATATTTTAGTGTTTGTTGTATATAATCATTAAAAAAAGATTGTTATCAAGATAAATTAATTTTACAGCTGACGATAATTCTACATACAACAAACACAACAGTCAATTCGTCTGATTGTCTCGATCAAAAATTTGAAAATTTAAAATTTTTTTTTCAAAGTTGAAATTCGATTGAATATGTTGTAAAAGTATACTTTTGTTTTTTTTCAACAGATCTTGAAAATATGTGTTTAAATACCTGCTAACCCATTTTTTTATATAAACCCGTATTCAATCAGTATTTGCAACCGGTTTTTCGACATGTTCGACATAGGCTAAGAAGGGTAAATAATGTTGTAGCACACATCCACTCGGAGATCCATTGTGATTCCTTTCTATAAATAGCCGTGAATAAAGTAATCCCCTTTGTACCGAGAAAACCATATTACCTATCATTAAGCCACCTAATTCTCATGATAAAGCCTATGATATCCTCCTGTTTGCACTTCGTGATATTACTAATGCTCTCATGGAAACGTCTGTTCAGCTATTTAAGCTTATGACGTTGCAGCCTCGAGAAATGGCAGATAATATGATCTATGGTTTCTTCATTTTCATACATCCTACAGAAACTGGGAGTGCCAGTTTCCCTCTCTCTGAATAAACAGTGGCCAGTCAGCGCGCCTATAAAGACTCCTAGAACCTTCCCATTCATAGTAGTTCGGAGCTTCCTAAGTCAAGTTCTGGGCATATAGCCATCGAGACTCTACAATACTCTTTACTCCCCTAGGAACGGTTGGCCCTATCCATCACCCAATTACTGATAGTAATGACAAATCGGTAATTTAACCAATCTAACGCTGAACTAATTCTTTCCAGCTCATTGACACTTTTATTTCCCCCAACATTGCAGTGACCTGGAACCCAACATAGCGTGACACTATTTTTGTCCATAAGCAAGTTGACGGCTCTCTTACAGTCGCTAGCTAGTCTCGATTTGACACTGTGTCCCTTCAAAGCTTTTAACGACGCCTTACTGTCAACGTAGAGGGCTAGCTCCTCGCCTTCAGTAACGCTACATTCACTCGGTAGTCTGAAAGACCTACAAATGTCTGCCCATGCCTATTCCCATTTTTGACCCGTCTATAAAGACAGCACTCCCTCAAAGAGCCGATCAGATTGTACCAAAAGTCCCTACCCGGAATTATCAGTGAGGGTTCCCTACTAAAATAAATTTCAACAACCTTGGAATCCGTAAACCCAGGGGCTATGGAGACCCGCCCACTAAAACTGATCTCATTCAAGATTACTGTGTGACCTGTTAATCTTGTCCTCACCAAATCTGCCTCTAAGAGTCTAAGGAGACCCATTGCTGTCGTTCTCATCACGAAGTCCAAGATCCAAGTATTTAGCCTGCTCTGCTAGCTTCAGCTCCTCCCCACTAATCCTAGGTAGCACATAGCTATCTATTTTGTATCTCCTGCTGAATAGAATTAGTTCAATTTTCTCTGGGTTGACCCCAGTCCCTTGCCGCTAGCTCAGGAGGATAGGTCACCATAACATTGATGTAATTCTAAATCAATACTATGGCAAGGGTTTTCGTTTTTGAGCCCATGAAACTTGTCATCATTACGATGTCAACAACTTCATTAATTAACAACGGAGACAATTCTCTCATCAATGAATGATTAACATTATTTTATATAAACTTTGTTACTTTTACTTTTTTCTATTCTAATTTTACCTTTTATTTATTTTTTTTAATATTGGGTCTTGGTAATTTTTTTAAATTAAGTTTAAAAATAGAAATCATAAATAAAACAATAAAATTTCTGTGCCCATAAATCAGGGAATTTAGATTAAGATAATCTTTGTATGCTCGATCTTAACAATTTTATACGATATTAATTAATAATTTAATTTATAATGAAACAACAGTTAACTTACTAACCTGGTTTTCGACCATTTTACATGGAAATTTTCTGTGTGTAGTGAAAAATGTCATGCTTATTAAAAAAATTTTGTATGAGATAGAAAAAAACTGGCAACCGATTTTAATGTAACGCATTAAACTCTTTATATTCCACATATTTTTTTTATTTAAAAGACATTTTCTCTGCAGACCAGTGTTATCAATTCAACGACAATAAGAATAAACATGCAAATGCAAAAAATTTTACTGAATTACATACATTCATATTTGTAAAGAAAAAACGGAATTAAAAAAGTTCGGGATTTAATTAAAAATCCACCGTTTAATATTTCCCATTTGGCATCACTACTGGTGATTATTGCGCCTAAAGCTATACTTTAGAAATTAGCTTCTGATTGTGGCATTGCAATCACTGCTGCTATCAATGGTTTTGTTTGTTGACTTTTCAATATCATGACACGTATGTGTGAGTTGTCTGGTGTAAGAGTGTGCGGCGGTAATTTATCGTTTATGTCCAAAACAGCAACAACTTCAAAATCAATTTTCATAGGAATTCCAGGTAAAATACTAGGAAGCTGCAACATTGAAAAGGAGAAAATCCATTATATTTTTAAATCAAATTTTAATTAATTCTATTTGAAATTATAGAAATATTGGAACTGTTGCGATTTATTTAGCTTTATTATAAATACGATTACATGGTCGAGAGAGAAGGTTGTTCATTTCAAGTTAATTTTTTTAAGTTCTCATATAAAATTAATGGTAAAAACAGTAACAAAAATGTGAAATATTAATTTAATTTGTTCGTCGTCGTTTCTAGTTTTTATTTTGGCATTTTTCTTCTTGCATCGTGTTATGGACACAAGAATTCATAATAAGCTTGAATTGTGTATTTAAATATGTATGTACGGAAATTTATTTCCAAAACGCAACGATTTGAATTGGATTTTTGGTGTATTTTGTTTAAAACTTTATTGAAATTTTTTGTTGCAATTTTGTTCATCTAGGGAAATAAATAAACCATTTTTTTTAATTAACCGATTTAGAAAACGATACACACACATCACACCAATTCAAATAATTCAAGTTTTAATACAAAGTAAATTTCTAAACTAATTTCTAACCTTTGCCAATGATTTTTGTATGGTATAATGCCTTCGATCTGCATGTAGTAAAACCATTAAATTTGAGGCCATTTTATAAGTTGATAAATTTTGTATGGTTAAGTATAAGCGAAAGACGGGACCAACACCACAAACTTCAGCAGAAAGTTTGACAGGAGCATGAGTTATATCTCCCGATATGGTACGTTCTGAAGAATTTAAAGCATCAACGGTGGCTCTAGCAGCAGTATGCCTTAAACGCCATAATTCCACTTGGAAACTACCATAAGTGGCTGTAAAAAGGGGGAAAAAAGAAAACTTTATGATCACTTTAAAATAATTAAGATCAAATATACAAACATTTGGCATTTTGTTTTTCTCTAGCCACTTGTTCTACAAATATCGAACTCTTTTTGGGTTTATCCAAAGCTGAATTTTCCACCATATCCTCTAATTGAGGCATACCACGTCCCGATAATTTTTGATTGGGTTCAAATGTTGCTGTCCTTTTTAAGATTTTTATCACAAAATCTCCATCCAATGTGGTTAGACAAAGAACATGTTCTTCCAATCCCAAATAGCCAAATATCATTGAACTAACTGTGCCACAAATTTGAAATTCATCGACCAAATATTTTTGCATATAAAATTGTACCAGACCCCCCTCTAATGCTACACATATTAGGGTCAAACCTAAATGTGTTAGATTCACCATGGTCATACAAATCGGTTGCTGTTCTAAACCCACCATATACAATTGTTTGCCTTTCTTCGAATAGCATAATAATTTTTTATCCATAGATGATACCACTATAGTTTGATCAATGGGTAAAAGTACGAGACCATTTATGGGACAAGATAGTTTAAATATTTCTTGACCTTCTGAGGCTGATTTACGCAAAAGATAAACTGATCCATAGCGAGTAGCTAAAGCAATGCAGAAATCTGTTTCAAAGCAACCATTAACAGCCAACATACTTGGAGTTATGTCGGGACAAGCCATGGCGCGATATAATAAACCAAAACTTTGTGGTTCTAGTATTAAAATTTCCCCATTGTCGGTGGCTATTACTAAATGTGAGGGACGTTGCGCTACACCGCTCGAAACACGGGCAAGACATTTTAATGCCACCGCTGATGGATAGCGGATTAAATTATTTTCACCCTGCTGACGTATGAAAGCCTGGAAATAGAAAGAAAATAATATTTAACTGAATTGATGGATGATTGAGTGCGATTCTGGCTCCAAGCTAAAAATGATAAATGGCATAAAAAAACTGTACAACAAAATCAAAACTGTTTTTCAAAATAACAAGAATCTAACGACTGATCCTAGTAGAAGCGGTAAAAAGATGTATTCGTTTGAAAGATTACTAGCCCAGTCACATTAGGGTTTCACTGCGGAATAAGAGATAATAAGCTGAAAATTCGTATACACCATCATTTTGATGTTCTAAAAGTTGCGTCAAAAGTCTCATAAAATCTCGTGTCTGCGCCGTAAGTTATTCAAGGTCAAAGGTCAGAAAAACCAGTTTTTCGCAATTATCTCGGTTTCTATAGCTCCAATGGTGTTAACAGTTATATTAAAAATTGTAGAGCACAATAATATAAGGTATTATTCACTGAGATTCACGGTTGACCATGCATAACAGTGAGTATGGCTGAGCGCAAATTTATCGCAAATTTATCGCAAATTTTATGCTCTACAATTTTTATCATAACTGTTAACATCATTGGAGCTATAGAAACAGAGTTAGTCGGGAAAAACTGATTTTTGTGACCTTTGACCTTGAATAACTTACGGCGCAGACACGAGATTTTATGAGACTTTTGAGACAACTTTTAGAACACCAAAAGGAAGGTGTATACGAATTTCCAGCTTATTATCTGTCATTCCGCAGTTGGCCCCTTTTTTCTGCTTATTTGACTAAATTGGTGTGTTGGATATCACAATCACAAAAAATGTTGCTGTTTCAACTCGCAAGCAAAGAGTAAAGTGAACTCTAAGTGAACTTGTGCATATTACAAAAATTTAGCATCAAATAGCAAAAGTAAAAGCATTCCAGTAAAATTTGATCTGTTTTTACTTAATATCACTTAAAAAAATACAAACTTTTTATTAATTTTAATACAAAATACTAAATTAAAAAGTATGCTGTTTTATTTCGACTATTCCTTTTGTTTATTTTAAAAATGGCGATTTTATAATGCGCGTCATTATTCTAGACAACTAACTACTTATCACATTTGTCAACCAATATTGTTGCCAGATGCATAAAACGTAAATATCAAGAAATAAAGTAAGGCCACAACTAAAAATAGCAAAATAGAAAAACAGAAAAATTCTGTGTTGGATACTTTGGTTTAAAAAAACAAAGAGCATATATAAGAACCTTTTTCGAAGATTATTTCGAAAAATAAATAGAACGCGCGATCCTCAGCACATGCAAAAGTGAGATTTGCAATTTTGAACTCGCAAATGATTTAACAATCGCGCGTTTTTCAGCACATGGGTGATAGAATTCGTTTTGGGGGATTTAAAGTTTCCGCCATTTTGTGCACATTGTTATAGTGAATCGGCATAGAAAATCTTGTAAGCCTAAAGTTTAAGGTATAAGATGTCTTCGTGGTGTTTTATGTACAACACCACAAGGAAAATTTTTGTGAACCTTTTTAACCCTCTAACTCTTCGTTGTATGGATTAAAAAAAAAACTCCCCTTCAGCGGTGAGATATCGGTCTAAAATATTTTTGGGCCACAAAATTCTACTGTAGGTCTTCAAATACACGCAAGCGCCAGACTCAACTGGAACGTCAGAAATCTCTTAAAACTTAAAATGTGTTTAAGGGTTAATTAATGTCGTACTTATTTACAATTAGTATTCGGCATAGGAAATCTTGTAAGCCTTACGTTTAAAGCGTAGTATGCAGCTCTGAATGAAATTCAGGCTGCCGTCAGAAGTATATGTTAAAAAAACAAACTGAAATTCAGGTTGGTAAATTTTTTAAAGAAATTTCCATTTACTAGTACGCAGTTCCAAAAGAAAAGTACACGGAATTTTGGCATTTATTGTCTATTACAGGCATGCTATAACAATAAGTGGAGAATTTTTTCCGTCAACTGAAACAAAAATTAATGTTCAGACAATTGTTTGGTCACGGAATTTTTGGCATTTCTACTTTTTCGTACATTATAATTAATTTTTAGTGTTTTTGTGTGTTGTAAATTAAAAAATATATAAATCTGTGTGTATGCAAACAAAATTCTGTATAAAATTCTACACGATTATTTTTCCGTGTAGAAATAAATGCAAAACTCCAATCCTGAATTTCAGTGAGAACTGCATACTGCGCTTAAGGCTTAAAATGTTTGCATTACTTTTGTGTAGAACACCACGATAAAGATTTCTGTAGAACATTTTAATCCTCTAACTCTTCCTTGTATGGGTCTTTTTCTATCTTAGGAGGCTGAAATGGTCTACAAAAATATTCGCCATAAAATTCTACTATAGGTCTTCAAATACACCCAAGCTCCAGACTAAACTTCAACATCAGAAATCATACAAAGCTTAAAATGAGTTTGGGGGCTAGTTCGTACATTTTCAAAATTATTACTCGGAAGTCTTCTAAACCTTACGTTGAAGGTATAATATGTTTTCAGCAGTTTTATATAAGAAACTACGAGAAATATTTTTGTGGAATATTTTAACCCTCTAAATCTTTTTGGCATGTTTCTTTTAGTTTCATTTTTGAAAAAGGGGCAAAAAACTACCATTCAACAGCTATATAGTGGCCTAAAATGTCCTACAAATATGTTTCTCATAGTATTTTAAATAAAAGTGCTGAGCATGTCTTGTAGCTCAAACGTAAGGCTTATAAAATAACTATAACTATGTGCAAAAAAGGGGGGGGGGGAGATTTAACTTCCCCTAAAATGAATCCCAGATGTACACTTTCAAAACGCCGATACACGTATTTAGTTGTTGGTGCCCTCTGCCAGAATCAGTCCTTAGAACCATATAATTTTGTTATGTTGTACAGTGTTATTAAAGATTATTAAAAAACTTGTATTTATAAACTTACATCTCTATCTTGCGGCAACAGATTAAGCAGATGTTGCGATTTCCTTGTTAGTTTAGGCCGTTCTAAACCCTTGAGAGTCTCTATGATACTATCTTGATCTTCGGCTCTTACTATATTTAATTTGCGCCATATTTCTCTTTCCTCTTCTAAAATTGCCAATTCCGGCAAAGTATACTTGAAATAAGGTTTCATGTGACGATAAAATAATAACGATTCATTGATTGCTACTGCCAGAACTAAAATTAGTTACAACAAATTATATAGCATGTAATAAAATAGTTTACACTAGTGTAGTACAGTAGTACAATAGTGCAGTGTAGTGTAAAATAGTGTATATTAGTGTCCACTACTATAATGTAGTTTACACTGGTGTAGTGCATATAACACTAGTGTCTTAATGTAGTGTATATTAATGCATTGTAGTGTACACTACTAGTGTAGATTATAGTATAGTAGTGTAATGGGTACTAATATAGTATAAACTGTTGTAGCTTATTGTATACTAGCATAGTGTAGTGTGCACCAGAGTAGGAAAATAAACAGAACGATACCTTTACTTTCATTATGTTTTGTTTTTTTTTTTAATGAGTAAAACAAAAACAATGAGAACGATTGTCGCATTTAGTTTTGTATTGTTTTTGCTTGTGAGCACTAAATGTACATTAATTAACTCAAACGTACGCAGTTAGAAAATAAAGGAGACGAATTAGAACAAAATTGAAAAGTTTTAAGAAAATACGTTTCCCGATGGATTTCTTTATCATAGCAGACAATATGTTTATGTATTTTGGCTAAATATAATGAATCATGCAAAAAAATACGTTTTTACTTTTGTTTTGTTTGCAACTGTACAATTGGAAGGGGATATTAAAGCAAACCAATTGTTTTGTTTGCAATCTTTGTCATTGCAAAAGTATTTCGTTTGGTTTTGTTCATGTGCAAAACTATTAAAAGTATTTTTAAAATTTTGTGTTTTCGCATGAAACGTTTGCGAAAAGTTTTGTTTGTTTTCAAACACTGGTGTGGACTAGTAAAGTGTAAAATATATATTTTGGATAACACTGATCTGCAAAGAAAATGCCCTTTAAATAAAAATATGTGAAATGTAAACATTTTAATGCGTTAAATTAAAATCCTTTTTCAATTGTTTCTATCACTTACAGATTTTTTTAATGGGCTTGACTAATATTTCCACCAAGCAGATCGGAATATTTCACCTAAATCGAGAACGGTATAACGGATTTCGATCAACTAAACGCCAAAGTGTGCTCGACAAAATTACCTTCAAACTTTCTTAATGTAGTTGTTTGATTTGATCAACGTTTTCGGAGTTAATCACAAACTATATCGAAAAAATGCAAAAATAATAATTTTGTTCTTTCTAAAAACTCCTAAAAATATTTAAATATTTTTCTTAGGCGTGTCTTATCAACAAAATCATAAATTATGAAAATGATTATTAACAATTTAGTGAATACACACAGGCACTTAAAATGTACTTTCGTTAAAATTTTTTTCAAACCATAAATATATTTATTACCGAGAGCACCTTTTAAGTGTCTTGGCGTATTCACTTAATTGCTAAATAAAATCAATATTTATCCATCGATTTTTATGATATATGGCTTATTTTGCTCGTAAGAACTTGTCCTTAAGAACAACAGTTTAAAGCTAAAAGTTTTTGCAGTTTTAAATATTTTATGAGTTTTTAGAAAGAAAAAAATTTAATTTCGCATAAAAATCACTTTTTTCGATAATAATTTGTGAATAACTCCGAAATCGTTAATGAAATAAAAGAAACTATATGATGAAAGTTTGAAGATAATTTTGTCGTGCAATATTTTGGCGTTTTGTTGATCGAAATCGTACATACTGTGTTTCGAGTTGGGCTGAAATATACTGATGTGCCAAGTGGAAATATTAATCATGGAAATTAACAAAACACTGTACGTGGTAGAAAAAAAACTGAAAAATGATATTAATTTAGCGCATTAAACTCTGTATATTCCATATATTTTTGTTTAAAGCACCAAACATTTTTTCTTTGCAGACCAGTGTAATTGTCACATGTATAGAATTTATTATATCTCCATAAATGTAGTGTTATCGCAAGCACTTAGCAAACTGTCATATTCAATATTCAATATTATTAATTAATTTTTGGATATGCAACTTACTTGGTGTTTTTGGCTCGGACTCATCTATGTACAGGCTTTCCATGGCCGCTGGTATACCCATCAATTCTTGTTCCGATTCCAACTCAATACCACGGAATACTTTTAACCTTGCTGTTGGTGTGTCTTCGTCCAAAGCTATATCGGTTGCTATTAGTCTAACATAATTGTCCGATTTGATGTCACTGACAGTCATGCACGATGGTAAAGTGATTAATTTGGCTTTGTTGCCTTCACTGACTATCACTTGCAACCAATTGCCTGGTGTACACATTTTTTTATTATTTCTTTTTATATTTTTATATTTTTTTATTGGGTGTATAAAATTAAGAATTTCAATCCTTTAGAAATTTGTTGAAGAATATGTTTACAATGTGCGTTTGTTGTGTTTCCTTTTGTTTACCTTAGTAACGGTTTGTTTATGGCACACTGTTGCTTAATTATGGGTTTCTTTAAAGGGTTGCATTTTATGGTAGCAGATTTGTGAAAGTAATGAGTCCAGCAAAGAAATTCTCTTAGCACAATTATATACGAGTCCGACAGATATGCACGATATGCAGCTCATCTTGGACAAATTTTAAAACATCTTAATGGTTATTTTGTTTGATCACCAGGGCTCGGACTATCATGCAAATTCATATTTTTTATGGTGATAGATAAGGAGGTATTGACTAATTACCTATGCGAATCATCAATTTTTAAGTAGTTTGGCATCGATTTGTAGTTGCATATTTTTGCATATTTTTTGGTGGTAAGTGCATATTTTAGCAATTAATGCATATTTTTGGAGTGTAAGGCTTACATAATTTTCTATGCCGAGTATTTGTATAATTGTGAATAAGTGTGAAATTAACCGTAAACACCTTTTAAGTTTTGTCTTATTTAAGGTGTTCAAGGTGTGTTTTGAGCTGTGAAGACTTAAAACAGCATTTCATGGCCAATATTTTTGTAGAGCATTTCAGCCCGCTATATCACCGCTTAAGGGGAGTTTTTTGCATATTTTTTTTAGGAAAGCTACAAAAAGATCCATACAACGAAGATTTGGAGGGTTAAAATGTGGGACAAAAATGTTCAACGTAATGTTTTACATAAAAGTGCTGATCATATCTTATATCTTATACGTTAGGCTTACAAGATTTCTGCTGCCGATTCATTATAACAATGTGACGAAGGGGGATCTCCGCTTAAATTGAATTCCAGCTGTAAGCTTTCAAAACGCCGACATACATTATCAGGGCTCGGACTTTTATGCAAAGGCATGTTTTTTGTGGTGATGGATAAAGAAGTATTGACAAATTATCTATGCGAATCATTAAATTGTAAGTAGTTTGGCATCGATTTGTAGTTGCATATTTTAGCATATTTTTGTGGCAAATGCATATTTGTGCATATTTTGGCAATAAATGCATATTTTTTGAGTAATAAAAATATTTTTTAATGCATATTTTTAAATTTTTGGAAAAAATATTAATAGGCCGATTATGGATGGCAACTGAGTTGCTAAAAATGATACTCCTGATCGCAACTGGCAACTGAGAGCTATCAATTTCAGTTGCTATTAAGTGCGTTTCTGGCAACCATTAATTTTTAGTTGACGCAAATAAAGTTTGGTTGCATTAAATAATAGACCCAATTATGTTTGTTCTATGTTTTCTTCTCTAATAATAATAAAAAATTAAAAAAAATATTTTCATATTATTTTTTTTTTTTTGTACTTTCTTCATAGGTAAATGCATATTTTTGCGCATATTTTTCATTTTTAGGTGCATTTGTTAAGCGCTTAAAATCAATTTTTAGTTGCATGAAAGTCCGAGCCCTGTACATTATACTATATATATTTCTTTGGTCGTCTCTTTCGCGATTAGTTGTTAGAATTTTGTAATTGTTTTTGTTGTATAGTGCTAATAAAATAAACAAACTTCTTTTAAAAAATTTAACTAAAATCTAATCAATACAAATTATTTATTCATAATCTTGCTAATCAGCAAATATGAAACGTTTATCTGTTCAAATTAATTTGTTTATAAACGCGTAAAAATTGGCTATTGAATTTTAGCAGCAGTCTCTATAATTGCCTAAAGCCACAAGTAAATCCGGTCAAGTGAAAGCTAAACACTTTTTTCAATACCACAAAAATCTCTTGGTAATAACAACAAACACCCCATACAATGAAACACATTGAAGAATCATGATCAAAATGTAAGCAAGCGTTTGCAAAAATTCCATAAAAAAAGAATGATTATAAACGACAAAGTAGGTTGCCATTTCGTTGATCAGCCATAAAAATTTTTATTTTCGCTTTTACACAGGGATCGTGCCAATATTCAAAATTGCTCCGCTCAGTGGCGAAGAAGAAAATATATTGTAATTTATATTTTAACAAAATCACTCTCATTCATTATTTAAATACTTTTAGCCAAATACCATGATGAGATGTTAAGGTTTGTCCCAGCACTCATTTGTTAATGGTAAAAACCCGTTAAAATCATTGAAAGAGTTTATTCTTAAAACCCAACTTGCACAAGATCAGTCAGTGCATGCGCTTGTATGTGTGTCAACAATACAATTTTGACCAGTCCGTCCCCTCAAGTGCGATTATTCACTTCAATGAAGACTTTTTGTTTTACTAGAAAATGACTCACTTTTTGGTATGTGCTGTCAAAGTGTTATTGCGACTACAGATACTTTATGTATTGTTTATATTTCATTTAACTATTGGTAATAAATGAAAACATGTTGACTTACCGAAAACAGAAAGATGCTGATGAAAACGGCAACTGGTTGGTTGCTTGCTGCTGGTGATCATGCTGTTTTTAGTGTTTGAGGTATTTCCAGTTTGTAAAAAAAAACCAATCATTTAGATGTTGTGGATAATTTTTGTAAATAAATGCATCTTGAAAAAAAACACAAATGGCATTTATTGCATTTTACCTGTTCTTCATAGTTTGACAAACAGGAAGTTTTTTAAATTAAAATTTCACTTAATCTTTTAACAAGAAGACCGGCCCGGCCGACCAATCGAGTGAAGAGTTTTAGTGTTGCCATTTAATACAGAAATTATTTTAATAAGAATTCTGGGATAACTCTTATTGAAAATCATCCAAAATAGACTATCAAAAAATGTTTAAAGAGCTATACATTATTCTCTACAGTGAGAAGAACTGGTACACCTAAAAATTAAAAGATCAAGACCACACATGTCCGAAATCGAAGATTATGTAGCAATAAAGTAAAATCGGATTTGAAAAAAATTTCAAAAGACAATTAAATGAGTCTATGGTCAAACCATAGACAACGACATTCGATATGTTGCGATCCTTTAATGATTCTGAATAGAAGTGCAAGCGAGTTAGGAGTTCTTTTGTCCTCTTCATAGCTTCGGAGCACCTGAGTGACGTTTTCTTCAGTGTCCACTCCTTAGACTCATTCGACAATCCAATACAGGGAATATGGGCATTCCTTTGTGAGTCTGCTATGCCCAAGACTTAGATGGGTGACTGTTGGGTACTAATCGCCCACTCTGTTTGTACATATTATTATACATATTATTGTCGTTTGAACCTATACTATGCAATAAATGGCACAATATTTTTAAAGAAAATATTGCCCAATATTCCTGACAGTGAAAAAGGGAAACATTACGCTGAACAATGCTGCCACATATTATAAAATTTTCTTGATTGTACAATAAAAATCAAAGGTCTTTTGATTTTTGCCAATATATCTGTGGCAATAAGGAATAAGTGCTTAAGTCGAGATAAGCAAATTTTGAGTCAATATAACCATTGTATTCTCCATATTCAAAAGTACCTCTGGCCAAATTTTCACTTGCTGCTTATCTTTTTCAACTCATACAGCCACGTCACAGATTTCGTTCGGATTGGTGTTGATTCCGTAGTTGTCATTCCGAAAAAGTACATTTTTGGTGCTTTAGATTCCGTTTATTTTGTATTTCGTTTTTAAAATGATAAAGTTTTTATACCTTGAGGCGTTTGTTTACTCTTGATTTTAGATGCAAAGCTCATATTTAGCTTTTGATGTGTAAACATCTATACGCTAGGGGGTAAAAATCTTTTTCACAATACAATCACAAATTTTGAGTAAGATTGATCTTATTATAACGCGGTGTGAGCTGTGTATGAGTGTATTAGTGTAATCATACGGAGAACAAGAAGTACAGAGAAACTTAACAGCTGCATAGAAATACACTAACACTGGCAAAGGCAGTCTCAATGTCAAACTCCTGCAGTAAGGTTGTACGTTTGTTGGTTGGTGCTGTGTTGCCGTGTTTTTGAATTGAGTGAGTATTTCGGCGTTGCCGTTTTTTATTTTTGCCGGGAACTTCTGGGATTTAGGGAATTTTGTGTCCAGTTTTTCGGAATTCAGACCCGGTTTGTCTCGGATTTCGAACCCGGGTTAAAAAAAACCGGTTTTCGGTTTTACCGAATTTGTTGCTGAACTTGATGCAATTTGGCTGACGGTTTATTGACTGCGTTTGTCTTTGACTGTTGGTTATTTGCTGTTTAACTGCGGTAATTCCAACTATTTTGTACGGGTATATTATTATTTTTTTTATTTTTTTTTTTACTTTTTTATGTTCGTACACGCAAAACTCTGTCATATGTGAACCGATTTTTAAAATTCTTTTTTGTTGGAAAGGGTTTGCCTGCAGTTTGGTCCCATAATTTTTTTTCGAAAATCGGATGGGGAAAATTTGCTCCCCCCCATGCATAACTCTGTCATATGTAAACCGATTTTCAAAATTTTTATTTTATTTGAAAGGGTTTGACAAAAATTGGCCCCGAAATTTTTTGTCGCGAATCGGAGGGGAAATTAATTTAAGTTTTGAACGATTTTTGGCGTTCAAGTTGAGTCTGGAGCTTGGAAGTCTTTGAAGACAGACCTATAGTACAAGTTGGTGGCAAATATTATTGTAGAACATTACAGCTCGCTATATCGCCGCTGAAGGGGGGAGTTTTTCGCCGCCCCATTTTAAAGAAAGGGACAAAGAGTCATACAACGAAAAGTTAGGGGACTAAAATGTTCCAGAAAAGTGTTTCTCGTGGTGTTTTACATAAATGTGCTTACATCTTATACCTTAAACTTAAAGCTTTCCAGATTTCCTATGCCGAGTAATAATTGTTGATAAGTACGACATTAACCCTTTAACACATTTTAAGTTTTTAATTATTTCTAGCGTTCAAGTTGACTCTTCAGCTTGGGTGTTTTTGAAATCCCACAGTACAATTATATGGAAAATATTTTTTTTAGAATATTGCAGTCCGCTCGCTATATCATCGCTGCAGGGAAGTTTTTTGTCCCTATTTTATGAAAGGTACATAAAGACGCATACATACAACGAAGAGTTAATAAAAATGCCCATCAAAAGCGAAAACAAAAAAAAATAAGAGCTTGTGAGTGTTGGGTTATTAAATCAGATTGGGGAAATTTCGTCTAACTAAGTTGAGTTACATTAATATGATTATTTCGAACGTATTTGCTTTGTGAATCTAAATTGATTATTATGCTAAGGTTCGTAACGTTATATTCAGAAAGAATTGGGTATGATTAATATTCCAAGGAACAAGGGAAAAATTAACATCAACTTAATTTTTCAACGTACACAGCAGAACAGAGTAGCGCCACTTTTACGAAGCCGCTACACTTCCATCGTCAGTGCTCACGTGTATTTGCTATCACCACTTGTCAGGTGGCTCTGTTGAATGTGATTTTAATTCTTATATATACAACTTTTTCGTGAAAATTGCATACGAGAATTAAATCACTCTAAAGCTGATATTAATTACAATAAAATGAGTGCAAGAATTTATATGAAAAAAGTATTGTATTCTATTTCATGACAAAAATTAGTTAAATAGCTGATGTTTCCTTGTAAAAAGCATGCATTTACATTAATTCAAATATTGAACTAAAAAGCCGAAATAATAAATTTCAAACTTATACCTATTCAGTTCAAAATAAAATTAAGTAAAAATGAAGAGTTAGAGGTTTGAAATGTTCCACAAAAATGTTTCTCGCAGTGTTTTACATAAAATAGCTGCAGACATCTTATACCTAAACGCTTACAAGATTTCCTATGATGAGTCACTATAACCGTGTGCAAAAGTGAGGGAACTTGAACTTC
The DNA here is from genome assembly GCA_956483635.1 of Panzeria rudis. Classification (NCBI taxonomy): domain Eukaryota; kingdom Metazoa; phylum Arthropoda; class Insecta; order Diptera; family Tachinidae; genus Panzeria; species Panzeria rudis. Next base: position 173,379,900 of record OY101448.1, read on the forward strand.
CTCTTAAATGGATCGCAGTTGTACAGTGTAATTATTATCGAGCAATCTAAAACATATTCATCGTAATATAAATTCCTACCTAAAACTCTGAAGATAAAATTTATACACGAGTGGGCGTTCAACAATAACTACATGGAATATAAAGAAATTGAATTTTTTTTGTGGCAACTCTGCCACTTTTGTACACTCTCACTTAATGTATTTTTATCTAATGGCAGTGAATTTTGTTGTGTTGCTATTGCACAGATGTTGCTGCTTACAACAACCTCTACGACGTTGCTTGTTATTCTAGCTGATGTCTATAATTATTTTTGTTTTTCCAATATTGCGTTGTATTTTCAAGACCTAGATTTTGCTTTCAATATTTTCTATTTTCTATATTTTTTTTTAATTTTCTAATAGACTCGTGTCATTTTCAGTATTCATGAACGAATTGTTGAAAATGAAATTTATTTATTTGTCTAGGAGTTTTATTACCGGTACTTTATCTGCCGTGCGAAAAAGATTTCAGAAATATGACTTTCTACTTTTACTAGCAGCATCTTCTTAGACCTGTAATTAAAAAAGAAATTGTGGTTGTAAAGTGATAACCATCATGCAACATCAAGTTGCCAATATAACTTATAGTAATTGAGTGTAATTATTGTTACTAAATTCATACTTTTTTAAAAGTATCTATTAAATTGTAAGATGTTCTATGATAAACAACATTTAATAGATTTCCTCACAGGGAAAAAGTATACATAGTTGTAGCTTGGGGATGACTACTCGTGCTGGCAATATAAAATAAGTTCGTGGTGAAATAATGACTTTCTACAATATCTGACTAAAGTAGAGTGGGCGAGAAAAAAATAAAGCTAATACAGGGTAAGACAATACACGCCAATGTATACATCTTCATGAGCATGCTCGATCGGTAGTGGTATTCTTTGGATACCTGTCGGCCCCCAATTTAAATATTTTTGTAAAAGGTTTCTGAAATTTTTTTTAAATTTATTTTACTTAGTGTGCGAACACAACTGACGGGAGGAGCAGGCCACGTCCTTGGCAATGCAGTTGATGTGGAGCGCTTCACAGAAGCGGAGCGTTCCTATTGTATGCTCGAATTTGACATATATAATCATCCTTATCGGCGAAAAAAGTTTACGTGGAATGTGCTCCCTTTTCCTAAACAAAAACAGAAAAAAATCGACAAAACGAAAAAAAGTCGCCAAAACTTGAAAAAATCGCTAAAATGAAAAACCAACGACGAAGTGAAGTTGATAGCACTGGACAACATAAAACAAATTACATGGTTCTAACCATTCTTTTATATGTATGTACCGGCGTTTTGAAAGTTTACATCTGGGATTCATATTAGGAGGAGTTAAAGTTCCAATCAATTGCATATAGTTCTAGTGACTCGGCATAGAAAATCTTGTAAATCTATTTTTACACTATCTCTTAAGTGGTTTGACGTTTGAAGAAAATCCAACCCTACTTTTCAATAATTTCCATAAACTCAATAAATCAGGGTTGCGCTTTCATCAAAAGTCGCACCACTTGTGGGAACTCTAAAACTAGCTTAAGCGTTAGCTTTAAGGCGGCATTGCCCAAGCCCTATGCGCTTGGTGCTCATTTGTTTTTGTAAAAGCACTTAGCTATAGGCTGTGTCAAGGCATATTCATTACAGGTACCACCACAACTAAAACAAATACAACAACAAAAACACATGTATTTTGTTGGTAGAAATACCCCACAAATTTGTCAAATCCATTAACTGTGAGTCGCACACATTCATAAGCTCTCTCAAATTTACTAACACATGCCCGTTGTTGATAGAAAACTCCCAGGCATGTGTCAAAATCTATTGTCTGTGTGACGCACACATTCTCAAATTTACTAAAACAGCTGTTCTTGTGGTGGTACCTGTTCAATATACCTTGGGCTGTGTGTTTTAATACACACACAGCACTCAGCACTAGCAATACGAAATACAAAAACAACTTTGTGTTATCAGTTTTTTTGTCCTTCTTCACTGTATACAGGCAAGTGCAAAGCAACAACAAATAAATATATGAAATAATTTTTTTCTTTGCATGCATTGGTTTTTACACCAAAAATATTTAATAAAAATTAGTTTTTCTTTAAATGGATTGGTGTTTGTTCTTCCATAAGAAACTTTTGGGCACCCCTGCTTTAAGGTATAAAATGTGTCCTGCACTTTTGTGTAAAACACCTCATTAAACATTTTTGTGAAATATTTTAACCCTCTAACTCTTCGTTGTATGGGTCTTCTTGTTCATTTCTTAAAATAGGGGCCAAAAACTTCCCTTCAGCTTCGATATAGCGGGATAAAATATTCTACAAAAACATTTGTCATAAAATTCCACGATATATCTTCAAAGACACTCCAGCTTCGCAATCCACTTGAACGCCAGAAATTATTTTAAACTTAAAATTTTTCGTACACGATGACCCATGAAGCCGTGCGTTCTTTTTAGGGTTCCGTACACCAAAAGTGTAAAGCAATCCTATGGTTTTCGCTACGCTGTCCGTCTGTCTGTCTGTCTGTCACAGGCTGTTTTCTCGAGAGCCGTAAGAGCTACGGACCTGAAATTTTCACAGAACATGTAAAACTTTTGCCACTACAGCAACAAATATATGACAGCTAAAAATTAAAGGGTGTTCTAAAGCGAGCAACGAAAAATGTTGAAATGCTAATGCAATATACAGACACTTATATATAGACACTTAAAATGTTTAAAGTTAGTGTTAATTGGTGTAGTCTGTAGAATAGACTAAACCAATTAACACTGATATTTAAAACAACAAAAATTAAAGGATGTTCTATCAGTTAATTTAGACCATTTCCTGTATCTTGGTGACCGTAAGAGCCAAACTCTTGAAATTAAAAAAAAAACACTAAAACATAAAAATTCCAAAATTAAAAAATGTCAGAACGAAAAATCTCAAAAATGAAAAAAGCGCTTAAAGGAAAAAGCGCCAAAACTAAACAAAAATCGCTAAAACGCTAAACTAAAGAAACAAACTAAAAAAACACTAAAAAAAACCGAAAAAAGACATCAAAACGCAAAAAAGCACTAAAACATAAAGAAATCGCTAAAACTAAAAATATCTTAAAAAATAGAAAAAAAATCGCCAAAACAAAAAAAAAACGCCAAAACAAAAAAAAACGTCAAAACAAAAAAAAAAGTCGCCATAATGAAAAAAAGTGACAAACCCAAAAAATAGCTAAAACTAAAAAATCACAAAAAACCCCCAAAGTCGAAAAAAGCGCCAAAATTGAAAAAAGCGCTAAAAAAAATAAACAAATCGCTAAAACTAAAAATATACGGGTATGTTCTGTATTTCATGTGGAATTAAAATTTTGCGGAATTATCAAAGCAGTGTTGTTATAAATATTAATTTGCAACAACAATGCTTTGATAATTCCGCACATTTTAATTCCACATGAAATACAGAACATACCCGATAGTCAAAAATCGAAAAAGCGCTAAAACAAAAAAAAAAGCGCCAAAACAAAAAAATCGTCAAAAACTTAACAAATCGGCAAAAATTGCAAAAAAAAAACCAAAAATCTAAAAAAAAACCAAAATGAAAAAAGCGCCAAAACTAAGAAAAATCGCCAAAACAACGAAAAAAAGTTAAAAGAGAAAAAACTAAAATCAAACAAAAAGCAAAACGAAAAAATTGCCAAAATGAAAAAAGGACAAAAACGAAAAGGGATACATGTGTAGTTGTACGTAACCCTTCGTGTGCGAGCCAAAGTCTCACTTTACTAAATTTATTTATTATTTATTTGCTTTTTGCATGAACGCTCTAATCATGATTGAAAGTGAAAAGTTTGTCTAAGAAAATTCTTTTTGAAACAGTTGTAATGTTTATACGGAAAATAATACGAGAACTTCCTTGTGAACATAATAAAATATTGAGAGAGAGCTTTTATAAATAATAATTTTTGTTTATAAATAATATTAAAAATAATTAAGAGAATGAGATCTTTTTTACTTGTTATTTTTTCCCCCTTTAATAGTACTTAGCACTCTTGTGTGGCATAGGTTGATATGTTTTTTTTTAAATAATATTTGAAAAGTGTGGAAACACAATCTGGTTATCTTGTTGCAACAATACAAGCATCAGCCTCCCATGCAACAAACGCCAATTAATGCCTTGTTGCTTCAGTTACATTAGGTCTTGGGTTTTTGGGTTTCCTTACGATAACTTTTCAAATGAGCTGTGACGGGATACAGCCGACCAAAATGAGCAACAATTATGAAGCAGCAGGGCACCATTGAAACGTTTAATTTTTAAACTCAGAGCAGCAGCTTTTGTTATGTTGAATACAATGATGACGACGAACTCAGATGGATCGTGCCTTTTTTACAGTTTTACTCCACAATGACTGAGTTTGAATTTTTATTTTTTGTTGATATTTTTTCTTCTTAAGTTATTTTTATTATTGTTGTTTGCTTCGTTTATTTATCGATTTTGTTGTTGTATAAAATATTGTATTTTTTTCTCAGTATATTTTTAAAACAGTGCTTAAGTTTTTTAGTCTGATGGCGATCGCGTTCGTGTATAGTTCCCTTTATAATAAAGTTTTTTTTAATAAAATTTATTATAAATTAATTTAAATTACTGCGTTTGTTAGAAGTTTGAAAGTGACTATTTACGTTGGCATTTGCAAATAAAAGAAATTAAAAAAAAAAACTTTTTAAGAAAGCAAAATAGTTAAATGAAGCAAAAGTTATTAAAAGTGAATGTAATAAAAAAAGTATTAATGAAATAAAATATCTGAATTTCTTTGTAAGAAGTGTAATAAAACAGACCACCTTCTTTTGATGAAATTGAAATTAAACTCTTAAAGCCACTAAGTAGCGGAAATGGTTTAAGTGGAAATAAAATGAAATACAAAATGTTTAAATAAATCCCCTTCTAATTTAACAGAAAAAAAAGAAATTTAAATCTTTTAAAGTTGAGGTTCTTCTTAAAAAAAAAAACAAATGGGAAAGTAATTGTATTTAGTGGTTTAAACAAAAATGTTGAAAGAAATTATACATACGAGTATAAAGAACGCGAGTTAAAAAAGATACATAGTTTCAATTTACAAATAGCTTTCAAGTTTTAAAGCAATTGAAAATGTTATGAATTATATAATAAAAAAGTAAATAAACTATAAATTATAAGTTTTTTTATCAAATTGGATTAAGAGCAATAAAATGTAAGTATTTCATTCTGTTTTATTTCAATTCCATATCAAAGCAAATTTCATAAATAAAAACATTCTTTATCTATAAAATTCTAATACTTATGTGTACTAGTACCTATTAAAACAAACAATATTTTCATGTTTACAAATAAACAAAGAAATAAGTAAAATTGGATATCCACAAGGTCGACCTAGACTGATACCATACACTCTCCGAACGCTATCAAATGCATTAAAAAAAAGTAACATTCCTTAAATAAATGATTGATGATAATATGGGTCACATTTAGGGTTTGGGATTTCCCGGACTTTTGCACATCCCGGGAAAGGGGAATAAAAAAATCACGTTCCCGGGAATTCTCGGGAAAAGTTGATTTTCGAAATTAAGTAGATTTATCAAATGAAAATTGGCGTAATTTTCATTGTTTTATTAATGCAAACATTCTTTTTAAATAAAAAATCGGCGCCGATTTCATTGTATTTAAGGCTAAGAATATTTTTTCTCGATACAAAACAATAAAAAGTCTAAATAAGTCATCTTTCAGTAGAATTTGTTTCTGAAATCGGCGCCGATTTAAATCGATTGATTTCTATCACATACCAGAATATATGAATTCAGGCAAATAAGAGTTTATAGCTATTAAATAGACCGTATAAAGACCAATTGACCAGTATTACCATAATTATTCAGTTAAAAATTTAGTTTTAAAGACTCCAAATCATTTTATAAACAACTGGCAGTAATGTTTCTTATTTTTCTTGCCAAATTTCCGGGAGGATTAAGTACAAGCAAGTTGCAGTGTCATACTCAGCTGCGCCACAGTGTGTCTAAATATCTCTGGTTTTTCATTTTATTTCCCTTAAAACATCTGCTTCAGGGTTTCAATAATAACGTCTGCTATTTATAAATCAAAGTTTTTACTGTTTTTACTGTTTTTACTTTGTTATTAAGACGGTGTAATTTGTTTCTTAAACAATAGCACTGGAATTACGGAATGATAAGCAATCCATTACGAACGCATTTAAAGCTCCAAAAATATGGGACAATCTAATGTCCAATAAACTTACCAAAATGTTTTCATTTATGCTGCGGAAAATCATTTAAATTTCATTTAAATTCGAAATATTGACTTTAAGAAACGATTAGAGCACTGAAATCATTGATACTTTACAAAGTATTCCTTGTTCTGATACACTGATTAAACGACATTCTCTACTAAATTCATGTATGCATGTAGTTTTCTAATCGAGCAGTAATTTTTCTCGTAGACGGGGCTATTAAAAATGGCATGGATTTTTTTTATTTTGTACGAATTAAAAAAAGTTATGACCATTTTAGTGCTTAACCATTGAAAATTTTATTCATATTAAAGAAAAACAGGATTATAATGAAAATTTCTTATATGAATCAGAATAAACTTCGCTGTCACTTTTTTTATAAAGATGTCAAATAAAGTCCATATATTTATGAAATAATGTCTACTTTTAATTTGCCGTTTTCCCGGAAAATTTCTCAAAAATTTCCCGGGAATATTAGATAGTTTTTTGAAACTTTAATTGTTTTTCAAAGTCAGTTAAAAGTTCTTTAGTTCGTGTTGAAAGCAGTGATCGGCAACACTTAAAGAATTTCGCTTCATAAATCCGATCAAACGATGTCGTCTAATGATATATTTCACAATTCTAATGAAATATTTCACAATTCTAATGAAATATTTCACAATTCTAATGAAATATTTAACGATTTCACGAATAAATGATTTCATTGGAATTTGTTCATTAGCTTTCATAGTTTCGTTAGAAAATTTCATTGGATTTATGACAAGAACATTTTGTCATTTTCCAGTTTAAGTTTTAACAAAATATTTTAATGAATACTAAAAAAAATTGCATTATGTACTCTTAAAAATAAAAAAAAAAATTAGTTTTTGAATGTCATAATTACATGATTTGTATTTCACAGTTTTGATGAAAAATTTCATTGAATTTATGAAAGACTAATGAAATACCTATACAATAACGAAATGGAATATTATGCGCGTGCCGAACGCTGATCAACTTATATGTTGCACTAGCAGATAGGACTAACTCTCCACTTCTCTGTCCAAGTCGTTTTCCTCCTGTTCTTCGCCACATGAAATCATTTTGGCACAGAAACTTTGTTGGTACAAACGACAACGCTGAGAACAAAAACATGTGGGTTTCGACTGACTCGTTTAGACCAGACATCGGAATGAGGTAGGGCAGGAGCTACATTCGAATAACCCGGTTAGGGGCTATTCTTACGTAACGCTCCAGGGGGGGCTAAATACTTGTTACGGACTAGATACTTTATACTGACAATTTTGTGAAAAGCGTTGCGAAGGGGGGGGGGGCGGGGGGGTTGTACAAAACCTCCAAAAAAAGCGTTACGTAATATGTGAATAGGCCCTTATCACAGATGGGTGGTCATAAATTCTGTCAATTTCTGCATTAATCCAATATTTAAACGAAATTTATTGATAATTTTAATGAAATTATTTAATTATTTTAATGAAATTATTTTATTATTTTAACGAAATTGTCCCATTATTGTAATGAAATTATTTCATTGTTTTAATGAAACTATTACATTATTAAGTAGGTATTAAGTACATTATTAATTTAAGCTATTTTACTGACTATTTAAATTTATTGACAATTCAATGCTACAAATACGCATGATAGACAGCAATGCACATCACAAAAATTTTTTATATTGATGACCGCTCACAGTATCGAACTATAATACTCTTAGTTTTCATCATTTGCTTTATAGGCAACGTCTTGAGCAGTGTGATCAGCTATAATATTAAACTAGATCATGTTTCAAATAGAGCTAAAAAAAAACTAAAATATGTAATTTAAAGCCAGAAAAAAGTAAAGTTTTTAAGTTGCTTTCTAATAGCATCTCATCGTTGGGTTACTATTCATAGTTTATTAGATATGCCCATAAGAAAGTCTGTAATTGATAAAAGAAAGTGATGATACAGTTAATGTCGTCTTTTTTTTCATAAAAAATAAAATTAATACATCAATTTTGCCCGGGTTTTTATCTTAAATACTTGCATGTGTGTTGATGAATTTTAATGAAGTTTTTCATTGGATTAATGTCGAAATTCATACAATATATGCAGAAAATTCTTGCAGTGAAACATATACATATGTATTTACAAGCAGAAGAGAAAGACTGACTTGGAATCAAGTTCTAAAAGCTTTAAGAATTATAAATTTTGTTAAAATAGTATCACCTTAATATTATCCTCGGTCAGCCTTTTTTGTCATTGTGGTCGTAATTGTAGTTTACATGTTAAATTATATTAAAATATGTATCTCAAATTTTCAAATCCGCATTTAAGTGTTTTTAGTCTATAATAAATAATTAAGCGTTTTTTTTTCTCTTTCAAAAATATGTAGCTTATACTATATTCCTTGTCTATTGATAATTCTTATCATATAATAATTTGTATCCACTACAAAATTGCATTTTTTTTACGAAAATATTTTTCACTTGTTTGATTGTGTACAAGAAACATTTAATTGGAACGTCAAAATAAACACATGAGATTGTTATGACCACTTTATGAATCATTTTCAATATAAACTTGATACCGAGAATACTACTCGTACTTAAACAAAATTAACTAACATGATAAATATTTCTTTTATTTTTAGTTGTGGTTCTTTTTTTTAATCATTTATTTTTTACTTGCTGTAATATGGATCTTCAAAAGAAATTTGTTTACTTCAGGAAATGCTACTTGAAGCGGGAGTAAAGTGGTGATAAAAAAAATTGGATGCTTTATAAATATAAAATGATTATGAAAAGAAATTTAAGTACTTACACATAGAAATTATAAATGCAGCACACTTACAGAATGAAATTTTAATTTCTTTTTAATTTTATACATGAAATTTGGAGCGTTTCACTGAAAAAAATTGTCTATTAATTGTTCTAACGCTTAGAGAGGGGTAACAAAAGCTTATAGGCCTAAAAAGTTTTGAGCTTTTTAGAGGAATTACAATTAGTTTTAATTGCAATTAATAATGAGTAATTCCATTTAGCCGGGTGTGACTATTTTACACACATTTTTTGTTATAAATCAAGAATATACAATTTTTTACTAAAAAAAACGTTGCAGGTCGCAAGGTCATTACACTTATAGTCGTCGAATAACGGGTAGACACTGATAGAAAACGATTTCTGTTCAGAATGGTCGTCAGAAAGATGTGACGGGTGTGACCTTACAAATCTTAGTCTTAAAGAATTATGACTTTCAGTATAAATTCTGTAAAATTTTGACTATAAGGTACATAATAATTTTGGTATAGATATCTGCTCAAAGTGTTTTTAATTGTATTATGTATTTACTGTTTGACAAAAAGTTATTTTTCTTATAAAAAACCATTTTTAAAATGAGACGGGTGTGACCGACAGGTGTGACATAGTACGAAAATTTAAAAAATTCGAAGAAATAAAACTTTTTATTGATTTAATTAATATAAACTCATAAGAAAATAATAAGACAATAAATTATTTGCTATCCATTCTATTATAGACAGAATATTTTTCTTAAATACAATAAAAAGCAAAAAAAGTATATTCTTTTCAGAGATAACGGTTTTTATTAATAATGAGAAAGAGAATAAAAGAAAATCTGAAATAAATATTAAACATACAAAGAGGGAGAGCAAAATGTTTCTTGCATGATCATTTAAAAGTGCCTCAAATTGATTAAAAAATATTAAATAGTGTATTTTTTTGTTTTTTTCTATAATTGTCATTCTCTAAAAATCATCAATTGAGAGATTTTTATTACAAATGAGAAAATTATTTTTTCCTTGCATAGGGACGTTTTACGTGGAATCACTCTAATTCTAATTACTTTTAGTTGGAGCTAAGAGAATTATAAGCAAATAGAAATGTACTTAAAGTCAATATGTAATTGGCACCCTTAAATCCAGGCTTCTATATTCAGTTTTCATTTTTCAATGAAATTGTCTTTCTGGAGTTTAAGTGTCTTTGAAGAAGTAAAATTGTATGGCAAATATTTTTATAGAATATTTTGGCCCGCTATATTGCAACTGATAGGGAGTTTTTTGCTCCTTTTTTTAAGAACTGGGCTAAGAAAGGGTTAAAATGTTCCACAATAATGTTTGTCGTAGTGTTTTGCATAAAAGCACTGAACACATGTTATACCTCAAACTTAAGGCTTACAGGATTTCCCATTCCGAATACTAATTATGAATAAGCACGAAATTAACTCTTAAACACATTTTAAGTTTTATTTGATTTCTGGCGTTGAAGTTGAGTCTGGAGCTTGGGTGTCTCTTAAAAACTTATAGACGAAATTTATGACAAATATCTTTGTAGACTATTTCAGCCCGCTGTATCACCGTTGAAGGGGAGTTTTTGGCCCCTTTTTTAAGAAAGTGATAACAAGAGTGATACAACGAAGAGTTCGAGGGTTAAAATGTGCAACAAAAATGTTTCCCTTGGTATTTTACATAAAAGTGCTGAACACATCTTATACCTTAAACGTAAAACTTACAAGATTCCCTATTATAAGTATGTGCAAAAGGTGAGGAAATTAACTCCTCCTAAAATAAATTAATAGGATAGAATTTTTCTTAAGTTCACAAAAACAAACAGAAAAAAATCAACAACATCTAAAACAGTGATGGAAAATACAGATTTTGAAATGGTACTGAACTTCAACTTAAAAAGTACTTTTTTCGCCTTACACACTTTTACTTTTCGTAATTATCATACAACAGAACCATTCTTGACATTTGAACATATTTTTTCATTATTTCCGTAGTTTTGTCTAGATCTTAAAGAGTTTTGTTCAAGTTATTAAATTTAAAAAATTTAGAACTAGTATCGATGGTTTAATATAAAAAAATCGTATCTCGAATTTTCAAATTGAAAACATAAAACTTCAGTTATTCTTCATAATCATACAAAGGAACCATTCTTAACATTTTAATATATCTTTTTATTAATCTGTTGTTTTGTCTAGATGTAGTTGGAGCTCTTTAAAACAGACATCACTATGCTAAGCCACCGGTGCTCGAGTACTTTTCGTCATTTTCACATATACAACACGAGTGTTAACGAAACTCACTACAAAGAGTGTACGAAACTACAATTTTATTCAGTTGTATCACCGACCAACCAGACGCGACACGAACAGCAATCTATTGCCAACTCACTCTTGACAGACTGGCGTTCAAAAGAGAAATAAGAAAGTATTGGTGTTAAATTTTGATTTGTTTTTCGCATACATACGTAATATTTGCAACACTTTTATTTGGATAAAAGGAAACAAGAACATATAATTGTTGTCTCTTTCTCAAACGGCTGCCCTCAAAAAATGATTTGGGCAACTTTTAACTGTCACAATTGTCGTGTCTGGTTGGTCGGTGGTTGTATGCTAGCTTTCAAACAAGCAGGTCGCCGTAGCTTTTTTATGATAAAATAAAAACAAAACACATATTTGAGATTGAAAAGAAAAAAATAGATCTCAACTGAGTAGTTTCATGCCTCTTCATTTTTCAGCACTTGCAAAAACACCAATACATTCTTATATTAAGTGCTTCTCTTTGTGATGACCTCTGCTTTAAAATATTTGGATTAATGATGAAACAGAACTAGGGCTAGACGAGTTTTGCCATACAAATTTACAGTAATCATATGCCGTAAAAAGCATTCATGGGATAGAATCAATTTTATTTTGAGAACTTTTTTTCTCATGCTCTCAGTTTTAGCTACTCATTCTCTCAGCAATGTTGCCGTGCTTAAATAAAATTTCATACATTTTTCATACGAAATATAAGAACAAAAGAAAATAAACAATAATATGAGAGAATTTTAAAGCTACTGCCGTCGATTTAGTTTTGGGCCTCTTTCTTGGTCAGCGTTTTTGCCTGAAGTTGCAGACTTAGTTCTGTTTCATCATTTAGTCTTCAATTTAAATACGGACCTTCCGGTGTATTGTTGCAGTTATTAAATTTTAAAATTTTTGAACCATAAGTATCTTGAACTAGCAACAACTATTTATATCTTAAGACAAATTATTAAATAAAGTTCTTTCAGTGCACAGAAAATTTTTGATCACCTGAGCAATTGACTCAATTACTAAATTAATTGAAAGCTATTAAAATTTTTTACAAATTGATTATATTGACATTTTTAGGACTAGTTTTTTTTTGTGTGCTTATTGTTACCGTTTCACATCTCACGGGACCCCTAAACCCTTCCCGCAATTGCAGCCATGATAATTCGTATGATTTTATATATTATTTCACTTGAAATGAAAATACTGAGGATTTATAATTTGATTTCCCAGTAAAAAAGTTGCTTCCAATAAAGCAGGTTTCTACTATTATGGAATAAAACTAGCGCTGACAAACCTGCTGATATCGCTGCTGATTTTTGTATGGCGAGTTCCCGGATTGGAGTACTACATTTTTGCTCACAAGAGTGCTGAAAATCATCAACATTTTCAGCACTAGAACTGAAAATATATGAAAAAAAAGGTTCAATGTGGATTAGTGTCGTTGACGCCATTTTGAATTTTTCTTATTTCGTTTCTTTATTTATTTTTATTAATTTCATATTTTTACTCAATGTTTGTTATTTTAACTTCAACTAGTATCGAACTAAGAACCCTCAGGTTTGAAGTCCAACGTACCAACCACTCGACCAAAAACACTGTTACAAAACGGCACCAAGAAACTCAAATAAACTTACTCTTCATTCTCGCTTAAAAACCTGCTTTGGATCAGCACTATAAAATCAGTTTTTTTGTATAGCTTGTGTACGAAGCTTTTGTATAAGTAAAAAGCAAATACTTTTCTCGCTTCAAAACCTGCATTGTTGTGACGCTATAAAATCAGCTTCTGAACATGCTCATATTTTAAAGCGAATTATGAAGCGCTTTATTTCTTTAGTGCTTCAAAAAACATGAACATTTTTTACTGGATTGGGTTCTATCGGTAAAGTGCCACTTAAATAGTCTACTATAACAATGAATTTCATACCAGTTAAGTTCTCTAATAGCTTCTGTATGCTTAGAGGTTTGAACGGATTTTTTGAAAATTAATAAACGGGAAGAAAATTGAAGTCTTTTGTTAACGTTACGGATTAGAAAAAATACTTTTTTTCTCGTGGGGATATGGCAGTATTTTCAGAATGAAAAAGTACTGAAAATAGTACAATAGTACTGAATTTTCCATTACTGATCTAAAATCATGATAAAATTATTTAAATCAATTAACAGCTTTGAATTTAACGAAGCAGCAAATATTAACAAATATTAAGTAAGGCTAACCAACCAACCACTGTATAAAGAGGTTCCCAAAAATATTTGGTTTATAATTGTTGAAATGTTAAAAGATTTCACTTATAAATTAAATAAAAGAAATTTCTCTTTAGGACATTTTTTTATATATATAAAAATCACAACAATTGACGTGCAGACACACAAGCAACTGAACAACTGTCTTAAACTTTTAATATATTTTATTTTAACTTTTTGCACAATTTAAGTATACAATAGAAGCTGGCCGGGCACTTCACGTGATTGGACTGAATTACGCGTGATCAAGCATAAGCGAGAGTAATCTTTTTTCTTGCATGGATGTGAGTATAATAAAAATCTGCTTGAGCGTGCGCGAATTAGTACAGTTTTTATTTTAAAAGTTTCATATATTTATGATGCACTAGGATCCCGCCCGGTGGTCGAAATCCCACTACTTGATCCGTACACGTTTTGATTTCTTACCGTTTTTTTTTTTGAAGCAAAATATATATTGTGCATATCTACAAAAAAATACCTTTGATACCATATATGTTTCATCAATATTGGTGGACAATTAGATGCTTTAAAGTGTACCACATATTATTGTGTAGCCTATTTATATATAGGATTCAGTGGTTAAACTCTTATTTGACTGGAATTCTTACATTTCGTGAGTATTACGTGAGCGTTCGTAATATTTTTTGCGCATTATGCGTGAGCGCACATGTATGTGAATAAATTTGTGTGTGTGCATGATCATGGGTGAAAATTTATTCACCATCCCATCCCTAGTCTGCACTACACACACGACAAACAAGATTTTTATGTCAACAAAGATATTCATCTTCGTGATCCACAACAAAATTCAAACAATCTGTGAGAATTATTTTATAAAAATAATAAATCCAAAAAGAGAAAAACCAGTAGAAAAGCAAACAGTTATTTGTAAAATGTTTTAATGCATAAATCATTGTTAATAAAATTTGTAAACAATAAAAATAAAGTTGCGTTTGTTTTTAATACAGCGTTGCATTTCGCAACATGCAGGCCTTGAGGATTAAAAAAAAACATGCTAAGTTTTGAACTTATTTAATTGAAAAAGCATATAATTTATTTTTATTTTTTTAATTAAGCAACCAAAAACAAGTTTGGGGGTCACTTCTTATAGCAATTAATTTAGTTTTTGCTTTATCCACCAATTTATTCTTTCCCAAAATAAATCACTAGGAAAACAATGAATTTGAAATTAAAACGTTGATTAGGTTTTGCCAACAAACAATTATTTATTCGTAACGCTTATAATTCTTTTTCGAACGTCAATAAATATCGTGTGAGTATTTATTGTCGTCTTAAGGATTTTTTTTTATATTTAGATGAACACGTAGCAATAAATTGCAATACAATTTATTGAAAAACAATATGTGTCATTAGAAATTTTAATGTTTTTATTGCAGATAAATTCTTTTCTTCTTATAAATTATAGTCATGTCTGTGTTGTATGTAAGAATTTTAAGGAAATTTGCACAAACTTTAATCGTGCAAATGTAGTTGGAATTCAATATAAAATTTTATGCTCGATTTCGTGTGACCTACAATATGTTTCCGTTGACAAAAAAACCCCTTAAACATATCTTAAAGGCTCCGTTAGCCGACGGGAACGGGATGTAGATGGAATGTAACAGTAAGGTAACAGTAACGTAAGATGTAGAGACGATTATTAAATAAACAAAATAAAAATTACGAGCTAGCAGACCTGGGGGAATGCGACATTAGAGGAATAAATTCATTCATACGATACTCGGGTTGCTTTAACACCGACCCAACCTCTGGTATAGGCAGGGCACCTTCTTAAATTTCCCTACTATCCATCCCAGGCATCACAGAGGGACAAAAGGACCCAAGTGGGCCGGTTTTTAGATACCTTCAGCCTGTTCAACCTAACCTAATCTAAATAAAAATGATAAAATAAAAAAAGCACAAATAATATTCATAATATTTTAATTCTAACAGTATTTTCGCCATTTTCGCGATCTCTGTGATCTTTTGAGATTTGTTGAGTCTTTACATCTTCAGTGATTTCATCAATACAATAGACAATTTTTGGCGAACTTATGAATTTTCGTGTTCTCTGTTTTCCGATTTTTTTTACTTTTCGCGAATTTTAGCAATGTTCGCGATAAAAGCCACTTTTTGCAAGTTTTCAGCTTCTTTACAATTTTTGCGATTTTTAAACAATACTAGACTTTGCTATTATGCCGCTGTTAGCAAGTTTTTGCGAATTTTCGCCATTTCCGCGATTTTTACCGAATTTTTGGCATCCCGTACAGTTTTAGCGATTTTTAAACATTATTACCGGTTATTTTTTTATTTAGAAATTTTTCGCAAATTTCCGCCATTTTCGCGTTATCGGCAGATTTTTCAAAGTTTTTTCTTTCTTACATTTTTAGGGAATTTTTTATCAATATTACGCTTGCAATATATCAAGTTTTAGCGTGATTTTTGCAAATTTCCGCGTTTTTCCCCGAGTTCTTGATACACTTCACTTCTTTTAGCAAGTTTTAATAAATTTTAGACTTTGTTTCCAGTATTGCGATTTTTGCGAGTTTGCGACATTTTCGCGATAGGTGTGATTTATTCCTAGATTGGCTTATGAATTGAGAAAATTTTTTGTTTTTTTTTATAATAAATTTTAAAATAAATGTAAGGAATGTAAGGTAATATAGTTGTTAACATATTTGTACATTTGTGTTAAGTTGACTATAACCGTTTGTACTGATTAACACATAACAATATCGATCAGCTGTTTCGTTCCCTTTCAGTTACATTCCGTACCAGTCGGCTAACTCTTTTAACTTTTGTCTGTTGAGTTTTGAGCTTTGATGTCTTAGAAGAGAGATTAGGTGTCTGTGAAGACTTATAATAGAATTTTATTACAAATATTTTTGAAGAACATTTTATCCCGCTATATCGCCAGTGAAGGGGAGGTGGTTTTTTGCTTCTTACTAAAGGGCAAAATACACAATCAATCAGCTTGATGTCAGATTCGTGTACGTGTGCTTGGCGAAAAATCAAAACCAAGTAGATTTTCCATCAAGCGTCGTCGGTGTCACTAATACTAACGAAAGTTCACACATACTATTACCACGCTTGTCAAGCATGTTGACTGTGTATATTGCCCTTAAGAACGGGACCAAAAAACCGATACAACGAAGAGTTAGATCGTTAAAATGCTTCTCGTGGTGTTTTATATAAAAGTCCTGAACAGATTTTATACCTTAAAGATTTCCTATGTCGAGTGCTAATTTTGAATAAGTACGAAATTAAGCCTTAAACACATTTTAAGTTTTGAACGATTTCTGGCGTTCAAGTTGAGTGTGGAGCTTGGATGTATTTAAAGACCTATAGCAGAATTTTATGGCAAATATTTTTGTACAACATTTCAGTTCGCTATATTGCCGCTGAAGGGGAGTTTTAGCTCATTTTTTAAGAGAGATGCAAAAAGAACCATACAACGAATAGTTAGAGGGTTAAAATGTTCCAGAAATATGTTCAGCTTGGTGTTTTACATAAAAGTGCTTAGCATATGTTATACCTTAAACGTAAAGCTTACAAGATTTCCTATGCAGTCACTATAACTATGTACAAAAGCGGTAGAACTTTAACTGCCGCCAAAATGAATCCCTGATGTAAACTTTCAAAATGCCGATACATGTACTAATTTTTTGTACGCCCTCTACCAGAATCGGTCGTTAGAACAATGGTATTTTTTTGTTGTTATTTTTTTTTGTACAGTGTAGTTGTTAGAAAATCTCTAGAGGGAGGAGAACTTGCTACAAGACAGGTTACGTGACTGGTTCCCAAGGACTAGCAACCGGTTCGAGTTCTGGAATTTTATATAAAAGGGACCGGTAATTTTTTCACGGCGTTGTCATTGACATATTTAAGATACTTTGTGATTTCAAGACATTCGATACAAAATGTGTCGCAGGGATGATGTTAATTACGAGGTTTCACGTCAGACCAGTAATGGATGATAAACTTAAAGTTCGGTAGAATTAGTACAACAATATACATACATATACAAACTTAACATCTGCATCTGTATCATGGTAGAATAATATAATAGGTAGCCGCATAACTAATACAAATGTACATTTGGGGTACGAAATGTCAAACATTAATAGAGAGGGTATGTGTGTGTTTGTATAACATAAGCAGCAAACATACGTGTGGTATTGTGTGTGCAACGTAGTTATTTCACATATACACAAGATTTGATAGTTCGTACCATGAAAAAAGCAAATAAAAAACTAATCAGCTGGCGTTCCAGGGCTACCTTGGTATATTATTCTACCATGATCTGTATGCATGTCTTTATTTACAACAATCAACTGCCGTTTTACACAGAAAGTGAAAACCATAATTTTAATTTCTAATCCATGCTTGCAAATGAAGCAATAAACCTTTAAGTTAAAAAATAAAAACAGACATATTTCTTGATGCCAACAACAGCAAAAAAAGCACATAAATAAAGATTGATAAATATTTTAAGGAAAATGTGCAACAACAAAAGATGTGTTTTTAAGATTACAGTGAGTGAACTGGCATATTGAGTTACATGAATATATATGTCTGTCTGTCTATCTGTGTGCTACATTGCAAGTATGCATGTAAAAAAATTGCATCATAAGAAGTATATGAATGTGCAACACAAAATTTGTAAGACAAAAAAAAAAGGAAATTAACATAAATTTTATGTTAATGTTTATGGTGATTTCCCATAAACAACAACAAGTAACACTAACAACAATAAGACATACAAAAAAAACACACAATGAAACTATTCACGAATACAAATTTAATGCTAATGATTTGTTAAAATGCTGCCTACATATGCAGCAACTACATGGAATATGTGTGGATTTTCTACACATGAAGAAATTAATAAATAATAAGAAATCATGCTTTTTTAGTTAGAAAGACATACTGGAAAAGCTAATTACACTGTACACCACAAACAAATATTACATAGTTCTTATGACTGATTCCGGCAGAGAGCGCGAAAAATTAATACGTATGTATATGTATCGGTGCTTTGAAAGTTTAGATCTGGGATTCATTTTAGGGGGAGTTAAAGTTCCCCCGTTTTGCACATAGTTAGGGTTGCCTTCCCTCCTTTTTCCCCGGATACCGTCCTCTTTTTTAGGGCGTCCGGGGTAGTCCTACTTCTTTTTTAGCAAATGTCCGGGACTGTCCTACTTTTTACATTTTTCTACATATATTTTTTTATTAAACTAGATTTACGTAATGACTTTTATTTAGCTATAGAGCCGACACCGATATTATTTTCCAAGCTTAATAACAACTGCAAGACGTTTTGTATAACAGCTAGTTTCAGAATAAGCTTATCTACCTCGTATAAAATACAAAGTAGAATTGAATCGTGTATTTCAGAAAGCCCATAAGTCGGTTTTTTTGTAATTAATTCTTTCACGTTTTCGTGTGCCGCTTATCACATCGCGTAAACCTCCGTAACATTTGATGAATGAATGTAACAGCAAGGGAATTTCAGCTTGACAAAAGCTTCATGTATTCCAGAAAGGCCATAAGTCATATTGTCTTCTCTAATATTCAGCTCTGAACTAGATGGCTCAGTCACTGCAAAAGAATACATTAATGATGATAATCTGGACAAAAATGTTAAGCAACTAATTTCATGAAATATGTCATCGTATAAATTTAGACTTACGTCAAAACTTTGACTTGTTGGCAGCACTGTATTGTCGTTGTTATTTCAAATGACACGGCTTCACTTAATTTGATTGCCAAATATGCTTTTTTAATCCGTCTATTTATAAAAAGATTGTTCTCTTTTTTAGGACAAATCTCCTAGTTTTTTGTGGTTGGCGACCTCTTTTTCTCAAAGTGGAAATGGCAACCCTACACATAGTTATAGTACCTTGGCATAGGAAATCTTGTCAGCCTTACGTTTAAGGTATAATATGTGCTCAGCACTTTTTTATAAAAAAACAGTGGGATTTTAACCCTCTAACTCTTTGTTGTATGGTTCTATTTGCCTCTTTCTTAAAAATGGAACAAAAAAACTCCCCTTCAGCGGCGATAGAGCGGGCGGGCTGAAATGCTCTACAGAAATATTCGGCATCAAATTCCACTAAAATGCTTTAACTACACTCAAGCTACAAACTCAAATTAAACGCCAGAAATTGTCCAAAACTTAAAATGTGTTTAAATGCTATAGGAAATCTTGTCTTACGCTTAAGCTATAAAATATGCTCAGCTTTTTTATGTAAAACACATGGGGAAACATTTTTGTAGAACATTTGAGGCCGCTGAAGGGGAGTTTTTTGCCCCTTATTTATTTAGAAGCCAAAAAGACCCATACCTCGAAGAGTTAGAGGGTTAAAAGGTTCTACAAAAATGTTACTCGTAGTGTTTTACATAAAAGTGCTGAACACATATTATACCTTAAACGTGAGGCTTACAAGACTTCCTACGCTGAGTCAGTATAACTACATATGTGTGAGAGAGAGGAAATTTAAACTTGCAAAACCCCGATACAGGTATAAATTTTTTGTTTGTTTATTGATTTGATTTATTTGGTTGTACATTGTGAGTTGGAAAGCACTAGAGTGAAACAAACTACCGAGCGTTTTATGTTTTTTTGTTTGTTTTATATACAGTTAAATTTCGTTATAATGAACTTTGATTTAACGAAAAACTCAATATAACGAATTTTTTTCCGAGTGCAATGAAAAAAATTCTTTATTGCAAAAATTTCCACATATAGAAATTTTTTCTTTTGCTATTTTAAATTTTCGTAATGTATTTCTGCCCAATTTCTTAAAAATGTTCCTCATTCCATTGATATATTTCTAGTTTATTCACAGGGTTGAAATTTTTTTAATTATGTACTTTTGATGATTTTTTTTTGAGCGATTTGGTAAAATCATTCGGTTACTTGCGTTTCATAGAAAAATTGTAAGACGAGACTACTCGTGTTTTGCGAATATTTAAACCATTTATGCGATTTTGTAGATTTGTTCCTAATAGGAACCACAGAGCGTAATATATGCACAGGGTGTCCCATAAAACATTGTCAAGACGAAAGCGGGTAATACGGCAAGTAGTAATTGCTCCGAAAAAAAGTTAGAAAAAAAATCTATGTCACTTATTTTAAAAGCTGTTGACATTTGAAAAAAAACTACCCTGTGATAATCTTTCTGTTGCTGTGATTACAAATCTTCACTTTTCTTATTTATTTTTTTTTTCTCCTATACTATTGTGAGATATTCTTCATACTGCAGTGGCCTGATTTTTAAAGAAAATCTTACGTTTTGCCAAACAATGTACTTAAAATTATTAATACTCCCATCTTTAGCCGGCCGTGTTGAAAAAAAATGTACTAGGTACCTGTGGCAAGTCCCATCAAAAGTTGGCGCGCTTAGCCCGAATTCCAAAATGGTATAATATTTGGTGGATTTGTTTTTCAAACTGCGAAAAAAACATTTTTCCACCAAAGTTATCTATTATTTTTAAGTAAAAAAAATTTGTTTTTTTATTCGTTATTCGAACGTTTTGTCAATTTAAACAAGAAAACATGCGAATAATGACTAAAAAATAAATTATACCATTTTGGAATTAGAGCTAAACACGCCAACTTTTAATGTGACTTGCCAAAAGTACCTAGTACATTTTCAACATCACAGGGTGAATTTTTAAAAGGCAACACCTTTTAAAATAAATGACATAGATTTTTTTAAACGTTTTTTGGAGCATTTACTACTTGCCCTATCATCCGCTTTCGGCTTGACATGGATTTACGGGACACCCTGTATATGTAGATATATTATTCAGGATCTTCGTAACCTGCATTCCATATTCGGACAAGTGAAAGGACAGGCTGGCATTATTAAATCGTGGGAGTCGAATAAGGAACCAGAATCTATAGGTGGCATAATAACGTCCAATGGAAAAGTTTCCATGGACGTTATTTCCACGTTGCAAAGGATATAATGTTCATACAAAAATGCAGGGTAAAGATTGTTTGCATAGCCGGCCTTTGGTCGCGCTTAAAAGCTTTCTCCTCTGGTTATGCCGAATAGTAGCTTCGCAAAGTTTAGATTTTTGACTAGGCAGAAATTCTTTACTCAGCGAATCCACTATTCGACATAACCATGGACATTATTTCCTTTTTGAAGTGGAAATAATGCCAACAGACCTTATTCTCTTGAATATTATTGCAGAAATGAATACTATATAAATTGTAAACGAAATGATAAAGTTTTAAGAGCATATTTTTTAAATTTTCATAGCACATTTTTAAATTTTTAGTGCATATTTAATGCGCATAAAACACATTTTGTAGGGCATATTTTCAAATTTCGTTATACCAAGGTTGCACTGACTGATACATATGTATTAAATGTGAGCACAAAATATCAGTTTGTGAAGTGCTCATAATATACTTTATTGAATTCTTCCATTCTTTTATTGCTTTCGATTTTATGAGTATTTTATGAGAATTGTTATTCCCTTTTATGAAAAATACACAACAACAATGCCGACCAATGAATGGCATTGTTTATTGTTGTGTGAAAGCTAATTTCAATTGTGACAACATGTGCATGCGTAAAAGAATAAACAAATAAAGCCAGACAAATTTTTGATTTTTTTTGTTGCTTTTTTTCACCCATTGCTATGTATTTCTGCTCATTCTAAAAAATATAATATGTATGTATGAATGTATGTAAAGGCTTAAAGTGTATGTGTGTTTGTTTAAAGTGCTTGTGAAATGATGTCTATTATGAATTGTACAGGATTTTTATTGTACAATTTAGACAAGTGTCTATTTAATTTTTTTACAATGAATTAATAATGCATTGTTGTTTCAATATTCTCTATATTTGCTTCACATTCAATTCGAATTACATACATCTATCTACAAGCAATATTTGCGCATAAAAAAATGCAATGATGTAAATTTTTTGAGGAATTGCGCACACGTTTAGGGCCATTATTATAACTTGCCAATAGCTAAAGCTAAGATTTTATCGGACAGATAACTCGTTTTTCATTATTATAAGTAGACTTTAGGCAAAATCTTTCCGATAAGCTAAAGGAAAATTCTTCTTGTGTTTAAATTTAATGTGCGGTTTATGCTATTGGAGCTGCCATAGTTTTTGAAAGTATTCAAATAAAAGAAACATTGAAACAATTTTCAAGCATAGTCTTAGGAGGAAAAATAAATATATTTTTCTTTGCTGTGTGTATTAAAAGTATTTTAAAGTGACGCCTAAAGGTAGTAATCGATGTTTGCTCTGGTCCTGCCATGTTTTGAAATAAGATAAATTTTATTTTACAGGCAAGTTGTAATAACGGGCCTTAATATGTTTATACAACGAATCAATAGCTATAACGAAGTATTTTTCGATCCCCTTCAGATTCGTTATATCGAAGTCTCACTGTACTTCATTAGCGTTCCACTTTTTAGATGGCTCGATTTGTAGATTAATATGAACAGGAATACGAAACTTCTCACTTTTTAATATACAAACCTGGTTGGTTTGAAACATTTTAACAAAACTATTTTCAATTACCAAGCTTAATTTTTATCAGTGTATTATAGCTGAAAGAATTTTAAAATTTGTTAGAGTTATTTCTTTTTTAGAAGTTGTATGATAAAATATGGTAAAAACTAGTTTACTAGTTGTAAACGTATTTATTTGCAATATCAACTTATGACGCAGATTTACAAAAATAACACAATTTATGATCAAAACTTAAAATTCATACAAAATACTTTTGCTTATTTTTAGTTTTAACGAAATTTCTAAAAATGTAAAGCTGTTGAAAAAAAAACATGTTAATAAACCTAACTTTATGCATTTCTGTTTACTAACACGATTTCAAAAAAAAAAATGTTTTTTGTTTGTGCTGAATTTACAAAATTTTGTTATTTTTTTTTTTTTATTAAATCAAATCAAGGTGATGACTATGGCAGTTTTATTGTTTTTATTGATTATGGAAACAAGTATTGAATTTTTCATCGTATTAGCGATGATAAAACAACAATCTACAAATAAAATTGCATGGACTTAAAGAAATATTTAAAAAGTGTTTAACTGTCAGTTTTTTTTAATAAAACGAAACTTTCATGTGAGAAATTATAGTGACAACAAAACAAATTTTCGTATTTTATTGTTGTTTTCAACATAAACTCTCACACGAAGGTTTCGTTTTATTTTACAAAAACTGGCAGTAAACTCTGCGAAGCAAAATGAACTAATGACAGTTTATGATTTATTGAAATATTTTAACTTATTTTAATAGATAAAGTGTGGAAAATATGCCAATTATTTTTGTGAACAGCAAAAATAATTAAAAATTTATTTCTTTGTAATTACATAAGTTTACAAATTCAGATGATCTCTTGGACTGAAACAACAGAAAGATGTTTTTTAATATGATTACTTTGAACTTATTTGCTTTTGAATCCAAATTAATTATTAGGCTAAAGCTAGTAACACTAACGTCCTTGGAATATTAATCATGCCCGACTCCTTCTGAATCTTAGCCTAAAAATCCATTTGGATGGAAAGATTTTTCTTTCGAAAGAACTTCCGTTTTTTCTAATAGCGTATAGGCAAATATGATCCAAACAAAAACGAGTCATATTTCACTAAAATCGATCCACAACTTTTGATTTTATTCACAATTTAATGAAGAAACTCAATTGAAAAAAAGCACGATTTTCATACAGCAGCAACATTTTAATTTGCATGTGTTTGTGTGTTGTATGTAAATCGCAATTTCTCAGCGCA
This sequence comes from Panzeria rudis, assembly GCA_956483635.1. Lineage (NCBI taxonomy): Eukaryota > Metazoa > Arthropoda > Insecta > Diptera > Tachinidae > Panzeria > Panzeria rudis. The sequence continues at coordinate 173,404,274 of OY101448.1, forward strand.
AATGGAAGGAGCTAAGAGGCCTTCTGTAAGGCCTTATTTAGCAGTCTATAGTACTTCCACTACCATTGCATATTCATATCTTTTTTACATTGCGGACCACGGCGTTCCTCGACACATTACTCAGCAGGCCTAATTGAAGGCTTTCTTTGGCAGGTCATATGTGTCACGCCTGATAGAAGGCCTGGTCTGTGAAGGTCCGTCAAAAGTCAAATGGAGGTAATTTTTTTTTACCTGGGTATTTTTAAAGCGGCTTGTATATTTTGGATTATCGTGATTTTTTTTTATTTCGAACTCCTTTTCATCCAAAGTAATTTTTTATAATTACATGAGGGAGGCTAAGTTTCGTATATTTATTAGGAACGAATTGAACATGATGTAGTAGCTGCAACATAAACGACATAATAGCAACATCTATGATACCTGTTGTACGTAAATTTCAGTCTTATATACAAATTATTTGCGAAAAAAAGAATACGAGAATGTTCGTTATTTCTAAAGAAAATTTTTTATTAAACAAAACGAAAAATTGAGTTATAAATTTTTTAGTCGAACTGTATGGTTTTTATCCAGAGTTATTTAATTAGTTTGGCTTTTAATCTTTCGATCAAATTATTTTTTTTATTTAAGAAAGAAATTTTAAAGCATGTAAATATTGAACATTCAAAGAAAAATTTTTGGATGTATGGAAGGTTGAACTGACATCAGATGTTTCGAGACCACCACAATCTTCTCTTCAGAGCCCTTTACCTACACTACCAGCGATGGCAGCAACAAAATCCTAGCGAAATCCTAAGCGAGAAATAAAAACAAACCTTAAAAATAGTTGAACATGCTAAAAGAAAAGACAGTTAGTGAAGTTCCGAACATTTAGAAAAAGTTAATCAATAATAGGTACGACTCGCCGCGAGATGGCGACAAAATCTCTTAGTTGAGCTTACTAAAATAAGCAGTAGTTTCGCTAGTATTTTGTTGCTGCCGTCGCTGGTAGTGTAGGTAAAGGGCTCTGATGAGAAGACTTTGGTGGTCTCGAAACATCTGATGTCAGTTCAACCTTCCGTACATCCAAAAATTTTTCTTTGAATGTTCAATATTTACATGCTTTAGAATTTCTTTCTTAAATAAAAACATAATTTGATCGAAAGATTAAATTGAAAACCAACTTAAGCGAAACTAATTAAATAACTTTCGATCAAAACGAAAAATCTAAAAATAGAATACTTCTTCCAAAAGAAACCAGTGTAGAGGCCTTCTAGAAGGCCTATCCTTAGACCGCAGAAAAGAATTAGTTTTTGTTCTTAAATTCAGGTCTTGGAAGGCCTGTAAAAAGGCTTGTTTAGTGAATTTCTCGTAAGTTTTACCGCTGGGTTGTGTCAATTGAGTTACCTCACGTAATTGTGAATAAAATCAAAAGTTGTAGATTGATTTTAATGAGCTATGATTTGTTTTGTTTGGAACACATTTACCTATATGCTAATAGAAAAAAACGAAAATTTTGTTGATTTTTAATTTTTTATGAATTTTTTAATAACAACAATTTTATAAATATTTTTGCACAAGTTTTATAATATTGCTGAAACTACTAAGCTGATTAAAGATTAATGTTGGAGCGGTTTAAAGATAATATTGTTGTCGAATTTCGACAATTTTTCATTTAAATGAATAGAACAAACCGTTCTTCAGTTATATGCAACTGATTCCTTTTTGACATAACGGCACAATTTGAAGAAACCGGAGGCAGATTCGAATTCAGCGCCCCAAATGACATAAAAATGTTTCCGTTACTCGAGACCAAAACCGTATAAATATGTATATGTACTTATGTTACCATCTAAATATAAATTTATTTATCAGAATTCACGCATAAGTAATACAGAATTGCCAACAATTGTATGTAACGTATACGTGAACGGTTACTGGTACGTATGTACATACAGTAGAACAGGGATGGGTTTTTTATGCGGCGCCAATTGTAGAAACAATATGCACTTTTCAGTTCAATTTTATTGAAGATACAATAAATAAATATAACCGCAAAAAAATCCCTAAACACATTAAATCACGGTTGCATTTTCATCAAAAGTGGAATCACTTGTGGGATAGTCTAAAACTAGCATTAATAAACTTAAAAAAATCATTTTTGATCGATATTTTCCAACTTTGAGGGAATATTGAAATTTCTAAAATGGTCAAAATGATCAATTGAGTAGATCACGAGTAGGGCATTTTACAAGTAAATTTTCACTGAAACGGAGTGTAATTTACAAACATTAATAACAATTTAGGGATAATATTTACTTCTCTCTGCACATCAAATTTGAAAGGTGTATTTATATATAAGCTTTCGCCTCTAACCGTATTTGTAATTATGTAAGTACATAAATTGTACATACATACATGCATGCATATGTACATTAGGGTGGTCCTCGTTTGTGTGAAGACAAAAGTATTCAAATTTTTGATCGCATCTTTAGGAAATGTGCTCACAAGTATCTAAATTATTATAAATATCCAGTTTTAAATAGATTAATAAAAATAGAGATGGCTCAAATCGACTGAAAATTGTCGGAACTATTTCGCCATATTTTTCGATCTTTAAAAAAATGAGTCCAGCATAAATCACCGCAATTTATTATGTTGTCGTTCAATCTTGCAAGCTATTAAAAATAGGAGGTTCTGGAAGTGGCCTTAAGATCTCTCGATCTAGAATAATTTCTAAGAGATATTTTACTGATAGTTCGATTTATCTGATTTTGGGTATTTAGGAAAGGTTATAAACTATAGAATTTTACCAACTTGCGTAAAAAGTGAATATTTATTTGATATTTAAAGCAATTAAAAACGGTTAAAATATATTGTTGTTCAAAAATTTTTTTTTAATTGAGGCACCCATGATTTGTACAGACATATTAGTTTTGGCACTATTCAAATATTACTGGGGATGAGACGGAGAATATGAACACTTTTTCAGGCAGTACACTAATGTACATAAATAAACATCTATGTATGTATCAAATATCTACTTTTACCTTCTATTTGTGAACACACACTCTCAAGAAACGAAAGGTAAATGAGCCGTTTCTTTTTAAAATTAGACAAGTTCATATTTTTTAATTAATCAAACAATTCAATACTATTGGCTAGTAAGCACCAATATTGTTTATATGGTTTGCTCCGAAAAAGTTGTACATATTCAGCCCAATTATGAATAACAACTCCCCGGGAGTTTTTTCCCCTATTCTAAATAAAATCTCCCCGGGAACTTTTTTCTTTCCCCATTCCTTCTATTATAAATTACAATTTCCCCGGGAAAAAAACTCCCAGGGAAAAAAGTAAAGTATTCTAAATATGAGGGAGAGGGAGAAACTCTTGCGATTTTATTCCCCAAACATTTTGAAGGGAACTAATGCAAACATTTAAAATTCAAATTAACAAATGTTGTGAAACAATGCATTTATTTAGGACAACAAGTTTAAATAAACACCGGAATGTTGTATTTCTCTCTTGTTTTAGGAATTTTTATCCACGGCGTGCCGTACAAACTTGCGCTTCAAAAACATGAACTACTTCTGCCTTCGGAAGAAAGTTTTAAAACACGCTCAGTTCACATAAATAGGGAAATGGGAGATTTGTTGCGGCTTACAAAATTTACATATCCCGTTTTCAACACAAATACTGGTGATTTAATACATCTGGCCCTGGCCCAGTTTTCACTTCATTTCCTCAGCATAAAGTTCTTCCGAGAGCTTCTGAGTGACTACACTGTACATTTTACTTTTTATTTAAGCAAAAACAAATAATTATAATAATACACAATCTTATTATCAATGAAAAAATAAAATTTTTATTAATTTCTATTGCTGAACTCTTGCTTTAGTGCAGAATAAAATGTAATCACTAAACAGCTGAACCAGATTTTTCCCTCTACCTTATTTGTTTATTCCCTGGCTTTTTAGAATAGGAGGATTTTCGCCCAAGAACAAATGAGTGTGAAGAGAAAAAACTCCTTGGGAAAATTCATAATTGGGCTGATTATAAATTTGTTGGAATTGTCTCACTTTCAAATGTAATAAATTATTGTAGCCAGCAACATGTTAAGCTTTTGCAGAGTCCATCATTACAATTCTACCGATTTTCTACTGAACTAAATACAAAAACAAATTCCCTTCAAATAAGCTAATTTAATTTATTGAACTCTCTTCCCTTTTAGTCTTATGCCTTTCTCACAACAACACCAAAGAAGAGACAAAAATTTGTACATATTGTCATTGTCTTTGCAAAAGCAAAATCTTCAAACGCACGTACATGTGTTGTTTGCTTTTAACTTTAAACTAATACATGCATTTGTAATATGTGCGCATGTATTAGAACCAACTTTAAACGCTTATAGCTCCCAAGCTGCTGAGTCGATTGTAGTAAAATGTATATGCCCCGTTACTCCGTAACTATTTGTCGACGTCTCGTCAAGACAATACAAAAAAATTGGCACATTTCTACTCGTCATCGACAACAATTTATTATTACTGGCAGCCACTTACTATTCTCTAAGGCATAGAAAATGGGAAGAGGCCGTTAATAGTAGTCAATATTTTTCGATAGCGAGTAGACAAAAGCTAATTTTTTGTATTGTCTTGACGTGACGTCGACAGATAGTTTCGGAATAAGGGGGACTATGTCCATCTGCCAATAAATATCATTAAAATGGTATAAGTTTTGCCAAAATCGTCTGTACAATGTGAGTATAAACTGCAGCAAAAAAGTGGTCTCTATTATTTATATGGATGATTCTCATTTTAAGTGTAAATTTTGTGTTTTTTTTTTGTTTACCAATGTAACTAATAACTAGAAATATGAGAAGGTAGGATTCATATTATAGTGTTCGCCTCATTCAGCGTTCTTGTCGGTTTTATCGCATATCCTAACCTTTACAACTAGTCTTTTTTTATTAAAAATACATCGTCTTACGTTTTGTACATAATCGTCATGATATTTTTTTTTTTCGAAATGGACTTGTCCTACTTAAAAATCAATCGGCTTAAATAATAAGAATTCTTCAATGATTATTTTCTTTTACTATAATCGCAAAAAAATTCCTCTCCCCAGCAAAAAAGCTATTTTTCACATAAACGGGTTTAAGTTTTAAAGCAAGTTGTAAGTAATCGAAACAACATACTTGTTTGATATTATACCAAATTTTTTGTTGCCTTTTTTAAAGTTAAGAAAGCACTGGTAGTTGGAATATTGGAAAACAAAGCTTTTCAATGCCGAGAAAATTACCTTCAGTGGCTTCCAAACTTATAAAAACTGTTTATTTTACACTTCACAAATTGCATACGTAAGTGCATTATTCAGTCATGCACTTTCCCGCTTAAAACAAACAACATTCCATTTTAACAGTAGAAATAATTACTGTCAAACTAATTGAATTTTGAAATGAATGACAACGATAGCTTTTCTAAGTAAATTATTAAAATGTATGTAGGTACGTACATATGCACGTACTCACGTCAGCATTTTTGCTTGTTTATTTTGCTTAATAAAACACATGTTTTATTACTGTTGTTGCTATTAATTGATACAACAATAAAACATCAATTCAAAATTGTTACATTTGTGTATTTAAATAAACAAATACGAGTATGTAATCAAATTAAGGGCGTACGATTATAATAGAGATATATAAATCTCAAAGCAGATTTTACAATACCGTACGACAAAAATTTTATACCAAAAGGCACTAACAGGGCTGAGATTTACTTATATGCATTTAAATATCTGATATATGCTCTCTCAAAAAGCGTGGTTAAACTTAATATAGTTTTAATAAAGGTACTGTTTATAAAAGTACTTTTTATAAAAGGAACTTTTTAAAAATGGAACTTTTTGTTAAAGGTACTTTTTAAGACATTATTAGAGTCCGACCGAAACCAGTTTTTTGAGGCCGAACCCGAACCGAATCTAATATTCGGCCGAATCCAAAACTTACCGAAACTTGTTTTATCATTAATTAATATTGACATTCTTAAAACTTATAAGAATTAAAAAGTCATTATTTTATTAACGGCCCTTTTCACAATGTGATTAAAAGTTAACGTGGTCTTTAACGGCAAATTCGGCATACTTCCCGTTAAATTATACGTTAACTTTAAACCGTACAATGTGAAAAGGGGCGTAAAGGGCAATATACACAGTCAACATGCTTGACAAGCGTGGTAATAGTATGTGTGAAATTTCGTTAGTATTAGTGACACCGACGACGCTTGATGGAAAATCTACTTGGTTTTAATTTTTCGTCAAGCACACGTACACGAATCTGACATCAAGCTGATTGATTGTGTATTATGCCCTTAAGAGTATTTCTACATACATACAGTGTCAGTCAAAATAATAGCACAAATTTAATATATTTTATTCCATCGGGCAAAAATACAACTTAAACATTTACGAGCATATTTATGATATATGGCATGAAATTAGCGTAAATGGTAAATAGAATTTTAATTAGGGATGTAACGATACGCCGTTTTGCCGATCCGATACCGATACCGATATTTAAAAATAAATATCGCCGATACCGATTCCGATACCGATACGAATATTGAAATTGAATTCAAGTTTAGATTAACAAAACTCAAGCGCAATTTTTTTATTATACAAAATTACATTATAAGAGAGATTATTTAAAATTGATAAAACATTGGAAGTAATTTTTAAGGAGCTACATTTTCTTTGGTTCCAAAAAATCTATATTAAAAATATGCAGATAATTAGTAGAAAAGCAAGAAAATAGGTTTAATTCCTTTATAATTTAAAAAAATACTCGCCATGCTTTTTAAAAAATCGATTTTTTTAAAGACTTCTAAGTTTATATTTATTCACTTAAATTTACATGAAAATACAGATCTGAGTTTAAATTCGCATAAAAAAGTGAAAATGGGTAATTTTTTTATCCTTTTTCCTTGAGGAAAAATCATTATAGAATACCGAAAAAGAAATTTGTCCTAGCATCGCTTCCACCGAATTGGTAATCGAAAAACAGAACTTCTTGCAATGGCAAGGATATGTAAAACTAATTAGAAATTATCCAAATTTGCAATACTTCCAGATCGCGAATTCTACATTTTCATGACTTCTTTGGAGTATCTTTTTTTTTTTTTTTTGCTGGAATAAGATTTATAAAACAACGACTTGAACTTGAATTCATAGTAAAATTAACAAAAAATAAATATTTTTTTTACAAAAAAACAGCATAAAATATTATTAATTTTTAAAATTTATATTAATTAGATTTAAAAAATAACGAAGTGAATTTAATTCATGGTAAAATCGGACAAAAATAAATTATTTGTTAAAAAAAGCTCTGAAAAAATTTTTAAAAGTATCGTCGTATCGACAGTAAAATATCGCCGATACCGATGTATCGGAAAATCTGAAGTATCGCCGATATATCGGTATCGGTATCGGTATTCGTTACATCAGTAATTTTAATATTATGTTCGGTACACATACATTTAGGAGTGTTTCATCACTCTATTGATGACGTTATAAGAGCTCCAATCAAAAAGTTAAGTCGGAATAACTAAAAAATATAACAAAGTGTAATCATTACCTATTTTTGATTGACGCTATATTTATACGATTTCATCTCTACTAAAGTGAAGTTTTTTGATTTGCGCCCGCGTTTCATCGATGGTAAGTAAACAACACAATAAAGAATTTTTCTCGACATTATACAATTTATCGTGAAGATTCAAAATGAGTTTTCTTCATATTTTGATATTATTTAAAAAAATCTATTTTAAAAGACAAATAATCAACTTCAGTGCGAAATCGCAGAAGTAAATTCGATTGCGAAAAATCGATTTATTATAACACAAAATATATTTTTGATTGGTATCGAAATCGGTTTGCCATTCCCTAGTTTATTTTATTTTTTTTTTTGCAACAAACAGTTGAATAATTTGTGGTACTTATCTTTTGGTTACGTTTTATAAAACTAAGTAAAATCTTCATTCAGTTTGAAAAGATATGGGCGAGAAAACAGGGCTCAAATCGTCACATCCGTAAACGTACAACTCGTCACGTAAAAATGCCATTTTCGGATTATGACATACGTGAACGTACTGTAATCCCATACAGTTTATACGATTGACGTGTCACGTAATTAATTATAGTACGGTTGCCGATACGATCACGGATGTGTCGATTTGAGCCCAGATTAATGGCGCTGACATATTTTAAATTTGGAAAATACTATTTCGATGAACTTCCTTATTTATACAGATTAAAAAGTTTCGGTTTCGGTATTCGGCCAAAAATTTGGCCTAAACCGAATATCAGCCAAAACCACAATTTTGGCCGAATCCGAAACCGAATATTCGGTCGGACTCTAGATATTATTGCTATAAAAGTAACTTTTTATAAAATAGCTTTTATAAACCACCTTTTATAAAATAACTTTTATAAAAAGCAATGTTATTACAAGTAGTTTTTATAAAAGGCATTTGTAGTTTTGGCGCTTTTTCATTTTGCTGTTTTTTTTTGTTGCGATTTTTCGTTTTTCACAATTTTTTTTTTGCTTTTGGAAGATTTTTTAGTTTTGGTGATGTTTTCGTTTTGACGTATTTTTTTTTGTTTTAACGTTTTTTCGCTTTTTGCCGATATATTTAGTTTTAGCGATTTATTTTAGTTTTGGCGCTTATTGTCCGTTTGGGCCTATTCACATATTACGTAACGCCATTTTATGAGTTTTTATAACCCCCCCCCCCCCCTTACGCTTTTTACAAAATGTTCAGTATAAAATAACTAATCCGTAACAAATCTCTAAACCCCCGCCACCCCTGGAGCGTTACGTAATATGTGAATAGCCCCTTTTGGCTTTTGATAATTCGGTTTTTGGTTATTTTTTAGTTTTAGCAATTTTTTTTTTGGTCTTGAGACTTTTTTTGTTTTGGCGATATTGTCGGTTGTTGGCGATATTTTTTAGTTTTGGCGCTTGTTTTCGTTTTGGTGATTTTTTTCCATTTTTGGCAATTTTTTTCGTTTTTTGATATTTTAGTTTTAGCGATTTCTTTAGGTTTTAGTGCATTTTTCGTTTTGACGACTTTTTCGGTTTTTGCGTTTTCTTAGTTTTTTGGCAATCTTCTTAGTTTTGGTGATTTTTTGCGATTTAGCGATTTTTTTTGATGTTGATGCTTTTTTTTCTTTAAGTGCTTTTTTATTTTGGCGATTTTTCGTTTTGATATTTTTTTAATTTTCGAATTTTTTAGTCTTAGCATTTTTTTAAATTTTAAGATTTTACCTCTTACGGTTGCCAAGATACAGCAAATTGTCTAAATTACATAGTCAAAATTACATTAACTGATAGAACAGCCTTTAATTTGTATTGTTTTAAATATCGGTGTTAATTCGTGTAGTCTATTCTACAGATTACACCAACTAACACTAACTTTGAAAATTTAAAGTGTCTATAATACAGAGTCTGTATATTACATTAGTATTTCAACATTTTTCGTTGCTCGCTTTTGAACACCCTTTAATTTTTAACTGACATATATTTGTTGCTGTAGCGGCCAAAGTTTTACATATTCTGTGAAAATTTCAGCTCCGTAGCTCTTACAGTTCCTGAGAGAACAGCCTGTGACAGACAGACGGACAGCGTGGCGAAAACAATAGGGTTCCTTTACACTTTTGGTGTACGGAACCCTAAAAAGTACCTTTTATGACAAATTAAAGTTTTAGAACTTCAAATTGATTTACAAATTTCCCTATATTCTATAAAAGTTTCGTTGTATTCGCAATATTCAAATGTTTTAATAGAATAATAAGCCACTTATCCACACATCATCTCAACCAAGCAAATGCATCTAGCAACAATCGCAAGTCATTGAAGAGATTCTTCGAACAATAAAAATGATCTGTATCCATAAACAAGCGGATTTTACGAAACAGAAAATAATCAGACATGTCACAGAATACCATTCCGATCGGAAGTGGTTTCAATTCCGTAAGTTGCTTCTTCAGAAAACGAAAAATGAAAATTTTCTTCGTAATCAAACCACTTGGAATTGAAAAACACTTTTCTACTGACTTCGATTGCAGTTTTCTTTTTTAGATACCAGCTGCTACAAAAATGGGGTAGGTTGAATTTCGTTTCCGAACGGAATTGAACTCTGTGACATGGCCGATAATGTATTTTTTCGGAATGACAACTACGGAATCAAAAGCAATCCGAATGGAATCTGTGACATGGCTGAATATTTACAAATATCGGGTGTGCTTGCATGGAATAGTAGTGCGTGCAACATAAAAAATCAACAGATAGTGAAATGAATATAAGAATTGAGCTCATAAGAAACATGTGTGTAAATATGCAAATGTTCATGTGTGCAGTTTATATGCATGTATGTTTAAAGTTGAAACTAAGAAAACGGGTGTTTTTTTATGTAAAACACCCAAAGAATCATTTTTGTGGAACATTGTAACTCTCTAACTCTTCGTTGTATAGGTCTTTTCGTCAATTTCTTTAAAAAGGGCAACAAAGTCCTCTTCAGCGGCGATATAGGGGGAGGAAATGTTCTACAAAAATATTTGCCACTAAATTCTATTATAGGTCTTCAAAGACACTCAAGCTCCAGGTTCAACTTCAATGCCAGAAATCAATTAATTTTAAAATGTGTTTAAGGGTTAATTTCGTACTTATTGACAATTAGTACTCGGCATAGCAAATCTTGTAGGCCTTACGTTTAATGTATAAGATATGTTCAGGACTTTTATGTAAAACACTACGATGAACAACTTTGTAGAACATTATAATCCTCTAACTCTTCGTTTTAGGGGTATTTTTGTCCTTTTATTTTTAAAAAGGGCAAAAAACTACCCTTCAGCGGCGATATTGTGAGCTGAAATGTTCTACAAAAATGTTTCTCGTGGTGTTTTACGTAAAAGTGATAAGCACAATAAGTACGAAATTAATGATTTCTGATGTTAAAGTTGAGTCTAGAGCTTGGATGTCTTTAAAGACCTATAGAAGACTTTTATGGCAAATATTTTTGCACAACATTTCAATCCGCTATATCGCCACTGAAGGGGTTTTTTTGGCAATTTTTTTAAGAAAGGAAAAAAATACCCATTCAGCGAAGAGTTAGAGGACTAAAATGTTCCACAAAATTTTTTCTCGTTGTGTTTTAGATAAAAGCGGTGAACACACCTTATACCTAAAATGTAAGGATTACAAGATTCCCCATGCCGACTCACTATGTATAACTATTTGCCAAAAGGGGAAAAATTCAACTCCTCTTAAAATGAGTCCCAGATGCAAACTTTCAAAACATCGATACACGTACGTATTATTTTAGAGCCCTCTGCCAGAATCAGTCGTTAGAACCATGTTACTTTTTTTGTGTTGTATAGTGTTATCTGCCAGACAGTGAAAACAATATGACAAATAGAAAAGTATACTGCTCTAAAAATTACACTCCTTATTTACATCTACGAACATTTATACACAATGCTATTGTATACATAAATTGTAACGCATCCGTGTATATGAATAAATAAATGGATGAATGAAGTTGAACGTATTACACATAAGAAGTATGCATTTAAAATTTTATTTAATTTTCTTTTTTTTCTCTGCAAATACTTAACAAATAAGAAGCTATTATACTCATATTTCTTTATGTATGCATCTGCCTATGCATTAAAAAGGAATCTATTTGTTACTGAAAGAACTCTATTTTGCTTTTTTAAACCCCAACCCCCCATCCCATACCCCTTAACATCACACTTTTGATGTTAATTTACAATTGAATACAAACTTAATAGCACATAAATGATTAAAATGAATACTCAAATGCAAGTAGAAAATTGTTATGAGTATGTACAACATTTTCTTAATGGCTAAATAAAATTTATGAGAAAAGTTTTATTTACTTTTTTTAATAATTACAAAAATTTGTTGTAAACTCATGCAACATTATGCTGCATAGTGTAGGAAATAGTAAAGGGTCATTTTATACTGTCATAAGAAATAAAGGACAAAGTCCATGTCTGTCTAATTAATAAATTAGTATTAAAATTTTAATTAACAAATTCATATTAGTATTCGTTATTACTCGCATAAAAGAATGAAAGAACCTCTTTAATGGGAAGTTTTGAAAACTAACACTTGTTGTTTAATTTAAAATTTGCAAATTTATTTATATCTCTGTTGAAGTATGTCATACGCTACGGACCATATTAATACAAAATTAACTTTTTTATTTTTGAACAAAAAAGTTATTGAAAAATTATGACCAAAAATGTTTCCGACAAATGTTTGTTGAAAATAAAATTAATTTTTAGTAAATGTTTTTCACTGACTGAACCAGCTAATTTTTTGTTAGACTTTAATTTAGCACACAAAACATTGTTGACAGCTTCATAAACTCAAATTCAAATTTACTATTTGAGTTTTCTATACTTATAAATTTTGGTGCAAAATCCCAGTTAAAAGAGTTGTATTAAAATTACACTGTGCAACACAAAAAATAACATGGCTCTAACAATTGATTTTGATGTTTTCTATACTTATAAATTTTGGTGCAAAATCCCAGTTAAAAGAGTTGTATTAAAATTACACTGTGCAACACAAAAAATAACAAGGCTCTAACAATTGATTTTGATAGAGGGCACCAAAAAAGTATATACGTGTATCGGCGTTTTGAAAGTTTAGATCTGAGATTCATTTTAGGGCCAGTTAAAGTTCGCCTTCTTTTGTATATACACTCTAAAACACTTTTGTTGAAAATTAGGTCGATAATAGTCGGCAACACTTTACCGATTATTATCGACCTAAAATTACACACGCATTATTTTTGAACAAAATGTTTTTACTAAAAAAAGCAATTGGCTGCGTGCAGGTTTGAACCGTGACCTCTTGACTGATAGTCTGACGTATCTACCATTTAGCCATAGCCGTATTATACTTTATGTTAAATTTTTTCCAGTTCGACTAAATATGTTTAATTTGAAAGGATTTTTCTTTAATAAAATAACTATAAAATCGATGTAATTTTAGACAAGGAGAAATTTTCAACACAAATTTAGACAATATATGATCCTAAATTTTAAGTAATGTTTTAGAGTGTAGTTATAATGACTCGGCATAGGGAATCTTGTAAGCCTTACATTTAAGATATAAGATGTTCTCAGCAATTTTATGTAAAGCACCACGAGAAAAATTTTTGTGTGTCTTTTTAGTCCTTTCTTAAAAAAGGGGCAAAAAAACTTCCCTTCAGCGACAATGTAGCGGTCTGAAACGTTCTCCAATTATATTTGCCATACAATTTTATTACAGGTCTTAAAGAATATTCAAGCTCCAGGATCAACTTGGACGGCATATGAGATCTTGTAAGCTTTATGTTTAAGGTATAAAGTGTGTTCAGCACTTTTATGTAAAACACCACGACGATACAGAATACAGAGATCTGATTGCATCGGGATTACTGGATGTTTACGTACTAGTCCTTCAGAGGCTTCGAATGCTGTACTAAACTTAACTCCGATCGATCTTCATGTATTGGCTGCATCCTCGAGCAGTGTGGCAAGACTATCAGCATCTGGGAGGTGAAGATCAAGGACCTATGGCCATGCCAGAATCCTAAATCAGTTACCGCCGATACTAGGAAGTCCTCCGACTACATGGCACCTCATCTACATTTTAACAGCACTTTCAAGGTACTTATTCCATCCAGATGGGAGTGGAATGGAGGTAACATAGAAAAAGCCTTCAACTTTAGGGTGTATACTGATGGATCAAGAATGATCTGCGGTATGAGCTCTGGAGTCTTTTCGAAAAACCTTAGAGTAAGACCCTCCTTCCCACTTCCTGATAAAGCCAGTGTATTTCAGGCTGAAATATTGGATATAAAGGAGGCGGGCAAGGTGTTGATTAACAGGAGTGTCCAAGGAAGAATCGGCATCTTCGTCGACAGCCAGGCGGCACTTCTGTCTCTTAGATCACACACTACTTTTTCTACTTTAGTTTAAGGGTGCTGTTGGCTGAATGGTTAGCGTGTTTGATTACAAACTCTGAGGTCATGAGTTCAAGACTAGTTTCAGGTAAGTCAACATCATGAATTTTTATGATGTGCATTGGTATGTTATTGTGTTCATTGTTGTTGGACTATTAAAGTGAAGAAGGTATAGCACTGACCACTTTGCCAGTACCGGCAGCGATTAATACTGACATATCCTATTGCACTTCACAGCAACCTCCTTCGTCGGTATTGTAACAGAACCTTCGGCGAAGTAAAAGAATTAATATACGGGTACCTCTACTTCACACCAGAGGGGTTGCAACTGTGCTCTACAAAAAACGCTCAATAGTAGAGCTGTAAATGTATTAAGCTTTCTATCTCTCTCCCACTTCACCACCTGTTCTCTTTACACTACCCCATTCCCAAAGAAGGTCACACATTAATTAATTAACTGGTAGGCATTAATTGCCTTTATAAAAAAAGATAGCCACTGCAAAGATGTGTTATCCTGATTAGGTGGTCAGACTGACTTTACCCTCATCTGGGTTACCGCACATAGCAACTTCCCTGGGAACGGTAGCCATGCGGTTTGGCACTATTAGAAATCGTAGTCTCAAACATTAACGCCAGAAAACTGAAGATAGGTGGAGCAAGGAGAGTAAGGTAGCTAGGAAAATGTGGCCTTGTTACAACGATAAGCGAACAACACAACTAATTAACAGAAACCGTGGAGACATCTCGAGGCTCGTCGCAGTAGTGGCGGAGTACTGGGCAATCGGCAGACATGCTAGCAGGATAGGTCTTTCCTACAATGCGTTCCGCCGTAGATGCTGAGAATAAAGTAAAGAAGCAACATTTTCCACTCTCTTTGCGAGTGCCCGGCCTTGCACCTCTCGAGACACAAATTCTTGGGCAATAGCATACTAGACGAACTTTCGGAGCTATCAGACGTTGGTCTGGGTGACCTGATCAAGCATTTCAATGCGACGGGTTGTATCTAGTACCTACTACCGAACCCGAGATCTGGGTTCGGACCTACATAGGTTGAAAATGACGACTGGAGTGGTCTGTCAAAACGGAATCTTATTGATCCTACTTGAATGCTTGCGCGTAGCATGTAGCCACGTAAACCAACCAACCATGTACATATATATGCATATAACTTTTCAACACTCTATATCGCCGCTGAAGGTGAGTTGTTTGTCCCTTATTTAAGAAAGGGACAAAAAGACCCCTACCACGAAGAGATAGAGGGTTAAAATGTTCTACAAAAAAGTTACTTGCGGTGTTTTACATAAATGTTGTGAACACATATTTTACCTTAATCGTAAGGCTTACTTACAAGATTTCCTATGCCGAGTCACATAGTTATGTGCAAAAGGGAGGAAATTTAACACCCCCTAAAATGAACCCCAGATGTTAACTTTCAAAATGCTGATACATGTACATATAAGTAATTCCATTTAGCCGGGTGTGACATCTTTACACATATTTTTTGTTATAAATAAAGAATATAAAATTTTTTAATTAAACAAAGGTTGCGACTCGCAAGCCCATTAAGCTTAAAGTCGTTGAATAACGGGTAGACACTGAAAGAACGCGATTCCTGCTCAGAATAGTCGTTAGAAAGCTGCGACGGGTGTGACCTTACAAATCTTAGTTTTAAAGAATTATGACTTTCAGCATAAATTCTGTAAAATTTTTACTATAACGTACACAATAATATTGGTATAGCTGCCTGTTCAAAGTGTTTTTAGCTGTATTACGTATTTACTGTTTGACAAAAATCAGTTTTCGTAACAAAACACCATTTTTAAAATGTGACGGGTTTGACCGATGGGTGTGACCTAATACAAAAATTTTAAATATTCGAAGAAATAAAACTTTTTATTGATTTCATTAATATAAATTATATAAAAATAAATCATAAGAAAATAATAACACATTAAATTATTTGCTATCCGTTCTATTATAGACAGCAGAATACTCTAGCTGAGTATTTGTTTAAATTCAATAAAAAGCGAAAAAAGTATATTCTTTTCAGAGATAAGGGTTTTTTATTAATAACGAGAAGGGGAAAAAAAGAAAATCTGAAATAAATATTAAACATACAAAGAGGGAGAGCAAAATGTTTCGTGGATGATCATTTAAAAGTGCCTCAAATTGATTAAAAAATACTAAATAGTTTATTTTTTTTCTATAATTGTCATGCTCAATTGAGAGATTTTTATTAAAAATAAGAAAATTATTTTTTCCTCGCATAGGTCCGTTTTACGTGGAATCACTCATATATAGTTTTTTAGTGCCCTTTTAGTGCCAGTCGTTAGAACCTTATAATTTTGAATTTTTTTTTTTGAATTTGCTGTACACTGTAAATCTTGTAAGTGCCCTTCACCAAGTTCTTTTAAAAACAGAATTTTTAACATCTTTAACTCTAATTTAAAAAAAATCTTTATTCTATTTGTTGTATTTGCATTCTCTATAATTCCTTCCTGCTACAAAAAGATTGGCAATAAGTAGATACAAATCCAATTAACTTGGCTTAGCTTTTTCTATGGCCCTATTAACCGACTGTCAATTTCAATTGGACGGCAGGCAGGCATCTTCACTTCACTAGAAACTTCAAACAAGATTACTACAGTTTACACTTTGAGTATATAATTTATGTTCCATCTACATACTTATTATTCATTCGGATTTTGTTTTATTTGCAACAGCAACTATAAATTAAAGAAAAGTTAGCAAATTATGATTTACAGTTTACTAAATAATTACAAAGCAAGAAGAAATATAGAAAGAAAGAAAAAACTGCAATACTCCATTAGTTAATTCTATGGCACTCTAGAGATGGAGTAGCGCTAAAAATACATTTCGTTGCATGTAGGAATGCAACAGCTAAATGATGAATGAAGAACGAACCTAGAATTAAATAGAATTAGATTGAAACATTAATAAAGTATGTATACGGTAAAACCTCTCCTAATGGACAGCTCCCATAACAAGACAAATTTTATAGACCCAACCTTTTCATCAGTTTTTCCATACAAAATGTATTCCCATAACCGGACATCGGTATGGTTTACTCTTTAAATTGGTAAAAAAATTTTTCATATATTTTGTTGCTGTAAAATTTATTTAAAAAATTTTTTGACAACAAAATGTATTGGAAATTTTACCAATTTAACGAGCAAACAGTTACCGAAGGAGGTGTTAACTGCACAATTATAAAATAAAAAATTTAAAATAACAAATGTGTACCTCTCCCATAAGCGGACATCTCCCATAACCAGACAAAAATCCTGCTACAGTGAGTGTCCGGTTAAGAGATGTTTCACTGTACATAGTTGTTTTGCAGAGTGCGCGCACAGAGAAAGCAGAGCAGAACCAAAAAAAGAAAAATTCAACCAAGATTGTAATTGTATGTTTAAGTTGGTCTTCAATGGAGACGAAGAACATCAATAAATACAAAAAACAAAAAGCTGCAAATCAGAAAATCAGAAAAATGTGAAGAAGACACGAAAGTGGTATGCGCGAGTCGGATGCATACAAAACACAAAAAAGAAATGCAATTGAGAAAACTTCAAAAAGAAATGCATGTAGATATGAAAATTGGCAAAGTCTTTTATTCTAAGTATTATCCCAGCAAAAGTTTTCACTGCCTACAACATGCATAGATTGCAGTTGACCCTTCCTCCCTCTTATTATATAACCACGAACACTCAAAATAAAATATTGGTTAATCTGACCACTTTCATAGGTTAGAATTGCGCCAACCCATAAAATACAGTAAAGGTCAACCAATGGAATTATAGTTTAATTGATAGTGTGTAAAACTACTAACCGGAAGGTCGCAGGTTCGATGCTTGCCCCGGCTTAAGCAGTAAGTGTGTAGTTAAAAAAAAATATTTTTTTTTTTGTAATTTTTTGGTCTTGAACTTAGGTTCTCACAAATTTATAAACCGGACGCCTTTGCCATCTCAGCTAAGTCATCTTGTTAAATAACGAGAGTACAAAGTATACATGGACATGTGGTGACTTGTGCTTGACTTAAATATAGTAATTTTTGTAAAATAACTATTTTCGTTGTTATTATTTTAAGTTGGTAAATTTTAACCATAAAAGTTGGTACTTTTAACCACAAAAATTATTAATAATTAAATTAGTAATATTAACCATCAAAAATAATTTTAGTTTTCAAACATCGTTTTTCCCATATTTATAACTTACAATTGAGTAAAATTTAATATTTCGGTCTTGAACTTATGTTCTCATGTTTATGAACCAGATGCCTTTACCATCTCAGGTAAGTCATCTTGTTAAATAACGATAGCACAAAGTAACCATAGACATGAAATGACTTACAACTTTAAAAAATTTGTTCTAACCAATAAAAATTTTTATTTCATAAAAATTTCAACAACAATTTACATTAACAGTATTTTAACTATTTAAATTGGTTACATTTATCTTCCATTTTATTTTGAGTGAAGGGACTACATTTTTACTGGGAGATCTTGTTGAAGAGGCCAAATTGAAAACTGTTTTTTTTTTGAAGGACCACACCTGTGAAGCCTTTTTGGATTGTCTGCAGAAACACCTAAGCTCCTGCGTGCCTCTGGGTAATAGTCGTATCATACTATTCACCGTCTACGGAGACATTCCTACATGATTCGTGCTAATCACGTAAATGATGCCCTTTTCTAGTTTCAACTCAAGTAGTTACGTTTTTTTTTTTATAAACAAACACAACCCGGGAAGTGATTAGCATATCTGCGAAAACACCCAGGGTTTATAGCGGGAATCGAACCTACAACCTCTGGACTGACAGGCTAGCATCGCTATCACTCAGCCAGAGGGGCACCCATGCTTTATTATGCACTGAAAACTGGTTTTCTTGTGCAACAATATTCTCCCACTTACAAAAAAGTAAAAAAAATAGGACAGCTACTTTACTATAAGTAGCCTAGAGGGAGGATAACCTTACACAAGACAAATCACGTAACTGGCTCCTAAGGACTAGCTGCCGGTCCAAGTTCTGGGCCGCGAACTCGATATAATTAAGATAGTCAGTGTGGTCCTTTCTTTAATGCTAGTAAAATTACTGTACTTTAAACACATATTTTTGATTTGGAAAAAATCTGCTTGTGCAGTGCGGGTATTTTGTTGACATTTTAGTTCTAGTTAAGTGATATGTTCTCTTTTCACCGCTTAAGATTTGGAAACATATTGTGCCACTCCCACTTTCACCGGTCTTAGTACAAGCACGTTGAAGACAATTGGTTCAAAATTTACCGCAGAGTAGTTATATAAGTACTTCGAAGTAATGTAAATGGTATGTAGTATATATTGATAAATATATTATTCAGTAATGACAGGTCCTAGATTGACAAATTTTTGCTGGGTTGCAAGTAGTTTGTATCTACTGCAGTGACTGGCTAATAAACAGAAAAGAAGAGTATAAGAAACAGCAAAAAATAATCAATTAACACAACATCTTTGGCGTAAAAGCAGCGTTGCCAGAAGCTTTTCGAAGAAAATCATCATTCGGCAAATAAAAATCATATTTGGATATAAAAAATCATCACAAACTTTTATTCCAAAGCTGAACAATGGGGCTTTTACAGCAAAGTAAAATAAAAACGCGTTCTTTAAGATTATATGATTTCTTTCATGTCATCTACTAGATAGGAAAGTTACTACTTTTTTGGCAACCAATATTAAAAAGATACTTGTAAAAAATTCGTGAACAATTTTGAAAATCGCGATCAATCAGCGAAGTATATAAAATATCGGCATGACTGTAAGAACATATAAAAATGCGACAAAGTCACTTCCACCGCAACAAAAAAAAAAAAACAAGTCCGAAAACACAACTATGTGCACTGGTACACAGAAAAACATATTTCAGCTTTCAAATAAAAATATGTGGAATATACAAACTTTAATGATCAAATCCGTTTTCAATTTTTTCTTATCACGTACAGATTTTTTAATGGGCATGACTTAGATTTTCACTGCTTCGGAGTTATTCAGAAATTAGCGGCGAAAAATGCGTTTTTCATGCAAAATGAAACTTTTACTTTGTTTTCAAAAAGTCATGGAAAATGAAGAGGGAAGCTATATAGGTATATTAGTAATATAATAAGCCATAAACCATTAAAATCGAAAGGCATGATATGTTTCAATAAATATTTATATATCGTCACAGAAAATATATGATCAATTGGTGCAAAATTTCGCAATAAATATATAAATTTGTTGGTCCTTTTTTTAATTATATTTGCGTAATTCACAAAACCTCTTGTATATTTGTATCAAGTGTAATATTGTATTGAATACAATAGTGTAAACTTTTTGTTGATAATTTTCGTATAAAAATTAGTGTATTCAATACACTTTTATTTCATATGTTTTGAAAAAGTCGTATTTATTACGATACTCAGACAGCATTTGTATGTACTCTCTGAGAGTATTTGTATGTAGCTTGTTCTTCTTTTGTCCATCAATTCAATAATAGTTCCCGTCCAGACTTGCAATTTTTGTTGCAGAAACTCTTAGGGCTAGGCCACACGGGCGTTTCTGCTTTTTTGTATTAAATTTGAAGTTTTATAAAATTTAGAACTTTCAAATTTAATATAAAAAAGCAGAAACGCGCGTTTTAAAAACACCCGTGTGGGGTGGCCCTTAAGCTTATAGGTGAGAGAGGTGACAAGATTGGGGAGGGGTACACAATTTCATGTGCTCTGCAATTCTCTTTTGCTTTGAAATTCGCACTGTAAATTTCAAGTTGGCCGTTGGTGTATTTGACGTTTTATTTTATTTTGCATAAGAAAATTGCAAAACTAGAATTTCATAATGTGGACACTAATGCAATTTTGCAGCAGAATTTAAAAAAATTGCAGCAACAAAAATTGGAAGTCTGAACGGGGACTTACAAGCCGATACAAGTTACACTAGGTGTTCACAAACATATAAATAAAAAGTGTATTTGATACAAGAAAGGCGATACAAATTGTTGTGAATTAAGCAATTGTAAAATTGTGCACTAATTGGCAATGTATTTTTTTCATTTAAACAAGTTTCATCCTTCTTCTATAAAACTTTTAAAATGTCAGATGGGGCTTTTTGCATTTTCTCTGACTATATACATACATATAAAAAGTATAAAAATCATAATTTGCGAGAAAAAAATCATCATTTGGGGGAAAATATCATCAAATCATATTTTGGTTTAAAAATCATCAAAAATAAGATAAAATCATCGTTCTGGCAACGCTGCGTAAAAGTAATGCTAATAATATCTACAAAAACAGGAACGAAGAGGGAGTTATAAAAGTTAAACTTGAAGTTGAAGTTTTATTATTCTTCTTTTGTTTTTATCGAGAGCAAACAAATTTGTATCTTCACATGTCCAAACGTGTGTAAATATGCATGTGTGTGACACACACAAAGAGCTCTCACTCTCATCAGTAAAAAAATAACAACATCGAGTTTGTTTTTTTCTTTCAAAGAATGAACAAAAAATAAAATTTATAATAAAATTTATTAATTAATTTTCAGATCAATATATCTGTACAGTAGTTTGGATTTTGTATATTTTATTTTGTGTACGGCCCACTGTGCTTTACGATATATGTATTACTAAGAACGAAATACAGAAGTGATAAGGCCTTTACATTTTTCAATAAAGGAATTCACAAGGCTGTTTTAATAGTTGTAAGAGGTATCAATAACAGTTTTATAACTTTTGGAAAACTAAAGATTGAATCAGTATTGCCAATTTCAATGCATTTGATGCGTGAACTTATCTCACGATCATGAAAAAGTGAGATCGCTGTTCTTACTTTTTTTCCATGCCCTACAAGATTTTGGAACTGAAGCTTGCATATTTGCAAAAAAATACAAAATGTCATCACCCAATGATCAGTTGTGTTCGAGATTAACGCTAGTACCTACCTAGCGGCCTAACCTGACGGTGCTCCTAACACTGAGTGAAGTTAAGTGTTCACCACAACCCGCGAGGTATGTATAAACACGGTGTTAGAGTGTTTGAACTATCTAAATTCTTAGTATATCAGCAGCTAACGTGACGCAGCCGATTTCAACCAAAGAATAAGCAGTAAGCTAGAAGTCTACCACAAAGGTATACTGGCCTTCCCAAACAACCGGCCACAAGACACTACTGATGCAGCCTCTGTTGGTTTGGCCACAAGCAATGGTCGATTATCAGTCATGAAACTAACACCTCTTTCAACGATTTTGGTAGCAACCAGAGCCACCACGTGAACTCCCGAAGGAGATCTCAGCCAATTAAAAACCGGTCTACTTATTTTTCATTTAAGTTTGACAAAAACTTTATTAAACTTTAAATGTTAAAAAATTAACTGACTTAAAACCGTAAAAAATTAATGATTCTTTCTTTGCTTGAATCAATTTAACTGTCACAAAAATAATCGCAACTTTCGTAAAAATAAAAGATTTTCCCTTTTTTCTGCTATTTTTACTGTTAAACAATCAAACTGAAGTTCCGTAAAAATAAATGATTTTTGCTTTATTTTTAAGTGTTAAAGGCTTCTTATTTCGTATTTTTAATTATTATTTAATTAATTTTCCACTGAGAATCGAACAAAGCTCCTTCAGGTTTAAAATCCAACGCACTACATGCACTGCTGATTTCAAATGAATATTCATAGTATATTTTAAGTTACATTTTCAGCTAATTTTACGTGTAGAATATTTTGAGTGTTTGTGTGTGTGTATTGAAAGATACCGAAAATGCGTATTAATGTGTACTTAGTAGTTTTATTGAATGTTAGAATCAGTTAAAAATAAGATTGTTTAGAATTTTAAATGTTTATTCATTTAAAAATTACTGCTCGTATAAAGTATATTTCGTTACTGTAATAATATTAACAGTTCATGGAACAGACCATGCTTAATGGCGATCATCATCTCTTTAACCTTCTAAAAGGTCATCTGTGGGTCTACCGGTTCCCATGATACTAGTGTATGGTTATTGATCGAGCCTTGAAGGAAAACCCCTAAAGGCTAACTTACTAACGACTTTGGTCTTGGGCGAGACCTTGGTTTGATTTTTATACTGAAGTATATATCTGTTGCTTGGTGCTAGAACGGCCAATGTCAAAATATTCACTTCTGAGAAAAAAGCAATAAAAGAGAGTAAGTACAAAAACCTAATGCAATGATTAGCTCAAAACAGCAAAATAATGACATTGGCCCTTTTAGCACCAAGCCACAGATATGAACATGTGAAAAGCTCAAGCCAGTAGGTAATTATTCATTTTAATGTGATTATTTCGAGCTAATTTAATCTAAAGTGATTATATAGACTAATTTTCGTAACACGATATTCAGACAGAATTAGACATGATCAATATTCCAAGGAACAAGGGAAAAACCAGATAAATATTAATTTAGTAGTAATAGAACTCTCGTATGCAAATTTCGCAAAAAGTTTTTATAAATAAGAATTGCGATCATATTCAACCGAGTCACTTAACAAGTGATGATATAGAGAGATGCACATGGGCATTGATGATGAAAGTGTGGCGGCTTCCGAAAACATCGTTGTTCTGCTGTATACGTTAAAAATTAAATTGATGTTGATTTTTCTCTCGATCCTTGGAATATTTATCATGTCTATTTCTTTCTGAATGGAACGTATGTTTGGACTAAAAAGCAAATTAGTTCGAAATAATCACAGTAAAATATATCTTGTATTTCATACTACTACTTTATTTTTACCCGTCTGCGCGACGTAATTATCTGAATGCGCGACGCAAAGAACACAGAAAGAACTAAATTTCATTTTCTGTAAAGGAATTCAGTGAAATAGTAAATATTTTGTCTAGGAACGGAAATATAAACAAATTTGTAAATATAGACAAAAATATCTGAAAACTTTCATTGAAAAAAACTTGTTATTTTTTCAGTGAACAAATTGTTTAAATCTATAAAAGAATTTGTCTAAAAAGATTTACTAGATTTTCTAAAAAATGTCGAACAATATTTTTGTCTGAATTTATAAAGCAATTAGTCCAAAAATACTAACAAATACTAAACAAATATTTTTTTTAATACATCAATCGAAATTTTTGTCTGGGTCATCCATCATCATCATCAGGCATTAAGCATTTATGAAATTTCACGTTATTAAATGTGTTCAAGTCTGAATGTTTATCTAAACACTCTAAAAGAATGAATGAGAATTATTCCAATCACATTAACGAATTGATTCACTCAAAAATCTTCAGTAAACAAACTTGGTACAATCGCACTCCTTTTGCTATCATTGTTGTTGTTGTTATTTGTGTGTATGTCGTCATCGGGGTTGTTTTTTTTACAGCACATTTTTTCTTGTTGTTTTTGGTGTTTGCGTTCTAAATAAAAGTCAAACAAACAAATCATAGATTATGGACAGAACATTTACTGAAAATTTAATTTATTTTTATTTTCTGTGAAGGGTAATCTGTTTATCAGCCTATGCATGTATGAATTGATGTATGTGTGCTCCTTTGATGATTCTTACTTCAATCGATTTGTCTTATTCCTGCGAGTATCACTAAATTTATGGCAGTAGTCAAAATTCAATATTTCTGGCGAATAGATGCCATTTTGAGAAAATGGAAAATTCGGCGAACTATACCAAAATGGATATTATTGAACAGGTATTGGAAAATAATCTTTAGGTTTCTCTTATTATTTTTCATTTCGAATCACCATTTAGGATCTTTAACGGTTTAAAGTTGGTTAGCAACCAAAAAATCCAATTGCGTAAAAAGCCTAAAGCCAAGCTGTGTACGAAAATTTAAAAACAGTAGTTTCGCGTGAAGTAAGAGTAGTACCGACCTCAACGCTACGCTTATGAGGCGTCCAAAAGAAAACAAACAAACAATAAATTAAAAAAAAGTTGAACGATTAACGGAGGGAAGCAATTCTTTCAGTGTGTAAATGGAGGTGAATTTACTACTTTAAAAATGTAAACTTTTAAAAACTGTTTAATTTATTGCTTAGAAAACTGCTCGTATATTGAATAAGCATTTTTACAGCAGTCAACCAACACTTTCGTGGCCAGTCTTTAATAAATAACTTGAATAGTACATAGTTTGTATTTTGTATTTGTTAGTACGAGTATATTTTGAATTGAGATGGGTTTAAGTGTGAATTTGTTTTGTGGTATCAATGTTGTTTTTTTATTATTATTATTATTCCGTATGTTCGAAATAGGAGTTTCTTACAATCAAGCTAAAACTTACTCTTGGAATTTTTATTTTCAGTTTTCTTTCAGACGTGTATTAAACGAGTCGCATTTATCGTTCAAATAAAAATACTTACTAAAAAGAAACGCGTTAAAACGCTAAAAATATCAAACAAAGTGTAAATAACAACGTGAAATTTTTTGAAGCCACTATTTTGTAATTGTTTAATTTTTTTTAATTAAAGCAAAAAAATTTATTCACATTTAAAAAAAAAGTGTTGCTGAAAATATTCTATTTAACAAAATAAAAATTTAACAAAAGAATTCTATTTTTAATGAAATGTTAAAAAAGAAATTTCTTTATGTGAAAAAAATGAATTTAAATTAATAATAAAAAAGAAGGTGTGTTGTCGGTAAATGTGAAGATGATTTTTTTTATTAACTTTTAAGGTGGGAATCTTTATGTTTGAATAGACTTGCTTACAAGTCAATGTTCTTTATTTTTAGAAAAAAAAAATTTTTTTTTCCATATCATCATTGTCACCATTAACAAATTAGGAAAAAAGTAGTGAAAGAAAGAAGCAACAGAAAATGTTGTAGGAAAAATATGAGTTTTAACAAACGAAATAGAAAGAAAAATATAATGATATTCTGGAGAAATGTCATATATAGTAAAAAGTTGATAAATTTGTGTGATTTGAAATGTAAAGATTTCTCTTTTGTTAATTTTTGTTAATTTGTTAGTCCAAAATCCATTAACATAATATAAAAAAAAAATAATTTTTCAATGAAATACAAAACACATTCGAGAACATTTTCTATAAAAGCAGAAAGAGTTTTGTTAAATTTTTCTAAAATAATCAAAAGAGATAAAATTAGTTTAATTGCTAAAAATGGATTACTTAAAAAATTTATAATATGTATAGCAAACTTTGCTTATTAATTTTGCTAATTAAGAAATAATTTAACAAAAAATTTGCTGGAGCATTTAAAATATTTAAAACTTCGTATACAATAACAAGCATTAAGGTACGTTAATATTATTTAAGTACTAAATAAGCCTTTATTAGAAAAGATCAAAACGGTCATTTAGAGATTGTTTGGTTTGACATTATAAAATTTAGTGAAAAACGAATTGAGTCTATTTCACAAAATTTTATTAAATTTATAAACTCATTTTTACAAACAAAAATAGAAAATGAAATGATCAAGCATGAGCTTAAGAATGTTTCGTAACAAATAATATAGCGCCCAACGTGGGGCGCAATCTTTTCTAGTATATCCCCCCACAACAAATGGTCGGCGAAGAGGTCTGAAAAAATTTGTTTTATTAAACATTTTTAATCTAAAAAATATTTATAATTCAGGTTATTATCTCTCATTCCGTAACTTTATACAAGGTATTATTCACTGAGATTCACGATTGGCCTTGCATTACAGTGAGTATGGCTGAGCGCTGCGGGCTCTCTGCCCTCTATCTCAGAAACGGTTGGGCATATGAAGATATGTTTAATTCAAAATTTGTCGCAAATTTTATGCTCTACAATTTTTATAATACCTGTTAACATCATTGGAGCTATAGGTTAGGTTAGGTTGTACAGGCAGCTTACGCTCACTTGGGTCCATGGTTGGTCCCTTTGTGTTACCTGTAAAATAGAGGAAAAGAGAGAGGAAAGGAAGAGATCAAGTGAAGGTGTGAAGAAGAAGAGGATAAAGAAGGAGAGAGAGAGAGAAGAAGAGTTATGGCAATCACTCGCCAGAAGGGGGTGGTTCAGGGCTGAAACCATCCACTGCGCCTTATGAAAAGGCTAAGTTTAGTAGGGTTCGTCGTTGATAGCTCAGATAGACTGACGAAGGCTTGCTGACCTAGTTGTGTCAGCCGCTGGTTTTCCAGCGAGGGGCAGAGGCAAAGGAAGTGAAAGATGGTCTCCTCCTCCTCCTCATCCCGACAGCTTCTGCAGAAGTCGTGGGACATTAGTCCCATTAGCTTTGCATGGTTGCCGAATTCGCAGTGACCTGTGATCGTTGCGATGTCTTTCAGGTGTGATTTCTGAAGTCTTAATAGATTCCTAGCGCGGTCTGAGTCCAGCCTTGGCCAGATCAGCCTGGAAATTCTACAAGTAGGCTCATTGAACCATCTGAATTTGCTGCTTACAGGCATATAGGGGAATACCGCAGAAGACATCAATGTCTGGCTCTGGCAGTGTCGTCCCCCTTTTAGCTAGTTCGTCAGCGATGCAGTTGCCTGCGCTGGTGCCGTGTCCATGCACCCACATAAGGGTGATATTTGAATGTCTCGCCATCCCGTTCAGGGATGCACGGCATTCTTGGATCAGGTTAGATGTTATGAATACACCTGTTAGAGACGTAATTGCGGCTTTGCTGTCGGTGAAGATTCGGATATTTCTATCAAATATCCTATGATACCGAAGCCAGTTTGCCGCTTTCTTTATGGCCGATATCTCACCCTGTAAAATACT
Source organism: Panzeria rudis (assembly GCA_956483635.1). Lineage (NCBI taxonomy): Eukaryota > Metazoa > Arthropoda > Insecta > Diptera > Tachinidae > Panzeria > Panzeria rudis. Next base: position 173,431,990 of record OY101448.1, read on the forward strand.
ACATTTGTCTGGAAGTCTGAAGGAAATTTTGGCTTCCAGGTGTTCAAAGTAGACCCCTCCTCCAACCCTCTTGTCACCCCTCTTGGAGATAGAGAAACTGAAGCCCCTAGAGAATGATGGTCTCGGGGAGGTATATATTGGGGCTACAGAAACCGAGATAATTGCGAAAAAACTGATTTTTGTTGCCTTTGACCTTGAATAGCTTACGGCGCAGACACGAGATGTTATGAGACTTTTGAGGCAACTTTTAGAACACCAAAATGAAGGTGTATACAAATTTCCAGCTTATTATCTCTCATTCCGCAGTGAAACCCTAAAATGACTGGGCTATTGTTTATTTTTGGGAAAACGAGAAATTTACCAGGATTCGGTTTATAGAACGGGGCCGATATTTTATTAAATTAAATTATTATTTTGTGAAGAAAAAAATTACATACTTTAAAATATGTAAACATTTTTTACGAAATATTTAAAGGAAAATATACATTTTCTGCATCTACACGGGTAGAACTGTAGTGCAATTCACAAACTTATTTTAACGCTAATCAAAGCGTTTAAATAAGTTAGCACTAAAATTATTGCTTTTACTATTCTTTATAGTTTTAAGCACTACTAGCTGCGATAACTAAACGGCAAGAATTTTTGTGGTGTTATTGAATAGACAACAGTCAGCTGTTCATTTATAAAGCACGTCGTCTTTTGGCAAATCTCAAATAAATATTCGACAACAATATTCATACATATGAACTCTTTTATATATAAATAACAATATTTATATTATTTAAACAATTAATTTAACTTTTATTTCTCAAAATTAAAGAAATTTATGAAAATAAATTCATTTGTTTTTTCTGTCTTCCTCTTTGTGCTTTTCGTTTATTTTAATAGTGTTGGAAAGTGATATAAAATGTTAACAAAGGCCTTAATACAAAGTTAACGAATCAAATAAGCGTTAATGCAACCAGTAATTATTGGAGACAAAATCACCTTTTATTTAAGCGTTAAAAGTTAGTGAATTTCACGACTGAACATACAAAAACATGAACTGTTATGATTCATCAACTACATACACAGAAACAAATATTCCCAAAAATTTTAAATTAATTCACTGAATCAAAACTAGTTTCAATTAATTCCGTAATTGAATAAATTAATCATGCTATCAAAAACAAAATTTTCCAACAGTTCTTACAAATTTTGAGCAATTGGAAATCTGAATTTTAGTAATTGAATATAAAATTTTCATCATAGGTTAAATAAACTTCAACAACGAAATTAATTGAGTCTGAATTTTTCGTAATTGTATTTTAGTTTTCTCGGTATTATAGAAAACAAGTGATAACTAACTAACCAATTTTCTTCAGACAGACACATAGATACACACTTCAAACGTATAACAAACCTTTTTTTTGTCGGGGACCATACACACGGAACAAATTGTCACCAAAAAATTTTCAAACAAAAGTTTGTCTATAAATAAATTTAATTTTCAGTAAATGTTCTGTCCATAATCTATGAATTGTTTGTTTGACTTTTATTTAGAACGCAAACACCAAAAACAACAATAAAAACTGTGTCGTAAAAACCACCCCGATGACGACATACACACAAATAACAACAAGAACAATCATAGCTAGAGGAATGCAATTGTACCAAGTTTGTTTACGAAAGATTTTTCAGTGAATCGATTAGTTAATGTCGTTGCATTAATTCTCATTAATTTTTTTTATAGTATTTAGATAAACATTCAGACTTGAACACATTTAACAAAGTGAAATCTCATAAATGCTTAATGGATGATGATGATTACACAGACAAAAATTTTTTTTATATTTTTGTTTGATTAACTAAATTATTTTGCTTAATAATTGTTGGCATTTTTAGACTAATTGTTTATTAAATTCAGACAAAAATATTGTTTGATAATTTTCAGAAAATCCAGTAAATATTTTTCTTTGATTTAGTAAATTGTTTTGTCTACAATTTTTAAACATTTTTAATCAAATTGTTTTATAGATTTAAACAATTTGTTCACTGAAAAAAACACGTTTTTTTCAATGAAATTGTTGATGTATTTTTGTCTATATGTATTTACAAATTCGTTTCTAGGTCCGTTCATAGACAAAATATTTACTATTTCATTGAATTCCTTTTCAGAAAATGAAATTTAGTTTTTTTTGTGCAATAAAAGCAGGTATAAAATGTTTCCTAAGTGTCAGAAGCGGAGAAACAAGTCGATCGTTATAAAATCGGCCGCCATTGTCGTTTATGAAAATTCGAGCCGCCACCGAATACATCGGATTGTTACGATTCTTAAATGTTGTTAGGCTGTTAAAAATGCATTGTTTATTTGAATTTATTTAATTTAATATAAATCAGGGACCGAAAATAACAGTTATTATCAAAATTTCAGTTCAAAAAGTAAGACAGAAAGAACTTGTCTATAGGATATTTGAGTATAGAATTGTGATGGATATATATAGTGTGTGTTCTGAAAAAAAAATTAAATTCTTAAGAAAATGTATTGACCGTTCCGTTAAAAAATTCTTAAATGAAATTTATCTATACATTTTTAGACGGTGTAAAAAACAGTTAACAGCAGCGGAAGTGCAGAAACGATATAGAGAGCGCATTATCCGTTAAGACATTTTTGATTTTCTTTCAAAAATGTTTGATTCAACCGCACTGTGGACTGTTATATTTTCGAAAAATATCTTATTGGGTGGGTTGTATTTAGGTACTAATGATCATTTGAAATTGACTTAACTTCTAACATTATCGATCGACTCTATTAAAATGTATCTAATTTGAAAGAAGAGTTAGCCTGACTTTTGCTCATGTATAAATCTTTGTACTTTTTACTTTTCCATGTGAACCGAAGTTAATGTGTTGTTTCCACAATGCAAACAAGCACTAAAATTTGTTTAGAAATCACTGAAAAAACTGAGTGCTTGTCATATAAATTTTAGACAAGCAGTACTTGTTTGCATTGTGGAAACAACACATAAATCTAAAAAGAATGTTCAAACTTTTAATTTCGTCCTGCGATCTTTATTTTTTTAGAGAGCTTTAAAACCCAACACTCACTTTTTGTGGTGTATTTTTTTTCGCAAAAATCATTTCCAGAACAACCGTGAAAGCAAATGTAACGAACGCTCAATACACAAAAATTTTAAAATATTTTAAAATATTATTTTTTATTATCATTCAATAAAAAAAATATAACATGAATCCTACCTTCTCATATTTATATTAATTAAATTGGTAAAGTTAAAAGAATAATAAAAGACACAAAATGTACACTCAGAAGAAAAATCGCCCATGTATATTATTTCATTGACCCAAAAACTCGTTCTTATATGAACACTGAGCGTGCGTGATAAAAATAATGTTGATCGCGAGCGTGCGTGATCGTGAGAGTCTTAAAATTTGCGTGCGTGAAAAAATTTTCTTTTCGTGATCGTGCATGATCTTGAGCGAAAACTCACTCACGCGCACATAGGGATGTGAACTCGAGTCGGAAAAATCGATTACTCAATAATCGACTTTTTTTGTGTAGAGATTTTAAAAAAATCGATTTTTTTAAATCGATTTTTTGAGAGTAAATTATTCAGTTTACTCAGTAATTGCTCATTTGCTGCATTTTACTGTAAAAGTAAACAAACGGACCTATTGTAGAGATGTTTTTTGAACTAGCCTTATTTGAACACTTTTAAGCCGAAATTTGTTTTCAATACTTCGCAAAATTTAAAGTTTTTGGTCTGCTGTTTTTGACAGATTAGGTTTATTCAAAATGGCCGAATTGCATATTGTTGTACTTGTTTCAATGACGAGTTTACCTGGTACTGAATTCGTCTTGACAAATAATTATATATTAGTCCGTACAGATGGCGCTGATTTTTTATCGACTTGTACAGTAAACTTACCCATTTTTTTTATCCATCGCACAGATGGCACTATTTACAAAAATCCATTAAAAATGGGTAATTCTAATAATCGATTTATTAAAAAACGACGTTTACCTTTAATTAAATCGATTACAAAAAATCGACAATGAAAAAAATCGATTAAAATAAAAATCCATTATTTATTCACTTCCCTACGCGCACATCTCTGAAAAAAATAGAGAAGTTAGGTTGTTTTGTATAAAAAAATCGAGGCTGTTCCACGCCTAATAAAAAGAACGTTTAAAATAGAGCTATTTGGCATTAAAAACTCAAAATCGTCATAAGTCCACTTAAGCGGTTATTCAAGAAAACCGCACATATAAGTATCTTCTGCAGAATTTTTCACCTGGTATGCTAGTTTGTTAAATTTATACAAAAAACGGAAGAAAAGCGCCGAAAGTTAATACGGAAGTTAACAGAGCTTGTGAAACGTTATCAAACAGCATTATAATACGAGTATCTCAATTAATATTTGTAAATGCACTTAAAACTGGCCAACCATTTCAAATATCTGTAACAAAAAAAACTAAGAAATTCTGTCTTTATTTAATTTACAATCTAAAAACTTTCACACTTAAAGTTAAAGTACTTCAGGTGTGTTTTTTGTATGTAATTTAAGCCCGAACAATTTCTATAAGTTAAATAAGTTAAAGGTTATAAATTTCTTTTAATAAATTTAAGCTTTCAAATATTTTAACATTTTCAACATTTTCAAGTGAAACTTTTAATTATTTGCTGGTGAATGGATGATAATAAATTTTTCTAATTTTCCATTCAATGAACAAACACATCATTAAAAACAAAATTCAATAAGACAAACTAAATAATAATTATTAACTCAAAATCGATAATGTTAAGTTAATTTACATAGATAAAATGCTAAAATATATTTTTACCTTAAAGCCAATAAACTAACGGTTTTGAATGGCTTTTTAAACCAGCCAGAGGTAAAAGACATGTAAACATTAATAAGAATAACAAATTGTTGGCCACTAATATTTTTCTCCTTGTTTTTTTTTTCATTTGAATTTTTTTTTACCATTTACTAACTAATTTTGCTGAAGTTCAAAGCTGAGCTTTAAAAAGCACACAATTCAGATACAAATGTAGATTTATGTATAATAAAAAAAAATCTGAAAATATTTTTAAGTTTCAACTACGAGTATTAATTCTCACATTATGAAAAAAAAAAAGAAATGAAAAACATGCAAGAAAAACCCCAGAAAAATCATAAAAAACCGTTTAATTACCATGAAAAGAGTGGAAAAGAAAAATAAGTAAAATAGAAATAAACTAGAGGTTACAATGAAATACAACACGGCAATATAGCAACAAAAACAGTTAACACCAATGTTGTTGCAAAGAAAACAGAAATAACAATGAAAAAATAGTAAATTTAATTAGTGGCAAGGTCGAGGGGGAAGTAAATACTGGAAGTTTTAGTTGCAGTCTAGTTAAAAATTAACCAGAAATTATTTTACAAATTTTAATTCAACAGGCAAAAGCAAATAGAATTTCTTTTGTTTATAATGAACTAAAACACAGTTTGCAGACCTGTGTTTTAGTTCTTTAAATAAAAATATGCGGAGTATAAAGAGTTTAATGCGCTTTAGGGGCTATTCACATAATACGTAACGCTCCAGGGAGGGTTAAAGATTTGTTACGGATTAGATAACTTATACTGAAAATTTTGTAAAAAGCATTACGAGAGAGGGGGGGGGGGGGAGGAGGGTATAAAAACTCTGAAAATAGCAGTACGTAATATGTAAATAGCCCCGGTTTCAGTGTTTTTCTATCACGTACAGATTTTTTTATTTTATTTCCCAAAAACTCGAGAACGGTATGCCCAATTTCGATCAGCGGAAATATGCACGACAAAATCACCCTAAAACTTTCCTAAAATAGTTTTTTTTTTTGACTGGATCAATGCTTACGGAGATACATATTCACAAATTAGTATCGAAAAAAGTGATTTTTAATGCAAAATTTAAATTTTTGTTGTAGTTCTAAATGCTCATGAAAATATAAAACTGCAAAAACTTTACCTAGTGTTCCTAAGGACAGCTGTCTTACAAACAATATATGCCATATAACAAATAAATCGATGGATAAATGTGAATTAATAGACAAAGAAAATACACATATTCTTGATATTCTCAGAGATATTTGGCTTTAAATTAAAAAATTTTGGTTTTCGGTCGCGATTTTTTTTCCCAATTTCATAAATATATATCTCTGGTAATAGAATAGCCAAAATTTTCCAAAAAAAAACTGTTTATGATTTTTAACAAAATCATTAATAATATGCAGAAGAAATTTTTTAGTTATATCAATTCATGTAGCCGCGAAAACAATCAAACTCAAGACTTTGAAATGAGGATGAAAAATGGCTAAATTTAAACAAAAATAGAGTTTAATTATTGTTGGACATTTTTCTCAAAAATATCTCTTTGTCCATATTTCAATAGAATAGACTTCAAAAATGGCTGCAGTTGAAATTTTAAATCGATTGAAGCATGCATGCTACATCCAGCATTGGACAATTATAGTGAATTTGTATACGAAGTTCGAAATTGATCGCTTAAAAAAACGCTCATCGAGTTTTAAAAATTTCTTTATAAATTATATTAGATATATTTAATATAACTAATCCGGCTTGTCATTGGTACCCGCCCGGTCAAAAATGTTGCCAGAAGAGCAGATTTTCTTGAAATAGTAAAATTTTCAGAAGCGTTTCATTTACCTGAATGAAAATATGTAGTACCAAATTTAATTTTTTAATTTTTATTTCTTTACTATTTATTTAACAAATAGCCATCCTCTTATGTTTAAAAAATGTTAACGACATTGAACGGTAATTTTTTTTACGAATTTTTAATTAAAATACGTGAAAAAAAGGTGAATTACCCATTTTTTACGGTAAAATTGCAGACGCATGAGTAATGTGATAGTACATTCCATCATATTACTCATACGTCTGCAACTTTGCACTAAAAAATTTTAAATTCTCATTTGCTCCACATGATTTTTTATAGCATAGGATTAATAAATAGTTTGGTAGGTACTATTTTCATGCAGATAAATAAAATGCTTCCGAAAATTTAACTATTTTTAGAAAATCTGCTCTCCGGGCGGGAAACAATTAAAAGCCAGATTAATTATATTAAATGTATCTAATATTTGTTACGAAATTTGAAAACCTCTATGGGCATTTTTTTCTTAAGTGATTAACTTAGAATTTCATAGAAAATGCACTATATTCGTTCAATGCTACATGTAGCGGGCATGCTTTAATCGCCTTAAAATTTCAAATGCAGTAATTTTTACAGTCTATTCTTTTGAAATATTGACAATAAAAAATTTTAATTTTTGAACATTTTTTTATAAAAAAAGTCGAGAAATTAAGCCATTTTTCACTCTCATTTCGAGGTCTTGACTTTAGTTCCTTGTAACGACTACATGAATTGAGATAACTAAAATGTTTTTCTGCGTGTTATCAAGGATTGTGTTAAAAATAATAAAAAAAAAATTTTTTTAAGTTTTGACTATGCTATTACCGGAGATATTGACGAAATAGAGAAAAAAGTCTTAGGCAAAAACCATAATCTTAAAATTCAAATCCAAATATCTTTGAAAATATTAAAAATATTTTAATGAAATAAACTGTATATTCTTTATATACAGGTATGTGATGGAAATCGATTCCGAAAACGAAGCAATTTTGAAGGGAGTTTTTTTTAATAATATTTCTTTATTAAAAAGAATTTTATCACAAATATTATAAAAATATTTCTTTACTAAAAAAGAGTTGTATCACAAATATTATAAAAATTTGATGAAAAGTGCATTAAAAGGGGCTTTCAAAAGTGCTTCGTTTTCAAAATAGATTTCCATCACATACCTGATATTTATAAATTTTACACCAAGTTTAAATTCATTAAAACCGGATAAATAAAAGTTATAATTTAAAAACAAAAATTTCACCTACCTTCATGACACCAAGTAAACAAAGATAGTAATTTCAACCTCTAGATGGAAAAAGTATATAATTTGTCAACAAAAAACAGCTATCGTCTAGAAGATACTTAGACGATAGTTAAGCGTTAGTTAGGCAAGAATTTAGCCGATACATCTTCATTTAACAAGGGCACCAACTATTAGCCAAGACACAAACCTGTTTCACGGATTCCCAAAAACTTGATGAAAATCTCCCCAAAATCCCAGAAGTTCCCCGGCTTCCCAAAAACTATGACAAAAATCTCCCAAAAAATCTCAAGCAGAGGCCACACTTGCAAACTTGAGTGACGGTCAAAAATTCATCATTTTTGAAGGATACTTTTGACTGTCCAGACTATCGATCATGTTCGATACTCAAACCATCATTCAAGAAAAAAAATTTACACGCAAACATAGAAAATAACAAAATTGGATGCGCTTTATTGACAAAAAAATTTTTTTTATAATGAATTTTTTTAATTCAATTATTTAATTTCTTATTATTTAACAACTTCTCGTACGATTTTGTCTTAACATCTCACACAGGCAACCATCTCACACAGGCAATCATAAAAATAGATGAATTCTCCGAAAATATAATTTTCCGCGTCCAAGTTATGAAGTTAATACTACAAAAAATAACTCTTAACTGACACTATTTGGTTCACACTATCAGTCAGAAACCAATATGGCCGCTGACTGTCACTCAACCGCAAAAATGTTTGTGGTTGAATGTTGAATGATGCAATTTGCGTCTGTCTACACTATCAAGCAAGCTAAAATATGAGCAGAACTGTCACGCAAGTTTGCAAGTGTGACCTCTACTTTAGGAATTTCCCGGATTTTCAAAAACTAGGACAAAAGTCTCTGCAAAATCCCAGAACTTTCCCGGAAAACAATGGCAATACCGAAATCTGCAAAAAATACCAAAGCGGTAACACTGAGTTTTTAAGGAATTTAACATTCGCGCCGGCCTATTGCCTTCGTTTTGAATTGTCGTTACACGTATGCATTATATCTTACCTGTATTCGTTACACATATTTGTTATACGTATTTTTAATTTAAAAAAAATTTTCTCCCTGCATAGAAAACATTTATATGCTGCATATCAGATGCACAACGTGCCATAAGGAACTTCGATCCAAAAAGACCTTCACACATCAGGTCTTTGTCGACATATTAAATAACTCATGCTTTGATGATTCTTTATAGCAGTGATGGCCAAACATATCTTATTCTTATTCTTTGTTTGTGTATGTGCTTCGCGGCTAAATAAATAAGCTGTGAGTCTCACACACATGTGTATGTGTATTGATGGTAAAAAAACAGCCTATGCTCGCACGCATAGGAAATTGAGAGAATGGTCACCACTGCTTTATAGCATTCTTATAATTTTGGTGCTCACATTTAAATACTTAAAATATTTTGTCTGCATTGAAATTGACTTACAACAACTAGTTCTTAATCAAGCCCTACGTGTCTTTAAAACAGATTTACCATGAAGAAATACGCATTAAGCTGCATTCTTTTCTTGCACTTAATACTTTTTGTCATTCTTTTGACAAGATTTTACATTTATATTGTTTTGTAAAAAACGGTTTTAGTAGCAATAGACTACATACTACTAGAGTACTTCAGAGGTCAACCATTAATAATAACAATAATAGTCAAGCCGTAGTACAAGTGCAGTCAGTAACTAGAAGTCTGGTTAAGTGCGAGCACAAAGACAATTTAGTACGTCGTCGCAATTGTCGCGTATCAGTCAGGGCTTTCGTTCGCATCAACACAAACAAACAACTAAAAAAAAAAATATTAAAATAAAATATAGAAAATGATATCCAATAAATTGCACTGTCGATAAACATCATTTTTATAGTCTACTTGTTGTAAGCAAGAACACACTTTATATCACACAACACGCTACCACGCAAAAGGTACAAACAGAAGGAGGAAAAAGTGCGGGAATAATTCATATTCAAGTGAATTATGTATTTATCGATTTTGTTGCCATAGTTATTATTTAAAAATATAAATAAAACAAATACAACCAACAAAAAAAGTGTAAATCAAAAGTGACCAAAACAAAGGAAGTAAAAAATATACTATATTTACTGTCGTAACAGCTATTGCCTATTTTGTCCTGTAAGGATAAATTAAATTGTAACAATAGCACCATTATACATACTAAAAAATACAATTTAAAAATATGTTTGTACGTAATAATATAGAAAGTTTATTGTGTTATAATACCCGCTTTCCTGTTGTAAGTGCCATCCATACAAATATTTTTCAAAGTTATTTAAACAGAAAAATTGAAATTTAATTCTTAAATTTTGTTTCATGCATAAACAAAGTGAGAAAAAACTGATTAAGACACGAATTCTCCGAAAAAGTGACTCCAAAGCCATGACGGTCAGATGGATATTTAATCCAAAATATAGCTGAAATAAGGGGATCAGTCTGAAAAGTATTAAGAGAAATATTAGACCCTTTTCCTGGATATTTAAGTATAAAAAATTTTTTGAATTTTAAAAATTCCTATAAAAGGAAGATACATCTTTTTTTAGTAAATACTAGCAAATATCCTGCAGAGAAAAGTTTGCATTTTCATGTAAAACAGCACGAGAAGCATTTTTGTGGAACACTTTAACCCTCTAACTTTTCGCTGTAAGGGTATGTTTGTCCCTTTCATAAAATAGGGGCAAAAACCTTCCCTTCAGCGGGAAAAAAATGTTACCGTAAGTCTTCAAATACATCCAAGCTCCAGACTACAAAATCATTCAAAACTTAAAGTGTGCTTAAGGGTTAATTTCGTACTCATTCACAAATAGTATTTGGCAAAGGAAATCTTGTAAGCCTTACACCCCGTCTTCACGAGATATAATTTTGCTCTAACATTTGTCAAACATCAGAAGAATGTTACGTCTTTGACTTTTGTCAAGACAAATCAATGGCTCGTGAAGACGCTATGTTACGATTAAGGTAGAAAATGTCTTCAGCACTTTTATGTAAAACAACACTAGGAAATTTTTTTAGAACATTTCAGCTCGCTATATCGCCGCTGAAGGGGAGTTTTCGGCCCCTTTTTTAAGAAGGGAACAAAAACGTTCATACAAAAAAGAGCTAGAGGGTTAAAGTGTTCCACAAAAATGTTTCTCATTGTGTTTTACGTAAAAGTGCTGAGCACATGTTATATCTACCTTAAACTTAAGGCCTACAGGATATCATATGCCGAGTCACTACAATAATGATCAGTAGGCGGTTCCTTTAACTCCCCCTAAATTGAATTCCAGATAAAAACTTTCAAAACGCCGATACACGCATACATACAAGTATATTGTTTTGTTGCCCTCTGCCAGAAGCAGTTGGTAGTATCTTGTTATTTTGATTTTGTTATACAGTTTTAACAACTTTTTACAAAAATTTCCTCCCTACGTATTCAACGGATTATAAAACAATAACCGTGAATGGTATCGGAACAATTCTGGCATCAACTGTTGTGCAAACATGATGCCGTATTCATAAAAATAATTTAAGTTGATATTTCCATAAAATTTTTCTTTAAATATATTTCAAATTCAAACTAATTGCTTATAAATACGACAGTAAAATTATAATTTTTTTGTTTAAAAAAATTTTAAATTATAAGTGCAACACATTTGAAAAATTTTGTTTGAAAATAAAAACATTCTTTGAGCGAAAATTTACTGAGACAATTTAATCTTTTACTATAAATAACACAAAGTAGAAAATTAATAGTGTTGATTTTAAATTGAAGAAAGTTTTGTCTTTCTTTTATTTCTACATTTTTCTCACCGTTTTCAATTTAGAGTGTCATGTAACCTAACGGTGGTACTTATCTTGAATTTTTCAATTCATCTTTTTTATACCTTCACTAAAAATGAATAGTTTATTTATAAGTTTGTCATTCCGTTTGTAATTTTTACAATATTCACCTGCGATCAGGGATGGAAAATGAGTTTTTAATTTTGTATCAAAAAGTATAACACAATTTTTAGAACAATTCTTAAATTCTTTTTAACAATAAAGCACATAACTCCCTCTAGAGAACTTCAATAAGTTTTCTGTTTACATTAAGCTGTATTGTGTAGGAACTAACAGTCTATTTCCTTCTTTCGTCCTTCAGCTGAACCATACATAAAAATCTATCACGATATATATTTAAGGGTAATTATTTTTGCAAAAATCGGAAATGGATCGATTATTTTTTAGTCCAGTGAAATTTTTCATCATTTCTTAAAATTTTTTTATGGATATCCTGTACAAAAAAAATGCAATTGTATCAGGGATGGAAATCGTAGTCTACAGAAATTATTCGTTTTGCAATGTTAACTTAATTTAGGCCACACAAAGAAATTTGTAAATAAAAATTTTAGCATTTTTAACAGACCTAGATTTTTTAACGATCTATCAGAATTTTTCGGAAGTTTTTTACTATTGAAAATAGCGTAAATCGGTTGATAAATGGTGAAGATATGGGCTAGCAGCCACAACTGCTGACTGCGCGATGCAACGAAGGGTATTGTGGTTATCAGCCCATGTATGTATGTATCGTTGGTCAAAAGTAGAAAAGCCCTAACTCAAATAATTGTAACTTTAAAGGAGAATTTACCTCTTTTTAAATGCATGTTTTAACGAAACACAAATTTTATGTTCAGATTATTTATTACATTTTTATGTAGGTGTATGTGTGTGAAATGTATTGAAAAACTCAATTTCGTAAAAATTCGAGTTAGGGCCTTTCTACTTCAAACCATCGGTATGTACATATGTATGTGTGTTCCTTTGCGGCACTATATAAACCGAACGAGTGGGCCAATTTTGATAATTCTTACGATTTGTCTTAACCCTGCAAGTGTCACTAAGGATATGACGGTAGTCAAAATTCAATATGGCGGCCAAGAGACGCCATTTTGTGAATACAAAAAAACTAAAAAGTCGGCCAACTATATTAAAATGGGTATCATTCGACAGGTATTTGAAAATAGTCTTTAGGTTTCTCTTATCGTTTTTCATTTTGAATGACCATTCAGGATCTGTGACGGTTTAAAGTTTTTTAACAACAACAAAAAAATCAAAAAACCCGACTACGTAGAACAACTAAAAGAAAAAACAAGTCCAGTGTGCTGAACATAGCGAATTTTACAGTCGGGAAGCATCAAAAATCGAATCTTCAAATCTTCTCTATATTCCGTACACTGGACTTGTTTTTCTTTTCTTTTAGTTTCTTTACGCAGCCCGGTTTTTTGATTTCATAAATTTTTTAATTTGATTTTTTTAAATTTAGTTTTTATTCACATTTTCTTTACTTGTTTATTTTAACAAACACAACCCACTAAACGACTTACACCCAGGGTGTATGGCGGGAATCGAACCCACGACCTCTGAACTGAAAGGCTACCATCGCTAAATGTTAATTTTGCTTCGAAATATAAAACATAAAATAGAAAAAATAAAATATACCGAAAATGAAAAATATGAGATACGTGGATCTTGCAGGCCATCCCTGTAAATTTCCGATTATAAAAATAGAATAATATAAAATTTTTTTTTTAATTTAACGACAAAGATATCTCTCGAACAACTTAACCGACTTAAGTGACTGAATATATTCTAATATCAATTATTTTTTAGATGTCAAGTAATTGTATCATTTTATTGATTATCTTAACCTTCAATTCGATTGGAAAGCCCAAAGCAGTACTTTGGAAATTATAAACGAATTTTTATAGTAATGATTGGTGATCGTAACTGAAAATATACCTGAGGTATATTATTTCAGATACAAGAACAGAAATATTATTGAATTTCTAAATTTTCAGTACTTGTAGTGTAATATTGGTTCGCTTAGTTGTATTTTAATAGTCGTAACTGTTTTCCAACTAATATGTTTTCTCTGTGTATAAAAGGTCGATTTGACGGCAATTTTAGAGTAATGTTGTCGAAATTTTTCGACAACAATATTTCTCGAACGAATCAATCAATTTTAATGAGGCACATACACACATACATATGTACATACAGCCATACAGACACCATCGTGAAAGTAGCCAGAGTGGCTTCCTTAGACCTCACAACGTCGAGATCTGCTGAAAACTTGATTTTCGAAAAGCGGTGTGAAGTCAGTAGTTCTCCATTTTTTTGATTGCGGGAAGTTAAAAAATGTCCTAGCATCGAAATTTACAAAGGACGTATTTTTTGCACTCAATATAAATGTTGGAAAAAAATTTTTGTTTCAAATTTAGAGGAACACCCAACCAACACATGTTCCGTGTATTGAAGGGCACCGACAAAATATATTCGACATATTTTTTAACTTCACACCCCCAAAAATAATGAACCTCTTTATACTACTCAATACTTTTAACGGTTTTTTATTTCAAAATAAAAAAGTTTATTGGGTTACAATTCGTTTTTATTGAAACATATGATTAGAAGACTTTTTTTTCTCATTAAAAGTAAACATCACTTTCGTAGGGGAGAAAGTTTTAGGCCGTTCAAATTTAAATTTAAAAAACTTAAATTAATATTAGATAATATATTTAAATGAATTAACTAAAGAAGCAGGAAATAAACATAGAGAATTAATAACAATATAACAAATCTATATATAATTTTTTTTTATTTGTAGACGATTTAAATTTTTTACGACTTTCTTACAAATGAATTGAAGAAATATCTTATGAAAAGAAAAAGGTGATAAATGTTGGAAACTTGTATATTTTTATAACTCCGAAAATTTTGTTTAATAAATTTTAATTAACTTTGTTCCCTACTTCTTCTATTTTCAGTGTATCGAATTGTAATTTAAATTTTTTTAATTTTCTAGACCCATTTTTAGGGTTTTTCGAAATATCATTAACTAAGATTCTGACTTTATCTTTCAGTTGCATTTAAAATCTTATAATAAATAAACTTGACTGATTTTTCAGATTTCCTTAAATTATATTTTCTTTGAATACAAAATGTGGTGGTTAGCCTTTTAAGTATTCTTGACAAACAAAACAATTGCATATTTTTATCTTCATCATCAACACCTTCATCTAAAACTTTTGTTGTGAACAATGAATGGATTGATTTTTTTTAAATAAACTGGGAACTACTTTGTTTGATTTATTTTTTACATTCTTGCCATATAAATAATAAATATGTATTAAAAAATGACATCTGCATAAATATTGAATGATAATTCAAATAATTACAAATTTGCATGTATGTAAAAATTTTAAGTTTTCAAAAAAAGAAACCATGCCCATGAAATGAGGGATAATCACACACACACACTTAGCACAAAATGATACAGTGACAAAATGATCGAGTTAGTTATTTTGAAAGCGGATAGATTTAAATTGGCAACACGACTTTCTGGGACAGTCGATATTGGCGTAGCTAGAAATTTTCCTTTGAAAACCTTCATTAGTCCCTACAGTGCGCTCATATTATCAAAATTACTCCACCTATTTGCATGAAACAAATTGCTATGCATAGAAGTCACAAACTTTTCTAAATTGTGTCAAAGTTGACAAGACCGTGTGTCAAAAACATTTCCGCACTTGAACTTTTGTAAATGTTAACCGAATTGAAAAAAAATTTTTTTTTTCAATTTTCACTTAAGGTACCATACATAATTCCGTGCATCTCTTAAACTTGTTGCAATGGAAAAGGCATTCATACTACGAGTATATACACTTGAAGAGGTAATTGCATTAACAATTCGTGCATTTTAATAACTACTAGCGTTGCCAACGGTCGACTCAGTCCACCGCATTCTAGAAATATTAAAAAAAAACAATATATATATATATGTACGTAAATATGTACACGCCAGAATTTCATTTTTATTCTTAAAAGAGAAAAAACTTTTAAAGAGAAAAAACTCTATACTTGATTTACTCTATTTTGTATTTTTGCTTTTATTTATGCAAAAACAATCGAATATTTACTTGTGATTTTACTTGTAGCTGAGAAAGGAACATGTACTCGTATTTTTTTATTGGTGTTAGTAAGAACTTGATAGTCGTATTACTGCTAAAGTACTGAACCGACTTAAATAAAATTAAGATTGTCCGGTTCTATGTAAAAAAGCCTTTATAAACATATAAATCTTTTCAAAATGGGTTCGTTATTACGGGCGTAAAAGGGATCTAAAAAAAACGTGTTTATCTCTGAATTATATAGATATCAAAACTTTTAGAAAAACGCAAATAGATGGAAAATATACGCCAAAAGCAAAAACCAATTTTTTATTTTCTTTTTTTATTTTTAAAAAACAAACATAACCCGCGAAGCGATCAGTTTGTCTGCGGAAAAACACCCAGGGTCTATGGCGGGAATCGAAACCACGACCTCTGGACTGACAGGCTAGCGTCGCTACCACTCAGCCACAGGGGTACCCAAATTGAAAAATTAAATTTTGCAGCTAAAATTTGACTTTGAATATCTTTAAACTGAGAGCCTTAGTGCAATAACTCGGTAAGCCGCAAGAGCAAAAGATCGAATAAATCGACTTTTAAGTTTAAACAAAATTTAAAATTGTATGGTTTTTGGAAATTTCTACTGTAAATACGCAGCATAATTATTTGAAAAATAGTAAAATGTATCCAAAAATTTCTCTAGGATACTAAGGCAAGGTACCTAGCAAGGGAATGAGCACATAAAAGCAATTTTTGATTTCGTGTGGCTTACCGAGTTATTGCACTAAGCCCTTCAACTTATTAGCACTATGTCAACAATTTTTATACATTTTAAGCAAAAAAAAAAATCAGCCAAAATACTGTTAAATAAAGCTTGTTTCCATTAACTACATCCTTTTCTGAATCCAAATTGATTATTAGGCTAAGGTTCGTAACGTTATATTCAGAAAGAATTGGGCATGATTAATATTCCAAGGAACAAGGGAAAAATTAACACCAATTTAATTTTTCAATGTACACAGCAGAACAGAGTAGCGCCACTTTCGGAAGCCGCTACACCTCCAACGTCAGTGCTCACGTGTATTTGCTTATCACCACTTGAATGTGATTTTAATTCTTATATATACAACTTTTTCGTGAAAATTGAATACGAGAATCAAATCACTCTCAAGCTGATATTAAAGTGCACTTTCCCATCGTTGCCATCGGTTTTCTTTTATTTCAAAGAAATCTTTTTGATAACACTGTAGAACACGAAGAAAAAGTTACGGCGTTCTGACAACCGATTCTGGTAGAGGAGACAAAAAATGTATATATATATATACAATGTGTGTCGGCATTTTGAGGGGGTTAAAGTTTCCCCCTTTTGGCCTGTTCGTGCAGCATAGTGGTACATTAAACTATGTATGAGTTTGTTACATATGAAGTGTAGGGTATGCTCAGCAACTTTGTAGAAAATATTAAGGCAAATAATTTTGTGAAACATATTAACTCTCTAACTCCCCCACATAACGTTACTTTTTGGCTCTTTTCTAACAAATCGTAAAAAACAGCTTAAAATGGGGGAGTGCAGGGATAAAATGTTCTATAAAAATGTTGGACATAATATTTTATTATAGGTCTTCAAAGACAGCCAAGCTCCAGACTCAACTTGTACCCCAGAAATTATTGAAAACTTAAACTATGTTTAAGGGTTAATTTCATCCTTAGTCACAATTAGTAATCGCCATAGGGAATTTTGTAAGTCTTACATTTAAGGTATAAAATGTGCTCAGCTCTTTTATGTAAAACATCACGATAAACATTTTCCTGCAACATTTTAACCCTATAACTCTTCGTTGTATGGTTCTTTTTGTATATTCCTTTAAAAGGGTCAAAAAAACTTCCCTACAGCTGCGATATAGAGGGCTAAAATCCTCTACAAAATATCCCTCATGGTCTTGTATATAAAAAAGCTAAACCTATCTTATATGTACCTTAAACGAAAGGCTTACAAGATTTTCTATGCCGAGTGTGAAAAAGTTCGAAATTAACCCTTAAACACATTTTAAGCTTGGATCTCTTTCAAGACCTATAGTAGAATTTTGTGGCGAATAATTTTGTGGAAAATGTATCCCCCTATGTCGGTGCTGAATGGAGAGTTTTTTTGTCCTTTTTTAAGAAAAAATTATCACCAAAAAAATTTTCAAACAAAAGTTTGTCTAAAAATAAATTTCATTTTCAGTATATGTTCTTTACATTATCATTGAATTGTTCGTTTGACTATTATTTAGGACGCAAACACCAAAAACAACGAGAAAAAATATGTCGTAAAAAACACCCTAATGACGACATACACACAAATAACAACAACAACAACAATGATAGCAAAAGGAATGCAAATTGTACCAAGTTTGTTTACTGAAAATTTTTAAGTGAATCAATTCGTTAATATCGTTCGTTAATTCTCATTCATTTTTTTTAAGTCCTTAGATAAACATTCAGCTTGAACACATTTAACAAAGAGAAATTTCATAAATGCTTAATGGATGATGATGATGACGCGGAGATAAATTTTGTTTGATATACATATTTAAAAAAATCCAGTAAATATTTTTGTTTGATTAATTGGCAGATTTTGTAAAAAATTTCGTTTAAAATTTATATGAAAAGTAACGTATAAAATTTTTTTCCATACAAATTTCAAAACGCAAAAAGCGTTTGTACTTACAAAATCTGGCCTTAAGTAAAATATTTTGTTTAATATTTGCTAGTATTCTTAGGCTAATTGTTTTATAAATTCAGACAAAAATATTGTTTAATATTTTTCAGAAAATCCAGTAAATCTTTTTGTTCGATTTAGTAAATTGTTTTGTTTGCAATTTGTAAATATTTTTAGACAAATTGTTTTATAGATTTAAACAATTTGTTCACTGAAAAAATACGTTTTTTTTCTCAATGAAATTGTTGAGATATTTTTGTCTATACATTTTTACAAATTTTTTACTATTTACTATTTTTTTGTATTCCTTTACAGAAAATGAAATTTAGTTTTTTCTGTGTAACAAAGAGTTAGAGGGTTAAAATGTTCCAGAAATTTTTTTCTTGTGGCGTTTTACGTAAAAGTGCTGAACATATCTTATAACTTAAACGTAGGACTTACAAAATTTCCTATTCCGAGTACTAATTGTGCATAAGTGGGAAGTTAACCCTTAAACATAGTTTACGTTTTCAATGATTTCTGGCGTACAAGTTGAGTCTGGAGCTTGTTGTCTTCAAAGAAAAAAGTTCGAAATTGTGGTATAGTGAAATTTGTTGTGTTTTCTTTCAATATAAAGCGCCCCTCACACCTGCAATATAATTGCGCAATTTTTCATATTGCACAATAAATAATATCGCCAATGTCTATGTCATATTAGAAAGTGCCACAATATCTTGGCCAAAATCAGAAAGTGTTTTAATTTTTGTTGCACAATCAAGAAAATTGTGC
The DNA here is from genome assembly GCA_956483635.1 of Panzeria rudis. NCBI lineage: Eukaryota > Metazoa > Arthropoda > Insecta > Diptera > Tachinidae > Panzeria > Panzeria rudis. The sequence continues at coordinate 173,451,337 of OY101448.1, forward strand.
CATGTGTTGCCAGCAATGTTGGCAACATATGGCAGTGTTAAGTTTACTTTTTCACTGCCTGGAAAATTGGGCAATATTTTGTTTGAAAGTATTGTGCCATTTATTGCAAGTATAGGGCAAAACGATAATAATATATACAATAATATTACGTAATAATATTGTACCATGCATGGATCGCTTAAGAATCTTCGCCTCTTAGAAAACACCCTGTATACAACATAATCCGTAAAATAAATTTTAATACTCACAGTTGTCTTCTACTACATCGATCCATCAGTCACTCTCACAAATCGTTGTTAAATATTTAATAGTGTTTTATTTATTTAAAAAATACATAAATATGGAAATAGATACAACAAACGCATTTTTATTATTTGATTTTAAAATAATAATGATAATTTAATCGAATTGTATTGTATTGTATTGTTGTGCCTTCTTCGCTAGCCTTCTTCTCATAATAAATCTTCTCCTGTTTTTGCTTCCTTTTCAGTCTGATGCTTTCATATGTAAATTAATTAAAAACTTTGTTGTTGTTTTAATTTTAAACAAAAAATAAAAATGAACGTTATTGGCCCAGCCGTAAATGCTAATGGAATTTTAAATAATAAAATAAAACTAAATACCTCACATTACAGCAAAGTGTTTTTTTTTCCCTCAATTATTCAATACAACTACGAGAAATATTGTAAATCAGTCAAGTAAATGTTTGGTATTGGTGATACGTACATTTCAGTGCTGTTTTTATAAGCCAAGTGAGTAATTCTTCTAGAAAATGCATATGGAAAAACGTAAAAAAAAACCCCAAGTTTTTCATACCAATTTTCAAGACGAGTTGCTCATTTTGGTTACAGAAATACACATACACAGAAAAAAATAAGTTTCGTTGTTGATAACAAAAATCCCGGTATTCAATTATTTTTTTTTTCAAATTTCCAGTGATAAAGAATTCCGCTGTATTGATAATAAAATTATTTAAAAAATATATATATATAAATTTAAGAAATGTTGACATGACTGGGATACGAATCCGGGCTTCACGGACGTTAAGCATGCTCTCTAAAGACGAGCCATATCCCGCTTATTTTGTTATGAGATAAAACTTGTTTTAAATCCCTATGTATGAAAAGGAAAGATATAACCGGAAAGAAATACATACAACGAAATATTCACCTATATTATGTATGTCGTAGTCGAATTTGTGACTACGCCAAATTGTCCTAGAATAAAGAAAAGTTGTAAATATTTTCTTTAATCTATGACAATTTGTCATAGTCACAAATTCGACTTTGACATACACAATACGGGTGATTGTATTAATGACAATTGTTCTTGAAATTCATATTTTTTTCAATAACATGGTGTTATTGAACACAACTCTTGTCTATTTTTTTCTGTGTATATAGCTCTTTCGTTTGGTATTTTTAATTCTTTGAGGGATTTACTGTACATGTAGTTATTACTGTTTAATAGGTCGTTTGTGCGTGCGTTCATTGAGGTTATTGAAAGTGCTATTAAGGTTACCTAACAATTTGACCATTACTAACATGCAGGCAGTTAAAAGGTTTCCTGAAAATAAGAACTACATATTAAACTATTAGTAAGAATTTAAATGGTGGCCTCAGCTCTAAAAAAAATATAAACACAGAAGAGACTGATGTTGTATAACGTTGCTTTGATACGATTGTGGCTAGCCTCTCGGCCTTCAAACTAAACCTGAAGACAAGTTGTTTGATCCTCTTGCTACACAGAAAGAAAAAAAAAGATTAGTAAATACAATTATTTTTTTTTTTCATATCAATTAAATAATTAATTGATTTTGAACCTACAACGATTTTTGTAAATACAATTCCGAAATCGTAAGTTAAAAGAAAATCAGAAAAATATTTTCAATTAAATATATCAACAAAGAATTTGTTGACAAAAAAATTTTTTTTTTTATATTTTTTTTGTAGATTTCAAAATTATTTAAATTAAGATTATTGTTGTTATATCAACAATGTGAATTGTTGATTTTCCGAATAATTTTAATTATCATAATTTTTTTTTTGTATTAAAAATATTTTTTTAGACAATCACAACAACCGAAGCGACTTTTTGGTTGTCTGCGAAAAACACTAAATATGTTTGGGCGGAATTGAACCAGCGATACGAAATTTTTTAGAGACTATGCACAGAAAAAACTAAATTTCATTTTCTGTAAAGGAATTCAATGAAATATGAAATATTTTGTCTAGGAACGGACCTACAAACAAATTTGTAAATATAGACAAAAATATCTCAACAATTTCATTGAAAAAAAATCGTGCTTTTTTTCTAGTGAACAAATTGTAAGCAAAACAATTTACTAAATCAAACAAAAAGATTTACTGGATTTTTTGAAATATATCAAACAATATTTTTGAATGAATTTATAAACCAATTAGTCTAAAAATACTAACAAATATTAAACAATTTAAACTTAATCAAACAAAAATATTTACTGGGGTTTTTGTAATATATCAAACAAAATTTTTGTCTGGGTCATCATCATCATCATCATCATCCATTAAGCATTTACGAAATTTCACTTTGTTAAATATGTTCAAGTCTGAATGTTTATCTAAAGACTCTAAAAAAATGAATGAGAATTAACGCAACGACATTAACGAATTGATTCACTCAAAAATCGTCAGTAAAAAAACTTGGTACAATCGCATTCCTTTTACTATCATTGTTGTTGTTGTTATTTGTGTGTATGTCGTCATTGGGGTTGTTTTTTACGACACAGTTTTTCTTGTTGTTTTTGGTGTTTGCGTCCTAAATAAAAGTCAAAGCAGACTATAGATTTATTTAATCTATTGTCTTTGGTCAAAGAAACAATTCATTGATCATGTCAAGAACATTTACTGAAAATGAAATTTATTTTTAGAGAAACATTTGTTTGACAATTTTTTGGTGATAATTTTTTCTGTGTGGGTAGTATGATTAAAAAAAAGTATTTCCTTTTTACGTAAAAATTAAATTTTTAAGTAAAAAGCAAATACTTTATGTTATTCATACTACCCTATGAATCTACGAAAACATTCATTCTATGTCGAAATTCGAAATATGTACACAGAAAAAATTATGATAGCTTTTTTTTAAAACAAACATGTTTTTGAAACTGATTTTAAATCTTTATCATTGTCTCTATTTAGTTTACTAAATAATTTTGTTTGACTTATTATTTCATTTCATTTACCTACCGCCAATGTTGGCAACCTGATAAAATTATGAAATTCTTTGATTTATTTTTTATATTTCTCTAAAACATTTTTTGATTGAAACAATTTGTTTATTAAAAAAATCAGAATTTTTTTTCAAACAAATTATTAAAAATTTTTGCATTTGAATCTACAAATTTCTTTATAGGACCTAAATTGAACAAATTTACATTTGATTCAGGGAATTTGGTATTTGAAGTGAAAAATTAGTCTTTTCTGTGTATGTAGAGAAATAGCAAAGAAGTGCATATTTAACCTAAAAATAAAAAAGTGCATATTACTACTAATTGTGAAGAGATGTAATAGATCCAATGATGCAGTTTTATATTGTTTATTATGATCAGAGTTTATTTTGCAGTGCTGAGTACACAGAAAAATTTATCACCAAAAAAATTCCAAACAAAATTTTGTCTAAAAATAAATTTCATTTTCAGTAAATATTCTTTACATAATCAATAAATTGTTTGTTTGACTCTTATTTAGGGCGCAAATACCAAAAACAACAAGAAAAAAAAACTGTGTCTTAAAAAATCAACACCGATGACGACATACACAAACATAACAACAACAACAATGATAGCAAAAGGAATGCGATTGTACCAAGTTTGTTTACTGACGATTTTTGAGTGGATCAGGTCGTTAATGTCGTTGCGTTAATTCTCATTCATTTTTTTAGAGTCTTTAGATAAACTTTCAGACTTGAACACATTTAACATAGTGAAATTTCATAAATGCTTAATGCATGATGATGACCCATCCAAAAATTTTGTTTGATATATTACAAAAAATCCAGTAAATTTTTTGATTAATATTTTTTAGTATTTTTAGACTAATTCCTTTATAAATTCATACAAAAATATTGTTTGATATTTTCCAAAAAATCAAGTAAATCTTTTTGTTTGATTTGGTAAATTGTTTTGTTTACAATTTGTAAATATTTTTAGACAAACTATTTTATAGATTTAAACAATTTGTTCACTGAAAAAAACACGATTTTTTCCAATAAAATTATGGAGATATTTTTGTATATATTTACAAATTTGTTTGTAGGTCCGTTCCTAGACAAAACATTTACTATTTCATTGAATTCCTTTGCAGAAAATGAAATTTAGTTTTTTCTGTGTAGTGCAATTGTTATGCATATTTTGGAGTTTTGATGATCGAAATTGGTCATGCCGTTCTCGAGTTGAGGGGAAATATATGGATGTACCTAGTGGAAATATTAGCCATGAAAACGGGTTTTAATTTAGCGCTAACTATTTATATTTCAATTATTTTTATTTAAAAGAAAATTTTGTTTGCACACCTAATATACGCAGTAAAGCTGTTTTTAGACTATTCTACAAGATGTTAGACTTCTGCACAAAATACAACCCTGATATAATGTGTTGTTATTGCTTTTTTACAACTTCCAATAAACGCACTAGATCAGAGTCGCATTTTCTACAAAAGTCGAACGGAGATGTGAGTGTAAAACAGCTATGACTGATACAGCAAAAGTAATGAAAAAGTAATTCTTTAAAAATAACTTCCACTTTTTTCACTGGGTGATTTTATTAAAAAATATTTTCATTCTTAAAGCGTGAAAAAATGAATAGTAATAATTTATTACAAATTAACCTAAAGTTTAACTTCAAGTTCATATTTCAAAAAAAATCAATACAAAAACCTTAAAATGACTAGAAACATGAAAAAAAAATTATTAAGTTAACTTAAGGTGTGGACGGACACTAACAAGTCAAATACTGCAACCATGAATTAAGACCTATCCATCCACTGAATATTAATGAGTAACTATTGGCATTTGATTGCTGCAAATTTGGCTGATGTATTAAGTTTCAGTGTTTTTTTTTTTTTGTTATTTTTTAATTTAAACAAATAAACAAACAAAAAATCAAATAATGTTATGTACTATTATGTAGTATTTATTGCATTAAAAAAACAACATTAATTATATGAACAAACTTAAAAAAATGGCAATAAAAAAGCTGAATACTCGCATAAACACGTGGTTGGCCAACAAGCCAAATTTAAAAAAAAAAAAAAAGTTTGTTTAACGAAGAAGGTATTAAAGCAATTAAACAAATTGTTTGGTAACCACGATTATTATTATTGCTCCGATTACTGCAGTTATAAAAAACGTACATACATATATAATTAAAAATATTAAATTATAGACAAAACTCGGTATGTGTGAGCAAGTAGGCTAAACAAGTTATGTAATTTTTCTTTTAAATTAAATAGTGTATTTTGAACAATTCTTAAAAAGTATAAAAACGATACAAAATAGTGTTCAAAGTGAATAGTTGTTTTAACAAGGAGTTGTTCGTTTAAAATTTGGACCCATGAGGCTTTTAATAACTTTTCATTCAAAACATAGAATTATTCATTTAATATGTAGAAAAAAGTGAATTATAGCAGAAAAAGGTAGAAAAAGTCTAATGGGATGAAGTTCCTCCAAGATATTGGTGATAAATATACGTCACCTCCGCGAAATCATATCACCAAATCGTTGCATGCAGAATATCCCATTAACAACTTTGCTATATATTGCGTTTTTCAATAATTTAAAGTTTTTAGATTAGTGCTGGAAGGCCTCTGGTGTCCAGTAGGATCATTAATTGTTAAGACTTATTATCATTTTTTAATTATTTTATTTTGCCGACAATTCAATACTATAAATATTGCCAAAAAAGAGGTCACTAGTGTAGACGCTTATACACAGAAAAAAATAGACAAGAATTATATTCAATAAAACCATGTTATTAAAAAAAAATATGAATTTCAATAACATTTATCTTTAACATAATAAAATATTTCGTTGTAAGTATTTCTTTTCCATGCCGGTTATTTCTTTTCTTTTTATACATAAGTACTTAAAACAAGTTGTATCCCATAAATAAATAAATGGGATATGGCTCAGCTAGAGAGTGTATGCTTTACGTCCGGAAAGCCCGGGTTCGTATTCCAGCCATGTCAACATTTTTTTAATTTATATATATTTTTTTATTTTGAAATAATTTTGTTATCAATATAGGGGAATTCTTTATCACAGGAAATTTGAAAAAAAAAATTATTGAATACCGGGATTTTTGTTATCAAAAAAGAAACTTATTTTTTTCTGTGTACACACCAGAAAATTTTATGTTGCCAATAAATGGTCTGACTGGGATACGAACTCGGGCTCTTAAATACGAAATCACGATGGATGCTCCGCTTGCCATTTTGATTTCGTATCAGTGCACTGAATAATAACCAAGAGATTAGACAACCGCCGTGACAGACTAGAAACATCGATGCGCCCTAAATAGTATAACTATGAAAAATAATATATGTACTTTTAAGCACAGAAGGTGCTAGAATTCAACACACATGCATCCAAATTTTAAATGGACTGTTTTTTAAGTGGCAAATACTTTACACATCCAAGAAGAACATGTTAAAAATATTTTTATTAGTCAAAAATAAAATTAAAACAAAATCATACAACATCAGATATGATTAAAACCCAAACAAAGGTTATTTCGAGTTATTTCAGACATCATCAACAATAAAAGTTTGCTTATTCTATCGTAATCGTATGCTAAGAATTTTCACACAATAATTACACTGGTCTGCAAAAAATAAAAATTTTCTATCCTTAAAATAAAATATATGTGGAATATATAAATCTGTTTTCAGTTTTTCTCTATTTTGTTATGGGCGTGACTAATATGGCACCCGAAATAGGGTGGTCACGCTAATATCTTTCATCATAACTCGAGAACCTTTTACTCGTTTTAAATGAATAAAGCATCAAATGTGGAATAAAATTGCCTTTAAGCTATTCCTACACAATTTTTTCGTATTACCAACTGTTTCGGAGTTATTCAGAAATTAGCGGTGAAACAAACTTTTTTCTCATGCAAAATTACATTTTTGTTCGTTTTCAAAAGCTCATAAAAAAATTAAGAGGGCAAAAATTCTACACTTTTGTCATTTATCAGAAAGGTACACTAAGGGAAAAACAGCAATTTAAAAATAAAAACTCGTTATATTAATTCACTAATTTGCAATTCCATAGAAAAACTTTATTAAAATACTGTAAATCAATAATTGTCAACTTTGAATAAATATGGTTCAATATTACAATAAAAATGTTCGACATGGCTAGAATTTTGTTAATGTTTCTTATTGGATCAATATGGTTTTTATTAATTTTTTCTCTGGGTGTATAGTAGGAATAAAATAAGCCATAAATTATCAAAATTAATGGACATAATGTATTATATCGAGTTTATTCACAATTAAATGAATTAGGAAATAGTGCGATTATAAATTCAAAAAACTAAAAGAAAAATCACTAATTATAAAACACTACCATCACCCGGAGTGCTTCACTACACCATTTTTGTGCAGATATAGTAAAATTAGTAATTACCTTGTATGGGAGTACCCTTCTCTCTCAGCTGATACCCTCGCGATTTTGTTGGAAATTGCACCACAGTGCGGCACACTCTTTTTGACATCAGACCTAAAGGTTTTTGACATTTTAGTTGACTATCTACGTAACCAATACACAACAACACACAAACATAACCTGCAAAGCGATTTAGCTGTCGGCAGAAAACACCCAGGTGTATGGCATGAATCGAACCCACGACCTCTAAAAAACTTGGTTGTAATAATTTGTCAATGCGTCACACGGAAATTGCACCATATTCTAGGAGTAGCCCACGGCGGGCTGATATGGAAATATGAATAATTACTTTTGTGTGGGGGGTACCCGTCTCCCCCCTCTGATATCCGCAAATTTTTTTAAAAGTTGCAATTTGTTGAAAGATCAAATTTTGAGAGCATCGCTATTGTAGCTGATATAGGAATATCTATTAATTACTTTGTATTGGGGTACCCGTTTGCCCCCTCTTATACCCCCAAGATTTCGCCAGGAATTTTACGTTATTGTAAGAGCAACCAATATCAAATTTGTGAGGCTCCCCTCACTCTACACAGCTTTGCAGATAGGGGAAAATTAATAATTACTTTGTATGGGGGGGAGCACCCATCTCCCCCTTCTGATACCACCAAGATTTTGCTGGAAATCGCTATTTGTTCTAGGAGTAACATACATACAATTTTAAGGGCTTCGCTATTGTTGTTGTGCTAATATTGGAATAATAATAATTACTTTGTATAGGGGTACCCGTTTCTCCGGTCCTATGCCACCAGGATTTTAACGAAATTTCAAGCTATTCTAAGATTAACACACATAAAATTTATAAAGCCTCACCCGTATAAATGTGTAGATGTAGGAAAATAAGTAATTACCTTGTATGAAGAGCACCCGTTTCTCCTCTCCTATACCACCAAGATTTTGGTGAAAAATGCACATCATTCTAAGAATAACACATCGAATTTAAAGAGACTCACTCTTATAGTTGTACAGATAAAGAACATTAAGATTTACCTCGTATGGGAGGTACCCGTTTCCCCCTCCTATACCAGCAATATTTTGCTAGAAATTTTATATTATTCTAAGAATAACACACGTCGAATTTAAGGAGCCTTACTATTATAGTTGTACAGATATAAGAAAATTAAGAATTACCGCGTATGAGAGGTGCCCGTTTCCCCCCTGCTATACCACCAATATTTTGCTGAAAATTGGATGTTATTCTAAGAATAACATACTTCGAATTTAAAGAGCCTTACTCCTTATAGTTGTACAGATATAAGATAATTAAGAATTACTTCGTATGGGGGGTACCCGTTTCCCCCTCCTATACCACCAATATTTTGCTGGAAATTCCATGTTATACTAAAAATATCACATCGAATTTAAAGATCCTTACTCCTTATAGTTGTACAGATATTTATAAGAAAATTAAGATTAACTCGTATGCGAGGTACCCATTTCCCGCCTGCTATATCACCAATATTTTGCTGGAAATTCAATGCTATTCTAAGAATAACACACATCGAATTTAAAGAGCCTTAAGCATCCCATCTATTGTACAATTATTGCATATGTTATTGTACATATTATTGCCGTTTTGACCTATAATATGCAATAAATGGCACAATATTTTCAAAGAAAGTATTGTCCAATTTTTCTGACAGTGAAAATGTAAACATAACACTGAATAATGTTGCCACTACATTACACAATTTTCTTTATTGTACAATAATAATCAAAGTTCTTTGATATTTGCCCGTACCTATATATTGTGCCACCTTCGAATATAACATACACATTGTCGATATTATTGTACAATAGGAAAAATTGCACAATTATATTGCAAGTGGGTGGGCCGCTTTATTTATCGAAATATGTGAAAGTTTCCTACAATAACTTTAGTTTTTCGATGAGATTTTTGGGTAAAGGTTCCCTGACCATCTGCATTTAGCTTCAGTGAAATGCGTACAGGAACTAGCTAATACCCCTCAGTGATCAATTTCAATGTGTTTTTAACAAAATAATTACCCCCTTATTCATAATACTTATCAAATGTTTATGAGAAATCTGTTTCATAAACCTTTTATAAATATTTGACAATTTATTGTGAATATGGCCATTAATATTTTACTGAATAAGTAAAATATTAATTTTAGCTTTGCATGAAAAAAAGATTTGAAAAATTGAAAGATAAACAATTTATACATAAGTAAGTGACGAAGTTAATTTTATTCCGCATCTTTTAGTGGTTTATTTATTCAAATCCAAATATTATTTATATCTACTCCTTTAAAAATTTCAGTTTGCATATTCAGTTTTACGCCATGAAATCCTAAAGCTGTTCTCTGGGGTCAAAAAAAGAGTAAAAGTTTAAAAATCAAGCATATTTTCTTTAACATTTCATAAAATGTTGTCTTAATTTTTGCCGGAAATAGTTAAATGATAAAAATGACAAAAATAATCTGATATAAGACGAATACTCATACAAAAAAAATCACAATAATTTATGGTATTGTTGTTTATTTCTTTGCAGCATTTTTTTAACATTTTTATGGCCTTAAACAAAAATTTATATATTTTTTTAATTTCTCATTTCATCAAAAACATGTGCGATTATAATTAATTTTAGTTTAAAAAAATTGCGTTTAATAAAATATTTTTTTTGTATGTATGTATATGTGTGGTGCGTGTCTACATTTTAGAAAAAATTCTAACTAAACTCTAGATAAAAATAAAAGAAATTTTTGTTTTGGTTTAACTGACTGATTTTTGCTAATTTTTGCACGTTATTGTGGGTTTTCCTCTTTGTTCATTCTTTTCTACCGGATTTATAAGACATTCATTTCTCACGTTTTCTGTTAATTGACTCAAATTTCTATTGTGTGTGTATGTGTGCTTCCTTTGAGGTTAAATATTAAGAAATAAATGGTTTTTACATGTCTGATAGAAATTAACAAGTCGAAATATTCTTAATGTGGTTGCATGCAACTTTCTCAGGAAAAATTAATGAAATTTTAGCTAAAGATACGAACCATTGCTTTTTTAAGAAGTTTTTCTTGCTAAAAGGAAGGTACTTTTTGGAAGGTTCTTGTTTTTAATGTACTTTTTTCCAAAATTTATTTGTTTTAAAAAGGTTCTTTTTTTAAAAAGGTACTTTTTTAAAAAGGTTCTTTATTTAAAAATGTACTTTTTTTAAAAAGGAACTTTTTTAAAAAGGTACTCTTTTAAAAAAGGTACTTTTTTAAAAAAGGTACTTTTTTAAAAAAGTAACTTTTTTTAAAAAGTTACTTTTTTTAAAAAGGTACTTTTTTTAAAAAGGTACTTTTTTTAAAAAGGTACTTTTTTTAAAAAGGTACTTTTTTTAAAAAGGTACTTTTTTTAAAAAGGTACTTTTTTTAAAAAGGTACTTTTTTTAAAAAGGTACTTTTTTTAAAAAGGTACTTTTTTTAAAAAGGTACTTTTTTTAAAAAGGTACTTTTTTTAAAAAGGTACTTTTTTTAAAAAGGTACTTTTTTTAAAAAGGTACTTTTTTTAAAAACGTACTTTTTTTAAAAAGGTACTTTTTTAAAAAGGTACTTTTTTTAAAAATGTACTTTTTTCAAAAAGGTACTTTTTTTAAAAAGGTACTTTTTTTAAAAAGGTACTTTTTTTAAAAAGGTCCTTTTTTTAAAAAGGTACTTATTTTAAAAAGGTACTTTTTTTAAAAAGGCCTTTTTTTAAAAAGGTACTTTTTTTAAAAAGGTACTTTTTTTAAAAAGGTACTTTTTTAAGAAGGTACTTATTTTAAAAAGGTACTTTTTTTTAAAAAGGTACTTTTTTTAAAAAGGTACTTTTGTTAAAAAGGTACTTTTGTTAAAAAGGTACTTTTGTTAAAAAGGTACTTTTTTTAAAAAGGTACTTTTTTTAAAAAGGTACTTTTTTTAAAAAGGTACTTTTTTTAAAAAGGTACTTTTTTTAAAAAGGTACTTTTTTTAAAAAGGTATTTTTTTTAAAAAGATACTTTTTTTAAAAAGGTACTTTTTTTAAAAAGGTACTTTTTTTAAAAAGGTACTTTTTAAAAAGGTACTTTTTTTAAAAAGGTACTTTTTTAGAATGGTATTTTTTTAAAAAGGTACTTATTTTAAAAAGGTACTTTTTTTAAATAGGTACTTTTTTTAAAAAGGTACTTTTTTTTAAAAAGGTACTTTTTTTAAAAAAGGTACTTTTTTTAAAAAGGTACTTTTTTTAAAAAGGTACTTTTTTTAAAAAAGGTACTTTTTTTAAAAAGGTACTTTTTTTAAAAAGGTAATTTTTTTAAAAAGGTACTTTTTTTAAAAAGGTACTTTTTTTTAAATGTACTTTTTTTTAAAAATGTACTTTTTCTAAAAAGGTACTTTTTTAAAAAGGTACTTTTTTAAAAAGGTACTTTTTTAAAAAGGTACTTTGTTAAAAAGGTACTTTTTTAAAAAGGTACTTTGTTAAAAAGGTACTTTGTTAAAAAGGTACTTTTTTAAAAAGGTACTTTGTTAAAAAGGTACTTTTTTTAAAAGCTACTTCTTTCCAAAGCAACTTTTCTTAAAATGCAATTTTTTTTAAGAAGCTGCTTTTTTTTCAAAAGGTACTTTTTTTAAAAAAAAAAGTAATTTTTTAAAAAAATAATTTTTGAAAAAGGTACTTTTTTTTGAAAAGGTACTTATTTTAAAAACCTACTTTTTTTTAGAAAGCTACTTTTCTCAAAAGGTATTTTTTTTTAAAAAGCTACTTGTTTTCAAAAGGTACTTTATTTACAAGTTACTCTTGGAAATAAATATTTAAAATTAACTTTTGCTAAAATTGCTCAGCCGTTGAAGGCACAACAAAATGTTAAATAACTTTTGTTAACCACAGACGAAATCATTAATTCGAACTTTCACTATTTTCTGTTCATTTTAAGGTCTCCAAAAAGGTGCCAACTTGTTTGTGGGTTTACCCACCCCAAATGCAATCACAACATTACAAAATTCACATATTTCATGCAAGACACCTACAACAACAACATCAAGTGCAACATTGAAGAACGTGAAGAAAATTTAAAAAATGTTGGACAATATTGTTACCGAAACTTGTATGACTGCAATGCCAATAGAAATTTTGGCAGATGCTAAAGTCAACAATAGAAGCAATAAACACAGTGAAGATAAAATTCAAATCAAAACAACAAGTATCATTAATCAAACTGCTGCTGCACCTGTAACAAAGATTAACAAAACAAAGACAATTTTAAATTGGTTAAAAAATAACACCACCACTACTAGTACAACAATTAATGCAAACACTAGCAATAAAAGCAATAAAAGTATAAAAAGTGATAATAAGGAAATAAATGTATGCAATGATAATCGATTTGATGAGACAATACAACAACAGCAATTAAATGTTAATTCGTATAATTATTGTACGTGCCCAAAAGTAAAACAACAAAATAACACGACTGCTCAAAAAGAAACAACAAAATCGGTTGTTGCTCACAAAGACGACGAGACGCTGAAAGAGTATCGCGGTGTACAAACCTTAAAACATTTTTGGAATAAACGAATCACTGCCAATAGAGAATCTGCCTTAAGAGCCAAAGGTTCTAAACATCAATTCACCAAATCAGTGAGTTGTTTGGTGAATGTCATCAACAATACCGGGGAACCACCACCTTCAACTGTATCTCTCTCACCGGATCCGTTTAGTGACAAAGAACTCTTAAGAACGCGCAAACTAAGAGCTTTAAGTTTGCATGACTGCTCAAGAAATTCATCGGATTTCGATGAAATTTCTTTATCAGACATCGACATACAAAAACATTTGGAAAAAGATAATTTTTATAAATACAAAACAGCGGAACAGGCCACTAAACTAAGAGAGCTAAGTGAACATTCAGCTTATAAAAAATTAAGTAATTGTATCGTTTTACCCGTGGTCCAAAAAAATGAACGCTTTGATTGGCTGAAACGTCATGATAAACTTTCACGTAAAAAATCTCTAGAACTTACACTCTCTCCCGCATTCCAGATAAGAAACAATACAAATAATAGTGATAACAGTCAACAGCTTATCGCTGCTACTTCCGCTGCAAATAACAACGATATTATAATTAATGAACACAAAATGTATAGCCAACAGCTAAAACAAGAAGATACAGCTTTTTTGCCAACGGCAGTGAGCCAACAAAATACAACTGAAGTTGGCAAGATCAACCACCAAAACAGTAAAAGCTCAACACTAACACTTACGGCGGCAAATTCACCACAACATGCAGTCAGTCGTCGTAGAGAAACAACAAGAAAAGATTCGGTTAAAAATTTAGCCAGCGCCAGTAATATTAGTAGAGATTCTTCTACAACATCGCTAACGGCCAGCGCTAATAGCCTTAAATCGGTTGTAAAAAGAAATTCCTCCGCTCGCAAATACAGTTTCAAAACGCACACTCGATCTTATCATGTGCCGCGCAAAATGCACACAAACAAAGATGCGGTTAGTGGAGCAACGGGAATTGTTGTCGTTAATCCCCCCAACAGCCTGGTGGCAAAATTAACTCAACAATTCAATGAAATAATGCAAAAAGATAAAACACTGTTGGAGGAAATCAAACGTAAAAATGGAGTACTCATGACTCACAAAGGTCATGTCTACAAGGTGGTGGATACATCTTCTTTAAATTGCAATCAGTCTCCTCCCACTGTCAGTCGTAATGGTTCAAAGGCACAAGATGCCAATGCTCATCCAGTCAAGCTACGAACTGGCTCTTCAACAGTGCAAAGAAATATTAAGAAATTTGAAAGTGAATCGAGAGGTTTGAAACCCAAGGTGCCTTTAAAAAGTCTTCAAGTGCTAAAGAAGAGTAATGAATTGGTTATTAATAAAACTATAACTACTGAACGGCCTACTAATAGATTAAATAACAAAAAAGAGACTGAAACTAAAACAGAAATGCAAAACCAAACATTGTCACTGCCAAAAACTTTGGAGATAGTGCAAGAAGAAGCCAAAACTCTTAGGGAAAATAAGGAAAACCAAGATGTTAAGAACTCCAACAAATCTGAAGAAGCTGTTAACGCAAAGGAATTGGCTAGAAGTCCTTCTGTAGAAGATGAATTCATGTCTGTACTTCCCGCAAAAATAGATAGTGTCATATATAAAAGTTTGCAAAGAAGTAAGCAGAAGAAAGAAAAAGTAACAAAAACTGAAAATATTCCAAATACCTCCAAAGAGAGTGAGATTTCTGCAAATGAAACAGCACAAACTACAGAGAACAGTAATCCAACAGAACAGCTAGAGGGAAAAAATGAAACTAAAGAAGATGAACCTGACGCGGTGTATGAAAATAAGGAAAATCAGATAGACTCTAACTCTCCTAAAGAAATTCGGCAGAAAGAGGTAGATAGCGAAAAGAATATTAGTCTTAATAATGACTCGGATAAGCAACCAAAAACTTCATTGATAGAAACAGTTTCTGCTACAAGCGACGAAAGTGAAAGTGATACCAAACCCGTAGACAATGCTACAGAAAACTCCGTATCTCCTGAACCTTTAGAGGAAGATGACAAGAAAAAACGAAAACACAAATATGCCAAAATCTATGAAAAGTTAAGGTTCCTTACACCTTTCTCTCATGCAAATAAAAAGCAAAAACTAACGTCTATCAATCCCAATAGCACAGACATATTAAAATCGGAGCTAACAACACCAGCCACTTTAACCGTAAATATCGAGATAGCAAAAGAAGCTGAAGAAACAAGTGATATCAATACTCTTTTCAATGAAAATCCAAAACTTTTAAAAAATGGAGAGTATACACCGATGAGATCTTCCACACCTAAGAGGGAGGATTTGGAACCTGCCGATGATGTATATTCCATGATGTACAATCCAGAAGCCAAATTGTTGGATGCTTTAGAACAAGTAGATAAAAAATTACAAAATTTATCGACTGACAACGATATAATTTTAGAATTAGACGAATATGGTCAACCTGTAAAACCAAATTCATCATTTCTACATCAAACCAAAGATATAGCATCCAAACCATCTACAGTTATACAAGCGGTAAATGTAACACTAGTCAATGCCATAGAGGGAGAACAAATGATAATGGAACAAAAAGAAATACAACAACTAGAGGAAAAGAAAATGCAACAACATGAAAATCAAAGTGAAAGTAATCCTCTTCCGCCGCCACCCTTACCGCCGAAGAAAACACAAGAAGAAGAGGAACCCTTTTACGAACCCATATGTGTAGATAAAACAATTGAGATAAAGACTGAACAATCATATAAAAAGAGTGAATTTAATAACGCAAATGATTGTCATACCGAAAATTCTGAAACACTAGAAGAAGATATTTATCAGACTGTAGAGGAAGCTAAAAATGAGAGCAACCACTTAAATTCCACCAAAGCATCAGAGGAGATTGTTATGCAAAGCATGCAAGAATTAGATGGCTACGAACCTATTGAAAATCCCGATGATTCAAAGCTTTCGGCATGCGTCACGGACAGTTCATCAAAAACAATACACTATGATGGCTACGAAGAGTACACGCCTGCAGTAGAGATATCACCACCACTACCACCACCTGTCACTACAACTGGCGTACGTAGGGTAACAGATGAATTGCCTGATTTACCTAAACCCAAAAGAATTCTTCCAAAATCACCCATACCTTGTAGATCGGCATCAAAACCTTCCATACTTAGACTTGAAAGTACTGAAGAAGAATCTCTAATAACCGACTGCCAAGAACCACATTATTATGGAGGCGAGGAAAATATTTATGACACCATTAAAGGTTCAGATTGTTACGAGTCTCTGCAAAGTGTTGGCAACAAGCTACGAAATTCTCCGCCTTTGTTAAGAACTAAAAATTCCGATTCGTTATCACTGACATCGAATTGCTATGAAAGTATTTCTCACTATAAACGTAGCAACATTGCCGGCCATCATAGTGGTGGTGGCAGTAGTCATGGTTCTACTCTCACCATTTCTTCAGAGAATAAAACAAATAGTCTTTATGAAGATTCGTTAAACTCTAGTCTGCATTATGCAAGTAAACGTATCTATCAGATAAATGCTCATACAAATATCGAAATTAATAAATCATCGAGAGATGTGAATAGTGTTAATGGTTATGGTGGTTCACTTGGTCGTACAACTGATACGAGTGATGAGTGGACTGATGTTTCGGACAATGAGAATGATGATGCAGAGAATAAACCTCAATTTATCATGTGAGTAAGAAGAAATCTTTATCTTTTGTTTATATGTATATGTATCTTATCAAGGTCTTTGTTATTTTTTGTTATGGGAAAGAATAATATTGATTTTGTAATTAAGATAAGGTTAGATAGAGACTAATGATATAGAAGTTTTATACGAAATGTCAAAGCTCTTTACACATGAGTACACCCTACCCCTTCTATCTGTGGTGTAGGGTATAAACACGCTTCATATTTTAATACATACAAGCCTGATTCTCATTTCAAATGCTTTTTTTCGTGTCCGTTAAATGTATAGTAAAATATTTCATAAAATAAACGTATAAATTTTAAAAGGAAAACTGCTTTAGCATATTTTAATAGATTATAAATAAATGTATATAAGTTTTTTTGTGTAATACTGTCCATTATGAATTAAAAACTAACAACTAAAATACTGTTTATGCTTTCTTCATACAAAATGGCGTGTCCGTAATGCATGCTGTTAATTCTCCACATTGAGAAACTATGAATTTGTCCAAAAACGACGTTAAATTTACAACGGTTTTGGAATATTTGCATTTTCTCCTCTTAATTTAGACATTAAATTTTTTAAAAATATTAGAAATTTTCAATTGTTGTCCGCAGTCTTGTGTATTGAGCGTTACGCTTTTTTAGTACTCTTCATTACTCAGTTAAAATTGCATTAACAACATACACTAAAATAACATCGTAGGTTTGTACTTCTAAATATTCGAAAGTTTTGTGAACTTTGTTAAATATTATTATATGTATTGCAAAACGTTTCATTAATCAATCAACGTTTGTATCTGAAAAAATGTATTGATTGTTATCCATATTTTTTAATATAATTGAAAATTTTTAGTGAATACCTAAGGAGGTTATGTTAAAATACATCGAGGATTATACATCTGAATTGTATTAAACTCAAAATAAAGTGAGTGTTGTGGAAAAAATCTTGGAATTTGTATAAAAATGTATTGAGCGTTACGTAAAAAAAATTTTAAATATAATTTGTCTGTGAATTTTAGGACGTTAGAAAAAGGCCAGAAACGGTACAGAAAACATCTGCTTACAAATTTCTGGTTTACTTCGAAAAAATTTTGCTTCTACCGTACTGCGGGTTGTTATATTTTTGAAGAATATATTAGGTAGGTCGTATTTTGCTACGAAAAATTATTTGAAATCGACATAACTTTTGAAATTGTTGGTCGATTTCATTAAAATTAGTCTTATTTGAAAGAAGAGTTAGCCTACTTTTTGCTCATGTATAAATGTTTGTAAATAAAAAGTTTTGACCATTTTATTGAAAAAGTGGTCATAACTTTTAATTTCGTCTTGCGATTATTATAATATTTTTGTTTTTAGAGAGTAGATGAATAGTCCTTTCACACCCTATACTAATTGTTTATAGTGTATTTATTTCACAAAAATCATTCCCGAAACAACCGCAAAAGCAAATGTAACGCTCAACACACAAAAATGTTAAAAAACCCGAAAAATATAATTTTATTTCAGAATCCATTGAATGAGGCGAAAACTATAAGATGAATCCTACCTTCTCGTGTTTCATTTAGTTACATTGGTGAACAAAAAAAAAACAAAATGTATGTTTAGAATGAGAATCACTCACATATGTCTACACCTTTTCTTATTAAACCGAACAATTGAAATATTTTCCCAGATAACCTAAATTTGTCTGCACTTTTATCACATTACATTTAGATCGCTATCGGTTATTTAGATGACTAACTTTTTATCTTCACTTTTTACAACTGCTGTAGTTTTTGGTTTCTCTCTTTTACTATTTAGTTTATGTTTATGGAGCAACCAACCGTCTTACCCCACTGACCTAGAAAATGGTTTATTTTTTTTCACTGATAACAATTGTTATATTTTCGTGAACAAAATTTTATGCCTTTTACAAAACTTTGGTTGAAATAAAATCAATAGTTACATTTGAGATTTTGTCAAGTAACGAGGAAAAGTTGATAAATTTTAATATCTTTTACACAAAAAAATGAATACCGCTTATTTGGAAACACATTTTGAATATATGTAAGGAATAATAAAAAAAACAAAAATATTTTAATAAAAAAATTTATTTAGATACACTGCTAAACATATAATCCTTCCACCCTTCCCTTAGGTGTTGTCGTAGTCGCGTAAAAACTATTGCTAATCATGATGAACTATTTTATTTTTTTTAGTGTACGTGAACGTTCAAAAGCCCACAAAAGTCCTGATTGGTCCAAGAGAGTTCGTGATAAACGCCAAAGAAAGTCAAAAAGTTGCATTGAAGATGGTGAGTACTTTCATCGTTTAAATTAATATTAAATTTATATTACATTGGCAAGTTAGAAAAAGTTATTCTAAATAAAGTTTAGTATACCTGCATATCAATTTTTAATGTAGACGACAAACCGAAAGAAGGCGCAAAAGTGAGATTAATTCATTTAAAGCATAACTTTTAGAACCATCTATATTTGTTTGCACATAAAAATACATGCATATATTTTTTTAATATTTTTCTTTAAGACCAATTGCAAAAAAAGATGTAACCGAAATTCAGAAATTAATAACACATATTTGAATGCTGTAAAAATAACGTTTTTTAAAAACATTCTGTGGTTTTAAAATTAAAGAAACTTTAGCTAAGCTTAAGTTAACATTTAACATATTTATAAGCAAGCTTTACTTAAAAGCTTTTAATAACATGTTGTTAACAGACATATTGTTTACACTTGTACCGTATAAGAGCACATCTCCATTTTTGGGGCCACATAAAAGGCATCCAATTTATCAATTTAAAAAAGAGAGAATGATGAAATAATTAAAAATGCTCTAAAGAGATTGTTCATACTCCCCAAAAATTTAAGAGATTACATATTGTCCACAAACAAAGCAAATTACATTGTGTACAGTGGAGGCTGCCATATTGAAAAATAAAGGTCTTAAAAATATTTGGGCAATGCAAAGCGATCTTGCATATTGTTCTATCACTTATTTTGTATTTAAATAGTACTTGATACTTTGAACAGCTTATGTCTCAGAATAGCTATAATTTTTTATTTTTTCCGAAAAGTTAATTTTCGAACTGGCTTTAAAAAACAATATATCGATTAATTCGCCAGTAGTATGAATTAAACTATTTTGATCGAAGTTACTGCATTGAGTGCCAATCGAAATAAAAAAGATCGATCAGCCAAGAGCTTCGAAAGTAATATAAAAAATAGATTTTCATAAAATAGAATCGAAGTATTTTTAACCGACTTAAAAAAAGGAGAAAGGCTATCAATTCGTCATGAATATATATTATGGATGTTCCCTCAAAACTCCGCCATTTATAAACCGATTTCGGATTTTTTTTTATTTAAAGGGATGTACTTCCAGATTGGTCCCCTTGAAAAGAGGACGGGGTCATGCCCATACGAAGTAAATACGTATGCTATTTCATCTACTTTTACTCAACCGATTCTTACGAAACTTTGCACACACATCAAGCTTCTGTTTGAACAATAGACTTGCATCTTTAGAACTTTCCGCTTATTCCGAGATCGAAAATGAATAGACTTTTAAACAAAAAACACTTTTTTCAAAAATTTTCGGCAACGGCTCCCTCAATACATTTATGTGTTGTTCGCACAATGCAAACAAGCACTGCTTGTCTAAAATTTATATGAAAAGCACTCAGGTTTTTGAGTGATTTCCATACATATTTTTTACTCAAGTCGCTTGTTTGCATTGTGGAAACAGCACATTAACGTTAAAAACGTGGCTGAATCAAGAAAATCAATTTCACAATAACTGTTGGAGTGTCTTAAAATAAACTTTTTTTAGGGACGATATCTCTCGAACGGATTAATCGATTTGTAAGACATTTGCAGCGCTTGACGTTGTTTTTTAAGCTTATAATATTTTAGAATTTAATCGGTGTAGCAATTAAAAATGTATAAAAAATGGGGGTACACGTTTAAACTACTAAATTTAGCAAACTTTAAATTGTTTGCTTTAGCAACAAATTTACAAGAACGCACCTCACCTCGTAAACGCTCTGCTTAATTTTTTTTATTTAATCATCGACGATGACTCAAGTTTGCGTCATTCCTACTAGCTTAAGCGATTTGTAATCACATTTAGGGCTTGTTTTAGAAATATGAAATTTTTCGCGAATTTCTGCTATTTTCGCCAAAAATTTACTTTTTTTTAGTTTTTACCTTTTTCATATTTCAAGCGATCTCTAAACTATATTGCTAATTTTCCTATATTAGCCAGTTTTTGCGAATATTCGCAATTCTTTCCAAATTTTCGGCATTCCTTACAATTTTAGTAGTTTTTATTCCATTTTACAGCAGTTTGGCAACATGGAAATTTTTCGCGAATTTCCGCTGTTTTCTTGAGACTAGCGTTTTTTGCAAGCTTATGAGCTTTCCACAGTTTAAGTTGTGTTAACTCAATATTATACTTTGATATATTCACAATGTTAGCAATTTTTTTTGCGAATTTTCGCCATGTACGCGATTTTTACTCTTTGGTTTAACTTTTTGTAATCAATTTTAGGGCTTGTTTTTAATTATGCAACTTTTCGCGAATTTTCGTCATTTTCGCGACAAAAGCAGTTTTTTACGAGTTTAATATTTTGGACAAAATGAACTAATTTTAATTTATTTTTTACTTCATAGTGAATTAAATCTATGAGCAACCGGTTTATTATGTCACGTATGTTTAGCAAGCAATTTAAGAGCCAAAACTGCTGCTTAAATGATTAAAAGTCTTGTATAATAATTTTCCACAGACATACGAAGATAATCACAGCCATATGGAAAAATCCATTTTCTAAAAACAGGACAAAATCAAAAACTTCACTTTAAAAATTTCATCTTAGAACGTTCTCCAAATCCTCCGACCCGAATTAGTTAATATGCTTTCGAAATCTGAGTGAAATTAATCATACTTACACACAAAGCAATACAGACATCAACGTAAAAATCTTCAGAATAGCTCTTTAGGACCTCAAAATGTAGAGATCCGATGAAAATGCGATTTTCGAAAATCATGACTAATTCAGTAATTTCCAAATTTTTTAAAGTTATTTTCTTAGCTGAAAGTCAAAAATACAAAAATAATAATAAGGTTTCAGTCTCCAGTGAAATTTCTTCGTCTTTGACCCCATGACAGTTGTCATTATTGTAACGTTTACCTTTACATCAATTGCTCATCTTGTCATCAACAACAGTGATGGCAATTCCGTCATCAATGGAATGATTAAACAAAATAAAATTTAAATTATTTCTATTTTCATTTAACTGTTTATAATTTTTTTCTAATGTTGGTCTGCCTTCATCTCAGACTTCTTCTCAATGCAATGCATGTTAATAAGTCGACATCTTTTCACCTCAGCCACATCACCATTTGAGATATCGATAGCATAAAGTCAACATAAACATTATTCATTTTGATGTTGATGCGACATACTTATGCCGACTAAGTGTCTTCAATAAAAAGACGAGGCATCATATTCTCGTTCGCTTAGGTATTTTGTCTGTGCATATCATTGGTGCTTAATGCTATAAATAGAACAATCAATTTTGTTTTAAAAGCAAAATTGCAAACATTACAACAATATTTAGTTTTACTCTTTTATACATATTTTAACTGTTAATAATATACAAAATGTGGCATCAAAGTTGATGTCGTTGCAGTCATAGCATAGATGAAACTTAAAATCTGACTAAATTCTATGATGACGTTCGTCATCAGATTGATGCCAGTTTTCGCTTCATTGATAATACATACATAAATGCATGTAATAACATTGATGTCACAATTTTAATGACAAGACGTCAGCAATGCGAAGATGATGTTTGCTTTGAGCGTAGAAAATTATTATAGAAACCACACAAAAACTGAGTGATTTTCATATCAACTTTTTTTAAGTCATGTTGCATTGTAGAAACGGCACTTATTAAATAAAACACATTTTTTTCAATTTATCTTTGGCTAACACAAACAAAAATTGTCTGGCAAGTCTTGCAACAACTGCTTCGATTGAGAGCAATGTTAAGCGAATGGTATAACGAAAAATTAAACCAAAAACCTGAAGAACAACTAATGCGATGATATTTTCATTTATATGAGAGATCATATGAAAAAATTAATTTAAAAAAAACTGCAATTACGAGTGGAAAAAATCAACTGATATTTTAAGCAAATATTTAGTTGTGAATAAAGTATTTCGATGAACGGACGTGTAGAGATTACGGATTATAAATGCTTAAAATTTTGAAAAGAGTGAATGCAGTCAGTTATCATTTCAATTGAATTTTAAAATTTTTGCATATTTTACATGCAAAACACAAAAAGAAATTTTATTTAAAAAAAAATAAGAAAAAGTTTTGCAATATCGCCAAATATGTACATAAATGTGAAAAGTAAATGAATTGAAAAAATATATATAGAAAAAGAATGTCAAAAGTTTTAAAAAATTAGAATAAATTAAGATATGAATAAAGTTAAAAAACGTTCAAACGAATGGGAATATAATCTAAATTAGTGATCAAAGTAATAAAACGTAACTCGATCGTCCGTAATTATGGAGGAGTCGTCCGTCATTTAAGCAAAAGTTGTTGCCATAGTTATTATGGTTATTGCTGTTGTTTGTTGATCACCAGCGTGAACCAGTGAACACGATGACGAAATTCATTGTTTAGCGCAAAATCGTGTGTATATACAAAAAAAGCACAAGCTCAAATCCAAATGAAACCTGTACCTGTTTGTGCACTGTGAAACTAGTAAAATTTTATTTAAACCTTGAAAATTTTATAATTAAATATGTTTTCATATAACTTATTAAAGCCAACCAACAGCAACACAGACAGCCATTAACTAAAAAATAAAAGTGAAAAAAGAAGCTCAGGAAAATATGTATATGAATATTAAATGAAATCGTTTAAAATAAAAGATGATATTTTATAGACCACAAAACTGACAAATATAATAAAAGTTTAAAGCTCATTCATTCATAAAGGTTGTTTGAAAAGCAATAATAAATAAATAAAGCTATATGCCAAAAAAAAAGAAATAAATATGTATATAATAAATTTAAATTTTAGGTTGAAATTTATGCAATTGAAAAATTGCATTATGTATCCATGTTGGTTTTTTTTTATGGAAAAGCCACAACAGCATTTCCAAAAACAACATTGACTACAATAGATAGAAATGAAAATGGAAAAAAAGAAGAAAAGACGACGACACCGACGACGAAGCTAATGAATAACACGTAAAAATTTCCCCCAATGACTGTGATGGCAAAAGCTCAAACATAAAATGAGGCACAAACAACTTGATGTATGGATGTGTCTGATCGGTGATCACATAGCGTTAATGGGCTTCCGCATAAATAGTTTTGAAATAAGCCAAAAAAAAAATGCTGAATAACTACCATCTATCTCTATACGCTACAAATAACTATTAAACCAAAATACATACACTTTTTATAGACTTTTTTGTAGAGTTCATTGTACATTATTAAACACCTACTTAAAAGATATACAACAGTACTACTTTTTTCATTATACCTAATTTCAAATGTTCAAAAATATTTTAAATATTAGAAAGAAAAAAAAACTATGGGAATTTATCATTAATGGATAAAAGTAGTATGTAATTAATTTTTATACAGACATAAACAATAAATTGAAGCATGCCAATAACATCATTATTTTTATCTCTACAAAATATTTTATGCACTTAAAGAAATTTTCAAAAAATTGGCACGCGGGAAAATTTATTAAAAATAACTTTAAAGTTTTAAATAAGCTTTGATTAGAATACACTGTACAACAAAATCAATTTTTTTATTTTTCAAAATTACAAAGTTCTAACGACTGATTTTACAACTGGGACTCATTTTAGGAGGAGTTACATTTCCCCGTTTTGCATACATGTACATACTCAGCAAAAACTACTGCTTCGGGCGAAGCAGGTTTGTAAGCGAGTGCTGCTGGTTGTTGTTGTTTCTTCTGCTTCGAAAAGCGCTTCGAACATGCATGATTTTTATTCGGTATGTCCCACTTGGGAGCTCTTGTTTTTGACATAAAACAGCGCTTCTTTCGAAGCATCAGAAATGCTCTGAAATCATGTCTCTTGGTCTTACTGCGTCATTCAATTCATACCATCGTTATACTACAGGCCCTCTCCTCCATGCAATAAGTGAGAAATGTAGAAAGAAAGTATGCTTTAAATGTGTTAGTGTTTATTTGAAACAATGCGTGCGACAATTCTTTAGGACAAAGCTGTCCAAAAATAGTTTGCAGCTGTATTGCTGACAGCATTTTGCAGTACAGTAGCACGATAAAGTTAACGCAAAGGATTTTCATTAAATTTTATCACAAGATATTATGTTGGTCGTAAAAATATATAATAAATAAGTTCGCACTGAATTTGATTTTTTTTTACTTGGTAAAATGGAGACATTTTCAATACATTTTGCCCCAATCCCCTTAGTTTTTCAAAAAATATCATTTTATTTCTAATAAAAGTATAAAAAGATAAATAAAGAGTATAAAAAGAAATGAAATAAAGAGTATAAACAATTGTTTGGTGAAATGAACATCCTTGCTTTAAGCGACACTTCGAGCATGTTGGCGAACATTTATGTTGGACCAACCGATTGGCTCGTGTAATAAAACAAAAATACGTGCTGTCAAGCATGCTCGCGTGTTTTCAAAAATTTTTGATATTTTGGTTCGCTATCGAGCCATCCAACTTGTGAAATTGCTTGTTCGTCCAACCCATATACAAATATGCATTACATAAAAGATTTTAAACAGGAAAGATGGTAACTGCGGAGCGGAAGCTTTAAATAAATTATTGAATTGTATAAAAATTTAGACGAGTTGTGATAAATAAAAAGCGACCTTATACCGCAAAAGAAATTTAAAAATTAGAAATTTAATTAAGCTTATTTTAATAGAATAAAAATAGAAAGTTTGAAAATAAAATTTAAATAAAAAATTTTATTTACAAATTAAAAAAATAAAGTTTAAGAAATCAAATAGAAATTTAATAGAATAAAAATTTTATTGAATGGAATAGAAATTTAATAGAAATAGGAATTTAAACTACATAATATAATTTTTCTTTTTCTTCGGTTTTCTTGTTTGCATTTATTACACAAATTCATGCGTCAATTCCAAGCACCTTCTACGAAAATTTATTTATTCTAATCTTCGCTAACATGTTCTACAGTGTAATAGCACACGGCGACGAACACGCTCGACAACATGTTTGCTGTCTAATAGCCACTTTAGAACCTATTTTGTTGAAAGCTACTTTTCCACTAAAAACGATTTTGTTTAATTTGAAGTTCTTGTTAAAAAGTCGACAAACTTCGTAATTTAAACAATATGAAAACTGAGAGATCTCTGCCGTCTTTTTGAGCATCCTCGGAAGCGCTTCAAAGCATCGCATGCCGAAGGCATGAAAGGTTTTTACTGCTTCCAGAACTATGATATATTTTTCGCTGGATAGTTATATTGACTCGGCATGGGAAATCTTGTAAGTCTTACGTTTAAGGTATAAGATCTCTTCAGCCCTTTTATCTAAAGCACCACGAAGAATATTTTTGTGAAACATTTTAACCCTCTAACTTTTCGCTGTATGGTTTTTTTTGCTCCCTTTCTAAAAAAAAGACAAAAGACGGAACGGAACGCAAAGCACAAAAATTATACTCAAAGAAAGATAATTTTTTGAATACACAAAATTTTGTAAATAAAACAAAAGATTTTGTTAGTAATATTCCATTTGATAATAAATGTGGTGACATTTTTTTAAAAACTACACGAAAAACAAAACCATAGCTAAAAAATATCGAATTTGATACTGTCGATATTTTTTTTTTTGAAAAATATCGATATAGCGATATATTGCAATTAAGAGTATCGACGATATATATCGATATATTTTTAAGAAAATATCGATATATCGATATTTTATGCCCATCCCTAGTGCAAAATTAAAAAAAATCCCTTTAAAGCATGGCCTTTCACCGTGTAAAATCATAAAATTAACAATTTCAAAATGTATGAAAGCACTTTTTTTGGAAAAATGTACCAATTTTTAGTTAAACTTCAAAGTTTTGAGCTTAGACCTTTTTTATGAGTTAACGGCTCAAGATATTTCAAAGCTTTGCTCAGTGTGTTACTCAGAATTTTATTAGCAATTTAATGGTGTGCTTTAAGTTACGATCAGATGCTTATTAAAAAAGTTACAACCAAAAAAGTCGAGATAAAAAATTTTAAAAATTAATTTCGAAGTGAAATATCTCTTAAACTATACCCAGTAAAAAATTTTCATGTTTTTTGAAGCACTAAAGAAATAAAGCGCTTCATAATTCGCTTTAAAATATGAGCTTGTTCAGAAGCTGATTTCATAGCGTCACAACAATGCAGGTTTTGAAGCGAGAAAAGTATTTGCTTTTTACTTATACAAAAGCTTCGTACACAAGCTATACAAAAAAGCTGATTTTATAGTGCTGATCCAAAGCAGGTTTATAAGCGAGAATGAAGAGTAAGTTTATTTGAGTTTCTTGGTGCCGTTTTGCAACAGTGTTTTTGGTCGAGTGATTGGTACGTTGGACTTCAAACCTGAGGTATCTTAGTTCGATAATAAACATTGAGTAAAAATATGATATTAATAAAAATAAATAAAGAAACGAAATAAGAAAAATTTTAAATGGCGTTAACGACGCCAATTCACATCGAAAAAAAATTTTTCATATACTTTCAGTTCTAGTGCTGAAAATGTTGATGATTTTCAGCGCTTCAAAAGCGCTTTTGTGAGCAAAAATGTAGTACTCCAAGCCGGGAACTCGCCATACAAAAATCAGCAACGAAATCAGCAACGATAGCGCTACTTTTATTCCATAATAGTAGAAACCTGCTTTATTGGAAGCAACTTTTTTACTGGGATAAAAGATAAAAAAAATGTTTAGATAAATTTTTTTTCTTTATTTCGTCAAGTAAAATCCAACGCGCTTAAAATTTTACAAACCGGTCAATATTTACGAAAGTTACAAGCAGCACAATGTTTTTCATGCCCGACCTAGCCAAATTTCACCCCCTGTAGCTCCGCCCCTGGTGCAGCTAAAAGACTTCAAAAGACACGATTCTGAAATCTTGACTCCTCCTCTACAATAATTTCAATTTTTAGACTAAAGCATTTAGTGGCTTAGAAGTTCCATACTTATTACCAATTTTTTTTTATTTACACCACTGTGCAACGCTGCAAAACTTCTAGACGCGTTAGCCGTCTGTCTATATTGTATAAGAAAGACTTTTTCTATTGCATTTAATAAAATTAGCATTTGATTTGTTTTTTAATCTAGACAACTTAAGAATAAGCAAATCATTTTAACTTTTTCTTTACATATAAGCATATAAGACATTTGTTCAAATTGCTTGTAAAATTGTTCACAATTTTATAGTACATAGTTCTTGTACATACTTTTGTATTTCCATATGTATGTATGCATACAGTGAAAAATGCAATAAAAATAAATTATACTCGTCTAGAAAATGTATATCAAAAGCTGTAATTTTTTGTTATGATTTCAATTTTGTGTAAGAAGCACTTTATAGTATAACATTTGCTCATGTTTATCTAAGAAAATAATATTGTCAAGATTAGCAATTAATTAGCAAAGCTAAAGATTGTCGTCCTATTAGTAAATACAACTTGTTTCTTTGTTTCAAATAAAATTCAAATTAATACAGAAATTGAAATCTTTTTTTTTTAACAATGATGTGTCTGTCATATGAGAGGGTATTTTTCAAGGTGTTATTAACAGATTATAAATTGACATATCAAAATATATAATATTTATTTGATTGACTTGAATAACCTTTAAACGAGCATAAATATGCATAATATGCATTGCTTTTATTTATGTACAAGTAAACAGATTGTAACAGAGCAAAAGTTCATGATCTTATTTATTTAACCTTGTTTTTAAATTTATTGACTCGAAATGTAGACAACAGACATTTATAGTAATACAAGACAAGTTTATGAAATTGTTTTTTTTTCTTTATATAAAACAAATCACAACACATGAAATAAAGTGGACAAAATAGATAAATAGATACATACACTTGCAGATACTCGTACTATACATTTTATTTACAATATTAAATTGTTGTATGTATGTGCAATGCACTTAATAATTAATAATAATTGTGTTGGTCAAGACAAAAGATAAATAGCTCCTGACAATTGCAAGTGTTCAAATTAAACAAAAAAAAAGCTAAATAAAGGAGGGGAGGAAAATGTAAAATTGTTTATTATTATGACTGGCTATTATTTTTCATTGTTTGGACTTTCTTTCTTTATAAGCTTTTTTACTTTATTAGCTTGTTTTATCATTGTTTAACTTTTAGACATTTGGACATAGCAGGTGTATAAATATTAACCTATAAACTGGATAATGATGTTTAGAATTAGTATTAAGAATTTTCAAATTACACTGCACAATAAAATCAATTTTTTTTTTTCAAAATAAGGTTCTAACGACTGATTCTGGTAGAGAGCACAAAAATACACATGTATCCCCCCTTTGGACACACGAGTATGTATGTAGTTATAGTTACAACACTTTTAAAGCTTTTCACATGCGATGCGTTTAGTTTTAGCCCACTGTAGAGTCGTCAGTACATATTCTGCAAATTTTCGTAAACTATATCGAGCAGATTAAAGTGTTGCCCCTCATTTATTGATATGCCAAATTTCAAATAAATCTAAACAGTAGCTTAGCAGTTATTCGTTTTTTACCATTTATTTTGTGGGCAGCTCCAAAATGCACTGGGAATGTGTTTCATGTGAGTAATTCCATTTAGCCGGGTGTGACCACTTTACACACATTTTTTGTTATAAATAAAGAATATAAAATTTCTTCATTAAAAAAAGGTTACAACTCGCAAGGCCATTAAGCTTAAAGTCGTTGAATAACGGGTAGACACTGAAAGAACGCGATTCCTGTTCAGAATGGTCGTCAGAAATCTGCGATGGGTGTGACCTAATAAATATTAGTTTTAAAGAATTGTGACCTTCAGCATAAATTCTGTAAAATTTTTACTATAACGTACACAATAATTTTGGTATAGCTGTCTGTTCAAAGTGTTTTTAGCTGTATTACGTATTTACTGTTTGACAAAAAAAAACAGTTTTCTTAACAAAAAACTTTTTTTTTAATGTGACGGGTGTGACCTAATACGAAAATTTAAAAAATTCGAAGAAATAAAACTTTTTATTGATTTCATTAATATAAATAATATAAAAATAAATCATAAGAAAATAATAACGCATTAAATTATTTGCTATCTGTTCTATTATAGACAGCAGAATACTCTAGCTGAGTATTTTTTTAAGTTCAATAAAAACCAAAAAAATATATTTTTTGCAGAGATAACGGTTTTTATTAATAATGAGAAAGGGAAGAAAAGAAAATCTGAAATAAATATTAAACATACAAAGAGGGAGAGCAAAATGTTTCGTGTATGATCATTTAAAAGCGCCTCAAATTGCTTAAAAAATATTAAATAACTTATATTTTTATTTTTTCTATAATTGTCTATAAAGCTCTAAAAAAACATCAATTGAGAGATTTTTATTAAAAATAAGAAAATTATTTTTTCCTTGCATAGGGCCGTTTTACGTGGAATCACTCATGTATAATTTTACATGGACATTTTATTTAAAAAAATTGTAACTTTGTCAATTCTCAACCGATTTTAATTTAATTTAAGGCTTATTGTAATCGCTATAAAATACGCTTTATATGAAAATATAAAAATTGGTAGGTTTTGAAGAAAATTGTTGCAAAACATACGCAGAACTTTAAGAAATCGGAATAATATAAAAAAATTTAATATTTCTTTTGACGATATTTCCATGAAATATAAGTCAAAAGAAAATCTTTTAAATATGGACGGAAAGCTTAAGTCCTCCTCTATTCGGCACTACTTAAAAATTAAAAATCGGCGCATAAACAACGCAGTAATAACTTTTCTTTGTCCGTGAAGTCCCAAAAAATCGTTTTTATCGATAACTTCCGAACTTGAGGGTGTATTGCAATTTTTTAATATAATAAAATGAGCTACTCGACTAGACCTACAAGTCTCACTAAGTCGTTTTTCACGAGTATTTTCACTGTGACAGCGAGTTATCAATGATAATTCATTGAAGGTGCTGTTGGCGCGTTTGACTACAAACCCTGAGATCTTGAGTTCAAGGCTACTTTCAGGCAAGCCAACAACATCATGCATTTTTCTCATATGCATTGATGTGTTATTGTGTTGGTTTTTGTTGGACTGTTTAAGTGATGAAGGCATAGCACTGATCACTTTGGCAGTACCGGTAGCGATTAATACTAGCATATCCTAATGCACTTCACAGCACCCTCCTTCGTCGGTATTGTAGCAGAACCGTCGGCGAAGTAAAAGAACTAATAAAATTGCTGTACAGCTTAAAAAAAATATCGCGATGCCTCTACTTGACACCAGAGATGCTTGCAACACTGCTCTGCAAAAAACGCGCAATAGCAGGGTTGTAAATGAATTAAGCTTTCTATTTTTCTCTCACTTCATCACCTGTTCTCTCTACTCTATTCCTTTCCCAAAGAAGGTAACACATTATGTAATTAATTAACTGGTAGGCATTAATTGCCTGATTGTGTTACTTATCTTTATAAAAATAATATTAATACAATAGAGAAATAACAAGATGTTAAGCTTCTTGTTAATATAAAGAAATAAGTGAATATCAATAACTATCAAATGAAATACAGCTCTAAGAGTAACAGTATGAGTTGATTAAAGGTAGATGATATTCAGCTCTTGACTGCAAACCACCGAGTTTGATCGAGTGGTCTAAGCGGAAGAGAACTCTGAAGAGATTAGCGGGAGCTATCGAAACATGTCAGTTCAACCCTCCGTGCAGTAAAATTTTTCTTTGCTTCACATTTATCTAAAAATATAATTTAATTGAAAAATTAAATTAAAACCGAACCCAAGCCAAAATAATTACAATTTCCTTGGAAAAAAAATTAATTTTTTTCTTATTAAATACATACGAATTTTAGTTTTTAATTTTACGAATTTTACACAGAAAAAACTAAAATACGATTTCAATTACGAAAACTGCAGATTCAATTAATTGTGTTGTTGAAGTTCAACCAATGACTAAAATTCTATATTCAATCACTGAAATTAAAATTTTCAATTCCTCAAAGTTTGTAAAATTGTTTAGAAAATTTTGTTTTTGATCACATTCAATTGCGAAATTGATTGAAACTAATTTTAATTTCGGATCAAGTGTATATTGATATATCAATTGAAAATTTTTTTGGAATATTTTTTTCTGTGTATGGTAAGTCCCATTTCCGTAAAAAAAATATTAGAATCTATGAATTCAGTAACAGTAGTTTTTTATGTGTAAAACACCACGGGGAACACTTTTGTAGAAGATTACAGCCCGCTTTATCGCGTTGAAGGAGACTTCTTTACGCATTTTTTAAGACTGGGACAAAAGGAACATACAGTAAAGAGTTAAAAGATTAAAATGTTCCACAAAATTGTTCCTTGTGATGTTTTGCATACAAGTGTTGAACTAATCTTATACCTTAAACGTAAGGCTCACAATATATCCTATGCCGTGACACTTTAATTATGTATGTGCCTAAAGGGGGGAACTCAACTCCACCTAAAATGAATACCAGATGTAAACTTTCAAAACGCCGAAACACGTTTATATTATTTTTGAAGCCCTCTACCAGAAACAGTCACTACAACCTTGTTATTTTGATTTTGTTGTGCAGTGCTATTTGTTAAGAAAAATAAACTAAATGTACTATGCACATGAATGTATAAACATATGCGTTCGTGTTTTGTGGCAAAAGAATTTTGTCATCAATTAAAGTGTCATCTTTCATAACCAGATCAAATTTCACATCACTCACATATCAATGGTAAACATAAATAGCATATAAACTCCAACAGCTTTTAAGGTACGGCTCTTTTAGCAAACATAATACTTAGAAAGACTGTTTTTGAATATTTAAATAGAAAAAAAAACAAAAATATCATTAAATGCGCCCTGAAGATACGAAGATTTTATTACAAAAAAGTAACAAATGTTTTGCAAAAATGTTTTAAATGTTAGCGAAGAATTTGTTTACAAAATAATTTTCTATTGTTTTTTGAAATGTTTACTGTTGTCGCGTTGCAGGTCAAATTTGCTCTGCATTTTGCGCTTTTCGGCTATTTTAGCTCATATTAAAGAATTTTGAAGCTCTTTCCGCTATCATCGACATTTTCTGAGCTACATCCATTTCGGCCCTAAAGTAATTTTCCCCCAATTTCGATAGTTGCACAACAAGATAACTGGAGAACGGTTTGTCCTTTTCACTTAAATAAAAAATTCGAAACTCGGCAATAGTATTATATTGAAGTCATGTCAACATTGTTTTGTAATCATGTCAGCAGTGTCCGAGATATTGTGGAACTTCTGTCAAAAAATAAATAAAAAATTGTATAAAAATTTTTTGTTTTTTAAAAATTCTTTAAAAATAAGAAAATAACAAAAATTCTGTTGTTTTTCTATTAGCATATAGGTAAATAGGTTTCAAACAGAACAAGCCATGTTTCATTCAAATCGATCCACAACTTTTGATTTTATTCACAATTAAGTGAGGAAAGCTTCAAATTCTCTTATATTATTGTTTTTTTTTTGTTCTTATTTTTCATATGAAAAATATGTATATGAAAGTTTATTAAAGCGCGGCATCATTGTTGAGAGAATGAGTGACTAAAGCTGGGACCATAAGAAAAATCGTTCTCAAAATAAAATAGATTCTATCTCATGACTGCTTTTTTCGGCGTGTTTAATGTCAATTTGTATGGAAAAACTCGTCTTGAATCAGTTCTGTTTCATCATTTAACGTTTTTTTTTAACTTTACAAATTTAACTTATAAAAATGCGAGAAGATAGGATTCATATTATAGTTTTCGCCTCATTCGATGGATCCTGAAATAAAATTTTGCTATTAGATTTTTTTAACATTTTTGTGTATTGAGCGTTACATTTGCTTTCACAAAAAGTGAGTATAGGGTTTTAAAGCACTCTATTTCTACTCTCTAAGCGACAAAAATCAAAATAATCTTAGGACGAAATTAAAAGTTATGACAATTTTTTTATTTTGATTTGAGTTCCCATGGAAAACTAAAAAATGTTTATCTTTTGGAATAATTCTTTAAAAAGATTTAAACATGAGGAAACCCAGGCTAACTTTTCTTTCAATTAAGGCTGAGGACACACGGGCGTTTTTGAAACGCGTCGTTTATGCTTTTTATATTAAATTTGAAAGTTCTCAATTTTTTTAAACTTCAAATTTAATATACAAAGCAGAAACGCGGCATTTTATAAACGCCCATGTGGCCTCAGCCTTAAACTATTTTTAATAAAATTTATTTCCAAATAATTATTTGTATCAAAATACGACATACCTAATATTTTCTTCGGAAATATAATAACCCACAGTGCGTATTATCAAAATATTTTGGAAGCCTTTCCCTTTTTACCATCCTACACAGAAAAAAAAATATTTGTAAATACAATTAATTTTTTTGTTACATCAATTAAATAATTAATTGATTTTGAACCTACAACGGTTTTTGTAAATACAATTACGAAATTGTAAGTTAAAGGAATATCAGAAAAAAATTTTAACAATTGTTTTGTTGATTTCAAATTTATTTCAATTAAGATTATTGTTATATCAACAATGTGAGTTGTTGATTTTCCCAACAAATTTTAACTATCATAATTGTTGTATTAACAATGTTTTTTATATAATTACAATCATCGCTGCGACTTTTTGCTTGTCTGCGAAAAACACTAAATGTCTTTGGCTGGAATCGAATCGGAGACCTCTGAACTAATAGACTAACGTTCTTACTTCTCAGCTACAGCGCAATTCGTTATTAAATACGCAAATAATGATTACACACAAAACGTGATTTGCTTTGTTTCATCTACGTGTGTGTATTCATTTGTTATATCAACAATGGTGATTGTTAATTTTTTTCACAATACATAACAAAAAATTTGGTTAGTTCAGTTTGTTGAAAACAATTTCTTGATTTGCTTTGTCTCATTTATATGTGTGCATTCATTTGTTATATCAACAATGATCATTGTTCATTTTTTTCACAATACATAACAAAAAGTTTGGTTACTTCAGTTTGTTTGAAAAAAATTTCTGTCTTTGTCGTATCAACAACTAAATTTGTTGTATTAACAAAATATATGTTTGAATTTAAATTACATATTAACAATTGAAATTGTTAGTTGTAGTTTGATGATATTTTTTTCTGTGTAATATTATTCGGGCTTGTTATGGAATCCAAGTCAGAATTGTCATTTATCAGAATTGAAAATCGATTCTGATTTGAATTGATGTTATGAAACCGTCTTGGTTTTGCCTTGATTCGATAATAAACAAAAACCTTGATCGAATCAGCTGCTTTGTTCTGTTGCCGTTTTATCGTTTTCGATGCCAAACTTAGCCCCTTTTTTGCCTTTGAAATTTCTCTACAAGCTTGTGTGCGAATTAATGTAGTTTTTAATTTTTAAAAAAGGCGCAACAAAGCTTAATACCTATATTTTCATAATTTAAAAAAAAATGTTTTAGTCTCTTTTCCCAGATGATGGCAACATTGTTACCAAGTTGCCTCAGGATATGTACTACATTCAATTTGGTATAAAGAATTTTTGTTGAGAAAATATAATTCAATTATTGCAATATTTTTCTATTTGTTGTTTTATATATATTCTATTTGATAAATATTTAATTTTATTTACATTCAACCGTTTAAAGCGAAAAACAAACAGAAAGCAAAAGAAAACTCATTCTGGCAGTTACCATCTGATCGGAATATTTCTGACCAAAAAAAAACATAACATTGAATTCTGTAATACCAAATTCTGATAAAAATTCTGATTCGAACAGGAAAACGACAATATCGATTTCTATAACACCAATTTCATGTTTCTGTCGATTTCAATTCTGATTCTGACAGCAATCAGACTCCATGACAACCCTAATTAATGTTATTGTGTAGCTATTTTTGTTAGTGTTCCCGCGTTACAAACCTTGAATGGATATTTAACTTAAAACATTAAAATATTTAAGTGCCAGATACTTTTTATTATTAGAACCTCTTTTTTTACACCATTTTCAAAGTCCGGAGAAAAAAATTTTTTTTTATAAATTCTACCTGAAACTCTAAGTAAATTAATGAAAACAAGAATTTTTAAATCATAATAAAAAATTTTGAGTATTAAATAATTTAAATGTTGGGTATTTAGATAGAGAGAAAAAAAGATTTATTACTCAATGTAAATAATAAAAAAAAGCTTAGAGCCAAAAACTTTACAGCCACCCAATAAGTGAGGATCGTTTATTGTGAAAACAAGTTTTTGACTAATAAACCAAAAACTTCCGCAATGGGAATCTACAGCGAAGCATTGAGATAATTTTACTAGAGCATAAATAATAGACGAATAGTGTATATTTCAAATGTGTTAACAAAATAAGAGAAAATAAAAAGTTGAAATTATAACTACAGTAGAATCCCGATAATGAGTAATAAATAGCAAGGGAATTATAGGGGTTTTCGATTTAACGAGGTTTCGGTTTAACGGGGCTCAAATGAAAAAATACGAATTAACAGGGTTTTTTTTCAATTTATTTGGAAAAACGAAAAAATAACAAAAACAACTTTTTATTAAAACCAAACCTCTAAGAAAGCACATGCGCCAAGAAAGCACATGCGCAATTACGAAAAGAAATGTTGGCAATAATTTTATAAGTTTACGAAAGTAACGAAAACCTTTCTTAAAAATCTTCTTTGTTAAATAACGACGTTCTTTATCGATTCTTATGATATTCTCTAAAAACATTATCTTCTTGAGACAACACAATATTATAACTAGAAAAGTGAGTAGTACCACATCCATTCAAAGGAAATGTTCTTTTCCAACTATTTCTACTTAACAGAATCTTATGAAAGTTGGCACACACTTTAAGCTCCGGTGATAATACAATATTATGGGGGTATTCACATATTACGTAACACAATTTTTTTTTTTAAACTCAATTTTCAATTTCAAAAACTTGATTAAAGCGGCCATAAAAAACCAACTATAACTTTTAAACCTCAAAACTGAAAGAGTTTTATTGGAGGTGAAAATAAGTGTACCAAGGCATATTCATTACAGGTACCACCATAACTAACAGCCTGTTTTTAGAAAACATGAACCTTATCACACTAATGTTTTGTTATATTACGATAATGTTTTAAATTTGATTCTTATAAAACATTTAAAAACTGACGTTTGTTTATAAAAATAAAAATTTATTAAAAAATTCCAAATTTTATTTTAAATATTTAAAATTTTTAATTAAAAAAAGGTCGAAACATGCATACATACATATATACATATTGTTACAATGAATCCTGAAAGGCAGTTTTGTAAAGATTGCTTGCATATCTTGCCTTCGCCCCGGCTTAATCGGTTTCTCCTCTACGTATGTATGTATATACGTTCATATGTATGTATGTATGTATGTAAGTATATCACACAGTAGCTTCGACAATTATAGAGTTTCTGCCTTGCTGGCTGTGCTTCTACATTATCGCCTCTGGGTATATCTAATGGTGACTTCGCTTTGTAAAGATTTTCAGCATATCTTGCCTACGACCAGTTGAACAAGTCTCTTCTCAGCCTGGCATAAGGATTTTCATTATTAGAAGCTAAAGGCAAGCTAGGCATCAAATTTTTACTCTTAGGACACTAGCTATAAATCAGCCAGAAGCCGGCAAGCCAGAAAACCTTTCCTCAGCGAAACCACTATTCGACATACCCGAGGAGAAAGTCCTCAAGCCAAAAATCTTTACTTAGCGAAGCCACTATTTTACATGCCCAGAGGAGAAAATAATGGATACTATTTCAAAGTGGAAATAAAGTTCATGGACGTTATTTCTCAATTTTGATGGGCATTATTTACACTCTGAAAAGGAAATAATGTCCATGGACGTTATTTCCCTTTCCATCAACATTATTACTTTGGACGTAATTGCATGCCACCTTATTTTCCCAGTGCGACTAAGATTTTCTTTAAAGTCTAGGAGATTTTTAGCTGTGTTTTTTACACACATGAGCATAAATTAATCGATTTTTTTGCAAATTGGAGTTCCTTCTGAATATCGTTTTTTTTTTGCAAAAAATTTGATTTCTTTTTTAAATTTTCAGTTTGTTGAAGCAAATTTTACTTTTTTGCAACGTTTTTGCTGGCTGTTTGTTACTTTACTGTTGCAATTTATAAACAAACGAGTGCCTATTGCTTATCGACTATTTTATATGTTTTCATTCGTTTATTACGAAGGAATTCATTTTATAATAACCAAATATATATGAAAAAATTAAAAGCTCTTTTGTTCTCTCTCATATATTCTCACTCACTGAAATATTTTATGTTACAAAAACGTAAAACTACTTTCGTTCGTTTTATTTACGAATGAACAAAATAATTCATTTTCGAAAAACAGGCTGTAAAACGAAATACAACACCAAAAAACACATGTATTTTGTTGGTAGAAATACCCCAGAAATGTATCAAATCCATTATCTGTGAGTCGCACACATCCATAAGCTCTCTCAAATTTACTAACACATGCCCGTTGTTGATAGAAAAATCCCAGCCATGTGTCAAAATCTATTGTCTGTGTGACGCACACATTCTCAAATTTACTAAAACAGCTGTTCTTGTAGTGGTACCTGTTCAATCTACCTTGAATGTACACAAATAAGTGAGCGAAACAAATGTAACACACGGTCTTGAACGTTTGTCAAAGCAAATTAATTACTCGACGGTTTGCAAATGCGGAACGAGGAACGATAAAAAAGGAACGTTTGAATCGGTCGGTGCCGTTCCATTTAGGGAATCGTTCCATGGAACTAGGTCGTTCCGAACGACACAACTCTAATTTTCTCCAGTTGTCATCATTTCGGAAGTTGCTTTCTACCACAAATAATAATAAAATGTGTAGTCTTATAATTTTATTGCATTGTCAATTCGATTTCAAAGATTTAAGTCATAATGGGCCGCAATCGGATAAAAAGTAAAAATGCTGC
The DNA here is from genome assembly GCA_956483635.1 of Panzeria rudis. NCBI lineage: Eukaryota > Metazoa > Arthropoda > Insecta > Diptera > Tachinidae > Panzeria > Panzeria rudis. The sequence continues at coordinate 173,490,489 of OY101448.1, forward strand.
AATGAAAAAACGGAAACATAAGCATTTAAATTTATTAGCAAATTATTTTTTTTGCTTTTTGCTAGTACATTTTTTTTACTAAATTTGAATACTTTCATTATCATATTTTCATTATCGGCCCTGTTCTGTAAACCGCATCCGAGTAAATTTCTCGTTTTCAAAAAAAAATAATAAAATAAAATAATGTACCATAGATATATTTTAAATCGTATGTAGTAAATTAATTTCAGATATATTTTAAGTTCTAAAAAATATGAAACTGCAAAAAAAGTCTGAAAAAATGTTGCTATTAGTGGATTTAATTTCTCTAAATCGAGCGTTTTCAAATCGACTCGATTTACAAAGCATTTTTAGTTTTTATCCGATTTCGGTCCATTATAACTTAACATGTTTGAAATCGAAAACTATGAATTGTGTTATTATTTTTGGTACAAAGCATCTTCCGAAATGGCTATAACTGGAGAAAATCATTAAAAATTTCATAAAATATTAAATTTGAATCCCTACAGCCCAGCCATTTTTTACCCGATCAACGCAAATGATCCACTCTATTCGAAGCGAAATTTAGCAGCCTTTCAAATAAGATGAAATTCATATTAATAGAATCAGCGTTTGACTCTAGATGGCGCTTTAAAGACAAGTGTAGGTTGAAAAATCACGAATTTACCGTTATCTGGACAATGGCCCAAATGAAAAAGAAAATAGTTTTACTGTGGGTAGCACATTATAATTACATAATTGCTTTTAAAAAAATACATTAAAAAATTTAAGCATTCCAAAAATAAAAAAAATTGGAAAGCACTGTGTATGTATGTATGTATGTAGCAGTGTTTAATAAACTTAAGTCAATCTTTAGGCCATCTTTTGCTCTATAACTCCGAAACTAGATGCGGCACCACCTTGAAACTTCACGAATGAGTTATGTAACTAACATAATTTTTTTTCAGTTTTTTAAAGAGACAGTTTTTGGGTTATAGCCCTTTGAGCTCTGGACCTCCACATATGGCCTTTGGACTTCAAAAGCCTTATTTGTACCTGCAAAATAACATCATGTAAAACTTTTTTCACATTTGTAGTTTAGAAGTTATAGGTGACTTGCTAAAGACATTTTTCTCATTTTTTGACAATTTGTCCCATTTTCCTGACGTCATATTTCGGAAACCAAATGACCACCTTAGGGTCTAGAAATTTTTTACCTCAAATCTCTTCCCAGTAAAAAATGTTCATGTTTTTTGAAGCACTAATATAATAAATAAAGCGCTTTATAATTCGCTTTAATATATGAGCTTGTTCAGAAGCTGTTTCATAGCGTCACAACAATGCAGGTTTTGAAGCGAGAAAAGTATTTGCTTTTTACTTATACAAAAGCTTCTCGTACACAAGCTATACAAAAAAGCTGATTTCATAGTGCTGATCGAAAGCAGGTTTTTAAGCGAGAATGAAGAGTAAGTTTATTTGAATTTCTTGGTGCCGTTTTGCAACAGTGTTTTTGGTCGAGTGATTGGTACGTTGGACTTCAAACCTGAAGGTTCTTAGTTCGATACTAGTTGAAGTTAAAATTACAAACATTGAGTAAAAATATGAAATTAATAAAAATAACACAATTTTTTTACATGAATTTGTTGAAACGAAATGAAATAAGAAAAATTCAAAATTGCGTCAAAGACGCGAATCCACATAGAACCATTTTTTTCATATATTTTCAGTTCTAGTGCTGAAAATGTTGATGATTTTCAGCGCTTCAAAAGCGCTTTTGTGAGCAAAAATGTAGTACTCCAATCCGGCAACTCGCCATACAAAAATCAGCAGCGATATCAGCAGGTTTGTCAGCGCTACTTTTATTCCATAATAGTAGAAACCTGCTTTATTGGAAGCAACTTTTTTACTGGGTTCCGACATGCACTATCTGTGCTGAATTTTATTGAAATCGGAGATGGTCGAATTGCTTTCGATTTCACATGGAATTACTCAATACTCCAATCTAACAAATTCTGGAAGGTTTATACTTTTTTTCAAAATGTTACTGTTGTATGAAAATCGTGATTGTTACAAATTGAGTTTCCTCAATTAATTTGGAATAAAATCAAAAGTTGTGGATCGATTTTAATGAAATATGGCTTGTTTTGTTTGAAACATATTTACGTACATGCTACTAGAAAAACAACGAAATTTTTGCAGTTTTTCTTTTCATTTTTATGAATGTTTTAGAAATAATTTTAATAAAAAATTTTTTTTTTGCTAAAAGTTTCACTATATCTCTGAAACTAGAACCAATTTGAAGAAACCGAATGCTATTCGAAATCAGCACCCCAAATAACACAAGAAACAACTTGCCGTTGCTCCAGTCCAAATCCTTGTATACTTGTGTAATCTTTACCTTTATTTTATTACAAAGAAAAATTACTCGAACTCGAATTGATGCAAAGAAAAAGTATTTTTATTTACTTCCTAGTACAAGGGCCCGATTTTGTTTGCAATTTGTATGGAAAAATGCAATTCATACAAATTTGAATGGTTTCGTTTTATGAAATCATAGAATTAAGATCTGATTCAAATGACAATACATAAGAGAGGGTGGGTAAAACTATGAGTATAAAAAATTAAAAATATTGGTCACAAAATCAAACCAGAACGAATGCTGAATAACTTGTTCATACTTTCTATAAGTCATAGCGGAACTAACATAATTTTAGGTAGTTAAAAATAAATTTTATATAAAATAGTCTTTTTAAAAAAACATTACCATGAAATTTTCTTTAAGTGTCTAAAGTAGGCAATATTTTGTACAATATTATGAAACAAAGAGTATAAATTTTTATATGAAAAAAATGCTCACTTTAAAAGGCAAGAACAAGTGTCCAGTGTTTAAAAATAATTTAACGTTAAAATAAAATTCAAAAAGTGAAATAGCCAAAACAAAAAAGTTGTTAATAAAAAAGCCAACCGGTCTACAGCTGGTCGACTGATCAAACAGATTGTACGTTTGTTCATTCGTACATAACAAACACCAAAATAGCATGAGTGACTAAATATTGAATTGAATTCGTTTGAGTGACTTAACAGATTATAAAACACAAATATGGGGGTTGCATAAAAAATTTTAACTGAATAAGAAAATAATAAGAGTTAAAACGATGAAATAACGTTTAAAAAACGACGCCCATTTTTTCACTAATTAAACGAAAATAAAAAAAAATCCATTTATTTTATGAAATGTAGGGGCTGTTAATAAAGAAAATTTCAAACTACAAACTCCAGACATCATTTCTTGTTAATTGTAATCAATTAAGAAAATAACAAACAGCAACAAAGAGTTATCCAAGAATTTACAGAAAACAGAAAATGCAATGAATGCATGATGACTCATTTAGTGCAACAGAAATGATCGATAAAATAAACAAACAAAAAAAAACAAACAAAAAATTATAAAATGGACCATATTGTAAACTGTAACCCGTTTTAACTCATAAATAAAATCCACAATGCAATTATGTAGATTCCAAAAGAACTGCAAAACATAAAATGGAAACTACTACCGCAACAATTAATTACAATACAAACACGTTACGTACGTTACCGCGTAAACGACGACCCCGTGCAGTGGGAGAAGTGTCAATAACTTGTCCCTCAAGTTGTGTATACTTAAATGGTCAAGTTAGAGAAGAGGCAGATGATACCTCAGTTAATAATGAGCCTGTTTACCAGAATGCTTGCCTAGAGGAATTGAAGGATAAGTTGGAATGTGTTCAAAAACCAAACAGCGAAATGCGAAATGTTCGTCAACGCCAGCGAATACATTTGACATTTATACGTGCCACTATAGCCGAAGTTGATGAAACGCGTGAGGGCATGTTGATGAGCACATTTGTAGGTTGGTATAAATTACAAAAAATAAAAAAAAATTTACTCAGTCCTCGATCATTGGGTTAAGGAAAAACTAATTTCTGTGCTAAGAATTGAATTAAGAGGTTTAGTGCAATAACTCTTTTAAGCCACAATATCAAAATATTGAGTAAATCGACTTTTAAGTTTGAACAAAATTTAAAATTGTATGGTTTTTGAATTTTTCTGCTATAAATACGCAGCATAATTAATAGCAAAATAGTAGAATTTATTCAAAAATCTATCTAGGATGCAAAGCTATGGTACCTAGGAAGGGAATGAGCACATAAAACCAATTTTTAATTTAATATGGCTTACCGAGTTATTGCACTAAGCCCTTCAATTATTTATTTTGGGATTACATATGTATGCATGTATTGTATGTGTTTTCAAATGCATTTTCTACGATGTGGAATTTAGAAAACGGTTAATCAAAAACATGAGTCTAATCGTCACTTTCGATCTCAAACAAAGAAAACTCGATCGGGTCAAGTCGTTATCGAAAGCGACTATTAAAAAACCACTGTACAACAAAATGAAATTTTTTTTCCAAAATAATAAGGAAATCTACGGCATTTAGACGAAGACTTTTTTACTTGATTTTTTTAGAGTTGATGGCCGAAAGAGGTAAAAATACGTTTAACCGAGTAACAAGTCCAAAAGAAATTGCCTAAGAGAACAAATTTCTTTTGGATTTGGTATCCCACTAAACGTTCTTATACTCCGATTGAACATAAACTTAAAAAAATCAAGCTAAAAAGTCTTCGTCTAAATCCCGTATAAGTCTGAAATTTTATTACTTCGGCTTTTTAGTTCAATATTTGAATTAATGTAAATTTAAATTATTTTTATTAAGAGTGGAGTGTTGGAATATTCAAAGCAGATTAGCAGAACAAATCAGTACTACTGATTTCGACAGCCCGCTACACCGTCTCATCAGCGTTCTTGTTCACTTTTACCACTTATGAAGGTTGATACTTTTTACAAGGAAACATTAACTATTTAACTAATTTTTGTCAGCAAATAGAATACAAGACTTTTCTCATGTAAATTCTTGTATTAATTTTTATTGCGACTAAACTTAGTTTTGCCGAAATTTCCGTATCTGATTAATAATCCATCACTCACAAGCTCTTATTATTTTTTTGTTTCGCTTTTGATGGGCATTTTATCAATACCTACAATCAAAAGAATATTTTACGAGGAGCATTTAACACTTCACCGTATGAATCTTTTTTTATGAAAAAGGGCAAAAAAGAACTTTTGAACAGCGATATAACGGTTTAAAATGTCCTTGTGTGTGAAGTTAAATTTTAAAATATAAAACCCTAGACACAAACCATCGAGTTTAACAGAGCTGTTTTACCATAGGTTAACATTGGTATGAAAACATACTAAAACGTAGTTAAGTTGCCATTCACATATTACGTAACGCTATTTTTGCAGTTTTTATACGCTTGTTACAAAATGTTCAGTATAAATAATCTAATCTGTAACAAATCTATCTTTAACCACCTCCCCCCGGCCCTTGGAGCGTTACGTAATATGTGAATAGCCCCTAATGCATTTAGGAAGGAGTATATGTGGACGAGAAAAAATTGTAGAAGATCGCTGTCTGTGGCTGGTGCTGTGAAATATCTCTTTGGAAAATAGTTTTCTGCAAGTTTTGCGAAATAAGTTCGAGTTTTATCATTCAGAAGGATTACGTTTTCATGTCTTGGGTCATATATCGCTGCCTTTCGTGCAAAATTTTTTCCGATTTTTTTAAGTTTTCTAAATATTTCAGAACCCTCTCAATGGCTTTCCAATTTCCAAAAAAAAAAATCTTTGGAAAATCTATTTTGTGCATACCATTGAAATAAAAATTTGTCTTTTTTGACTTTTCAAAGTTTTAAGGACAAAAGTAAAAACACATAATTGCCAATATCCTGGCACATAATTGCCAGGTATCCTGAAACACACATCAGCAAAATTACACTCAAAAGAAAGATATTTTTATGTACATTAATAATCCATAAATCATGTTATGATTTTGAAGTCCGGTCGGGAAATATGATGCGAATAATAAAAAAAAATATGCACTTTATGAAAATATAAAAATCACTGTATCTTTAAAACTAGAGCTAATCGAATTTTTATGGTAATTTCTGAATTCAGCAGATGAAAATACATACGGATCTGCTATTTTGATCAGTTATTTTGATTTCATTGTTGCGGACTCTTATTTATCGTACGATTTTTGTTTACTGAAACTTATACTCTACTCTTAATTCATATTTCTTAACACTTCTAAACCATAAACTTCTACAAGAATTCTATACTCAAGGTTTGGTGTATTAAAACATGAAAAAAGTACCAAAATATTGGAGATCTTGTCATAGTGCCAAAAATGTCACAATTGTGCCACAAGTCCTATCAGTGAGTTTCATAAGACCGCAACCGATACAGATTAGAGAAGATCATTATCACTAGATAAACACGATCTTAAGACTAATATCGTGATGGTCTACCGGTCATTGTGGTCTCAGACTCCAACGCTTAATTTGTTTCGGTCAACATCTACACTCTAAAACATTATTTCAAATTTACGATCATATATTGTCTAAATTTGTGTTGAAAATTTCTCTTTGTCTAAAATTACATTGATTTTGTAGTTATTTTATTAAAGAAAAAGCCTTTCAAATTAAACATATTTAGTCCAAGTGGAAAAAATGTAACATAATGTACAATACGGCTACGGCTGAATGGTAGATACGTCAGAATATCAGTCAGGAGGGCGCGGTTCAAACGTGCACGCAGTCAATCGCTTTTTTTTAGTAAAAACATTTTGTTCAAAAATAATGCGTGTGTAATTTTAGGTCGATAATAATCTGTAAAGTGTTGCCGACTATTATCGACCTAATTTCCAACAAAAGTGTTTTCGAGTGTAGGAAGCACAACGAAGTGTTACCTGGGAAGTTCTCCATATACGAATGCTGATAAGGCTGTGGCTTGTAATCCATGGTTTTCATAAGGGGATTTTTTCAATGGGATTTTGTATCGTCTATGATGTATCGTACTGATGCCGCCAAACTTAATAATTGATATCTTTTAATTATGCCCAGGTCCAAAATGAGTCACCAAAATAAGGAACGCATTACCGTTTTCGATCTGACAGAAAATTTCTATATATCTCGCCTTTATTTGCAAGGAAATCCGGGGTTTCAGTCTAATTCCTAACCATTCAGAATTAGTTTTAAACAAATAATTTAAGAACGTTACATTGTTAGCTTTTAATTTTTAAAGTCCGGCTTGTACAGTGACCACAACTGCAGCTTAATAACACTTGGTTTTCACAATTTATCTTTCCAGATGATCCCGATCATTTTTATGAACAACTCTCACCGTTAGCCCTTTCTAAACGACACTCCCTGCTCGAGCAGACTCGGACGGGCAGTTTGCAGAGAAATGATGATGCGGTGCGTGTTTCAAAACGAGGAAAACAAATGTCCTATTCAGCTCATGCTTTGGGTCAACATATATCGGATGATTCATTTGATTCCGATACCGATGATTATTATGAAAAAGGACATTTCAAAAATGCCCATAATGATAGTGGCGTAGACATAAGAAACACTAAATTGCCAGATCCGCCATCATCGTCTAATCAAATGTATTCATTTGTTAAGAAATTTAAAAATTTCATAGTGAATAAGAAATCTCCCAATAGTTCTAAGCAAAGCGGCAGTCAGCAAAAGATCTACGACAGTACATCACAATTCTATGCAGGTGGCCAGTATGAGGGAAAACCACAGTTACAGTCACAGCCACAGCCGCAGCCACAACCACAACCACAACCATCAACATCATCACTGCAAGTACCAGAAACCAAAGAGTTAAGCACTTCGGAAAAGAATTTAATACTGGCACAAAGTACGGTATCCACCCAACCGCCCATAAATACTTTAACAACACCTAGAAAATCAAAGTCTGGCAAAAGTTTAAGATCACGCTTACGCAAGAGTTTGGTAGGATTTGATAGTAAACAATTGTCAGCACTGACACCAACCAGAAGCACATTTTATATTGAGGATCCGCCCAATGATGAAAATAATGGTCAATTGGATTCAGGATTTTCGGAAAAAGCCTTGTCAGGAGAACTGCCTACTTTAACATCAACACCTTCCGCAGAATCACAAAAACTTTCAACTCTGGCTCGTAAAGCTAAGAAAGAAGCTAAACTTAATAATTCACAAAGAAGACGCACTACAATTGGCATAAGGCCTCATGAGCCGCCGCCACCTCCACCACCAGATAACAATTCAAAGCCAAGAAGACAAAGTAACACCTCCTGGTATGCTGAATGTGGTGTATTTAAAAATGGCACTACCAATTTAGTTCATGATGATTCTCATATATTGAATAGCCAAAATAATAGTTCGGCTGGCAGTTTTGCTGCTGGTTCTACTTGGTATGAAGAAGCAGGTTTATATCAAACCAGCGGTTTGTCTGTAGCAAGTAGCAGTGGAAGTTCGGGTGTTTCGACTAGCAACGAAGCTGGACCAGCCGATGAAATGTCTCATAGTATGTTTAGCAATGAGCCTTTATATCAGATTTATAGTGCTGCAAAACTAGAAGCCATTTCACGTGATATGCAAGATGAGAGTTCAACAGATGGCTATGAGGAGATCGGAGATCGCCTTAAGAATGGAAATGCTACGCAAACCACTCGCAAATCCTCAAGGCCTTCTGCTTTACAATTAGTAGAACCGAAAAGTGGTCCGGAACGTACACTTTGGAGTCAAATACCAGAAGTTATAAATTCATATATAATACGTAAGTTTTTGCAAATGAAAAAGAAAATAATTTTAAATAATTGTTATAAAATTCTTTCCAGCCACAATGACACCACGAGAACGTGCACTGATGGAGGCCAAATTTGAAGTTATAACCTCGGAAGCCAGTTACCTTAAATCTCTAAATCTCTTACGTACTCATTACATGAATCATCCTGTGTTCCGTGATCAAAATGTTGTTAGCTCGCGAGATCGTAAATCTTTATTTGCCCACATAGTGCCCGTACATGAATGCTCAGAAAAACTCCTAACAGAATTGGAGTCCTGCTGGCAGGACAACATTATGTTGATAGGTTTAAGTAAACGCATCTATGCTGTAGCCGAAAAGCATTTCCATGTCTATGTGGGATTTTGCGAACATCAAGGACGCATGGATCGTACTTTGAAACATTTGCGTGAAGGCAAAGGTCTGTTTGCACAAAACTTGGAATTACTCGAATCAAGTCCAGCCTGTTGTGGCCTAAATTTACATTCATTCTTAATGTTGCCAATGCAAAGAATAACAAGACTGCCACTCCTCATAGATGCCGTTTTCAGTAAATGTCATCCGAATGATGATGAGTATGAGAATTGGAAAATGTGTTTGGCCATAATGAATAAAATTGTAACACAATGCAATGAGGCGGCTAATAAAAGTGAACAGTCCTTTGAGATTGAACGAATATCAAGACAATTGGAATTTAATCCATCCCTGATACGACCCTTGGCAATAGCACCAGCAGGTGTTTTGGCTCCCGGCACTAAGCCGCGTTATTTAGTTAAAAAGGGAGAACTAACGCATCTTATTTGGCGTGGTGATGATGCCAAGCTGACATTTGGAAAAAAGTTTTCAAAAACTACCATATTTGCATTTCTCTTTTCCGATTTGTTGGTACTGACAAAACGTAAAGCAGAAGAACAGTTTTCAGTATTTGACTATTGTCCACGCAATATGTTGACAATAACTTCGGGAGATTCACTGCCACAATTACCAACCAAAGATTTGAATAGTCAAACTAGTAAAAACTTAATTTTAATGACTTTGCTGGAAAATCATGAGCGTAAAACTGTGGAACTGGTGAGATTAGAAAATAATTAAAAAATTAAATTAATCTATTTCAAAAACTTGGTTTCTTTAGCTTTTGTCGTGTCCCTCAGTTTCGGAGCAAGAAAGATGGTTGCAAGCTATGCGCCCACCAGAGTCGGAAACTCCGGGTGAAAAATTGTACGAGCAATGGGATTGTCCTCAGGTTATAGCGAAGCATGCGTACGAGAATAATGAACCCGATGTATTGAACTTAGATGTAGGAGATGTGGTTAATGTCACACGTAAATTACCAGATGGTAAGTTTAATAAGGTTCTAACAACTCTTTCTGGTAGAGAGGACTAAAAAATATATTTCGGCGCTTGGGAGTTAAAGCCCCACGCCCCTTTTGCACACTGATATAGTAAATCGGTATTATTGCAATCCTTACATTTTAATTTACATTTTAAGCACTTTTATGTAAAAAGATTAACTGAAGTGGTTAGCGCATCGAGTACAAAGCAAAATGAGGTCTTGGGTTCCAGACTAGTTTCAGGCAAGTCATCAATATCATGAATTTTTTTGACAGTTGAAGCGATGAAGGCATAGCACTGGTCACTAATAGCTTTTTTAAACTATCTCCCAATCCGTTTGACTTCTGTAGAAAAAGCAACCCTGATTTAAAGAGTTAATGGAATTAAAAAAAAACAATAACAACACAAAGGGTTGCATTTTCTACAGAAGTCGAACCGCTTGTGGGATAGTGTAAAATTAGCTTAACCAGTACCTTCAGTGATTGATATTGTTCTATGCTAATGAACATCATACGCACTCCTTCGTCGGTAAAGTTAGCAAAATCATCAGCGAAGTAAAGCAATTAAGAAAATGGCTACACATAAGGCGAATAGGCAACCAAGTGGCGTTACTACGGCAGCTGACTATTTTTTGCTCTTGTCGCTTGGACCGCATACATGTCAAACATGTCCATATGAACAAAATTAAAAAAAAATGTTACGTTTTTGTTTACATTTTTTTAATATGAAGTTTAACATGTTGACGATCCAATCGAATTGAATTCGCCACTGATGTCATCTTGTATGGATTAACCTTGGCTACACATACATCTTACGAAAGTTAATGCGTCTACTTAACATCAGAGGCGCTCCAACACTGCTCTAAAATTAACAAGACGCGCAATAGCCGAGCTGTAAAAGAATTAAGCTTTCTTTCACATTTCACTACCTGTCTTCTCGACAATATCCCTTCCCCAGAGAAGGTAATACATTACGGCCATTAAGTGGTTAGGCATTAATTGCCTGAATGTTACTTCTTTTAAAAAAAGGAGAAACATTTTTGATGGAACATTTCAAGCCTCTAGCTCTTGCTGTGTGGGTCTTTAAACTGCAATATAGAGGACTGAAATGTTCTGCAAAAATATTTGTCATAAAGTTCTATTACACTTCTTCAAAATCACCAAAGCTCAAAATTAAAATTTAACCAACTCAAAACTTAATATCAAAATTTGTTGTCATCGTTTTCTTAAAAAATATTATATCTACGGATTTCTTTTAGCAGTAACTGCTAATAAGTAGGAAATTAACACTTAAACAGGTTTAAGTTCAAGTTTAAATGATGAAACAGAACAAGTCTACAACTTCAGGCAAAAACGCTGCAAAAATAAACAGGCCCAAAACTAAATCGACGGCAGTAGCTTCAAAATTCTCTCATATTATTGTTTATTTTGTTTTGTTCTCTATATTTCGTATGAAAAATGTGTGAAATTTTATTAAAAGACAGCAACATTGTTGAGAGAATGAGTGGCTAAAACTGAGAGCATGAGAAAAAACGTTCTCAAAATAAAATAGATGACTGCTTTTTACGGCGTATGATTACCAGTGTTGCCAGTGAAATTTCGAGAAAGATACATTTTAGTTTCCAAAAAGGTAAATTTTTTCCCAAAAAGATACATGTTGAAAAAAACTTTTAAATCCGTTTTCGACCCCTTAGCGCCAAATGATCGTAAGTGACAAAAATTTTATTTTTCAGGAAGAGTTTTTTATTGTATTTAAACATGATTTATATTCGCTTACGATAAAATTTTATAGCCTGTATTTCAAAAGTTATCAAAAATTTTGATATTTCTACGATTTTAAACTATGGGTATCCTCATAAAATTTTGATTTCAATAAAAAATTTGTTTTTACAAAATGTCGCTTACGATCATTTCGCGCAAAGGGGTTGATATAATTACATAACATATTTCATATTTAATGAATATTGTAAAGAAAATGATATCATATAAATTCATTTTTATATTTATTTAGTCATAAATATTAGGTATGTAATATTTAAAAATACAGTAAGCAAACTTTAAAATTAATTATATGTAACTATCTTTGGATGTTGTCAAAAAAAATTAATTTTTGTAAAAATTAATATACGAGTAAATGCGTTTTTAGTATTCATAACGAAATGATAACTTTAAAAAACTTTGTCAGAGACGGAAAGTTTAATATTTTATTTGTGTTCATTTTGCGCACAGATTCAAAAGATACGAAAAATTTCAGGATTATACATGGTACCTAAAGTCATCAAAAGATACGAAAAATGTATCTTTCGTATCCTAATGGCATCAATGATGATTACTGTCAATTTGTATGGAAAACCCATAGACAACTAACTAGCCCCGTCAGTATACAACAACATTATGAAGATTCTATGAAAGAGAAAGCAAATCTTAATTTTTTTACGTGCTTCTAATTTAACTATCTCTTTCATACAATCTTAGTAACAACAACATTTTGCATGTAAAACTGCATAACCCATGAGAACATTTTTTTTAGCTGTCAAAAGAGAGTATTCTGTTCCATATTCTGTGGGAAAAACTCGTCTAGCCTGAAGTTGCAGACTTGTTCTGTTTCATCATTTATATTGAAATTTTGTGTTTTTGAAGACTTATGGTAGAATTTTATGACTTATATTTTTGTAGGACATATCAGCCCACTATATTGCAGTTTAAGGGGATGTTTTGCTTCCTTTTTCAAGAAAGGAAAAGATGTCCTATGCCGATTCACTGTAAAATTTTGCTAAAGTTGTAAACTTTCAAAACGCAGAATCACGTATATTTTTGCTTATCCCCTTTACAAAAGTCAGTCGTTAGAACCTTGTTATTATTTAATTATAATCAGTTATGTGATGGAAATCGATTTTGAAAACAAAGCACTTTTGAAAGTCCGTTTTAGCGCACTTTTCATCAAATATTTATAATTTTTGTGATACAACTCTTTTGTAATAAAGATATATATTTATAATATTTGTGATAAAATTGTTTTTAATAAAGAAATATTATTAAAAAACACCTTTCAAAATTGCTTCGTTTTCGGAATCGATTTCCATCACATACCTGAATGTTTTATATTTATTGTAGAGTGTAATCAATACATACGAATATATTTAAATACTTAAAAATGTTTTCTTTTAGGCTGGTACAAAGGCGAAAGAATACGTGATGGTGCCGTCGGCTGGTTTCCTGGCAGTTATACCGAAGAAGTTAATTCCGTTCATGTTCGAGCACGTAATCTTAAGCAAAGACATCGCTTACTTACATTTACCGCCACCTATCTTGAATCACAAAAACGCAATAAATGATCAAAAAGTATATTATCCATTAGGATAAAATGTAGATTATAACATTAATAGTTAGAATTAGTATAATAAAATACTAATGTTAGCCACAAGTTATACTATATGTTGTATCAATTGTGTATGTATGTTATAAAGTTTTACAAAAACTATAAAATTTCTGCTGATACTCTAAAAAAATTTTATTAATTTTAGCACATACAAACATACAACAGCTAGTAAACACACTTGTGAGTTTATTATGTGTCTTTAAAAAGTTTAGACCAAAATAAATATTAAATTAGTTTTATAACTGCATAAATGTCGTTTATTGAAATAAGTTTTGCAATATGATTTATGCATATGTTTAAATTATATGTTTATGTACTATGTAATATATTTAGGAAAATGTGATATGATGTTATTTTATAATGTAAAAATTTCTATAATAATTTCTATTTAAATTTGTACCATTATGTATAGTTAAGAATAATCAGTTAATTGTATTCTTATATGTTTATAAAGTATATTGGAAACATTATCATCTAATTTATATAAAATTCTGTAAATCTAACACATTAATGTAAATTGTAAAATGCGAAAATAAATAAAGAAAAATTATGTATATCATAAATTTGTTGGTATTGAACGTTATTATTTTGGTGCAAGGTGTATTTAGAAGTTGACTACCAGAACATGCTAAAAACGAGACTTCGAAAAATCGAGATACGCCTTTTTCATATTAACCCATCGATATGCATATCATCACAGAAAATTCAAAAGCTTAACATGAGAAGCATAAAGCTTGTTTAAATTAAAACTAGATTGACAATTAGTGTAAAATGTTGCAATACAAGTAAAAAAAGACCCACAAATGTATACATTTATTGTAAAATTTTGCAGAAATTGTCAATATATTTTTTCATGTAAACAATTTTCAGCTTCTCCTTTTAAACTTTTAAAATGTTATATAGGGCTTTTTGTATTTTCTGTGACGATATACTAATATTTTTAATATAATGTATGATGCTTTAATGAAAAAACTAGTAATTAAATATAGGCAGTTATTCTAAACCAGGGCTTAAAAAAATGCTATGTGAATATTCCTGCTGCTATTGCTGATAGGCTCCGTAGAAAATACAACATCAGCAGCAATAGCAATATGCCAAATGTTATAGCAATCACTATACTGTTATACTTTGTTATAACCATTTTCAACAACATGCTAATAGCAAAACAAAATATAATAAAGCGTATTTTTCAGACAGCAGCAGCAAAAGCAAGCTATTTACGATATTGCTTTTGTTATTATGTGCTGCTGAAAATTAAAACGGCATAGCAATAGCTAATGATTTTTCTCACATTGTTTGCTGTTGTTTATTTCTTTAGGTTTGATGATAAAACGAAATTGTTTGGGTCTATTTTCGATGTTTGCAAGTCAATGCCGGACGAATTTGAAAGTACGAGTGTAAAACTTTGCAAAAAATTTAAGAAATTCCCAATACATTACAATCATGAGAAGAAATGCCAAAATTGTTTAGAAATTGTAAAAAAAATTTGCAAATTTGCGTTGCAACGTTTTTGTGTTTTTTCCGAGGCTTTTGCTTTTTGCAGTTTTATCATTTTTAATAAATTTTTGAGCTTGGTTTAAATTTCGGGATTTCTCGCGAACTTTTGGCATGTTCGCGATAAAGTTTTTTTTGTGGGTATTCAACGTCTTTAAAATGCTAATTATTTTTAATCAATATTAGATATTGCTATCATGTCGATCTCAAAAAGTTTTTGTGAATTTTCGCCAATTTCGCGATTTTTCAGAAATTTTTTTCATTCCTTACAGTTTTAAAGCTTTTTAATCGATATTATGGCTTCATTCAATTTTTGAAATTTTTCGCAAATTTACGCCATTTTCGCGATAGACGTGATTTTTATAAAGTTTTTGGATTTCTCCCATTTTTGGGGATTTTTAACCAATATTACACTTTGCACTCATTTCACTTTTAACAAAAGTTTGCAAATTTTAAAAAATTTTACAATTTCTTTAAAATTTTCGGCATTCCTTGCCAAGTTAGCGAGTTTTAACCTGCTTTAGGATTGTTTCTCATGTTGCAATTTTTTTGCGATGTTTCGCGATTTTTATCAATTTCAGGGCTTTGTCTACTTTTTATAGTTTTAGTGATTTGTAAAACTTTTTCTGATTTTTGCAAACTTATTTCATTTGCACAACAAATCATATCTTGCAAAACTCTTGACTTTTAATATAGAAAATGGTTAAAAGGATTTAAAATAAAAATACATACTTACATACGTAAGTACATATATTTTTATATAAAATTAGTTTTGATAAAAATCCCAAAGCTCTTATAAAACGACTGCTATGCTACGAATGTAATTGCTATTGCTACTGCTGTTATATCTTTCAACAGCAACAGCAAACAACAGTACAAATAAAAAATAAAATATAAACAATTAATTTTTGTGCCAACAAATGCTTTTATTTTTTTACATTTGCTTTTGCTATGCTATATTTATTTCCAATAGCACAGTATAAGCGATAGTATTGTAAATAAAAGTTTAAACATTTATAGTGTACAGTGAAACTTCGATATAACGAACTTCGTTATAAAGAGAAACTCAATATAGCGTATGTTTTATTGATTCCCTTGAGAAAACCTCCTTATTGCAAAGTTTTCCATATAACTATAACGAACAAACGCTGAGCAAAAAGCCTCTTTATAGCGAAATATCCATCCAAATGCATCAATATAACGAAATCAGAATAAATCCTAAATGGTAAAGTCCCGTTATAGAAACAGCGAAATCTAAATGTTTTTACAAGCGCATTTGTAAAGCCTCTATACAACGAAGTACTCATACAAAAGCCTCTATACAACGAAGTAAGAATAAAATTTAAAGGAAAGAAAACTATAGTTATAAAGAATTTTTTTCGTATTTCTTAAAATTTCGTTATATCAAGACATATATATATATATATATATATATATAGCGAAGCAATAGCTATAACGAAGTATTTTCTGATCCCCTTGGAATTCGTACTATCGAAGTTTCACTGTAGTATAGCACGATTTCCGTACTTTTGCTACTTCGCAGCTAGCATTTCGAACACTGTTCTAAACATATCTTTACAACAATGTGTCAATACAGTATTGATTCATTGTAAAGTTAGTTTGTGTCTTGTCATCTAAATTTGATTGGATGCACAATTTGCTATTCTATGCGTATCGACAACAGACATGATACGTTTAGGAACAGACCACATTGTCATAATTTTAACAAGTTATAATTTGCGGTCAACACCTAGCATAAAATGACTAACTTTAACATTAGCTCTGTTCAATAACTGAAAATTGTTAATTTAATTTATTTTATTGAACTTCAGCGATCTAGCCAACAAGGCCATAATCGATCACAAATTTCTACTAATAAAAATAATTGTTAATAGTTTTCACTGAAAAGTGGTCACGTACCGAACACTTTTAGTAAGTAATAACTATTAACAATTGTTAACAATTTTCAGTTATTGAACAGAGCTATTAACTTCAAGTTAATGTTAAGTATAGACTGCTCAAGTTAACGCTTTTCTGAAGTTATAACATAATTGTTAATGCAATTGTTTTAACAACGCTGTCATAACTTCCAGTTACAGGAACTTTTCAAGTTAGATGGAGACGTAAAGTAATGTGTTACTGCAAAGCAAACTAAATCTTAGCGCCTTGGCTGTTATTTACTTTAAAGATCTCCCACTTCCGTTTACTCGTTTTATATTAACTAATATATAGATATAGCGAAATAATGCCAAGTTAATGGACAATTAGTGTATTGGACACTAGAGGGCACAAGACATTAGAAATAAGTTGGTGGTTATTAGGGTACACTTACCTCTGATCAGACTAAAATAGATTTTTAGCGCTTTTTGGCATGTAAGTTTTGTAACTGTAAGTTTTAAAACTCTAATGAAAAATTTTTTTATGATAATCCTCTTAATAAGAATACTAAAAATATATACAGTTCTGTTCTGTATTCCATTCGGAATGAAAATGTTCGGAATTATCAAAGCATTATTCTTACAAATTAATATTTATAGCAACAATGCTAGTACAATTACGAATATTTTCATTTGTAATGGAATACAGGATAGACCCGATAATAAGTATATTTATATATATTTATATAGTGTATATTTCCAAATTTCGTTAAGTTTTTATGTGTCATGCTTTATCAAATCATCAGTAGATTTTAACCCTACTTTTGAAAATTTTCAGACCTCTTACCTTATTCATAAACTCTCAGAAATTATTTGAGAGCTACAATAGAATAGCGCAGTAGGCTTAAAAGCTAATACAAAACAAAAAATTATATTCGGCGTGAATCCATTTTATTTTTCTATACTACACATAAAGAAATATAAGAGGTAACATTAACTAAACATGAATAGCTAATATTTTTTATATGACATACAAAAACTTAAGCTTTTTTAACTAAGCCAATAGGTAATTTGTACAATACATTTTAGCTAAAAGCGATGTTAATTTAACTGCTAGAAAAAGGTATCTTTTTCGAAATTAATTTTTTTTTTGCTTCTTATTATCTTGTCAAATAGATATATATTTTTTTAACAAATGCTTGAACTTAAATTGAAGCAGGAGGTATGTAAACATATTTTTCAAAATAAATAGGCATTGTATTAATTAATAGGTATAATTAATTCGCCTTGTATGTTCAGTGACATTCAAAGTGAGTCCATACCAAATGGACTCCACAGATCAGCTGTTAATTTTGTGCTCAGTTTCTCTGCTTGTATTTTTATTTGGTTAAATTGGCAAATGCTTTGTTGACATATATATCCAAGGTAGATCAATAAGATATAGTCATCGGCGAATTGATACAACAAATCAACTTTTTTGTTTAAGCAATTGTCAAAACATTACCAAATTTACATTAAAATTTTTTCAATTTATTTATATAGAATAAATTTATAAAGAAAGTATGTCAGTTCCTTGAACAATCAGATGTGCTGATAACGCCACCTGTTATGAATTCGCCTTGTATATATCAGTACAGTTCAAAGCGAATTAATATCAAGTGGCCTTATCATCAAAACAACACACATACAAAGTAGGTGTAGGACTATTTTTATATGTGCTTTGACAGTTCGGGTTAAAGTTTTTCTCTTTTCTTATATAGAGTTTGACTGATGGCGTGTAATCAGCTGATGATCATCTGTGATGAAAAGGCTACCTGGTACTCAATTCGCCTTGACAGTTTTGACAATGAAACCTGGTATTTTCCAAAGCGAATTGAGGCGAGTCTGCCCGTTATGAATTTGCCTTGAGTAACATTGAAGCAAAGTGCTGCCAAGTTTGTTGTAATGGCTCATTCAGAATGAATGCTAAAGCATGTTCGACAACAGAGTAAAAACGTAGAAATCAACAAAGTGAAGAAAATATTGTGATTAATTTTAAAGTGTATTAAAAGTTAATTATTTAATAAGTTTATATAGAAAAGTATAAAGAGTAAATACAATAACTATAAAATCATTCTGTAATGAATACTCGATTCCATACGCCATCATTCGGTGATGATGTGTCCGAGTTGGGCGATGCTCCGACTTCTAGTTTTATTGTAGGAAATTCTGTTAATAACAATTCCTCGTATATGTATCAACAAACTCCATCATCGGTAAGAAAGCAAGTTGGACAAATGTGTCTAAAGTTTAGTTTTTTATTATTTAAAATTATGCTTTGACGGAATTATGTCAATAACTGCAAACGTAAAAACAATACCAAGGTGGATCTATCGACCTTGATCAATACTATGTGGCAGTAACTCATACAATTATGAATTTTATCAAAAAATGCAGTAAATACTTTTAGAATTTCTGAAAATATGTGTTTGAAATAGGTAGACACCTTATATGCAGCAGAATTATCAATAATTTTTTTTTTAATTTTTTGCACCTTAGTAAAATTAATTAAAGCTTACATTATTTATTGTTGTTAAATATAATTTTTAAATCGGATTCTTATAAGCATTCCATGATTATTCATACAATTTCAAGTTATACGAAACTCGCGTTATTATTAAAATCATGTATGGATAAAATATTAAATACGTATTTTATACATGCATGTTTCCGTATCATTCGATTACTCCTAAACATATTTTATCTATCAATTCATATAAAATCTATAAAGTTCATTCAAACCAATAATCAGTTTTTTTTCAACGTTTCTTTAATTAAATACCGCCATAATACAATAGTTATCGATTCTTTCATTTCTTTACTTCTTGTTATATTATGCTCATCGCGTCTTCTTTTGTTTCTTTACTTTCTAGACAAATCGTATAAGTGTACATAATACGTCAGATGAGTACCATACAGCAAATGAGGAATCGTTTAACGTAACTGGAAATAGCTCAATGAATAATTCAATAATACAGGAAAGTATTAATGTTCTACCTGGAGGACAAACAGGAATGACAACACCTACATCAACAACAGGATCAGCAACAATGGCGGCACGTAAACAAATGTTAACAGTTGACCAAAATGAACCATCCAAACCCTTGTCCGCCTATGCTCTATTCTTTCGAGATACTGTCAGTGCCATAAAACAACAAAATCCCACATGTTCATTTCAAGAATTATCAAAAATTGTCGCCTCCATGTGGGATGCTTTAGATCCTGCACATAAGGGAGTTTACAATAAAAAGAATGAAATGGCCCGTACTGAATATTTAAAGCAACTGAGAATCTACCAGCAACAGCAACTGCAAAGACAAGAACAACTGAATGCCAGTGCCAATGAAGTTGTACAAACTGATGCAAATGTCCAATATCAAACCCAACAAGTTACACAGCCACCAGTAACAAATAATATCAACGTTCAACGTAATGCCGATCAGGTTAATAACAATGTAACAACTTCTACTAATGTTATTCCCGCAACAACTGCTAGTGCAAACTCTAGTGCTCCATCCGATGACCAAATGCGTTTAACTGAACCCGGTTCGGTGCAAAAATGTACTCGGGAAAATTGTAATAAACGTGCTATTATTAATCCCGACTGGGAGGATGAGTATTGTAGCAATGAATGTGTGATTATACATTGTCGTAATGTGTTTAATGATTGGGTACAATCCAATTTAGAGGCTAAGCAGCAACAGCAGCAGATAACACAACAAACAACCACAATTTGAATATATTTTTAAATTATTTTAGATTTTTGCTTTTTTATTATTTTCTTAATTGAAAGTTAATTTACAAATATATTGTAAAACATTTTAACTGTTTTAAATAACTATTTTCATTAGTTTAATTGTATTGTTTAAGTTGGCTCTTTATTTTAAATAATACAAAAAATTCATTTAAAATATACTTAAATATGTTTGAATTTTTCTTTAAATTTAGGTTGAGTTTAAGGAACCAGCAGGATTCTTATTCTGTAACTCGATTCGGAAAAAATATGTTCGAATTTGTATTTTTTTTTTTTGCATTAGAACTCGAAAGCATTTTTTTCGATTTGAATTACAGAGTAATCCCAGGCAATTATTTAAGTCATTAACGATAGAAACGCCATTTGATTATCTGAAAAGTATTTGTGAATACGGAATGAACTGCATATTCATGAAAACGGAATTCAAATCTAATTATAAATAGTAGAGTCCGACCGAACGCATTTTTTTTCAGACCGAAGCCGAACTTCAGTAAAATTTTTTGAAAAGTAACCGAACCCGAACGCGAAACCGAATATTTTGCTGTGAAGAAAAATTTGAACTTGACTTTTTAACTATGGCTTATTTATTTGATAAATAGAAAGGGAAAAAAATCCTTGTACGTTGTACTTTTGCTAATATTTTCAAGAACTGGATTTTTGTGTATCTTTGATGATATATAAATATATGAAAAATAGTTTATACAAAGTCAAAATGTTACCGAACACCAAACATCAACCGAACGTAGCTCTTTGCCGAACTCCGCCATCGAACGTTCGGCCGGACACTAATAAATGGGTTCATTCATAAAAACGCAATGAAATTTTTTATTTTCGCTAAAAAAAAAACCGTTTAGAAATTAATTGTTTATTTAGTAATTGGAGGATGGGAAAATATATTATAGATGTTAAGAACTTAAATTAAAGGACTCCATTGGGTTACTCTGTATTTCGAATCGAAAGCAAATGCTTTCGAATTGCAATATAAATAACATGCATGGGAGTAGTTCGTTAAACTGACTAATTAATTGTCGATTTCAATAGCATTGATTAATAAGTACTGCTATTTACATTTTTGGCATTTCCATTACGTTAAACAATTATAGTGCTTTTTCATGAAAAGACTTAATTACTAAATATTTAAAAAGCAAAACCATTATCATTAACTACTGCTCAGAATTTCTCTAAGCATTATCATTACGTAAAATCACTCGCACTATATTTCATTTGAAAAAAGTGGCCGTTGAAAAGAATATAGCACATATAAACAAAAGTTCAAATTCTGGATGATTTTGTAAATGTAAACATGGTTCGATTTTGAGTGATTCTGAAAATCTCGATTCGAAATTAATTACAAAACGAAATCGGGTAAAAAAAGATCTGAATAATTTCCTATCATAAACGAATCATTCCAACAGACCCAGAATCAAAAACAACCTCATACATATGCACAATTTGTACATGTATATGCAACATTCGAAAAGAGCTTACAAAGTTGCGCAAAATTCGCAAAAAATTCTATAATTTAAAAAAAAGTTTAAATTTTATAAAAAATCGCTAAAAATTTAAGGAATGAACAAATTTGGAAAAACTGTGAACATTGGCAAAAACTGGTAAATATCTAGGAAATAGCAAAGACTAATATTTATTAAAAATCGCTAAAACTGTAAAGAGCCAAGAACTGGCAAAAAATTCACTTTCATCGCGAAAAATTGCAAACAAGCCCTACCCAGCAAAAAATAAATGAACGCGTTCGACAAGAAATAGTGTTTCATGATTTCTTGATAACTTGTTTCTTCGAATGCATTCTGAATGACATCGTAAATCGTAAATAAAGCTATAGTTTTTGAACTCATTAAAAACGCATGCAATTTTACTAGGTAATATATTGCATAAAATATCCACTGAAAAAGGCATGCAAAACCGGAATTAAATCATCACATTGACACATTTTCGTAAAACAAGTTTTAGATCTAACAAAAAATAAGGCAATAGTTCAGTGGTAGAGAGGGTGTCTTATAAGTCAGAAAAGAATGGTTCGTATCCCACCTGCTGCAATATTTTTTTTATTTCATTTGTTTTATATTTACATGAAAAAACGTCATCGAATCAGGGAGCTTGCATGGGTTCAATTCATTCATTTTAATGACAAGCAAGTTCTCTAAATTTTCATGTAAACACATGATCTCCAATGACACGCTAATGTAAAAATCATGCATGTTTCACCTAAATCGAACCAATGCGTCATCATTTACACCCATGATTATACACATGATTTGTCGTGTTATTTTTTGCTGGGTAACATTGCTTAAAAATACTTGAAATTGTAAGGAATATCAAAAATTCAGAGAAAATCGCGAAAATAGCGAAAATTCGTTAAAACTTGCTAATATAGAAAAGATAGAAAAGTACGAAGTTGATTAAAAATCGGTAGAACTCTAATGAAAGCCAAAAAACTGAAAAAATCACTTCTATCGCGAAAAATTACAAAATTGCAAACAAGCCTAACACTGCTTAAAAATAGATGAACTTGTAAGGAATGTCAAAAATTCAGAAAAAATCGCAAAATTGCCGAAAATTCGCTAAAACTTGATAATTTCGAAGAAATAGAAAAGTCTAAAATTGATTAAAAATCGGTAAAACTCTAATGAAAGCCAAAAGAAGTGAATAAATCACTTCTATCGCGAAAATAGCGAAAAGTCGCGAAAAATTGCAAAATTGCAAACAAGCTCTAACAGTGCTTAAAAATAGCTGAAATCGTAAGGAATGCTAAAAATTCAGAAAGTCGCGAAAAATTCCGAAATTTCGCAAAGACATGCTAATTTCGAAAAGATAGAAACTCTGAAATTTATTAAAAATCGGTAAAACTCTAATGAAAGCCAAAAAACTGAAAAAAGCTATCGCGAAAAGTCGTTAAAAATTGCAATATCGGAAATAAGCCCTAAAATTGATTAAAAATCGCTAAGTTTGTAAGGAATGCAAAAAAAATCGGAAAAATCGCGATGTTAGCAATTTTTTTTTGTTGCGAATTTTGCCGCGATTTCAGCATTTCCTAATGTTGGTGACTTTTAATGAATTTTAAATCATTTTCGGATAATTTTGCATTACCATGCTAAATATTATTTTACTTTTGTAATATTTGCTCTCATTTGTTTTGCATCAGCTCATTTATTTATCAAATAGCACACTAACATATAAGGAATTGCTCCAAAGGTCATATTTTGTCAGTTATTCAACTTATATATTTGTATGGATGTTTATATGAACAATTATTTATTCTTCAATTATAATTGGTAGTTGATAGATTTCATTCTTTTTTCATTACAAGTATTTAAACAATTATAATGAAAATATGTATAAGCATTGGCATTTATTGGTAGTTGAAACTTTTTTCATTATAACTACCGTAAAATAATGCCAATGATAAAGTCCCATGTATGATAAATAATATAGCTGTGCACGAGTCTATTCGAAGGTACTCGAAAATGTACTCGTATGTATTTTGGGTGTGTATGAATGTATGTTTTTTGTATGGATGTATATACATATACGTGAATGTACATCTACATGCTACTTTTCGGAGACCAACATGTGACTTCATGGGCATATTAGTTCAGTTGTACCCGTGTTGATGTGAATAATTTATCTTTTCGTCGAAGAATGTGCTAACAGGAGTTCAAAAAAACCGCTTAAATTAGTTAAATTAATGCTTACAAATGTTCGCACATGATCTAAATAACTTTTCTTCATAAAATGAAATTTTGTTTGACTAAATTTACACGATGAAATATTTTATGAAATTTGTTGTATGAAACTTTTTTTTATTTCCCAATAGGATAGGCAGGGAAGCAGGCTGTTTGAAAAAAGTGGTAAGAAATGAAATATCAGACGGTTTTTGTCAGGTTTCTTTACCCCTCTATACTTGCAGATATCAAATAAAAAAGTTCATTGGCAAACATTTCATAAAATGATCTATTATTTTTGAATCTGGTACAAGTCAAATTTTCGAAAAATATTAGCGGTAATTTTAATAAGATATAGTACATATGTTATTTAAATAACCGTTAACTATTTTTTTAATGAGCTTATACCACTTTCAAAAATAACTTTATAGTTTTCGCGATTTTAACTTTGCTATTATGCCGCTTTAGCAAATTTCTGTGAATTTTCGCCGTGTACGCGTTTTTTTTAACCGAATTTTTAACTTTCCGTATAGTTTTAGCGATTTTGATCAAAATTATGGCGTTCGAAGTTATGCAGTTTTTCACGAATTTTCTCCAAAGATTTTGATTTTCTTACATTTTTAGGGATTTTTAATCAATATTAAGCCATTGAATTTTTACATTTTGATCAAGTTTATCAATTGAAGATAAAATTTGATATTCCTATAGAAAACTTTCACGTAAAAGATATATATTTATATATTATACATATATTTTTTTAAGGCAGTTAATGCCTACCAGTTAATTAACTAATGGTTTATCTTCTTTGGGAAAGGGATAGTGTAGAGAGAACAGGTGATGAAGTGTGAGAGAGATAGAAAGCTTAATTTATTTACAGCTCTGCTATTGCGCGTTTTTTTGTAGAGCAGGGGCCGAATCGTCGCTTTCGATATCGAGCTGATTCGATCGAGTTTTCTTAGTTTGAGATTATGGCATTCGCTATCGAACAATATAAACACATTGTTTGATATCGAATGTCATAATCTCAAACTAAGAAAACTCGATCGAATCAGCTCGATATCGAAAGCGACGATTCGGCCCCAGTATTGCAGATCTTTTGGTGTCAAGTAGAGGCATTCATTTGTTTAAGCTGTGTAGACATTCATTAGCTCTTTTACTCCGCCGACGGTTCCGCTACAATACCGACGAAGGAGGGTGCATTATGATATGCATCACTTTAACGGTCCAACAACAACAAAGACAATAAATAACACACCAATGCACATCAGAAAAATTCATGATGTTGTTGGCTTGCCTAAAACTAGTCCTAAACTCGAGACCTCATGGTTTGTAGTCAAACGCGCTAACTATTCAGCTAAACTAAGTCGAAACTACTTAACAATTTTGTCCAGAAATCGACTATGAATAGAAATGAGTTTTAAGTTGGTACCTAAATTTAAGTTGTATCTTAAATAGTTTTGAATTAAAAGTGTGGCTATGTACATACATGTCCCAATGTTTATGTAATACTTTTCTAAACAGCGCTTTCCAGATCTCTTCGCGGACCCTCTAGAATGTTGCTACGGACCGCAGGGGTCCACGGATCCCCATTTGGGAACCCTTGCTTTAGACGGTTAACCTTATGATATTATGCTCTCAACTTCACTGGATGTAAAGGATTAGCACTCAGGAGTCGCGTTTGAGACTCTTGGCTCTCCGGATTATAGCTCTTTTGGACCCGATTCAGCACACTTTTTTGCGTCTGGATGTTGTGTTTTGTAAAAGCCAATAGTTGCGATTATACTGGCTTATTTCAATTAGATAGACTCAAGTCTAATATAATAGAACAATTTGGGAGTCGATATCACTTACATATTTAACCAAACAATTATTATTCGCCTTTAACAACGAAATACTTGCAGTATTTCGTTGTTAAAGGCCCCTTCAATTTAAATGAAACAAATTTAGTTTTTTGCTAAATATAGTTTTAATTTTATGTTTTTCTTTATTTGTATTCATACATAATTCTTTTTATTAAATTTACTTTGAAAATTTGATGTTTTGCTTTATATTATTTTTATTTAAAAAAAAGCCAATAAGATATTAAAATATAGTATAGTATATAGAGTATGTGTTAGAGAAAAACGATATTTAATTCATAATTATATTTAAGGTATTTAAGAACAATACTTAACATAGACGCACTTAATGTAATTATATAAATAAATAATATAAAAATTAATTTAAAATTTAAGAATTTAAGATAATTATAAATCACTTGCAACTAAAAAGACACATGTATAAGAAATAAAATTTTGATTTTCTTTTTTAAGAATTTAATATTAAACTATAAAATTAATAAGTAATCGTTTCGCAGAAACCTTTTTTGAGAAAAACAAACGTTTAAAAAAAATTACAAGTAAATTAATAACACTGAAAGAAACTTGAATAAATGTAATCAATTTTGATTTAATAAAGAAATATTTTGTTTGAAAAAATATTCAAAATTAAATTCAAAATTTTCAACAAATAGTTCAAGAGGATGGAGATAAAGCGAACGATTGGAGTAGTGTAGTAGGTGATAAAGGGAGCTTAAAGCTTTTATAGAAAATATTTTCTTTATAAAAATATTATGTAAAAAAACATTATATAAAATCACAAAAAAGCATGCTTTTTTTCATTATAAAAAAATATGTATAAAAAACAAAACGGACGCCATTGTTAATTTAAAAAAAAAACAAACAGAAACAAATTATTAATCATGATAAAATAAACTGCCTGTCCCACAATGTCGATAAGAAAATTTCTTTCTCCAACTTATATTGAAAATAAAAACAAATTTTAGTTTTTTATTATTGTTTTCAATATAAATTGGAAAAGGAAATTTTCTTATCGACATTGTGGGACAGGCAGAAAAACTTAAAAAGCTTCTTTTTTTTAATGTAAAATCTTAGAAAAACACATAGAGTTTAATAGTCTTACGCCCGAAGGCAGTTATTAATCGTATTAATTCGTTTCTTTAACATGCAAAGCCATTTTTATGGTTAATAAAACAATTTTAAAACCAAAAGTAAAAACGATTTAATAAAGTAAAAAATGGAGGAGAGAAACGATAAAGGAGCAAAAGCTTTAGTTAAAGAAAAGCTTTAAAGAGATCATTCTTTTATATATTATTATTGTAACTCCTAAAGTTCTCTTATGCGTTTATTTTTACACAATGCAAATGTATACCAATTTATTTTTCAAATTCAAAATGTTTAAGCCCAATTAAAATTAAGTTATTTTATATTAATTTAGTGTTGTTTTAAAGGTTTAAACCTAAATAATATCACCAAATGGTTTTCTATTTATATTAAATATTTTTTTTTTGTATTGTAAACTTATGTGCTAAAAAAACCAACTTCTTATATTTTGCTTTATAGTGTAGATTTTATAAATTGGTTACAAACAATTACTTTCTATGACAATTTTTTTTTTCTTTAATTTCCAATTCAATCTCTTGTTAAAGTCATTCAATGCATGTATGTATGTAAGTTTTTTATTAATTATTTATTTCCTTTAAAGGGGCGGGTTTGTTTTTTTCTGCTTTAGCATTTAACGTTATTGTATCTATTTGTATTTTGTTATATTGTGCTTTAGTTAATTTATATTTTCGGCAACATTTTTTGTTTCTTATTTTTATGTTTGTTGTAGTTTCTAAGGGTTTCAATCTAAAGCTTAATAAATTTTCTTTAAGTTTCATTACATTTAATTTTAACAAGCAACTAATTACATTTTGACTAGAGTTGCTGTTTAAGAAGATATTAAGCCAAATTCAAAGAATCCAATAACCCAAAAAAACGGTAGTGTTTTAAATAATCTGCAACAGAATAAACAAACAAAAAAAGTATTGAAATGTATTTATGTAGGTAAAGATTGAAAGTTATAATTAAAATGAGAAAAAGGAACAAAAAACCCCTCTTCAGCGACGATATAGCGGACTGAAATGTTGTACGAAAATATTTGCCATATGGAATTCTACTAGCAATCGAGCAGACATCAAAACTATCTTAAAAGATCTTAACCCTCAAAAACTTGCGTTATCTTTTAGAAAATTTATTAAAACTGAGAACGTTATACATAACAGTCCACTACAATCCTATGTAGCCAATATTAAGGCTATTATACTTCGATTTAAGCCAAGAATAATTAAACAATACATCTCCCGTAAAGTTTACTTTTTGGTGCTTGACCTTTTTTTGCGGTTTTGGCACGATATTATGCGTATACAAACATTAAAAAGTAAAAAAAAAAATAATTCTTGCAAAAAAACCGTCGGCTAAACAGGACACTTTTCTGATCACAATGTGTCTGCGAAGTTTCATAAGAATCAGTTTAGTAGAAGTAATTGAACAATAATATTTACTTTGCGTGGGCGTGGCATCGCCCACTTTCCTAATCATAATGTTGTATTGCCTTTGGAACTTAATGTTTGTTGAAAGTTCCATCAGAATCGGTAACGAAGTATGTATGTAGTTAAAAAAAGAATATTTACTACGTTGTGGCGTGGCACTGCCCACTTTTCTAGCCATAATATTCTATTGTCACGATAACTAAAAGTTTCATAAGTTTCAAAGTTTCATAAGATTCGTTTTAGTAGCTGTTGAAAAAAATATTTTCTTTGCATGGGCGTGGCACTGCCCGCTTTTTGATCATAATGTAGTATTGAAACCAAAACTCAATGTGTGTGCAAAGTTTCATAAGAATTGGTTAAGTAGAAGTAGTTGAAAAATAAATGAATTTTTTTGTGTGGACGTGACTTTTCAACGTGACCAATCTGGAAGTACATCCTTGGAAATAAAGAAAAGAAAAATCCGTAGCCTTTTTATAAATGGCGGGAACACACACACAAAAAAACTGACCTCTTGCTTTTTTGAAGTCGGTTAAGAAGAAACGAAAGAATTGTAAAGGTTGAAAAAAATCGAAGAAATTTTAATTTAAAAATGAAGAAATACAATAATGCTAAATTCCTATTCAGAAAACAATGTACAAATTTTTAAACATTTGTTTTAAAAAAATCGCAACCAAAAGAAGACGTAAACTTTGCAAATTTGCTATCTATCAACTGCAATTCCAAAAAGATTAACACAGATGGCGGAAATTATAGCAATAGCTGAAGCATTTAATCTAAAGTTTGGTCTTTCAAGGAACAAATATGTCGTATATAGTGAGGAAGGCGCTTAAGCAAAAGAGAGGAAGCGAGCCAACGTGAAAAGCATAGAAAAGTATTATGTTGTAAATTTTGTAAAATAAAATATTTACCCCAAACAATTTCGTTACCTCATTTAATTTAAGAGTTTTCATTAATTTAACCGCTGAAAGGTTCTTCATCTTAATTGTACATCTTCGTTTGCTGATACCTTTTTCGTTTTTATTCGATTATCTGCAATTCATTTGCATCGGCATCGGCAGAATCCTTACAGAATGTGCTCGAACGTTCTAATTTTGATGTGACCACAAGTGGTGGTTGTTGATGATTATCGATATCGTTATTTTCATTGTTCACAGAATGATTGGAAGTTTTTATGAGCAATTCGATCTTTTGTTTAACAGCCTGTGCAGTTTGATAAATCTCATTGGAATTTTGTAGTGTGCGGTTTTTATTATTGGCTGGCTGTTGTTGTTGTTGATTTTGATTCAAATTGCTTTTATTTACAGTGGTGAAATTATGGGTTTTCTTCAAATGCAACGTATTCGGTCTACGTGTGGGTATATTAGAGGGTTGGACATTACGATTAAATACAACCGACGAATGAGAAACTGAACGCATAACTGTATTTCCAGCAAAATGTTTTGCTTGCTCTTCTTTTGAGTTTTGAGCCTCTTGTGATTTTCTAAGAATTTCTTGTTGTTTGTTTTTTTCCTTTTCGGCTCGTCTGGCTAAAATTTCACGAGATTTCGCAGATAGAAAACTGTGTTTTGTTACTGGTGGGTTGTCGTTTTTACCAGGCACAGATATGGAACGTTTATATAAATCTCTTGATGACTGATTAGACGAAACTGATGATAGACGACTGTGAGCAGATTTGGTGGTGGTCACCGATGAAGGACTGGAACCAGTGGAAGTGATTTTTTGTTGCAAATATTTAGGTGCTCGTGGACCCAAACTTGTAGGTCTTGAGGGTTTTGTTGTGCCATTGACAGGTTTGGTATTTTGATTTAGATTCGAAGTGTCTGCCTTGATATTCTTTGCTCGGGCCAAACGAGTAGATGTAAGTGATTCTCTGGATGCTGTTTTGTTAGTAATCACAGAACTTTTCATGCTGTCATTTAATGAATCGACGCCAATGTCCGAGAATTTTTCAGTATCGGAAGACTTACTAGGTTTACTTTTGGCCGGGCGACAAGAAGCAGAAGCCAAACTATCTAAAGACATATTATTGGTGGACTTAATTGTGGCGACTTTGCCATTAAGTTGTTTACGGGTCGCTGGACTTGAATGTCTTGAACTCTCACTAGATGATTGTTGATAATTTTGTTTCTTTGTCCCGTTTGCTGGTATACTGGAACTAGTACTACTACGAACCGGACCTTGTGTCGTTGGAGTTTTCTTAGGTTCCAAGTAACGGGGTCTTACATCGGCTAACTTAAGCGGTTGTGGTTTTTGTTTTGTAGTCAGTTCCGCTGCCCTTGTATCTCCGGCTTTCTTTGGTTCATTTGGTTTGGTTGCATTTATTGTGGGTTTGGTAGCCTCTGATTTTGTTCTACGATGATTAGCGGAGTTCATATTTACACTATTACGTTCTGAGGTGACTGTACTTTGAGAAATTCCTCTTAAAGATTGAGGAACATGAGCGCGAGAATTTGACTTTAAAACACGACCTTGAAAATAAACAAAAAATAAATAAAACATCATGTGATTTTATACAAAATTTTAATATATTAAATATCGTATACGTATCTACTTACTTGTCCCTTCTCTTATATCGTGATTTGCTTGTACACCTCGTTCAGTTGTTTGTACAGTATCATTGGTTTGTGTGGCTTTATACAGCTGGGTATCACCGGCTAATGCTTTCTTCGAATGCGCCTGTATGGCTAATTTAACTTGTTGCAAATCTTGATTTCTGGTGGTTCCACCAAATGAGAATGCTTTAGATACCGGCTTTCCTCGTTTTAGGTCTAGAGGTTCCGTTAATCTGGCCAAAGTTTGTATTTTCTTTCTTAGATCCAAGTCCATTCTCTGCCACGCTGTTACTCTCATCGCACGAGAACATTGTCTTATGAGACACTGTTCTACGGCCGACAACAATGAGCTTACTAATCGTATATACTCGACATCCCAGTCCAGATCTTCTTCCTGTAGACCCTGTAATTCCTTAGCCAATTCTCCCAAACTCGCCGGCATTTGTATGACTTTGGCTTGCAACACAGTATTAAGTCGAGTTATTCGTTGATAACTTCGGCAGGCTTGATCGGGAGTTAAAGAGGAGGCTGTCCTAAGAAGAACACCTTCTAATCGTGGTATATGGCAACTACGATCATGACCCAGGGATAGGAAAGAATCACTTGCTATTAAGCTGGCAAAATGCTCTGCTATATAAGTATAGGCAGCATCTAAAATATCTCTTACAAGATTTTCGCAAACAGCTCCCCAGCGATAAGTAGCCAATTGGGCTAGTAAATTGTCACAATCCAGTACACAATCCAAAACCGATTCGGAGGTCTAAATAAATTTCGGTTTTAAAATTACATTTTTAAAATGAGTTATAAATCTTGTTCACTTACCAAATATGCAACGATTTGCTGACGACATCTACCCAAAATATCGCCTGGCAACTGAGCAAACTGTCTGGTGGGCCACACCTTCAAATAATGTCGGCAAGTCCATCTCAAACACTTGCGATACAAATCATCTAAAGCATGATTTAAAGCCACCGGCAGTACTTGCAAAATGCCATCGATGCAACCGGAACAGGGTTTATGGAAATTATGACAATAATTTGTTTTCAAAGCATGAGCAGTAACTTCCTTTAAACCTTCCAAACCCAAAAGATCAGCCAAAGCAGCCAATTCCATGAGACTAATACCATCGGGAGGATGTGAGGCTCCCGAATAGATATGGCACAAAGCAAAGTGTACCGCTGAGTAAGAATATCCCTGTAAGGATACCACACTAGTCGATTGATTGCCGGCCAACATGGCAGCAAAATATTGACAACGTGAACGTAAAATGCATTTATGAGCTTTGATGCGCCT
Source organism: Panzeria rudis (assembly GCA_956483635.1). Classification (NCBI taxonomy): domain Eukaryota; kingdom Metazoa; phylum Arthropoda; class Insecta; order Diptera; family Tachinidae; genus Panzeria; species Panzeria rudis. The sequence goes on from OY101448.1 coordinate 173,522,963, forward strand.
GCCATGAACTTCGACTATCATATCTGTGGCTATTTCTTGCAAAAACATCTTAAGCAAATCTTCACCAAGTCTTCTAGGCTGGCGGCACGATATCGAAGATTCGTCCATGCCGGATCTACTTATGCTAGAAGCTAAACTCGAATCAGCACTTAAATCAGTTTGTATATATTCCATATGATCTAAAGCCATATCGTTGGGTAGAGAATTGGATATTTCTTTGGAGAAATTAGGAAACAGTCTCGAAAGACTGCGAAGATTCTCCACGGAGTTGGTAAAATTTTGAAAAGTATTTCCTGTAGAACGTGACATTGACCATGAATGAGGTCTAGCGCGATTATCATCACGATATAAACGATTGATTTGACGATGATTACCGCCTACACTAGTGCTCATGCGCTCCGGTGATTTTAAATCAATTTTTACTGGCTTATCCATATCGGAAAGCTTAACAAACGTTGTTGTCGCATTGTTTGCACACTTTTCAGCTTCTGCATGCTCGTTGACTGTTTCTAGCAACATTTTTTGCTTTTCAATGGTGGCCTGCAACGAATCCATTGTTATATTCGTGGGTATTTTCTTTGGTGAAGATGTTTCTTTGGCTTCAACTATGGTTTCCATAATAATGTTGGACATACGACACGAGGACGTTGATGATGATACTAAATTTTGAGTTGAAATCGGTATTTGGGATGCTGACTGTAAACTTTTTAATGCGTCTTCGGCTTCACGAGCTGCTTTCTCTTCATCTTGTTGAAAAGTTAAGTCATCCGTATCGGTAGTCGAAATGGGCGAAAGATCTTTGGATAGGATGCCGTCTGTTATGGAAGCCAAACTAGATTTATCATAAGTTTCATTTATTTGAACATCTCTTCTGCGCTTTTTAATACGATTTGCAACTGGCCCAACTACCCCATCATCTTCTCTCTCCCCTCCTGAACTTGTACTTATTTCCGATTTCGAGCCAGTGTAATCATCATAGGGCGAAAGGGAACTGTCTATAGAAAGCGAAGAAGTTTTCGAGATAATGGGCAACTTATCTATTATGCTCATTAATCCTTTGTTCCCATTATCGTTTCCATCGTTGTGGTTGGTTAAGCTAATAGAACGTTTATATTCCCCAGTGCCATTGGAATTATTACTATTGTTGCTCCATGAGTGTCTTTTGTTGGCTTCGTGCTGAGCTCTTTGTTGCATAGATATCCGACGTATTGCCGCCACGGTTATGGGAGGATCTGTATTAACTGTGTAATCCAAAGATTTCGACTCGCCAATATTAGTTATTTCTGTTTCTGTAGGATTTTTAAGTTGATTAGATTTGGACATTAAAGTCTCAGTAGAACTGGCTGACGACTTTCCATTTTCACCCTCGGCTTTCTTTTGGTTTTGTACAGTCAAAGAGTTGCCTAAACGTTGTGCCAAATTAAAGGGTTCTTTACGTGTTTTCATTTTGCCATTTTTATCACTGTTACCGAAATCAATAAACATGCTGAAAATATTGTTTTGCGAATTGTTATTGGAAGATGATTCTTGTTTCTCTATGGGCTTTTGATTGGGTACATCATTATCTTCTTTTGCTTTATATTCACTTGTGGAAAGATTAATAAAAAACTTTGTGTTCGAAGGACCATTAAAAGATTTACTCATTTGATAATCGGTGTTGTTTTTCTTTTCCCTTGGCTTCTTATCCATATCGTCTAAGGAAATGAAAAAACCACAACCACTTTTATTCGAACTGTTCGAATCTGTTCGCTCTCTAAATTTGGTGTGACAAGTTTCCAAACTGGAGGTGGAACTTGTGCTTTTGAGCCTTTCCTTTTGGCAATCACCCATATCTACCACCCAAGAGGCTATACCGGTCAAAAGTTTTTTAGGTTTGGGTTTATGCCTTAATTCCACCTCTTCATCGTATTCATCGCTTATAGGTCGGGTTTGTTCGAAGTCGAGCGATGTGAAACCACCCGATACAATAGGACATGTTTCTATTTGCCTTTTCAAAGAGGGACTATCACATTTTTTTGGTTGGTAGTCGGCTATGCAAGAACCTCCCGAAATAATTGGATTAGCTTCATCACATTTTGAACGTTTTGGAGTTCTAGGCATGGGTATGGGCGAGTCGGTAGCATCGCTACAGTAGGCTCCCGAATCACGATGATGTGAAAAGGATGACGATGATAGTGTATAATCGCGATGAATTGAGGACGTATTCGACGATGTATTGGGTTCTATATGTACTATTGAATTGTGAGGAGTATCGGGCAATAAGTGCGGTTTAAGTTTTGTTATTTCATAATCTTCTAGGTGATGTCGCGTAGCTGGCTGCGGTTGGCCAGTGTGACAAGGTCGATGTTCATGTTCGGACCACACTAAACTTGGAGCCGGACTAGATGATGAATAATCAGTAGTATAGCTAACATCACTGTGGGCCCCGGTTTGATTATGATGATTTAACGAGGCCAAATGAGTGTTAAGCAGTTTTGTGTGTTGCAACGGCAAACCTGTATACTGAGTTGGATTTTGAGCATGATATGAGGGGATATTTGTAAATTTTCTTTCGGCCAGAGGTTGTCGCATTTTAAAAAGATCTGAGGAATCCGAAGAATCTATATCATGAGCCAATGACACTGTAGTCTCGGTGGGATCATCGTTGATATTAATCAGATCATTTTTATGATTTTCCATCAATTTATTTTCCCTTTCAGTGGGATTATTGTGATCCCTTTTCCATAGTTTCTCTTCATCCGACAAATTGCTAACCGACTCATTCGACAATTGTGTATCATTTTTATGGCCATGGCTTTCTCCATTGTCATCGGAAGAACACGATGACGAGGATTTGGGTCTGACTGGCGATGAGCTATTGTTTTTATCCTCGGCAAGATCTTTGGATTTAACTTTGCACCGGGCAAAGGCTTTGTGGAATGTTTCTAATTTTTTTGTAGGCGAATCATCATCTGCCTTAAACAGTGTTTGTGTTGAGGGCTTGAACGGTTCGATTTCATCTTCATCGCACAGCGAAGAAGCATCAATAAAACATGCACTATTCTGAGAGGCAGTCAAAGAATTTTCCACCTTGTTTAATAAGATATCCCGTTGTAGGGAACAAGTACTATTGCCTTTCATCAGAGAACTGGTATCCGCTGTTACCGAGTGACCAGCAGAGTAGGTGCGCTCCCTTGTTAGCGGTTCCATATCTTTATGTTTAATAGCTAAATGTGAGTAGGAAGAGGCAGGCTCTTCTTTATGCATTTTACAATTATCTTTGGTGGCGAAATTCTTCTCCATTAAACCCACACAGTAATTTGTTAAATCTACATCTGCTTGAGGTATGGCATTATTGTTAACAGCAGCTGTTTGTGCCTGAGGAAACACCGACTCCCAAGAACCAGTCTCCGAAGATATAGACGATGTTTCTAAAATAACAATTTCCTCATTTTGCCTTTGCTTCTCTTCTTTAGAAGGTGTGGGATGCAAGTTATTCGTTAAAGTGTTAGTGATTTTTAATTTAAGCGGTGGCAGGGTACCTTCGAAATGCTTATTATCCTTTGCAGTTGTTGAAGAACAAGGTTCGGCGTTAACTACATTAGAAGTACTACTACATATTATATGATCATCACCACTAGGTGTATTATTAGAACTACTAACGGGAGAAAAAGTATCACGTTCTTCATCTCCTAAATCCACTTCACATGTTTTATTTGAAGAGCCCGAACCCTGACGTGGCAGTAGTTCCAAAGTATTTAAGGACCTGCATATATCTTCGCTATACTGAGGAGCCGAAGAGCTAGAACTCGAACTTGTGCAGGTATCTGGTGTTAAAGATGTTGTTATACTACCGCTTTTATCCATGTTGTTGTTAATGGTTTTTATATTTATGAATGCATTTAAATTTAAGTTTTATTTTTGGATGGCTCTTGCTCTCTTACAAATTGTCACCGGACGGTCACGTTTTATTTTGGGACGCTGGGAAGCTAACAAGTAGATATTTTTAAATATTTTTTTTATTTTAGATTATAATTATTTTTGTTGCTATTGTTATTTTTGAGTATTGTTCTATGTGGCTGTTATTGCTGCTTAGAATAAACAATGAGTTGTTGGTTGAACAATGTGGCGCTTGATATGGAGAGCAACAAACAATTTCCAATAATTCTAAAGCTTAGAAAAATGACTGACTGACTGCCTCTCGAATCTTTTTGTTTCAATTTATGATGTTTTTTTTTTTTGTATACTTTTTGAAAAAGGAATCGTTATTGTTCTTCAGTTATAGGCAAAAGTTGAGTTTTTCTTTACAATTGCTGCAACTTTACATGGCAACGTTAGTATTTTTTTCTTCTTTTTTTTCAAGTTTTATTTTATAGTTTTTTCCTCGTTTCTTTATCACAGACAAGTATAGTTGAAGCATGCACAAACTTGTCTATGTAGGAAATGGAAGAAATAACAAAACAAAAAACTCTTAGTTCAATAACGTCCCATCATTTCTATTATTGAAAAAAAAATGAGTATAAAGAAAGAATTCATTGCAAGCCAAACCTTTAAGACCACATAACAAATTCAAATATTGTAGCTCGATATTACATAATTTTTTCGAAATACAAATTTAAAATTATTTTGCTTTTAAACGATTGCGAATTTGACTTTAACTAAACACCCTTAATTTGAGTTTTTATTTTCATCTCAGCTTGAGCGAATCAACATTTACTTGACTATATGTAGAATTTAAATTCCCTCTGGTCTTACACTGAATGTATATGAAATCTATATTCTGTAATGGTTGTGTGGTTTTTGCCAGGGCTGCGGCAGTTGTTCTATTAGCTGTTTCAAATCTATTTAAATGCCTTAATCCAACAACGTATTTAAACAATTTATCTTGTATCTTTAATGCATTTTAGCACCCAATTTCTTATCGTTCTGTTTTATACTTTGGTGTAGCAGAGTGTGTGCTTTTTCTTTCTTAATAAAAATAACACTTAATTGTTTATTTGTTTTAGCAGCTAGGAAGATACTTGGCTGGCTGGCTGGCTATGTGTGCCTGTAAAGAAGATACAACTACTGATGTGCTTTTTTAAGTTTTTTTTCTTCAAACAACTTCAACTTGTTTCATGCCCCCTCTTTCTTGCTCCTCTTAACTTAAGTGCATGCCCGCTGCTCGTATTTTTCTGTACAGATTTGCTATTTTAAGTACATTTAAACATGTTTTTAGTTAATCTTCAAGATACTTATAACGTCACTTTTTTTGTTTGTTGTGGATTCTGATGATGATGATGATGTTGCCGTTTTTGCTGATGCTGACGATGATGATGATGATGAAGTATTTTCGAATATTTAAAAACTCTTTGCATCTGTAAATATTTCGTTTGTATGTAAAAGTATCTCGAAAAAAAGTTATTTGCTTATTTGTTAATATTTTTCGTTTAATTCGTTGTGTTTACAAATATTTTTCATTCCATTTTTTTTTTATCTGAAATGAAAAGAAATATAAAATGCATTACTATTAGTTGTATGTTTAATTGTGTTTCATGTTCTTTTGAAAAAAAAGTATTAAGATTAATTTGAAATGTTTAAAAATACATAAATATTTTAAAAGGAAATAAATATTTAGATACTTTAAGTGTCAAACATACACAATGGTCGGTCGGTCGTACAGCTAAGAAACCAATTTGTCTTCATTCATTTTTTTTACTTTAAAGATATTTTAATTTTAAATGCTTTATAAAACCAATAATCTTAATGTATATTCTTTTAAAATGAAATATTAAAGTTATGAAAGTGAATATTATGTATAATATTCAGATGATTCACTTAAGGATTTTTGAAAATTGTATGCAGAAAAAATATTTCGTTAATAATTAAATTGTCTTTATTTTTACAAAATCTTATAATTGAAATGTTACAATTTAAGGACCGAGTATTGCATTTTTTAGAGGACGCAGTTTTATTTTTGGGACATGTGTGGGGGGTCAATAGAAGCTTAGCCTCAAGTTTGTGGGGTCGCCACCCTTGTCCCCCGGCCGCCATCTTGGAAAGAGGGGTGAAAACACTTTTTTCGCGATATCTCGGAAACTATGCGTCTTACAAAAAATTTGTGAAATCATAATTTGTAGTAAATTGTTCTGCCTACAAATATGTTTATACAACTTTTTGCTCTAAATTAAAAATTAAAGAAATATTTTTTTTAATTGTAGTGTTGTTTACACTTGTAATACATGTCACCTACTAGGTGACATGTATTACAAGTGTAAACAACACTACAATTAAAAAAAAAATATTTCCCTGAAGATGGTCAACGAAGTTGACCGAAATATCGGAACCAATAAAGAAAAATAAAATAAATAAAAAATAAAAAAATTTTATTATATTTATTTATTAAAAATAGACCTCAAGCCGAACAATTCTTTTACATATCAAAATATTTTTACTAAAAAAAGCGATTGGCTGCGTGCAGGTTTGAACCGCGACCTCCTGACTGATAGTCTGACGTATCTACCAATCAGCCATAGCTGTATTATACTTTATGTTACATTTTTTCCACTTGGACAAAATATGTTTAATTTGAAAGGTTTTTTCTTTAATAAAATAACTACAAAATCGATGTAATTTTAGACAAGGAGAAATTTTCAACACAAATTTAGACGATATATGATCGTAAATTTGAAGCAATGTTTTAGAGTGTAGAAAGACCATCGAACACGACATGGTTTCTTAATGAGTAGTAGTAGATTTTCTGAAGCCGACTAGGCTCAGATTTTCTGTCCACACCGCTACAGAAGGATCCCTGGAATTACGCTTCGCATTTCTTACAAACCGACCAGTGAAATGCAATTTCTATGTATTGCCGACACCGGAAGAAAATTAGAAAGGATACTGCATTCGTTGTTCCTCCCAATTTGTTTTCTACCTATTTCACTTGGTTGTGATCCCTACTTCCTGTATCCCTATAACGAATTCAATAAAGCTGTAGTTAGAAAACGGGCTGCCACTTGAGATCCTCCATTCCCTGACTAAATAAGAATGTATGTATGTATATTGCTTACTAGCGTAATATCAAGAGCCTCCCTTCTGTTAATTACGATGAAAGTGGGTTCTGACCCAACGTTTGCTATGTCTTAGTTACTGTAAAGAATGAAATCAACTAAAGTCATACCATTTTTTTTATCCCTCTTCTTAAGTCGTCTTATAAGTCCAGTAATAGTTTAAAATATTGAAATTTATGTTCAAGTAATTCTTGCAAAAAAAATTACTCCAATACGTAGCGACTGCCAGACAGACGAAGGGATACCAAAAACAAAATTTAATAGTTCCATTATGGATAGCAACCGAACTTTAATTGCGTTGCCAGCAGGCAATTGAAAATTTATGGTTGTCAGAAGAGTACTAAATATCAACTGAACTTGACGCCTTCAGCAACTGGCAACCCAACTAATCGACCGATAAAAACCTGATTATAAATGGCGGAGTTCTGACAGAATAAATATTTAAAACAAATATATTAAAAGTTGAAAATCCCCTCGATACAGGTGACGGTGCAGCAGCAGTTCTTTGTTATTATGTTCACTGATGCAACAGTATGCCAAAATTTCGACTGGATCATAAATGTTGAATTCATTTCTATAGATTTTTCCATATTCATTGTTCTGCATTTATCATTTAAATATGTACATTAAATGCAGCAAATTAATTACACCTTTTTTGTAGTCTTAACTAGTCTCCGGTTAAAAATATTCCTTATTATCTGAGGATTTTATTAAGGCCACTAACAAACTGAGTAACCTTGGAAATAATCAAAAAACGACAACGTTGACAAAAAAAATAAAAGCAGCCAACAAAAGGTTGAATCTACAAAAAAAAGTAAGCAAATATATCAAGCCTTTTTTTATTAACAATGTACAACAACACACAAACTTTTTTCATCTCTTTTGATTTTTTAGATGTACTCGTAGTATGAGTGGAACGAATCTATGTGCGAATACATAAATATATAATTTACTATAAACATCCTACGCATTCTAGTTAAAGACAGCAAGCAGCATGTAATACAAGTTTTCAGAAATAAAAAGTAGAAAAAAATTTGTCTTTAGTATACTCATTTTATTGTTATTGTGTACAATGGGCAGAAAGACATTCATTTAGATATTTATTTACCTTTAACAAACAAAACAGATATTCTTAAATGCAAATTTTAATCTATATTAAAAATTTTAAAATTGCGATTCGTTGCCGTATATACGTTCTTATGGAATTGTTTAACTATTTGATTGTTGTAGTTCTGCACAATTTGATTTACTTTAAGGTTCGGTTATGTTTTTTCTTTGTCGTATGTAAGATCGCTTTACACGATTGTATACACAAAAAAATTTCATATTAAAGTCGTCATAGATGTTTCATGTTAATTCAACATGATTTTACAATAACCTTCAAGAACAGTTTGCCTTTTAAAATAACAAAATTTCACGTTGATTAAATATTCCAGCACACTCATAGCAAAATGTATCATCGCACTGATGACGCCCTATCATAAGAATTCTGACATCAATGCTATGACAAATGTCATAAATGAAACGAAAATCTGATAACAAATGTCATTATAGAATTTTGTCATAGTTAAAGTGTCATTAATTATTAAAGCGTAAAATATGTATAAAACAAATATGTAAACAATGTTATTATGTTGATAATTTGTATTGTAATACAAATGTTATTGTTTTATTTTTTATTTTTGTGTTTCTAAAACAATTTTAAAAAATAAAAAACTAACATGAAATTGGATTAATGTACACTTATCATCATTACTATGACAAAGATAATAACAAAATATGCAAATCTTTTTTAAAACTAAGCCAGTACAGCATACATGCACAGACAAAAAACATTGAAGCAAACGATAGTATGACACCTTTTCATTATATTGATGACACTTAGTCATCATATGTATGTCGCATCAATAATGTTTTTCTTGATTTTGTTCTGCCGATGTTTTCGATGGTAACATAGCTGAAATGGTAGAGGCGTTTGTTTATAAATCTGCGATGAATTGAGGAGTCTGGGATCAAGACCAACATTAGAAGAAAAGATAAAATAACAAAAAGTAAAACTAAAATAGAAACAAGTAAAAGTAAGAAACAAGTAAAAGTAAGAAAATATAAATATGTATAATTGTTTCAATCATTCCATTGATGATGTAAAAGTTGACATCATAATGATGTACAGAGTCATTGGGTCAAAAACGAAGCAATTTTTTTGATTGTACAATAAAAATCAAAAATCTTTTGATTTTTCTCAATATATTGTGCCACTTTCGAATATGACATATACATTGGCGATATTATTGTATAATACGAAAAATTGCACAATTATATTGCAAATGTGTCAAAATGGAATCTTATTGATTGTACTTGATTGCTTGCGTTCAGTAGGCAGCCACGTATATTGCAAGTGGGTGGGCCGCTTAAGTAAAATTTTCATTCAATTTGCCAAGATATGGGACGAAAAAAAGCTGATTTCATGGTGGTGACATATCTTAAATTCGGAAAATATTATTTCGACTAACTTTTTTATTTATACTCGTATAGAATAAAAAGTTTCGGTATTCGGCCAAAAACTTGGCCTAAAGCGAATATCAGCCGAAACCACAATTTTTGCCGAATCCGAATATTCGGTCGGACTCTATGAAATATATTTGTGAGGGAGAAATGATAAATCTTATATAAGCGAGTGCAAATTTTAGACGTACGGTAAAATTTTTTTTATATTGCGACAGCCAAAGGGTTAAAAAAAACCGTCACACAACATATAATGCTACTATAATTAATTAATGATATATAGTACCTCTCATATACTGGAATTAAAAAACTATGGTAAAATAGAAAAATAATATCCCTTTAAATAAGCTAATTAAACTCATTGAATTATGCTTCCCTTGTAGTCTCCTGCCTTTCCTACAACAACACCAATTCAAAGAAAAGAAAAAAATTGTATTGTATGTATTATCTTTGCAAAAGCAAAATCTGCAAACACACATGCATGTTTTCTTTACTTTTTGAACTTTAAGCTTATAACTCCCAAAATACAGAACCGATTTTAACAAAACATAAATTGTGCACATCTGTCAATTAATATCTTTAAAATGGTGTACATTTTAGTCAAAATCTGATGCATAATGTGAGCATAAGCTGCAGCAGTTTAAAGAATATAGATAATAAAAAATCAGCATAAAATAAGTCAAATTAATTACAATTTAAAATAAGTTTAAGAGTCCCTGGATAAAATTTTCAGATGGTTCTTCGTATCTTATGTGTAGGAACGTAACGTATTCAAACAAACATTTCTCATATTATATCATATTGTGTTTTTTTTTTTTCTCAAAAATTTATTTTTGCTGTGACGAACATATTTACACTTGATTTTTCCTTTTATAGAAATTAATATGGAAATGTTTATGTTTTTGATTGTTAGTACGCAGCAACATAAAAATGAGTACTTTTTTAAGGTTTTTTTGCACACATATTAACACAAAATATCTACATATTTAGTTTAAAATTATAAAAATAAATAATATTAAACACTGAACACATTCAATATTAAAACAACAAATTATAAACAGAATATACAATATATACATTAAGGTGGGTCGATTGGTTTTGTCAAAACACGTCTCGAAAAAGCGAAATCTACGCAAAATTCGAAGAAAATTACACTTAGATACTAGGGATCTTAGATCCAAAGCCTAGCTCCCGACAAGAGACATAAACATTCTTCACTGGGCAAAAATATTTATAACCAAACAATGTAAGTAAAATTTTGGACCTCAGCCCTTCCGATTTTGAGAATCAGAATGTATAGTGAGTCAAGATTTTGTATTAATGGTAGTTATGCCAAAGGCATCATTCTTCCAAAATTTTATAAAAATCGGAATGGGTAAAGTCTAGTTTTACTTTTGTTATTTGGCTATAAAATGTTTTTAACCAATAAAAACTTGGAATTTTTTATCTCTCAGCGGGAGCTAAGTTTTACTTTTAGACTCCGAGTTTCTTAGGGTAATTTCCTTAGAATATCGCGTAAATTTGGTTTTTGATAGGCGCCTTTCGTTTTTTTTTCTCACCAGAACAATTTCACCCACCCTAATATACATAAATCGTAACTGACCTTTAAAGGGGGAAAAAGTATGTATTCTTTTTTTGGTATTGATTTAATTTCCATTTTGTATATCAAATGATTTAATATATAAACAAATGTAAATATGTTTCTATTAGACCATATACAGCAGCCATGTCAAACTCGCGGTCCGCATGCGGCACTCGGCATGCTTTTCTGCGGCCCTCAACATTTTTCCACAACGTAATAATGTTTTCATTCAAAAAATAAATTATTTAACAAAAAAACAAATATCAAAGTAAAAAATAAGTAAAGAAAATTTATCAAACTTTTCTAGTTGTAAGACTCTTTTGCTTAAACATCGATAGTTAAAATTTGTCAAATATGAATAAAATTTTAGCATTAAAAAATCAAAAAACACAACTGCGTAAAAAAACTAAAAGAAAAGAAAAGAAATCAAGTCCAGTACGCGGAACATACTGACTTTTACATCCGGGAAGCATTTTTGTGAAGATTTGAAGATTAAATTTGTTAATGATTCCCATCTGTAAAAGTCTCTGGCGCGCAATCATAGTCCTAAACAAAGTATACTTTACGAATTTAAAACCAGTCTTGCCATACAAAATACTGGTTTTAAACTCCTAAAGTATACTTGGTCTTGACTATGATTATGCGTCTCTATATTCCGCACACTGGATTTGTTTTTTTTTTCTTTGTTTTTTTACGCAGTCGGGTTTTTTGATTGCTTAAATTTAACTTTTTATATATTATATTTTTCAGAATCTTTGTTTAAAATTCTCTTTTTACGCAATTGGAGTTTTTGGTTGTAAACTAACTTCAAACTGTTAAAGATTCCAAATGGTCACTCGAAATGAAAAATGATAATAGAAACCTAAATATTATTTTCAAATACCTGTCCAATGATAACCATTTTAAATTAGTTCGCCGACTTTTTATTTTTTTCGTTTGCACAAAATGGCTTCTGATGGCCGCCATATTGAATTTTCGGCTACTGTCATATCTTTAGTGACACTCGCAGGATGAAAGCAAATCGATATTTTTTCATTTTTCACAAATGAAAATGAATAAAAATGCGCAGCGAACCAGATTAACTGAAGAACATTTAGCATTGATATAAAAATAAAATAGACTCATCGACACATATAATAAAACTGTAAAAAGGGCGTGTCTGTACATGAAATATTTTTTGAAAATTTTTATTGTGGCGTAAACAGTAATCGATGTAGAGAACAAAAAACCAAATTTTGGAATTTTTGTCCGTCTGTCTGTCTGTGCGAACACGCTTCATGCAAAAACGACTGAAGCGATTTTCATAAAATTTGGTATAGAGGTACTTTAGAGTCCTGATTCAAACACAGAAAAAATTATCACCAAAAAATTTTCAAACCAAAGTTTGTCTAAAAATAAATTTAATTTTCAGTAAATGTTCTGTCCATAATCTATGAATTGTTTGTTTGATTTTTATTTAGAACGCAAACAGCAAAAACAACAATAAAAACTGTGTCGTAAAAACCACCCCGATGACGACATACACACAAATAACAACAACAATCATAGCAAGAGGAATGCAATTGTACCAAGTTTGTTTACAAAAGATTTTTGAGTGAATCGATTAGTTAATGTTGTTGCGTTAATTCTCATTCATTTGTTTAGAGTATTTAGATAAACATTCAGACTTGAACACATTTAACAAAGTGATATCTCATAAATGTTAATGGATGATGATGATGACACAGACAAAAATTTTGTTTGTATTTTTGTTTGATTAAGTAAATTATTTTGCTTAATAATTGTTAGCATTTTTAAACTAATTGTTTTATAACCTGAGAAAAAAATATCGTTTAATATTTTTCAGAAAATCCAGTAAATATTTTTGTTTGATTTAGTAAATTGTTTTGTCTACAATTTGTAAATATTTTTAGACAAATTGTTTTATAGATTTAAACAACTTTTTCACTGAAAAAAAAACACGTTTTTTTCAGTGAAATTGTTGAGGTATTTTTGTCTATATTTACAAATTCGTTTGTAGGTCCATTCATAGACAAAATATTTACTATTTCATTGCATTCCTTTACAGAAAATGAAATTTAGTTTTTTCTATGAACATAGGGTACTTTTTACCGCGACAAAATGTCTTATTTTTAAGTTAAAATAGAAAAACACTAAAATATACCCAATTTTACTAATATAAATGTTGTTGGAAATTAGAAAGATGTTTTTGTTTTTTTAACGGTGGTAGCATTGTTTATTTTGTATAACGGGAACTTTAAAAAATATGTAAAAAACGTTATACTACATTTTACAGACACCTTATAGTCATAAAGCGATATTTAAGCGCGCGAAGCGGGCGGGCACATCTAGTATCGAATAAAAATTAATTGCTGGGTTTTGTATAAGTTTCTAAGCCTACTACGTTATCTTATTCTGTTGTGATTTTCGAAAATATTACCATTTGTAAATTCTCAAATGGTTTTTGAAAGTCTGTGCATAAGATAAAGGTTTTGTAACTTTTCAAAGTTGTGGTTAAAGTCTACTGACGATTTGGTAAAGCGCCAATGAAATGCATATAGACAATGCTTAACTATCACCAATTAGACTTCATTTAAAATAAAATTATGACAATATGTCAAATAATAAATTTCTTAAAGGTATTTACATTAAATTTCCACTCAAAATTTTAATTTTTAATAAAAAAGTAAATGCGGCCCGGACCGCAAGAGGATTTGAATTATAGTTTTCGAAGAATTTGGCCCTCACACTGAAATGAGTTTGACATGCCTGATATACAGGGTAATTATTTGCTTGTATACCTTTTTTTCTATGATGTTTTTTTGAAATTAAATCAATTCAAATTAAAATTTAATGATGGTTATAACATGTTCTCCGCAACAATATATGTTAGTCACAAACAAGTTATAGCTACTTTAAATACTTTAAAGTTTTCGTTTACAAATTCAGGTCAACTTTGGGACTGAAGTAACGGAAAGTTCTTTATTATGTTGTTTGGGGCGCAAAATTCGAATCTGTACTCGGTTTCTTCAAATTGGTTCTAGTTTCCTTTTTTATAATTTCAAAATCAAACTCTTAAGAAATCACTGCGCATACTGAATTGACAAATAACAAGTAGATTTTGGATTAAAAAAAAGAACTCCTAAAAGACTAAAAACATTATAAACATCATTATATCACATAGTTTCTTCTTCTTTAATTCTATCATAATATTGTTGTTTGCATTATAATGAACCAAAAATTTCATTCAAAATAATAAAACAATTTTTAATCAATAATACCTATGCAAGTAGTATTTAAATTGTATAACATTTGCAAATGCATAATAATAAATAGCTGCCTAATAATTCAGTGGGAAATAAAACATTTCTTTCTATTAGTTTTCAAATGCATATTTTGTTTTACACTTAAAAGCAAAAACCAAACAAAAACCAAACCGCTTACTTTGCAAATCTCATGTATACAAATACGTTTTCTTTTAAAAAAGAAAAAAATAAATATCCACACATGAGTGCATTTACAAGGAAAAAAACATACAAACCTAAATTTTTGTATTTCTATTTTGTAAATGCCAGCCAGGCAGCCACCCACTCATTCTCTCACTTACTTACACTGGTGAGGATGAAGATATATAAAGAGGCAATTTGGTTTTATGTAGAGGAATCTTAAAAGCTTTTTACGCTGTTTAAAAAGTAATTTTAAATAATATTTTACTTTAATAACCGATGTTGTCATGCACCGACAAATCTTGTTGGTCTTGGTTGAAGTGGATTACATATAATAAGAACCATGGTTGTGGTAAGAATTTTTTCAAAAATTTTTATACATATAAATTTTTCATGTAATTTTATTTGAACGGAATGGGTTTAATAGTGGATTTACATTGCCTCGAAATCTAGTAGGTCTAGTATTGAAAAAAAATTTTAAATAAAATTTAAAATCAAATGATAAAACCAACATATTTTACAACACTCCCAAAATTACAAAAAAGATAAAAACACACTAGTAACCACAATATAGTAAACAAACAATAATATAGTGCTTTATTGTAAATTCTTCCATCCATCCAATCTCCTCATATTACTTTATAAGGCTACCTTTACACACTATGTATTTTACAGTGGTTTTGTCAGTTGTGCGATCCATTTGTAATTGTGAATGGCTGTCAAAATTGACAATTTACAGACGGTTTATAATTTTTGCTTTCATACTTACGTTTTTAGTTTGATCTGACATAACCTATAATCATCAAAATAGCTGTATTTGTGATGGTTTTTTTCGCGACAGCTTTTTTTCTTGTATTTAATTGTGTTTAAGTTAATTAAAAACTTTGCTTTTTTAAGAATATGTATAAGGTGCATTGTGGTCGAATTAACTGATCGAACGAATCTTCATTTGGCATTATGGCGCACATTCGATAAAAATCGCGCTATTGTGAATTTCACTTAATTGGATTGTTCACAATAGTACATATTTATCACCTGGCACCAGCGTTGCCACTGAAAACAATTTTTTCCTACCAAATTTTCACACAAAAATCTACCAAAACCGTTTTAAACCTATCAATTTCTTAAAATTTATTGATTGCGTGTTTTAAAGCATTCTGGTAGTGAAGTTTGAATGAAGTACATTTTCTTTAATAACATTTTGGAGTTTTAATGGATTTATCGCACACGCATATTCCGATCGGAGCGCTATCGTTTTCGTTTTACCATCTTCAGATTCCGTTAATTTTATATTTCAATTTTACAGCGATAAAGTTGTCATACCTCAAAAAGGTCCTTTAAACTTTTTTATACGCAAAGCTAGCACTAAGCTTTACAATCTGCAGCATATTGTTAAAAAATTACACTGAATTAATTCAAAGATAGGCAGATCGCTTTATTATTCTTAAGAGAAAAAAATATCGAATTTATAAACTGATTTTGAAAACTGTAAATATAAATCCAATCGTTAAAAAATATGCATCATGGTATTTAATATATCAATAAAATAGTACATCAGATGATCATTAAGGAATAGAAAAAATTTCGATAAGAAAAAGACAAAAAACTAAAAAAAAATATTTAGTCCGGACTATGGACTGATTGGTAGCAATGCTAGCCAGTCAGTCCAAAGGTCGCGGGTTCGATTCCCGATATAGAAACTGGGTGTTTTTGCAGACAAGCTACATAATTCGCTTCGCGGGTTGTGTTTGTGAATTTAAAAATAAATAAAATAAAAAGAGTTTAATATGGATGTGAAAATTTTTTTAATTATTGGCTCTTTCTTTTGTAGAGAAAAATGCTAAATTTGTTGCCCTTCTCAATGAAAATTTGCAATATAATGAATTTTTGAAATACTGAATTTATTACAAGTTATATCAACACTTACCAGGATACATTTTTTATCTTAAAAGTATGCTAGTTTGCAATGTTCCATAAAAAGTTAAAGAATTTTTACAGTTTACCTAGAAAAGAAAACGACAAAGGCTAATACGAAAATTTAATACATATTCTGCAAGATCGACAAAATTTTGTTATTTAATTTATTCAATTTTTTATAAGCTGCATTGAAAATCTTTTCTAATAATTATGCATAAATATATTCTCAAACCTACCAAAAAAGATTTGGCCTACCATCCTACCAAACGAAAACAATTCCTACCAAATTTGGTAGGACCTACCAACAATGGCAACGCTGCCTGGCACTATAAATATTTATTGTTTGCTTACAAATTTATAAAAGAAACAATTTTATTATTATCAATTAACATGACTATGAAAATAAAATAATTTACAAATGATATTTGTAAAAAAAACACAAAAATTGCCAAATACCTAGTACATTTTCAATAACTTTTACAAACTACTATACCGCATCGAAAGCAAAATTGTGTTCGATTGGAAATTCGTTGTACAACGAAATTTTCGACAGTTCTGCCAGCTCATAATACGAATTTGACATTCGATAACCGATGTTCGATAGCCAGCGAATATCGAACATCGAATGCAACTCAAAATAAGAGCCTAAATAAATAGATTTTAATTTATCGACCCCTTAGCGCCAAATGATCGTAAGCGACAAAAATAAAATTTTTCAGAAGCGTTTTTTATTATATTTAAACATGATTTATATTCATAAACTGTTATAGCCTGTATTTCAAAAGTTATCAAAAAAATTTTACATTTTAATGATTTTAAACTATGGATAGATAGGCTCACAAAATTTTTAATTCATTAAAAAAATTAGTTTCTTACAAAATGTCGCTTACGATCATTTGGCGCTAGGGGATCGATATATTAGCCGAATCAGAAACACTGGTGTCTATTCGGGAAAACGCGTCGAAGTAGTGAAAAATTACATGATAACGAAAACAAAATTTCACAAATGGTTTTTGTTTTCTATACATTTCTAAAATCAAATAAACGTGAGAACTTTAACACCGGTAAATTTTGTATGATAAACAAAAACAATTTATGCAGTTTTGTTTTTCTTTGCCATGTATTTTTCACTTGGTCGACGCAAATTCCCGAATAGACACCACTATGTTCTTGGTGCCACAAACAATTAACTTGCAAAACAGCTGATGTCAGGTGCTTAGTCAGTTCAAAATAGAACACGCTCTAATTGCAAATTGTTACACTGTAAATGCAGACAGTACAATACATAGTGTGTAAAATTACCTTAATAAATTTTCACTGAGTGTTTTATTTTTAAAATCATAACCATTTCAACAATAAATAAATAAATAAATAAATACGTAATAAGCAATTGAAATTCCTGCTTGCTTCTGAAAAGAGCAACAAACAATTGGAAAACCAAAAGAAAAATAGAAGAAATGCAAACAATTGCAAGTTTTCAATATTTTGTCGATTGCCTCCTTATAGTTAACAACAGCAGCAACAACAACAACAACCACAACAACAACAACAACAACAACCAAAATAACAACAATAGAAAATTTGTAGAATAAATAAACTGAAATTTATTCAAAAATAGAATAAATATTCAACAACTATAAAAGCGTCTTGCCAGTTGGTTGATAAATAATACAAATTGTCCGTCTGCCTGTCCGTCCGTCCATCGTTTGTCTCAATTAAACTACAAATGGTCAAGTATTCAAAACATTTTTAGTAATTTATTTTGGTATCGCTTTAATCATCAGCATACAACCCAGCTAACACTAATAGCACCGGCACACAAAAAAAAAAATTGGCGTGTACATTTGACTAGAGCAGAGCCAGGCAAAGAGAATACTTAATAGTTATATGAAGAAAAATTTGTTTTTTAAGTGTGTTGGTGTGACTATTGTGCTCTTGTTGTTGTTTATTTTGGTTGTTTGTGTTGTGTACATGTAAATTGTCGGCTGTGTACATGTAAAATTTAAAAATTGCCGAAAAGTAGTCGGCAAACGTCGTGGCTCACGGCTACACATCGCCTGCGCCCTATACATCGCCTGCGCCTGGACTAGACCCACCTACCGAGATGCATTTTGATGCGCTGAGTACGATGTCCGTTTGCCCTATACACCTTCAAATTCTCGAGATTTTTAGCGGTCAGCTCACCTTTCAAGCACTAATAAATAAAAAATGATTCAAAAATATACTTTTCGCACTACTTAAGCCGTTTCGGCACATTTTTGACAAAAACGGCACGAAACCACCTTTTTGAAATCCCATCAATGACTGGAAGTTTATTTAGCTTTTCCTGTCTTCTTTAATCATAATAAAAAAAAATATCTTTATCCGATGGAGTCTGGATTTGAACTCGAGCCCCACTAAACATGTACATAAAACTCATTAACACAAAGTGTTTTTGTTTACTTATCTTATTATTAACAAGAAAGTGTAAATATGTACTTATTTCATTCATTATTTGCAAGTCATAATTGTACATCATATGAAAGAAATTACGTAAAATATAAATATTACTTTGTAACCAATATGGTACAGTAAGAAAATAAAAAAACATCATTGATTACTTTGTTCATGCTTAAGCATTGATATTGTATAAGCTTCTTATTGATTTAAATAAAAGTTTGCTACAATATCTTTAGCTTTTCTATGGAATTTTTGGGTAAAGGTACCCTGATGATCTGCATTTAGCCCCAGTGAAATGCGCATAGGAACTAGCTAATACCCCTTAGTAATCAATGTAAATGTGTTTTTATAAACAATTAATATTCTACTGAAAAAGTAAAATTATAATTTTGGGAAATAGTGCGATTATAAATTTAAAAAAAAAATTTACTCATTACGAAAAATTTCTAAATATTTTGCTGTGCAATAAAAATATTTCAAGTATATTCCATTTTTTATTTAAAGAAACTGATCATTTTGTGTTGATGTAAAGTTATCTTGAAGTTTACCATTAAAAATGTTTCCTGGGATTTCTTATTGGCGTCAAATATGCATTAAGTGTTACCATACATTCTTAAGCGTGTAATATGCTGTTTTTTTTTCAATTGAATTTAATTAATTCTTTTTGATTAATACTAGAAAAAATAGTAATGATGTACTTTGCATACAAATACAACCGATTATTTTTTATAATCCCATTATTTGTCATAAAGCGGTGGATATAATTTTCGATGGAAAAGACTTTATAATCAAATTTGATTAATTATAAATATTAATAAATGGACGGACATATACACAAGTAAATTTTAAGATAGCCTTGAGACATGATTTTAATTTTATTTGAATAAATGTACGAGTATAAAAATTTTAGTACAAGTTCCTTAAATATTTAATTAAGCTTTTGTTACAAATTTTAGGTGCACAAAAAAAATTAAAATACTATTTCAATTGCTAGAAGTGCATATTCAATTAATTGTGTTGTTAAAGTTGAAGCTACGATGAAAATTAGATATTCAATTACTAAAACTCTAATTATGTATCAATTACTCAAAATTTGGAAAAATTTACTTTTGATCACTTGAGTAATTGATTCAATTAAGAAATTAATTGATATTAATTTTAACTTTTTAAAACTGTGTGCAACGCAGTTTATTTTCCGGCTAGAGTATGACTCAGTCTACCCAGAGTTGTCAAAGAAAGGTATCTGCTTCAGAGTAGAAATACAACTTCTTTTTTTTTACATAACGCACAATATCTCTGAAACTAAAGGTGCTAGAAAACTAATAAAGATATTTTCGTAATCAGCGGACAGAAATACATAAGGATCAAGTTATTTTATGTTATTTTTTTTTATAAAGAGAAGTAACACAATCAGGCAATTAATGCCTACCAGTTAATTAATTCTTTGGGAAAGTGATAGTGTAGAGAGACCAGGTGATTAAGTAAGAGAGAGAGAGAGAGAGAGATAGAAAGCTTAACTCATTTACAACCCTGCTATTGCCCGTTTTTTGTAGAGCAGTGTTGCAAGCCCCTGTGGTGTCATGTAGAGGCATTAAGTTGTTTAATCTGTGTATCCATTTTATTAGTTATTTTACTTCGCCGACGGTTCTGCTACAATACCGACGAAGGAGGGTGCTGTGAAGTGCATTAGGATATGTTAGTATTAATCGCTGCCGGTACTGCCAACGTGATCAGTGCTATGCCTTCATAAATTTAACAGTCCAACAACAATCAACACAATAACACACCAATGCGCATGAGAAAAATGGATGATGTTGTTGGCTTGCCTGAAACTAGTCTTGAACTCAAGACCTCAGGGTTTGTAGTCAAACGCGCTAACTACTCAGCGAACAAAATTGGCATAAAAAAAGTTTTAAAGACTAAACACACAGTATTTTTAACATCCTTGCAATAAGAGTAAGATATCCTGATATACTCATCTATGTGACTCTATCCAAATGAAAGAGACTTTTGTGTAGATTAAGAACACAGCGGAACAGACTTTTTCGTGCCCGAAATTCCACCCCCGTTTTTGACGTACTGTTGAACCCTCAGTATTCTGTTATACTAGTTTTTTTCCATTTAGCTAGCGTTTGCTTACGTTGTATATTTTTTGGGGTTTTTATCTTAATTTTTAGTGTTGCACCTTAGAATGCAATTTTTTTTTTCAATAAACTAGTATACGCAAACATGTGTATCTTTTGAGTGAAATAATTCCGGCGGTTGTTGCCGGATATCTTTCTGATCTTCAAAGGATGTTGAAATTTAACTGTTTTACCTTTAACCTTGATAAAATTGTGTATCGCTAAAATTCTGACAAAAAAATGTATACACCATGCACCAAGCGTTACAAATATTTTAATTACAATCCCCCTTATTCCGTAACTATCTGTCGACGTCACGTCAAGACAATACCAACAAATTGGCACTTGTCTACTCGCTGTCGACAAATATTACTACTATTAACAGCCTCTTCCCATTTTTTATGCCTTAGAGAATAGTAAGTGGATGTCAGTAATAGTAAATTGTTGTCGATGACGAGTAGAAATGTGCCAATTCTTTGGTATTGTCTTTTACGCGACGTCGACAAATAGTTACGGAATAAGGGAGAATAAGAAATTAGTTCAAAATGTAGCGAATTATTTAGATTATTTGGCTCATTTGCAGTTTTTAAAATATCGCGAGTTTTACATTAACGTGATATATACCTACGGTGACCAACCGTACACTATTATAGTGAACAGCAAACTATTTTAGTCTCTTGACCACTTTTTTTTTTTTTTGTGTACGCTATTTGTACATTTTTTTTAATACATGCTCCTTATTTACATTATTTTTTCTCACAAATGTTCACTTTTTTCATTACTTCCAACATATTTAGCAAACAATTTGCAATCAGCTTAAATTACATAAAAACTCTAGCTAGAAACCCAAAGTGTTTGATATTATTGCATTCAACAGAGCCACGTGACAAGTGGTGATAAAAATACACGTTAGCAATTACGATGGAAGTGTAGCGGCTTCCGAAAGTGGCGCTACTCTGTTCTGCTGTGTACGTTGAAAAATTAAGTTGATGTTAATTTTTCTCTTGTTCCTTGGAATATTTTATTTATGCCCAATTCTTTCTGAATATAACGTTACGAACCTTAGCCCAATAATCAATTAGTTTTGTTATGTTTTTTTTAATCCATAAAATGTGTACCCTGTTTTTTTCATGGAATTAATAGTCACCTTCGAATATTACTATTCTGTACAAAAATATCTTTCATTTGAATATAATAACGCAAGTGCTTTTAGCATTAGACTTTAGTGATATTTTAAGGACACTTATTGCTTAATTTTGTCTTGTTTTATTCTTATTTCAGGACATTTTAATAAATTCCAAATTTTTTCATAAAAATGTGTTTATTGGAGTATTGTGTATGTGCTTTTTAAAAATATTTTAAAATTTTAATAAAATGTAAGATTTATAAGAATAAAACTGAAAATAGTTAAAATTCAACATCCTTGCAGTTTCACCAAAATATCCTGGAACGTACATCGACATAATTAATAAAGATAATTTTGTGTATATTAATAATCTAAAAAGTTTTATTGAATTTTTATGTGCAGTTTGCAAAAATTAGGCGAAGAAGCAAAGAAGAGATGTAATGACTAAAAAATAAAAACCACGATATTTTAAAAACTAGAGCTGACCGAAAAAAATTCAAGGTAATTTTAAAAATTATACTGAATTGATAAAGAAAAGGAAGCCTGTGATTGCTTTCCTTGTGAGTTAAAAAAATTTTGCAACGGACCTCGTATATAGCAATAAAAATAAACATTAAGGTTTTGTTTCTAGAACCCAAATAATCGACTTAAGTCGAAAATTTTTATGGAAATTACTCGAAAAATTGAGTGCTTTTCATACAAATTGTTCACTCAATTCGATTGTTTGGATTTCATAAACAACACATAATTAACATTACTGACGATTTAAATTTTGTTTTGTTAAATTCTTAAATTTAAGTTTTTTTTCTGTCTGTGTTGAAAGAAAACTTTGTATTAAACTTTGTTTAAAGGATTTATTTCACACTCAATATTAAAGATTTTTATCATTTCAAAAAACAAAACAAAAAAAAGCAAGTAAGTCCTTGCTTTGATATAAAATGCCTATATTTAATGTTCATTGTTGCAACGAAAAATCCTTGATAATTAGCGATTTTCATGCAAAAATAAATTGAAAGAAAAATATCTATTGTTTTCACTACTTAACACCAATTAACCCTTTTATTATGCCAAGTTGGTTTTTGTGTTGCATTTTGATTTTTAAAACATAAAACAGCAAATCATGAAAACTTAAATTGTAAAATATAAAGAAAAAATAAGTAGGATTGTAGGTCTTCTATTTGGAAAAAAAAACTTAAAATGTTGTATCTATTATGTTGCAAGTTGTCGTGGACTTTTTTTTAAGTGACAGTAACTAAAGAAAAGGAAAGCGAAAAAAACACACATAGAGAAACAGCCATGTGGCAAAATGTTATGAAAAAGCATTTTCAATCCAAGCGCAGCAAAATTTTGAGGGCCATTGAAGGCTACAATTTTACAACTAACAATCAACAAAAATTACTCATGTAATTCTTAGAAGAATGTGTAAAAGTCTTGTAATTTAAATAAAATACATGCATTTATATCTAATACGCAAAATAAAAAGCCGAACTTTACTATTTCCTGGGCAACTGCAGTAAGTCTCATCGAGAAAACGAGAGAGAAAGAAAGAGTAACAATGACGAAAACAACGAGGTCAACACAATTTTCACAAGCCAGGGATGGAAGTCATGATACAATCGTATTTTTTATTTTCGAACGTGATATGTACTACCGCAACATTTTGATACAATTTTAATATCAAAAATTGTTATTACATTAAATTTAAACTTGAAGTGATTAAAACAATGTCCATGGTTGGAAAGGGAAAATGGAGAAGAGAAGTGAATTTACATTCTTTGTAAAATTTCATTAACAGATGGTCCTATCAAGGGAAAGCCATATTAATGAAATAAATACCTTCAAAGCTATGCCAAAATTAATAATTCATCAAAAATATCATGTTACATTTCAAATTTCCGTAAGAATGTATAACTTTTATTCAATGTCGTGACCTATTTTTATTAACCGACTTCAAATAATTCTTGCAAAAAAAACCGAATACAAAATAGATGTGGCAGGCACTGCCCCATATGTTATCATTATGTATGTACTTTTACGAGAACTAATTGTGTATGTGTGTGAGCGTGGCGCTGCCCACTTTTCTAACCACAATGATGTATTGTACGATAACTAAATGTGTATGCAAAGTTTCATAGAAATCGGTTAAGTAATAATTATGGCAAAAAAAATCGACTTCAATACAATGCGATAATCAATATTTGTGTGCGGGGGGCGATGGCCCGTCCAATTTTCGAAAAAAATATGGGACCAAACTGCATTCAAAGCCTTTCAAACAAAAAAAAAACAGAGCCAAAACAGAATCAAAATCATCGTTCTCTTCAAATGATACTAATTTTTCTAGAAATAAAACTTACTCTGATAATTAAAAAAACTGCATGAAATGGCTAACTAGCCTACGCTTTGGTACGTTTTTTATACAATTTTGTTGGACTTACACTATAGTAGTGATTTCAGGGAAATTGATTGAAATCAAATGATTTCAACAAAACTTGATTGCAATCAATGATTTAAAAATAATGATTTCAAAATGATTGCAATCACAAAAGATTGACATGATTTCAGTTTGAAATCTGAAATCATTTTGAAATCAATTTGATTGAAATCAATTTGATTGAAATCAATTTAATTGAAATCAATTTGATTGAAATCATTTTTATTGCAATCAAAATTGCTTGCAATTTTTTACAGCTCTGGTACTTATGTATTTAATGATATTCAAAGTTTAATATAAATAGCTGTTTTAAAGCTACACATTTTTTAACATGTGCTTTATGAAAGCTATCATATTATGATTAAATTGGATCCTATTTGCATTCTGATTTCTTTTATCCCATTTATCTATAAACTAAAAAGGGTTAAACAAATATAAAAAAACTCAACGTCCAAATGCCGTGTGGTGATCACGTGGGACAGTAGTTTGACTATATTTGATAGTAAGAAAATTTTTTTTTTACCATATTATGATAATATCTGACCATGTAATTAATACATATTACGGCCCTTTTCACAATGTACGATTAAGAGTTAACATGGACTTTAACGGCAAGTTCGACATACAAAACTTGCCGTTAAAGTCCACGTCAACTTTTAATCGTACATTGTGAAAAGGGCCGTTAATAAAATTTTAATATTTTACTGAATAAGTAAAATATTGATTTGGGAAAAACCACGACACAAAATTAAAATTAAATATAATGGTTCTATTACATGGTAAAATATTCCCCCTATTATGAAAGGCGACGTCGACGTTACATCAACACGACAGTAAACGTCTGGCCTTTACCCAGCAAAAATTTTGATGGCAAAGTAATGAGTTAAAATGCTAATAAACATACCCTTCACTGCTTCTACTTTGCCATTTTAACTAATTACTTTAACATGGCGATGACATTGCAGGCAAGTACTTACCACATTGGGTTACAAATAACAAGTTAAAAATTTCAATATTTAGAAGGCATCGATTACACAAAACACAATAAAAATTAAATTTCTCTGCTTAGCAATGAGCTCATGCCGTTTTCAGTTATTGTGTTATTTTATGGCAAGTGTTTTGCACACAAGGCTACTGCACATCTTTTTTGTTACGGGCATAAAACTTGTTTTTACAAACATGAACACAATTAGAAAAATCAATTTTGCTTCCAGAGGGGTTGAACTGTTTATCGTCTGTATGATAAGCAGATACACTACTACACTGCCAATAAGAGAATAAATTGCTTTTTTATTACTAGTAAGTAATTGATCAACTACTGTAAAGTAGTAATTCAGACGGTATGTGGTTTGTGGTTGAAAAATATATTTTTTGGTAATGACAACACATTACCAAGTTTTTTGCTGGGTAGTCATACTTTGATTATAAGCCCACAGAAAAAAGTAAATATTTAACAGCGGTAACTTTCGAAAATAGCACGAAATTCAATAAAAGTTGTATTTGATTCAAATATAATATTTGTTGAAAAGACACATTTTTTTGAAAATCATTAGGGAAAATTAAAAATATGTTCAACAAATTTTTTATCAGAATATGGAAAAAATCTTTATCACAGAAAATTCAAAAACTTTTTTATTGAATCAACACATTTCCATAGAACAGTAGAATAGAATTAAACAATTTTCTTCTTTGCGAACACAAATATTTTTGTGAAGTATCCCAGCAAAAACTTTTGTGGTTTTTGTAATCGGTAGTACTTTATTAATGGGTTACAAAGTAATGAGTAGTATTTATTTATCTTATTACTATGCTTCATGTTAGAACTACTACCTAGTTCTTAATAAAATTAGTACGTATGTTTCTCATTCTCTGAAAGTAGTTACAATTTGTTGATATGTATTAATAAAATAAGTAGACAACCACTTTTTAAATCAACATGTGTTTGTATATGAAAACTAATTTTTGTCGCTTAAACTTATAAGTCAACAATAGCTGAGTGGGTAAAGTTCTTGTCTTCAAATCTGAGCGAGCACAGGTTCGTATCCCGGATGGGCCAGAAATAAAAAATTTTATATATATAAATAAAATATAATCTGTGAACATTTTTTTTTAATTTTAAGTTGTTGACTACTTATTTTTTAGCTTCAAGTAAGACAAATAATAACTAGTTAATTGTTTTGACAATGTAAATACATTTGTAAGGTGTACCCCTTATTTTTTGTACTTCTCAAACAAAAATAAGTAGTTATCGAGTCAAACTGTAAGTACACAGAAAAAAAATAGACAAGAATTATATTCAATAAAACCATGTTATTAAAAAAAAATTTGAATTTCAATAACATTTATCTTTAACATAATAAAATATTTCGTTGTAAGTATTTCTTTTCCATGCCGGTTATTTCTTTTCTTTTTATACATAAGTACTTAAAACAAGTTGTATCCCATAAAAAAATAAATGGGATATGGCTCAGCTAGAGAGTGTATGCTTTACGTCCGGAAAGCCCGGGTTCGTATTCCAGCCATGTCAACATTTTTTTAATTTATATATATATTTTTATTTTGAAATAATTTTGTTATCAATATAGGGGAATTCTTTATCACAGGAAATTTGAAAAAAAAATTATTGAATACCGGGATTTTTGTTATCAAAAACGAAACTTATTTTTTTCTGTGTAGTTACGAATTAAATCCACACATACTTTTTTGCCTACCAGTTTGCAAAGTTTTTGCTCAGAATAGAACTTTAGTTGCGGTGCAATCATGATACAATTGTTATGAATGCTTATAATTTAATGGTCATTTTGAAATAAGAAGCTTTTATTTTTGCTACAACTATGTATTTTTTGCCATGATCACAATATAGTTGTCCTAATCATGTCAAAGACATCAATTCTCTGCTCGATGCAAAAGTTAACCATGGAGTCCAACAACTATGGTGTTAAAATTGAGACTTGTATATCAAAAGATGCGCTTTAGTGCAAAAATCATACATGTAATTAGAAATTGCATACGTAAATAGGCAGATGCGAATGAAAACTTTCGACATAGAGAAATCCAAATTGATTCGAAGTCGAGCGACTAGCTTTCGATCGCTTAGGTTTTCCTTTGAAATTGTAGAACTGGCTATTAATTTAATTTCCTACTAAAAATTGCTGTACAACTTTCCGGCAAATTTTTCAAAATCACTATTTTTGTATTTTTGGGTCAATAAGACCCCACTTATGGACTGTAAAATTGTATGTTACTCTTTAAATTTACCATGTAGTGATTTTGGAAAATAATAATATGTTTTTTAGTTTATATATTATATTTTTGTCGGTTACTGTATTGAAATTTGGCAGCCGAGATAAAAGCGACATTATTCTGTTGAGTCTACAACAGATGGCGCTAAAGTTAAAAGATTTTATGTTATAACTTAGGAGTTTAAGCAGTATGTACTGTAATATAAAATTACTTTCAAATTCACAGTGAAATTCAAAACTAGCATAGCATAAATAATCTTGATTTTTTTAAACTCAATTTTATAACAATATTTTGAACATTCGGTAACTTTTGTTATTTTAAAATATTTATATAATTTTTTTAACTTTCTCGTTAAATCGATAGTTCACGTTACAAAAAAATATAGTAATAAATCTTTTTTCTACAGCAAATAAATGACAGTAAAATAATTTATTTCTATTTAATATAATGAATAATTTTTAACCAGACTTGAGTTCGCTTTTAAATTCTTTTTTTCTAATTAAACAATACAACACAATAGAAGTTTGAAATGAAAAATACTCATTATTTTAAATTAAAAAAAAACTATTTTTTCACATAGGTACATATTTAATTATTTTTCATTTGAGCAAGTTGAGTAGAGATGTAAGTTTGGTGATTAAAATATTGTCACGATCGAAAACCAAAGGTGTGGTTTTGCTAATTACTTAACCAGTATTGTAATAAAAACAAAATTTGTTACAAGCTTCCTTCTACTTTTTATGGGCATGCAATGCAATCCATATTGTTAGTAATTTTTCAAATTTTTTCAGATTTTTATTAAGTGATATACTTTTAGCTTCGATATTTGATCTTTATTTTTCTAAATATTTTACAATAATCTTGAGATATTTTCACGTTACTACGTGACATTTTTAAATTGTTTGCAATACAATTTTTTTTTTAAATAATTGTACTTTCTTTTGATTGTAATTTTAGATATCAAGAGATGCATGTAAGCAATAAAAAAATATCAATAACAAAATTTAAATTTTTTGCTACTGAATGAGAGTCTCTTGGTCTTCGGCAATGAAAAATACCGTTTTTAATAGCTTTATTTATTTAATAATAAAATTTTTTTATTGTTTAAATGTTTGTTTTAAATATCAAGTGCTAAATAATACAATTTCAGATTCATTTTAATAATTTATTTAGACTTTTGCGTGTCTAATTTCTTTTAACAAATTATTTTTAAAAATCTTAGCAGCTTAACAGGTTGCAATGAGCCTCAAGTTAAAAATTTCAACATAAAGAAAATAAACAATAATAAAGAACAAAATGTGGAATTGTCTTTATAATATTTTCAGTTTATTTTATAATACATACATACCCAGCAGATAAATTTACAACTAGATACGCTTTGGGACACTCATATACTAGTTGTAATGCTACTAGGCAAAAAACGACAGTCATATTACTAGTTGTAACAAGACTAGTAACGATACTAGTAAACAAGGACAATTATATTACTAGTTGTATCGAGACTAGTAACGATGCTAGTCAAAAAAGGACACAATTTTCAGGTATACGACTTGTACATAAAACATATTTTTAGCTTTTAAAACAATAAGTAGAAAGTGGCTCAGTGGGTAGAGTACTTGCCTTGAAATATGAGGAATGTGTATTCGTACCCCTGCTGAGCCAAAGTTTTTTTAAGAAATACAAAACTATAAATAAATAAACTAGTAAGAGCACTACTTTGCAACAACTGGTATTCCAACTAGGATATAACTGTATACAAATGAACTAGTTGTGCTCCTATGACAACCTAATGTTAAAATCGATAGTTCGATATATGAAAAAAAGACAGATAAGCAACTAGTCCGAGTTAAAAAGCAACTAGTATATTTCTAAACAAACACTAGTCATTTTGTCTGCAGGGTATTTAAATATTAACAAACATGAAAGTATAAAAATACATTCACAACTATTCGTTTGTTTTTTTATATCGTTGTACGAATATTTATGTACATAACCTGAGTTGAATTTAGCATTAAATGTTGAACGTAGTTTTTAATACAAGAGTTTTTAAATTAAAAAAAAAATAAACTGAAAACTCTTATAACGGCGCGGCTACACGAGGTGTGCCACAATCATTCTCATTGGATATCGTTGATATTAGTGTTGTCCAATTACACTATGTAACACGATAAATAACACAGCTAACTACTATCCTTTTAAACTTCCCCAATAAAAGTTTTGGAAGTTACTGATTTCGCCCAAATTTTCGAAAACCAAGTTTTCATCATATTTCGTCGATTTAATGCCCTCACAGAAAAAAATAAGTTTCGTTTCGAATAACAAAAATCCCGGTATTCAATATTTTTTACTTTTTTTTATTTTCTGTGACAAAGAATTCCGCTATATTGGATAACAAAATTATTTCAAAGGGGGAAAACTATAAATTAAAAAAATGTTGACATGGCTGGGATACGATCCCGGGCTTCCCGGACGTAACGCATACTCTCTACAGCTGAGCCATATTCCAGTTATTTTTTTATGAGATAAAACTTGTTTTAAGTTCTTATGTATGAAAATAAAAGCAATAAAAGGCAAGGGAAAGAAAAACATACAACGAAATATTGTATTAAGTTAATGACAAATGTTATTGAAATTCATATGTTTTTCAATAACATCGTTTTGTTGAATATAATTCTTGTCTATTTTTTTCTGTGCTAGGAAGCTAAATATTTTGACTATTTTTACGATGATGTCTGTGTGGTTGTACGCATTTAATATCGTACAAAAAGGGGGAAAATCTTGAAATTTGAACTTTATTATTGTAAAATATGAAATTAATAAGCAATTAATTGTCTGAAGGTTGTGGAAGCATAAGTCTCCTAAAAAAACTGTTTTTTTTCGTTTTGCCATATCAACGCCTACCATTTTTGTCATTCGTTACCTCGCTTTAGAACGATTTGATTTATATATTATTTCATCTCGTTTTAATTGTGTAGAGCTTGTTTAAATCAAAGCAAAGAATTAATAAAGAAAATAAGTTGTTTTAAAAGTAATTCTATTTAACTTTTCTTTGCTTTTTGCTTCTATTTTCTGCATACCATTTTTCGTCTAGTTAAAATTTTTCTCTATAATGGTTTTGGATTTCTGCTCTGGTTAATTTAGTTTTCTTCCCCTTTAAACCCCAAAACAATAACAAAAAACTCCGAAATCGGATATTAGAAACTTCCACAACGAAATCCAACAAATAAAGTCACGAATTACAATTTTGTTAAATGTTTCTTTTTCATCACAATCAAATTTTAAGCAAATGGTTTAATATAATTGAATTATTTACTTTGGAACGATTTTCCGTCATCCCACGTCAAATTTGGCTGATAAACAGACCGGTTTCGGCTATGTGCCATCTTCAGTGTTCTATGAATATTCATAGCAGATGGCACATAGCCGAAACCGGTCTGTTTATCAACCAAATTTGACGTGGATGACGGAAAATCGTTCCAAATTCAAACAAACCACGTCGAAAGAAAAACTCAACACTGAATTATGTACGTCTGTTTATAACAATTTGTTCTTTTCGAAAATTTTTTGCTTTTATTCAACACTAGCCTGAATTTTTGGAATAAAGATTCAAATAACGAATGACGAATTCTTAGCAAATGGAAGCAGCTCATGATACACATTTTTTAATAAGCACTACAACTTCACATGTTTTTAGTAAGTTTTTTTGCATTGCAATTATTACTCATAGAGTTTCAATTAATTTATGCGGCTCACAATTTTATGATGCATTTGAGAATAATATTTAATATAAAAAAAGTCACGAATAGCAAACAGCTTGTAGACATTTAAAATAAAAAACAAGAACAAAATATATTTTGTGGGAATGAGAAAAGAAACTGTTATGTTTACTTTTATATACATATGTAAGATTTCCAGAATTTTCGAAAATATATTTTTTTAAATAAATTTTAAGCCAAAATTCCGATAAAATTCAAACTAGAGAGATATCGCTGGAAAAACATTTCGAAGTGTTATTTCGTAATTACTCTAAAATTGTCGATTTTTTTATATTTAGTCACTTTTTAGGACTCGAATACTGTGAATACTGCAAATCTGATCTAAATGTGTTATGTGGTTCGAGAGTTATCGTTGCCGAAAGTTTTGTAAAGTCTTCTTTGTAAATTGCTGAAAAAATCTATGAATTTTCTAGCAGTTTGAGCTTGAAATTAGAGGGTAGTTCCACGGATGGCCTACAAGGTTAACCGTATCTCATATATGTATATTGTTTTATGTCATGTTCCAGTAACTACAATATCAATTGAAATTTTAAGTTCTATCGAAGTTTTTTTATTTTATATAAAAATTATAGATTTTGGAAGAGGCTGTATTGTTATAGTTATTTTGTTATAAAATAAAATTAAGTTTTAAAATATAAAAACCTAGACACAAACCATAGAGTTTAACAGAGTGGTGTGAAGAGCTTAACATTGCTCTGTTGACATATTAAAACGTAGTGGATGCATTAAAAATTGTTTTTTTTTTAGGAAGGAGTCATCGTGGGTAATACAAAATTAAGGCCTTTTGGGGGCAAGGCAGTCCTCTAGAAGTGCCCATAGTTGGATTTCTTAACAGTTTGAGTTTGATTGATTTATACCCGATTTTTAAAATGGCTAAAATATGGATTCTCTGAAGTATGACCGCAGTTTTTTGTTTGGTAGGAAGGGCAAGGTAACCCTCTATAACACCCATAGTTAGACTTTACAGAATGCTATATCGCCACTGAAAGGGATTTAGTCCTTTTTATTAACATATTTTACTCAGAATTTTATATATCTCTCAACATTTTTAAGTTTTGAATATTACGTTGCACTTCTATATGAGAATTTCTAGAGAAACTTGGCTTCTTGTCACATAACGTCACCAAGAAATTAAGCTGGTATTTTAGAACCATGTAATCCGATTTTTCCTTATATTTTACTAAATGTAGAGATTCTTACGGTTTAAGCACTAGAGACAACTTTTTAAGTAAAATCAAGCTTAATTGCTTTGTGACGTACATGAAAAAAGCGGACTTTTTGCTAGAAATACTAATATGCAAAATTCAAAATCTAAAAAAATTAAAATTCTCCAGACCACACACAGAACACTGTTATGACCAGTTGTGCTTGAAAATTATTTTTTAGACAATTTTTGGAAATAATGACGTCTTTCGTTTGAGAGTTGATTATTTTTGTAGCATGAAATGTATTTTCAAAACACAATCTTTATATAAATGCAATATAGTGACCGCTAGTAAAATGGTCGGTTTTGGTTGATTTTGGTCGGCTTTGGCGAAAATTTTAGTCGAAAAAAATTTTTCCTTGATACACTCTAAAACAGTTTTGTTGAAAATTAGGTCGATAATAGTCGGCAACACTTTACCGATTATTATCGACACACGCATTATTTTTGAACAAAATGTTTTTACTAAAAAAAGCGATTGGCTGCGTGCAGGCTTGAACGGCGACCTCCTGACTGATAGTCTGACGTATCTACCATTCAGCGATAGCCGTATTATACTGTATGTTGAATTTTTTCCACTTGGGGTAAATATGTTTAACTTGAAATGTTTTTTCTTTAATAAAATAACTACAAAATCGATGTAATTTTAGACAAGAAGAAATTTTCAACACAAATTTAGACAATATATGACCCCAAATTTGAAGTAATGTTTTAGAGTGTACATACATAGGTACAAAAGGATTGAACTCTAACTGCTCTTAAAATTAGTCCCATATGTAAACTTTCAAAATTCTGATACACGTACACACTAAAAGAATTTTGCTTCAGAAAACCAAAGAAAAAATTAGAATTTTTCATTGATCCAATGACATTTTCACAAATCCAATGAAAATTTCATTAATATTGTGAAAATTTAATTAAATTTTTTCATTAATTCAATGACAATTTCACAAATTTTAATGAAAAGATTCATTAAAATTCAACCAACGAAATTCTTGCACATTATTAACGAAATGCTCATTGGATTTGTGGAATTGTCTTGGGTTAATGAAAAAATCTAATGAAATTGTTTCATTGGTTTCATGCAGTAAAATTCTTTTAGTGCATTTCTTGTGCTGCCTTTGCCAGAATCAGTCGTTAGAATCAAATTATTTTTTTATTTTATTATTATTTTTTTGTTGAATATTGTTGCATGGTGTTATATAGTTCCCAATACATAATTAGAATATTAGAGACATTTGCCCATAATCATAGTCCTAAGCAAAGTATACTTTACGAATTTAAAACCAGTATTGCCATACAAAATACTGATTTTAAGCTCCTAAAGTATACTTTGTTTTGACTATGACTATGCGCCATTATTTTTAAATTCACTCACTAAACTTAATTTAACACCGTTAAACGAGTTATATGTGTGCACAAATGGAGTTATCAAAGTAGAAGTCAAAGAGACAAGACAACAACATTATTTTTCTTTTAGTTTATTGACTTTACAGAATGTTAAAACACGATAAATTTTTATAAATATTTATACAACAATTTAAAAATTTAGAAAAAAAACAAGATGACTACAAACAATACGGATATTATGTAAATTTTTTAAATGCATTTAAATGTTTTTGAAAAACAAAGAAGTCTCATAAAAAGACATGTTAGACCAAAATCATATAGAGAACCTCAACGATAAATGATTTTAAACATTTATTTCCTACGCAAATCCATTTATAATGAATAGATTGTTGTTATTGATTTTTCTTAAACCCCAATTAATGAATTGCTTAAATCAAACAAGCTGAAGCCATTAGTTGGAATTACTTTTAATTTTAGCATCACTGCTAACAGCATGATTTTTATCAAATTTCGATGATGAATTAATAAAGGATTTATTGCGCGAGATGTATGTATGTATGTATGTATGATAATTGACTAGAAATATAGAAATACTTAACAAAGCAAATGAAGCGCAAAAAATTTAATAAAAACTCAATATAATAGATAGAAATATAATTCGAAAGAATATTTATCTGTTAAATTAATTTTTTTCAATTTAATTTTTGTTTTTGTAATAAAATAAACTCGAAAAAGCAACACGGAATACATACAATTAAAAAAAATATCAAATAACAGAAAAGGTCTTTCAGTATTAAATAGAAGCTACAGAAAAACACAACGTAAATATTGTTTTATTTATTATAGATAAATTATTAAATAACAAAAGAAACAAACTGAACTTTTTGTTATGGGGGATGTCTGTCTGTCTGTCTGTCTATCAGAGTGTTTATGACATTTAAAACTTAATAAATAAAAGACATATGTCATAAAGCTGGAAAAGAGGGAAGGAACGCCAAGTTCCATTATATCAAAGTTGCTTTGATAATTTGTTTTTATTCATTTTTTATAAAATTATTTAACTGCATACATTTTTATGTAAGTTAAAATTTTAAAATTCTTCATAAAGTTGTTCCCTTCCCTTCATCTTTCAGTCGATAGTATTTTTTATTTTTTGTTTTACATTCTGATTTTTATTAAGTATATACATATTCGCAAATTCAGTCAAGCGTCAAATGTATGCAAGTAATTTATTTAAGCCCTTGAAATTTGTGTGTGCATTTTATTTATCAAAATATTTGTATGTAAAAAGCAAAAATGTTTTAAAGTGTTGAGACATCGATATCTTAAGCTCTGAGATTAAAAAATTACAATTAAACTAAAAAAATCTTATCGAGCAATATCAAATTATTTATGACTCACGTTAAGAAAGATGATCGCAAAATGCAATCTGTTTATTACTAAAAGAAATATTAGCAAATATTTAATATGAGATAATATTTATAATTTGACATCGTTTTAGTTATGAATAATTGTGTAGATTTAATGAAAAAAAAAATTCCATCACTTCTAACATTTTTGGGGTTGGCGAAGACTTGAAACTGCCAAAAGTTATGGGTACAACAAATACACTTAAAAATTAAATTTGTACAACTTTGTTAATTGATTGTATTTGATAAAACAAATTGTATCTACACAAAAGTCAATTATAAAATTCTTGGAAATGGGTTTTTTTTTTCAAAATATATGACTAAGAAGAAAGTTTTTAAAGAACCAAAAAAGAAAATATTTTAACAATTATAAGTATCATTCCACATTGAAGAACTTTTTGTTTGCTTTAGAATTGAAAAAGAGATTCTAGTTCTTGGAATGAATAAGAGATAAACATAAGATGGTTGCCTCTCCTGCCACTCTGCATAATATATCGCTCTTTTAATAAAACATAGTCATATCTCAAAAATCCAAAATTGTTTAATTAATTAAGAAAATCTATTCCTTGACAGCTTCTTCATATGTAAAAAAAAATTCAGAAACATATCTTAAGTCTAAAACGAAGTTATAACCACTAAAAAGATTATACCGGCCATATACTTGCCACATGCTGATTACGCAAGACATCTTTACGCTACAAACATCAATTTCACATTGAAATGGAAATAAATCTATGGTTTTCTCCTTTAGTGGACAGCTTTTATCCCTTGCCGCCCTTCGGCCGGGCTAAGGAGTGTTCTTCTCTTGGTATATCGAATAGTGGCTTCGCTGAGTAAAAATATTCTGCCGTCTTGCCTTTAGCCTCTAATTAGGAAAACCCTTATGCAAGGCATAGGAGGAAATCCTTCAGCCCGACCGAAAGCCGTCTATGCAGAAATTTTTTTCGCAGCGAAGCCACTATTCGACATACCCAGAGGAGAAAATCCTTAATACCGCCAAGGCAGAAAATCTTTACTCAGCGAAATCACTATTTGATATTCCTAGAGGAAAAAAGACATAACACCAGCCGAATCATTTTTATTCATCTATTATTCGAATAATTTTTATTCGAATAATATTTATTCGAATAAATTTATTCGATTAATTTTTCAAACCGCTTTGATTTGAATAATTTTATTTTAATATAAACTAGCATCTTATTGTGTATACATAACTCGCTCCAAGTTCCATAATGGGCAAGAAAGTCGTTTAGTAGTTCTACTGGACACAGTATTTTGCAAACGTAATTTAAAAGCATTTTGTTCGTTAGGTAGCCGCACTTTGGAGCTTTAACCTGCCTATCTCTAAAACTATTTTTAAACACTAACGGCCTTATTCATAATAAATTATCACAAGTTTATAAAAGGTTTATTATGAAACAGATTTCCATACAAGAATTATTTCATAAACCTCTCATAAGACTTTGATAATGCATAATAAACGAAGCAATAACGAACATGAACAAATATGATTTTAGCTCAGTCTTGATGATTTGTGAGAAGGGCAGTTTTCAAGCACAACCAACAACTGTCGCTTACAAATATGCTTCGAACGAAGCACTAATTTTTGCAACATCGTATTGAAGAAAAAGCGCTGCGTTGGCTTGAACGTGTAAGCGTAAAAGGAACACTTTTTTCTTGCTCTCATTCGCGAAATTTTTAAAGTTTACCGTGACATATGGAGCTGGATGTCAAAAAGTTTGAATAAATTCGATGTAACAAAATATATCTGAAAGATTACAACTGGAAATGAAACATGGATGTATGGGTTTGAGCCTGAAGCAAAAAATATTGTTACAAGCTGTGCTAAATCCTATAAAAGTATTAAAGCTATCCAGAATCGCTCTCGAGGTGCGAACAAATATCTCTCAGTTTAATTTTAATCACAAAATAATGAGCACGATTACATTTTTGACGAGCTAACAACGAAGTTTGGGGGCCCCAATGGATGAGTGGTAGCGATACTAGCCTGTCAGTCCAGAGGTCGTGGGTTCGAAACCCACCGTAGACCCTGGGTGTTTTCCACAGACAAGCTAATCGTTTCGCGGGTTGTGTTTGTTTATTAAAAAAAAAAAGTTTAACGATGATGATCTATGGGTTTGAACCTGTACCAAAAAGTTTTGTTTAATGCTGAGCCAAATCCGCAAAAATCGCCAGTTAGTTGACATCCTAGCTAATTAAGAAATTCACTGGAAATTGGTCCACTGCGTAAAAAATTATACTTTCAGACAAAATAATTATTATTTGAACGACAAACATTAATTTAAAAAAACTAATTCATACATTAAAATTATATGCGTCAGAATTTTTTCTTAAAAAATTTAATGCTTGATTTAAAATATTGGAACGTATAAATGTAAATAAATAACATATTTAATAATATTTAACAGCAACGTATTAATGAATTACCAGAAAATATTGAATTTCCGCAGAATCAACGAACTAAATAATCACTTTATTGAAATTTACACTTAATATATCGAAGAAATACAAAATATGTATGTGTGTAAAAAAATATTATTTTCATATTTGGGATAATCACATAAAAAAGTAATCGCACAGTCTCAAATATATGTGCAATTTTTAATTGAAAGTTTATTATTTTTATTTCATTTGCTTTTCTTAAAACTCTATAAATAAAACACACTTATAAATGATGCAGATTACTAACTAATTTAAACTGATTAACTTCTGAAAACTTAAATTTATTTAAAAAAAATCGGAAATAATTAACACTCGATTGAAAAAATCATTTGGGAAAAGTTAAACCGAAACGACACAAGCATACGCGTAACCGAACCGTTCCGCTACGTTAAAGAGAGCTAAACGAACTAAAACCAAGTTAATAAAATAAATTTAAAGTACTAACCTACTTACAGAATTTCTACTACCAAAATATATAATAAATATTCGAAATATTAACAAAGATTTAAAGCAAACTCACACACAAACACTGGAACACATCCCAATTGGCCAGACTGCCATGCACGACATTGTCATCTACGATTTTTGCACGAATTGTCTGTCGATTGTCGGTTAGATTTTATAATCGACAATTTAAATGAATCGTCGTTCACGACAATCTGAGCGACAAGTTCTTGCATGCTGTCCTCTATTAAACACTTTTGACGACAATATGAGCGACAATGTCTTACAGTTTGTCTGCAGTAACATTGTGGAGGACAGGATGAGCGAAAATGTCTTAATTGTTGTCCTCAAACCAACTTTGTTGAGGACAATATGAGCGACAATGTCTTACATTTTGCCTTCAACCCAGCAAATGAATTGTTGTCGACATTTTAGATGGTGCAGCAGCAGGGTGGTAAGGCAGACACAAGAGCTTCAACCTTGAGTTTATCTATACACTAAATAATTGCCCATCGTATGTAAAATAAATTTAATTTTAATTCAACATGATTTAAATGATTATTTAACATAAAACTTATTTGAAATTAAAGTTATAGTCATGTTTATAGCAAATTTGTTTTAACAGTGAACCCCCATATGCAAAAAAAAATAAAGTGTCTTTGAAATGTATGTTAAAACAAAATTTCCATAGAAAA
Source organism: Panzeria rudis (assembly GCA_956483635.1). Lineage (NCBI taxonomy): Eukaryota > Metazoa > Arthropoda > Insecta > Diptera > Tachinidae > Panzeria > Panzeria rudis. The sequence continues at coordinate 173,562,144 of OY101448.1, forward strand.
CCCGGTTTTAACATACATTTCAAACACACTTTATTTTGTTTGCATATGGGGGGAAAAATTTAAAATCAAAGAGATTTAAGGTTAGATTAATAATTTTTCGTTTAAAATTAATATGAAACAATAATAATTTTCTGGTAATTCGTTTTTTTGTCGTCTACGTAGCCGACACATGTAAGAATAAGCCATGGTAGAATAATATACAAGGTAGCACGGGAACGCCAGCTGATTATTTTTTTATTTGCTTTTTTCATGGTACGAACTGTCAAATGTTGTGTATATGTGAAATAACTACGTTGCACACACAATACCACACGTATGTTTGCTGCTTCTGTTATACAAACACACACATACCCTCTCTATTAATGTTTGACATTTTCTATCCCAAAATGTACATTTGGATTAGTTATGCGGCTACCAGTTATATTATTCTACCATGGAATAAACAACAACAAGTCACACAACTACGCACAACAGTGAACAGTAGCAATGACCAAAGCAAATAAACACTTAACACACTTAAACGACAAATTATTTCTTGTAAATTTAATATGATTTCAAATCACAATTGCGTCATGTTGGTTTTACATTCCTTTTTTTTTGTGTGTAAACAAAAAGTTAGATTTGTGTGTTAAATATATTAAAGTCCGTTCTATGTTGAAATAGGCGACATTGCCGCTATATAATCGTTGGCGACAAGATAAACGACATTGTAGTCTATATAGTCACTGACGACATAATAGGTGACATTGTCGATTTTTTCTGTTAAATAAAATATCACTAATTGGGATCAACGACATTTCTGAGGATGTTGTCCTTTACATGATCATTAATGAAAATATTATAGAAATTGTCAGTGCTAGAAGGACGAGGAAAAGATGAGCGACAGTGTCGCTCTTGTTGTCATGTTTGAATTTAGCAGCCATTTGTTCGAAAATTTCGTCGCTGATCTATTTGAGCTGTCGCGCCAACAAGTCCTACACGCTTTAACATTGTCGTGCATATGTCTTGCAAGATGTCTAAAAGACATGGCCAACCGGGATACTGACAGGTTAGACAGACACCTTTGCAGCAAACACAAAAATTAACAACAAACAATACAGATTCGATATGATAAAACAAGTTAGTTAGTCAAACTCTAAAATGAAATTTTACAAAGTTTTGACCGTAGAATTTTGTTTGTTTGCTTTTATTTTATATTTGGATGACGATTATGTTGATAAAAATCATCATCATTTGATGATTGTTGATGAGGAGTTTACATGCCGCAATGTATGACAACAGCAAAAAATTTTATGGTTGAGTTCCACTTAAGTTTAATACACAACATAATACATTGTCATCAGTATATATGTATGCGCGAGTACGAGTATGTAAGCATATTGTTGGGTTAGAGAAAAACTTTTTTCTTATCAACTTTTACTGAAATTAATAGTAATGTATCGGTTTTAGTTTGTTTGTTGTTTGGAGACAAAGAACTTTAACTTGAAAAAAATTCAAATATGACGAGCGTCACAATACATATTCTGCATGAAAGATTTGAGAATATGTTTATCTGTCGCGAATACCGTACGACTTGATCCCCAAACTTCTTCTTGTGCGGTTTTCTGAAGTTGTCGGTCTATGCCAATGAGCCGCAATAAGCCGATATCATCCTTCATCAGGAGCAGCGGGTGGTTCACTCGCTGACTACCCAAATGGCGTTTTAATTCACGAACGACCCTTCCTGCACGGAACTGCGTACGACTAACCCCTCTCTTCTCTTCTAACTATCTTCTAATCTCTTTATCAACTTCTCTCCTTTCACCCTACTTACTATTCTGTCCTATTCCCCGTTCTTTTTCTTTTTCTTTACATGTATCACAAAAGGACCATTACACCATTTCACCGGCTACCTGATAACCTAACCTAACCTAAGCCGATAACATCAGTCAATATAATCGAAAACATTATCATAATTTAGACCGATCTGCCACTGTGGACATTTGAGCGATGTTCTATTAAATATACATATAATCGCATACAACCAAGAAAAAAATTAAGTTTCCTAAAAATAGAATACCATCATGCTTTCCTTCTAATAGAAGCGAGTGGGGAATTTGTATCGGATCTTTTAAAATGGAGATTCAAAAGAGTGCTCCACTAGAAGGAAGTGCTCCTTTGGAAGGAACGTAAGATTTGAATCAAAAAAAGTTCTAAGCAGGCCTTTAATAAGACTTAAAGTGAGAAGGCCATTACAGTATTACCGCTCGGCTACTCATAACAAAATTTTCGCCATTGTTAAGATTATGGCTTAACTTAGATATTGTGCAAATATGAACCGCAGCCGTTTCCGACCGAATCCAAAATCGAATAATTTCAAGAATAAATAAATTTATTTTGTAATTACTCTGAAATTGTTGTCAAATCGATTTTTTATATTTAGTCACTTTTAAGGACTTCAAAGGCTGCAAATTTGATCGAAATTGATTAAGGTTTTCGAGAGATATCATTGTGATTTTGTTAAATTACTCTAAAAATCTATGAATTTTTCCAGCGCTTTGAGATTAATATTAGAATACGTATTTTAAATAGTTTTATTCAAATGAGAAAAGATACTTTAACTACACCCAACAGTTTATGAACTTTTTGGAACGTATTTTTATAATTTTATAATGTTGTTGTTTTAGTTGTCATTGTTGACGACTTTTACGTGGTTTAAGCTTAAAGGTGTTTTCATATTTAAAGTGGCACAAGTTTATATCCACTTTGAATTACAAAGAACCTGCCTCAATTTGTTGTTTTTGTTTTTTTTTCGATGGAAATAAATAATCAAGAAAATAAAATTTTATGTGTTTTATGTGTAAATAAAATTCATCGTAGGCCATTCAATGACTGAATATTTAATTTAAATAACTTCCTTAAAAATAGCCAATATATTTATCTATAAAGGTAGAAACGGAAAGCTATTGATTAATTACAAACATTTTTATAGACATGTCTTTAATATTACAAGTGTGTATGGATGTATATTGTAGAATTCAAATTCTTTGATTTATATTGTAAAAAAACAGAAGTTTAGTTGATTTAATTTTTTACCTCTTCTCACCAGCCTGACGAAAGAAATAGAAAAATTACATTTGTACGAGAATCTTTCTGTCCATTTGTTTGCAGTTTTCTACAAATTTTCACGATGATGTCATTTTTTGTTGCTGTATTTTCATTTTATTAAATGACAGAAATATTTCCACAGTCTGTAACTTTATATTTTTACTATTGATTAAATGAAAAAAATAGTATAAAATATTCTATGCACGTAGGGAAGTTTATTTTTTATTATTTTAAATTAATTTTATACTTTTTTCACGAAAACTATTTCTATTATTAGATTTGATTTAAGTTTCATAGATAATTTATGCAATTAAAAATTATTCTATAGACCGAAACTTTATGTAATGTTAAATAACAAACAAGTACATAATTTAAATAACATAGAAGAGACGAGTTGTAATAATTTAATATGTTTTAAAAAATGCATACAATTATGTTTATATTTAAAATATTGAAGACTGGTTGGTATTCCAGTCCATGGACTGGTGGAAAAACTCAGTTATTTTCATTTTCTTCTTTTATGACAATAAATTTTATTGAACCAAAAATTAATTTTTTTTTGTATCATACAACTTTCTATAGATAGTTTTCAATGAATCACAACTGATCACAGATACCGATCTCTTTTGTAAGAGATATTAATGAACTAAACAAAATATTTGTGATGGAAAGCCGGTTAGGTTTCTTGGAAAAAGAAATCGGATTTATGGTGAACAGTTTTATTGTATATTTACCTATACATTGATTTATATTTTGGGTTATAAATTAATACTGGTAAAAGTTCACCTTTTGTTGGAAAAATCAACCAACGTTCAATTTAGCTTAAAGCTTTTTTTTCCGGTATATTTTTGACTACTTTGTGAAATCAAACTACAAATTTTGTTTAAATAACACTATGCAACAAGAAAAATGCCAAGGCGTACTTCTATATTTTTTGATGTGTCATGGTCCTCTAACTACATAATCAGTCGAAATTTTGAATTCTATAGTTTTTTTTTTTTGAAAATTTTATATTTTTGACGAGGCTGACCCACCGATTTTATCGTAACTTTGGAAGGGATTATCCAATATTATTACAAGAACCACTAAACTGGAAATAAAATTACGTTTGAGCCATTCTAATATTATTTTTTATATACAGTACGGTTTCGGAATTATTCAGACCGCATTGATGAAAAATATTTTTTTTTTTGCAAAATTGGAAAAATTAAATTTTTTTAAAATTATTAAAAATTGGAAGTGGCAAAATCTTTAAATTTTTATTAACTAAACATAAAGCCACGTATACTACACAAATAAAATAAGCTTTATTTCACGATAAAGCGATTTTTGCTAAAAAAAAATTTTTTTTTAAATTAATTTAAATAATTAAAATTTTAACCGTCTTTAAGAACCAGTCACAAGACAGGTCACGTGACTGGTTCCCAAGGACTAACAACCGGTTCGAGTTCCTGAACTTTATATGAAAGGGACCGGTAACTTTTACATGGCGTTGTCATTGGACGGGGTCAATTGACATAATTAAGATACTCAGTGATAGGTTCTAGACCCAAACTAAGGCTACTTGTCCTGTGATGGGTTCTTTAATACTAACTGAATTACTGTACTTTAAACAAATATTTCTAATTTGGAAAAAATCTGCTTGTGCAATGAGGGGTTTTTTCCTAACATTTTTGTTCTAGTTTTTTGATATGTTGTGACATAATTCTTTTCACCGGTCACCACTCAGGAACATTTCGTACCATTCCCATTTTCCTCAGTCATAGGATAGGTACATTCAAGACAATGGGTACAACATTTCCCGCATGGATATTTTAACATTATGTTTTATATGCTTAAAGGTTACGTCGTTATTCAGAACGAAATAATAAAAAAAATTTTTTTTGTAAAATGAAAATTTTTTTATTTTTTGAAAATTCAAAAAAAAATCAAAAATGGCAAAAAAAACATTTTTACTACCGCATCACGAAGCTACGTATACTTCAAGTGAATGGTGTATTCCACGAAAATCGATCGATAATTGACGATTTTATTCATAATAAAATGAAGTGACCTGAGGGCATAAAAAATATACACATGCATCGGCGTTTTGAGAGTTTACCCGCTATATCGCCGCCGAAGAGGAGTTTTGTTGCTCCTTATTTAAGCAAAGTCGTTGACTACAAAGCAAACTACGAGAAAGGTATAAAAAGACCCACACCATGAAGGGTTAGAGGGTTAAAACGATCTACATACATGTTTCTCGTGCTTTTTTACATAAAAGTGTCGAACACATTTTATACCTTAAACATAAGGCCTACAAGATGCCTTATGACGAGTCAGTGTGCAAATGGGGGAAATTCAACTCCCCCTAAAACGAGTCCCAGATGTAAGCTTACATACTCTCTTTAACGATCTCATAATGAACTTATACGCTGAAGTGATTAGCGCGTTGACTACAAAGCAAACTACGACCCAGAACGCAAGTTCGATCCCTGATCAGGGCAAGTTATCAACATCGTTAAATTTCCTGACGTGCATTAGTGTGGCATTGTGTTAATTATTTTTGTTATTGTGTTAATTGTTCTCATATTATCTAATGTCTTTAAGTCGCAATAAAGTTAACATTAATCTTAGATATCGTGTGAATATGATTTCGAGAATTCTCGAATATATATTTTTTAAAATACATTTTAAGCCACCATTTCGTTCGAATCCGAAATCAGCTGTTGAACTTAAAAAACTACATCGATTCATTAAAATCATTGTTGAAAATGTTTAAAAAAGTTTTATATTTTAATTACTCCAAAATTGTTGCCAGTCACTTTTTGGAAAACTATTTCGAATGCTACAAATCGGTGATATAAGTTGTTAAGTGGTTCGTGAGATATCGTTATCGAAAATTTGGGAAAAAATAAATTTTTTGTTTGATTTCTTAAAAAACTATGGATTTTATAGCGCTTTGATCTTGAAATAAGCAGGAAGATCCAGTGACTTTTTGGAAAACTATTTCGAATGCTACAAATCGGTGATATAAATTGGTTAAGTGGTTCGAGAGATATCGTTATCGAAAATTTGGAAAAAAAAAAGAAATTTTTTGTTTAATTTCTTAAAAAACTCTATGGATTTTATAGCGTCTTGATCTTGAAATAAGCAGGAAGTTCCAGGACTGGTTATTCAGCATTACTTAACAGAATTATAGGCTACTGGACTTGTTTTAGTTTTTTTTACACAGACGGGTTTTTTTAGTTGCTAACCAACTTAAAGCCGTTAAAGACCCTAAATTGTCATTCGTAATGAAAAATGATAAGAAAACCTAAAGATGACTTTCAAATACCTATTCAATTATACTCATTTTAATATAGTTCGCCGACTTTTTCTTTTTCACAAAATGGCGCCTGTTCATCGCCATAGTGAGTTCTGAAACATCAACGAGTTAGGTCTCTAGAGTTTCACAAGGGGAAAAAATACACAGGCTGAGAAACACAATACCCTTCTTTCCGTCGCACAGTCGGGTAAGAAGTTTTAACTCCTACAAAAATAAGTTGGAAATGACTCAGTTACATTAAGCTTGTCTTAAAGTCCGAAGAACGGTGGGTTCGTATTCCAGATGAGGCAACATTTTTTTACTTATATTTCTTATTAATACTACGAATTAATGAAGAAAAGTTTTAGAATCATTGAGATTTCATTGGTCTGGGAAAGCGGAAATATGCCCTAAAAAATTAGTTTTGTACGCATTAAATATGCACTAAAGACTTGAAAATATGCTCCCAAAATATAAAAAAAATGCTCTTAAAACTTTATCATTTCGTTTATAATTTATGTGATATTCATGTCGGATACCACGAATTATGTACATATATTGGTGGCATGCAATAATGTCGAAGAAGATGACATCCACGGAGATTATTTCCACTTCAAAAAGAAAATAATGTCCGGAAATTTCGAGTAGTAACTTCGCAGTGTAGAGGTTTTCTGTCTAGTCAAAAATCGCAGAGCAACTATTCGACATACACAGAGAAAAAAACAATTAATCCCGTCCAAAGTCTATTCAGTCAATGTTATTTGCTTCTAAGCGGTAAAGAACTCTAATAAGATTAGCGGGAGCTATCGAAACGTCAGTTCAACCCTCCGCGCAGTCAAACATTTTCTTTGTCTACATGCTTCACATTTATCTCTAAATAAAAAATATAATTTAATTGAAAAATTAAATTAAAACCGAACTCAAGCAAAAATAATTAAATTTCTTTATTTCAAATTGTTACTATTTTTATTAATACACTTATTCTTAAAGCCCTTACCTTTAAATATTTTCCCCTTAACATCATACAAGAAGATACAAGATTTCACTTTTATCAAAAATTATTTTTTCAATGACACACAAGTGAAAATGCTTTATTTTTTTCTCTTTCATCGAAACGAGACCTCTGCAAAAAAAAACCAAAATAAAATAAAAATGTTATAATTTTTAAATACATTTATTTTTAAATTAAACGTATCTGCACAAGTATCTGTCTATATGCTTTACGAAATTAAAGAAAATATATATATATATATATATATATATATATATATATATATATATATATATATATATATATATATATATATATATATATATATATATATATATATATATATATATATATATATATATATATATATATATATATATATATATATATATATATATATATATATATATATATATATATATATATATATATATATATATATATATATATATATATATCACTTATTTTCAAGTCAATCAAATTGATGTTGTTGTTGCACTGCTTGTGGCTGCTACTTTTTTCTGAGTTTTTTTTTAATATGTGTTTTATGTGGCGTATAAATTCATACTACACTTGACACTGAAGTAGATATTTTCATTGCTGCTGCGGCTGTTGTTGTATCTTTTTGCGGCAAGTATAGATGGCGAAAACCATAAACCAAACTACACACAATTTGATCGCTTTTACAATGCAAACCGAGAATGAGAGAAGATATTTCAAATAATAACGACAACAACGTCAGCATCAGGAGCAGAATATATCGAATTAATAACAAAAATGTGTTGGCAGACGTTATCGCATTTTCTTGACAAGTGAATATTATAAATTTATGTTTTTTTTATATTTTTTGAGAAGCAAGTTTGCTTTTTTTATGTACATAAATAGTACATATGTATGTACATTCATATGTATATACATAGATATATTAATACATATGTACATACGATTTATCAAAGAGTAACCAAACAAATTTCAATTTTTATAAGTCTTCTGTTGTATAAAATAAGGATTCCCTAATAATAAAAATGTGATTAATTATATTAAGCTTAAAAAGACCCAACCGCCATGGTTTTTTACTTATAAATATTTTATCATATCTAAAAATTTCATAGCTTGAAACAAGTGGTTGCAAATCTAAAAGAAGCAATTCCGCACTAGTATGTGTTGTATGACTTAATGCAAAAGCTTTCTTTGGTAAAATTTTATTTTTGGGACTTAAGTATTTTTGGTAGTTAAGGCTCATGCATAGCTGGTTTTATGTCATTTCATCATCGACCCGCCCTTACAGAAAAATCCCACATCGAAAAGTAGAGATAAACTGGTCTGCAGAGAAAATTTCCTTTAAACAGTGATCGAAAATAACAGTTATTATCAAAATCTTAATTCAAAAAGTCAGACCGAAAGAGTTTGTCTATACATACAGAAGAAATACCTATGTAAAATCAACATGTCGCAATTTTGATTTGAAATCATATTAATTTTATGAGAAATTATTTTTAAGTGTGTTGGTGTTTAGTTGCTTTGTTCATATCTACAATGCACTCACTGGTGTGCTCAGTTGTGAGACTTGTTGTTGTGTAAATGTAAAAAGCCGACAAATAGCCGACAAACTGCGCATTACCAGCGAAAATTTGTTTCATATAAATTTTAAAGAAAACAATTATTAATCTAACCTTAAATCTCTTTGATTAATATTGTTCACTGTTAAACTAACATAGTTATCATTTCATTTTAAATCAAAATGACTATTATAACTTTAATTTCATATCAATTTTATGTTAAATCATCAATAAAATCATGTTGAATTGAAATTAAATTCATGTTACTTATGCTGGTATTTATTTAGTGTATATCCAATGTAAAGTTTGAAGATGTTGTGGCTACAGTGGTTAGCGCGATAACTACCAAGCAAGTGGGCCGAGTGCAAATCTGGGCTGGGACAGCCAACTACAACGCAACTTTTTTTGATGCTTATGGGAATACACATCACATAAGTAAAATAGTTAATAAAATAGCTGCATTAAATTCATGTTGTTTCAACTTGCAATAACTTTGATTCAACATGATTTTCCGCGTTGTTTCAATATAAAATTAAGATTGTTTAAACTTGAAATAACTTTAATTCAACATGGTTTTTCGTAATATTTCAGTATCAACTTCATGTTGATTTTACTGTACTGGTATATTAAACCACCATGAAATATAGTTATTTCAAAAGGAAAAATGTTCTTTGAAGGCTATTGTAAAATCATATTGAATTTGCAAAAAACACATATAAAGGAAAATCATTACCGAAAAATTCAAAATTTACCTTGTTTTCGACGATTTTAATATGATTTTATTAGCTGAGGAATAAAAATCATAAAAGCCTTTTAAATAAGTGATATTTTTTCGGTCAAAAACAAAAGGTAAAATTTGAACGATAATTTTTCACATGACTGATATTTTTATTTTTTACCAAAAATGTGATATTTTTTGGTCAAAAATAAAAGTAAAAATTTTAAATTTTTTCGGTCAAAAATTAAATTCAAAATTTGAACGGATTGTCAACTTCCATTGTTCGTATTTACTACTTAACAGGTTGTGTATTAGCGAGCAGGAACATGAACCAGGGATGGCATATGAGATTTTAAAATTGTACCCATTGTTGTCTAAAATTGTACTTTTTGGGACCAAATTCTACCAAAACAGATTATTAAACCAAAATCATGTATTATATATAGAAAATAGCTTATTAATTTAGACAAACTTACTATTGGAAGGTAGAAGAATAAAGTTCGCCTTTATTACAATACAAATACATATAGGGAATTCACAACAGCATTCTAAAATGTGTCTTAAATAACGACGTTTTAATTTTAGTCTTTTATTATGGGTTGACAAGTTTGCTGTTTTTGTTTTGTGTTTAAATAAAATTTACCACCAGATGACAAGTTTAAAAGTCCAAGAAGCAAGTTTTCAATGCGGCAATATTTTAAATAAAGAATTTGTGTGGTTTAAGTGTGTTGGTGTTTCTTTGGCTTGTTGATAGGTACCAAGCACTAACGTGCTTGTGTTGTTGTTTTGTTTGTTGTGTATTTTGAGTTCGTGTTCTATACATGTAAATAGTGAGAAATATTCGGCAAACTTCGTCATTTACTTTTATTACTTTAATGCGCTGTGCTTTGTATCGTTCCTCACAATGAAATTTTAAAGTGTAACGATATTGCTATTTCAAAATTTTAAGATAAACATTGTGCATTCCCTATTAAATTTATTAAAATGAATTTAAAGCAAGTTTTAAATTTCAGAGACTACGTTTTAGAAGCTGGTCTTATCTGACACTTTAAATATTCCTCCTTTTAAGTCGAACTTTGTTCTCAATATTTTGTAAAATTTAAATTTAATAGATTAAATCTTGCGTACGTACGAGTGGACAAAAAGGACAAATATTTTATCAAAATAAAAGAGCTCCAATAAGGAGATTTTCCAAAAAATGGAAAAATTATGAATTGTACTAAATTGCCCAGTGGTGTACCATTGTACTTTTCAAGTTCAATCTGTACCAAAAATGGTACAATTGACCCAATTTTGCCACCCCTGACATGAACTATTTAACTAATTTATATAACGAAATAGAATATGAGAGGTATTGTGCCTTCTTGTATTCACTTACAAGTTAAATCGGCTGTGGTTAGTATATCTCTGATTATACATTCCAAATATTCCTTGTTCTTTTTTAACTTCCCGCTACAACGAATAGGAATTTACTGATGTTACCCGATTTTCGAAAATCGAGTTTTAATCAGATCTCAACGTTTCGAGTTCTGAGGATTTAAACACTAAAAATGTTACATTATGATTTGCTCTTTCAATTAATATATGTATATTGTGTATTGATCGAACCAATTTGAAATATAAAATAAGTGCATTTCTCGATGTTTTCTGCCCAATTAAGATGAGAAAAGTTACTTTAAGTGAAAGAGAATTTCATTATTATCCAATGAAGCATTAAATTGTTAAATGTATAATTGTTAAATGTATTGTAAGTTTCTTATTCTTCGTCGGATTTTAACAAGTTTGTGCTTCATTTGCTCGTTGTGAAATTTTCTTTTCTTAATTGAACAGAATACATCAGGAAATATATTTTTTATCCAAAGAAATTTAATTATTTTTGGCTTGAGTTCAGTTTTAATTTAACTTTTCAATTAAATTATATTTTTATTTAGAGATAAATGTAAAGCTTGTAGACAAAGAAAATTTTGACTGCGCGGATGGTTGAACTAACGTTTCGATAGCTCCCGCTAATCTCATCAGAGTTCTTTACCGCTTTACTGCAAACCATCGATTCTGGTCGAGTGGTCTAAGCGATAAAGAACTCTGATGAGATTAGCGGGAGCTATCGAAACGTCAGTTCAACCGTCCGCGCAGCCAAAATTTTCTTTATCTACAAGCTTCACATTTATCTCTAACTAAAAATATAATTTAATTGAAAAGTTAAATTAAAACCGAACTCAAGCCAAAAATAATTAAATTTCTCTGGATATAACTTAATTGAAATATATATTTTTTTTTAATTGCAACGTCTGTAGCTCAATAGATTTCGGTTTGATCAATATAAAATATATCTTGATTATAACGTTCATATGAGCCGGTCTCGAGGCATTTGCAATAACTGAATAAAATTGCACAAAATAAGTTTTTCGCGGCTAAAAAAAAAGATTTTTGAGCCGCCAACTTTTATTTTTAATTTTATTAAAGCAAAACCGTCGGCGAAGTATAATAACTAATAAAATGGCTTCACAGCTTAAACAACTCAATATCTCTACTTGACACCAGAGGGGCTTGCAACAGTGCACTACAAAAAAAAAGCGCAATAGCAAGGTTGTAAATGAATTAAGCTTTCTATCTATCCCCCACTTCACCACCTGTTCCCTCTTCACTATCCCTTACCCAAAAGAAGGTAACCCATTAATTAATTGTGTTACTTCTCTTTATTAAAAAAAATAATAATAATTAAGTTATGTATTTTAGTCGAACTGTATGAGTTTATATCTAGAGACATTTAATTATTTTGGCTTGAGTTCGTTTTCATTATATTTTTCAATTACATTATATTTTTATTTAGAGATAAATATGAAGCATGTACACAAAGAAAATTTTGACTGCGCGGAGGGTTGAACTGATGTTTCGAGAGTTCCCGCGGTAAAGAAGATTGACGAGAAGAGCGGGAGCTCTCGAAACATGTCAGTTCAACCCTCTGAGCAGTCAAATTTTTTGTTTGTCTACATGCTTCATATCTATCTCTAAAAAAAAATATAATTTAATTGAAAAACTAAATTAAACCGAACTCAAGCCAATACAATTAAGTTTATCTGAATATTAAAGCTTCATAAAATTTGAGCTTTACAGAGTAAAAGCTAATTGTCTCACATATTGTGCAATTTCAGCCTCACACGTAAAGGTTTTTATTTTATTTTTTTTTTGCATCCGGTGCAATGAAGAGACTGACCAGGTATCCGTCAGTCTCTTCATTGCAACCAGCCTCTGGTTGCTCTGTTTAAAATGGAAAAATTCGTCACTAAAAAATTTCCAGCCCTACACGCAGAGCGTTAACAAATTTTCACTAGCTCTTGGACTATAAGGTTCAAGTTTGTTTTTCAATTCTCTATTAGGAATAAAGATAATTTTTAATTATTGTGAACATTTTCAAAGAAAACAGGAAGATTTAAATTGATAAACAAACTTGAAATTGTTGATTTAAATTATTCATGAAATTATGATTACAAAAACTAAAGTAGTTTATATAGAATAATTGGAAATATTTGATGTAGAATTTCTTTCATAATATTAACTTTATTTAAAGTTTGTTCATAGATTAACTTAATAAAGAACAATTTCAATTTTATTATGTGTGATAATAATAATTTCTTTAAATAATTATCTGTTGCAACTTTACTTTTGAATATGGTCATGCGCCATAACAAGGAGGTTATCACCAAAATGAACTTTGTATTAGCCACAGCGAAAACAAAGCCAGTTAATTTTTCTTGTTTTACTCAAACATTATCAGTTTTATTACTTATTGTTTTTTTTTCAATTATTAACTTTTTTATAAATTATTTTAAAAGAGATATTTAACTTAAGTATAAAGCGATTAGGTTTAGTTTAATCACACTTGTTGTCTTGGGTATTTATTTAGATTTCAACCATTAACTTGTATTCCCTTTTGGTAAAAAAAAATAATAATCAAGTAAAAGTGATATAATGAAAGTTTGTTTTCAAAACTTTTTCTTTGCTCAAACTGTGAGGAAAATAGTTTAACCAAAAAAAGCTAATATTTATGAAAACCTAGCCAAATATAGATACATTGGTACATACTCGTCTTATAACTAAATACAAGCAACTGAAATAGAAATAAAGCCAAAATCAGGCTAATAATTCACTTGAAATTTTATTGCAATTGGTATCAATTGCTTTTTTAAGTAGAGTTAAAAGAAAAACAGAAAGAAAAAAACCAACAATTTCCATTCAATGGAATAAATAAACAGAGGAGGAAAAAAGCAAAAGCTAATTATGAAAATTGTTGGCAATAAGAGAAATAAACAGAAAATAGTAAAGCAGAAATAAAACACTTGCAATTGAAATGTTCAATACAGAAATTGATATAGAAGTAAGTGTTTCGGTAGTTAAAACTTTAAATAAACAAAATAAAATTGGAGATTTCTATCAAACTGTTTAAAACAAAAGCAAAAAACTATGCGCTCTAATAATTTTCTTTTGTTTTTTTTCTCTGTTTGAATTTGTTAAAAAGAAGCCTGCTTCAAATAATAAATGAAGTTATGATGTTATTATTAGTATGATTATTAGTTGTTTCTTTGTCTAAACATGCATAATTATCTATTGTGTTTAATTAAAAAAAAAACATTCATTCTACTGTAATTGAACTAATCATCACATAATTATGTAAAACAATAATTACACAGAATTACGTTTAATAAAACTATAACATTTAAGTCCGATTACTGTTGTTTATAAATGTTGGCCTTCGTTTTACAATTTAAATTTCGCTTAAAAAATATATCATGTTGTGATTTCAACATCGAAAGAAACTTTTTTAATTACATCCTATTTGATAGCTTCCAAAATTATGATAAAATTTCAATTAAGTAGGATTTAGCATTATTCATCGAACGAAGGTAGCTTTATATATTTTGCGATATGATAACCCCACACAACAAGCTTCGAATCTGATGTCAGAATAGTGTTGTCAAATATGGTGATTTGTCGCCAAACGTACACACAAAAAAATATACCAAAATAAAATTAACATGTCGCAATGTTGATTGAAAATCAAATTAAGTTTTTGCAAAAGTACAGACTTTTTTAAAATTACTGTTTTGTCATTCATACTAATTTTAAACGAAAAATTATGAATCCAATCCGGTGCCGGGCGAGAAATAATTTGTTGTTTAAATGTTTTGGTATTTACTTGCTTTGTTGATAGCTACAACGCACTGTTGTGCTCTTGTTGCTGTTTATATTGACTTTCGCATTACATGCAAACATTGTTGATTTACATATTTTTAAACTTTGGAAAAAATTTTAAATTTAACATTTTTCACTGTTAAAACTAAATTGTTCAATATTGAATCCATAAAATCATGTTTAGAGGTAAAATAAATTCCTATCATGTTACATTACAGCTGTCTACATCAATGAAAAATAAATGTTACATTTTATTTTAAATCAACATGATTATACCCAGTAAAAAAGTTGTTTCCAATAAAGAGGTTTCTACTATTATAGGCTTTTTCCACTTACCAACATCTACCATCAATTTTCGAATTTTCCCATAAGAATTATACAGGGCTGAACGGCCAACATATTTCAACATCAATATAAAATGTTCCTATCTCAATTTGTTCCACCCACCATCATTCGATAAATGTATTGTTATCGGTAAAAAGCGACATAATAAAGTGTACAGGTGGCAGCGTTACGTCTACTACTTATTTATTGTTCTGGTAGTTTTGTGTATAATTACGTCAAACAAGTGTATTTTTTGACAAGCATAATCTAGCTTTTGTTGTATTTGTTGCCTTCATAAAGCCACCTGTACATGTTAGATGTTGGTAAGTGGAAAAAGCCTATTATGGAATAAAAGTAGCGCTGACAAACTTGCTGATATCGCTGCTTATTTTTGTATGGCGAGTTCCCGGATTGGGTACTACATTTTTGCTCACAAAAGCGCTTTTGAAGCGCTGAAAATCATCAAAATTTTCAGCACTAGAACTGAAAATATATGAAAAAAATGGTTCGATGTGGATTGGCGTCCTTAACGCCATTTTGAATTTTTCTTATTTCGTTTCTTTATTTATTTTTATTAATTTCATATTTTTACTCAATGTTTGTTATTTTAACTTCAACTAGTATCGAACTAAGAACCTTCAGGTTTGAAGTCCAACGTACCAATCACTCGACCAAAAACACTGCTGCAAAACGGCACCAAGAAACTCAAATAAAGTTACTCTTCATTCTCGCTTAAAACCCTGCTTTGGATCAGCACTATAAAATCAGCTTTTTTGTATAGCTTGCTTTTGTATAAGTAAAAAGCAAATACTTTTCTGGCTTCAAAACCTGCATTGTTGTGATGCTATGAAATCAGCTTCTGAACAAGCTCATATTTTAAAGCGAATTATGAAGCGCTTTATTTCTGTAGTGCTTCAAAAAACATGAAAACTTTTTACTGGGTAACTTTAATTTCAAAGAAATTTTATGTTAAATCATCAATTAAATCACGTTGAATTAAAAGGAAATTCATGTTACTTATGATGATATTTATTTTGTGTATATCTAAAGTATATTTAAGGCTGTTGTGGCTGCAGCAGTTAGCGCGTTAACTACCAAGCGATGAGCCCGAGGAGTTCAAATCTTGGTTGGGGCAACCAATTACAGTACAAATTTTTCTCTTATGCCTATGCTATGTACACATCACGTAACTGGGGGTCTACATTAGCCATGAACTTGGTATGAATATCATGTCGGACACCGCATATGCCTTTTGTAGACCGCTCATGTTCATATCTCGTCCATGCTCTGACATCGATGCCCGAACATATGGCTGAGCATCAGTGTTCGCCATGAGATTCGCCGTCAACAACCATTTTTAATAGAAAGAAAAGAGAGAACAAAATTGGTAAATATTCTATTTCTATTGCACTACCACAAAACACATTGATAAGGCGGAACATGGATATCGCACGTATTCACCACAACAAAGAAGTTGATGAATTTTTTGCAGTTGCTTTGCCGGCGTCATGTTCATGTCATGTTCAAGTCGATGGCTTGTGAAGACGTAGGGTAAGTAAAATAATTAATAAAAGAGTCACATTAAATTTATGTTGTTTCAAGATGAAATAACCTTGATTCAACGTGATTCGTCATGTTATTTTAGTTTCAATTTTATTTTTCTCTAACTGTACTGGAATATTAAATCAACATGAAATATATTTATTTCAAAAGGAAACATATTTTTTGAATATTATTGTAAAGCCATTTTGAATTAACTTGAAACACATCGGAAGCAAAATCACTACTGAAAAATGTTAAATTAACCTTGTTTTCGACAATATTAACATCAAATTTTTCTGTGTGTAACGATGAAAAGATAAAAAAATATTTTTTGGCGATGAGAATTTTAGAAGTGCAATTGACGAGTTCCGTTCCAAGTTAAAGCAAACTAAAGTTATTCAGGGTTCTTATGGAATCCAAGTCAGAAATTTCAGTTATCAGAATTGAAAATTGATTTTGATTTGATTTGGTGTCATGAAACCGTTTTGGTTTTGCGTTATAGGCAGATTTTGTAAAAAATTTTGTTTCTAAACGTTACAAATTTGTATGAAATATAACGCAAATACGTTTAAAAAAATTTTTTTCCATACAAATTTCCAAACGCAAAAAGCGTTTGTATTTACAAAATCTGGCCTTTAATTCGACAATAAACAATAAATTCAGTACAGTGCGGCTTTGACTTGCACGCGAAGGGTTCCTTCCGCACGATAATCACATACATACATACATAGTACATATATTACTTTTCGTTTTGGCGATTTTTGCTTGTTTTTGAAACTTTTTAATTTTGCGTATTTTTTTTTTATTTTAACGCTTTTTTGTTTTGACGAATTTTTTCGTCTTTGGACGATTTTTTTCATTTTGCTTATTTTTTAAATTTCCTGTTTTTGCAGTTTTGCACTTTTTTATTTTTTCTTTTTGGACGATTTTTTTAGTTTTCACGATTTTTTTTTCTTTTTTGTTGCTTTTTTTCATTTTGGTGATTTTTTGCGACTTTTGTTTCGTTTGGGTGCGTTTTTTGTTTTAGTGCTTTTTTCATTTTGGCGACTTTTTTCTTTTTGGTTATATTTTATTTTTGGGTTTTTATAGTTTTGCATTTTTTTTTCCTTTTTGACGATTTTTTTAGTTTTGGCGATTTTTTCGTTTTGTTGGCTGCTTTCTTTCGTTTCACCGCTTTTTTTCATTTTGCAGATTTTTTTTCGTTTTGAGTATTTTTCATTATTTTTAGTTTTGGCGATTTTTTTGTTTTTGTGCTTTTAATCGTTTTAGCGCTTTTTTATTTTGGCGATTTTTTTCGTTTTGGCAATTCTATTTTAAGTTTAGTTTTATTTTAGTTTTGGTTTACTTTTGGCATTTTTTCATTTTTGGCAATTTTTTAGTTTAAGCAATTTTTTTCGTTTTTGGTGTTTTTTGCGCTTTTTTTTATTATTTTTTTTTTGTTATGCTACTTTTCAATTTTGGGTTTTTTTGCGATTTTTTCTTTTTGGTGCGTTTTTCGTTTCAGCGCTTTTTTCTTTTTGGCAGGCGGTTTTGGCGGGTTTTTTTCGTTTTGGCTATTTTTCAATGTTGTGATTTTTTGCCGATTTTTTCGTTTTAGCGATTTTTTTCCTTTTAGGCCGTGTCTGTACATGAACAACTTTTGGAAAATGTTCATGGTGGCGAAGCAATTTTTTAACGAAATAGAATACGAGAGCTATTGTAACTTCTTATATTAATTTTTGTTAATTCAACTTTGTTGAGTATGAAATTACCCATCTGAATTTATTCAAAAATTCCAAGCTGTGTTTTTTTATCTTGCTTGTTGAGTAGAATTTTATTAGAATTAATAAAAAAAGTGCCTATTAATGATTTTTACTTGTCCATACAGAATTTCATATATGTACATATCGAGCCTTAACCGCAAGAAAATCGTTACGAACATAATTTTTGATTTTTGATCAAAATCTATTATTACGATATGACAACCCTCGTACTAAAATTGATTCACAGAAAATAATAAATAAAAAACATTTCTTAAGCAAATATAAATAATTGAGATATTGTTTCAGCAATTACGAAATTTTTAAATGCCATTGGCAAAAACCGAAATGCCGCAGCATGTAGAAATAGATTTTAGAAAGCTTAATTAACCAATTTTTAAATTTTATATCTGTTTATTTACTTTTTTAAGAAATGGTTTAGATTTACTTGTAATTTTAGTTTGTAACGTGCTCTTTGCCAAATTAATATTTAAAATTAAATTATTATTTAATAATTCCCAAAAGCAAACTTTTTGATTAATGATTTTTATTAACTTTTAAATTGAATATAAAAACTACTAAGCTAATTTCTGCTCTCAATAAAGGTGCGTTAAGCGGCACAATTTTATTAGTTTGATTTGTTGGTTGGTTCCCATGTTAATTTTAAATTTTGATTGAATTTAACATTTCAATACAAATATGAAAAATTTTATGGAATTTTTTTTTCAGAAATCAAAAGTTAACGAACCTTTAAATTGCCATACATTGTGTGTGTGTGTGTTTTTTTTAATAGAAAACAAAATTTAATTTAATATGAATTTTATTATGTTTTGATGGGGTTTTTAATTTATTGGTGTTACGTTTCACAATGGCAATTATATTTTATTATTATTCTTATTGTCATAAATCATAAAATATAAATAAATATAAAAATGGACATCATATAACAACATCACTTTTCATAGGCAAATTTAACACTCGGACTATAGTTAGGCTGGCTGCTCAGAGTCAGTTTTTGCCATTCGAGTATCAGTAAGAAAAAAAATCAATTGCTTTGTGCATAATACTTCGATTAAAGTTATCTATTTATCAAACTGTTAATACCTGTATTAACAGTTTTTCCATTGAAACTATTCATACGTGTTCCACGGTATCAAAAGAAATACAATCCGTTTACACCTTAAAGCACTTTAATCCATAATTTACTATTGAAAATATGTGAAAAAATAAGAGAAGAAAACAGACAATATAAAAAAATTATATGACTTAAGTTGATTTCTTTATTGTGGTCGGTTGATCTGTCTGTGGGTTTGATGGTGTTGCCCGTGTGGTAGCAAAAGTGAATGAGTTGTAACATGTGTGTGAATGATGGGGTAAAATGAAGAGTTATGACATGCGTGCCGGGAAGTTATATGTATGCATACATGTGTATTCTTGTTGAGCAAATTTTTTAAATATTGCTTTGTGATTGATTTGTGATTCATTTATTTTGTTTTTTTACTTGCAATAAATACATCAATTTTTATACATATTTACAGTTTTAATATACTTCATTGGCACAAACGCCAATATGCGCAATATTAATTGCAATATTGTTTTAAACTTATAAACATGTTTATGAAATTCATAAATTCGTGAATTATTGAGGACGACGAGAGCAACATATTGCATATATTTACAACAGCTAAATTTAACAAATATTGGCTAATATTTGCTTGAAGCCCAATGTTTTGTATGCAAGTTTATCTTGGCGTAGCTTAAGCTGCCATACAAAACTAGGCATCAAAAAAAAATAAATGAATGCGTGCAAGATGAAATAGTGTTTTCATGATTTCTGAAGAACTTGTTTCTTTGAATGAATTCTTAATGGCATTCTAAATCTTAATAAAGCTATAGTTTTTGAACTCATGAAAAACGCATGCGACATTGCTAGACGACAATCATGTATAAAATATTGCATTGATTATCTGGCGGAAAAAGCATGCAAAAAGGAATTAAATTATCACATCGACACATTTTCCAGTGGTAAAGACTTTAAAACAAGTTTTATCTCATTATAAATTAAGTGGGATACGGCTCAGTTTGTAGAGAGTACGCTTTATGTCCGAAGAGGTCGGGTTCGTATCCCAGCCGAGTCAACATTTTTTTAATTTATATTTTTTATTAATATTTCGCATGCATGCAAAAACGGGTGAAAATCATCGAGTTTCGATCTGTCTTAAGCACTCATTTGAATGAAGAGCTGTTGATGTAAAGGTAAAATCATTCGTTTTTCAACCGAATTTGAACGCGCATGCAGTATCATTAGAACCCATGCTTTAACTCGTTTTTGCATGTCTTTTTTTTTTTGCTTGGTAATGTAATCTCGAGCGCGCGTCGTATACTGGATGTTGTACTGATGTTAATTGCAACCAAAAACACACGATTTTTAACATCCTTGCAATAACAGTAAGATATCCTGATATACTCATCAATGTGACTCTACCCAAATGAAAGAGAATTTTGTGTAGATTAATAATCCAGAAAGTGTTTTAAAGTTTGAAAGACGAGTCGTGAAATATTTAGCGAATAATACAAAAAGTGGTGTAAATTACGCAAATGCTAAATGTCACTATATCTTTAAAACTAGAGCTGCTAGGGAAAAACTAATGACGCCATCGTAATCAGCAAATGAAAATACAAAAGGATCACCTATTTCTATTTAAACAACAAAACCACTGTTCGCAGTGTTATCATTGTTGAAAAAATATCTATATTTTTTATTCGATATATATCGATGCCGATCAATATTTAAAAATATATCGATATCGATATATTTCTTTCACTTGCCCATCCCTAGTGTGTATCGTAAAAAATCATTATACGTGTATATGAAGGTTTTGCTTTCAGTGTAGTAGAACAAAAAAAATCGAAAAATGTGCATGAAGAAAAATGAACCAACGGAAACACTGCGATGTTTTGTGTTAGACATCAGATAAACATCAATTTAGTAGTGATTTAATTCTCGTATTCAAATTTCTCAAATAGTTTGCATATATTTATGTATAGGAATTGCGATTACATTCAACAGAGCCACCTTATACGTGGTGATAAGCAATACAAACATACGAGCTGAGCGTGTCGGCTTCCGAAAACAAAGTTTTTCTGTTCTGCAGTATAAGATGAAAACTAAATTAATTTTGATTTTTTCCTTGTTCCTAGAAATATTGAGCATGTCTAATTTTTTCCGAATATAACATTGCGCTCTAAAGCATTACTTAAAATTTAGGATCATATATTGTCTAAATTTGTGTTGAAAATTTCTCGTTGTCTAAAATTCCATCGATTTTGTACGTATTTGCAATAAAAAAAACATAACTTGTCTAACTTGACTTCACAAATTAAACATACATATTTAGTTCAAGTGGATAAAATGGCAGAACAAGTATAATATGCCTATGGCTGATAGGTAGGTACGCCAGACTATCAGCCAAGAGGTCGCGGTTCGATGCTGCACGCAGTCAATCGCTTCGCCGCTAATTTTTTATTTGTTTGTTTTTTAGGCCGATAATAATGAGTAAAGTGTTGCCTACTATTATCGACCTAATTTTCAACAAAAGTGCTTTAGAGTGTATATAAGCACTTTGGATGATGGCTATTTGTTTAAAAATACTAATAAGCGTAATAATAAAAATAGAAAGAACTTTTCTTATTACTTTTCTTATTGATTATAAGCACATCTTCCGGATATTGATTTTTTTCCATAAGAAAAATCAATATAAAAACAAAAAACCAAACATATGCAGGTATTTTGTTTATAAACTTTTCTACAATTAAGACAAATTAGAAGAATACAAAAAACAGTCACCAAAGAATTAAACTAAATAAGGTTCAATGACTCGGACAGCGGTTTAGTTTTCTCTCTTGCCATTGTTAAATTCGTTGTTTAGTATCCATTATTTCAAAGCTTTTTTATTATTTTAATTTTTTAACATTTGTTTAAGCTCGTGTGCCCAAAATAACAAAATAGCAAAAAATCAGCGAAAACGTCATTTTAAATGTAATTGTTATAAAAGCGCCACTACCGTGGTTGTCTTTATGCTACTCCCATCATTTTGTTAGCAAATGTTTCTTAAAAATTTATAAAATGAAATGACGTCATTTGTAGGGGTAGTAAGTGTTGGGTGATAATAAACTTAAATATGCTTGGACCTTCCTACTTTATGTATATTTATTTATCTTTAATTATTTTATATTTTATTTGAATTGTTTAACAGTTTGTGTAAGGGCGTTAAATTATTTTATGTTTTTTTACAATTTATGTGTCGCTGCTCTTATAAATCGATTAAATTCAAAGCGCTTCCTTATATGATTTTTTTAATAATTATAATGAAAAGTCTAACTACGATAAGTTATATTTCAAGTGTTTGGTTGTAGCCGAATAAAAAAATCACTTAAATAATATAAACTGATGGATTTCCTAACTAACTTTGGTCGATGTTGAGAGTATGTAGCGGCCATACCGTTTTGTAGCTTTCTGTCTTATTTGCTGTGCTCCGATTTAGATCGGACGAGGACTTTCGAAATCTTTAGACTTTAAATCGTACCAAACCACCTCAACAGAAAAGGAAATATCATTGCACAAAGTAGTCATTCCTTTAGAGTAGAGTACACAATAAATATAATTGATATTGTCATTTGTTTTTATGTAAACCATTTATTAACATATTGTCATATATTTTATAATAATTTTTGCGGTTTTGGTTACCAGTATTAATCACACATTTTGCGCATTTACAATATTTAATTTTTTTATTTTATATCTATTATAGACATGTTATGATTGAGTAAAGATTTATCTTTGTGGCGGTTTTTATTATAAAATTATTCTATAATCTTGTGTTTGTGTAGGAGAAGCATCCCAGCAGCTAAATTTACAACTAGATACGCTTTGGGACAGTCATATACTAGTTGTAATGATACTAGTCAAAAAATTACTAGTTGTAACAAGACTAGTAACGATACTAATAAAAAAGGACAATTATATTACTAGTTGTATCGAGACTAGTAACGATACTAGTCAAAAAAGGACACAATTTTCAGGTATGACTTACTCGTATACCTATACATAAAACATTTTTTTAGCTCTTAAAAAACTAAGTAGAAAGTGCTTCAGTGGGTAGAGTATTTGCCTTGAAATATGAGGAATGTGTGTTCGTACCCCGGTTGAGCCAAAGTTTTTTTTAAGAAATACAAAAGTTCGACCCTTGCAAAAGTCAAGAAATTGGTCTTTGTACTTTTCAATTGCCACATGCTTTGAAAAATTATTTCTCAATAAAAAATGATTAAGTGTAAAAATTAATTTGAACGAATTTAAACCTGAATAATAAATTTTTTTGGATAAAACCCATATAGTTCAACTAAATACGCACAACTTCGAAATACAAAACGATAAATGAAAAAAACTAGTAAGAGCACTACTTTACAACAACTGGTATTCCAACTGGGATACAACTGTATACAAATGAACTAGTTGTGATCCTATGACAACCCAATGTTAAAATCGATAGTTCGACATATGAAAAAAGGACAGATAGGCAACTAGTCTGAGTTAAAAAGCAACTAGTATATTTCTAAACACATACTAGTCATTTTGTCTGCAGGGATATGAAAAAATACTGTACATACATATTTGAAACAAGTAGTTCATACATAAATAATTATAATGAAAATGATGTAAAACAAGTGTTAGCAAACGAATGGGAATTAATGATAAAGCAACAAATATTTTGAAAAAATTTAAATGGCATGGAAGAGTTACACAATTTATGAGATTTCAACGAAAGCAAATCAAACAAATAACTTACTTAATAAAAACAATTTGCATTATTAATTTGAATTAACCAACTTAATGTTGAATTAATAACTTTCAATTAGACCACTATCATACATTCACAAAAAATAAATAATTATATTAATTAACTTTTAAAAATAGCCCTGGCACGCGTCATACATTTTCACAATACGAAAGAGAGCTAAATACTGAAAAACAAAAGCCAAGTGATAAAGACAAAAATATAATAAAAATACTTGCTTAATTTATCCGAACTAAAGGAAGGAAAAAAGAAAGTAGCTGATTATAAGTTTCATATTAAAATAGTCGAAAACAAGGTTAATAATTTAACATTTTTAGTACATATTGATTTTGCTTCATAGGTGTTTCATGTTAATTCAACATGATTTTCCAATAACCTTCAAAGAAAATATTTCCTTTTGAAATAACAATATTTCATGTTGGTTTCATATTCCAGTACAGTTAAATCAAAATGAAGTTGATATTGAAATAATACGAAGAATCATGTTAAATCGTTACGTTATTTCAAGCTGAAACAACATGAATTTAAATTTAATGAATTTAATTATTTCACTTACGTGATGCGTATTCGCATAGACATCAGAAAAATTTATATTGTAGTTGGCTGTCCGAGCCAAGATTTAAGCTCGGTCCACTTGCTTGGTAGTCTTTACTTTAGATATGCATACACTAAATAAATACTATCATAAGTAAAATGAATTTTATTTTAATTCAACACGATTTAATTGGTGATTTAACATAAGACTTATTTGAAATTAAAGTTACAGTCATGTTGAATTAAAATGAAATGCAACGTTGATAAACAATGTCATTTTAACAGTGAAATATATTAAATCAAAGAAATTTGAGGTTAGATTAAAAATTTTTTGTTTAAAATTAATATGAAACAATAGTAATTTTAAATCAGCAGCAGTATAAGTTCGCTGGTAGTGCGAAGTTTGTCGGCTATTTGCATTTACACAACACGAACATCAAAATAAACATCAAGTAGTCACATAACTGAGCTCAACAGTGCATTGCAGCAATGAACAGAGCAAATAAACTCTAACACATTTAAACAACAAATTATTTCGCATAAGTTTAATATGGTTTCCAATCAAAATTGTGACATCTTGATTTTACAACAAAATAACAAATTTCGACTCGATCAAAAATGATGTCATCAACTGTACACACATAGTAAAAAAAAGAATGTAAAATCAACATGACACAATTTTGATTGGAAATTATATTAAACTTACAAGAAATAATTTGTCGTTTAAGTGTGTTGGAGTTTATTTGCTTTGTTCATTGCTATAATTTACTGTTGTGTTCAGTTGCGTGACTTGTTGTTGTTTTGTTGTTGCTTATTCTTATATAGCCAACAGATAGATAGTCGACAAAAATCGAATTACTAGCGAAAATTTACTGCTGCTGATTTAAAAGTACCATAGATTCATATTAATTTGAAACGGAAGATTATTAATCTAACCTTAAATCTCTTTTATTTAATATTTTTCACTGTTAAAACAACTTTTTTATAAACGTTAAATTTTATTTTAAATCAACATGACTAAAATTTTAATTTCAAATAAATTTTATGGTAAATAATCAATTAAATCATATTGAATTAAAATGAAATTTTTTGGACCAGATCGTTTCGTATACAGGATGTCCAAAAATTTATGAAAGATTTTAATTTTCCACCATTTGTGCAGTAAAGTGTTTATTGGCAGCCCTAAAAACACAATTTGACAGCTATCAGTTTAGGCTTACCCTACGTCTTCACGAGCCATCAACTTGGACATGACGCCGGCAGAGCAAATGCAAGAAATTCATCAACTTCTTTGTTGTGGTGAATACGTGCGATGTCCATGTTCTGCCTTATCAATGTATTTGGTGGTAGTGCAATAGAAATGGAATATTTAACAATTTTTTTCTGTCTCTTTTCTTTCTATTAAAAATGGTTGTTGACGGCGAATCTCATGGCGAATATTGATGCTCAGCCATATGTTCGGGCATCGATGTCGGAGCATGGACGAAACATGGACATGAGCCGTCTACATTAGCCATATGCGATGTCCGACATGATGTTCATACCAAGTTCATGGCTTATGTAGACCCCCAGTTAGTAAAAATGGAATTTTACACCACAGAGAGTTCGTTGAATGGATTACACTAGTTGACAAATTTTAAATTTTTTGCCATAACCTCAAAAAGAGATGTTTTCTAAGCTAATTCAATTCTAAGCAAATTCAAATTCGGATGTTTTTACGAAATATGTTGTAAACAGAAAAAAGTTTGAACATAAATAGTATGAAAAAAGTTCATTGTTTATTATTCATCTTTTATTAATGTATAAATAAAAAATAGGAATTATTTCATACTCAGTATGTAATAAATAAATTTGTGAAATCTAAGTTGCAACTATTTTACCCTATTTTACAACATTTTTAGTGTAAAGTATCTAATCCGTAACAAATCTTTAAGACCCTCCCCCCTGACGCGTTACGTAATATGTGAATGGCCCGGCCCCTTAGATTGCAAAGCATGTTGTGAAAAAAATGTTCAACTTTTTTGTCAACAAATTCTAAAATGTTATTCCATTTATATAAATTAAAAATACAGTACATTTCAAATAGTCTATTTTGCAGAAAGGAAAAAGGTGTGCCTAGTACAACAGGCTATACAAGTTCAATACTGAATTTTTTGTAAATATTTTTATTAAGAAATATGAATTAATTTAGGTAAAACTTCCCAACTTCAATGAAACAAGTTTGGAAAAAAAATATCATGTTCGATTCATAGCATTTATGAAAAATTTCGTTGAATATATGTAATATTTTTGTCTGTGTAATTTCCTCATTTTTTGTCCGATGTTAACAATTTTACGCTTAACACGTTTGGAAAGATATTTTTTTTTTGGCAATCTTCATTTGTTCTTGGAGAATCTTTATACATATAAGCATACGATGTCGGAAAGCTTTCAAATACTACAGGTGTATGGTTAAATATCTACTGATGAGCTCATGTAAGCACCAGCATATAGAATGTTTGTAATATTAGAAACTTTATATTCAAAAAATAGAAATAATATTGTAATATTAAGGTCTACGAAAGCCTATTTAGACTTTCAGCTTAATGTAAAAAACAACGAGCTAGGTAGGCATCACCACTGAATGATTAATCTGCTTTAAAAATATTTCATTTTAAACCAAAATTGTTCGAATTTATAAAAAAAACTAAGCACAGGTACGCAAAAATTTCTGGAAAAAACAAACAAATATTATGTTAAAAATATAATTTTTACAACAATTTAAAAAAAACTGTTGTGTCATCTACCAACTTTATCTCTCTCTCTTTCTCTACCCATGTTTTTCTATTAATTAAGCAGATTATCTGTTTAAATTATTCACATAATTGTTCACACCCAGATGACATCTATTTACCTGCTAACACACAAATTTTAAAATAAAAACAAGAAAGAAGCAACAATAATAAAAGTGTCAAGATTAAATAAGACAAAAAATATTAAATTAAAAAAATATATAATGAAATAATGTGTAGATAATGTGTAATAAACGGGGGCAAATGCGAGTATAGAGTGTGGAAACACGCCCTAATTGCCAGTTTTCAAAAACTTTTAAGTCTTAAACAATTTGCAAGTCGATCAAGCAAATCAATTTTTATTTCTTTTAATAGAAAATATGTATGATAAAAAATTTATTATTTATGTAAATAAAACATTTATTGACATTTGATAATATCCGTAATTTAAAGAAAGATTTAGAACAAAATTAGATATTGAATTTAAATACATAATTAATAAAATTATTGTGAAGGAGAAGAAAAAAGAAAGAGACATAAGCAACATATAAAGTATATTGAAGTAGAACAATTTTTCAACACACAATCTGACGTACTAAAGCGCCATTCAGACTATTCGATTTAGTAATAATACTTGTCAAAAACTCAAATCTTAACTAAAAATCCAGCAGTGTGAAAACAAATTATTATGATCTTGTCAAAAACTCAAATCTTAAGTAAAAATCCAACACTGTCGAAACAAATTGTTATGATCTGTCGTCAAATAATACGTAAACAAATTTGACAGTATTATGGTTTTCGTCATTTTTAAGAAATTTTCTAAACAATCACATTTTTAATTTTATCAGGGTTGGTTGGCTTTTGCCCAAACAAACATAGAAATAACAAAAACAGCTGTGAATTTGTTTGCCGCCATAATAGCCCAGTCATTTTAGGGTTTCACTGCGGAATGAGAGACAATGCTGGGTGTCATAGAAACTAATCTTATCGGAATTGAATTTGAAACCGAAAAAAAAAATATTTTGGTGTCATGGAATCCAATGTTATCGGTTTTGTGTTCGAACTTGAATTAGTGTCGGTTTTAGGTGTCACAGAAACCAATGTTATCGGTTTTGTTATTGGAAATAAACCAATCAGCTTACAGCGGTCGTTTTGTTATTGGAAATAAATAAAACAGACTAAAAGCTCCATTTTTCATTTTATTTTTTCAACAAAAAATGAGCTGTAGCTCATTTTATTTATAGAAATTTAATTTTTCCATAGTTAACCAATAATTTTTTAATATTTTCAATAAATTCGTTTTATATTTTCACAAAATAAAATTACACAAATGTAAAAACAAATATAAATAATACAAAGATAGAATGTATTTCACACTTCTAATTTTCTTTTCTATAACTTTTTTTTATTAAAAACACAAGTTTTAACAACATTTTTAGCACAAATACCATAA
This sequence comes from Panzeria rudis, assembly GCA_956483635.1. NCBI lineage: Eukaryota > Metazoa > Arthropoda > Insecta > Diptera > Tachinidae > Panzeria > Panzeria rudis. The sequence continues at coordinate 173,591,193 of OY101448.1, forward strand.
TTTACTCAATTTTCAAACAAAAAAATCATTAAAAGTGGTAAACAAATGAGCAAGGTAAATTAAAACCAGGTAGTCCAAGAGAATTTGCCGTGGAGAATTTATATTTGGGCTGTCAGAAAAGCTGATACATTAACACAGTTAACAGTTCAAATATGGAAAAGAATTCGTAGTCAGCTGAGCTCTCGACTCCACCTGGCATTAATTCGCCTCCCTCATGAGCAAAACATAAAACAGCTGATTCGAATATCGGTTTTATTTGCATTCGAAAATAACAAAACCAACTTGTTTTCATGACACCAAAATCGATTTGCAAAACCGACTTGGATTCTATGACACCCCTGAATCAGCTGAAAATTCGTATACGCCTTCATTTTGGGGTTCTAAAAGTTGTCTCAGTTGCGCTGCGGGCCCTCTGCCCTCTATCTCAGAAACGGTTGGGCGTATGAAAAAATTTTAATACAAAATTTGTCACAAATTTTATGCTCTACAATTTTTATAATAACTGTTAACATCATTGGAGCTATAGAGACCGAGATAATTTTTTTGACCTTTTTGACCTTGAATTACTTACGGCGCAGACACGAGATTCTATGAGACTTTTGAGACAACTTTTAGAACACCAAAAGGAAGGTGTATACGAATTTTTAGCTTATTATCTCTCATTCCGCAGCTGGCCCCTTTTTCTGCTCATTTGACTGGGCTATAAATAAAGAAAAAGAAGAACGAAAAAATTTCCTTTATTGCAAATTATTTCTGTTGTATTTTATTTGGAATGTGATAGTGTAGCAACAAACTATAATGAGAAGACTTTCTTTAAGATTTTTGACAGTCAGATTAATTTTGATTTGATTTTCGTCTTACAAAATCTAATAAAAATCTCAAAGCTTGCATTAAAGTGTGCAAAGGCCTTAAGTAAATACATAACAAGACAATTAAAATACTTGTTTATATGTAAATGAAATTTATTTGCTGGTGTTTAAGCATTGTCTATATGCAACATTTCATTGGTGCTTTACCAAATCGTCAGTAGACTTCAAACACAATTTTGAACAGTTCAAACCCTTAATCTTATGCACAAACTTTTAAAAACCATTTGAGAATTTATAAATAAATGATTTTCAAAAATAAGCCCATCAGGCTTGGAACTTATACAAAACCCAGCAAATCATTTTTTATTCGATATGATATGCCTGATATGCTTATTTTTGAAAATCATTTATTTGTAAATTCTCAAATGGTTTTTAAAAGTTTGTGCATAAGATTAAGGGTTTGAACTGTTCAAAATTGTGTTTGAAGTCTACTGACGATTTGGTAAAGCACCAATGAAATGTTGCATATAGATAATGCTTAAACGCCAGCAAATAAATTTCATTTAAAATAAAATTATGACAATATGTCGAATAATAAATTTCTTAAAGGCTTGTTTATATGTATTAAAATGACGAATCAGGTTCATAGTTCATTGAATGAACTTTTTAATGCATGATTTTCAAATTGTATTGTTAATTTCTTTATGAGCATTTAAAAAAATATGATTCTATGCAGCACACTGCACCTACAATTAAGTTTATATATTGAACAATTATTTCTTTCACTGCAACTGCTGATTTGTTTTTATTTGATATTGTTTCTATTAAATAAACATAAGATTGCATACTTTTTAATATAAAAATAGTTGACTTTATAATATTGTATTTTCTGTCGAAAGATAAGGTATTAAGACGACAAAAGAATAAAATATAACGAAAGAAAACAATAACAATGAAGACGACAGACATTGTATTTGTTAAAATTATTATGGAAATATACAACTTGAACACTCAAACTCAAGCACTTGTACAATATGTATATAAATAAATACATTTACTATTTATTTGTCGTTGAACTACATTTTTATGATTTTAAAAGAAAGTTTTTTTTTTTGCTTTTTTTTTAATTTTTAAAAAGAAACTAAACATTGAGATAAAGAAATGAATAATGGAAGGTTTTACGAAGTATTTAATCTAGAAAAAATGCAGTTTATACAAAATGCAGTACAAAAAAAAATATATTGAAACAAACACGTCTAAAAAAGTATTTCAGGTGTAACGAATAAATGCATACTTGACATTAATTATGAAATAGATTAATTTAAAAATGACAATAAAAATGTGAAACTTCGTAAGCGATTTTTTCTTATTCAAGCTATAAAAGAAATGTGTTACGGTGGGTCGAGAAAAAAGTTGAAACAATATGAGAGAATAACATAAAGCTTAATTTTTTTCTGTGCTGACATTTTGATCCGACTCCAAATTTTATTTGTCACATCCGATAATTCATACCCTTCACTAATGTTCAATTCATTGCAAATGTCTATAAATTCCTCTAAGTCTAGCTTGTAAAATATTAAGTTTATTCACACCAAAATATATTACTGCACGGTGGTGACTTTCGCGAAATAAATGATAAGAAATCTGCAACTTCTAAACTATCGATTGGATTTGTCTGAAACTTGGAATATCTATACAGGTGGAGCTAGACTTTTAGAATACTGAACACAGTCTGAGTTACAGTGCTCGCACAAGGGTAACATGTCAAATATTAAGAATGTTTAATTTAATTTTTTTTTTATTTACTTTCGTACAGGAAATAACTAAATATTTTGTAATACATTTGTGAAAGATTTCATGCAAATTTTCATTACTTTTCAAACGTTGATATATTTTTCAGGTGTAAGTATATTAAAAGAAGTTTGTCGGGTGACATATCGCGACCTTAGTATTGGTTTTGGCCCATATGCCAAAAAGTCGGAATGGAGAAAAACAACAAAGAACATTTACATACAGTTTTCTCAAAATATATTCGATAGAATTTTTTTTGTATTCTCACCACTTCTTCCGGCATATGTTTTGAAGAAAAATGTAAATTTTTGTGAACTTTCATCAATCCGATTAGAAATTAACATCTTTTTACTGAAAGTAAAATATCTTGTTATGCTGGAGCACATTATTTTATTTGTAAAAAGTAGCTTTTGTTACTCCATGTGTATACTAACTGCTGTGTATTGAGTAACTTGTTATTGAGATGAAATTTTCTACTTTTTATTGAAAATAAGCGTATAAATGTCATTAGAAAAGATATTTACATGGAATAAAAAGTTAATATTGATGAAACTTGGTATTTTACTTGATTTCTAATTTTTATTTTTTTATTTAAAAAAAAATAATAATTTTTTTACAAAAAATTTATCAAAAATTATGATATCGAGCACAATGAATGAATGCTTGATATCTCAGAAACCAGGAAAAATTTCGCGAAACAGTTTTTGCATTCAAAATATATATACCCCATACTTAACTCGATTTTTTTAAAAAATGGTCGGTGGTCCAAAACAATACTAAGGTCGCGATATGCTGATGTTGAGGTTCATAATACTGGGTATATTGCGAAAAATCCCTGAGCCCAATTCAGGTGATAGACGAGCGAGGTCACGACTGCGGAAGAAAGAATTTGTTTCCCAGTCTTCTAGATCCAGCGACAACGACTCGCAGTCCATGCGGATCATACATAAACGTGAGGAACTGAAACGAAAGATTTACCGGGGTCCGACCGCTGATGTCTCAGTGATTGAGTTGTGATTGTTGTTGTAACAGCTCTGCTGCTGTTGCCGGGAGTTCCTTAATGAAAATATTAGATTTTTATGGGATTAGTGTTACGGGAGTATATCATCGAGTGGAGGTTGGAGTTGGAGAAATCTCGCCACCTCAGTAGGCCTTAGCCATAGGTCAATAGGTTGGAGAGTTTTGGACCTATTTGGGCAATTAAACAAATGCGCAGTGTCGTAGGGGTTTTGAAGGCAATCTGGGCACCGGATTAGGGCACCTGGAACTATTCGTTCCTGGTAGCATTTCAGGATACTGCTTAGTCTGCTATTAACTGTGCCATGGTTGAGCGAGATTGTCTAGGCTGCCGGCGCTCACTGTCAGAAATCGCAGGGGGTCGTGTATTGAGAACCCTCCCAGTAAAAAAGTTGCTTCCAATGAAACAGGTATCTACCATTATGGAATAAAAGTAGCGCTGACAAACCTGCTGATATCGCTGCTGATTTTTGTATGGCGAGTTCCCGGATCGGAGTACTACACTTATGCTCACAAAAGCGTTTTTGAAGCGCTGAAAATCATCAACATTTCCAGCACTAGAACTGAAAATATATGAAAAAAATGGTTCGATGTTGATTGGCGTCGTTAACGCCATTTTGAATTTTTCTTATTTCGTTTCTTTATTTATTTTTATTAATTTCATATTTTTACTCAATGTTTGTTATTTTAACTTCAACTAGTATCGAACTAAGAACCTTCAGGTTTGAAGTCCAACGTACCAATCACTCGACCAAAAACACTGTTGCAAAACGGCACCAAGAAACTCAAATAAACTTACTCTTCATTCTCGCTTAAGAACCTGCTTTGGATCAGCCCTATAAAATCAGCTTTTTTGTATAGCTTGTGTACGAAGCTTTTGTATAAGTAAGAAGCAAATACTTTTCTCGCTTCAAAACCTGCATTGTTGTGACGATATGAAATCAGCTTCTGAACAAGCTCACATTTTAAAGCGAATTATAAAGCGCTTTATTTCTTTAGTGCTTCAAAAATCATGAAAATTTTTTACTGGGCTGTTGCATCTATAGCTATTCACAATTTTTTTTTTAAATTTTTAACGTGCTTTTTCCCAAATTAATATTTTACTTTTAAGTAAAATATTAAATTTTTATTAAAATACGTTGAAATTGATTATGGAGCTAGTTCCTATGGCCATTTCATTGCGGCTAATGCAAATCGTCAGGGAACCTTTACCCAAAAATCTTATAGAAAAACTAAAGATATTATATTAAACTCCTAATCATAAGAATAAGAAGTTTATAATATCAAAGTTGAAACATGAGCTCCATAATCAATCATGTTTTTTATTTTCTTTACTTGCGTACTACAACAGCTTGGTTTTTTTTCCAACTCTAAATTGTAGTTGTAAAGGCAGTTGAAAGACTGTTGAAGCAACGTTTTCATTGCGTTCGCTACAGACACAGAGCTGACGTCGGGTGGGATGACGTTTGAGATGTCATCGCGATATCGCCGAAAATCTGATCGGATGCATTTTGGGAGAGGGTTCTGCATCAGAATTTTATGATTTGGGTGGGTTGGCAGGTGATAAGCCATCAGGAACTTATTGCTGCCGCACGGGTAGCATTAATGTCTCCTTATGCAGATGGTCTATGTTAGTCATTTTTACACATCCTATTCTGAGTGCATTGTTTTGTGTTGTTTGCAGCACTCGCCATTGGGTGTCACTAAGGAACGAGGTCCATATTGGGGCGGCATAGTTTAGGAGGGAGCGACCTATCGTCTTATATGTCGCTACTATGACCTTCTTGTTTATGCCCCAAGAGGTTCCTGAAAGTTCTTTTATGACCTTATTTCGAGGTTTAACTTTTTGGTTTATATATGTGGGATGCGATGAGAAGTGCAGGAGGCTGTCAAAGACTACACCTAGAATTTTGGGATTTTTGACCATAGGTATAAGTCTGCCTTCGTCAGAGATGTCGAGTTGCATTCTTACTTCTTTCGTCCAAGAAGTGCAAGGTGACACCGACGATTTTGAGAGTGATAGCTTCAAGTAACGTTCTTTCAGGAAGTCTGTGATGGTGGCCAGGTATTGCGTTATTTTGTCACTTATGTCGGGAATGTTTACGCCGGATGACATAATTGTGCAGTCATGTGCAGTGGGGTGGGAATTTTGGCAAGAAGAGTATAAGTGATAGTACTCCTCCTTGTGGAACACCCATTTTTATTTTGCGCTAGCTTGATTTTTGGCCTCTAAGCTGCACAAACTCTTCTCGAGATATTGAAGATGTTGTAAGTTAACCCTTTTATTTTTAATTTTCGAAAATTTTAATATCGTTATATAATCAGAACCGGATGGGATACGAAGCCAAAATTGTGTGTCTATCATTTGGTTATAAAAGAGAACAACCCTACCAAATTTTATCGAAATTGGAAATGAAGTGGTTCTGTCGTTTCTCGTTTTGAGGTGAAACTTCTCAAACCAAAGCTTTACAACTTGAACAATAAAGTGTGGAGTATTGGTGTGGGTAATGGCTATTTTATCCCCGAATTCAGCACACACAAAAAAACATAGAAATTCAGCTAAATTATTAAAAAAAAGTTTTCTGTTTTGTTTCTTGGTTTGCGTTATTAATAGCAATAACAACACACTAGCATTATTTCAACAAACTTTTATTAAAGAAAAATAAACACAAAGCTTTTTATATTATTACATACACATATGTATGTAAGTATCAGCTTATAACCTAATGAAAATATAAAAAAAATTAAATTATAATAAAAATGGAATTTTGTGTAGAGATCATCAGGGTCAAGGTGGGGTGTGTAACACCCAAACGCGTTGGTGATCGACGCCGTACAAACTTAAAACGGATCAGAGCAGCAAAGTCGTATTTGCATCAGCAGAATTTGCGCTCCTTTATTATTTAGGCATTGTTATGATTTTATAACAGAGCAAACATTACAATTTTTAGAAAAATAAAAAAATGTTATTTCAAATCATGTATTTGAATCAAAATATAATAACATCAGGCAAGATTGATAAAACCAAAAATAACATAAAGGATACAAAGAAAAAAAAAAGGTCTTCACTTAAAAATGAGTCATTCCTTCGCCCTTACAAATGTTTCAACGAATTTTGGTAGTATGTACAATGTATGGTTTATTCGATTTTAAATAGAGATATGAAAATTTTTCTTCCAACCCCTTTCTATGGCACTAGAGCCTTAGAAAACAAAAACTGCTATTTTTTAATAAATAATTCTACTTTGTTAATACTCTATTATATTTATTACCAATTACTGTTATACTGAATATTTAAATTAAAAGCAGACAAAAATAAAAAAATAAATATAAAAAACTAAATTCACCAAAGAATGTTTTATTTTTCTTTTTGCAAAAGAAAAAAAATTATGAATCATCAACTACGAATGGCATTGTGATGACCGGAGCATTTTGCTGGCAAAAATAAAATAAAATAAAGCATAAAAATGTATCTATAAAATAATTTGGGGTTAAAAATGGTATTATTCAATATTATCTATATTTGTTTACATTTTCCTTTTTTCGTTTTTTTTTATTAAAAAAGCGCATTGTTTGCATCGTTTAAAAACGAAAGTGAATGTAGCCAGTAAACATTTTCATTCAATATGTTAAAATGAAAAAAAAAACAAATTTAACTTGACAATGTCTTGGATGTAGGCACTTACTACGCATGCTTCCAAATACAAAATGTCGATAAATGTAATTTCTTAGAAGAAAATCAACACCTTTTTTAAATTTTTGGTAATTTTTCGCGATATTTCGTAATTTTCCCAAGACTCTGGCTTTTACGGTTTTTTTTGCAGTTTTTAATAAACTTTAGCCTTCTTTCCTATATATATTTTTTTTTTGTTTGACGATCCTTTATGAAAATTTCATAATTTTGAAATTTTATCTGCAAGTTTTTGTATTTTGCGCAATATTAGTTTTTGTAGAAAAACTGGTATTTTTCAGTTTTATCGATTCATAACCAATTTTATGATATATGTAAGTAATATTATGACTTGTTTTCAATCTTAAAAAGTTTTTGAAAACTTTCGAAATTTTCGCAATATAATTTACAGTTTGAGTGATAATTTACAGTTTGAGTGATTTTTGAAAAATAATTTCGAAGTCGCTTCTGGTTTTGGGAACTTATAGCGAATGTTTGTCACTTTCGCTCAGTGTTGCCAGAAAAGTTATCTGAAATGGGTAAAGCAAAATGCAAAAACGTTCTACAGACGAAAAAAAAGAATGCTAAATAAAAGCTTTTTATAATTATGTATATAAAGGATCATTTCAATAATTTGCATATTTAAATATTATTATACGTATGATAATGCATATTATTATTTAAATTATTGTTATACCCGAGCTCATATATTCTTATAACAAATAATCAAATTAAATTATTAGTTTTAAATATAATAATAATAAAAAGTTATTCTATAAAAATTCAATTACAAATTTCATTTTTTAAATTTTTTGTTGTGTCAAATATTTGTGAAATTTTTATCTGCATCTTCTTTTTTTTCGGTCAAAAATATAAGTTAAAATTTTAGATATTTTTCGGTCGTTAAAGTTAAAATTTGACCGATATATTCTTTTCAAAAATAAATGTAGAAACTTGACTACACAGAAAAAAGTATTACATACTTATATACAAGAAATTTTATCATAAATGCTATGAATCGAATATGAAAATTTTTTTCCAAACTATTTTCATATCATTAAATAAATTAGTTCATATTGCTTTTAAAAAATATTTTTAAAAATTCAGTATTGAACTTGTATAGCCTGTTGTACTAGGCACAACTCTTTCCTTTCTGCCAAACAGACTATTGCAAATTAACTGTATTTTTACTTTATATAAATAAAAATACTTTTTCGAATTTGTTTAAAAAGTTTAAAATTTTTTTCCAAGCAACTTAGATTTCATAAAATTTATTTATTTAAAACTAAATTTATACTGCGAATGAAATAAATCCTGTTTTTTATTTATAAATTAATAAAATATATGAACAATAGATTATGAACTTTTTTCATACTATTTATGTTCAAACTTTTTTCTGTGTAATATTTTACTCCAGTCAAAAATAAGACAAAGTTATTTTACTAATATTTTTTGGTCTAAAATAAAAAAGTTATAATTTTGCCGATATTTCTTCTGTCAAAAATACAAGTTCAAATTTTAACGATATGTTTCCTTTCGATAAAAAATTATTTATTAGCTCCGTTTTCTTACATTTCACAAACGACTGAGGCAGTGCGAACAAACATGAAATTTTACTTCCATTACTTCATACAAGTGTATAAAAGTTTGTACATTTTGATTAATCTTATTAAAATGTCCTTGACTTAAAGACATTCTCTGAAATTAAACTAGATATAAAAAACAACAACAAAAACATTAATTACAAAGTCATTATTAACACAAGTCTACAGTATATAGTTTTTTATTGTTGTGTTACTTTTTTTCTGAGACAATTTCTCTGATAACGAAGTCGGTACCTATTAAACAAGTTACAATCGGTATTTGTAATTAGGGGCTGTTCACATATTACGTAACGCTCCAGAGGGCGGGGGTTGAGGATTTGTTACCGACTACATAATTTATACTGAAAATTTTTGCACAAGCGTTACAAAGGGGGGGGGGGGGGGGGGTTTGAAAACTCCGAAAATAGCGTTACGTAATATGTGAATAGGCCCTTATTGTCTCTGTTTGGCAGCACCAAAGCTGAGTTTTTGTACAATATGTCTATACCAGCAGATCGGAATATGTATTTATTTTCTATGCATTATTCAAGTATCTTAGGTTTCGTTAAAATAAAATATCGCATGATAGATTTTTTTAATGTATATTGTAATTATTTCGTACTGAATTTCAGACTTGTCCTATAAACACGCTCACAGTAACCAAACCCTTCTTCATCAATGAATGAAACCTTCCCAGTTTTGGGGATTTGACCTCAAATAGGGGATTTTGTTTTGGGATTGGGGATAAAATTTTTGTGAAAAACCCCAGGGGATTTTTTGGGGAAAACCGCTTTTTTCGCTGAGTATTTTTAGGGATTTGAAATCATTTCAAGATGCCAGTAACCCAACTAATACGGTCAGTGTGGCTTACTAGACCTCTTTATAGAGGCATAGTGAATCAGTGAAACACAAAAATAGCTTCGAATCGCTTTATACAAAAACACTTGTTTTCTTCTCAAACGCTAAAACTTTTTAATACAAACAAGTACAAAAAAAATTCAGAAAATTTTGACTGCAATTTTTGAAATGATGAACATCAAATACATGTGCAATTATTTTATTCTTGTATGGTTTTACGTTACTCTTTTTATATACATACATACATATGTATGTATGTAGATATGTATTTAGAACTCAAAGTATGTACAAATAAAATTGGTTTTAAAAATGTTCAATATAAATGGATTTAATCAAATAAATAAATGCACGCATATGTAGTATTTCCTTTGAAATAGTAATATGATTTTCTGAGTAAATAGCTATTTTGAGGATTTTGGGGGATAAGAAATCGAAAATTGCGGATAAAACTGGGATCCCTGCCTATTGGAAATTGATCACAATGGGCTTACCAAACTGCATTTACAGTTTATCTGTATTTGCGAAATTTTTTATAAACTTCTTTTTTACGACTTCTGTAGTTACAAATTTTCACATATGAGTTCCTTATGATAATAGCTAACTGTTTCCAAATCCTTTTTCCTCTGCGAATGAAACCTACTGAACAATCAAGACAATGAATCGGGCTACTGAATTGCGTTTACAGCGTTTGAACTTAATTAATTTTTAATTTTTTACCAACTTCAAAAAAAAAAAGAAAAAAGGTTACCAAATGTATTTTTTGTGTGTTACCTCAAAACTCCGCCATAAAAAACGTAAAATTTATTTTAATATAAGTAGCACCTGTAATAAAAACGCGTGGTTTTTATGGAATAACGCATTGCTGATGGTATGAATGATATAGTTTGATGCACCATTGGATGCAGCTTGAAAAGATCTTTCAAACGATGTAATTTTTTTCACATGTTGTTGTGGGAAAAATTACGAAAATATGTAAAAAAAAACTACCAAACTAGAGCTCTTTTAGACACGGTCCAGCTCACGGGCGGTCATCGCTAGACCCCGCAAATGTTTTGGGAAACCTCATTAAAAAGACGGATCTTTAACATGAGAGGGGTGAGAAAAATTTGTTTTTCGGTGAGTCAGTTTAATGTACATATGTTTGTATAATATGTACATTTATGCAACTCATTGCTGTAGTAAAACTAAACTGATTGCACTTGCTAGTGTAAAACAATTGCAGTTGTTGTTAATTAAATTTTTTTATTTTCTGAAAATGGTTTAACCCCCAGTTATGCAGAATGTGTATGAGACTGTTTTGTATACATATACATAAATGTTAATGAATTTTTCAGTTTGAGTAAATTAAGTTCCATGAGAAATCAAATTTGTAGGAAAACTAAATTTTCTTAATTTTGAATTTACATATAATAAAGTTAAAATAAAAGTCTGCATTAAATTCAAAATATAATAAGGGAAATCTTTTTTTTTCGTTTTATAATTTTGTTTTTATTTGGTTGTTGCATCTAGCGTTACCGTTCGTCGTCTAAAGTCACAATTTGCTACCTTTTTGACCGCCAGCGAGATTTTGTGCGACTTTTTCAAACTCATCTTATTTTGCGACTTTTGTAATTTTTGGCGACATTTTACCCTTTTTGGGGTTAACTAAAAAAAACAGCTCCGTCTTGCATGCATTCTCGGGAACCGTGCAATATTTTCAATCCCGTGAATGTATTTCGATAATTTTAATGTATATTCTGATAAAATAACTTAATACCACTGATATTTTTGATTGACTCAAGAACTTAATCCCAACCACTTAAGCAATTTTGTAGTCTTGTCTGTGGAATAGGTACCTTGGGGAAATGTTGTACCAATTGTCTTGAACGTACTTGTCCTATGACTGGTGGAAATGGTAATGTCACGAAATGTTCCCGAGTTGTGACCGGTGAAAAGAATTATATCACAAAACTAGAACAAAAATTTTAGCAAAATACACTCATTGTACAGCAGATTTTTTCAAATTAAAAATATATGTTTAAACTACAGTAATTTAACTAGTATTAAAGAACTCATCACACGACAAGTGCCTTATGTCTGGGTCTAGAGCCTATCCCCAACTTTTTTTCTTTTATGGAGACCCAACGGCTTTAGAGCATATTATATAAAAGTTTACAGCAAACTTATGTTATCATGTTCTTTCTAAAGTTACCCAACCATTGTGGAAGTTTTTCCCGGTTATTAAAAAAATGGGATTGTAATAATAAAAAATAATGTAATGGTAACACTTAAAAGTATCAATTTCTTGCCAAATTTTCTCTCTTTTCTTTATTATAGGATTTACAAATATTGAAAATATCTTTAATAGTTGTAGATAAAAATACATCCACTTTCATTAGAAAAAAAGGATCTATTAAATTTTTTTTTATTTACATTTTCCTTTTAAAAATGTTCATGCATTTTTTTTTAGCAAGCACAAGTATTAAGTAAAGATTTCATTTATTTTTTTAGTTGCTGAGGTTATTGTTTTTGTGGAAAATGTTGCAAACTGGTTTAACTGCAGCGAAAACAAAAACAACAACCACTTTAACATTTAATTTATTTCTTATACATTTGTATTACCTTTCGCTAAATGGCAAAAAAAAAAACTTTTTCGTTTTGCCCTGGTGCTTCTTTCATAAAAAAAATTTTGTTTTTAACTTTATTTACTAATGTTGCAGATTGTGTTTGAATTTATTAAATTTTGCTTTAGTATATATGAATTGTTGTCATTATATTAACGTATTGTTACATTTGTCACACCCGTTAGCAAAAAAAATTTATTACTAGTCGTTAATACATTTTTTAACACTTTGTACACATTTTATAATTAATAGACATAAACCTAAGAGCGTTTATCTCTGTATTATTCGTTAGTTTTCACTTGTTTTTATTGTGTAGAATATGTTTTGCAAGTATTAACTCAATTTTTCTTTCATTGTATAGAGAAAAATTTTTAAAACTTTTTTTGTTGTTTTTTTCTATCATGTATGAAATTTATTTTCCGCGTTATCTAAGCTAACGTCGTGTACCTCCGGCTTCTGCGTACGAAATAAAAAATTTATCGTGGTACTAAAAAAATACATCGCTGTAACTTAGATAATTAGCAACAGACTTGCAGCGTGATGGTACTGCAAACATAGTTGTATTCAAAAGTAGTATAAAAGGGACGATTTCTAGAGAAGAAACTTAATAGAGAAAACCGTTATTGATATTTTTTTCAAAAGTTGAATTTCGTACCAGGGGATCATTTTTCAAAAGCAATTTAGACCCTGTTTTCTGTGAGAGTACTGAAATAGAAATATATACATTTTTTATTCCTCTCTCGGTCTTTCTCACTAGAAAATAAATAGTTGCTGGAACAAAAATTGCAATCTGGACGGGGACTTACATATTTCCAATATATTTTTATTTTGTTTTCATTTATTTATTTCATATATAGTAGTTAAAGCACAATTAAAGGGTGTGTGCCAAACGATAACAAAGTATTATTGTAAGTAAATTTTCGACACTTTTGAGGTGAATGAAATTTCACTAGCCCTGGGGCTAGTAGAATATTTGACACAAGAGGTAAATTTTTGACAAGCAGAAATTAGAAGCATGGTATCATAAAACAAGGTAAAACTACCGCCGTCGCTTTTGAAAATTCGAGCGATTGCCCAATTCCTTAAAAATTACTTCCAACTTTTTTTAATGGGTTAATATAATTTTCGAATATTAATACATATTTTCCATGAAAGACAACAAAATAATATGAAGCTGCGTTTGGAGTATGTGTAAATAAATCGGAAGACTTTGGGCAATGTGTAATATTTTCGGCTGAAAGTAAGTTTAAACAGAGGGTTAAAAGATATGTGAAAAAATTGTTTGTGTATAATATAGCTAGATGCAACCATCGCTGCTAAGCAATGATTAGCATTCGTAACTATTAGTAATTCGATTACTTGAAATATTTGATTAGATTACGATTATTTTTAGTCTATAAATAATCAACCGATTACTTTTGATTACTTTCATAGTATATTGCATTTATTTGTTGTCGGTGCTTGGGTGTTACACGTTCTAGTTTTACTTTTCAAGTTTCAATACATCCACTAAATATTTTACTAAGTCCCGGTCTACACGCGCAATTTTTGTTGCAGTAATTCCTCTGTTTTTAGTGAGAAAGAGTGAGAGAGGAATCGATATGGGGTATGTTTCTATTTCATCACTCTCCCACAAATTCAAAAATTGCGCAACAAAAATTGCATGTGTAGACGTGGACTAAAGACTCCTACTTGAGTCGTAAGTCTGGGTTTAGATCCGCTCCAGGATATGCAACTTTTGCTGCAGCAACTCTTGTTTTGTGCCTTCGAGAATTTGGCGGCACTTTCGCATTGTTCAGTGTTTTTTCCTTGAATAACCGTAGGCAATTACATAGTGTTCACACCTGATGAATTTATATCATGATGAATGTCAAATTGATATCATGATGTTATGATATAATCATCAGAGCTCAAGCTCAGATGAATATATTATGATATGAAATGTCACTTTATTTGTTGTTTTTACTTTATCGTTTATTTTCTTTATTAGAATTAGTGCAAAATATAAGAAATAAATATTTTTAATGAAAAACCATAAATTTTGTGATAATTATTAAATAAATCTTATAATAAAAATATGATTCATCATAATATAAATTCAGCAACGTCTACCCCTATTTATTGATATGAATGAAAAATGTACAATTTCTCTGCCGACGTTTTATTAGGTGTTATGATGAAAATTCATCAGGTGTGGACACTAAGTTACGGTTCTTTGTGGAATTTCATTGGTCATGTGCAATCGTATGTTTTGTTATATGCGCATACGAGTATATACATATGTAACTGTTCGTGATTTGTTTTACATGTTTTTGATTTGTGTAACCTAATTTTTTATGAAATATAACACACAGAAGTAATTTAATTGTTGATGACTAGATGAAAAAGAAAAGAAGATTGAATGATTAACACATACTGGATGACAGAATATTGAATTAATATTGGTTGAATTAATATTCGGCAATACTCGTCGACTAAGTGACAAATACATGGAAAACAAAACTGCGTAAATATCAAGGCATATTCATTACAGGTACCACTATAACTAAAACAAATACAACACCAAAAAAACACATGTAATTTGTTAGTAGAAATACCCCAGAAATATGTCAAATCCATTATCTGTGAGTCGCACACATTCATAAGCTCTCTCAAATTTACTAACGCATGCCCGTTGCTGATAAAAAACTCCCAGACCTGTGTCAAAATCTATTGTCTGTGTGACGCACACATTCTCAAATTTACAAAAACGGCTGTTCTTGTAAATTTCAAGCTGTTCAATCTACCTTGGTAAATATCAAAAACTAGTTTTTGTTTATCATATAGAATTTACCGGCTTTAAAAGAGAGAGATATGTACGCGTTAAAATTCTTACGTTTATTTGATTTTAGCAATGTATAGAAAGCAAAAACAATTTTTGAAATTTTGTTTTTGTTGTTATGTAAATTTTCACTACTTCGACTATATCATATAAATTTTCACTACTTCGAATACCATTATACTCTAGGAGTATTATCAACGGCCCCTGCATGGTAGAATAATATACAAGGTAGCCCTGGAACGCCAGCTGATTATTTTTTTTCGTGGTACGAACTATCAAATGTTGTGTATATATGAAATAACTACGTTGCACACACAATACAATACGTATGTTTGGTGCTTCTGTTATACAAACACACACATACACTCTCTATTAATGTTTGACATTTCAGACCTCAAATGTACATTTGTATTAGTTATGCGGCTACCTTGTATATTATTCTACCATGGGCCCCTGTTTCCTGTAGGAAGGCTTGGTTCGCAGGCACCGCTGCCAGGTGATTTTGATAAAAAATCAGCACTTTTCTGGGGGAAAAAATCGCCATTTTCGGCAGTTCAATTCGAAAAACCGGCAAAAAATCGGCATAAATAAAACTACGCATTTATCGTGGTGTTTTATTAATTTTTATTAATAAAAAAAAACAAAAAGCAACCGGAAATAATTTCATGCGGCTTATAAATATAAATGTGTAACATAAACATGATTTTAAAAGCTTAAATACATTCCAGGGAATATAAATGATTTTTCGAATTTATAATTATTGCTAAATCGCTGTCAAAATAATTGGTTTTATGAGTTTCAAATAATCTTTAGAATTAAGAATTCCTTCTAATGTTTAATTTTCTAAGAAACATCAAAATTTAGTTAAGTTACCCCCGTACAGTAGTGAATAGTGTGCTAGACTATTAACCGGGAGGTCGCAGATATGATTCTTGTCAAGACTCGGGTGTTTCTGCAGAAAATCTCAAAAAGGCTCAATTAGTATGTGTATTTGTTAAATTGACGTCACTATGTATTCGTCCGAGATTTGCAAACGAGTGTAGCAGAACCATAGTTTGCTTCAAAACTTCTGCTAAAACTGGAAAATTCTTTGTGGAATCGCCTCGCTTTATTTTAGAAATTGTTTGCCAAAAGTTATATAAATTAATTTAAGTCCTTTTAAAATTTGTGTGAAAAAGGGGAATTGCCATTCTGTCAGGCAATTGCCTATATGTTATTCTAAACATAGTTAAAAGTGTTACTTATTTAGATTTATCAGATGAAGATAGATCAACCTTGTCACAAATGAGAACTTATGTTTTTTCTGAGGAAATTCTAAAAAATATGTTGAAATGTCTAAGAGAATTCTGTACACATTCTGACGAATTTTCTGCGGAAATTCTAAAATATTAGAACAATTTCCGATTTATCTGATACTTTTTTCATCCTGTCGTATTAATGTCGGAGAAAATCCGGAGCTAAAATTAGGCATATTGTAGTTTAAAATTATGCATGCATTGTTCTATGCCAGCTCATCAGAAAACATTTATCTATATTTGATAAGTTTAAAAACTCATATATTTGTGCACATAACCTCAAGAAATAAATGAGAATTATTAGGAAAGCCTAAATTATATATTGTGGTGAAGTAACTACTAAAAGTCATAAGACGTAGGCCCCTATTATGATTCACAATTAAATTGATAGTTGAGTCGTAGTTGTCAAATTCTTATTATGGAAAACAACTTCATCAAAGCAGTTGTCTCAGTTTTTTATCAGTTGTGTTTTGGTTTTTATTTCGACTATTGTGTTACTCTTAATTAATTTTAAAATGGTACTTTTAGGCGCCAATCTATCCCATTTGTCAACCCATATTGTTGCCATATCCATAAAACATAAAATATCAAGAAAAAATAGTAAGGCCAAAAATAAAAATATTTAAAATATTTTGTGATGGCTACTATGGTTTCAAAAAACAGAGAGTATAGATAAGAACCTTTTTTCGAACATTTTTTCGAAGACAACTGAAATTAGTTGTCAATTATAATACAAAAAAATGGTTGAGTTGGGTCGTAGCATTGACAACTCAACCTAGTTGAGTTGTGAATCATAATAGGGGCCGTAGATCAGAATATGATCAGACTATTCTGTTAAATGTCTTAAAAAAATTAAATTGCATTCGGATAATGTGCAGACTATTCCGATATTAATTGGATATTTCTGAAAATGTGTAGAAAAATCGTTCCAGAAAACTACAGACTAGTCTGCGAAATGTCTGAGGGAATTTTATACAACTCTGTTCATTGCCTGGTAAAGTCCATGATCCAATAATCAGGTCAATGCAACTCCACAGGTGCTTTTTGTTTACCATCGTAAAGATGTCAGACTTCATATAAAAAAACTTAAACAAAATTTTTTATGTACGGATTTTGTTTGACATCTTCACGATTATCACATTTTTGTTGTAGAGATGCATAGACCTAGTTATTGGATCATGGTAAAGTCGCAGAATTTTTCTGACGTTAGACACATCGGCATAAAATATTTCATGGTTATGTATATGTGTATGCATAACTATTTATACTAGGATCCCGCCTGGCGGTCGAAATTCGACCACTTGATCCGTAACTGATTTTGTTTGTAACTGGTTTTGTAACCGGTTTTTATAGGCCAAAAACTATATTCTGCATATCAAACCATATGTGTTTCATCAATATTGGTGGACAATAAGATACTTAAAAGTGTATGACAAAAAGGTGTGTGGCCTATTTATATATAAAATGAATTAACTTAACTTTTTATGCTTTCATGTAAATTTCTTATTTCTTACTTTTTTATAATAATTAAATAGGAATAAAACGTTTCCTTTTTGACTTTTTTAATAAAATATATGTATATTTTTTACAAAATATTTTAATATTGGACTGAATAAAGAAAATTCAATGCATTTATATAGAAAAAAGTGATTCGATTTGCGCCGCCTTTCCCCGGTCCCCATTAACGACGCAAATCGGGGCTCCACTCTACAAGAACTGTAGAATTGATTCAAAAACCTATGAGAGACCGGTCCAGACTATGCAAATTTTGCTGCAGGAATTCTTGTTTTGTGTGAGAGCGATGAAATAGAAATATATAAACTTCTTATTCCTATCGTTTTTTCTCACTAGAAAATAAAAAAGTTGCTGGTTGGGGACCAGAGACCTGCGCCGAGCGATTTTCTCGGCGGCGGCGGCTCATGAGAAAATCGGCGGCGGCGGCTCAAATCCGGCTTCAGCCGACTCGGAACAAATAACATTAAAATCAAATTTAAGGTAAAAAATAAATAAAAAAATTAATAAAAAAATTATTATTTCATAGTGTACAAGGTCAATCGGCGGCTAGTTTTCAGGCGAAGTAAGCCGAACTTTTCTCGGCGGCGGCGCGACTGTCTAAAATTATCGGCGGCTCGGCTCAGCCGGCTGTGAGCCGTCACGGCGCAGGTCTCTGTTGGGGACAGAGGAAACATGCAAGCAACATGAGTGAAAAACTTGAACGTGTGGCTGCAGGGTAAGTAGTGCATATATAAAATTGTCTGGCAACTTCAAAGTCAAATCCACAGCCATACATCTCCTTTTTGTATGCAAAGCAAAGCTAACGCTATCAAAAGTCATTATCGCTGTCCTGGTTTAACATGCAGTATTTACTATGAAAACTGAAAATGTTTCAAATCAACTATAAAATTTCTTCAGTTTACAAATTGTTCTACGCGGAATCGGTAGTGTGGTTGTTTTTAAATAATAAATGAAAAGTGAAAAATAGTGAATTTTTGTGGGGAAATAAAATTAAGAAAAAAAAAAAGAATCCTACACACACGCACATATTGAACCAATGTAGAGGAAAAAATCATTAAAATTGAGACAGTTTTTAAAATTGAAATTATTAAATATGCTGAATGTTTTACTGATTAAAGCATTAGTTTGTCAATAAAGAAACAATTTTAGCTTTTAAGTTTAGTGCAGGAATAAAAAAAAATTTAAACGCAATATAAATTTTTTCTGACTACTTAAGGAGGAGTGTGTATATTGAAAAAGAAAAAAAAAACAGCCCGTAGAAGAAGTGGACGAGAAAGCCAGAAACCTTTTGGATAACCAGAGAGTGCAAGAAGTAAGAAGGTAATAAAGCGTGATGTCAACTTGTAACGATAGACAAAATCTCTAATCCATAATGCGTGCTATGTGTCGTTTTTAGTTTTTTTAATTTCACTGCAGTTTTCGAATTATCGTGGGTCAAAGTTAAATTTTTTAGAAAATTTCAATAAAATACCTCATATTGAACAAATAAAATATGTATAAAAAGGATGAGTCGTAAGGTTTCAAAAAATAATACTAAAAATATACAGTTTCTTACAGAAGTATTGCAAAAATGCTAAAATAAAATAAATTTGCAAATACATATCTTAAACACCTCATCTATATATATATATATATATATATATATAAAGTTTCTGTTGATAGGGCATAGTGTTATGCATAATATGGAGTGGAAACTCCATGGGTTAAAAAAATAAAAACACTACTAAGAGACTCTCATATTATTTTCTAAGAAAAATTAATTTACAATTTATACAGACTTAAGGCTCATTTAGCCGACCTTAACGTTGATGTAGTTGCTTTTCCTGATCGTTTCTGTCACATTGAAAAGCGATGAGACAGAAACGATCAGCAAATGCAACTACATCAACGTTACGGTCGGCTAAATCTGCTTTTACAATTACAAATTGGTACTTTCTACATCCGTTTTGAACAAAAACAAAATTTTTCTAATCAGTTTGAAGCGTTAAAAAATACTATGTGTGTTGTGTTTTTCTTCCTATGTCCTCAGTTTTTTCGCACTACTTACAGATTTTTTTACGGGCAAATCTGATATTTCAACTGGGTACTACAGTATAAAAACGGCAACATATGCATGATAAAATTAACTTCAACTATCTTAATCCAGTTAGGTAAACAAATCAGTGGTTTCTTAGTTATTCACCAATTAGTATAAAAAAATAGTGGATTTTTATGAAAAATTAAAACAATATTTTTCTAAAAGTTGTAAACAAGATCAAAGCTGCAGTAATTAAATCTCTTAAATTAATTTCTTAAGGAAAGATGTGTTGCGAAAAAACTAAGCTATAAATCGCGAAAATCGATGGACAAATGTCTATTTTATTCACAATTATACGAAGGAAATCAATTGATAAAAATCACAATTTCATTCAACAGTAAAATTTTAAATTTAAATTTTAAATTTAAAAAAGTAAAATTTTAATTTGTGCGGTTTTGTCTGTCTGCTGTATGGAAATTGTGATATTTTTCAATTGGATCCCTTTACTCAATTATGAATGAAATCGACATTTGTCCATCGATCTTCATGAGTTATGGCTTATTTTGTTCGTAACACATAGGCCCTTAAGAACGTTATTTAAAAGTTTAAGCTACTGCATCTGGTTAAAGCTTTTAGAAAAAGTTTATTTTCCTAATTTTTCAAATGAAATTTATTTGTTGATGGTTATTAAGCAATTGTCTATATGCATTTCATTGGCGCTTTTACCAAATCGTCAGTAGACTTCAACCACAACTTTGAACAGTTATTTGGTAAAAGCGCCAATGAAATGCATATAGACAATTGCTTAATAACCATCAACAAATAAATTTATTTAAAATATAATTATGACAAATAATAAATTTCTTAAAGGTTCCTAATTTTTCATAAAAAAACAATGTTTTTCAATACTATTTTGTGAATAACTAAGAAACCACTGATTTGGTCACCTAATTGTATTAAGATAGTTTGAAGGTAATTTTATCATGCATCTGTTGCTGTTCTGTCGAAATCGGACATACTGAACATAACGTTACGAAACTTCGCCTAATAATCAATTTGGATTCACAAACAATTATATTCTTATGCCAGAAAATAAGAAAAAAAGATTAAAAATGTTTCTTGGCGTTTTTAGGAGCGAGAGAGAAATACATTCGTTCCTCGTTTTCTTCACTCTTCAAAGTAAAAAAACAGGAACTATTAACGAAAGGAATGAGCTTGTTCCTTTAATCTTTCCGATCGGCCGGAACGGTTTAAAATAACAAATTTTGTAAGTGTTGTTGTGTTTTAGGTATTTTACTTGTAGAATGGGCTGATGATCTTATGAAAATTTTCAAAAACCATATCAATTTAAAAGTATCATTTGTGTGATGGCTTATAGTGCGTTTCCATAGACGTGTTTTTTGGGTCAAAATACGTGTTTTGCGCAAAATACGTGTTTTCCTCCTTGTTTTCCCATACCAATTGCATATGAGCAAAACGGGAACAAATATAGTTTAACAACGCACCTCCAAATAAAATAAAATCTACATAGGGTGATACAAAATTGAAAAAAATTAGAAGAAAATATAAAATGGAAAAAGAAACGCATAGTTTTGGAGTTATATATCTGAAGTTGTCATATATAAATGCGTTTTTCCATTACATTTCTGAACGTATATGGCCAATATTGGTATCATTTGAAAGCTTTTGAATATATCTTTCTGGATGTGTAAAATGTATTTAAAAAGTTTGAACTCTTTAGTTGCCAATACAGTTTTTACAAAATTTCACATCAAATTGTTACGGAAGTGCATTAGGTAAATATGTAAAAGTGTAATACAAATTTAATTATATAACAAACATAGTCTTCGCTAGACAAAGCTAAAGGGCGGAAAGATTATCTCCTCTATTGTATAACAAACACCGGCTTCGCTAACTAAAGCGTTCGTGCATAGACGGCCTACGGCCGGGCGCAAGGATTTTCTGTCTGGTATAACAAACACCGGCTTCGCTAACTAAAGCATACATCTTTGCATAAATAAATTTGCATATCCAGAAAGATCTATTCAAAAGCTTTCAGATGGTACGAATATTGACAATATACGCTCAGAAATGTATGTGTGAAAACTTTAGAGGTCAATAGCTCGAAAACTATGCGTCTCCGACACTTTTTGCATTTAATATTTTCTTCTTATTTTTCAATTTGCTATCGCTCTATGTAATTTTATTTTATTTGGAGGTGCGTTTGTAAATTAAATTGAAGCCGCAAAACGTTTCAAACAAAATTATGCCGAAAATTTTTCTGTACAACACTTTGTTAGCTCTTATATTACTAATCCAACTTTGGGTCATCCATTTACTGTGATTGACAAATGCGAAAGAAGTGACAATATTCTACGGCTACATATGGAAAGAAATACGACGTTTATAGCATTTTATTTTCGATGATGCACAAATAATGTAAACAAAACAATAAAAACGTTAAACCTATTACGAAAATTTCAACTTAAAAATACAACGTTTCGACACATATTGCTCAAAACGACCTGTTTGCTCGTAATGGAGACGTAGTACTTATGGTGCGAACCAGAAAGAAACATCCATAAAAACGGTTATTCGCCGTTAATTATTTCGTATGAATGATTTGTTGACAGCACTGTTTACATTTCATATGTATATAACAAAAATGGAAGGAAAAGAAATAGTGTGGATATAAGTGCAATAAAACGTAGTAAGTATACAAAAAGAATATTATAAAGAAATAAATAATAAATTTGTGATAATTAAAGCTAAACAGATTGAATATGTACATGTTTTACTAAAAATGAAAATTAATTGAGTGCAGAAAAATTTCACTTCGATTTTTTCAACACGGGAAGCAAAATATACCAACTTTTTAATTTTCTTTTTTCAACAGTAGCGCCTCTCTTCACGCTTATAATATTCTAGGCTATCATATGGTATATGTATACTGCTGTCTTGTCGTTCGTTCTTTCATGTGTGAAGCTTATTTTGGTTATCATTAAAAAATCCAAGATGTTTTTTTTTAATTTTTCTACTCGTCTTTTTTTCGACATGAAAGAGATGTCAATAAGAAATGCATTTACATTTTGTACTCTTCTAAGGAGAGAGTGAAGAATAACAAAAAATAAAAATAACCGTATTGTTTTTGTACTATAAAAGAAAAAAATCAAAACAATCCATTTTTTACTTCACGCCACTATGATAAATAAACACATGTTTCTTCAAAGTAATAGTTTAGAATCTTTTTAGAATATCTTTGAGATAGTTTTGTTTTACTATGTATCTATGTATGCATTTTCAATATATGCATGTAATTTTTAACTAAATTTGTTTCATAATTGAGCTTGTTTTTTAAGGTAATGTTTTGTTTATATTTCAGTAGGTATCTATGTGTGAGCATTCTGTTTGCCATATGTTTTTATTTTGTATGTTTGCATCTCTTATAACAAGCCCCCTCACCTTTCTTTGACACCCCTTTTCACACTTGTTTGATTGTGTACA
The DNA here is from genome assembly GCA_956483635.1 of Panzeria rudis. Lineage (NCBI taxonomy): Eukaryota > Metazoa > Arthropoda > Insecta > Diptera > Tachinidae > Panzeria > Panzeria rudis. Next base: position 173,614,676 of record OY101448.1, read on the forward strand.
TTTGAAACACACATTACTCACACCTCTTCATAATTATATTTTCCCGCGCTTTATCCAATTAACGTGATTTATTCATAAATAATTTGCGCCAAATTATTACAGTGGAGCTCGGTTGTAACGAACTACTCGGGTGGCAATTTCGTTCGTTATGTGCGAAGTTCGCTTTAACGGCGGTAAATATGTAATTTTTCTTCCCGAGTTACGGAGTTCAGAAATATAAATATAAAGTGACCATACGTTCTGATTTCACCGGGACAGTCCCGTTTTCTGGCAATCCGTTCCGGTGTCCGCAAAAAAGCTTCGGGACGCCAAATTGTCCCGGTTTCCCAATAGTGTATATAAATTGAAAAACGTTTTAGATTTTTGTATAATTTAATTTCTTATATTTTTAATTCACGTGTATGATTCTTTTTTTTTTTACTTACAAATGAAGTTGCAAAAATGGCAGTGAGTTTTTGTCCTAATAACGATATGAAATTTATCATTACAAAAATTTATCTTGTATAGTCTCGCACTAATAACGTCTTTGCAGAAAAATGAGCGAAACAGAGAAAGAGTCACCGCACAGTAGTTCCAATTGGAAAAAAGAGTAATAAATCTTTATCTTTGAAGCTTGCGATCCGATTACAAAACGATGTACATATGCGAAAATCATAGATTAGGACCTAAGCTTTACGTATGATGAAACTTAGACCACCCTTTTGAAACACACGGTGGGTGAACTACAGAGTGTGGAAGTTGGCTATCTCGGCCATGATAAACTTTGTTGGCTTCATAACTTTTACAAATATTATCCGATTTCAATAAAATTAAGCTTGATGTAAAGCTTATTGAGAACAAAGAAAGACACTTTCTTTCATTAAGATTTCCTTAATGTTTTTAATTTTTGGTGGCTAAATTTTTACAAAAATAGACCTTAGTTTTGGACGTTTTCCCAAAAAATTTTCAAAAATTTTTTTTTTAATATTTCAAAAAACAGACTAAATAACATTAAATTAAAAATTTTAAAAACCCCCGAAGAAAATAGATGGTAACTTTAAAGCGGCTGGACCAATTTTCTTTAAACATAGGTTGGAATATCTTGTATCAAGTCATCTTTCAAACAAAATTTACTAAATTAAAATCGAGCTAGCCGTTTGGGAGCTACGATGTCAAAGACACAAAAAAAAGATGTGATATCTTCTAAACTTCTGGACCAATTTTCTTCAACCATAGCTAAGAACACTCTCGATCAAGTGACCTTTCAAACAGAATAAACTACATCAAAATCGGTCCAGCCGTTTGGTCTGTACGACGGTTCGTACATCCACACAGATATACAGATACACAGACACACACTACAAACTTATAACAATCCTCTTTTTTTATCGGGGATTAAAAATAACTGCAGTTGAAATTTTAAATCGAATAAAGCATGCACGCTACATCCAACATTGGACGAATATAGTGATCTCTTCTACGAAATTATAAATTAACCGCCTAAGAAAAAAAAATCGATATTTTCAAATTTCTTTACAAATTCTATTATACATTAAATATATTTAATATGGCTTTTAATTGTTACCCCCCGGTCAATAATGTGGACAGGAGAACAGATTTTCTTAAAAGTGTCTAATTTTCAGAAGCGTTTTATTTACCTGCATGAAAATATGTAGTATCAAACTTCATTTTTTAACTTTTATTTCTTTGCATTGAAATCGGATAATAAAAGTTCGACGTCCCGATTTGAGTAAAATGAAAAATGGTCACATTAGTAATATATCGTTTTAAAAGCAATATATCGTTTTAAAAGCATTTCTAATGCTTTTTTCTATGTTTATGGATCAAAATAATAATAAGATGAGGATGTGTCGCTCCTTTATTGCAACGTAGTCATATGGGCCATAGAGTAGTACATACTAATTAAATTGAAATTTTTGCGCTTAATGAATACGCAGTTCGAGAATCATTTATTTGCTGAGTATCATTATACGAAAAAGGATGGCGTTTTTTTATTTTTGAAATTTGATGGAAAGTTTGCCATTTTTATTTATTTACATTAGTTGCATTTGTAGTACTATAATATCGTACGTGGCGAATTTGAAAAGCTTATAAAATTTTTATTATACCAAATTAAACAAAAAAAGATCAATATTTGTTTGTGACAAATATCTTGGTTTAAACTTTTATTTTGAATCACTTGAGACTGATAAAATACAAAGACGTAAACAAATAATGTTGTTGCACTACGTACGTAACATTAGAATAGCGCCCAAAGAAAATAAAAAATATACCGCTCACACGGTGCAACAGTGAAAAAAAACACGAGCAGGACAGTACTAGTTCGATTGTACTACCGAAGGATAGTAAAACTTTATACATACTGAATAACTGAGTCTCAGTTTGGCGAATTTGGTGATAATTTATTTTCTGGAAATAAGTGCGCCCACAAAAAAGTGTAATCAGTTTTTGGTGAACAGCTAACTCGGACTTGCTAATTCCGCTTAACCATATATGCAATAATGTAGCTAAGCATCCGCTAAACAACCCTTATTAACATTTTATGCAAAAAAAAATATTTGTTCGTGGACTTTTTTTTTGAAAAATTTTTGTAAAACATTTTTTTTAGTTTTTTCCAAAATAACTTACAGGGACTCCTAATTTTTTGCTAATAATATTCAGCATAGTTCCACCTACGGTAAATCCGAGCAACTTTTGTGAACATATCAATACAATCTGAACGTTTCTAAGCACGTTAAATTGCCCATAAAAACCACTTCGTGCCTTAACAATTGTCGTTTTTCACTAATTAGACTATATTTTTATTGATTTTTTTGCTTTCTTTGTTACTGTTACGTTTCTTGTGTTGCTGATTTTAATATTTACTATTTTTAAGGGTTTGGCTGTTGTTAGTGAAAAATTAGGAGTCCCTGCAAGTTATGCTAAAAACAGTGAATAAAATAATTGTTCCCTATATTTAAAAAAAAGTGCAGGAGAAATATTTTTTTTTGCACAAAATGTTAATGAAACACAACAAATGGAATTAGCAGCTTTCTAAGCCGACGATTTATATTTGTGAAACTCAGCAGAGTATTTTTGTTCATTTATGTATAAATATGTAGGTTTATAAAACATACGTAGTGCAACTAAATTATCACAAAATTGTGATAAATTATTCATTTAGTGTTTCATAAAACTTAAAACTTAAAAAACTGACTACAAATTAGGCGTGGCACCACTCCCATATTTTATCATCGTGTACTTTTACGGGAACTGATTGTGTGTGCGAAGTCTCATAAGAATAGGATAAGTAGAAGTAATTAAAATGAATATTTACTTTTCGTGGGTGTGGCACTGCCCACTTTTCTAACCACAATGTTGTATTGTAACGATAACTAAATGTATAGGAAAAGTTTCATAAGAATCAGCTAACTAGAAGTAGTTAAAATGCTTATTTACTTTTCGTGGGCGTGGTACTGCCCACTTTTCTAAACATAATGTTGTATTGTAACGATAACTAAAGGTGTATGTAAAGTTTCATAAAAATCGCTTTGGTAGAAGTTGTTGAAAAATAATAGTTACTTTGCATGGGCGTGGCACAGGCCACTTTTTTGATCCTGATACAGTATTTAAACAGAAGCTTAATGTGTGTGTAAAGTTTCATAAGAATCGGTTGAGTAGAAATAGTTGAAAACAACTGTATAAATACTTTGTATGGGCGTGACCCCGCCCATTTTTCAACGGGACCAATTTGGAAGTACATCCTTTTGAATAGAGAAAAAAGTCCGAAACCGTTTCATAAATGGCGGAGTTTTAAGGGAACATACATAAAAAAATATATGACGAATTGATAACCTTTCTCCTTTTTTGAAGTCGGCTAAAAACAGTTCGTTATAAGCGAAAATTCACTATATACGGAGTTCGCTATAAGACCCGGTCCACACGTGCAATTTTTGTTGCAGCAATTCTTCATTTTTCTGTGGGAAAGAGACATGGTATATATTTCTATTTGAACACTCCCACAAATTCAGAAATTGCTGCAACAAAAATTGCATGTTTGGACGGGGAGTAAGCGTAATAATTTCTATGAAATACATATTAATGCAGAGCTTTTGGGACCGAAGAGTTGCCCGTTGTGCGTGATGATTCGTAATAATAGGTGTTCGTTATAACCGAACTCCACTGTACCTACATTGTATTTTGATTTGTTGTGTTAAATGTTTGTATTACGTAAATAAATGAAACATAATAATGGGAGAATGTACATACATATATACGTAAATATATATATGTACATATCTAAGAATTTTGTAGTTATCAACAGTAAAAAAATATTTCATAGAGGAAGTTTCAGAATATCGACACCTGAACTGCAAAAAACCACAGCAAATAAATATTTCGATTGGCTCGAAATCGATATCTACACTTCATATAATATTTAGTCTACTGTGTTCAAGAATTCAGATTTTATTCCAAACGCTTTTATAATCTCAATAGTTTGCATTTTAAGATTTTTTTGCCTTCTTTAAAATTTTAAATGCTGTTGGGTCCTTTTGTATTTTATATAACAATATATTGTAGGTACTATCCGGGATGTTTTGAAATCACAATGATTTCAAACCACAAAAGATTTTAAAATCACGCGACTGAAATTTTGCTGTTCTGAAAGTTACGAGGTTTTTAACTCTTAGTAGTGATTTTTATTGTTCTAAATCAAGTTCTAACAGATGTTTTGCTTGTTGGACTATTAAAAAGGAAAAGTAAATCACAAAGAATGCAATTAAAATTAAAAAAAATTTCTACAAAAAATACATTTTTAGTTTTTATGCAATTTCGGTTCATTATGCCTTAAAATTTATGAAACTATGGATTTTGCTATTATTTGTGGTACAAAACAGACGTTAAACATTTTATGAAATTTTAACTTTGATCCATCACAACTCTGTAATTTGTTATCCAATCAAAGCCAATTAGCCTTAAAAGCACCAAAAATGTAAGAAAATCAAAACCTTTGGAAAAGTTTCGTCTGTCGCGAAAATAGCGAGAATTCGCGAAAAATTGCAAAATTTTAAACTAGTCATAATTTTGATTAAACATCGCTAAAACTGTAAGGAATGTCAAAAATATTCATTTTTTAGGCTACAATGATTAAATTTTGACTGGTAGTCCATTTCAATACAAGGAATACAATGGTAGTAATAACCCAACCTTTTTCCTAACTCTACTGTAGCTATTATTCCTTGCGGACGTTTGCTATCATATAACTTTTACGTGCATATTGATTAATGAAAAACGGCTGTTTTATCCATTCGGGCTAAACAATTCTTTTTAGACCTTCCTTGTGGTGGGCTTTTTCTTTACAATAAGCCCTATCATCTCCCGAAATCGGTTTGAATAAGTTAGGAAGCCCCAAACTCATTTACAAACATTTTCTTAATGGTGATGACTAACAACTCTGTGCTAACTAGTATTCAAACAACTGCCAGGCGAGGGACGAAATCTCCGAAAATAGCGTTACGTAATATGTGAATAGACCCTAAGAAAATTTGCTAAATAATTAGGCAGACGATTTTCTATTGACCAATTCACAAGCTGCTGTATGTGCTGTAGATCTTTTAAATTTTGTTGGTAGCTTCTACATAAAGATTTTTTTAGAAACATACTTATGTGCAAATTACCAACAACAACATTTACACGATCTGCATCGACTACAACAGGTTGTGAATATATCATACATACTTGTTTAATATATCGCTCCTTTATTGCAACTTCGCAAAACACGTTTAAAGTTTTAAAAATGTTAGCAAGTATATGGGCGGTGTTAGCTTTTTAGTGGTTATAACCAGAGTTCGGATTTGCGCACTCCTTTTGCTCATTACGCATTGCGCATTTCTTACAAGCGTATTAAAAATGCGCACAAGCGCAAGGAGCGGACTAGCGCAGCAATTGGAGCAATTGGTTAGCGCAGCGCAAGCGCATTCGATTTATTAGCGCCGCTCTTTGCGCAATGCGCATTTATTTTTTGCCTAGCGCTTTGAGCTGCGCATAGCGCATATTGAGCGGCGCATGCTCTTCTTTATGCCAACAGTGGTTAGTTAGAGTTTATTCAGTGCTGCAAAATACATACATCTTTCGTAGTGGCGTAATTTTAAGACATTTGGATTTTTAGCATACAAATATGATGCCCCTAGACGGGTCAAACTTCCAGACCGGAACTGGAAATATGAACCACACTACCGACCAAACTTCCGGTCCAGACTGGAATCGGAAATATGATCTGCACTACCGACCCGATTTCCGGGCCATCCCCTAAACCGGAAGTGTGAACTGCACTACCAACCCAACAACTTCCGGTCCAGACCGGAACAGGAAATATGAACTGCACTACCGACCCAATTTCCGGTACAGCCCCTAAACCGGAAGTGCCATACGGTGATTTAAAAAAAATACGATGGCATGTAATAACATCCATGGAAATAACGCCCATTGATTTCAAAAAATTTTTTACTACTGCAAATGCGCCATGCGAATTTCATACTCTTTTCCTGCGTTTTTCGTACTCTGGTTATAACTTCTGTTTAGATTAAGATATGTTTCTGAAAATTTTTTTACATATAAAGAAGGTTTTAATGAAGACTTTTTCTTAAGTAACTTAAAAATTTTGGTTTTTTGAGATTGACTACGTTGCAATAAAGGAGCGGTATGCACTTGTAAATTACATGACAAATCTTTTCCAAACTTTTTATTTTTATCATTGAAATATTTTCAATAAAAATGAAAAAAAAACTTGAAAAATGCTTGATCATATAATCACTTCATTTAATATATTTTAGATAATTCTTTTGACGAACAAAAAATTGCTGAAAAAGTGCATTAAATGCAAACTTATAAGTTGAAAACTTACCAAAGATATTTCGATAAAACATATAAGAAGAAGAAAAACTTAAGTATTCGATTGTTGAAGGATTCATCAATCTACAAATAATTTGAGGGGCCTTCTTCAGCATAAATCGCAAGAGACGCACTCACCGCTTAAACAAATAGGAAAACGCCTATAAATACATTGTGAAAGTAAACATAAATGGTTTCTACTTTCATAGGACTTTTGGGTAAGCAAAAATTAACCACTTCTATATATATTTTTTTGCTATTTTTTAATTTATTGCAGACATACAATCATGGTGGGAGATACCGTGTATTTCACATTTTTGTTCATTGTTTAGTTCTGCATTTGATTTGCCCGATATTGATATTGAGGTATTATTTTAATTTTATTTATAATGATTTTTAATTGTTTTTAATACGTTCTTACTTTTCTCTTGTTCAGGATTTAGAATCTGCTTTGTTATCCGATGGTACAACAACAGATGATGAACATCATATTGCTTTAGTGCCCGAACTTATTGTTCGCTTATTAAAAGGTTGCGATGCTTTACGTTCGGTAGCAAAAGAAATAACACATAGCAATTATCAAATGTTTTTAAGGCGTTTCTTACGCCAACAGTGTCGTCTTCATAATACTGAAAATCATTTTGATACCGATATTGATTTTCAATCTTTACCCGTACGAAAACGTCTTTTAATTTTATATGATCTTTGTCACTTTCGTCTGGACTCGGCTGATGTACAAGTCATTTTAAATAATTTAGAATCGGACAGTTTACGTGTCGAACCATTGGGTTACGATTCAAAAAATTCTGGCTATTGGTATTTTTATGGTACCCGGTTATATCGAGAAGATAAACCAGCTGCTTCGAATAGTTTCAAATCAAATTCTGTTTGGCAAGTTATTTGTTTTACAGAAGAGGATTGGCAAAATTTGGCAACGAAATTTAAGGCATCCACAAATGCTAAAGAAAAGGAACTCTATCAAATATTAGACGAAAACTTTCTACCAAAATTACCGCAGCTTTTTCGTGAACGTGAACGTTTAAGAAGGAGAAAGTAAGTATAAATTTAGAGCAAAACTCGAAGGAGTTTTTATTGTGGAAATATTTTTGAAGTAAATTGTTTGTTAAGCTGCTAATTGAAAAGGTTTTCTTTTTTGCCTCAAATTACACAATGACCCCCTAGATTTTGCTCTGCTTCAGTTTGCACAGTTTAAAGTTTGTTATAGCCAGAGTTCTGAGCAAACATTTCTGTTTTTCGATCAAACACATATTTTAATAATTTCTTCTTTTTAAAGACTCTTTCAAGTACGCAACTCCAGTCGCATTCGTAATCTAGCCGAGCTGAAAGCCCGCCAAGAACAAGAACGTATAGAACGGCTACAAAGAGAACGTCAACGTTATTCCTTCGAACAACCGCAACCAGCTAAAACATCGTTGTTGCCCGTATCGTCTTCTACAACAACATGCTCTCAAACTAGAGCACGCAGATGGTTAGAACGACAAAATAAACTCCTATAGATAACCATAAAATTAAAGCCAAACTCTGAAAGAAAAAAGAACATTTTATGAAAAGACAAGGAAATTATTTCATACACATTCAAACAACAACCACACGCAAACACTACATTCGATATTCTTTACGCACTTTTTTTTATTGTCTTCATATTATCAATCAGTTTAATTTGGCTTTTCTTTTTATCAGTTCTGTTTTCTTATAATTTTCATTCAGAAAAAGAATACATGCCGCCACCTTTGAAAATTTATAATAAATTTATTAAAACAAAAAATCATAAAATCATAATCATTCCAAACAATACAAATTAATATTCAAAATCATTTATAAAGTTAAATAACAAATTATGGACTTAATTAATTCTTTGAAGTAATAAAATAACCCGGTTTATTTTTATTATTTTATTTATTTTTGGCAACATCTTCCTAGTATCAACTTAAAAGTGGCTTAAAGACCAGCAAACAAACAAACAAACAAACAAACAAGTGTGGCCGGCGTTTATTTTGTATTTCTTTGACTTACCAACAATAAACTATAATAATTTATTAATTATTTTATAATTGTGTTCTTAACATCATCTTGTTTCGGCTTATGATTGGATTGATTGATTCTACAGTTTCAAAACATTTGGTTTTTAACAAATTATGTAAGCATGCTTTATTTATAATTATTTAAAATTTTTTTTAATATTTCTTTTTTTAATACGTTTTGTTAATTTTGGTTTATTTTTAATGCAAAAATTCATTAAAAATTGGCTTAAATTTGCATATATTTTCATGAGGTTGCACAAATATCATTTTTAAATTTCGAATTTTTTACATAAATTTTTATGTATGAAGAACTAACTCTACGGTTCGTTTAAAACTCGGACACACTACACTTTGAATTGTAGAGCCTCTGTAGAGCGAGAGAAATTTGTCTCAATTGTACTGAACGTACTCTTCGCATAAACTTGTGCAAAAAAGAACAAAAGTTTCATAACCTATCTGGTTTATAAGAGCAAAATAAATTATAACCAACAACCATATTAAGGTCATATCAGATATTCATTACAGTATAATAGGTTCCTTACTATATGGGCAAAACCGAGAAAATGTATACTATGGGCAGAATTTCAGAGTAGTCAAAACTAGAAATATATGCTGATGGAATAATGTGCTACACATTTAACCTTCAAAATATATAAAGGATAACTTTTTTCGATGATCCCTTTATGAATGGCACGGATATGCCTACACCAAAAAAGGGCCAACCTTGCATTTCATATAGGATGCAATTTTTTTTGTGTTTAGTTACACAGGTGACCGTGAGGTTAAGTTTGAGTTTTCGTGATCGGAGGGGGTCGGGAACGCCCGCTGTCTTGAAAATAAGGGAGTGACTATTTTTTTAAGATTATCTTGTAAACTATAAGGAATATGAAAATTTTGTTAAAAGCTTTCTTTAAGATAATAATATTATCTAAAACTCCACTAAACACATTTTTGTTGTAAATTGTACAATTAAAAAATATAGATAGTATGAAAATATATGTATAACGTCGGTAACGAACCAACCGGTTTTGAAATTTTTGGATGAACCCAGAAACTTATCATCCTCGCTAGAGCCATTTTAAAATCGTCGAATATTCCTCATTATTGTATTGATTAAATGCTGTTGTATAATTAAAGCCCACAAACTTTTAGCAATTCTTAAATAAAAATTATACCAATATAAAATTTAGGCTTCAAAATTAAAAATTAGACATTAGCTCGAAAATTCGAAATAAAGTTCGAAATTTCGAACATACTTCATTATGTAATATTTCTTCATTCTGACATGAAACATTAATTATTTCATCTCGATTAGACAATTTCTCCTGCTTGAAGAAGTAAATAAAACTAAAAGCATTTACAAAAGCTTACATTTGTATCAAATAAATACACATAAAACTATTTTCTTCACAAATAATTTTTCTGACTTATAACATATTAATAAAACAAATTTTCATACAAAAATTTGTGTTGTAAGTCTCTTATTAATTAAAAAATTTATTTTTTGTGAATTAGGTTGTAAAAATTTAGGATTTAAATTTCAAATTCTACATTAAATCGAAAATTCTAAATAAAGAGCCACGTTTCGAACATTTTTCCAACATATAATTGACCAATCCACAACCTATTGTATGTGTTGTAGATCGTATAAATGTTGTTGGTATTCACATAAACATGTTTCTAAACAAATGTTTATGTGAAAATTAACAACAAAATTTATACGATCTATAACAAGTACAAAAGTTATGAATTGAACAAATATTTGTGTATTTTTACGTAAAGACGAATGTAATACTAAGAATCTTAGACAAGCTCTTAAAAATATTCGAATAATTTTAGCAAAACTATTTTTTGTTAAAAAAAACTACGGTTCTATGAAAGTTTATTCTTTAAAAGCTTTATTATACTTAACTTGGAAAATCTAAACAAAGTTTAATATTTCAGTATTTTGAAATAAAACACGTATTTCTCATGTTAATGGGCGATTTTTCTTACTTATACCCAACTTCACAGTCTTTGGTTAACTAATGACAACAGTTTAAACAATAACATTTTATATACTAACATTAAACGAACATTAACTTTAATAGTCCTTTAGAAATATGGGAGTAAATATTTTGAGTCAAACTATCATCAATAGCTTGACTGTGAATTTGGGCCTGAAAGAAGCAAATAAAAATACCGTCTTACATCTGCAATTAGAGCAGGAAAAAAAGCCTGCCTGTGTAGTATATGGTACAGTAAGAAAATAAAAAACATCATTGACTATTTTGTTCATGTTTAAGCTTTGATATTGCTTAAGCTTCTTATTGATTTAAATAAAAGTTTGCTACAATATCTTTAGCTTTTCTATGAGATTTTTGGGTAAAGGTTCCCCGATGATCTGCATTTAGCCCCAGTGAAATGCGCATAGGAACTAGCTAATACCCCTTAGTAATCAATGTCAATGTGTTTTTATAAACAATTAATATTCTACTGAATAAGTAAAATATTAATTTTGGGAAATAGTGCGATTATAAATTTAAAAAACATAAAAGTTAAGAAAGTTACAAAAGCACGCTTCTGTGTAAAATAAATAAAAAATACATTAAATTGCATTATACATATATAAAACTATGAAATTCTCCTATGTATTTTGAGTTGCAAGCAAATGCTTTTGAATTGCTATGTAAATAATATACAAAATATACTGTTTTTTTTTCGTATGGAATTACAGTATAACTCCCCTTTTACAATACACCGAAATATATGTATAAATACAAGTTTCGCTTTCTTCATAAAGCTTGTAATCGTATTCGATCAAAATCTATATACATACATACACACATATTATGTATTAAAATTTTTAATTTCTCTTAATTTGCTCGAGATACAACAATTTTGTTTAGTTTAATCCTTAAATAACGATGAAAAACAAAAACAAAACGGAAAACTTTCAAATTAAAATCACAAACAAAATTATACATTTTATATGCTTTTTTAAATCATTCACCATCAAACACTAATTGCATGTTAGCATTGAGTTTGAAATGTATTTGAAATTTATATCAAACATTTAATAATTTACTCCTGCCTTTCCATTTCTATTTAGTTCTCAATCGACTTCAACAGCTAGTGGCATATCAACATACGCCAGTTCATTGCGACGCACTATAACCACCAATTCGAGTGATTTTTTAGGACATCGAGAGACATTTTGCTTAACACCAGAAGACGACGACGAAGAGGAGGAAGACGACGAGGCCGATGAAGAAAACGATTATTGTCGCAATCGTAATTATCAACAAACAAGTGATTTCAATTTAGAAGATCAACATAGGCGGCCAATAGACGATACTTCCACGTTATTGACCGATGAACATTTAAATCTTTTGAAAAATATTAAATTAGAACCGGCAGATAGTTTAGCAGCAGAGGAAGAAGGCGAACAAACAGAACAACACGTATTAAATACGTATAAAGCTTTACAACAAAATCATAACGATAATCAAAACAAAGGCGACAACACAAAAATAGCAACGGCAACGGCAACCGTAACCGTAACACAAGTCACAAGAACGCAAGTTGGAGAAAGCGAAAAATTTGAGGAAGAATTTATTCAAAAATCAAATAGAAAATCTCACCACCACCATCATCACCATCATCATAAAAAGAAAAAATCACAGAAAAAGCAAAAGAAAAAATCTAAAGAACATCGTAGAAAACACAAACACGCAGATAAACATCAAAACGAATTGACGACTACCCAAAATCTACCAACTGAAACTAATATAACAAATCAACAGCAACAGCAACAACAAAAACAAAAAACACAACAGCAGCAGCCACCACCACAAGATAAACAACAATTGCCAACAACACGTTCTTCTAAACACACAAAAGCTTTGCCTCAATATCAAACTATCGATGAAGAAGAACCAGTATTGAGTCCAGAAGATAAAGAAAATTTCTGTCGCGCTATTGGTGTAGTGCCCACAGAAAGTCTGCTGCATTTACACAACAATCATAACACTACTAACGAACTGGACTCATCTGTACAGGAACACAACAACATCGATCTGCCATTGAATCCAACCGCAATAGCTATAAAAAAAGAAAAAGATTGTTCGCTGGTGGTTTATGATATGGCACCAGCAACAAATATGAAATTGCCGGGTCGTCAAACAAATAATTCTCTGTCATCATTAACGGGTAATATTTTCATACCAACTACTTTGCAAGATTCTACTACAGCCACCTCAACTTCAGCTACATCATCGTCATCAGCTGCCACAACTCAACAACAATCCCTAAAAGATACAAATAAAACAAAAAATTCCACAATGTCAAACAGAAAACAAAAATCAACGGACAACACTAATTCGTCCGTAAAAGGAACTGGTGGCGGCGGCGGCGGCGGCGGCGGCGGCTTTCAAAAAAAGAAGACCTCAAATACTGCAGCCTCGATTAAGTTAGAAGCTGAACGGGAACGTGAAGATGTAATACCGGCCAAATCAAATGTCTCATCTTCGCAGAATTCGGAAAAAAGTGCTGACGAGTGAGTTTTTCTGTCAATTGATAAATTTGTTTTTCTATGTAGCTTTAGTTTTATGAAATATAAAATTTTTTCACTCCTCTGTCAACTTATCATGGTAGACTAATAGTTTCTGTTTTGTATTGTTTGTATTTTTTTTTTCGAAAAACCGTGAAATGCATGCTAAATTGTTTTTATATTTTCTGTATCATTAGTCTTGGGCACAAATAATTTAAACTAAAATTTTAAATTACAAATTTAATTTGACTAATAATAAGACTTTTTTTTTAATTGTAACACATGGACTTAAGAAAACAATACTAGAAACTTTACATAATTTTTTCCTCGAAAATTGTAGCTGATATTCTTAGTAACTTCGATATTTAATATCTTCGGGAGTAAATGGGCCTGACTGTTGCACTAGATTAAAGAAAACACAGCATTTTTCTTTAATCTAGTACAACAGTTGAATTCGATTCTAGAACAGTAATAAGGCCCAATGGTTTGATTAAACTGTATTGTATAGCATATGGAATATATTTTAGAGGCGGAGGGCTTTAAATTGAAATAAAACTTAAAAAATTTTTTCTAATTGGCTCAATCTAATTACTCTATGCGACAAATGAAGACTTTTGGAAAAATACACGAACTGGACAGTATAGGTTCGATTGTACTACCACAGGGTAGTAAAACCCTATACTCAGTTTGTCGAATTTAGTGGCCAATTTTTTATGGACCTCCAAAGTTTCTGAAAAAGGTGTCATCAGTATTTGGCCAACCGCTTATTCGAACTTAATGATACTGCTTAACTAGATATGACAATAATGTAGCTAAGAGTCCGCTTAACAGATTTTATTAACATTTTATGCCAAAAAAATAATTATTTCGTGCACTTTTTCTTGGAAAAATTAAAAAAAAAAGTTTTTTTTATTTTTTCAGAATAAATTACAGGGACTCGTAATCTTATACTAACAATATTTGGCAATGTTGTAGTTTCGGTAGAGGTGAACAACTTTTGTGAACATTACAATCTGAACGTGTCTATAATAGCTCATACAGATCACTTTTAAACAGCTGCACATTTTTTTTTTTTTTGGAAAAAAATATAGGAAACAATTATTTTATTCGCTTTTTTCAGCATATCTTACAGGGACACCAAATTTTTCACTAACAATATTTGGCAAAACCACAATAAACAATAAAAAATAGCAAATACTAATATAAGCAACATAAGTAGTGGAACAATAACAAAGAAAGTAAAAAAATGCAATAAAAGTATAGCCTAACTGGAAAAACGACAATTTTTAAGCTACGAACTAGTTTTTATAGGCTATTTAAGGTGCCTAGATACGTTTAGATTGTGTTGATATGTTCACAAAAGTTGTTCAGCTCTACCGTAACTACAACTTTGCCAAATAATGTTAGTAAAAAATTACGAGTCCCTGTAAGTTATTCTGAAAAAAGTGAAAAAAATGTTTCCTTAATTAAAAAAAGTGCACGAAAAAATAATGTTTTGGCATAAAATGTTAATAAAATCGGTTTAGCGGAGTTTTAGCTACGTTATTGACATACATAGTTAAGCGGTATCACCAAATCTGAATTAGCTGTTGTGCAAAACTAACGACACGTTTCTTGCAGTTCAGGTTATTGACGTATGCATTTAAACAAAAGTGTGCTTTATCATAAACCTTTACTCAAACTAACTTCAAAACAACCAAAACCTGTAAAATCATTTGTTACGCAAAACGCTGTTGTCCATTTAAAGTTCTAAAACGTCTAAAAAGTACCCCATGCAACATTGTCAAGTAGACTTCAATTGGTATATGTGTGGCATTTATTTTAAGGACAATTTCTCCGCAAACTGGGAATTTCATCTAGCTTGCGATAAAGTAATTAAACAAATCGCATAAATAATTTTTGAAAACTTTAATCTATTATTATTTTTTCACAAAATTCGATGGCGTTATAGATGTTATGACATTTTTTCTCGCATAGAACTTTCTGTCATGCGATAAATTTTTCCTAATGAAGAAATACGTTTTTTGCTTGGCATTTTATTTATTAATCGCGACCTCATTGCTGTTTTGGCCCACCGACCATTAAAAAAAATTGAGTTAGATATGGGGCACATATATTTTGAAGATCCTCTTTCAGAATCCGAAATCTGTTTCGCGAAATTGTGAAGACGATTGATATATGTTTAAAAATTTTATTTTCAAAGAAAGTTTCAAGCATGTGAGTTTTTCAAGCGTAAAGTTTTCTTCTTTAAAAAATATCAAATGCAAAATTATTGAAGGCGGTAATTTAAAATTTTGTTTGATATTTTTATGGCATAGAATTTAACATGATTTGTTATCTCATGCAATAAATATTTTTAAAAATTCTATCATGCGATACATTTCTTTTAAATAAAGAATCGCAACGTTTTTTGGTTAACATTTTCTATATAAGAAATATTTTGTTCTATTCTAAAGCGTGTGTTAAACTTATTTGTATGCTACTTCCCAGGAAAACTACTGCTTGGCGATAAGCAGGTTTGTAAAGGAGAATTTTGTTGCTGTGGCTTACAAACATGTTTACGTATTGCATGATATTTGTTCGCGAAGTCCCACTTAGGAGCATTTCTTGTTAAACGCTTATTTCAGCGCATTGAGTACATAAGAAAATCATACTATTGTTTTGTCGTTTTAAGATCGTAATTCATCCTCATTCTTCGTAAAATGTATATTTTTATAATCTCTGCCTTACAGTAGCGCGTTCTTGAGTGCACCACTGTAAGTGGTTGTGCAAAAATTAGTTTTTTAAGTAGGCGAAAAAGAAAAATGTAAGAAGCTTAGTATTTCTTGCCATACATTATTGCATACATATTTGTATAACACATTTGTCGTCAGCTTATTATTGGTTTGGCCCACCGATAATTTTTGAAAAAAATTAGTTAGGAGTGGGTTATATTTTTACACAAAAAGTCAGCACAAAAATCATAAAAATTGTATTTTGTTCGCAATGGGTTAATAGATTTGCTATATTATACAAGATGTTACCTATTAACAAAAATTTTTAACCATGTAACTCCGGAACATAATAAGTTTGCCGAAAAAAAATACACAATGTTTTCTAGTCATATAGGGCTATTGCGCCATCACATCTGTTTTTATGGATATGTAGCAAAATGGAGAACATTTGAAAAAAGTTTGATATGCAGCACAAA
The DNA here is from genome assembly GCA_956483635.1 of Panzeria rudis. Classification (NCBI taxonomy): domain Eukaryota; kingdom Metazoa; phylum Arthropoda; class Insecta; order Diptera; family Tachinidae; genus Panzeria; species Panzeria rudis. The sequence continues at coordinate 173,631,309 of OY101448.1, forward strand.
AAAAACGTTGTTCGTTTCAATAGAGCTTATTAACTCTTGATTATAATGGGTGATTTTATAAGAACTATCGGAAAGTAAAATAAAAAAAAACACATAAAATTCAGAAAAATGCATGAAATATTTATTTGGATCGATATTTGGGTCGATATAATTCAATGTTTGAAGATTATTTCATGCAAATGTTGGCCGCGGCTGCGCCTCAAATGGTCCATCCGCTTAGTCCAATTTTGGCATACTCTTTCCAACATTTCGGCCGGTATCTCACGAATAATGTTGGCAATGTTGGCTTCCAGTGCGTCAATCGAAGCGGGCTTGTCGCTATAGACATTAGCCTTAACATAGCCCCACAAAAAATAGTCTAGAGGCGTTAAATCGCACGATCTGGGCGGCCAATTGACTGGTCCCAAGCGTGAAATAAACTGTTCACCGAACTCGCCTCTCAATTGGTCCATTGTTTCGCGTGCTGTGTGGCATGTGGCACCGTCTTGTTGAAACCACATGTCATGCAAGTCAAGCTCTTCCATTTTGGGCAGAAAAAAGTTTGTTATCATCGCACGGTAGCGCTCACCATTCACAGTAACGTTGTGATTCGCATCATCTTTGAAGAAATACGGCCCAATGATGCCGCCAGCCCATAATCCGCACCAAACGGTTGTTTTTTGTGGATGCATTGGTAGCTCTTGCAATGCTTCTGGCTGCTCTTCACTCCAAATACGGCAGTTTTGCTTGTTCACGTATCCATTCAACCAGAAATGAGCCTCGTCGCTGAACACAATTCTTCGATAAAAAAGTGGATCTTCATCTAACTTAACAGAGCACGCATTTTGGTAATAAAATTCAATAATTTGCAAGCGTTGTTCGTTTGTAAGACGATTCATGATTAAATTATAGACCAAACTGAAGATGTTTGACAGTGACACAAGATACAAAACGTGCGTGAGCTGTCAAAACTAGTGTTGCCAAAAAGATAATAGCAAAAAAATCACTCGTTATAAATGAAATTTATCGGATTCAAGACGGTGGAAAGATAAAAATTTACATGTTTGCTCGAAACATATGCCGGCTTAAATGGTAAAAACTACAAAAAATTTATTGCCTATATTTTCAGAAAACGTTATGTAAACCTTCTTTGTCGTTTTTATCCATTCCGAATTTGTGGCGTATGCGCGGTAATGAACTGACGATATGTCAGAGCAAACCAAGACCATAACCAATTTTGATTTCAGTTAGTGTCATGAAATCGTCTTGGTTTTAACTTCATTCGATAATAAACAAAAACCATATCCGAATCAGCTGTTTTGTTTAAATTTTTTTTGCATTATTTTAACAAGCAGCGTTGACAGTTTAACCTTTTCGAGGCCAAACTTAGCATCTTTTTCGCCTTTTAACGTTAAAATTACTCTTTTGAGCTATTGGGCTTTTTAAAACCTTTTCCAAATTTTGGAAAAAGCTCAAAAGCTAAATATGTTTTCATAACTTTTTATAAGCCGTTTTAATAAAAAAAGTTTCCCTGAATACTTAAATTTTTTAGAAAGTTTTCTAGAATTGGTTGGAATTATTTATTTTTTTCTTCGCTAAAGATGTAATAGAGTAGAATACAACAAATATCATTATACATATGTATTTCTATCTGTATTGAATTTCGTAGCAGTTTGCATTTAGCTTGATTATTGCTTACAAACTTTTGGTTAATTTTATGATTTTTCAAACACCAAATAGTATTTGCTTTTTTTTGCATGCCTTTTTATTTGTTGTTTCCTTTGAAAATAATATTTAAAAATCCATTTGTAAATAATCAATCATTTTAAAAAAACCAATTGTATTTTATGCTCCTTCCCTCTTGAATTTTTACTCCACATTTTTTTCAAATCATCAACAATCAAAAACAAATGTATGACAATTGAACAAATTGTATATGTATAATCCTCTATAAATCAAAAACAACCATCCCTTCATTCAAATCATAAAATCAAATAAAAAAATCCGTGTAGAAATGTAATATGTAGCAAGAACAGCAACCAGTGTCAACAACAAGAACAACAACAACAAGACCAAGAACAACACTATAATGTCACGATCAATAATCATAACAATAGTAATAAAAATAAAAATAATAAGAATAAAAATGTAAATGAAACAACAGCAACAACAACTCCAGTTGCCGCCATACCACCAACTAAACGTTATTTAAAACACAATACTAACAATCACACATACAACAACAGCACTACTACTACTGCACCCACTAGTACTATCAATCACACCAACATCATTACCTCTAATGATAATTATTTCCATACAACAACTTCTAATACCAATAACAATAATAATAATGCACATTTTTCCCAACACAATCACCTATATTATTCCTCTACTGTATCCTCTGATTCTTATGTACATAAAAAATCATCAACCTCTTATCATAAATATCAAACCCAACAAAAACAACAACAACACCAATACCACAACAATCTTCATTACATACCAACAACAACTAAATCATCAACATCCCAATACCATTACCACCACCACCACCAACAACACAATACTTTCTACAACAATTATTGTTTCAACAAAAAATCCTTCACACCAAATGTTCTTAGCTTTACCGAAACCGAAGAAGTTCTACAAATTGGTATGCATAAGGTCCTGGTGTATGTCAAGAATCATCGTGACGCTTGGCCCTTTATGGATCCTGTAGAGGAAGATATAGCTCCCAGATACTATTCAATAATAAGGAGGTAAGTTTTGATGCATTTTAAGATACAAAATTGTATTTTTCGAATAAAATGGAATATAACAATTATATTCGAAATCTCATTTGTAAAGTCATATGGAAAGAGTTTGTCAATTCTATATTTGCATATAGTACTGTGATGATACTTGCTAGGAACTTTTATTTTTGACCGAAAAAATATATGTAGATAAATTTTGAAATGTTATTATTGACCGACAAATTTCGGTAACATTTTAATTTTATTTTTGACGGAAAAAATTCGGTAAGTTTTTTTAACAAAAAAAAAAATAAATAAAAAATCGTTAACATTTCAATATATACATATCGCACACTAAATCACAAACAGCCACAACTCAAAAAATCGAACTTGTTCAGGAGAGGCAAAAAACTGTTTTTAGAAACATGGTTAGAATTTTATAATTAAATTAAGTGCACAGTAAAGAACTGCTTGTTAAAATAAATTTTGCTTATATTTTTAGTTTTGTCTTGTAGCTTTGAAAAAAAGGGATAATTTTGAGTTGTGGCTCTATCTATAGTTGAAATTTTTTATCAAATTATTTCATAAAAAAAGTCACTTCTCAAAATAATACAGGCGATTATACTCACTTTTTGCAGTTAAGGAGAGACAACTCTAAATGATGCACCACAAAACACCAAAAACACTTTTTTCATCAAAACCATCCCAACTCGAAATAATACTGTTTAGGTGAAAGAAAACTACTCATAACTAAAAATAGTACTCTTTAGTTGATGATGTACAAGCGAAGCGACGCATTTAACATAAAAACACTTTTTCCACTTAAAGACCGACTGTGATGCAAGAGAAATTTTCGTGGTCGTTAGAGATTTGTTCTGTGAATTGATTTGTGTAATAAAAAATATTTTGAAAAATTTTGAGCTGTGACTATTGATGATTTCGAATGCGATATGTACATATTTTTAACCGAAAAATATCGGCAAAATTTTATCTTTTCTTTTTGACCGAAAAATATCGGAAAATATAAACTTTTATTTTTGACCGAAAAAATATAGTAAAAGTTTAAAAACTTAGATTTGACCGAAAATTATCGGTTAAATTTCAACTGTTTTTTTTTTGTCCGAAAAATGTTGGTAAAATCTTAACTTTTATTTTTGAGCGATAAAATTTGAGTCAAATTTTAATTTTTATTTTTAACCGATCGGTAAAAAAATTACGGTAATTTGTTGACTTTTATGAACAAATCATACCATTTACGGTCCCCGGATTCAACTATTGGTTAATTTTCTTCTCAAATTAAATGTTTAATTTTTAAAAACTAATTTCTTATGTTTTTAACTTTTCAGACCTATGGACCTTTTAAAAATGGAAGATAAGCTCGACAATGGTGAATATCAAAAATTTAGTGATTTTCGCAATGATTTTAAACTGATTGTTAACAACTGCCGTTTGTACAATGGAAACGACAATGGTAAGTATATACTAGCCACTTTGTTGCACTAACTATCTCTTTAAAAACAAATTTCTTCTCTAAACTCACCTTTCAGAGTACACCGAAATGGTTAATAAACTACAAGAAGCTTTCGATAAAGCAACCAAAAAATACTTCGATCATTTATCGGATGATGATGAAGATGATCCGAATTTAAGTTATCCAGCGGCTGATGCTAAAATGAATGTATTCCGTGAGAAATATTTCAATAAAAAGGCTAAAGATAAAGAAAATCAGGAAATGGCCAATAAAAAAGCTGCATACAAGTCTACAGACAAAAAGAAACATGCAAAAAAGGAGAAATCAAAAGAGGCTGCAACTAGCGAAGAAGAAGAAGAAGACCTAGATAAAGGCAAAGAGAGTGAAAATGATGAGAAAGCGGATGAAGATGAAAGTGATCATAAGACATCAAATGGCAAAAGGAAGAGAAAAGATAAGGATAAAAAACGCAAAAAGAAATCTAAAACACAACGCAAAGAGGACAAACAAAGTGAGGAAGAGGATCAGTATGAATTCAAAGATGATGATGAAGATATTGCGGGCATACAGGACTTGGAAGAGAGTAGAAATTCTTCGAAAAAATCTAAAACTTACAAGGATTGCTCTTCAAAGAAAGATAAGAAATCGAAACATGATAAAAAAATTTCAAAATCGAAAGCAAATTCAAAAAAATCTTCAAAAAAATCTAGCAAATCTAAGCAAAAGGTTGAAGAAGAAGATATGGAAGTGTCCGGAGATGAAGACGATTTCATGAATTTCGAATCTGAAGATGAGCCAGATAATGAGGATGACGAAAATTTTGAAATAAAGACTTCGAAGAAAGGAAAATCGAAAACAAAAGACAGTAAAGCTGGGAAATTGACCAATCAAAAGAAAAAAAGTGCAGGAAGAAAGAAAAAAGACAATTCTAAAAGTAAAGCTAAAACGAAAGATTGTTCTAAAGCCGGTAGTAAATACAAATCTAAAGTGGAATTGTCGGAATCTGAACTGGAAGAATCCTCAACAGAAGATGAAGAAGACGACAAAGATATAAAATCGGAAACAGAAGAAGATCCCCCACCACCATCCACACAAGTCAAACTCCCAAATAAACGTAAATCCTCGCTAGTAACTAGCAAGGACTTGCCACCACCCGCTATAGCTGCCTTAAATGCCTCTGCCTCGGAGTTAGAAGAAGATATAATAGACGATGACAGCCGTAGTATGTCACCCTTTAAAGTAGATTTACATAAAAAATACTCAAAAAGTGCCCTTAATGAAGATCTCTCTGAACTTTTAACGACAGTAAAAGAAGTGCAAAGCACTTCCCTTAACAACTTACAACAACAATCTCCTGAATCCGATAATGAAGATTTAAAATCCTCTTCTAGTCATACATCCGAGGAATCCAGGGAACCCTCACCTGAACCTGTAAGAAAGAAAAATACACCAAAAACTAATAAAACAAACAAAAAAGAAAAAGAAAACAAACGTAAAAGATCTACATCATCTTCTTCCACCACAAATACGACAACAACAACAACAACATCCAATGATAAGAAAAAACAGACAGAAAAAGAAAAAGCTGCTGCAGCGGCAGCTGCCGAACAAGCAGAACTGGAAATGTTACTGCCTTTTCTAGACAAATACGAGCTTATTAAATACCGTAGAAGTAGAGCATTGCTCAACCAACAAAACGCGGCGGCCGAAACTAAAACGACCACCAAATCACAAAGCTCCAGAAAAAAAGATTCCTCTACTAAGACTTTTTCAGAAGCCTCAGATAAAACTCCAGAAAAAACAACTGAGACTACAAGAGGTAGAAAACCGCGTGAAAATAAAAAGGCTAAAAAGAATTTGGATAAAGCATTAGAAATATCAGAATCTAAGCCAAAAGTAGAAGAAATTATTGAAGAAACAAAACCAGAGGCGAAACCTACTGAAAAGCTAAACAAATCAATTGAAGTAGAGAAACCTATAGAAAAAATTACAGAACCTGAAGATGTAATAATGACTGAGGAGGCAGAACAGAAGGAGCAATTTTTCAAATTACCAGCACTAGCAGCGCCTGAATTACCAGAGAAGAAAACACTCACTGTCGACAAATTGCCACCAAAAAAGAAAGACAAACTTAAGGCTGCGGCTTTAATAGAAAATATTCTTCCAGTTTTACCAGTGGCAAATTTCCAGTCTATGACGATTTGTGAGGTTGTGAAAGAAGTAGAGCCATTAAAAGAGCCACCAAAAGTAGAAGAAAAGGAAAAGGAGAAAGAAAAACCTCAAGCTCCTCCGCCACCTAAAAAAGCTCTACAGAAAAAAGCTACTGCTAATCAACACAATAAGAAAAATGCTAAAAATAATGCGGCCAACATCTTGCACGCTCAAAAGTCTGCTGCTGCGAATTCGGCTAATTTAGAAGCTTTAGACGTGGAAACGGAGCAAACCCTTAAGGATATTAATCGCTGGTTGGAACATACTCCACGTTTCTCTGAATTCTCCTCAGCTTCCAATTCGCCCTCACGATATATGATGGATGATTTTGACCCGGCTATAACGAGTAAATTGGATGGTCCCTCGAATCCAAAAGATGACTTAATGCCAGTAAAACTTCAAGAGGCCTTTGATGAATTAGTTGCTGACAACAATTCGTCTTCTGATTCAAATTTACCAAAGAAAGACATCATAAGCGAATTGCTGCCCGTCGCAGCTGCTGCCAGATTAAATACATCACCACCTCATTCAACCACTTCTGGAAATTCAGTTGGCAGTACTTCGGTAAATGCTTCCTCGAATTCTTCCACAATAAACGCTCCTTCTATAGCTTCATTGAGTTCGGTAGCAGTTGCTAATACTCCTCTCCTCATACCGCCACCCACAACAATAGCTCCTTGTTTGTCTACGGTGACTATGCCAAAACCAAAAGAACCTTCAACCACTCAACTATTGTTACATCCTCCACCGCCTCCTCATATCAAAAAACAAATGGCCAAGGAGGACAAGAGAAAGTCCTTAAAGGAAAAACTGCAAGCTGCCTCGAACACAAGAAGAAAAGACAATTTATTGCGCACTATAGATCGTTTACAACCCGGCAAGGCCAAGGGAAATCTCATACAAAATGTCAACAAACCAGACGAATTATTTCTTCTAAATCCAGTCGTGTCAAAAACTAAAGAGATCAAGAACTCTCTCATAGTGGAGACATCTGATAATGTTCCGAAACTAAGTTTGGGTTCAGTTATAAAAACTAATGATTTCTCCATGGGCTCCACACCATCTTTCATTGATGAATTGGCTTCGAAAACGGTAAATAAGTCGGGCTCGAGTCCAGCTGTAAATACAGAAAAGGATAAAGAATTGGAGGAGAAATTTAAACCGAAAGACACGATATTAGAAGGTTTGTTGCCATTTCCCAAAATCAGTTCGTCCCTTTGTAGCGCAACACATTTGTTGGCAATTGAAGATAAAGATAAAAAATTGGACGATGATTTAAAGTCAACTTCTAAGAGTGATAAACCTAGACCATTTGAAAGTCTAACAGCAACATTGTCTTCAATTAACTCAGCTTCTTTGAATTCTGCAAATAGTTCCGCAACTGGAACAACAGCAGCTGAAAAAACTGCAGATGGTAATAATACTGCTGCTGCAGCTGCTTCTTCTGATACAACTAAAGAGAAACCAAATTTAAGTGCTTGGTTCAAAGCTTTTGGAGCTCCCAAAAAGGCCAAAAAGCCAGAAGAGGAGGAAAAGCAACAACAACCCGAAAATAACGAAAGCTCTTCAGAGAAATCACAAGAAAAAAGTTCCGTGTCTTCAGTTTCAAATAATGCAACAATAGCTAAAAGTCCAACTTCTAGCTCTTTAATAGGGGAAACTTTCTCTTTACCCTCTGCACCAAGGCAACGCAAAGCCAGCACGGGCAGTACTATATCGGAGAGATCTAGTTTTTCACAAGATCCCGATTCACCACGTATAACAATAGAGGATCGTTATGGTTCCTATAATGCCGGATCATACACTTCACCAATTGGTGCTTCTCCTATAGGTGCCTCGCCTATTATGGTATCACCTAAACCTGATGAAATTACCAAGCCAGCTTCTCCGTATCCCTTAAATGGCACCATTAAGGTTAATTTCTATCAGGATACGACCACAAAGAGCAGCCCCGACAAAAGCTGTAGTCCAAGAGAGATGACTTCACCATACCCACAGTACTCGCAGCACATATACTCTTCTGCATCTTCACCAAATGTATCAACACCTGAACTAAGTGGTACTTCACCTTATGGTGGAGCAAACAGTTATAATCCTTCTGGGTCAGAAGCTTCTAAGACACCAGTATACTCTTCTACTTCACCATTGCCAAATTTATACGATCAATATAAACAACCCAGATCACAGGAATCCGATTATAACAGTTCAATGAGTCCGAGCACACCAAATCCTCATTCACCCTATCAGCAACCTCAGAGCTCTCCGTATACAACACCTCATGCCACACCACAACCTCACCAAAGTCCCTATCATCCACCAAATTCCCCATATCAGCAGCCACAACAATCGCCTTATACAACCTCCAATCAAGCCCATAGCCCAGTATCACATACACCTGTAGCCGGTTCAGCAACTTCCAGTGTTCATTCGCCTTTGAATCAGCAACAACATAGTCCCTTAGCCTGTATAGGCTCTCCAACTTCTTCGGCTGCAACGCAACCGCCAACTCCCTTGGCGCACTCCCCAGCCGAACAGAACCAGCAACATTCACCATATCAGCAACCAGTGATGTCACCGTATCAACAGCAACCACCAACTGTTGGATCTCAACAGACGCAGTCACAGCAACAACAGCCAATCGCACCGCAACCCCAACTCCAACCGCAACCCCAACCCCCGACATATAGTCAAACTTCACTGACAACTGCCACGCCAAATTATCACGGCTCTACTGCTGCTACTGCGACTAATATAGCCTATGCAGACTCAAGTAATAGCACGCAGAATTCTCTGCAACCACAAGCCACCAGTTTAGAAGAACAACAACAGAAGCAACAGCAATCTGCGGGAATGTATCCTTCTCAAATGTCGGATAATACTGCAACTGTGGGCCAAAATCTAAATTCTAATAACAATGCATATGTGCCCCCACCTTCTAAGGTGGCTCAGCAAGTGCAACAAGCTCAACAACAACATACAAATGAAACACAACAACATCAACAACAGTCAAGTGATTCGTTGCACAACTTGTATAATACATCTCTGTTGACCACAAACAATAACAAAACTATAGCCGAAACAAAATCAAACGATTGGAGCGATACCACATTATCAACTGCAACAAATCCGGCTTCACAACAGACGCAACAACAACAACAACAACATAGCATATTATCAAACCTAACACAGCAACAATCATTAATACCAAAACCGGCTTATCCCACATATGCCCAGTATCAAGCGGAAACGGCAAGTAAACAAACAACTGTCACAATAACTTCGCTTGATAGCTTGAGTAAAGAAAACAAAAATTGCAGTAATAACTCAGTCGCCTCAAACTCATCCGCGTCAGCAGCATCATCTGCTGCCCAAAGTTACAGTTTGCAAACAACTGCACCAAGTAGTCTAACTTCTTGCTCGAATTCTGCAGATATGGCGTCATTTATGCAGCATATCCAACAACAGGTACATGTCCAAAAAACTCAGCAACATATTCCAAATCCACATAAGCGATCAGGCGATGACATACTGGGAATGGATTACAGTGGAGGAACAGCTAGAAAGCTGCAAAAGTGTGATGAACAGCAAACGACGCAACAGCAACAGAATCATCAGCAACAGCTGCAGAACCAGCAGCAACAACTAAAGAATCAGCAGCAACAATCACATCCTCAAATAACACAACAGCAAAATAAAACAACAACTCAGCAAGCAGCTCAACAGCATACGCAGCCGCAACAACAATCGACACTTTCGGCTCTTTTAAGTCAAAATCCCATACAAAGTCAACTACAACTGCTACAACAACAATCTACACAATCTCAACACCAGCAACCACAACAGCAACAACAACAGCATATACAACAACAATCAACACAATCACAACAGCAGCAGCAACAAACACAACAAAGCCAAGCAACGACAACCCAACAAGATCAACAGCAGCAGCAACAATTGAGTAAATACTCCCAGATGTTTGATACTTTCTTGGGTTCCATGGCCTTTGGCAAACATTTGGGTAATATAGCACCCGAAAAAGCTTTTGCTATGTACAATCATGCCGCGTCTTTAGGATTTCCTAAAGACTACACCAAAGATACACAATCATGTCAAATGCAACAACAGCAGCACCAAACACAACAGCAACAGGCACACAAGACACTGCAACAAGAGCAAAATAAACATCTTACTTCACATCTAATGCAGCAGCAGCAACCAAGGGAACAACAACAACAACAACCATCTGTACAACAAAATCAAAATATACAACATCAAAATAAATCGACTCTTGACATGATGAATAAAACTCCAATGGGTTATGGATCCAACAGTAATTCAGCTGGTAATTTGATACAACAACACAATCAGCAGCAGCAGCAACAACAACAACAACAACAGCAGCAACAACAACAACAACAGCAGCAACAACAGCAACAGAAACCCACAGAACCTTCTATACAGCAACCATTAAACATGTCTAACACTGACAATACCTACATGGCACATCAGCAGCATCATACCATACAACAACAACAGCAGCAACAACAACAACAACAGCAACAACAACATAGTTTATACAATAGCTCCAGTAAACTAGCACAAAATTCACAACAACACCAAACTACACAACAACAACATCAGCAAATTTCACATAATTATGGCCAACAGCAACAACATCAGCCACAACAAACCCAACAACACAGTTCCAGTAGTGATAAAAACTCAGGTAATGCGGCCAACAATTCTTCTCTCGCGTCTTCAGGAAATAGTCATGAGTCCACCTCATCTAATACAGCTGCAAATAATCCTCTACTCAGTGCAATCACGGCTCCTCATCATCTGTCACACACTCATCATTTGTCAGCCTATAACAAACCAACACCGCCGCCACCGCCGACGCAAACCTACAATAATCCAGCTTCTTCTCTTCTACATCCACTAGGAGATCCTTCCATAATGGGTCTTGCAGGCCAATCAGCTGCCAGTAGTTATTACGATAAAACTATGCCACCAGCAGCCCACACGTACAATTCGGCCACGGCTGCTGCGGCCTCTAAAGGCTTAACATCTGCAGCATCACAACTTTATTTGAATTCTATGCAATCTGCAGGTAATGCGGCTAGTACAACTGGGGCCAGCATTTATGGTAACCCACATCAAATGCCAACAGCTTCAAGTTATTTACATAATTTGGCAGGTAATACTGCGCAAACGACTACTTCGCAGCAAACTCAACAACAGCAACAACATCCACAACATATAGAGCCACAAAAGCCAACACCTGCTAAAAGAGGACGTAAGAAAAAAGCTTCAACTATAGCTGCGGAACAGGCAGCTGCAGCAGCCAAAGCTCAACAGCAGCAGGCTCAGCAACAAGCCCAACAACAGGCTCAACAACTGCAGCAGCAACAACAACAACAACACCAGCAACAACAGCAATCACAGCAACACCAACATCATCAAGCTCAGGCTGCTCATCAGCAGCAGCAACAACAACAACCACAACAACAACAAACATTACACTCCTCACAATATAATAATCCAAACACTCAAAATCCAGCTGCCTCTGTTTCTACGGCACATCAATTGCAAGCTCTGCAAAGCTTCCAACTATATGCAGGTCTCAAATCTACCGGAGTTGGTTCGCCCCTATCCACATCAAACTCTTCTCAAGCTACTGTAGGATCTCAAAATTCCAGTACAAATGCCAACAATAATTCCTCATCTACAGCATCATCATCGTCGGCAACATCAGCCTTAGATGCTGCTGCCATATCGTTAAAAACTGCCGCTGGCATGGTACCAGGTAGTGCTTTTAATTTTGGCCATACAGCCAGTACTCTGGGCTTATATGGCGATCAAACTGGCGCCAGTTATTTGGACCAGTTTAGAGATGCCTCAAATCCTTATTATATGCCACCAGCACCTGCTCACAGCAGAAGTACAACAGCCAATGATGCTGCCGCCACGTCAGCGGCCAGTGTTATGGATAAAACACAAGCGGCCCTAAATCCAGCCGCCACACCTAATCCATACAGTTTTCTTGCAGCACACCCCTCAACGAGAGCCTCGCCCTATTTTATGAATGCTGCCTCACAATTGGATGCTGCCAATAGTCAATTATATCAACAATATTTACGCCGTGATGACTATCATACGCGCATGATATTTAATCCCTCGTTATTGGGTGGGCCAGCTGGTGCAGCGGCAGCGGCTGCCGCCGCTGGTTATGGTCAGCCACCACCGTCTGCTTATAGGCCTTCATCGTTGGGTATGCCCAAACCATACGATGCTGCAAATCCTCGATCATGGTTCTAGCAGTGCGCCCAAGATGGGCAACAACAGCACCAATCAACAGCCTTAGATACGGAAACAGCTGATCAACCGAACACGATAATGGCAACACAGCAACAGCAGCAGCCAGATATCAATGCACATTCTCATCATACTCATCAGAATAATCAATTACACTGAATCTAATCAAATTGTTGGGGATTTCGACGCTGGTCGTAGGAATTTTGTTTTGCACATAATTAAATATTTGTTTCTTCTATTTTTTCTATATTAGATATTATTTTTTCTTTTTATTTACTTTTACTTTTTTTTATTTTTTGTAACACTTTTGGAAAAAGCTGCGATTTTTGAAAATACTCACTTGTAGTCAGCACCAGCTGATGTCTTTAAATGACTAATCAAAATTTTATTTTGATATTTTTCTTTAACACTATCTATCAAACTTTAAATGTTGTTGTAAAGTTTTTATATTTTTATCTTGACATTTTTTTAAACATGTTTCATCATCTTTTTGTTTGACAAGAACTCATCAACATGTTGCATTAAAATTTATATGTTGCTGTTACTGTTTCACAATACGGGTGACTGGTTAAACAGTCCTTTCGCTAGATATAGTTTTGTTAAAATAAAAACTAAAAAAAATTAACTTAAAATTGAGTTATAAATAATTTATACTAATTTTCTTGATTTGCTTAAACCATAACAATTTTAGATATACATGTTTGATAAATTAGATTCATGTAAATTGTAAAGCGTCAGTCAACATGACTAATGATCATCCTTTAAGAAAATATTGCGTTTTTTGTTTGTTTTTTTTTCATTTATATTTCCAAGTGCAATTTTTGAACTGAAATTCAAGCTACTTCTTATTAACAATATACAATAGTTGAAACAGACTAACATAATATATACATACAAACACATACATACATACATACATATGACTTTATTATTAATTTTTGTTTAAGAAAAAATAAAAAAATATTTTTTATGTAAAATACATGACATTTACAAAACCTTTAATATTTCATATAAATTTAAAGTTTAAAAGCTTACAACAACTTCAACAACTCATTAGCTAAGAAGACAAAAAATAATAAATATAATAATATATTATACATATATTTGTAGTTGTTTTTTATGGTAAATTTTATTATTAAGTTTTTAGACTTTAGTTTCTAAACGATATAAATCTTAAGAAAAAAAGAAAGAACAAAAAAAAAACAAAAACCAAAACTTTATTAATGAAAAATACAATAAAATATACATATATGCTTTAAATTTTAAGCTAAACTTACTACTTATCCTAAATTCTAAGTTAATTTTGAAAAAAAAAACAAAAATATGTTTTAAACTTTAACTACCTACAAATTGTTGAATTAAAAAAATGTGTTTATAAATTTAGAACAAAAAATAAACCTTAATTTAAATTAAATGCTAAAGTAAATATAAAATTTTAAATATAATTTTTTTTTGTTATTATAATAACTAAACAACACTTACACTCTCTTTTATAATTATAAAACCAAGGCATATTTATTAGGTGTATGTATAAGAGATGCGAGAGAACTTCTATTATACAGAATGCCTATAAACTTGCTCGTATGTATAAAACTTAGATTTTTTAAAAGCTTTCGTTAAATTTTTAAGCTTTTTGTAGAATTTATTTAATATTGAAATCTATTTTATAAAAAAAAAGTTTCTTTGCTTTTTTTTAAGACTTCATTAAAATATTTATAAAATATTCATTAAAAATACGCAAATAAACGTTCGAAATTTTATAAATTTCAATCAAAATGTTTTTTGTTATTTAGGCTTTACTATTGAAACAAACATATCGCTCCTTTATTGCAACGTAGTCATATCTCAAAAACCAAAATTTTCAAGTTGCTGAAGGTAAAATGTTATTCCTTACCTTGGGTACATGTAAAACAATTTTCAGAAACATGAGATCTCAATTAAACTACTCTTAGTTAATCTGAAAACAGATTTGTGCCGCCACATTACCAAGTTTGTATAAAAAATGTTTACGGAACTGCTTCGTTTTGCTCTTTGATGAAATTGCTCTTTAATGAAATATTTAAAAAGAAATTGCATTTCGCCAGAAAAATCAGATTTTCAGACTACGTTAAACTAAGTTTAATCTTAATGCACATCTCAAAAACGCAGCCTAAGAGTGATTTTTTGAGTACGAGATTAAATGTTAAATTAACTTGGCAATATGCGTTTAAAGTTTTAAAAATGTTAGCAAGTATATAACCGGTATTAGGTTTTTAGAGTTGGTGTTTGAGTATGAGTTTAGAAATTAAATTTAGTATCTGTATTTACTATTTGAGTTTAATTTTTTTTAATTATATCATCATCACCACGCGTATGATTTCAACATTAGCGTGTCAATGGAGGTCATGCGTTCACATTTAAATAAAATGTTCGTCATTCAAACGAGTGCTGAAAACTCGATGTTTTTAGCCCGTTTGTGCATGCATGGGCAATATCAATAAAAAAAATATAAATTTAAAAAATGTCGGCTGGGATACGAACCCCCGCTCTTCGGATTTTATGACATGCTCTCCACAACAGCCATATCCGCGTTATTTTTTTATGAGCTAAAACTTGTTTTAAAGTACTAATCGCAGGAAAAACGTCAATGTGATGATTTAATTCCTTTTCAAATGCCTTTTTTTTGCTGGAGAACCAAGCAAAAAATAAATGTACGCGTTCAAAATGAAATAGTGTTTTCATGATTTCTTGAGGATTTGTTTCTTCGAATGCATTCTGAATGCCATCGTAAATATAGCTTTAGTTTTTGAACTGATTAAAAACGGATGCAACCTTACTACGTAATACATTTATTGCATTAAGGCAGATTAGCGATTAAATTAAATGTAATCTTTGAATGTTGTCTTTCACTAGTCGATTATCTCAGTTTGTTTGCTAGTTTAAACTACCATAATTGGCGGTTTAATTCTACTGAAAGTTTTCTTAGATTCTGCTGAAATTTTCTACAGAAAATTTTCTTAGATTCTGATGTAATTTTCTTCATCAATTTTAATGTTATTTTATTTTTATTTTACAATTTTCTCTTGATAAATTTAATTTAAAATAGTAAATAAATATTTTTTCTTGACTATAATTTCGCACACACAACAACAAAAAAAACGCACTTGTTTCTTCTTCTTGTTAATGATGTACTCAGTACTTTGATGACATTTTGTGAAATTTACTTAGACTGCCATACTAATACAAAAAAATACTGTAATTTCTTATGCCAATGCTAAAAAGTTTAAGCTAGAACTGAAAAACGTTGAAGTAGATTAAAGCTCGATTACATTTATTTCAAGATTAACTAATCAAGTTATTAATTGTCGTTTAAGCTGTATGTAAAAGACCCAGTCTAAATATCCACTGAAAAAGGCATGTAAAAACGGAATTAAAACATGACACATTTTCATTAAACAAGTTTTAACACCAACGAAAAATAAGGAGGTGATGGCTCAGTTATAGAGAGCTTGCCTAAAAGTCAGAAGACCATGGGTTCGTATCCCAGCTGTTTCAATATTTTTTTTAATTTTGTTTGTTTTATATTTACATGAAAAAAAGAACCTCTTGGGGTCAGGGAACTTGCATGGGTTCAATTCATTCATTTTAATGAAGATCAATTTATTTAAATAGCCGCACAAACAAATGATCTTCAATGACACGCTAATATAAAATTCATGCATGTTTCACGTTATTTTTTTTTGCTGGGAATTAATGAAATATTTTAAATATCAGCGTTGTCAACTTAGATTTCAAAAAGCACTGAAACAAGTAAAAAACGCGTAATTCTTGAAAAAAGCACTAAATTAAAATTTTTTAGTTTCATTAAAAAATTTTTTTATATCGAGCCGATTTAGAAAAATTAGATCCTTAAGTGATAACGTTTTAGTCGAACTGTATGGGTTTTTATATCCAAAGAAATTTAATTATTTTGGCTTGAGTTCGGTTTTAATTAAATTTTTCAATTAAATTATATTTTTATTTAGAGATAAATGTGAAGCACGTAGACAAAGAAAAATTTTACTGCACGGATGGTTGAAGATGTTTCGATAGCTACCGCTATTCGCGTCAGAGTTCTTTACCGCGTAGACCACTCAATCAAAGTCGGTGGTTTGCAGTCAAGAGTTGAATGTCATTTACCTTTAATCAATTTATACATACGGTAAATGATATTCAACTCTTGATTGAAAACCACCGACATCGGTGGAGTGGTCTACGCGGTAAAGAACTCTGATGAAAATAGCGGGAGAGCTATCGAAACATGTCAGTTCAACCCTCCGCGCAGTCAAATTTTTCTTTGTCTACATGCTTCACATTTGGATTTTTAGAGGATATTGTAGCGGGCAGCTATGTCCTTTTTAAGCAATACTTATTAAAAGGAGACTGAAACCTTTCGACGACGCGCTCTAAAGTTATTCAATCTTGAATACGACGAACGTTTGTTTTTAAAAAATAAAAAGAAACCATAAAAAATAGCGGACTAGTTCTTACGCCATGTGATGCGCACGTAAGAGTAGAATATACATATGTATCTATGTATGTCTAATTTCGTTGAAAACGGAAAGTTTTTGAAATCTGAAGTGACAAGTTAACGAAATACGTACAAAAATTCGTTTTTATGGGTTTTGACGCTTTTAAAAAACAAAAGATGAAGCACCACTAATTGCTCGAATCCATTTTCATTTTTCTGCAAGACTGCAATAAACATGCTCAGGAAATAGTTGCATTAACAAAGAATTTTACACTAAACAAATTTTTTTAAATAAAGAAATTAAGTTTTTAATTTTTGGTTTAGCACCAAAAATTAGATTAAAAAAGCACCGAGCACTAACTCCAAAATTTTTCGCGTCGAAATGTTGAAAAAGCACTAAAAACGGTGCGAAAAGCACTGAGTTGACAACGCTGATGATTATCTAGCAATGTCGCATGAGTTTTTCATGAGTTTAAAAACAATAGCTTTATTAAGACTAACGATGGCATTTTATGAATGCATTCGAAGGAACAAGTTCTTAAGAAATCTTGAAAACACTATTTTATTTTGCACGCCTTAATTTATTTTTGCTGGGCATGTATGAAAATAAATATGTGCTTTGGTGGATTAGTGGGTAGTGTTCTAGCCTACCTGTGCGAAGATCGTGGGATCGATTGCAGTTTCAATGCGCGAACAAAAAGCTTTAAAATTTAACAAATTAAGTTTTAATGTAGTTTCCAATTATCCTGCCTGTTCTGCAAACCGATTCGATTTTAAAACGCTCGATTTAGAGAAATTAAATCCACTAATATCAAACTTTTTTCAGATTTTTTGCAGTTTCATATATTTTAGAGCTTAAAATATCATATCTGAAATTAATTTACTATATCCGATTTAAAATGCATCTATGGGGGCATAATTTATTTTTGGAAAACGATAAATTTACTCGGATTCGGTTTACAGAACAGGGTCGTATATTTCTACAATTTATTTAATACAAAAACATATACAAAAAAATTTATTTAATAAAAAAGACATAAAAACAAGATAAAATAATGACAAATAAAGAAATCCAAGTGTAAGTAAAATTGCGATATTAAGAGAACATTTTTGATAAGGGAGAGTTTCACTCTCTCGCTAAAAAAACAGCTTTCGGTAGACGGATATTTTTGCTGGGTAAGAAAGCCAAAGAAACCGACATCAGTATGTATTAAAATGCAAACCAGAAGATAATAATTATGGAGGCATTCCAGTGGTTTACGGTACTGGAGGAAGCTGTCGCAAAACATCTGGAAGGTTTATCACTGGATATACAGAAAGAGAAATTGCTTAAGAAATATAAAAGCAAATTGAATCTGGAAGATTTGAGAGAAAAGCAACAGAAGAAATTTGAAAAGAAATTCTCGAAGACACTGAAAAACTGCAGGACTGTACAAGTGGATGGTGAAATAGTCAAACCATGTTATTTTTTAAGTAATATAAGATTTTGTATAAATATATATATATCGTCACCTAAAACGCATATGACCCTATCTTATATTTTGAAAATTGTTCAGGAGAAGCAAACAACATGTTAAAATTAAAAATATTGAGATTTTCAACGCGAATTTCTTCAATATAATAAAAAGCCCCATGAAGAGTTAATTTCTGCATGAATTTTGTATATATTTGTAACATTTTAAAAGTTATGTTAATTAGGGCTTTTTCCCAGTACAAATGTTCATGTATTTTTGAAGCACTAAGGCAATAAAGCGCATAGAAGTACGCTTTAAAAGAAGAGCTTATTGCAGAGCAGTGAATGTATATGAAAGAACCTATGCACAAAAAGCAGATTTTTCACTGCTGATACAATGCAGTTTTTTAAGCGAAAAAGCTCCATATATTTACAGTTTTAGTGCAGAAAATGGTAACGATTTTCAGCTCTTCCATAAGCGCTTTTTGTATCAAAAATATAGTACTCCAAATCGGGAACTCGCCATACAAAAATCAGTAGCGATATCAGCAGGTTTGTAAGCACTACTTTTATTCTCTCATAGTAAAAAAACCTGCTTTATTTGAAGCAATTTTTTTACTGGGTTGCTTCATGTTTTTCTGAAACCAAAAGCCCTACCTTCACTGAAAGTGTATGAAATGTAATGTTTTAATAGTGAAAATAGATTTTTTTCACACCGCTCTATCTTGCGAACCGTAAGAAGTAGACACTTGAAATTTTTACACGGTTTGCATTACTATGGTCGCTTTAACAGCAAATACTAAAAATACAATTAAGGTTGAAAATTAAAGGGTGTCATAAAGTATGTAGTGTAATTTTGACATTGGACTCTATCTTGCAAACCGTAAGAGGTAGACACTTGAAAATTTCACATGGCATCTTTTACTATGGCCGCTTTATTAATAAATACCAAAAATTAAATAAAAGGTAATATTTAAAGGATGTCCCAAAGGAAGTAGTGTAATTTTGACATTGGGCTGTATCTTGTGAACCATAATAGCTATACACTTGAAATTGTCAGACGATGTGTACAGCTATGGCTGCTATAGGAAAATAAAAGAAAATTAAAAATTAAATGGGGAATAGAAAAATAATGTACTTAATCAGTTCTTTTTGGTGTTATATTTTCTCAATAAAATCGCCATTTTAGTTTCGGGAACTCTGATTTTTTGTGGTGATGTATTTTGATGAAATACATCTGCATTTATAACCAAATTCTATTTAAATTTTTTTTGTTAGTTAGGACCGTTTGCGTTTTAGGTGACGATATATTTTTATTTGACATATTGTCATAATTTTATTTTAAATGAAATTTATTTGCTGATGGTTAAGCATTAGGTGCGATCCCGTACTCAACAGTGGGATCCGGGATCCCGCGGGATTCCATTCTCCTCACCCTGTAAAGCAGTCAGCTGTTTGAAAAATAAATAAACTGTTCAATTCACAAGCTCGTATTAACGTCGTATGTGTTGTGAAATCGTCTAATTATACGGTATTGTATTTTTGTAATTATACGGTATTGTATTTTGTTCTGCACGCCGAATTTATATTTGTGCTGTCAAAAAGCTGATATATTACCACAGTTCACAGTTCAAATATAGAAACATTTTCTTACTCACCTGATCTCTCGAGGCCACCTGCTATTAATTCGTCGTGCCTTGGTATTAAGTTAATTGACATTTAAAATACGACAAAATAACGAAACAACAAATTTGTCTGTTCACAAGCACATAAACAAATATCGTCTTTTTTTAAACGATAAGACATACGACTGAGCTTGTGAATTGAACAAATAACAAATGAAAAATATGATTTTAGTCAACAAAAGTACTAGCAATTATTTGCTAGTTTTGCAAAATTCAAAGCAAAATACATTTGTTTATATTCAACAAAGTCTAAAAACTAAAAATACTATTAAAAATCAGTATGTTGCTTTTTATTTATTTTTATTTATTTTCACAACACTCATGTTACTTTTTGGGATAAAAATTTTGTTTTTGCTGTTACCATACTTTTGTGTTCAGTGAGAGTAATTCTTGCTTACTCTCATTTTACTGAACTTTATCCAGTAAGTACGAGATCGAAGGTATTGTCTATATGCATTTCATTGGTGTTTTACCAAATCGTCAGTATACTTCAACCATATGTACATAAGATAAGAGGTTTGTAAATGTTCAAAGATATGGTTGAGGTCTAATGACGATTTGGTAAGGCACCAATAAAATGCATATAGGCAATGCTTAACCATTAGCAAATAAATTTCATTTAATATATACATATACAATATATATATATATATATTTTAAATATCTGAGGCAATCGGGAATAAGTGCTTAAGTCGACATAAGCTAATTTTGAGTTAATATCATCCTTGTATTCTCTATATTCAAAGTACATCTGGCCAAAGATTCATTAATTTTGTAGGATATTTCAGGAAGTTAAAGCACAATGACTTGCTTTTTATCCTTTTTTAACTTTAAGGCATTTTTGAGGATAACAAACCTGAAATTGAGGATCAGGCGTGAGAAGAAAATGGAAACTCCGGTCGAAAGTAAATCAAAAGCCGTTTTTTTAACTTCTACTGCTCTAAATCGTTCGACTTACGGAACACTAGATTAAAAATTATTCGCAGGGCGTGGCGTGTAAAACAAATTCAAAGTTGCAAAAATCGGTTCCAATTGGTCAGATCATCATTTTAAAGAAAACCGTAAACTATTCTTATATATAAAAATATTACTCCAAAAGTCCAATTTTAAAATTCAACTGAATATTACACTAAAATATTACTTCAAATTTACGATTATATATTGTGTAAATTTGTGTTGAAAATTTCTCCTTGTCTAAAATTACATCGATTTTGTAGTTATTTTATTAAAGAAAAAGCCTTTCAAATTAAACATATTTAGTACAAGTGGAAAAAAGTTAACATAAAGTTTAATACGGCTATGGCTGAATGGTAGATACGTCAGACTATCAGTCAGGTGGTCGCGGCTCAAAACTGCACGCATCCAATCGCTTTTTTTTTCTAAAAATATTTTGTTCAAAAATAATGCGTGTGTAATTTTAAGTCGATAATAATCTGTAAAGTGTTGCCGACTATTATCGACCTAATTTTCAACAAAAGTGTTTTAGAGTGTAGAATAGTTTCAATACAATTTTAGTTTTATAAGTATAAAACAGAGTGTATTAAGGTCATAAATGTCTTCTATACATAAAAATATTAAATATTTTGAAATGTTAATTTTAAAATAAAACAACAACAACAACTAATTTGTACAAAATAATTTTAAAGTTATTTTTAATTAAATTTAATCAAAATCTTTAACAACAACAAGCGCTGAAAATTAAATTTTTGTAAATGTTATTAAAAAAAATCACTGTACTTATTATAATTTGCTTAAAGATTTGTTTATTTCTATAACAAAATGTACATAATTCAAATGATTTGTTAAGTAAAAAGCATTGGTTTCATATTAAATTTTGGAAATATTAATTTTTGGAGCAAATAAAATAAGTAAAGTTAACATTCCAGACAAACAAATCTATTTGTTAACTTTTACATTAAAACAAAAGAGTTCTTATCTTTAGAAGAAAATACAATAAGAAAATCAAAAGAAAATTTTTTAGCCAAACATTTCATAAAGAAAACAACAAACAGTACACAGTTTCAAATAAAATATTTTATATCAAACAAATTTGTGCTAAACTCATGTCATATTACTCGTAGTAGCTTTAGCTTGAAAAGTCTTAAAACAATAAAACTTTAAAAATCCTCAAAATCATAGCTCTCCCCAAAAGAAATCTTGAAACAAAAGTGTTTTAGTTTTCGTTATTTTAAAAATCACATAAAACTGTCAATATAAAATAACACTGTGCAACAAAATTAAAATTAAATAACAATGTTCTAACGACTGATTCTGTCAGAATGCACAAAAAATATGTATACGTGTATGAGGCATTTTGAAAGTTTATGCCTGCGATCCATTTTAGGGGGAGTTAAAGTACTCCTGGCTTTCGCACATTGTTATAGTGAATCGGCGCTGAAAATCTTGTAATGCTTACGTTTGAGGTATAATTTGTACTCAGCACTTTTATGTAGAACACCACGAGGGTAATTTTTTGTGGAGCATTTTAACCTTCTAACCCTTTGCGGTATGGGTGTTTTTGTCCCTTTCTTAAAAAATAAAGGACGATGTCGTGGGACACCAGGTTGGAACTTAGGTCCAACTCGGTGTTCTCTTACTCCACCCCCTCCCTAGTGGGCATATTTTTGAACAAATACATATATAGCGTTTGTATCCTTCGAGACTAAAATCGAAATGTTTTAAATCTCATTAAAATTGGTTAGATAGTTTCAGGGAGGTATAAATTGCCCCTTACTCGTCCCCCACAGTTTGGTACCAGTTTTGAAAAAATATATAGCCTATGTGTCCTTCCAGACTCAGATCTATTCATGTTTTAAATTTCACTAAAATTGGTTAGATAGTTTCGGAAGGGAAGAAATTTACCCTTACCCCCCCCCCCCCCCCTCGTGGTCATATTATTGAAGAAATATATTACGTATGTGTTCTTCCAGACTCCGATCTATCAGATATTTTCGGAGAGACAGAAATTGTCCCCTACCCCTCCTCGTGTTTCTATTTATGAAAAAATGTATAGCCTATATGCTTTTTTAGACTCTGATCTATCTATGTTTTGAGTTTCATCAAAATTGGATAGATAGTTTCAAAGAGGAACAATATTCCCCTGTCACCCCTCGTGGTCCTATATTTTTAATCAAATTTATTGCCTATATCTTCTTTTAGACTCAGATCTATCTATGTTTTGAATTTCATCAAAATCGGTTTGATAGTTTCTGAGAGGTAGACATTTCCCCCTACATCCCCTCGTGGTCCTAGTTTAAAAAAACATATAACCTAAGTGTCCTTCACAGGCGCGGATCCAGCTTGAGGATCTGGGAGGGGTGGGGGGGGGGCGCGGGGGAACTTCTAAGTGAAACATACTATTTTGCAAACCTTCTTTTAGAAACTCCATAGAAATTTATTCGTTTTGGGGGGGGGGGTAATATTCCGTTCCAAACCCCGATACAATTTCGTGTGCGATCTCATGCAGAGCTTCATTTTGGAATCAACTTGTGACCAAGTAAAGATCTCTCATTTTATGTTGTCCGCAAATAATACTCATAAGCACGTAAAAAATACCATGTACAGACATATGCCTTAATTGCTCAATTTAGGAAATTTACGCAATTAACGCCTTAATTGAGCGCGATTTACCATTCAAGGTTTCAATTAATAAATTGAGCAATTAGTACTTAATTGTTTCATAAATTGAGTAAAGTTCGAAATGCCACCCTTTGTGACAAGTATGTTTACTGCGAAGTATGTTCATTGAGAATCAAAAAGTGTATACAGTGGCAAGCCTATGGTGTAATAAGTATACAGACGGCGGCAGTTTAACGTCAGATGATTATTTTTTGCTCTGGTAATTTTGTGCATAAGCTACGTCAAACACGTGTATTTTTTTGACAACCATTATCTAGTTTTTGTTTTATTGTTATATTCGTTGCCCTTATGCGGCCTCCTGTATACTTATTAACCACTGGCAAGTCAAATGCTAATTGAGTAAGCTTAATTTAATATGTGTGAACACTAAATTTAATTGCTCAATTAAAATTAAATTGTCGCAATTAAAAATCCATGTCTGAACAGGGTATAATACATAAACTAGTATACGACAGGCATACAAACGTTGCGAGAGTGTTATCCCACATGGCAAAAAATCAAAACTTTTTGATCTTTCGTACTGCCAAAACACAACTTAATACAACGAGCCCACAAACGTTGCAATTTGGTGTACAACCTACTCAAAATGTACCAACGGTTGTAACGTGTATGACTTGCTTTACAGTTTAAAAGATACAGCTAATTGTCAAAATTACATCGTCAAAATTACATTAACTGATAGAATACCGTTTAGTTTTTATTTTGTGTAAAGTTCAGTATTTGTTGGTGCAGTCTGTGTAAGAATACACTAGCTTTGAAAATGTCAAGTATCTGTATATTACATTAGCACGGACGGACAGCGTTGCAAACACCTTTGTTGTACGGAACCCTAAAAATATTCCTAGTGATGTTTTACATAAAATTTCCGAACATATCTTATACCTCAAAAGTAAGGATTAAACGATATCCTATACCGATTCACTACAACAATTTTTTAAAAGGGGGGAAGTTTATCTCCCCTTAAAATGAATACCAGATGTAAACTTTGAAAACGCCGATAAAGATACAATATATTTTTGATGCACTCTACCAGAATCAGTCGTTCGAATCATGTTGTTGTTTTTTATTTGCGTTGTACAGTGTTATACTCGTAAGTTAGAAATTATGCTTTATCCTTTAAAAAGTAGAAAAAATAAGAAAAGCATATACATAAATATTTAATAATCGCTTTTTATATTTTACTTATAAATATATATATATATATATATATATATATATATATATATATATATATATATATATATATATATATATATATATATATATATATATATATATATATATATATATATATATATATATATATATATATATATATATATATATATATATATATATATATATATATATATATATATATATATATATATATATATATATATATATATATATATATATATATATATATATATATATATATATATATATATTATATATATTTTTTCTTCTCTCATTAAATTGTTAAATATTATTAAAAAACACACACATAAACATATTTATTAAAACATTAACTTTATTTAAAATATGTACTGTAAACTATTAACTTCTTTTTAAGACTACTTTTTTATTATAATTTTTCTTTTATGTTTTGTTTCGCTTATAAAATCCCATTAACAAATAATATAAAAATTAAAAAAAAGCAAGTAAACGTACCTTAGTGTAAATTAAAACATAATTGAAAACAATTAATTTATAATAAAACAAATATTTATATATAAAAACTTAAACACAAATTACCCAAAAAAACACTTTAAATAAAAACATATTATTCTGACATATAAAATAAATTAAAACTTATAATAATTATACGAGAACATAGTTGGCTTATATTACAAAAAAACCATGCAGTTTTATTCTGCATCTTAATATAAGTTTAATTACATTTAAATAAAAAAATGTAATTAAAAAAACAAATATACATACATACATATATTGACATATTGATAAAAAAATATATTAAAATTTATAAAAAAAAAATTAATACCCCATTTTGTATTTATTATAATAAAAAGATTTTAACAAGGTCTGGCCATATACCTCGATGTAATTCTGGACTTCAAGCTTTCGTGGAATCTGCGAAAATACGTATTTCTTTCTGTTGGGGTATAACTAGGATTTGGGAATCGGGAATTCCTGGGCGGGAATTCCCGGGAAAAGAAAGTATTCTGCCTAATATTCCAGGGACATTTTTGAGATTCTCCCGGGAAAACGAAAATTAAAAGTACCCATTATTTTATAAATCTGTGGTTTTCTTAAATAAGCGCGTATGTCTAAAAACCAATTTTTGCAGCAGAACCGAAATTTCTTTTTAATACTACGGACTCTGTGTGATTGTTATCAAACTTTTTTTTGACAGTCATGTAAACATATGTGGTAAGAAGTTTGTGTAAAAATTTCAGGAAAAAATTCCTTAAGGGTACGATCCTAGAGAATAATTAAAAAAACAATTTGCCAAGGACACTAAAAGTGTGTTCAGAAAAAAAGCTTATGTCGATAACGGTTGTTTATATGGAACTAATTTAAGCACACAAGATTTTCTTTACATAAAAAATACTTGCGCACAAGTCATTATAAGTTCTTATTAACTGAAGAATAACCAAAAAATATTTCGGAAGTGTATTCAAAAGTAACAACGCATGTGGCCAGGCGCTGATCCAGCTTGAGCTTTTGCGGGTGGGGGGAAGGGGGTGTTTGGGGTTGGGTTAACTTCAAAGTAAAACATACTCAGCCCAATTATGAATTTTCCCGGGGAGTTTTTTCTCTTCCCATTCATTTGTTCCCGGGGAAAAATACGTCGACACTTTAGACTTAGATCGTTATAACCGAGAATGCGTTATAACCGGGCTTTACTGTTTCGTTGTTGATTCCTTGACGACGGCATCTTGAAAACAAAATTGAATATCAAGTTGCTTACAGCCTACGTCACAGCGTCAATTTAAAGTAGTTTTAACAAGCAATACGTGTGATCAACTTGAAAGCAATTTCTTGAACGTGTAACTGCAGAGTAAGTGAATGTGCAAAAATTTGTTTTTTAAGTAGAGGAAAAAGAAAAATATAAAAGCTTAAGCATTTCTTATCATACATTATTGCATATATTCAGGCAATATATGTGTCGCTACTATGAAGCGCATTTGTATAACATGAAAAGTCTGCACTGCTTCCAAAATCTCGATTATTTTTTGCTGGGATACTTTATTATCGGTATCACTGTGCTTTGATGTTAACAAAAGCATTTTCTTAAAACCGTTAAACTTGTTAATCGATATGGCAGCCTTAACAATATATTACCAAGCTCCTAAAATTATGCTTAGATTTTATATTGAAAGGGATTAAGTTTAACTTGCTTAAATACAAAAAAGATTGTTGTTAATGAATTACATAAATTTATTTTCTGATGAAGAAAATAATACATAAATAAATTTCATTAGAACAAAACAATCAAGTTTGTGTTAATTTTATACAAAATTCTTCTAATAATAATTAATGAAATGTATTTTTTATTATCTTGTAAGCATAAATTGCTACTTGGATTATTCGCACAATACATGTTTAATGTGTTTTATTAAACGGTTTTTTTTTGTATTTAAATAATTTTATTTACGTAGTGTTCTTTGCTTAATTACTTTCTATAAAAATGTCATGACGTTTTTATAATATATGATCTTTTTACTTGATTTTAATATAAGTTTAATAAAAAGTTTTATCAAAATACGTAGGAAATATTCTGAGGTGCGCAACAAAATGATATGGTTACTTATAACAATCTATTTAAAACATGATAGGACGATATTTACAATTGCTTTTGAAAGATAAGGCTTTAAGAATTGCTATAAAGAAAACTTTACGTCGTTTTGGATATGCAGCCTTCTGCAAGTATTGGTCGAAAGTTACAGTTAAAAAAACGCACGGAGTCGTGGGACATCGAGGCATTCGGCGTACTGAGAGGTGATTTACTTATTGTTTACGAGACATCTTCATTTTATTGACAAGACTTTTACATGTAATAAATATGTATATGTGACATTTACAAATTTAATTATTTTGGCTTGAGTTCGGTTTTAATTCAATTTTGCAATTAAATTATATTTTTATTTAGAGATAAATGTGAAGCATGTAGACAAAGAAAAATTTGACTGCGCGGAGGGTTGAACGGACATGTTTTGATAGCTCCCGCTATTCTCGTCAGAGTTCTTTACCGCGTAGACTACTCGACCGAAGTCGGTCGGATCGGATAAAAACTTACTGAGCTGAAAAAATTGGATACACAAAAGAGTTTCTGGAGGTGGTATTTACTTTTTAATTCAAGCTTTGGAATTTTTGATCATATGAGCTAAAGTCAAAACTTTTCTGTAAAATAGGTCGAATTCGTAAGGGCCCAGTGACAACAAAAATGGTATATTAGATATTTTTTTTCAAAAATCATGATGCATTAAAAGACTTTTGTTTCATGAAACCAACGAAATAGTTTCATTCGATTTTTTTCATTAATCCAATGACATTTTCACAAATCCCTTGAAAATTTCATTAATATTGTGAAAGAATTTCATTGGTTGAATGAAAATTTCATAAATCCAATGAAAAGTTTCATTAAAATTCAACCAAAAGAAAATTGCATTAAAATTCAACCAACAAAATTCTTTCAAAATATTAATGAAACTTTTTATTGGATTCATGAAATTGTTATTCAACCCATGAAATCAGTTCACAATATTAGTGAAATTTTCATTGGATTTGTGAAATTGTCATTGGATTAATGAAAAAATCTCATATCAATGAAACAATTGGTTTTATGAAAAAAATCTTTTAGTGTACTTTTTACACATATTTAAAATAATTGAGGGGGTGAAAAGCAAAGGGGTACAAGTTTCTAAACTAAAAAAATTTAGTTATATGCAGGAATCAATATTCAATACCAATATCTATTACTCTACAAAAATTCAGACCTGTACTATGACCACAAAAGACAGTATCTATGTGAAACCAAAAAGATTATGTTGAAATGCATGGGAACAAGAAAGTTTGAAGCTTAATTACTCAGAATTTTCTTTTTTTCACTTGTACCTCTTTGCTTTTAAGACCCTCAATTACATACATGTTCGCGAATAAATACATTTTTTATAGAGAAAAGAATGATGACTCTTTTTAGGGCAAAAATTTTAAAAATTCTAAATTTTTTAAATTTTCCAATTAAAAATTGTAAATTTTTCAACTCTGAAGGAATGGAATATTTCATAAATTTTTTTTGAACAACTCGAAATTTTGTTGTTTAACTAAAGCTATGGTCAGGTCACACTTGGAAAATATTTGAACAAATAAGCGTAACCACTACTTTTCGTTAGGATTAGTGTGATTTAGCTTGGTTTTTATATAACAAAATAATATTAATTATATTGCAAAAAGTTAGTTTTAAATAATTTTTAATATATGCGAACTAATATTTAAAATAAATGAAATAAAATTCAGTAAAGTGCGACTTTGGTTTGCACACGAAGGGTACCGTACGAGTACATTTTCATTTTTTCCCTTTTTCATTTTGGCAATTTTTTCGTTTTGCTTTTCGTTTGAATTTAATTTTTTTTTATTTTTAATATTTTTTTGTTGCTTAAGCGATTTTTTTAGTTTCGGCGCTTTTTTCATTTTGGTTATTTTTGGGTTTTTTACGATTTTTCGTTATGGCGATTTTTAGGTTTTGGCGTTTTTTCGCTTTTTGATGATATTTTAGTTTTAGCGATTTTTTTAGTTTTGGCGTTTTTTCTGTTTTGGCGTTTTTTCGCTTTTGGAGATTTTTTCGGTTTTTGGTGATTTTTTTAGTTTTTGCGATTTTCTTTTTGGTTTTGACACTTTTTTCCGTTTTGGCGATTCTTTTGGTTTTTGGGGATTTCTTTTAGTTTTGGCACTTTTTTTGTTTGTTTTTGGCGCTTCTTTTCGTTTTTGTGATTTTTTTGCCTTTTTGTCGAATTTGTTCGTTTTTTAGTGCTCTCTTTTCGTTTCGACGACTTTTTCAGTTTTTAAGTTTTTTTTGCGATCTTTTTAGTTTTTGTGATTTTTTGCGTTTTAGCGATGTTTTTTTAATTTTGGTGTTTTTTTTTCTTTAAGTGCATTTTTAATTTTTGGCGATTTTTCGTTTTGACATTTTTTTAATTTTGGAATTTTTTAGTTTTAGCATTTTTAAACATTTTAAGAGTTTGCCTCTTACTGTTTCCAATATAAAGCAAATTGTCTAAATTATGTAGTAAAAATTGCATTAACTGATAGAACACCCTTTAATATTTATTGATCTAAATATCAGTGTAACGGCCGTTTTCACAATGTACGATTAATAGTTAACGTGAACTTTAACGGCAAGTTTGCCATATAAAAATTGCCGTTAAAGTACACGTTAACTTTTAATCGTACATTGTACGATTGTACGTAGATACAATTAACACTAATTTTGAAAATTAAAGTGTCTGTATATTACAATAGTATTTCAACATTTTTCGTTGCTCGCTTTAGAACACCCTTTAATTTTTAGCTGTTATATATTTGTTGTTGTTTCAGGTCCGTAGCTCTTACGGTTCCCGAGAAAACATCCTGTGACAGACAGACAGACAGACAGACAGTGATACCGTATCTTAACAAAGAAGTAATTCTGAAAATCGGTTGTTATTTGGATCCGATATCTTCAAAATACTGAACCAAGATTTTGAAAAATTCAAAAATTATAATTTTCAAACGGGTATACCTCACTAATTGTGAAAGTTAAGTTCGTAACCAAACATGATTTTTTTAGAATATTTTAAGAAGGGCCAAAAGGATACAAAGAGAAAATAAAAAAATTATAAACGTTCGAAAATTTTACATGTCCGAAGTATCCTGCAGCTTCGCTCCTCACCGGGGAAGCTCATCTTCTCAGATTAAAAAGAAATACTTCTCTGCTCTGTCTATGTGAAAATTAATACTGATCGGATTATCTGTTTAGAAATGACTGATTTATTACCAAAATATCTTGCTTCTGTCCCAGTGTGCGGTCTAATTAAAACTCAACTAAAAATTTAAAATTCAGCAACAAATTTGTAATTAAAAAGTAACAGACCTTATCACTATGACGCGCACTTTGTCTATGGTAACAATCACATGGATTCCATAAATGTTCTTTAATTGTATTTGTTTTTTGTTTTCAACAAATCAGAAAAGATTCCTAAGATAATTCTATCATAAATGTTCATTGATCATGGATCATAAATCAAATTAATGGTTTAACAATTGTTATAAAAAAATTGATTTGTTTTACTTTTTTTTCAAACAATCATAGAAAATAAAACTAGAATTTATTATTTAACATTAAAGTGAAAAAAATGTTATTGTACAAACATGTATAAATACCAATAAACATGTATGTACGTACATGTGTACATAAATATGTATGTGAGTATATACTTAAGTGTAGTACATACAAACATTTTTATAAACGGATATCCTTATAGAAGAAAAAAATAAATATTTGAACATTGATATGATTGAACTCTTTTTTAATTTATTTCAAAAGTTTTTATTCATTTATTTATTTAAAAGGTGAATTTTTTTTTCTAGCAATAACCTTCTTTGACCTTATAGAATACAAACAGAAAAAAAAAGACTTAATAAAAATTTTATATTAATTTAAAAAAATTTATGATTGATTTGTTTTATTTTTTGCAAAATGTTTGCATTTCTAATATTGAATTTAATTTAAGCAAAATTGAAGAAAAAAAATTTGGAAGGCCAATTATTTTACCATTTTTGTATTCATTGTTAAGTTTTTAAAATAATTATTTCGTTTCAATTGCTTAATATCAATATTTATTACATTTTGAAATAATAGTTAAATTGTTAATTGTATTTAAAATAGAATGTGTCAATTACACCATACAACAATTTCGAACTTTTCTCAAAATTACGGGGTTCTGTAAAACGATTCTGGTAAAGGAGATCAAAAAAATATATACGTGTGTCGGCGTTTTGCAAGATCACATCCGAATTTTATTTTAGGGGGGGGGGGGGGTTAAAGTTTCCCCCCTTTTGGCCTGATCGTGCAGCATATCGGTACATGAAACTATGTGATCTTTACATCTGAGGTGTAGGGTTTGTTCAGCAACCTTGTAGAAATTATTAGGGCAACAATTTTTCTGCAACATTTTAACCCTTTAACTCTTCATTTTATGGGTCTTTTTGTATATTTCTTTGAAAACCCTTCCCTTCAGCGGCGATATAGTGGGAAAACATCTTCTACAAAAATGTTCTTCGAGGTCTTGTACATAAAAAAGCTGAACACATCTTATACCTTAAACGTAATGCTTACAAGATTTTCTATGCCGAGTACGAATTGTGCATCAGAGTACGAAAAAACGCAGCGCAGCGCCGCTCTTTCTGCTCTTTTTTGCGCTTTACGCAAAGAGCGGAGTGAATTTATTATTGCGCTTGCGCCGCGCCAATTTTTCAAAAAGGAGCATTTTCCTTTGCGCTTTTTGATTGCGCAATGCGTAAAAAGAGCCAAAAGAGCATGAAATGCGCATTGCGCATTTACAGTAGTAAAAAATTTTAAAAAAGCAATGAGCGTTATTTCCATGGATGTTATTACATACCATCGTAGTTTTTTTTAAATCACCGTATGGCACTTTGGGTTTAGGGGCTGGACCGGAAATTAGGTCGGTAGTGCAGTTCATATTCCAGGTTCCGGTTTGGACCGGAAGTTCGGTCGGTAGTACAGTTCACATTTCCGGTTTAGGGACTGGACCGGAAATAGGGAAGTTGGGTCAGTAGTGCAGTTCATACTTCCGGTTTAGGGACTCGACCGGAAATGAGGTCGGTTGTGCAGTTCATATTTCCGGTTCCGGCCTGGACCGGATGTTGGGTCGGTACTGCAGTTCACACTTCCGGTTTAGGTGGTGGACCGGAAATAGGGTCGATAGTGTGGTTCATATTTCCGGTTCTGGTCCGGAAGTTTAACCCGACTAGGGGCATCATATTTGTATGGGGTCAAGAATAAAAAAGTAAAGAAGAACGATATAATGCTAAAAATCCAAATGTCACTACGAAAAATGTATGTATTTTGCAGCGGTGAATAAACTCAAACTAACCACTGTTGGCATAAAAAAGAGTATGCGCAATGCGCCGCTCAATATGCGCAATGCGTAGCGCAAAGCGCTAGACAAGAAAAATAAATGCGCATTGCGCAAAGAGCGCCACTAATAAATCGAATGCGCTTGCGCTGCGCTAACCAATTGATCCTTTTTTTCACTCCGCTCCTTGCGCTTATGCGCATTTTTAATACGCTTTTAAGAAATGCGCAATGCGTAAGGAGCAAAAGGAGTGCGCAAATCCGAGCTCTGTAGTGCATAAGTACGAAATTAACCTTTAAACACAATTTAAGTTTTGAATGATTTTTAGCGTCTGAGCTAAGGCTGGAGCTTGGGTCTCTTTAAAGACCTGTAGTAGAATTTTACGGCAAATATTTTTGTAGAACATTTCAGCCCCTTCATCCCCGCTGAAGGAGAGTTTTTACCCCATTTTTTCAGAAATGTACAAAACAACCCATAAAGCAAAGAGTTAGAGAATTAAAATGTTTCAGAGAAATGTTTCTCGTGGCGTTTTACATAAAACTGCTGAACACATCTTATACCTTAAACGTAAGAGTTACAAAATGTCCTATGACGAGTACTAATTGTGAATGAGTGTGAAGTTAATCCTTAAACATAGTTTAAGTTTTCTGGTGTACAGGTTGGTGTACAGGTTGAGTATGGAGCTTGGTTGTCTTTGAAGATCTATAGTAAAATTTTATGGCCAACAGCTTTGTAGAACATTATTCATCCCCGCACTCCCCCTTTTTAGGTGTGTTTTTTACAATTTATTAGAAAAGAGCCAAAAATGACCGTTATGTGGGGAGACATGTTCCACCAAAATATTTGCCTAATATTTTCTACAAAGTTGGTAAACATAGCTTACACCTCAGATATAAAGAACACATACACACAGAAAAATTTCCATGTAAAATCGTCGAAAACCAGGTTAATTTAACATTTTCGGTAGTGATTTTGCTTCATGGGCGTTTCATTTTGATTCAACATGATTTACAATAATTTTGCAGGAAAATTTATTCTTTTGAATTAACTATATTTCATGTCGATTTAATATTGCAGTAGAGTTAAATCAAAATGAAGTTAAAACTAAAATAATCATGTTGAATCAAAGTTGTTTCGAGTTGAAACAACGTGAATTTGATATTGGAACAACACGAAGAATCATGTTGAATTAAAGTTATTTCAAGTTGAAAGAACGTGAATTCAATATTGAAACAACATTAAGAATCATGTTGAATTATAGTTATATCAAGCTGCAACAACATGACTTTAATGTAGCTATTCTATTGATTATTTTATTTACGTGATGGGCATCAGAAAACTTTGTGTTGTAGCTGGCTGCTGCCCCAGCCAAGATTTGAACTCGTACAACCTGCATGATAGTCCATGCGCTAACCACTGCAGCCACAACAGCTTCAAACTTTACTTTACCTATACACTAAATAAATACCATCACACGAAAAGGAATTTCATTTTAATTCAAAATGATTTAAATGATTATTTAACATAAAACGAATTTTATTAAAACTTATTTGATTAAAGTTATAGTCATGTTGATTTAAAATTAAATGTAACGCGTATAACAAAGTTGTTTTAACAGTGAAAATTTTAAAATCAAAGAGATTTAAGGTTAGATTAATAATTTTTCATTTAAAACTAATATGAAATAATAGTAATTTTAAGCCAGCATCATTAAATTTTCGCTGGTAATTCGTTTTTTGTCGTCTACATAGCCGACAGATGTTAGAATAAACAACAACTAAGCACAACAGTAGCAACCCTACGGTAAATGGAACTGACACAAAACAAGTCACGTAACCGGTCCCCAGGTGGTAGGGACCAGTCCGAGTTCTAACACTTCCTATGAAGCGGATCAGCCACTTTTACATGGGGATGGCCTAGGATGGGGTTAATTGATACTTTGTATGCACCTTGTAACTTGTCTCTGAACTATCTTATGGAGTCCTAGTCGGTGTAGAATAATATAGATTATATATAAATATTATTCCAAATTCAGCTGTAATTCGATTAATTTAATCGATTAATTTATTTTTTTATTGTTACAAATCCAAGTAGAAATTGTATTTTATTTTTAAGCGGTGTCTTTGATAGGATTCGAACCGACAACCTTCGGCATGACAAGCTAGTACACTACCCACTCGACCACAGGGGAACTTATATTTCAATGTTATAAATGCCAGTTAAGCTGGAGTTAATATCTGAATATAGTTACGGAACAGGTTCCTGAGTGGCATATATATATATATATATATATATATATAAAACTTAGATATGAAATTTATACAATGATTTAATGATTAATAGTACCTATTTCTTTTCGTTTCAGAGACTGCAAGTTTTTTTGTTCTTTTAAGCATTTTTCTATGTTTAAGTACTAACAGATTGTTTTATTTATTGTTATTATTTAAGAATTTTTTCTAATTCTTAACTGAGTTGCTATTAATACTAATGACATTTAATTTACGTTTAATATATCTGTGGCCTCAAGCCTCAATCGCATAAGTCGAGTTAAAACAAAATTGAGTTTGTTGAGTGATCGAGTCCATCCGTATATAAATCTAAAATTTTTCTTCTTTCTAACTTTTTTTTTTAAGACGGTTATACAAAAACCACCAAAACCAAACTTTAAATAAAATTACCTTTAAACTGTTCTAACATTACTTTTTTTTATATACTCAATGGTTTCCGAATTATTCATATCGCAATTCATACATATTTTTTTAGGCAAAACTGGAAAATTTTAATTTTCTAAAAATATATATTGAAAATGGCAAAAACTTACCATTTTTATCAGAAGTGGATAGAGGGGGGAGGGGGAATATTTCCCTTCGAAAACGAGTAAAATATTCCCAATTTCTGTTGAGTATAGCAAAATAGCACTTTTCAGTTAGAAAGGGGCAACAAATTCATGTCAATATTTATATGTATTATCATAAACTCAAATACTTACATATAAAAATTGTTGTTGAGCAGTTAGCAAAAACCAGTTAATCTATTTGTTTCTGTAAATTTAAATGTCTCTACAGATTTTTTTAAGTTTATTGAAAAAAAAATTATACAAATCGAGTTCTGAACAGATGTAAGACATTTTCTGCTGTATTTTTTTTTTATTTTTCCAACGGCAGCGCGTGGTTTACAATATTCACGCGTCAAAAATCTATATTAAATGTTTATTGGAAGTATGCATTTATGGTAATTACTTCTTACTTAATCCGTTATTAGAATAAAGTAAAATGTTTCTTATTCTTACGAATGAAATGATTAATCAATTTATTATAAAAACAGTGCACAGGTACAGGTGATAAATACAACTTGTAGAAAAACCAATATAGGCTAATAAATATGAATGTTTTTTTTTAAATTGTTGCTAATTAATTTAAAATATTGAAATGTTTACGGAAATATTTAATATGTCTTATCGAAATATGTTAACTAATATTTACCAGCATCTAATTACGCAGCTTAAAACTGCTTTGTTTCAAAATATTGCATGAATTTAATTTTACTTATTATCAGAACAAGAAGTAAAAAACACCTTATTGAGAAATAGTTTATTGCAATAAAAATGTGGTTAATTATTTGGGAGATTTTCATTTCAAATGCTTTTATCGTGTCCTTTGAAAGCATAGTAAAATATTTCATAAAATAAACGCATACATTTTAAAATGAAAACTGCTTTAGTATGATTTAATATATTATAAATAAATAGATATAAGTTTCTTTTAGTGTAAGACTGTCCATTATGTGTTAAAAAAGAAGAACGAAAATTCTGCTTTTACTCTCTTCATACAAAATGGTGTGTCCGTAATGCATTCTGTTGATTTTCCACATTAAGAAACTATGAATTTTTCAAAAAGCTAGATTCAATTTATAACAGTTTTAGATTATTTGCATTTGCTTTTCTTATTTCAGACATTAAATTTGTGAAAACTATTAGAAATTAAACATTTTTTAAATTGTTCGTGCCTGCAATTTTGTGTATTGATCGTTAAGCCTTTTTACTACACTTCTTTACTCAGTTTAATGATTGAAATTGTATTAATACTAAAATAACAGCGTTGGTTTGTACTTTTAAATATTTAAGAGTTTTTTGAGCTTTGCTAAATAGTATATTTCAAAACGTTTCATCAATTAATCATCGTTTGTATCCAAAAACATTTGTGTTGAGTGTTATCCATACTTTTTTTAATTTAATTGAAATTTTTTAGTGAATGTTTAAATACATCAAAGACTATACATCTGAATTGTTTTAAATTCAAAATATAGTGTGTGTTCTGAAAAAAATATGGAATTCGTATAAAAATGTATTGAGCGTTACACAAAGATTTTTTTAAAAGTACTCGTATAATTTGTGGTTAGAAAAAGTTAACAGCAGCTGAAGGGTAGAAACGATTTAAGCAACATTATCTGTTTACAAGTTTCGGATTTGTGGATTTTTATATTTTCGAAAAATGTATTAGGTAGGTCGTTTTTTGCTACGTATAGTAATCTGAAATTGCCATAACCGATTTTATTAAAATTTATCTTATTTGAAAGAAAATTTAGCCTACTTTCAGTTCATGTAAAATTTTTTTAAAAGAATTATTTCAAAAGATAAATTTTTTTTTATTTTTCCATGAGAAGCCAAGTCAAAATTGAAAAAGTGGTCATAACTTTTTATTTCTTCCTGTGATTATTAAAATTTTTGGTTTTTAAAGAGTAGATGTATAGTGCTTTCAAATCCTAATAATAATTTTTTGTGGTTCATTTTTTGCTTCGCAAAAATCATTCCCAGAACAACCGCGAAAACAAATGTAACGCTCAATACACAAAATCGTTAAAAAATCTAAAAATATAATTTTATTTCAGGATCCATTGAATGAGGCGATAACTATAAGATTAATCCTACCTTCTCATATTTC
Organism: Panzeria rudis; assembly: GCA_956483635.1. Lineage (NCBI taxonomy): Eukaryota > Metazoa > Arthropoda > Insecta > Diptera > Tachinidae > Panzeria > Panzeria rudis. Next base: position 173,669,306 of record OY101448.1, read on the forward strand.
ATTTAGTTACATTGGTAAACAACAAAAAAAAACACAATTTGTATGTTTAGAATGAGAATCACCCATATACATTGTATAACAATATCATATATTTTTTTAAAATTATAAGTTCATAACTACTGATTCTGTTAAAGGGCACCAGATAAATAAATATTTACGTGTATCGGCGCTTTAAAAGTTTACATCTGGTATTCATTTTAGGGGGAGTTGAATTTTCCCCATTTTCCACACTCTACTCGTAAAACACTTTTGTTGAAAATTAGGTCGATAATAGTCGGCAACAATTTACAGATTATTATCGACCTAAAATTACACACGCATTATTTTTCAACAAAATGTTTTTACTAAAAAAGCGATTGGCAGCGTGCAGGTTTGAACCGCGACTTCCTGGCTGATAATCTGACGTATCTACCATTCAGCCATAGCCGTATTACACTTTATTTTAATTTTTTTTTCACTAGGACTAAATATGTTTAATTTGAAAGTTTTTTCTTTAATAAAATAACTACAAAATCGATGTAATTTTACACAAGAAGAAATTTCCAACACAAATTTAGACAATATATGATCGTAAATTTGATGTAATGTTTTAGAGTGTATATGCACTCTACGTCAAACTATCAGTCAGGAGGTCGCGGTTCAAACCTGCACGCAGCCAACCGCTTTTTTTAGTAAAAACATTTTGTGTAATTTTAGGTCGATAATAATCTGTAAAGTGTTGCCGACTATTTTTTTAATTTTAAGCAAAAGTGTTTTAGAGTGTAGTTCTTCAGACTCGTCTTAGGAAATCTTCTGTAGCCTTACGTTTAAGGTATAAGATGTAAAATAACACATTTTTGTTATTAAATTCCCTAGCTTAATTGTGAATAAAATCAATATTTGTCCATCGATTTTCATACTTTATGGCTTACAAGCATTTACCCGCGACTTCATCGGTGAACTGCTGAAAAAAATAAAGAGTACAAAATTTTACCCTTTTTCACCCCTTAAAAGTACCCTATATTTTAATCTGGGCCATATCCATTAAGCGGTTTTTGTGTGATAGTGGATCAAACATCCAAACATACAAACTTTCTCATTTATAATATTAATAGGATTTTATTCATAATACACCTAGATCTCCGATTAAAGAAAAAATATAAAACATTTGCAGTTTTGACTTTTTTATGAGTTTTTGAAAACAAAAGCAGTTTAATTTTGCAAAAAAAAAATCGCTGCTAATCTCTGAATCTTAGTCGTAATTATATCAATTGATGCCCTCCAATAACAGCGCCATGTAAAAGTGACAGCTCCGTTCACTCTCGTATAAAGTTCCAGAGCTCGAACCATTTGCTAGTCCTCGGGAACCTGTCACGTGACTTTTCTTTTGACAGGTTCTCTTCCTTCTAGGGTAGTTAGAGGACCATAATTCATCAGGGTGCTGTTGGCTGTGCAGTTAGCGCATTTGACTACAAACCCTGAGGTCTTGAGTTCAAGACTAGTACCACGCAAGCCAACAACATCATGCATTTTTCTCATGTGCATTGGTGTGTTCTTGTGTTGGTTGTTGTTGGACTGTTAAAGTGATAAAGACATAGCACTGATCACCTTGGGGGTACCGGCAGCGATTAGTGTTAACATATCCTAATGCACTTCACAGCACCCTCCTTTGTCGGTATTGCAGCAGAGCCGTTGGCGAAGTAAAAGAACTAATAAAATGGTTACACAGCTTAAAAACAACTCAATGCCTCTACTTGATACCAGAGGGGTTTGCAAAACTGCTCTACAAAAAAACGCGCAATAGCAGGGTAGTAAATTAATTAAGCTTTCTATCTCTCTCCCACTTCACCACCTAATCTCTCTACACTATCATTTTCCAAAGAAGGTAACACATTAATTAAATAGCTGGTAGGCATTAATTGCCTAATTGTGTTACTTCTCTTTAGAAAAAAATGATGTTGGTTATCAAGTGTCGTGCACAAATTTAATTTTCTTACATAGAGTAACAGGTTTTCTTCAAAATTAAAATCTTTACTACTTCAACTGCAACAAAGTGTGAAAAGACTAAATCCATTTAATACAATTACCGCTTCTCAAGACAAACATTATTTGTGTTTGTGTCTTAAGTCTTTTGTATTATGTAAAATATGCAAACACTTAAGATGCATATTAATGACGTCATTTCGATTTCTTTTTTTTATGTAAATGATTTTTATTGTTTAATTTATGCAATTTGTAAAGTAGTATTGCAACGGAATAGCAAATATTGGGTGTTTTTTATTGAGGTATAGAACTTTAAGTTGGCATCACTTTTTTAACTGGCGGCCATTTTGTCAGGTGTCAAGTGATTAATATTTAGTTTGGTTTGCCATTTCATCATGAACAGGTTGACAAAAGAACAACGCTTGCAAATCGTGCAAATTTATTTCGAAAATAATGGCTCAGTTCGCGAAGTTTACCGCAAGCTCCGTCCATATGGTCGACATAATCGTCCATCAGAGCAATTAATTCGGTTAACCATGGATCGTTTTCGCACTACGTTTACTCTATGTGATAATACGCATCCGCAGAGACGTCGAACAGTGCGCACCGAAGAAACAATTGCCGCTGTAGAGCAAAGTGTTGAAGAGGACCCGAATGAATCGATTCGCCACCGTGCACAGCAATTGGAGCTTTGTCCATCAAATTGAAAATTGGACCTGTAGAATTGGCTTTATTCGAGCCAGCCGCGGCGGCCACATGCCCGAAATCATATTTAAACATTAATGGCATAAAATTATCCTTCCAATAAAGCCAAATTGATGGACATTAAAACGATTTTCTTGTGTTTTATTTCAATTCGAAGTTCTATACCTCCAAAAAAAACACCCTGTACATAAATTTTCATGACCAACTTTTGTTTGAAGTTTCTAGTTTCAATTAAAATACAATGTAAATGTTAATGTTAATGCAGTTTGTTCGTTTTTTATCAATCAGTTAAATAAATTTAAAAACTAAAAGAAAAGTTCTAGCATTTAATTCATTGTTAAATCTAGAAAAAAAGCTCAATCGTGATTTTCTGGATTTTTTTTCGTTCAATACTGCAGCTATTGTTCCTTCTGTAACAAAGCAAAAAAAAAAAAAAAATAATAATAATACCAAAGGGAAATAGATTTAAAAGTTGCATGATATCTTAATACATCTACTGCATGCTGTTGCATTTTATAATTAAAAATTTTATACTTACAATTAAGTTCTCTGCTTAAAATAAGTTTGTGTCTGTTTTACTTAAATGTCCGTCCGTTAGCTTTTGCCTTTTATTCTGATTTTATGAATAATAACTATTTTGAATTAGTGAGTAGACTAGAGTTGGGTGATTGTAGTTTGCCATCTGGGCTTTGTCGATTTGTTTATAGAATTATTCTATTTTATATAATTCACGAGTTTTTTTTAACTCATGTTTAAATAGCGGGAAACAAGTGTTTGTTTATTGTAAATTAATAAAATTTAAATAAAATGAAATAAAATATTTATTAAGACAGATGTGGCTGGCGGCTGTTTAGGTAAATTTACTTTTTCATTGATTCCGGCCGGTGAGGATCGATTTTTTTGTTGCTTTTACTAATCAAATATTCATTATTTTATTTAAAAATGCCTTTGATTGAAATCGTTTTGGTTTTTTTACAAACCAATGCGCCCATTTTCGTTTTCATTAATTAAAATTTTGCCTTTTCAATTATAAAATTATTTAACACCAGCTGCTTGTGCTGTTTGCATTGTTGGTGGTGGTGGTGCTTTAATTTAAATTGCAATTATATGTTAATAAGTTCAATAGCAAAGTATTGATATTAAATTTTACTTTTTCAATAATTTATTAACATTCTATTACATAAGAACAGCTTTATTTAATCAAACGAGTCTCCGATAATAATTTATTTGTGTATACGACATTTTTTGCATAAAATTCAAATTTTTTTGCTGTTGAATTAAAATTTTAAATTTGTTCACGAAATTACTAAAATGAATATTTATGCACATATAAGATGTAATAGTTGCTTATTTTAGATTATATTACAATTGTGAAAATCTACATAAAATTTCTAAATTATTTTCTTTTAATGCCTCAGTAGACCAGTTGATAGCATGCTGGGCTATTAGTTTCGGCGTTATGGGTTTGTTTCCTTCGTGCTTTTCTGCTCAGAAAGCAAATAGACTTTACGCTTTGTGATTGCCAAAAAAATGAGCAGAGTCCTTTCAGCAGTCTTTATTTTATATAAAAAACCTTTAAACTACGTATAATATTAAACTAGGTTTAAGTTTTAACTTAGTTTAACCCTAAACGAAACTTAGCTTAGGCTTAATTTTAAGCTGAGTTTCGCTTTAAGCTAAGTTTAACTTAAGACTAGGTTAGCCTTCAAAATAAATTTGACTTTAAAATAAGTTTAGTTTAAGTGAAATTTAAATTTAAACTGTTTTTATGTTTTAGCTTAAGTTAACTTTTGAAGTTAGTTTGACTTTACACTAAGTTTAAGTTTAAACTTAGTTTAACTTTAAACTAATTTTAAATTTAAACTTAGTTTGAACTTAAAATAATTTTAGCTTTAAACTAAATTTAGCTTTAAACTAAATTTAGCTTTAAACTAAGTTTAAATTTAAACTAAATTTAACTATAAATTAAGCTTATCTTTTAACTAACTTTAACTTTAAACCGAATTATACTTTAAACTAGGTTTAACTTTAAGCCAAGTTTAATTTGAAACTATGTTTAATTTTAAACTAAGTTTAACTTAAAGCTTGGTTTAATGTTAAACTAAGTTTAACTTTAAGCCAAGTTTGATTTTAAAGTAAGTTTAATTTTAAACCAATTTTAACTTTAAACTAAGTTTAACTTTAAATTTAATTTAATTTTACATGAAGTTTATCTTTAAAATAATTTTTAATTTAAGCTTACAAACTACAAACTACGTTTAGCTTTACACTGGGTTTATCTTGAGACTAAGCTTCAAAATGCCATAGGCTTAACTCTAAACCAGATATAACATTAAACTAAGTTTTGCTTTATATTAAGTTTAACTATACTTATTTTAACCTTAAACTAGATTTAACTTAGGGCTAATAAATCAGTGCTAGTTAATCTCTATTTTTGGTTAAAAATGTATTTAAACCAGCAAATTTAAAAATCAGTAAAATATAAACCATTTTTAAACGCTCAAAATTGAGCATATAAACTACCAATGCTGAACATATGATTTTCATCGCTTAAACTATATTTAAATTTAATTTTTGTTTAACTAAACCAACGTTTAAACGTTCAGTGATTTATTAGCCATAATTGTTTAGCTTTTAATTAGTTTTAGCTTTAAACTAGGGTTTGTTTCAAACTATGTTTCACTTAAACTGAACTTAACTTTAACTAAGTTTAAATCAAGTGAAGCACTATAGCAGATATAACTTGAAAGTAAGTTTAACTTTAAACTATTTGTTTTTTGTAAAGAGAAGTAGCAGAATCAGGCGATTATTGCCTACCAGTTAATTAATTAATTTGTTACCTTCTTTGGGAAAGGGCACAATAGCAACTCTGCTATTGTGAGTTTTTTTGGATAATTTTGTAGAGCAGTATTGCAGCTCCTCTGGTGTTAAGTAGAAGCATTAATTTGTTTAAGCTGTGTAGCCATATTTATTAGTTCTGTAACTTCACCGACGATTCTGCTACAATACCGATGATGGAGGGTGCTGTGATGTGCAGTAGGATATGTTAGTATTAACCACTGCCGGTATTGCCAAAGTGATCAGTGCTATACCTTCGTCACTTTAACAATTCAAGACACAATGATATACCACTGCACATCAGAAAAATTAATGATGTTGTTGGCTTGCCTGAAACTAGTTTTGAACTCAAGACCACAGGGTTCGTAGTCAACGCGCTAACTACCTGAGCCAACAGCACCCCCTAAACTTTAAACTATGTTGAATTAAAAACTAAGTCTGACTTTAAACTAAGTTTAAATACAAACTAGGCTTCCATTAATTACACTGTCTGTCTAAGTCTGTTAATTCTATTGAAAGTTATTTATATACAATGTATATTTTATATATTTCCTTCTTGATCCCATCTACCACAATCAATCGTTCGAACCTTGTTATTTTGAAACAATTTTCGTTTTGTTGTACAGTATAATTGTTTATAAAAACATCGTCAGAAATATCTACTGAAAGCATTCGTTGAAAAAATCTTTGCCTAAATGAACTAAAGTAATCATAAAGCCTATTTCCTAGTCGTTTAGTGAGAAGACAAATGGACTACTACATCATGCCTACGATATATCGTAAACCTCGAAGAGCTTTTCTTAACCGCATTCGTACGTAAATGGTTTAATTTGATATAAATTAAGAAAGTCTAATAATTTGTAATTATAATAATTCGTTCATTAAATTACTTAATCGATTTAACTAGAGAATGTCACAGAAAAAAAAGAACTTTTAATTATGAATCATAATTAAAACCGCAGGGAATGCACAATATTCATTAACTTCAATTAAGTATTTCATTGATACTTAAACAATTAGATCATATGATTGAGAATTTTATCCGTTAATTCATTTCTAATACATCTAATCAATATCTAAAACGTTCGACTAAATACCCCACAGAATACTTTCACTTCTTAATAATTATTAATACTGAAATTAAACATCTAGCAAATGAAAAGAAAAAAAACTCGACAGCAATAATTATGATAAAAAAAGTGAATTGATAATTATTTATTAACGATTTTTTCTGGTTACTCAACAACGAATTCCTATTTAGAAGAATAGAAAAAAAACATGGCATTATTTAATTTAATATTTTTTTCTTCAGATAAAAAGTTCACACTGCAAGCACGAGAATAAATTTTATTTCACAATCAATTCCAATCAAAATTAGCAAAAGGGAGGAAGAAAAAAAAAGATTTACACAAAAAAAAATTTTTTTTAAATGGCTTTAATCAAGAAAGTAATAGAATCAGCCAAAATCATATAACAAACACAATCTGCGAAACGATTTAAGTAGTCTGCGGAAACAACCAGGGCCTTTGATGGGAATCGACCCCACTACCTTGTGTCTAATAAGATAGTATCGCTACCAATCAGCCACAATGGTAAACTAAACACATTCTTAATTATGAAAAATTGATTTAAGGACGTTTTGCTCTTTGTTCAAACAATTTGACAGTTAATATAATTAATCATTTTATTACCATAAATTTTTTTGAATAATTTTATTCAAATAATTCTTAAAATTTATTCGGATACATTTTTTGTTCCAATAATTTTATTCGAATAATTTAATTCTAATAATTTTTATTTAAATATATTTATTAGATTTTTTTATTCATTTGACTTTATTTTATTCGAATAAATTCCACTTGACTAATTTCTAGTCAAATAATTTTATTCAAATAATTTTTATTCGACAAATTATTTTAACTTTTTTATTCGAATAACTTAAAACATCATTCGGAAGAAAATGTTATTCAAATAATGCTATTACAATAATTTTTATTCGAATCATTTTAATAAAATATTTTTTTACCTGCGAATTTTCGATAATTTTAATTGGAATAACTTGAAAAATTTTTTTTCAATAATTTTATTCGAATAATTTTATTTCCATAAGTTTTTTTTCATAATTTTATTCAATAATTTTTATAATTTATTCGGATACATTCTTTGTTGCAATAATTTTACTCGAATAATTTAATTCAAATAGTTTAATTCGAATAATTTTTATTCCAGTGATTTTTTCCCAATTTTTTTCTATTCGTTTAACTTTATTTAAAGAAATTTATTCAAATAACTTCCATTCGATTTGGTTTAAAAATTATTCGGAAGAAAAGTTTATTCAAATAATGTTACTTAACTAATTTTTATTCGAATTATTTTATTAAAATAATTTTTTACCTGCGATTTTTTGACAATTTTTATTCGAATAACTTGAACAATTTTCATTTCAATAATTTTATTCCAATAATTTTATTCCCATAATTTTTATAATTTATTCGGATGCATTATTTGCTCCAATAATTTTACTCGAATAATTTAATTCAAATAGTTTAATTGGAATAATTTTACTCCAATAATTTTTATTCGAATAATTTTACTAAAATAATTTTTTACCTTGGAATTTTCGACTATTTTTATTCGAATAACTCGAACAATTTTTATTGCAATAATTTTATTCGAAAGATTTTATTCCCATACATTTTTTAATAAATAATTTTATTAAAAAATGTTTAAAATTTATTCAGATACATTATTTGTTCAAATAATTTTATTCGAATAATGTAATTCAAATAATTTAATTCGAATAATTTTCTTTCGCATAATTTTATTAGATTTTTTTCTATGCGTTTAAATTTATTTAAAGAATTTTGTTCGAATAAATTCCATTCGACTAATTTCTTGTCAAAAAGTTTTATTCGGCAAATTATTTTAAAATTTTTATTCGAGTAACTTTGAAATTTCTGAAATTTATTATTTTGACTTTTTAGTTCATTATTTGAATTAATGTAAATTCAAATTATTATTAAGAGTGGAATGCTCGAATATTCAATCAGATTAGCAGAACGGATCAGTACTACTGATTTCGACAGGCCGCTACACCGTTTCATCAGCGTTCTGGTTCACTTTTACAATTTATGAAGGTGGATGCTTTTTATAGGGAAACATCAGCTATTTAACTAATTTTTGTCACGAAAATTCGGAAGAAAATGTTATTCTCCAACGTCATACTGCAATATTTTGTATTCGAATAATTTTATTAACATAATTTGTTACATGTGAATTTTCGACTATTTTGATTCAAACAACTCGAAAATTTTTTGTTTCAATTTTTAATAGTTTTTTTCAAGTAATTTTTATATTTTTTTTAGGATACATTCTTTGTTCCAATAATTTTATTCGAATAATTTCATTGAAATAATTTAATTCGAATAATTTTTCTTCGAATGATTTAAATCGATTTTTTCTATACGTTTATCTTTATTTAAAGAAATTTGCTCGAATAAATTGCATTCGAATAATTTCTAGTAAAATAATTATTATATAATATTATTCGAAAAAGTTTTTACATTTTTATTCGAATAACTTTAAAAATTATTCGAAAGAAAATCTTATTCAAATAATGCTACTCCAATAATTTTTATTCGAATAATTTTATTAAAATAGTTTCTTAATTTTCGATTATTTTTGTTCGAATAACTCGAACAAAATTTTATTTCAATAATATTATTCGAATGATTTTATTCCCGTAAATTATTTGATAATATTGTTCAAACAATATTTTAAATTTATTCGGATGTATATTTTTGCCGATAATTTTATTCGAATAATTTTTTTATTATTTATTAATTTGATGCGAATACTTTAATTCGAATAAATTTTATTCGAATAATAATTTATTCGAACAATTTTATTCGATTTTTTTATTCGTTTAACGCGTATAATGCTCCAAGGAGGAGGTGGTTGAAGATTAGTTACGAACTATAGACTTTATATATAAATTTGTTTAAGAGCGTTACTAAAGGCTCCTCAGCTTAAAGAATCTATCGCCAGCTAAACTGATTTTGCTGCTTTGGTAACGTTTTGTTTAAACAGAAATTCATGCTTTCAGGCAGGCACTAATTTTGGCTTGGTACGGGGCCATTATTAAAGGTAGGATTTTATCGGATGTATAAAAAGTGTTCCATTATTACAACTTCACTTTAATAATGACCCTAAAACACGTTGATTCTTTTGCTGGGAAGTGTACACTGTGTGGTAAAAGTTTAAAGCGGTACAAATTCCTCTATTTTTCCCCTTTAAATTAAACATAATAATTGTAGGTTTAAATAGAAACGTTTTATCTATTTTTATTATTCACAATTTTTATATTCAAAAGCAGTAGTACGTGCGAGAGTTAAATATCCAGTCAGTCATAATTGTATAACCAACTTACCAATAAGTTAATATTATTAGTAGTTAAAAACCTAATGCTACTAAAAGAAAAATATACATTTATTAAAGTACTATATAGTATATTTATTTATTTTTTTTCAAATTCATTTTAATTGAAGGTCAAACACTTTTTCCATTACAAAATATTGTTCTGTGGATTTTAGTTAAAGTTAAGTTGTCTGTACCTGTGTTAGTTCTATATTCTATGCAATATTGAAATAAAAGCAACAATTATTTTAAAAATTATTATTAAAATTATTGTTGTTGTTATTGCTTTAAGGCAGCAGCAACAATAAAAATCATTTAATAAAAAAAATTGTCTAAATATGAATTGCGGTAGAATTTGTTACAATTCTTTTCATTTAAACTTGATAATTATCTTAAGAAATTATTTATTAAATTAAAGAATAAATTGCTTTAAATTATCAAGAGATTTGGTTTTATAAATTAATTTTGGAATAAATTACTGTCGCATTAAATTTAATGAAGCGAAACAGAGATTTTTTTTAAATAAATCTGGATACTACCAGATTGAGATACTCAAATAAAAATTGATTGCAGGTATCTTTGTGTATGGAAAAGACGCCTTAAAGACTGTGATTTTTGTTTTAAATATTGTAACCTTTAGACTTGTTGCAAAGTTAGCAGTGACATCTTCGCAGTGATGGACGGACTTAAGAAAATATTTTGAGTTAATCGACGTAATAAAAGGACATTCTATGAATATCAGTTCACAGAAAAAATAAATATTAAAAAAAACGAGCACACATACTGCTTAAGCTTTTTTTTGCATTTCTGCAGAAACACCCAGGGCTTGGCAGGCATCGAACCTGCGACCTCCCGGCTAATAGTCGAGCACACTATCAACTACACTACGGCGGTACCCAAAGGCAATTTACGAAAATACCATGAAATTGAATAAAACCTGTATTTGATTCAAGTAATTATAATGTTTCTTGACAATACAATTTAAAAAAAAATCATTACGGAAAAATAAAAATATTTTAAAAATGTTTTTTATCAAATATGGAAAAAATCTTTATTACTTTTTTTTACTGAATCAACACATGTCCATAGAACAGTATACAAAAAATGTTTATCACTGAAAATTCAACAATTATCTTCTGTGTTCTCGATATGTGCTCTAAAATCATTAAATACGCATTTCATTATTGCCTTTAGTGCATAATGGGGACCTTCGCTAAATAAATAATAATAACTGCACTTCTAAGCTCTACTTCTGAAACAGAGGAGGAGCTACGCTTTCAAATATTGTCTTCAAAATTGTGCATATTAAGCAAAGTTGTAGCTGCATATTGTACTCCGATGCTAAGCACCTTCTGAAAGAATTTTTTTTTTGGTATCGGAGTTATTTAGACCGAAATAATGAAAAAAATTTTGTTGCAATATAGAAAAAAAATTCATAGAAAATTCTGAAAAATGTAAAACTTTTATTGCTGTATTCCAAGCCTACGTGCACCTAAAATAGCATGACTGCCTACTTCACGATGTCCAAAGAAAGAACTCTTTCAACATCGTAAAATAAACAGTAAGTTTTTTCCATGATGTATGAAAAAATGTTGATCTTGCCAGGGTTTCGAGTTTTAAGGAGACTGCTCTACCAATTTTAGTTTGAAACTAGGTTCAGTTTGAAAATAGGTTTAAGTTTAAACTAAGTTTAACTTTAAACTAAGTTTAACTTTAAACTACGTTTAACTTTAAACTAGGTTTAACTTTAAATTAAGTTTAACTTTAAACTATATTCATCTTTAAACTAGGTTTGAATTTTAACTGGGCTTAACTTTAAACAACGTTTAAATTTAGACTAATCCTCAAATTACAGTAGTTTTAACTTTTAGGTAGATATAATATTAAATTAAATTTTGAGTTAAGTTTAAGTTTAACTTAAAATGAGATTTAATTTTAAACTAAGTTTAACTTTAATTTATGTTTAACTCTAAGTTAGGGTTACTTTAGAGGTCTGCACAAAACGTTTTTTGTTTGTAAGCTTGTTTCGCATGTACTTTCGCAACAAACAAACAAACACACAAACATGTACTTGTACAATGTACAAAATTTTTCTGGCGAAAGTAACAAATGTTTTAAACAGGTTTACAAATCGTTTTGTGCAAACCTATAGTTTACTTTTAAAATAAATTTAACATATAACTAAGTTTAAATTCGAACTAAGTTTAGATTTAAGCTTGTTTAATTTTAAAATAGCTTGAACTTTAAGCTAGGTTTAGCTTTAAACCGTATTTAACTTAAACAATATTTAGCTTTAAGCTAAATTTAGCTTTAAGCTAAGTTTTCCTTTAAAACCTGATTTAGCTTTAAAGCTAGTTGATTTTAAACTAAGATTGGATTTTAATTAGTTTCAGCTTTTAACTTGTTTTAACTTTAAATTAGATTTCACTTTAAATTTTGAATTTCATACTTAACCAGCTTTAACTTCAAAACAAGTTTGGTTTTAAACCATGTTTAACTTACATTAAGTTTAGATTTGATATAAGTGTGCTGTTAAAACTTGATTTAACTTAAAACTAAGTTTAGCTTTAAACTGAGTTTAACTGTATAATAGGTTTAACTTTAAACAAAGTTTAGCTTTAAGCAAAGTTTAACTTTAAATTAATTATAACATCAAGCTATGTTTAGCTTTAGAATAAGTACAGCTTAAACTAAGTAAAAAATAAAACTAGATTTGCCTTTAAACTAAGTTTAATTTTAAATTGGGTTTATTTTAAAACTAGATATTTTGCATTTGTGTAAATACAAATAGTTTTCGGTTCTACACAAGTATTCTAGATTATTTTTTCGTCTAGACATATGTATTCGTGTATGTATGTATGAGAAATTTGAAACCTGAAATAGGATCAGAACTGGATACTGAGCTTTGTAAATTGCAAGCTATCAATATGGTTGAATAGTTCAAATTCGTTTATAATACTTTCTAGTCGTAAATTGGAACATAACTGTTAGAGAGTGGTGGTCAAAAAAATTAAATTTCGATGGGTATTTATAAAAAACTATCCTAAAAAAATTTCAGGTCAATCAGTTAAGATTAGCGCGTGTCGCTTGCTCCTTTTCTGTCTTTTATACCTCCTAACTTAATATATATTGTATTTGTAAAAAAATTTCCTTCTAAAAAGTTGTTATCTGTGAAGTTTCCAACAGCTTTTGTCTTATCGACTTTTATCGAAATCACATATTTAACAAAATAAACAGCAATATCGGGAAAAGCCCATAACAATTCAAATTGCAAAATGATTTACTTTAATTTACAAAGTTTGGTAAACTTTTTCGTTCCTAAGACTGAAAGCTGTTTCTTCAGTTATTTTGGGCCGCTGAAGGCGAATCTGAACTACATTTTTTTCATCAGCTCTAGTTTTCGAGATATTCCGTTATTCAAAAATTGAAGGCACTTGCACTACATATATTGGCATAACTGGAGAAGGATTCGCTCTATTAAATAAAAAAGAAAAACCAAAACTCGACTTTAAATGTATCTTTAAGCCGAGCGAACATTGTTTCTAAATCGGCCCAGTAGTTTCAGATATATCCTAAAAGTTTTACCCTAAACATTAAAAATGACGGTGTTTAAGAAGTTCCCGAATTTTTTTCTTTTGCATTTCTCACAAGTGCATTTAAAATTCTTTGGGAATGAATCTCCAGTGTTTTTAATATTTTACTTTCTATTTCATATTGTTGTGAAATAGTATTTAATTGTATTGTTAATTATTGTACATTTATACATTCTACATTCGGAAAATTAAAGCATTTTGCAATGAATGACATATCAATTTACAATTAAGACATTTTTCATTTTTATAGGAAATTTTTATTTAAAAAATATTTAATACTCAATTTAAATAGAATGACGATATAGTTTTTTTTACTGTTTTTAAAATGGATTTTTACAAAACTTTCTGTAAACGGCCCACTTAAAGCCAGTGAATGAATGAAAGAATTTGTGAAATGGGAGATCCCTTTCAAAATGACTTACTTTCATTAACAGAAATATTATTATTCAAGTTATTGATGACGTTCTAATGTGATAATTGGGAGAAATTTGCAATTCTAATTTTATGGGCATAAATCGTTAATAAATTTTGTGGCAAAATATTTTGCCTGTTTGTTAATTTGTCTGTCGATTATTTTTGATATAAAATTAATGTTATTAATGGTTATTATTAGGATTTGATTACTTTGGAAACAAAAAATATCCCTATCACTTATTTGATAAAACAACGTCATAACTCAAAATAAGTGATTTAATTATGCAGAATTATTTGTCATATAATTCTTCTTATTGTGCAATATTTCATTTATACATATTAGACCACACATATGGGCATTTCCATATCAGCGTACGTGACATTTGTACGCCTACAAAGTGGAATAGATTTTGCAAAAATAGGAGTAACTGAAAAATATTTTGTCGTTATGTTCCATTCAGAGGGTACTATGTGTGAAAAAATGTATTACATTTGGAACGCTGCTGTCCAAAATATCAAGGGAAATAAGGGTATAGCGTACGCGACATAAGACGGAAGTGATGTTAAGCTGCATGTACAAATATGCGAAAATCTGCGAATTATGATTTATTTCTTCTTTTTTTTTAAATTTCTTAAACGAGGCCAACTATTTTTCTTTTATTATCCGTAAATTTGAAATAAAAAAAACTTTTGGATGATTTTATAATGAACAAAATTTAGTAGCGTATGTGACAAAGCGTGCGCGACAGATTTTTCTCTTATAGTATTCTTAAGTAATGAAATATATGGCTTGAAAATATATGTAAACAAAATCAAATAAAAAATATTCTCCAACAGGAGTAGTAACCCAGTAAAAAACTTGCTTCCAATAAAGCAGGTTTCTACTATTATGGAATAAAAGTAGCGCTGACAAACCTGCTGATATCGCTGCTGATTTTTGTATGGCGAGTTCCCGGATTGGAGTGCTACATTTTTGCTCACAAAAGCGCTTTTGAAGCGCTGAAAATCATCAACATTTTCAGCATTAGAACTGAAAATATATGAAAAAAATAGTTCGATGTGGATTGGCGTCGTTAACGCCATTTTGAATTTTTCTTATTTCGTTACTTTATTTATTTTTATTAATTTCATATATTTACTCAATGTTTGTTATTTTAACTTCAACTAGTATCGAACTAAGAACCTTCAGGTTTGAAGTCCAACGTACCAATCACTCGACCAAAAACACTGTTGCAAAACAGCACCAAGAAACTCAAATAAACTTACTCTTCATTATCGCTTAAAAACCTGCTTTGGATCAGCACTATAAAATCAGCTTTTTTGTATAGCTTGTGTACGAAGCTTTTGTATAAGTAAAAAGCAAATACTTTTCTCGCTTCAAAACTTGCATTGTTGTGACGCTATGAAATCAGCTCCTGAACAAGCTCATATTTTAAAGCGAATTATGGAGCGCTTTATTTCTTTAGTGCTTCAAAAAACATGAACTTTTTTTTACTGGGAACCAACTGAGGCCTTTTTAACTCTGTGACGATTTTAATATACAACTTTTCTGTGTATATGTTGTTTTAGAACTTTGTGATGTAAAGACTAACAAAGTTATATTTTCAAAGAAACAATGTTAAGTTTATAACCTTTTAAAAAGAAAATAAAACTTTTATTTACCTGTATTTTAATGTTTTCCTAAAAACACATGATTTATTTTCGTTTTAAGATCTGAAAAAAATGCAATAAATAAAAATTTAATTAATATTAATGATAAAATAATAATAAGTTAAAGAAAATTGCATAAAATCAGCTCAATGTATTTAAATTGTTTATTATTTCATCTTTTTGTTGCAAAAAAAAAACGACTGTAATTAATAAATAAATGAAGAAAAATAGTAACAACATTTTTTTATTAAACAATTACTCGTGATAAGACCGACGACTACTAGACAATTTCAATAAGAAAACAAATGGGTGCTTTTGTTGCAGGCGTTTTTCTAACATCTGGTGATGTTGGAATTTTATTAGAATTCAGCTAAAGGAAAAACAACAACAAGTTGCTTAGAAACAAGTTAAATTTTCTTTAATTTCATAAAATTATTGTTATTCTTTTTTCTATAATTTACATAAGAAATGTTTTAAATATTTATTACAAGTATTTAGTTTATTTATGAAAGAAAAATAGAAATCTGGAAGTTGTTTTTAATTGCAAATAATTAATTTAATTAAAAAAATATTTGTTTTAGTACATATTTGCTACTGCTGCTAATTATTTTATTCCAAGTTCAATTAAGAAAAACAAAAACTTATACGAGTGGGTACCTGAGAGTTGTGAAACGAGGTAAACAACTTGAATTGAATGTCAATAAAAAAAAAATATCCAAAGACTGCACACACACACACACACACTTTGTGTTCCCAAGCAATCATTCAATCAAACAGAAAGGTTTGTTTTTGAATTTGAAACAATAATTCTACAAATCTTTATTTCATTCATAAGGTTTTCATTGTTAAGATTAACAACATGGCATAAGAAAAGATTTAATAAACTAGCCATCCATCCTCTTGATTGTATAATTTGATATAATTTTTATTATTTCTATTTGATATTTAGATTTAAACAGTTTATATAATTATACTTTTATTCAGCGAAATCATTTTCTTGGCTGCTGCCTTAAAATAAGTTGAATTATGTTCTTTACAACTTTAGCAATAATCATCAGTACGCTTAGTGTACTCTTGGATATAAATTATCAATAAGAAATTGTTTTTTTTTAAATTAATTTTTTAAATAGAAGTAATGCCTACCAGTTAACTAATTAATGTGTTACCTTCTTTGGGAAAGGGATAGTATAGAGAGAACAGGTGGTGAAGTGGGAGAGAGATAGAAAGCTTAATTCATTTACAACCCAGCTATTGCGCGTTTTTTTGTAGATCAGTGTTGCAAGCCCCTCTGGTGTCAAGTAGGGGCATTGAGTTGTTTTTTTTTGCAAGCTGTGTAGCCATTTTATTAGTTCTTTTACTTTGCCGACGCTTCTGCTACAATACCGACGAAGGAGGGTGCTGTGAAGTGCATTAGAATATGTAAATATTAATCGCTGGCGGTACTGTCAAAGTGATCAGTGCTATGCCTTCATCACTTCAACAGTCGAACAATAGCCAACACTATAGCACACCAACGCACATGAGAAAAATGCATGATGTTGTTGGCTTGCCTGAACCTAGTCTTGAGCTCAAGACCTCAGGGTTTGTAGTCAAACGCGCTAACTACTCAGCCAACAGCACCCTCGTTTTGTAAATATCAGTTTATGTTGTGAGCAAAAACACAATATGCTGCTTATCCAACAATGCCAAGTTCATTGAATACGTTTGCTATCATCAGATGATATTTTGTTTGTAGCGTAAGAATGCATTCGTTTATTTTTAGGGTAAATGAAAACAGATTTTGGTTTCTATTTCATGAGAACGATAAACCCAACAACAAGTCGCAGGAGATCAAAAATAAATTCGATTTCTATTTCGAAAGCTTTGTCGAAACTGTAAAAGGGCTCCAAATAAAAAAAACTAAAATTTTTTTTGAATTCGTGTGAATATTTACTTTTTATGGGCGTGGCGCTGCCCACTTTTCTAGCCACAATGATGCATTGTAACGATAACTAAATGTGTATGCAAAGTTTCATAAGAATCGGTTAAGTAGAAGTAATTAAAATGCATATTTACTTTTCATGGGCGTGGCACTGCTCACTTTTCTAAACTCAATGTTGTGATGTAACGATAACTAAAGGTGTATGCAGAGTTTCATAAGAATCGGTTTAGTAGAAGTTGTTGAAAAAGAATATGTACTTTGCATGGGCGTGGCACTTCCCACTTTTTTAATCATGATGTAGTATTCAATCAGAAACTTAATGAGTGAGCAAAGTTTCATAAGAATCGGTTAAATAGAAGTAGTTAACATTAATGTGAATTTACTTTGTATGGGCGTGACCCTGCCCATTTTTCAGCGGGACCAATCTGGAAGCATATCCTTTTAAACAAAGAAAAAAAATCCGAAATCGCTTCATAAATGTCGGAGTTTTGAGGGAACATACATAAAATATCATCCTTTTTTTGAAGTAGGTTAAGAAACTAAAATTTTTTTTGAATTTGAGTGAATGAATTACTTTCACTAATTTAAAAAAAAATTTTAATTTTTCTTTAATTTTTTCCAATCGAGTTTGTGTCTTAAGTCTTTTGTTTTGCTTACAGCGATCGTGACTAACTTCCCTAGAGGGAAGAGAATCTGTCACAAGGCAACTCATGTGACTGGACTATCAACCGCTGCGACTGATTTTTGGCGTTAAAATTGATTTTTCGCCTTTGAAGACTTGTAGCAGAATTTTACGATAAATATTTCTGAACAATATTCAAAGTCCTTTGATTTTACACTTTTAAACAAGAAATCTATTTAAAATAAAATCATTTTTATTCTTTTAGAATTTATTTGTATGTATGCATTCATATCAAAGCATATTTTGTTGGTGTCAGCTAAAATATGCTTTTAGCTACAGTAGTCGAGGAGTGTGCAAATGTGGAAGGATCCGTAACTCCCCCACTGTTGGAAAATGTTTCCGTCCTGGGAGCGTTTGCATAAAATTTGTTTCTCTTCAAAAATTTTATTACCATTACAACAAAAAAAAATCATGAGAATACTAAAATTTCAAATGCTTTTTTTTCGTGTACGTTGAAGGTATAGTAAAAAAGATTTTATAAAATAAAGGCGTAAATTTTAAAATGAAAGTTGCTTTAGCATCATTAAATATATTGTAAATAAATTTACATAAGATTTTTTTTGTGTAAGACTATTTTCCCCCTCTTCACATTAAGAAACTATGCATTTTTTTCAAAAGCTAGATTAATTTATAACGCTTTCATAAAATTTGCAGTTGGTTCTCTTATTTCACACATCAAATCTTTTCAAAATATTAGAAATTATAATTTTTTTGTAAATTGTTGGTCTCCACTGTCATGTGTATTGAGCGTTACGAGTTTATAGTACGCTTCATTACTCAGTTTAATCATTGAAATTAAATATTTTAAACTTTTGTGAATTTTGTCAAATAGTATTTCATCATTCAATCATCGTTTGTATCTAAAAAAAAAGTATTGAGTGTTATCGATATTTTTTTAATTTAATTGGAGTTTTTTAGTGATTAACTAAGAAGGTTATGTTAAAGTACATCGAAGATTATACATCCGAATTGTATTGAATTCAAAATAAAGTATGTGCTCTGAAAAAATATTGAGTTCGTATAAAAATGTATTGAGCGTTACGTAAAATTTTTTTAAATATAATTTATCTATAAATTTTAGGATGTTAAAAAAGTTAACAGCAGCTGAAGCGTAGAACCGATATAAAGAATATTATCTGTTTACACATTTCTGGTTGTATTTGAAAAATTTTTCTTTCTACCGCACTGTGGGTTGTTATATTTTCGAAGAATGTATTAGGTAGGTCATATTTTGCTACAAAAATATTATTTAAAAATTAACATAACTTTTCGTTTTTAATTTAATCTTTCGATCAAACTATTTTTTATTTAAGAAAGAAATTCTATAGCATGTAAATATTGAACACTCAAAGAAAAATTTGGAAGTACGGAAGGTTGAACTGGAATCAGATGTTTTGAGACCACCACAGTCTTCTCACCAGAGCCCTTTACCTACACTGCCAGCGACGGCAGGAACAACACCCTAGCGAAAATCCTATTTACTTTAGTAAGCCCAATCAACAGATTTTGTCGCCACTTCGCGGCGAGTCGTACCTATTAATGAACTTTTTATAAAGGTTCGAAACTTCACTAACTATCTTTTCTTTATCATGTTCAACTATTTTTTTAAGCTTTTTGATTTTTGTCTTGCCAGCGTGAAATATCATCCACATATTCAATTGCTGTCGTCGCTGGCAGTGTAGGTAAAGGGCTCTGATCAGAAGACAGT